>CM062917.1:122098293-123348293 GCA_031878705.1 Tapirus indicus | reverse complement strand
GACTAACAGAAAAACACACGCAGCAGCTTTGGAAAATGAGAGGAGTGAAAGATTCACCAATTTAGAGAATGATCGACCACGGAAATCAGAGGTGACTCATCCTTAAGACTATTTCAAACAAAGCTGCATATATTGCATCAGGGGGATCTTTGAGAAATAGGGGGTGGAAGACTGCCTTCCTCCCTCTGCCCTCCCCTCTCCCAGAAGATCCAGGGCTCTGCTGTCACTTTTGATTTACCCATACACACATTTGCAAATGGGCTGCAGTTTGTGGGCTTTTTCCAGAGAAGTCAGGTGAAAACAGGTTTTCAGGCAGGCATGGGCCAGCCTCACGATGAGGTGACAGTTCAGAATTTGTTGGGTGATTAGCTTAACGGGCCCAGAATGGGTTGGGATCCAAATGAAAGTGAACAAGGATCGAACTAGTATGTTATGTTTGTGCACACACTGCAACATGGCCTCAACACATCCATTATGCCCAAGCTTGGGTCTTCAGAAGTATCTGAGAGACCAGAGCCTGCGGCCACGGTCTTGTCAGGCCATTCCAGCCAAACGGTGCCACACCTGAGCTGCGAGATGACCATCCTAACTGCCACAAAACATGGAGATGTGAAGGCTGTTACAGAGCTATTTTGCTGTCACACTGGCTAAGGAATACAGAAATGTGATCTAATGCTTGTCACCTGTACCGGTCTCTTGCATTCCCCTGAGAAATTAGACATCCATGCATTCTTTTTGGAAAATGCTGCTTGGGGAAGGAATGAAGGCCTGGTGTGCATCTGACAGTGGATCTCATATCGGGGGTTTTCCTAACTGATTTAATCCTACTTGCAGAGAATAGTTAATAAGACAAATTCCAGAAACTATTGCTGGGCCCTCAGGCTGAGCCCCAAGGACAAGCTAAGCTGACATTTTCTGAAGATTCTGAAGCCGTTGAAGTCCTTGGGCTGGAGTCTGTGGTCACTAGAGGGCACTGGGGCCACACGGAGTTTCTATTCTGGGCCACTAACTCTGTATGCACAGGTATGATGAGATTCTTCTGTTCAACAGGTATTTATTGAATAAATACAATGAGCCAGGCCCTGGGTGTGCCTCAGTGAACAAGGCAGGTAGGCTCATGGAGCTCTGCATGATCTGGCCCCGGCCACCTGTCCCTCATCATCTCAGATCTCCCCTCTGGCCCCCTATACCTCAACCACTCTGGCCTTTTTTTTTGATCCTTGAATACATCAAGATCATTCCAGTCTTAGAGATCTTACACAGTCTCTTCCCTCTGATTTCCACATGGCCGCTTCATTATCATCTGGATCTCAGTTTAAGCATTCTGGCTCCTCAGAGACGTCTTCCTGGACCATCTAATCTAAAGCTGTCTCCCAGATACCCCCTTTATCTTTTTGCAGAGCCTTTTCACTATCTGAATTTTTTTTACTATGTGCATACATATTTCTTTGTTTATATTTTGTCTCCCCAGGCCAGACCAAGAGCTCTATGAGAGCAAGAAGCTCATTTATCTTGTTCTCTGATGTCTGGATCACCATTAGCCTAATGAGTACCTTTTGTCAATTAGAAAAAGGCATCCCTTTCAGGCAGGTGCATGGCATGCAATTGGACAGCACCTGTGTGAGGAAGATGCTTCCTGTGGGGGAGACAGCCCCAAGCCAGAGCACAGTGCCTGGTGAGGGGAGTCCATGCTGGGTGCAGCCCCCACTCCTCCCCTTGGCTGGGCACAAATGGTACAACTGGAATAGCCCTGACTATTGGATCCCAGGATATAGTAGATGCTCAACAAAGAGTGGGTAAGTGAAAGACAGACATTGTTCCCTGACTCAAAACTTGCATTCTGTTGAGGGATACAAACAAATAAGGAGGCAACTGTATAGCAAGAGGGCAGTTAGGCCCTTCCCCATGCCTTGGTCAGTTACCTCTGACCTTGAGCAGCCCTATCCAGGGCTCCTTCAAGAGTTGTCCCAGAGAAGTGGAGTCTACCAGAAAGACCTAGGGTCCCCACAGACTGACAGAAGCATTAGTAATTGCTGGTACCATAGCACAGTAAACCTAGCCAAAGAGGTACTCATCACCTGGACATGTACCACAGCATCCAATGGCAAGGAGTACCTTCGTGGACAAATGGGCTCAGGGAGCATGACTTGCAGACCAAGGTGTGGCCTGTCAGCACCAGAGGCAAGACAGAACATGGCAGTGAGAGCTAGAATTGGTTCAGCCTGCTGGCTGAAACAGAGACTATGGGGTGTGTGTGAGTGTGTGTGTGTGTGTGTGTGTGTGTGTGTGTGTGTGTAGGTTTCAGAGTGGGTAGGAATTAAATTATAGAGGCAAGTAGGAGCCAGATAATTAAGGACTTACCTTTGTTCTAGAAGGAAGGGGAAATGTAAGCAAGCAGGACACAGCATCCAGTTCTTGTATTTGAAAGATGACTCCAGTCACAGTGTGAAACCGGATCAGAGGAAGAGAAGAAAAGAGGCAGGGAAGATTGGTGGTGATGGTGGTGGGGGGAGATGAGACCCATCAGGGAGCTGGGCAGCAACCCAGGCAGGTGACACTAGAGGTGTGAACTTGAATGATGGCAGTGGAGATGGAGAAAATGGGATGGGTTTGGAAGATGTTAAGAAGATAGAATCTACATGTGTTGACGATAAATTGGATATGAACAGAGAAGGAGAAGAGGGAAAATGACTTCTGGCTTGGGCAGAAGAAGGAGAATGGTTTTGGCATAAGCAACTTGATGGAGAGTGATGCCATTCACAGAAATAGGGCAGACCAGAGGAGAATCAGGTTTGGCAGACGGCAATATGCTCGGCTTTTCCCTGTTGGAAAGAGATGTCTATAGGACAGCCAAGTGAACATATCTAAGAGGCTTGGAGTTCAGAAGAGAGATCTGCACTGGAGATCTAGAAATGGAAGCCCCAACATACAGATGGCCACTGTAGCCACTAAAGTAGATGACATGACCTAGGACCTAGGATGAGTATTCAGAGTAAAGAAAGAAGGCCTTTGACAGAAACCCCAAGGAGCACCAACATTTAAGGGATGAGAAGAGGAGGAGAATGAGTAGAGACCAGAGAGATAAGATAAACCATGAGATGGGGTTACATGAAAGGCACAGCAAGAGATATTTAAAAAGGGAGAAGTAATCAACAGAGTGAGAAGCTGTTCCAGTGAGATCAACGTGAGGAGGACCCATTGCTTCAGCAACAAGGGGGTTTTGGATGACCTTGCAATGGAAAGTGGGTAGAAGCCACAGTCAAGTGAGATGAAAGGTGAATGGAAGTTGTTAAAATAGAACTTGTGAGTGTAAACAACTCTTTGGGGAGGTATGGTAGTGACATGGAGGCAAGCATCTCTTTCCAATAGAAGGAGACGAGGGTGGAGGGAGATATAAGACATAGGAGCTCTAACTGGGATATCATTGTCATCACCTCTTGCCAAACCACTTGCATTGTCCCTGGTCTCCCTCTCTCCCAGAGCCCTCTTCCCACTTCCTGGTCCTAAGTTTCTAGAAAATACGAGTTCCTGCCAGCATGATGGAGCTGCTTTCCTGGTGGATAATTTCCTCCTTTATCATTCACATACTTTCTCCTTTGCTATTTCTGTAGAGACAACCCCACACCCAATACTTCCATTGAGCCAAGAGGCCCATCTCTCCTCCTCCATACCCCCTACATTCTCCCTTCCAGCATTTCCCTGCCTTTTTACAAATTCTTTTCATCAGAAGAATGTCTTCCTGGCTTTCCTCCAGAAACCCTTTTGGGCATTCATTTATTCATCCAACAAATATTTACCTAGAGCTTACAGCCTACTTGGCACAAAATATTGAGCTAGACACTGGCGTAGATATAAAGGCAACATGCAGAATCAAACCACAAGGAATCAGTTAGGAGATGAAATAAAGACATCAACTCATTCATTCATTCAATAAGCACTAACTGACCACCTGCTGGGCAGCCGGCTCCTGGCCCTCGTGCATATAACCACAGCACGAGGTAGGAAGTGGGAAGTTATATAAGCAAAGTTAGACCAAGAAGTGCTGTTGGGATGGAGAGGAAAGAGAGATTATTTTACTCAGTTATTTCTTGATAATTATTGTTTTATCCATCTCCTTCCTGAAGAGGGTGATGTATTTTTCCTTGGAGAAGACAATTTAGGTGTACCTCCAGCCAGCTCTCTACTCCTGCCATTTACAAAAGCCACTTTCTTCTCCTATTATAATAACACCTTACTGTGTGTCTTGAGTTTACTGTGGGCATTTGTGTCTCTTCAGATATATAGTGCTTGTGGAGTGCTTGTGGCAGTGATAGACTAAATTCCCATGAAAGCAGCTCATAAATCATGGCCCTGGCAATGCTACTGGCAAGGAAAGATGTTTTGGCCATATTATATTCAGAGTCAAATAGGGGAAGTCCTAGTGCACAGACAGAAGAGGAAATGAGGTCTTCTACCAAAAGTGGAAAGGAATCTTTAAATGCTTGGTACATTCCAGATTCTGGGGTGGGCCCCTAAATACATTATCTCTAATCTTACAATATGTCTGAATCATCTCTCCACACGTTCACCCATCTATCCACCCATCCACCCATCCACCCATCCACCCATCCACCCATCCACCTATCCACCTATCCACCCATCCACCTATCCACCCATCCATTCATCCTTTCAGCACATACTTATTTGCCAGGCACTGTGCTACATGATAAAGATATAGCCATTAGCAAGGCAAATCCAGTCCCTGTTTTCAAGGTGCCTTCAGTCCAGCAAGGAAGGCAAACAAACATTAAACGAGTAATTATAATAAACTATGAGAGTGTTATGATAGACAAAGTTCAAGGTGCTAAGGAAGCATACAGCAAGGGGTCCTGTAAGGAAAATATTTTTATCAACTAGCGATGAGGAAACTGAAACTCAAAGAGATTAAGTCATTTGGCCAAGGTCACACAGTTAGTGGAAAATTGGAATTCAAATCCAGATCTGTTTTGCTTCAGAGCTGATTGATTTTTCTTCCTATGGCCTTGGTCACATAGAGGAATCAGCAGTGCAGACGCTAAAGTGAAATTTTCGGCCCTTTCTTATTTCTGGTCTGCTACAGTGATGTAACATGGTTTGAACATTGTAGAAAACAGCACTAGAGAAGTAGGAAAACTTCTGACATTATTCAATTTTCTGCTTTTTTTTGGAACAAAAAAAGTGAAATCCCACTAATTGAAACCCCTCCCTCTCTCTTTCCTCCCTCCTTCCCTCCCCCTTTCCATCCATCCACCCATCCACCCACCCATCCATCCATCCATCCATCCATCCATCTATCCCTGTTCTTCTTCCTCAAAGGCCCTCCATGTATCAGGTACTATGTGTGACTTCCCCAAATTTCACTGTCATTAGAAATATTCAGTCCATGCCTAGGCCTGGCTTATCAACCAGATACCAGTCTGGCAACAAATGGGCCTTCTGGTTTAGCACAGCCATTACTCATAACTGGTATAGTCCATCACAATCATTAATATAATTATAGTAATTGATACCGAGAATGAACATGTCAGCAGCCACTCACCCTGGCCCATTTGCCAGGTCACTGTTGGTTTCATAGGCTGAAGACAGAACCAGCTCCAGTTGAACCTGACTTTCAGAGGGCCACTGTCTATACTTCCCTCTAGGAAGGAGAGAACCAGTCTGGATAAATGGAAAATTTGGAGAATCCTCACAATAGGTGTCTCAAGCAAGGGCAGAAAACTGTGCTCCTGTCAATGAGCCTGGCTGGGAGTTTCTCAGCCAGCTCCACGTTCTCAGTTTGCTGGGTGATTTTCAGTCAGTCTCCAAACCCCAACCCAGATGGGCCTCAGTTTTCTCATCTGTAAATACAGGGATTGGGCTCGATGCCCTCAGAGCTCTCCAGGTAGACAGCTCCAGGATTCCTTAAATTATCAGAGTCACAGAGCAGCTGTGATCTCCCCACTCCCGGATTCTCTGACCAGAGCTGTTGAGTGTGACCGATGCCAGCAGTTCTGATGAAGCTGTCCTTCCTGCCCTGAGGGAACAAGTGGACCCTTCACGTGCCAAGGAACAACATACTTGCCTCATATATGTGGCGAAAATTAGTCTAAAAGAACATATGCTTTATGCCCAAGTACAGTGTTAGTGGGGAAGGATTCTTCCCAACTCTTGGCCTGTTCAGTAAGTGAACTCTCAGCCTTTGTCTGGCCGATATTGTGTCCCTGGGGAGATGGAAGCAATTTGTCTCTTGGCTTTGTGCCAGCCCTTGGGAGCAGTGCCCCAGAGGTGGAGGGCTGCCTGCCTGGTGGTCTAGCTCTGCGGTACCTGGGGGACAGGTAAGTCCACTTCATTCTGGGGTTCAATTGTTAGCAAGTCCACCTCGCTAAGAACCCTCCTGTCTGCCCTTAGTAATAAGGTGACATTTTAGCCTATGACTGCTTTACTTTGTTTGGTTTCTGTTTGTTTAGAACAGGACTACTAAATACTGGGGGCCCTAAGCAATCCCCAGCAGAAGATAGCCTCTATTTTCCTAATGAGATGGTTCCCCCCAAAAGTTTTTGAATATATCAACTTTTAGAGTCATTAACGAAATTATCAGACGTCTACTCATAATATTTAATTTGTTAATTCAGTTCTGCGTGCATATTTAAAATCAGGTAAAAGATAATACACAAATTCAGAGAGATTGCTTTCGTCAATTCACATTTCACAGAACAACTTTATTTAAATTCTCTATGTGTATCTCTGGCACTTTTTGAGTCATCTAAGACATTTTTTTCCCAAAGCACATCATATTTGCTTCTTCCTTAACCTTTTCAGAGTAAAAATATAAGGGGCCGGCACTGCATTGTAGCTGTTAAGTTTACGTGCTCTGCTTTGGCGGTCCGGGGTTCATAGGGTTGGATCCTGGGTGCGGACAGACATATCGCTTGTCAAGCCGTGCTGTGGCAGCGTCCCATATAAAGTAGAGGAAGATGGGCACGGATGTTAGCCCAGGGCCAAGCTTCCTCAGCAAAAAGAGGAGGATTGGCAACGGATGTTAGCTCAGGGCTAGTCTTCCTCACACACACACAAAATATGTAAAAGTCCATGTACAATGCTGCCACTGGACCTCCTCTGCAGCCCCAGCCACATACTCACATAACATGAGATCAGCTGGCTTTTCGTTCATCCTGCAGGTGGTCTCCACAACACAACCACTGGCTATATTGCTTTTTAAAGTGATTTTTAAAAAGTGTGTTTATGGAAAACTAAAGGTGATAAAAGGAATGAGGTGGCTCATGTGGAAAACTCTCTAAGATATTAAATTTTAAAAGCGAAGTACAGCCTGCCCAGTGTTTGCAGAGCACAGATGACTCTGGAAGAATCTGCCAGGGGTTGAGGTTGTGTCTGTCTGAGGAGGAGAGCAGGTGCTGAGGGTCAGGAGAGCCAGGAGACTTGGTTTTCACTGTATACCCTTCTAGATTTTTATGTAGTAAAAAGAAAAAGAAAAAACACTAAAAAGATTTATTTATAATTACACTTAACACTTGTAATTGTGACTATATCTGAGTTACATTTCCTCCTTTCTTAAAAGGATTCCATTAAGTGACCTCTACAAGGGGGCAAAACTATCAATGATTAAGGTAATTTCAGCTCTATTGTGTCTCTTCCAGAAAGTAGTTGGGGCTTCAAAATAAAGTAATTGAGAGAAAAACCCAACAATATGAGAGATCTTGTATAAAATAAATTTAAGATGATACCCTCCTTTCTGAAAGATAATTCTGGGCATGGATCATCAATATAGATAGAGATATCTTAACTTCAATTGACAGGCTTTCATTATACTACGTTCTTAGGTGTTTCACATGCAGTCTTATTCAATATTCATAACAAGCTTGTAAAATAGGTATTATCAGTCCCATTGTACAGGTGAGTAAACTGAGGAATAGTGAGGTTGCCCAGGGTCACACAGCTAATAAGTAGTAGAGGTGAGTATTCACATCTCTGTCTGTCCTACTCTTTTTCCGTTATAAAATCCTGCCTCTCCTGATGAGCTCTGCCACATTGTGGGCTTTCATATATATTATCACACAGGATCTCCAAACAGCACTGTGAGGTGGATAGTATTATCCCATTTTACAGATATGGAACCTGAGAACCAAACAGGACTGTACCTTGCCCAAAGTTGGCCAGCTCGTTTGTACCCCATAAAAATAATACTATGTACACCCAACGGTCAACTTGGGAAAGCTAATCTATCATATTTCATCACAGAAATTAAATACATTTGTTTCACAATGTTAAACCTGCTTACTAGATCTAAGATTATACTAATTCCGTCTTCTTCTACAACCATCCTAAACCTTCCCTATTACTGTAAGCCGAGTAAAACCAGATGAGGCCCCGTTGGGTCGTCTATGGGGCTGCAGTTGGCTCCGGTACTTGAAGCCTGAGAACCAGAGCCTCAAGTGTTGCTTTCCCCCCGGGTTTCAGTGCTCTGTGGTTTCTTATCACTTGCTTTAAAAATAACTTCTTACAGGGAAAATATTTCTAAAGATCACAAACACACACACCAGCAACACTTCAGACATCTCACCAAGCACACCACAAAGCAACAAAAACAGCACAGGAAGCGCAATTGCGATGTACAGGAAGGAGAAACAAGAGGAAGACCCGACAGTCAAATCCATCTTTCACGACCTGCAAGATGCTAATTTAAAGCTCAACATTCAACTCCGCATTAGTGTGCATTTATCACTTTTATGCCAAACGCTGAAACAAATGTATGCAGAAACGAAAGGCTTCCTGTCACCGCTGTGGCAGGGTGGCTGACAGCATCAGGAGGTCTATAATTAAAGGGTTAAGAATAAGGCAAACAACAAGTGGTCCCAGCGATTCCTGAAAGAGAAAGTATTTGTATTACATAAGAGAGCAAGAAGAGTTCATCCCATCCCCGTCCCCTGCTGTCATCCTAGTGTTGCACATCTTCACAGCACTTGGGACAGCTGTACCGCGTGCTGGCAGGAGAGTCATATCCTCTTGCTGTTTGCACAGTGGCACGTTTGTCTTCCTAATCAAGTGTGTGAAAGTTCCTACTTCCACTACCAGGATCAGGAACCAAATATTAAAACAAATCTTTCCTTAATATTATCCTCCTGTCTGAGGCTGTTTGTACTTGTAATCTCTGTTTATCTATTTTCAGTGGCACTGTCATAAGGTGGAACAGTCTATTTACACACCTGTGCCTCTATGAAAGATCATTTGTCAATTTCCTGATCTGTCCATATAACAAACATTTACCTGTCACTCTGTTTCTGAGCCCAAGTTAGGCACTGGGTACACATAAGTAAGTAAGAAAGTTCTTTCCCTCAAGCAGCTCCCACTTCTAGAGGGAATTCAATAGAAAGGTATCTATGGGAGGGAGGTGTGCAAGTGCTATGGGCGCAGGAAGGCAAGAGCCAGGCCCCTGGCAGGGGTGAGTGGGAACGAGATGAGGAAGACTGTCTAGAGGAGGACACTGGGGCTGGGTGGTGAAGGATGAGTAGGAGTTTGCTAGACTCCGTGTTATGGGGAAGGGGAGGAAGGTGAAGATAAAGAGGATTGGGACATTGGTTTCACTTCAAGCATTCTGAGAAGGGAGAAGACTTCTTGGTTTATAAGTTGAGTGTTTCTGACAAAGGAGAGTTCTCTCACACAGGCTAGTTAATCATTTCCACTGAGAGTCTGTCCTTAACAAAAGCCACCTTTCCCCACCCGGAATGCATAGGCAAATACAAGAGGGACTGGCTGACTGAATGGAAGGGCTGCTTGCAATCTGTCAAGGGGCAAGGAGAGGGTCACAGGGAAATTCTTCAAGGGCTACCTGCTGTCTCACCTTCTCTCTTGCTGCTCATGACAGAACCCCCACCATGATTACTCCCAGTGAGTGGCCCCTGGCTTCAGGGGAATGAAAGTGAGGTGTGAATCCCAGTGGAAAGCCACCCTAGTGTCCCCCAAACCCCAGTGCTCCCCTGCAGCTTTAACTCTCGTCAGCACCTCCCAAGGCAGAGCTTTCTACACACCAGGTGCTCAATAAATGCTTGTTTGATTGACCAAATGAGTGGCCACTATCAAAGTAGAGGAAAAAAAAACCCAGATTCTCCTTAAGGATGTCTTTTCCAGCTATCAGAACTGCATTTTCAGTGCAAAAGTTCACAATGTCCACGTGACCAGTCACAAGCTGACTGATGGGATCAAAAAGGAAAGAACAATTGATCATGCTGGAAGTCTCCTCCCTAGCCAGGATTTGCAGTCCCTCACCTGACATATGCAAGCTCTGATACAGACCACTAACTAGGGTGGCTAGGATTTGGCTGTCAGAACTCAAAAACTGGAAAAGGGGAGAGCAAAGAAAGCAGCCAGAAATGCTTAAATTTGGGGCCTCTAATTGAGACGGTGAAAGGTCCTTTATCTCCAGCATCTTTGTCTAAGCACGTGGTGGGAGCTTCCCATGTCCAGGGCTTCATATCCTCCAGCAGGAAGCGGGTGTTCCTCTCAGTGCTAACAGACCACTTGTACCAAACTCGTAATAATTTGCTAGGTCAAGAGGCTCAGCCTTCAGCAGGAGCTGTTTGTAAATTTTTCATATGCAACCTACGGCTTTTTAGGAATTGGTTCTATTTTCAGAATTCATCTGTTACATTGTAATAGGCTTTCCTTACATGCCCACCATAGTGACAGAGGAGGCTGGAGTGACTCTATGACTCCATTGTTCCACTCCAGTAAGCATCACTGCACTGAATAGATGGTTCCAGAAAGAAGGCATACCCTGATCTTGACCACGACTGAGATTTTTAAATACCTTTCTAAATGCATTTTATATCACCAATTTTTCAAAGCTATTATACTCAAAGTACGTGAAGGTGTCCACTGATTAGGATAACTTGTCTCTCACACATAGTAAAGGATTCAAGGTAACAACACTGCCTTAGAGACAATACAAACAGTATGTGTACAGTTACCCCCGCCCACGCATGGGCTTCCTGTATGCATGGAAAGATATTTCTGCGTTTAACTTTCTCTCTCCACTCTAGTCCTCTGACCCTAATCTTTACACTTAGGGGACAGAGACGTGACAAGCATGAAATCTGACAGACATTTTCTAAAACCATTTCTTTCCAGTTAGAATTACAAGACGAATGTTTCTAATTCCTCACCATCACCTTCGTGATGTCAAATTGCCACAACTTGGTCAGTCAAAATTTTCTACACTCATCTTGTGTGGTGAAAAAGTATCTATGAGACTGAATGTATTTATCGCACGGCTTTTAGATGTATTTTAATGCTTTCTTATAGAAGGGTGGTCAAATCTACTGATTGTCAAAGGCCAGGTAATCTTCAAAATGTCAAGGACTGCCAGCCCCAGAGCACAGTGTATTTTTTATTATCACCTACTCCTTTCTCACCAGCTCATGCACACTCATCTCATCCCTGACTCTTATCCATTACTGCTGGAAGTCCAGAGATTACTGCTACAAAGCCACTGCCTCTGCAGCTGCCAGCTTGTCACCGGGCTGAGGAGTGGGGAGGGGCACAAATTGGAGAACCAGAAAGAAGTCAAGGGCTGGAGAAGAAATCCGCCAGGAAAAGGCTAATGGTAGAATAGGACATGTTCAATGTGAAACTGTGCCATGATTTCATGAATTTAGAGCAGAATTCTGCCCCCAATTCCCGTCTGCTAGTGCATTATGTTCATCCAACTCGCTTTCAGTTTTTGTTTTAAAAACTACAAAAACATAACGGAAAGTTAGCTAATCTAGAGGACTCGACTCCATCCTTAGATTATTTTATTGCATTCTGTTTTCTCAAGGGGTCCCAATTTCTTCTTGATCTGCTCTTAGCTGCCCATATCTCTCCCACTCAGTGTGTCATCTCTTCTCCCAAGAGTGGTCATCTTCTCAGAATAAGAACCTGAACAGGGCCCTGTGACTCCTTTCAACAGCAGCCCCAACACGAAGCTATGGAGACTGCGGGCTCGGAAAAGAGTGGGTCAGGACCCGGTGTGGGATGGCGGCAAAGAATGTGGACGCACAGCCAGCATGTGCCTCGTCCATTCTGGTATTGTCTGCGTGCCTTGGACCAGCCCTGACTCAATAAGAACCTAGAACACATCCTTCTTTAGTTACTTTCTCTGCTTCCTCCTCCCAGCCCCACAGGTTACCACCATCTGAGAAAGAAGCAAGCCCACACTCAGCTCTAAGAAGGGAGGAGAGGGTGGGTGTTTCTCAGCCGATGGCAGCCCACATTCCCTTTAGTAAACATAAATTCCTCATGCCCTTATCCTCACCCACATTCTGGCTCCTGGTGCAGAAGGAAGGACCTCTTTTGGGACAGGATCATAAGCCAAGACAGAGCCTTCCTCTCTGTAATTTGGATTAGCAGCAAGCAGCTATATTTCCTGAGTGCTGAAGATGTCCCAGGCCAAGAACTTTACAGTTGTCTTTTCATTTCAGCTTCCCAAGAGCCTCAAGGGGTGGGCATGATTATTATCCCTACTTTAAAAATATGCAAAGAGAGCCTCTGAGAGAAATTTGCCCCAGAGAGCCCAGCTGGTAAGAGGCCAAGCGGGTCAGCTGGATAGGCTCACCCCAGTGCCAGTGTTCCTAACGATGACTCCATGCGGCCGTTTGTTCATTGTCTCCTTTTTATGGATATAAATCATACTGTACTATTCATAATTTGTTTCAGATCACACAAGCCAATCCTCTACCCCAATTCTGATTTGTTAGGGGGAATTTCACTTCTCTTCTGCCATCCCTTGTGCCAATCCCCCAGCCAATCCAATGAAAACTCATAGGTTGGTAACCCCGGTTTTGAAGGGAAGAACTGCCTCTCTGACAGGAGTGGACTCTGCTTCTCCCAGGGGTCTTCCCAATGTGTGTATGTGAGGGAAGGTTAACGTCTACACACTGCATTACTCAGACTCCCTTGCCTCTGGCTTCCAGTTGGGTTCAGCCCATGGGAGGCTTGGACAGGAAATGGGGGGGGGGAGGGAGGAGAGAGATGCTGGGGTATTTATTCCTGTTCTCTCCCTGCTCTGGTGCTGCAGTGAAGGCAGCAGATATGACCCTCCACGACTACCACTGTCCAGGCTCCTCCCCTGTGGCTCCAGCTGTCCCCAGGCTTCAGTAACATGGTTTCCTCCTGTTGCCCCTTTAGGGCCAGGAGTGGTCACAGCTTCCCACTGCTGACAACCCCTGGGTGCTTCAGAATCTTTTGGTTCTCTGGCCTGCCTACATCTCTGTAAATAAGTCCCTTTATTAAATTCTTTTCAACATCTCAGCTGAGGGTGCCTTCTGTTCCCTACCAGGACCCTGACAGATATCCTTTAGCATCCCCTAGACCATAGGAAAGGCTAAAAGACCCTGAAACAAGACCTGAACAGGACTAAGGTCATTTATTTTTGTAGGGACTTTTGACTCACTTTTTATAAACTGGAGTCAAACATGTTGCCCAAAGGTGAGGAGGGAGCTTGGAAATCCTTCGAATTTCCATAGTTCTGCCTCTGTTCCACACGGCAACACAGGGAGAATTTCAAGCCCACAAGCCCAAACAGCAAATTCACTTCCAACTGCAACGTTTAAATGTTGGTGGGTTAAATTTAGAATATGAATAAACATTTACCCCTGATACATACTGCATAATTTCACATCTGTAATAAACTTCCTGTGTTATACCACACAGCACTTCTAAACTGACTCAGTGTAAAGAAGCTCTCATCTGAGTTCTTGGTTTTTCTAAAAATAATAATAATAACAACATCACCAACACTCCTCTCTTTACTCTTTTGTGATGTATTCTGAGCATAAGCAAGGACTCAAAGTTTAGTGGGATATTTTTCTTTTCTTCATACCATATGAATGCCACAAACCTGCAATTATGGGGTTTCTAAGAATTTAAATGATATGTCCTAGATACTAAATCGATTCCTTTGTTTTTCATACACACATAAATGCACGCACACATGCACAACATCCAAGAACATGAGTTTGTCTCTTGAAGGTCAATTAGTGGCCAAAATTAAATTCCAAAAACAAGTTTCAGAAAAGCCTTCATTAACCCTTTATTAATTATAATAAACAAATAAATGTCCATCTAAGAGGGGCACTCTCTCCTTCTTATGTTCTCCAATCATGGAAGATTCTGAGTAGTAACAACAATTCCCAATTAAACTCACACAGAAATTACCCAGTCTGATCCTGTGCACTGGGATGAAGCTCATTCAATCTAGGAACACTGGTTCAAATCAGGCTTATTGGGTATAATACCCAGACCATCTCATACCTCCAGAGCCCAGGACTGAAATACTTGACTACAGATCACTGCGCTGAATGAGGCCAGGGTCATTTTAGAAGAAAGACTGGCAAATAGACTACATTTCAAGATGACTTTATGATATTCAAATAGAATGAGGCAGAACTCACTATTTTAATAAGAAATGGGTTAGATTATTAAATGCGATTAAATACATAAAATCTTGTTCCAACTGCTTGACAAACTATGGATTTAGGCACTTTGAGAAATAAAGAAATATAGAAGATGACGCTTACTTACCTTCAAGGAGTTTATAGTCTGGTCAAGTTAGGACATAAAAAGAGAATTAATAGCACATGAAAGTAGACACTGAAAGATGAGAAACAAATAGTCCAGACAGTGAGAGCTCTGGGAGTTCAAAGAAGAGAGGAAATTGCCATCTAGATATCTCAAGAAAAATGTTTCTTTTCTAAAAAAAGCAACAGTTCCTGTTTTAAAAATTATAAGAGGAATGTTTAAATTACCTAATTCAATCAAACAACATGTTTTCTTTATTGCAGAAGTTTGCTGACTAAACACTGTAATATTAAAATGCTTTGGGATCATCCAAACAAAGATTAAATGCACTTATTTTTTGATAAGTTTCCACAGATTAAATACACACTATACATTAATTATTACCGAGCTGGCAGGAAGCACACATGATGCGAGAATAGCCGGCTTTCAGAGAAGCAAGAGTGGTGAAACCATATTCTCTTTCCTCACTACGTTTCTATTGATCTTCTTACAGCAATTTCAGAAACGTTGCAAACAAATAATTTACACCCGATAAGAAAAGACAGGACCCAAGAAGATAGGTGATCAGAAAAATGAGAAAATATCTCTGGCTGGACCATCTTCTATTATGAGGGGTAGGCAGTTCCTACAACTGACCATTTTTCTTGCCTTATCTGAAGGCTTAGTGTCAGCGTGGAAGATGAGGAAGAGTGAAACTCTACCCTTCTGTTTGCTGTCAACCCTCACAATTTGCCAGACATGCTACTCTTTCATTTCCCTGTAGTGCTTAGCAAATTCCCATTAAGCTTGGTGGAAACAGAAGCCATTCCTGGGTTCAGCAGTGCTTTTCAAGGAAAGGGAGGGCGCCGTCTCTTTTTCTCTTTCAGGGAATCGGTTGTCCAATTCATTTCGACTTATTTGGACTTGAAAAGGAAACACTTCAGTCTGCAGTGAATAACCCCGGACAGCTATAAAGTTAACCAACTTCTAAAGAATTCCGCGTGGCCCTTCTAAGTGCAAACGTGATTTCCCAGGTAATTCATAATTAGTTAATGGTTCCCTGAATGATTTTTAGCTGTCGTAAGCACCATTACTGTCTTCCAAAGAATTTAGAGATGTTTCTTCAGAAATGACAGCAGCCGTTAGCTTATTGCAAAACTTTTCTTTCCATTAGCAGATGACTGAATTTCTTTCTTATTTCCAATTATGAAAACATGTCTCGACTTGTTATTTTAGGCTACTGTAAGCATTTGACCTCCAGCATAAGGCACAAGGAGAAACAAGCCTGTTGACTTGAGACTTGGTTTATAAATTAGTGAGTTGATTCAGGGTCTGGATGATCCCTGTTCTGCTGTTCTTTTTTGTAATTCAGTAATAGTGTATAATTTAAAATGTCAGGAAATGGTAATAAAAGGGTGGAGGTTTTTTCCTTGCCCAGTAATTATGCTCCAATATTAAGGTTACAATATACAAACTAAAAACCATGGTTAGTTAGCATTTTAAAATTTTTTTCTTCATACCACACTGTTGGTATAAAAGCCTCTTTTTTATACATATCTTTGCTTACCTATCCACATTTGTATCCTCCACATAAATCCAGCCCTAGTCAAACTCTCAAAAGAAATGCTTTTGCTGTGTCTCCATCTGGGTCTTTTTTGGCCATTCATCTGCTTAAGATTAAGGAGGGGGGAAAAGGCTTTGTACTAGAGTAAAACAAACTAGCCTGTACTCTTGTAAATCTAATCTAAAAGGAGTGTATACATAGGACAAGCAGTCTTGCCTAAAAAAGGAAGAATTTGCCTAAGTTGAATAAAGAATGACCATGTAGAAAATATTATTCAGACTTCTTGGATTCCAAATAGGAAAAGGAGGGTTACTGTTAGGCAGATGAGAAGAACTGAAAATGTTGCACAAGATGGACTGTCTTTAAATAGTCACTGCTTGGAATCTCAAAGAACCGGCATGACCCTGGGCACCAACTATCTCTGTGCCTACGGTGTCTCTCTCAGCTTTCTGCTCAAAACTTCTGTAGAATGCATGTCTGACAATCAATCCAACATTATGCTTTGGAGAGGTTATTTTCTCAGAAGGTCCTGATTTTTTTAAACTTCTTTTTTTCTCATCCACTTTCTCTGGAAGGTTGAAGGAAGCACACACACACACACACATTTCGGGCTAAGAATAAACTGAAAATAAGTGCAACTATCAAACTGTTAAATTAACTTTAAACTTTACAATTCAGGGAAGAAATGTTAAATGTGTCAAGTTGTAGGCGGCATTTAAGGCCATAAACTGGTTATTATCTGATAGTTTTTATATGGCGCTCTGGGCTCCAGGTGCCTCACAACCACTAATTACACATTTCTTGGGTTGTCCCAACAAGGGAGCCAGGCATCATTAACCACATTTTACGGGCAAAGAATCAGGAGGTAAGTGATGGGCCTCGGGTTACAGACTAAACAGAAGGTAGAAAAGGAACCTGACACTTAGAATCTCTCAGTCCAACATCTTGTCCAGCCTCATCTTAAAAATACGAAAGAGGTAAATATTAGTGTAGATTTAGAACTTTTATTCCAACAGCGAGAAAACCAGAAGCTTTAGCACTCTTCAGAGGCAAAACCAAAGTCACTGAAGTTGGTTCACAGTAGTGCTTCTCAAATGTTAGCACGCGTCAGAATCCCCTGGAGGGCTTACTAACAGACATACTTCTGAGCCTCACCTCCAGTTTTTTTGGATTCTGAAGGTCTGGGATGGGGCCTGAGAATTTGTGTTTCTGAAAAGTTCTTGGTGATGCTGATGCTGCTGGTCTGGGGAACTCACTTCTATGGAGCTGACCTTCCACCTCAACTCTAAGCCCTTCTGCACAAGCCTTGAATCATCCCTCTCTCTCTCTCTCTCTAGGCATTATCTTCACATTGACACTCCCCTCCTGTTGGCCTTGCTTCTCAGCTTCCTCATCCTTGGTCTTAGTCAGTAGGTCCCATAGACAGAAACAAGCTCATGTAACAAGGAGATTCACAGCCTAGGTTCTGATGTATATCAGATCACCTCCATTCAACTCAAGTCTTAGTACCTCCATTGCTGCATCTGTAAAATGGGGACAAAAGTAATATCTACCCCATGGGTTTAACTTAAGGGTTAACTGAGGTAACCCACTAAAACACTGAATGCCTAGCATGGAATAAGAGCTCATTAAGAATGATCATTATTATCTTTACATATTTATCCAGTAAGCTTTTTTTGAACATCTACTATACTTTAGGCTCTATGAAGGATAATGGAGATATAATGACAACAAGTCCTTATCCTTGCTCTCAAGGAATTTAACATTTAATTTTCGAGCTAGATGGAGCTTCAGAGTCATCTATGATATCATCCTACAGGGACATGTACTAAGATGCAGTCCACCAGTAGGCAAAAATAAACAAACAAAACACAGCAACAACAATGCTCTGAATGAAAGCTTACACAGAAGACCAACAGGTAGAAGCCGAGTTGTTCTGGTTGAACAGGGAGGGAGAAGCACGGGCAGTCCCTCTTCCATACCCTTCTCCTACTTCTCCCCAGGCTTCTGTGAGCAACTGCTTATTTAGAAAACCACAGAATTAGTTGTTTTCCTTATAATTGAGGAAACTAAGACCCAGGGAGGTGATGTAACTTGCACATAGGACACAGAGCCAACTACAGTGGAAAAGATAGGATTGGATTGGGATAAATTATCACAGAATCATTCTGGAAATGACCTTACAGATGAGTTTAAGTTGATCCAACTTTTCCATTTTGTAGACAGAGATGCGGAAGTCTCTGAGTCTATTTAGAAGCAGATCAGTGAGAATATGACCCAGGTCTCCTAACTCCTAATCCTTGTCTCTTTCTGCTACACTTCTTCTCCCCTCAGTTCCTGCCAACAATATTCCAGGAATGGAGCATCCCCTAAAATGAAACAGGCTTGGGCTGCTCTTCATTCAGTGGCACCAAATAAAGTGTCCCAAGAAGGTTGAATGTTTCAGCCTGGCCATAAGTGAGTAGTTAAGTCTTCCTTTAAAACCCACCCTCACACCTGAAACTGCACAGGCTGAGTTAGCTTGGCAACCCTTCTCAGAGATATTGCACTTTAATAAGGGTCACTTAAAGACCGAAAGTAGCATTTATAGGAATTTGGTGAGGCTCAGAACCAGGAGAACATCAAAGAAACCCTGAGTCAACTGCCTGGCATCCATGGTGTGATGCTGACGGATGTCAAAAAGAAGCACAATTTCTTTCCCAGCTGCCACTGGCTTCCCTGCCAGGGAGAAAAGTCTTTGGATTGCAAAGGACCAAACAAAGATTGTAGAAAGGAAACAGAATCCAAGGTGGGATGTACTGGATAGGAGGAGGAGAGCATCTAACTGCTCCAAATGAATTCAGATCTCACACCTGGACAAACGGCACCGTGGGCTCAGCGGAAACCAGTGAATGGGATGGACAACCAGCTGGCCTTTGAGGAAGACATGATCCGTGAGAGTGGGGACAGAAGCAAGGAATTAGGCAAATGTCTCAATTTTTTTAAAGAGAGAAAAGGACAATTCTCCAAGATATAGGTGGTTGAGCTGGAAACTGAGCCCAGAAATTATAAATGGGATGGAATGTAAAGGAAATTGATAATGGTGGTGCTATAGAAACCAACCCAGTCTCACTAAGAACAACTCAAGTCATAGTAATGCCAGTCATTTCTTTCCAGAATAAAGTCATAAGACTGGGCTATCAGAGAAAATGAAGCAGACAAGGGGGACTTCTGCAAAGCATTTTGGACAGGGTTACAGAACACAGGATAGAGACCAGTACAGTTAGGCAGATTAACAACTTGATGATTGACAATTACAAAGGGCATGAATTTGTTGATAGAAAAATATTTCTTGGCCTTATCCTGGGGAATATTTTTATTAATGGCTTAACCAAAAGCAAGAGCATTCCTATCAAAACTGTCCATGTACAGGAGATCTAATTAAATGTCACTATATTTGCAAGAAGTACGCCCTCTACCCCTTCTGGAATAAAGACCCAGAAGCTTGGATTACCACTTGGGAGGGATAGATAAAATATTAGATGGAAAATGTGGATTTAAAAAGATCTGAATAGCCTGGCACCAAATGCAATAAAATTTAATTTAAGAGCGATAAATGTAACTTTTTGCCAATAATTTACAAAAGAAAATCATTGCCAATGTTGGGGAGACACAATCTGGCAGGCGTACTTATGATATAGATGTAGAGATCATAACTGGTGTAACTTCAGTAGCTGTTACAGTATAACAAAGCTACCAGAAAACTCTGATCTTAGGCTGTGCTAATGGAATGATAAGGTGGACGTCTGCTTTGGTCAGACTACCTGGCATGTTGTGTATGGTTCTAGGGGCCACACTCTACGATATTAGGGAAGGACTGGAAAATGGAGGAGAATGAGTAGAATGAGAGGATTCAGAACCTCATCATGTAAGACATGGTTGAGGGAAGCTGGGTTAGCGATGTCTCTGAACAAGCACAGTGTATGTCTTCAAATAGCTGAAGGGCCAGATGTGAATGTGTTCTGTGTAGTTTAGGACTGCAGAGAAACAGAATTAGTGCCAATCCAAGGAAGCACTTTCTAACGGTCTCCAGTGGCTTCTTCGGGAGGTAGGGAGTTCCCCATCACAGGAGACTTTCAAGCATGGCAGACAGTGCTTCCCAAATGGGGGACATCCATCCTCTAACTCTAGGCCGTTCCTCACTTGGACAGTGTTAACTTGATTATATTTGCAGTAAATGTTGTCCTTCTGGAATAAAACCTCGGGACTTCATACTATCAGTAGAGAGACCTACATCTATGAGCCACAGAACTGTAACAAAATCCCAATAAAGCCAGTTTAATGACACGTTGGGATTACAGAGAGCTTTCATCTATGGAGCTCAGGGCATTTTCACACCAATTATTGCCTTTTATTTTCACAATACTCCCACCAGGTGAGGAGGAGGAGGAAGCAAGTTTTATTTTGCCCATTTTGTAGCCAGAGAAACACGAGGAGATTTGGCAAAGGCTGTTCCATCGTGATGGGAATCTGGAAGTGGGAATTTGGAATCTTGTTCTTTACCAATCTCTCTTTTACTGGGTAAAAGCCACATTCACCCTTTCTGCAGGATGCTGTCCCTGTTACAAAGCATTTGAAAGCAACAGTAATCTGACTTAGAACTTTTAGTTCCAGGAACGGCAGGGACCCACTGGTGGAGACAAGCAGAGCTGTTAGGAAGCAGTATGAGAAAGGCCATTTGACCCTTATGAGTGGTGAATTACGAGGAAAACATGGCTTGGATAGGACACTTCTCCTCACTTTACCTCAATTATCTGAGGAACTGATAATTCTCTGAGATGGAGGGCAGTTCCAAAAATGGCTTTTTACATCACACGACAATATCCGGGGCTTAAGAGCACCCTATTTTATGTTTCTACCGTGGTATTTTTAACACAGTATGTCTTACATTAGATGGCAAATGTCTGACTAATCCACAAGATCTGCAGACGAAGCGGTAAACCTTCTGTGTCCTTATGTCAGGAGGCATAGAAGAGGAGGCACAAGCACAGTCTCTGAAACGAGTCTGCCTGGTTTCAAATCCCATCTCTACCACCTATGGCTCTGGGCAAGTCAGTCAACCGCCCTGTGCCTGTTTCTCCATCTGTAAAATGGGGATCATAAGAGTACCTCCTCATAGGAGAGCTGTGGGCAACAGATCAGCTGGCTCCAGGTATGTTTCATATGTTAGCATCTGTTATTTCTGCACTGTCCATATAGTACAGAGCACAGCAAGCCTTCACCTTGGTGGTCAAAATCAATCTACTCTCTATTCATCTGCCATAAGACCTTGGACTGTCCACACCAGAGGGCAACATTAGGAAAGCATGCATAAACGAAATGCCCAGATAACCCAGAAATCTAATTTCTGCAAAAAATTTCCACTGTTTTCCACCAGTGAAGCTTTGGTCCAGAACTCCTAACCATCCGTAAAGATCTTCCCTAGACTGTTTCGTAGAAGACATAATGGTGTTTTACAGAGATGTCATTCTAAAGCAAGTTTTAACGGAAGCCACTTTCTCCCATGAGGGAGAAATTCACCTAATTGCTCCCAGCATTGGGTCTAATTTTAAGTGATTTAGATTCTGGTGTTTGAGAACAAGTAAAGATGGGACCAATGTGGTCTTTACGGTTGCAGCAGATGCACCCCTGGGATGTGAGGCAAAAAGGAAGGATACATTAAAAGGCTGGAGGGAGGGGGTGGCTGGGTGGCATACTGGTTAAGTTTGGTGCATTCCACTTTGGCGGCCTGGGTTCACGGGTTCAGATCCCTGGCGTGGACCTGCACCACTCGTCAGGCACGCTGTGGCAGTGACCCACATATGAAAAGTAGAGGAAAACTGACACAGACATTAGCTCAGGGCTAATCTTCCTCAGCAAAAAAAAAAAAAAAATGGCTGGAGGGAGAAGGTCAGATGACAACCACCCAACAGAGCAAGGTCTTCCTCAACCTGGAATGAGCAATTCAGAAAGCCCTGGAAGAAGAGAAGGAGAGCCACCAAGAAGGACAGAACCCCAGGGAAATGCACATCTAGGTGTGGCAAGACAGTTTTGATGACAAGTTAAAATCTGGGAACCATCATTACCGTTACTATTCCAGTTAGGGTCTGGGGTCCAGCTGGATGTTAGATGTAAGGAAAGTTGCCATATCCTAGAAGTTGCTCTGTTGGTTTTGATGTTTCTTTAATATTTACTTGGCTTTTGCTCTTTCAATAAAGAGAATTTTTTATAATAAAGTTGCAGGAAATGTACAGTCACAAATCTGCAGGGATGCCAGCCAAAAGCCACCTTGGCAAACCCTTGGGAGGATGCCCTTGTTCAGAACTGCAGGGTTCTGTCATCCCTGGTTAGCAGTGTGTCTAAACCACAGGGGAGAGGAGTGACAAATGGATGTCTTCCCTTGAGGTAGAAAGTGCAAAACTCAGAAGCCACAGTTTGGTGGCTCTGGGACTCAAATCTCCAAGTGTGCAGTCCATGCTGTCGATTGGCATGGTGGTGAAGAGCCCACTTCTGCTCTGACAGAGATGTGGTTCTAACACAGCTCCATCACTTTCTGGCTGTAACGCTCTGGGAAAACGATTTAACTTCTCTAAACTTCTGTTAGTTCCTCTTTAATTGAGAAATCTATAGAACCTACCCCCCAGCGGGACTGGGAGGGTTCAGTGAGCTAATGTGGGCAAAGCACCGAGCCCGGTTCCTCAGTAAACATTGATGATCCTCATCCTGCTCTTCAATCCTCTACCTGACCCTCTAGTGGAGAGTCACAAAACTGCAGAAACGACCGAAAGATACAGGCCGGTGAGGGTGGGGGAGGAGAGGTTGCACAAAGGAACTGGGCATTGCAACACTGGCTCATTCACCCTGAAAAAGCAAGATGTGACAAAGGGTTTGGTGCCACTCAGTTCCAGGGTAAACAAATGCCCTGATGAGCCACGGCCCTGTGAGAAAACCCCAACACTGCAATATTGTGAACAGGCTGCTTCAGGCGCTCATGGGGACTGGAGAGAAATGCTGAAAAGAAAGTAGTTTTGTGGAAGTGGAGACAGACTCAGCCCCCCTAATCTAGCACTGCAAACTCATGCTAACTTGGTACTATCTTTTAGCTTCATCAAAAGAGCTATTGGAGTCTCAGAAGTAAGCACCTTACATCTAATCAAAATCAACAATTTGGGCAGCTCTGTTACATCTGAATTGTATCCACAAGGATATTAAGCTAGATGGTGTCTGTGAAGGCACCATCCACCATGCCTGGCACAGAAAATACAAAGATGGCCTTGTGCTAGTATAAAAATAAGGTGATAGTTGGATTTCTGCACCGATCGTGAAGGTGCTGAGCTGACTTCCACCTACATCCTTTTTCTCCTCCTCATCTCAACATACAGAGACTGCTCAGCCTCACCTCGCATCCCAGTACTCAACACTACCTGCGTTCTTTATCCAATAAAGGTGGACTGAATCCTCTTCTTTCAGTGGTGATTCCATTAAAATGTTTTATGCATAAAGAGCGAGGCATAACTCCTGAGAAGTACATAAGAGTTTATGACATCGAATGGCTTTTAAATTTGCAGATTTCACACACGCAGTTCCCTTTTTATGCCTTAAACTATTTCCTGCTCCAGAGACATCCTGCTTTCCCTCTCAGCATCCTTCTGTCTAACCCTCTTCCATGTATCTGAGGGGAACAGCAGTCTCACAACCGGGCAACGCACCGAGAACACACCAGATTGTGGTCAACACGGCTCTGGGACCATATTAAAAGGGACAGGGGCTTTGCAGGAGCTGTAGGCACCTCTGCACAGCCCTGCCAGCCACAAGAGTCACGCAAAACAAATTTATGAGGAAATTCAATTTTTCCTTTCTATTTCACGAGAAGATGAGATTCTCCTCTGTTATTAAGCCCAAACTATTATGTTACCTGTGGCTTTCATTGAAAGGTAATAGTTATTTGTTACCATGCAGAATCTGCTAACCCATTAGGATTATAAATTACATACAGGATGGTTCACTGAACTAGTGCAAGGTTCTTGGCTTAATAAATTCGCAAGTGCTGAGGCAAAAAACAAAAAAAGAAAATCCCCTGATGCAAAAGTTATCAGGGAAAAAAAAAAAAAGAATTTGAATGGCCAGGGGAACTACCCCAGGCACAAAAAGCATGTGAAAGTGTTGCTCGCGGGACTCTTATTCTTTTCTCTTCTCATGGCACATCCTCCCAGGATGGTCTCATCCACACCCTTAGCTGCTTTGAATTCCACACGGCTGTCCCTAACCCAGACGTCTCCACTATGCTCTAGGACAGGAGTCAGCAAACTTTTCCTGTAAAAGGCTGCAGGGAAAATACTTTAGGTGTTTGTGGGCCACAACCAGGGTCTCTGGTCTCTGATGCACCTACTCACCTCTGCCTTTCCAGTGTGAAAGCAGCCATAGACAATATGTAAACCAATGAGCGTGGCTGTGTTCCAATAAAACTTTATTTGCAAAAACAAAAAAAGGGCAGGATTTGGTCTGTGCAGCCATGGTTTGCTGACTCCTGCTCTCAACTCCAACTGCCTACTAGACATTTCCACCTGCAAATTCCACAGCTGCCTCAAAATCCAATCTTTCAAGGCTAAACACATTCTCTATTACCCCTAGTCAGCTGTAAGCACACCACTCACCCTCATGTGCCCAGGGCTAAAACTGGAGCATCATCCACATTCCCCACCCTGGCAACCCACAGTCAAGCACGAATCCTGTTAACTCTAACTTTTAAGATATTTCATATGTCCCACTCCAATTATGTGTTCCTTGAGTGCAGGGACTGTGTCTTATTCATGTTTGTAACTTTCACTCCCTCCTATTGTCTAATCTAATGTCTGGCACATGGAAGGGGCTCCCAAAAATGTTTATTGAATGAATGAATAAACTGTTACAACAAATCTAGGGCAGTGCTTCTTAAACTTCAATGTGCGTATATATCAACTGGAGATTCTGTACTGCAGATTCTGATTTAGTAGGTCTAGAAGGGGGATCGAGGTTCTGCATGTCTATCACGCTCCCAAGATGTTGAATACTACTGGTGCATGGACCACATTTTGAGTAGCAAGAATCTGGGACATACTCTTTGGTCCCAAAGTGGCATATACAAAAAGATTTCTTCTCCAATTTTGATGCATATGTTGATTTCTTTCCATGGTCATTTCATTAAATCATCACTTGTACCTATTCAAAACTCCAGAGAAATTAATAAAATAGTTTATGGCACCAAATGACTTTTAAATTTGCAGAGTTTACACACATTTCCATTTCTAGGCCTCAGACTATTTGTTGCTTCAATTACCTCCTCCTTCCCCATTTACTCCTATCCCTGGGTGCCTACTTAATTTAATTTAAACATAACTGTGCTCATTATCTGTGTAGTGGTCTTTCTGCAGATGCTGTGCTCATGCAAGCCTTTCTTATCAAGATGTGTCACTTATCATGATTTTGCAAACGTCTTAAACAGGTTGTTACTGTTTAGAAATTCAAAAGAATGGTCTGTTTTCCCAGAACTCTGGTACAATGACCAAATCAAAACCTATTTTGGGGCTACCTACACCCCTTTTTATAGCAACAAAACACTTTTTTATCAGCAGAGCAAATAATTGCTTATAGAGTTCCAGGGACCACATGATTCTCCCCGCTAAGTTACCCCCCTCAAGAAAAAAAGAAGAATATTCCAAGGTTATCTGGAGGAACTTCATACTCCATGAAAGCCGAGCTATTTGCTTTGGCAAGCTAAAAGTATAATCCCAACACTGTGGCAAAAATCATATCTCTTTGTACGAGTTCAGTAAAGTTAGTTATCGCATTGGGGGCAGCAGCTCTGTCCACATTCAATTTTGCCTGGAAACTGGCTTTTAGTATAAAGATGCCACAAATCTGTAACATGTAGGCTAATTTATACCAAGTAATCTCAGCATTTTGGATAATTACATCTTCTCTGACAATTTCTAAGGATATTGAATTGTGTCAGAAAATAAGTGTCACAGTAAATATGTGATTCTAACTAGGCTTTTTCACTACTAAATTGTAGTAAAATGCACTATAATCAATTCATACTAGATAAATTGCTCTCTGCCTGTATTTATCTCCACTAAAGAGAATCAAATTGCCTTAGCTGAAATTATGGAAAAAAAAGATTACAAAGGTATGGCAGTTTTATAACTGATAACTTATAATACCTGTGTCTTAGTCTGTTCGGGCTGCTATAACAAAATATCACAGACTAAGTAGCTTATAAACAGCAGAAATGTATTTTTCACAGTTCTGGGGGCTGGAAGTCCCAGAGCAGGTGCCAGCATGGCGGGGTGAGGGCTGTCTTTTGGGTCACAGACTTCTTGCTGTGTCCTCACACGGTAGAAGGGGCTAGGGAGCTCTCTGGGGCCTCTTTTATAAGAACACTAATCCCATTCATGAGGGCTCCCCTCTTATGACCTAATCACCTCCCAAAGGCCTCACCTCCTAATTCCATCACACTGGTGTTAATATTCCAACATGTGAACTGAGGGGGGGGGTGACGGGGGACGACAACACACCAACATTCAGATCATAGCAACCTGATTTAATTATGCATTATATATGGTAAAAATTCCTACTTATCCAAAATCTAAATGACCAGAAAGCTCAAATAAAATGTGTTTAACAATCACTGGTTTTCATACTGATAACTCTGGGGAACTGAAAGATCCTGAAGGGTCTTCAAAATCATCCAAAAACCATTGATACCTACAGAATTTTAGAGCTGAAAGAGATTTGGAGCTCAAGAGCTCCAATTTTCACATCTGACAGCTGTGTGCTGGGTCCAGAGGAGGGAATAACTCACCCATGAATGAACGGCAAAGCAAGGCCTAGAACCCAGTTTGCCTCATACCCCACTGATTGAATGGTGTTAAATACTGTGATCTTTTGTGGTTCAAATTCTTAGAAATTTCATAATTTGTGTATGGTCCATCCTATCTAAAATTTCAATATCTATCATGATGTTTCAGACATCCCTTCCTGCCTACTTTATCTCTTCTCTTCTCTTTGGCTTTCTCACAATTTCTTTTTTTTTAAATCATCTGTCTCCCTCATTAGAAGGCAAGATTCTTAAGGACAAAGACTTTCTTCTTTTATTCACTGTTATATGACCTAGAACAGTGTCCAGCACTAAGTGAGAGGTCAATAAATATTTTTTGAATGAAAAAAAAATGAATCATATATGATAACTCTCAAACAGATCACTCCATTATCAGAATACCCCATTTTAGTGTCATCTATTTGACATTTTTCCAGAACCTCTGATGTGCCAGGCATTTTACAGGGCTGAGGTGAACCTCAGAGTAATAGATTCATTTTATTCATTCAGGGAGCTTAATTTAAGGTGATCCTATTATTGTAACCTCCTAACGCAATGTCATCGCTTCTCAGCTTAATTCCACAGACCATACCTATACATTAGCCCCTGAAGGAATTATTTTCACCTTCAGCCTGAAGTTAGAACTCTTATGATTCAGCACTCTGCTTCCTAGGATCATACGAGAGGGAAATGGCAATTTTTGTGCTAGTCTGCCAAAACTGAGAAAGATGGAGCAGATCAAAATAAGGAGACTGCCAGGCAATTTTGACATATTCTCTGTCTCAGATATACCCATCGCAAAGTAAAGCACTTCATAACTATGGAAGATCCTTGTAATAGAAGCATACATGGTATCAGGTATCTCATCTACTATACTTGTTTTTGAGGTAATCAAAAAATAGAAATGAATATATGGCTTTTTTCCCTAGGAACATAATACAAATCATAATATCATAAGAATTCAGGAAATTGTACAATATTTCACAATTGAATGATAAATTACAGTAAGGTTAACTCTTCTATATTGCGAATGCTGGTGGTTTAAATTGGAGCTCTGAGGTGTTTAGTGGCACTTAAAACTCGCTTGCCCACGTAAGCCCACATGTTGATCTAATTGGGTGACATTTTATGGAGGGGATGCCTGGAATTATTCCCTCTCAGAACAGTTTATAAGAATCCAGAAAAATAAAGGGCAGTAAAGTCTTAATTATTCATCCTTCAATGCAAGTGCAGGTTATTTTAAAAAATTGTTTCTATTTGGCTTTAGATTCCCACCTATCCTTCTCAGTTCACCTTAAATGGTCATCTCAAATGCTCTACCTCCCACCTAACGTGAACTTGCACTTCTTGGAATTTTCATTCAATTAATATTCTGCACATGTGTCATCTCCCAGACCATACCAACATCCCTTTGGAGACAAGAACCACGTTGTATTTATCTTTATTATCTTTCTTGGCTCTCAGCTCACGTGTATTGTATATAGAAATCACTGAGAAATATTTGTTGACAGTGAATTATTTGAATTTTTTTTGTTGGTGGTGTAACTTTCCAATTCCTCTTCCCAGGTTAATTCTTTAAACTGTATTTAAAATACACATAACATAAAATTTACCATCTTAACCATTTTTAAGTGTACAGTTCAGTAGTGTTAAGTACATTCATATTGTTGTGCAACCAATCTCCAGAATTCTTTTCATCTTGCAAAACTAAAATTCTATACCCATTAGACAACAACTTCCCATTTCTCCCTCTCCCCAGCCCCTAGCAACCACTGTTCTACTTTTTGTATCTGTGATTTTGACTATTCTAGGTACCTCATACAAGTGGAATCATACAGCATTTGTCTTTTGGTAACTGGCTTATTTCACTAAGCATAATGTCCTTGAGGTTTATCCATGTTGTAGCATGTGTCAGAATTTCCTTCCTTTTTAAGACTGCATAATATTCCATTGTATGTATATACCATATTTTGTTTGTCAATTCATCTGTCCATGGACAATTGTGTTGCTTTCACCCTTGAGAATCAAGATGAACGGATATTTATTTGCCTCTTTTGCTACCCCAACAACAATAAGATTTTGGCTGTTGTGAATAATGCTGTTATGAATATGGTTGTACAAATATCTCTTTGAGATCCCGCTTTTAATTCTTTTGGATATATACCCAGAAGTGGAATTACTGGATCATATTGCCCCAGGCTAATATTAACATTAGTTTGTATATTGACAAGCTCTAGGGATAGGAGATGAGAAAAGAGGATTCCAAGAAGACACTGGGCAGAACTCTAATCAAACAGGGATTGGTGTCCCCTGGACAGAATGTTGAGACTCTGTGACTCTGAGAAGCTCTCGCATCGTGTAGAATTTCTAAAAATGATAAACATCCACAGTAAGTTACGTCCTGTAAACCCCCTTAAGACCCCCATAGTATCCCAGAGGAGATAAAGGTTATGGACATGAAGAGCCAGAGGGGAGAGTGGGGAGAGATCAAGAATCAAGGGATCAATAAGAGTTTCTGGGAGAAATATTTCCAAGTGGAGTATAGGAATGAATGATTTTATGTTTAGGAAGCTTAATCTTTGCTTCGTGGCTTGGCCAAGTACCATGGTCCTAAGGACAGCATATCTCTAAATGCACTGCTTTCCCAGAGTGTAGCAGTCACCTCAGATGAGGTGTAGTCAGTAGGGTGCTCAGCAGAGGACTGCAGGGAGCAATGAGGGACCAGGGGCTCATCTGCATTTTTGAGAGTGAACTGACACCTCTGGCAGCTCAACTAGCAAATCATTTGCCATACCTGCTTTGTGAAGATTTCCTCACTATTCCGGGGTCCCTCTATTTCAGGAGAATCCTCCTAGTATGGGTTCACAACCCCTAACCTAGAGGCTAGGGCCTTAGGCATTTCTCCTCCAACCCTTCTTAAAATGTGACAATTTGTTCCTGGGGAAAAATCTGAATATAAGCATTAACTCAGCAACTGCATACATCTCAGGAAGGCTGAGGAGGACTAGGGCAGAGGAAAGGCTTGGCCTTGGCAGTGAGCAGGTCCTTGGTGACCCAGGAGCTGATTTAGTGAGGCTGAAGTCCATCTGCAAATGGCTACAGGGCCAAGTGGACTCACAGAGATACACGAATACTGACTATATTTTTTGAACAGAGTTTGACAAAAAGAATATCCGCAAAAGATAAAGATAATGTTCTAGAAATCTGGGCTGAACAATTGCTCAGGATACAGGGAAACTATTGATAAATGCAGAGGCTTTCCACAGTCACACTACACACTACGGACATTAGAACTTAATGTAGGATCTAAAGAATGAGTAATTTCCATTCGTGGAGATTGCAATGTGGGGAGGGAAAAATGAAGAAATAGCATATTCTGGTGGTACATTTTTAACCTAGTGTTTTGCAAGTATAATAGGTTATTTCTATTCCTGTAAGACTCCATTTGTTTTAAAATAACGCCATCATTTGAGAATAGTCTGAGTTTCTTAATACTTCAATTTCATTTTAATAAATGAGAGCCCAGGAAAATGCATTCTTCAAGCAGGGAAGAGAATTTTCATCAGAGCGCCCCTCTATTTAAGGTGGCAACATGTTGTAGGAGAACACGTTCTTCTACGCGTTCTTTATGACTTAGGTGACTTTAGACAATTGGTCCTTCTGAATCTCTGCTTTGTTATTCATAAAGCATAAATGATCTTTACATTGTGAGGTTGCTCTGACCTCTGAAGCTAGCCTCTCTTCTTTCTTCTGCACCCAAATGAAATCTATAGCCCTTGGTGACACAAATTTTGGTCAGATGAATTCCTCACCATTTTACCCTTCAGGTTGAAAGAGAAAATCATATTGTCTTTATGAGATTTGATCAACTCTTCAAAAGTACAAATTTGGCAATGTAGAGGGGCAAGGAAAGTAAGAAGGGGAGGCAGAGCGTGAGGGAGGAAGCAGCAGGAGGCACTGAGACAGTTTCACAAGAGAATAGGAAGAGAAAAGCAGAAAAAAGTAAAAAGATGAGCAAGAAAGAAAAACACAAAGAAATGAAAGGTGATATTTTCAGATATGCATTGAAGTTTCAAAAATATGTTTCCAAGCATCGAGAAGCATCAGGCAGCCATGATTTGACCACTGACAGGTCACTCACGTTTGATCAGTTGCAGAGCTGTGATATGACAAAGGAAGGATTTGTATTAATGTCCAGCACTATAGTTGCCTCAAATGACACCCCAAATTTAAAATGTAATCTAGTGAAGCATGGATACAGAAGAAGTGAAAATGTCATGTAAACAATTCCTGAATCATTTACCCAAATTGCTCTTGACATTTTCACTAGAATCTAGGTCACCCCTCTGTCCCCCACTGAGGGCAGGAATCTTGATCTGTTATTTGTGTATTTCAGGTGCTTAAAACAATGCCTGGCATATGGTGGATGCTCAATAAACACTGTTGAATAAATAGTCATTCAATCAATATTTATTATGAGATTGCTATAAGTTAGCCCTGGGCTTGGCATCAAAGAAATAAACATACACTTAAGACATGATCCTCCCTCTACAATGTGGTAGGGGAGAGAGCCATCTGAAAGGCCTTATAAATATGAGAAGCAACAGCACATAAATATGTTAGGGATAGAGATGCTGGAGCCACACTACCTGAGTTTGACCTCATTCTTGCCAGTTTCTACCTGTTATGCCTTGGACAAGTTACTTAACCTCTCTGTGCAGTTTTCTTATTTGTAAAGTGGGGCTATAACCTTCACGGGGATGTTGCAAGGACTGCATGAATTACTCTGGGAGAAGTGTAAAGTGCCTGATACAAAGTAAGTGCCAAGAAGTGCAATAGAAAAAAAATTAATAATAATGAAAAGGGGGTGGGAGGAAACTTTGGAGGTGATGGACATGACTATGACCTTGATGATCGTGACGGTTTCATGGGCGTATACTTATCCCCGAACTCAAACAGTTGTATACATTAGACATGTATACAGCTTTTTACTTGTCAATCATACCTCAAAAAACTGGTTTAAAGAAAAGAAAGAGTGATAGAGATTTAAAGCTTCTATGAGAGAGTCCAGAACAATGAATGAGGGTCAATTCTGGGAACAGAAGTGGTGACTGTCAGGAAAGACTCCAGGAGAACACGTGACCTTTGAGCTGAGTCTCCTAAGATGGGCCCCCATTTGCCATGTTGCTGGGAGGAAAGGATAGCACAATCGAAGAAGAACGGTGTGAGCAAACGCCTGGAGGCAAGAAGTCCCATCAGAAGACCACAAAAGAGCTACTCTTCACGGCAGCGGGAGTGTGGTGAGGGAGTTAGGACCAGAGATGCTAAGGAGCTGAAGTCACTCCAGACACTGAGGAACCTCAGTCGCGTATTACGTGTGGGTGGGAGGGAAAGGAGACAGGGCCTAGGATGAGGATGGGGGATAGACTCAGAAAAGCAGGTTGTTGGGCTTTTTTATTGCATTTCAATGACTTGTTTTGTTCTTTGCCTTCCCTCAATAGTCATTTTTTTAAAAACAAGTATTTATTTGGGGATTTAGTCACTTAATTTGTAAAATAACATTTTAGATTTTTACGTCCCTTTTCAAAAGAAATATATGCTCATTATAGAAAAATTTTAAAATACTATTTAGCACTACGAATAAAAGAAAATTCACCCATCATCCCATTTACCACAATGACTACCCCATTTAGATCTTTATCCTTTTCATCGTTTATATAGTATATGTTTTCAAAAAATTTTTTAATTGCACAAGTGGGATCATATGGTATTCACTGTTTTATAGCCTGGTATTTAAAAATTAAATGTGAACATGATTGCATGTCATTTGATATTCTTCTACACGATCAATTTTAATGACTTTCAAGTATTTCATTATACGGATGTATCATAACTTATTTTTATCTACTCCCTATGTGAACGTTTAAGTTGTTTCCATTTTTTTTTCCATTACTGAACATTCCTGTTGATACATCTTCACACACATCCTTGATTTTGGGGTTCATTTTAATGTATTTCATCTGCACAACTATGTCAAATGAAGGAAGGAAAGTGAAATAAATACTCAGAGTCGTTGACTGTACTCTTCACAGGAATTACCCCAACCACAAGTCCTCGGTCCCCCCACCTGAAAATGCCATGTGCCTGCCCCATGGGAGATGGAACAGGTGGGAGAAACCCAATTGAGGTAGGGGACATCCTGCCTAGCCAGTGATTCCAGGAATCGGCACTCAGGCCCCTCAGTTGCTACATTCCACAAAGCCTGGCCAATCGGGAGCCATGCCAGAACCAGAGCAGCACCGATGAGCCAAGTGAGGTAGGTCTCCTCTGTGTCCCCCTCCAGGAGACGGGCAACAGCCCAGCCTTCACGGCAAAGTAGCCGAGCACACCACAGCATCCTCCTTAGAGCCCTACACAGATTCGGGAGGGCAAGTCTTGGGTTAGGCACTCTGCCTCTCAGGCTGCCATGTACTCCTAGCACAAGAAAGGACAGTGACAAAGGGAGGGAAAAGGAGAAGCAAGGTAAGAAAACTCAGTCATCTAAGATGGCATTCTTCTGCCCCGTGGGCCACTATAAATATATTGATAGGGAAGGGGAGGAGCAAATGGTTTGGCTTCTGTGAGTGGAAGAGGGGCAGACAAATTAGGAGGGTGTCTCAAGGAGTCTATACCCCACTCAGAAATACAAGAGTAGAATTAATCAACCAAAATAAAAAGAGGGCACTGCTCCTGTCCAGTCTGCTCATCTGGAGAACTGAACATAATCTAAATTGAGCTAAACCCAAAAGAGCAGGGCCTTTCCAAACACTTTTTGAACCCTATAGTACAAGGTCTACTATTTTTAACTCAAAGAAGGATTTTGCTTGCTTTCTAAAATTTTTTATTGTAAAAGACCTTGAGCTATTAGTTCTGTCTTTGCCATAAGAGTGGAAACCCTCTAGATAAGGTCCTTGCTTTCTATTCATTCATTTGTTGGCTCATTGGCTCATTCATTCAGTACATATTGATTAACTATTATCGATTGATAATGTACTTTGTGCAGGACATGGCATCGCCAGGTATTGTGCATATGGTCGTGAGCAAAACAGACGATTCTTATCGTTATGTAGCTCTGGGCTTGTGGAGAGAACACAACTAACAAATAGGCAAATGAATTATTAAGGATAAAGTCCTGTGGAGGACATAAATAAGGAACCATCATAAGACTGAAAAGGCAGACCTGCTTAGGCATCTCTGAGAAGGGGCACAACAGGGCTATTAGGCACTGAAGTGGGGAATGGTCCTCCTGGGCACGCAGGACGACGACATGCCCAGGCCCTGGCATCTAGGTGGGGTCATGTGGAATGTGGGGCAAACGATGCTTCCCACTTCCAGGCCTGGCCTAAACAATCCTCCATAGGTTCCTTATTTCTCACCAGGTGAAAACAGATGATCCTGCAGATTATTCGAGAAGGCCAAGGCGTTAGAGGGGTCATGTGCTGGAACAGCTTGGTGGCCATGTGGAACACAGGGGAGTTCCCATTCTTGTCCCTGATTCATACACACACATCAACCACATTGGGCTGTGACCTGATGAACAAACAAATTGTACTGTTTTAAACCACTAAGATTTGGAGTTGTAAGTGATAGACTCTTCTAAATAACAGAGGGGGAAAGGTTACGCTAAGGCCTGAAGGATGTAAGGAAGTCAGCAGTTGGGAGATCTGGAACAAGGGCATTCAAGGCCAAGGAAACAGTATGGACCAAGCGCCAAGGCAGGAAGCCTGAGGAATTGACAGAAAGCTGGAGCGGTTGGAGCCAGGAGAGTGGAGAAGTAACATAGGTAAGACTGCAGTGACAGAAGGGGCAGATAATGCAGACACTTGTAGACGATGGTAATTCGACAAAGGTTATTCTACTTCCTCCATACTTTTACAGCTCCCTCAATATAGTCATTTATATGCCAGGGTACCCAGTAGATACTATTCACTGATTTATCTAAAATGACCAAAATCCAGAGAGATACAACAGTAAATGCATTAGTGTCTTGTTACTGCCATAACAAATTACCACAAATTTAATTGCTCACAACAAAACAAATTTATTACCTTACAGTTCTGGGGGTCAAAAGTTCAAAACGGGTCTCACTGGGCTGAAATCAATGTGTCAGCAGGGCTAGGTTCCTTCTGGAGGTTCTAGGGAAGAATCTGTTTTCTTGCCTTTTCCAGCTTCTAGAAGCTGTCTGCATTCCTTGGCTCATGGCCTCTTCCCCTATCTACAAAAACCAACACCATAGCATCCTCAAATCTCTCTCTGCCTCTGCCTCTCCTGTTTCCTTCTTTCACTTAAAAGGACTCTGTGATTACGTTGACCCACCCAGTTAATCCAGGATAATCTTCCCATCTCTAGGTCAGTTGATCAGCAACCTTAATTACATCTGCAACCTTACTTCCCCCTTGCCATGTAAAGACATATCCACAGGTTCCAGAGATTGGGATGGGGACATCTTTGGAGGACTGTTATTCTGCCCACCACACTAGGAATTCTACTAGTTGTAAATTGAGGTCAAGTAAACCATAGTTACCAACCTTATAACTCATAGACCCCATTTATTATTTTCCCCTCAACTGAATGTTTCCAAAGGTTTGATTTCCAAAATAAATTGAATTTATTATGTAACTACTTATAGACAATGATTTCCATTTAGATTTTTTATTAGGCTTTTCAAAATGTATAAAAGAGGTTGAAGATCCCTAAAAACTAAGTGATCCTGAACTGGGGGCCATTAGAATTACAGAAAACTGGGCTTTTCAAATCTCAGTTTACAGGTCCGGTCAGAGGATTTAGCTAAAGGGGAAACAATGAACATTGATAGGATGTATCCGGATGTATCTGGGTACACCCTCTTCTTGTCCCCAAAATGGAGGTTTGAGGCTGACCTCTTGAAAACATCATCACAATGAAATTATATTCTTAAGACTAAGGGGGCTTGGACATTACCAATCATATCTAAAATGCAGAGGATTAATTATTTACACACTTCACATCTCTGGAGTGAAAAGCTCATTAATGTGTTAGAGGACAGAAATCTGGCAACTTCGAAGAAGGCAAATCACCCAAAGCAATTCCACTTGAGCTTGCCTGATTACATTCCCACGTCATCCCTCAAGGATGCTAACAAAGCTACTGGGACAGGAGGGAGTTTGTAGCAATTCTTACGTATCGATTGTACTGGATAAAGTGGTCTGCCACAACATTTAAATAATAAAACACTTGAAAAATCACCTTGGACACAAGATTCCCTGGGCATTTGCTCTTGGAGGGTGAATTTGTCACAGGTAAGGAGACAGCAGTTCCTGCAGCATCTGCTCTGTCATTTGGTTCTTTCTTGCAGCATCTAGGGTCCTTTACCTGCTCTGTCCCTGAGTTTCTACTCACCTTCTGGGCAATCAGCTCACTAAAGTGATATATCATAGAGGGATTTCATCTTCCCACCACTATCCCTTCTTCTACATGTTTTGCTTTGTGGATCCTCTTTATTGTTTATTAAACAAGCAACTTAATCAGAACATTCTCCTTTGTTTTACATGATGCCAGTACTTCCATTTTCAGGAGATACTAATAATTAACTTCCCAGGAAATGTTTACATTGACTACAGTTTTTAAGCTTGAAACACCCTCCCAGGAAACTGATAAAACAATATGATGCTTTCAAATCTGCTTCTTAAGACATAACTAGCTTAGGGACTAACGATTTATTGGCTCACAGGGTGCATTACTGACTAAATCAATGAGTAGTCACATACTAGCTTCCATACCAAATCCTCAAGGGACCTAACTCACAATGGGACCGAAAGCAGATCACAGTGCTGGGAACATTCTGAGATATTTGCTTGACACTGATTCTGCATTTTGACCACCTAGAAGTGAACGTTCTAGAAATGAAACACAGAAACCTAATACACAAAGAAAATTCAAGTAAGTATGTGTCTAAAAAATTTGGTGGAGGGTAGCGGGGTAGAGGAAGAGGGAGAGAAAAGAGAGAGAGAGTGAGAGAGGAAGAGAGAGGAGGAGGAGAGTAAGAATAAGAAGAGGAGGAAGGAGGAGAAGCAAGGGGGAGATGGAGGGTAAGAGAAATCGACATTATGTGGATGTGCTTTCTTATTCAGAAGAATAAAATTTGGGCCTGAAGAGTGACTTTCTGAGCAGCCCATGTGGCTTTCTACACAAGTAAACTTTATCAGACTTTTCATTCTCTGCAATGCAAACCAAATAGCTAACTGTACAATTGCTTTGATTACTTGCTCTCTAAAAATTATCCAGCTATTGACTCAACTTTCCATTTTATCATGCCTCGAAGATTTAATGCAAATTTTTCTTACAAATCACAAGCTTCGTAATAAATCAGGGTAAGCGTCAAAACTATCTTAAAATTATTTTGTTTTAAGACAAAAACAAAATTTATCTTTGTCATAGAAGAGACTATCCCTATTGAAATGCTGGGTGCTGAATAATTATTTTATGATTTTAAGGATGTAGAATATGAACAGCAGACAAAGGGATGTTCTTTCTGTGCCATTTCTATCCCTCATACCCAACAGAATCGCTTGACATAGTAAGAGCTCAAAAATATTTCTTGGATACAGACATGTTATATCTCTTTGAAACCTTAATATACGTAATGATTACTTTGAATAAGCAAAATTCATGGGCTATAAGCAACTTTATTTTTGCCTCCCATTGTCCAAACTTTAAATTTATTCAGGTTAGGTTAACTCCTCCTCTGCCCTGAAGGAAATTTAGGGCAAATCCTATGTCTTTCAGATTACTTTTAGATAATAAGAAGATTGTCAGCAACTCACAAAACACAAAGTAGAGTAATTAATATGCTTGATCCAGTGTAATAATATTTTAAACTTGATTCAGAGTCACAGCTTCCCCCACCTCCCTGACTCAGCCTGCTTCTGGCTAGTTGCCCGAGGTGGAATAACTCCCTTCCCTCCCTGCTCTTTCATCCTTCCTCCTCCATCTTGCCAACTGCAGTTTCAGGTTCCTCTAGATCTAGGAAAGGTCTAATCTGATTAGTACTACTAACAGGTGGCTCAGGTGCTCTCGCAGTCACTATTGAAAGTAAACTCTTCTCTTGGGGTGATTTCAAGGGTTCCCCTGCAATCACTGGGGATCTCTCACCTGTGATGTCCTTAACACAGGTGAATGCTGGTTGTTTAGGGCTCCTTCCTTGGCCACTGGAAATCTGGAGGCTCACCCTCCTTTGGGTGTCACTTACCCTCCAGGTGACTCTCCTGGACAGGGTCTAAGTTGATGCCATGACAGCTGTCCCTGGGGCCTGGCCCACATCTGCTTCATGGGAAACAGTCACTCCTCCACCCTGACAAATTCTAGATACCCAATAGCCCTCAAGGTGACAATCTGAGAGCAACTTGTCCATTAGATTTTCTAGGGGTGAGTCAGGCCCCAGTCCAATGTGTCCCCCAAAATGCAGAGGACGCATTAAACCCTCCAAGACGTCTGACTGAAGCCACTCTCCTTGGGCTTGAAGAAAGAGGCAGGCATATTCCATATCATTTCTGGAGAGGGCGAGATTTAGAGCACAGCACAGTTTGCTCCAAAATTCTAATTCTCCACCTGGTTATACCCTCAATGTAGGTGACGGATCAAGAGTCACAAAATCAGTTTACGTGCACCTCTTTTTCACTTCTGCATAGTGGTCTTTTCCAAATTTTGAAATGACGCATTTGCTGTATCAGGTACTTGGCCAACACTGAGACTAAAATAGTTCCATTTTCACATAGCATTATATAAGATTATTCCATTTTATCATAAATTATGAACATTTAGATTTCCAAAGAAGATTAATCAAGACAGTTATTATTCACTTGATCATGTTTTACAATTTTTCACGTTGTTCTGTTGTGAGGTATCATCTCTCTTTACAATTACAGCTTGGCTAAGCCTCTCTGAATATGTTTTTTTATTTGCTCTCTCAGTCATTTTTGGTTTCTTAACTCTCAGCTATGCCTCATATCGTATGACTCTCCCAGGAATACCAAAGGATCAAGTTTTAGTCATCTGCAAATTTGGTTTGGTTCAATAATTTATGTCCTCTACTCCTCCCTGAAATTCTATTAAACCATGCAGTTGAAACATTAGAGTTAGGAGAATATTTTTAAGAACTAACCTCGGTGGCTTTCTGTGTATTTGTTTTGTATTTTGTCCCTGTACCCAGTGACCCTTGCTCATTCAATCAGCTAGAACGACTGCTCTCACTACTTCAGAGAGAAGGGATGACACTGCACAATGGCAGAAAACAAAAAAAATCGATTATTTTCTCTTTCAAAATCTTGGGTCCTGGCATGGGCTAAAGATTTGGAAAGATGGGTATTAAGTAAGCAAAGGCTCTGATAAAGTCCCATAGGCAGGGGGAAGCTAGTAGACCAGTGGGCAGTGGTAGAAAGGTGTTAGAGGCTGGGGGTTCCCTGAGAAGTGGCCCCGATTCCCACCCACCTCCAGGCAGAGCCCTGAGAGGAGTGGATAAAAGAAACCCTCAGGTGGAACTGGGGAATATGAGAGCGGGGGGCCTTGCACCTGCCTGTCCTGGTAGAGGTAAGGGAGCATGGGGAGACACCAGGGTGGATGTCTGCATGGCGTGCCTGGGCAAGTGACTGAGGTAGCTCCAGATGGGCCCTAACACCCCAACACATCGTAAGAACAGGTGAATGATTCCTGTGCGCCCAGAGGTAGCACATAAGTGGAGATAAGCCTTATACAGTCTGCTGAGTTCCTATGGAAAGAAGAATGAATCAAGTGTGTCATGAAAGTAACTCAGAGAGAGGCAAACCTTCAGCTGTCCTTGCTGTGGGGAATATGGGCCAACACAGCAGTGACTGCAGGGAATGGAGGACTGGGGACCAGGAAACAGACGCCAGCATCAACACATGACAGCAAAGAGAAGTCAGCCTCCTGCTCCTGATGTGAGGGCCCAGGAAGCTAGACACACTGGAAGGGGGGTGGAACAGGGATCTAAGCATGCTGGCCCCAGAGCCTGTGTTTGACCACTGTAGTGGACTGAATAGTGTCCCCCCCCTCCCTCCAAATTCATGTTGACCTAGAACCTCATAATGTGACCTTGGAAAAAGGGTCTTTGCAGATACAATTAGTTAAGATGAGGTCACAGTGGATTAGCATGGGCCCCAAATCCAATGATTGGTGTCCTTAAAAGAAGAGAAAACAGAGACACTGGAGGAACAAGGCCGTGTGAATATGGAGGCGGAGATTGGAGGGATGCAGCTTCAAGCCAAGGAACAAGGATTGCTGGGAGCTGCTAGAAACTAGGAGAGAGGCAAGGAAGGATTCTTCCCTAGGGCCTTCAGAGGGAGCATAGCCCCACTGACACCTTCAGACTTCTAGGCTCCAGAACTGGGAGAGAATAAATTTTGTTGTTTTAAGCCACCCTGTGGTAGTCTGTGCGGCAGCCGTAGGAAACTATTACAACACCTAAGCACACGGCCTCTCCAGAGATTGCACTTAGCAGTAGCACAGTGACGTGTAGGGTAGTCAGGGCCCAAGGAGTCCGATCCAGACAGGAGGAAGCCAAGGGCTCCCCAGAAACCCAGAACTCTCATCTGACTGGAGGCCTAGACAGCTCTGAGCTCGATCTGGAGCTCTGCTCTCAAAAGGAGATCGTTTTTGGATTCAGTTGGGAGCTAAGTGAGGCACCAAGTAGAACAATTGCTCCTGAGAGAGGCTGTCAGATGCTCCTGGCCTTTCTGTGGTGCCCGGCACTCCAAATGATCCAAAGCCTGCCAGGACTCCCCTCGTCCTTTCTCTGAAAGGAAAGTGAGGCACACTGAAAAGGGCTGCAGATCTGGACTCAGAACCCTGGGACTGAAGCCCTTCTTCACACCCTGCCTTAGCTAGGCGACCTTGGGCAAGTCACTTAAACTTGCTGTCCTCATCTCATCTCATCTCATCTCATCTCGAGTATATGAATAATACTACTTGCCCGACTTAATCTCAAAGGATTGCAGTAGAATGAAAACACTGAGTTTTAATGCACTGTAGAGAAAGAAGTGATTATTATCATCATGGCTGTAGGTTTTTCTCCCCCTTCCTCTTCAAATAAGGCCCCATATTTGAGTTTTCTGGCTAAGACACAAATTGATAAAAACTCAAATTAAAAAATATATTTCCAATATTTTTATTGAAACCATCTGGCAACCCTAGATAGATTGGAGCAGGGCACTTTGAGAGCTGGGGGGTGAAACACCGTTGTGTCCACCCTTGGCAGTGGAAGCTTGTGAGACGCACTTCCTCCTGGGGAATAGGGGCCAAGCCAGAGGAACCTTGAGGAAGGGCCGAGGGTCACAGGCTGGAGGACTGCAAGTGTAAGGACACTAGGCCTGTTCCAGATGGGCCACGGCAGCTGTCCTTTTCTAAGAGAGTTATCTACAGAATTAGTTTAGCAGAGTAATTTTGTTTTTATTTTGGTGAAATATACATAACAAATTCACCATCTTAACCATTTTTAAGTGTACGGTTCAGTGATATTAAGTACATTTATATTGTTGTGCAGTCATCACCACCATCCATCTTCCAGAACTTTTTCATCATCCCCAACTGAAACTCTATGCCCATTAAACAACTCCCAATTCCCCTCCCCCCAGCCCCTGGCAACCACCATTCTACCTTCTGTCTCTATGAATTTGACTACTCTGGGTACTTATATAAGTGGAATCATTCAGTATTTGTCTCTTTGTGTTTGGCTTATTTCACTTAGCATAATGTCTTCAAGGTTCATCCATGTTGTAGCATGTGTAAGAATTTCATTCTTTTTAAAACTGCATGATATTCCAGTGTATGTATATACTACATTTTGCTTATCCATTCATCCATTGATGTAAGGTTGTTTCCACCTTTTGGCTGTCATGAAGAATGCTGCTATGAACATGTGTGTACAAATATCTGTTCAAATCCCTCTCTTTCAATTCTTTTGGATAGCAGAGAGTAATTTTTAAAAGCATTCTATAGAAGAAAACTAGGAAGTGCTAGAAAAACCTAAAATAATTAAATTTATCTCTTTTAAGGATTCTAAAAGTAAGCCATTGTTAAGGGTTTTCAGAGTTGATGTTATAAAAGCTTTTCTTATTACAAACTTTTTAAGAAAAAAATGACAAAGAACTTTCTAGACTCTGTATTTATTGGGGACTATACAAATGACAATAATCAAAATAATTAGCAAATTTTACACTTGTCATTTATGCATTTAATAAAAAAAAATTTTCAAAATTGACTAGCAGAAAATGAAAATATACTCATTCAATTTCTTAGAATATTTATGTTACGGCTACTTCATACATATGTAAATGAGCATTTTTTAAAATATTGCACATGGTAACATGTAGCTCTAAGGTATGTTATGCTTTACACGATAAGCTTGTTCCTGTGTCTTATCAAATGCCTACAAATAAATCTCACTTTAAATGAGTGAGGACAAGGCGCTCACTATTTAAAGAATCCCTGAAGAAAAGCTTTTAGAAAAGATTCCTTTTGTTATTCAAATAATCACCTGCTAATTTATCTACTTCAGAGTTTCATCTTTTGGTGTTTTTGGAAAAGGAAAAACTCTTGAAGTCTGAAAAATGAATCAACACTTCTTTTTTTTAACTCTACCAGTTGACTCACATTATTTTGTTGGCTCAAAGTATTATGCTGCATCTGTGACTATTTTGAGCACACCTAAAAGGAGAAAATAGCATCGCTCAAAACTGAGAAAGAAGGTAAAGGGCAGTGTTTTCCCAGATTGTGCATTCAGAAGCCAGTGTCAAAGGCCTCGGGAGACACTTCATGCCCTAATGAACCGCCTGCCCCTCTCCCTACCTCCTCTCACCAGCTCACCTTTGCTTCTCAGATTTCATTAATGGCCAATTCCTGTCTCTTCCCCTTTCGGGGTATTTCTTGCCTCCCTCTCCTGTCCACTCTCTGAAATGCTGTATTTCAAGACATCATCAACTTCTTTTTCGTGTATTGCCTCCAGCCTCTCTCACCACTGGTTACCATTGCCTCTGCTTTCAAGTCCACAGTCCTCAGCTTGACATGCAAGACATAAGCTGACCCCAGTCTTTTTTCCTAGCCTAACTTGTACTCTTGTCCCTCGTGTTTTTTGGGTTATAACGAAATCTACTCCCACTGGGCTCCCTCCGGGTTCCTGCCTCCAAGTCTTCGCTCCGTGCTGTTTTCTCTGTCTTCCCTGTTTCTTCTTCTTGGAAACTCAGGCTCCCATCTGTACTCTCATGGAGAGTTATTCATTTGTCTCTTAAAATGCTCGTCTCTCTCTACCTCAAGTATCAGTCACTTGTGTTTATATTTCAGTCCCCCAGTCCTTCTACCTAATAAAAACTCAATGAAAATACAGGAATTATCATGGGATACCAAGCAGTATCAGTAACTTCACTTCATAATTGTATTACTCTTATAAGAAGTCAGAGTTTTGAGTTATGTGCAATAATAATAAAATAATAGATTAAATACACGATGTGCTTTCCAGGTCTTCTGGAAATTATTATTATCTAGTATCTTATAGAAATAGATGACATCTCCATCTTCATTTGACATATGAGCAAAATGAAGCAAAGAGCTAGCAAGAAACAAAGCCAGTGTTGCTGTATCAGATGAACAGGAATTTCTGAAAACACTAGAAAAAGCACTCACAAAAATGAAGCTCAACCTGACTGTGCACCCTTTACTATGGTCTCCAGACAGTACTACCTCTGAGCTCAGGAATGTCTTGATTTATGTGGGTCATCACAAAGACACATGAGAAACGAGACTTCAGATGAAATGAAACAGTGAGTGTGTTCTCTTTCTCATGACAACAGAAATCACCACGGATCACTACTAGTAATGTGCTTTAGGACACATTCCCCTTGTTAATTCAGAAGGCCCACTAATGAGGCATCCCCCTGGATTTGCCTTGTGCAAATTGCCCAAGTCCAAATCTCGCCCCCAGTCAGGATCCTGTCATAGAGACAACTTTGTGCACAACATCAGGCTTGTGGCAAAGTATTCCAGGCAGTGTTTACCTGTTAAAAGTCACTCTGCATCCTTGTAAGGCAATTCATAAGAAGTTCATTAAATATCTGGCTTCCATTATGCCTCTTTGGACTGCTAAATAGATTTAGAGCACTTTATCTCTTTTGTCCCTCAGTTTTTCAATGGAATACACAAAAGCCAATAGAAAGAAGCATCTTTTAAAAGCATACCATGGAAAGGAAACCAGCCCTGTAGCATGCAAAATTGCAAGCCAGAGCTAGCAGAGTCCGTTGGGCTTTCTTCGAGGCACCTTTCATCCCCTCTGGAGTGTGCAACAGCTCTGTTGCTTTACTCCATAGCACCCAGCAAAATACAAGTAGGTACCCAACATCATCAGGAACTCTTACAGATAGAGCATTTTTGTGTGTGTGTGTGATGACCAGCCCTGAGCTAACATCTGTTGCTAATCCTCCTCTTTTTGCTGAGGAAGACTGGCCCTGGGCTAACATCCGTGCCCGTCTTCCTCCACTTTATATGGGACGCCGCCATGGCATGGCTGACAAGCAATGCGTCAGCAGGCGCCCGGGATCCGAACCGGCGAACCCTGGGCTGCCAAGCGCGAACTAAACCGCTGCACCACCGGGCGGACCCACAAATAGAGCATTTTTGCATATGCTTAACAAAACATATTTGCTACAGCTAGATTTTTCTGAAGGTGATTAAACATGGGCAGACCCTCCCCTTTTTGGAGTAATCCTAGCTGTGGGCTTCTCAGCCCTAGCACGTGTTTCTTCAACATAGACTATTTCTAACATGTGGTGCCCATGGACAGCTCAGCCAAGATCTTGCCAACTTCCCTCCTCTGGGACCCAACGCTCAATGTCTCAGACATCAGTGAGGCCTCCCAGAAGACCCTGCTGGCTTGAGGCCCTTTGCTAATTTGCCTAATCCTTTCTGCTGGCAAAGGCAGTAATGCCATTGAGGCCAGATCTCCATTAGTCAGTAATCTACTTCTCAGGAACTCATGTCTCCTGGTCTTACTAACAAATATCATGAAAAGAGGTGGGCAAGTAGGCTTAACAGCCAAGTATCACTGGGATTCATCTATGCTACCAGGTGCAAACACCGGCTGGAAAACTTCAATCATCCTCAGTAACCATGAATGGATTGTCTTGTGATTTTATCTATCTTTCTTGACTCCTGAGATTTACACTTGGGTAGTTTCTTATAAAGAACTGGCATGGTAGGGATGCAATAGCATTCACAGACCTGCAGGCTAGCATTACAGAAAAGCAGAGGTTGCAATCCAGCTCTGCGTTGCAGGACGATCTTATGTAAATTGCTTAACTTGTTTCCTCCTCTGCCAAATAAGAATAGGATGACCCCCATCAGCCTCTGCCTGCAGACACATCCAAGGGCACCTGGACAAGCACACACCACTGGGCAAGGAGTGCAGTTATGCCCTGGATTAAGTACGAGGCTTCGGTGTGGTGCACAAGTGGTTTTCCTTCAGAATGTCTAAACGGACACAAAACAGGAAGAAAAGGAAACTAAACAGCAGCAGGGGAATTTACAAGAATGGCCTTTTTTTATCTGACGAAAAAGGGTTTGTGTCCATTTTATTACAATTCTAATTATGATTGCCTTCATCATCGAGGCATTTTCTATATGTTGAAAACACCAGAAAAGTAAAATATAATCCCTGTCCTGAGGGTGCTTACATTTGGGGGGGGGGTGTCTGGGTATGTGTGTGGATGGGTGGTGTGCCTATGTGTATGTATGTCTGTCTCTGTGTGTGTATGTCTCTGTGTGTCTGTGTCTCTGTGTGTGTTTGTGTTTCCAGCTAAACTGGATACACTGCAGCTTGCTATTCTAAGGAGCACAGTCCACAGGGGAAGTCCATGCTGATGGCTTCACAGACAAGTCTGCATTTGTGCTGGACTTTGACAGGAATGGAACTTTAGCAAGCAGAAATAGAGGAGAAGGGATTTTGTGTGTGTGTGGAGGGAGGTGGGGAAGATTAGCTCTGAGCCAACATCCGTTGCCAATTCTCCTCTTTTTGTTGAGGACGACTGGCCCTGGGCTAACATCCGTGCCCATCTTCCTCTATATGGGACGCCGCCACAGCATGGCTGACAAGTGGTGCATTAGTCTGCGCCTGGGATCTGAACCTGCAAAACCTGGACTGCCGAAGCGGAGTGTGTGAACTTAACTGCGACACCACCGGGCCGGCCCCAAGGAGAAGGGATTTTTAAAGAAAGAAAAAAAAAATAGTTGAGAAAAGGCAGGGAGGGTTAATGCAAGGCATGTGCCATGCACACCGAGGTGCTGATGTGCATGGGGAATATGAACTGGTAACCTGAGAGGTCTGTACCCAGGGAGGAGGCACCACAGACAGGCAGGAGGGCTCCGCTACTTTTTCAGTGCAATGCACTTACAACGCCTCTGAATCAAAGTGGGATGCATTCAGGCAATCTGTCAGCCGTTTCCCTCTGATTCTGCCCTTGTCATTTAGTTTGGCACAAAAATGGCACCTTTCTGTGCTTACAAGACAGACTCTAAGGATTACACTTGGAATTTAGAGTTCTGAGGATGTGTTTCTGTGTATACAGAAAGGCTGGCAAAACAAGAAAGGCATTCCACCTCCTAAAACACCCTTGTTTTTCCCAAGTCATATAACTATAAGAAAACTAGGAATCTCTTCAACTCCTATAAGGTATGCGACTCAAGCAGTTCTAGCGAAGTATTCTCCAAGTACATTACTAACAATATCAAGAACATTCACTATTCATTCATTCCTTCATTCATTCAACAGATGTTTGTTGAGCAGCCATCATGCACCAGGCACTGTTCTAGGCATTGGAGATACAGCAGAGAGCACAACAGATAACCACCCCCCTCAATGGACTTACAGTCTAGTGGGAGGAGACTGACAATAAATGAAACAAGTAAGTACAATAGTAAGCCTGATGATGAGTTGTGCTATGGAGAAAAGAGGCAGGGAAAGGATATAGCTAGCACTGGTGACATTTGAGCCAATACTTGAAGGAAGAGAGGGGTGGAGATTCATGCAGACATCTAGGAGAAGAACATTTGTGGCAGAAGGAGAAGCAAGTGCAAAGGCCCTGAAGCGCACCTGACATGGTTGAAGAATCACAAGGAGGCCAGTGTGCCTGGAGCTGAGTGAGGGAAGGAGAGAGTAGTAAGATGTAAGGACAGAGAAGGGACAGTGATCAGGAGTCTGGAGCAGGAGGACATTAGTAGACGGCGGATGATGTGGGATCGTAGGAGAAGAAAACGTTTCGTGGTGGAGGAAGTGAGTGATCAGTATTAGCAAATGCAGCCGAGAGGTCAAGTAAGGTGAGGACTGAGAATGGACTCTTGAAATTAAAGCTGTGGAGGTTGCTGGGGACCCTGACTAGAAGGTGTCGGGTGGAGGGATGGGGGCAAAACCCTGACCACAGGGAATTCAAGGAAGAGTGAGAGGAAAGGAGTGGACAACAACGTGTTTTGCTGAAAAGGGAGCAGAGAAATGAGTGGTCATTGGAGGGAGAAACGCTGTCAAGAAAGGTTGTTTTTATATAAAGAATTAATATAACTCAATAGCAAAAAAAGGCAAATGGTCTGATTTTAAAATGAGCAAAAGGCTTGAATAGATATTTTTCCAAAGAAGACATGCAAATGACCAACAGGTACATGAAAAGGCGATCCACATATTAATCATCAAGGAAATGCAAATCAAAACCACAATAAGATATCACCTCACACCTGTTAGAATGACTGTTATCAAAAAAGACAGGAGAAAAAGTGTTGGCGAGGATGTGGAGGAAAGGGAACCCTCGTGCACTGTTGGTGGGAATCTAAATTGATGCAGCCACTCTGGAAAACAGTATGGAGGTTCCTCAAAAAATTACAACTAGAACTAATGTATGATCCAGCAATCCCACTTCTAGGAATACATCCAAAGGAAATGAATCACTATCTTGAAGAGATGTCTGCTCCTCCATGTTCACTGCAGCATTATTTACAACAGCCAAGATATGAAAATATGGTAAATATATTTATACACACACACACACACTCACATATACAATGGAATATTATTCAGCCATAAAAAATGAAATCCTGACATTCTCGACAACATGGATGAACCTTGGAGGCACTATGCTAAGTGAAATAAGTCAGACAAAGAACAAAAATACTGCAAGATCTCATTTATATGTGGAATCTAAAGAAGTCAAACTCATAGAAACATGTACAGCGTGGTGACTACAGTTATAATACTGTATTGTATACTTGAAATTTGCTAAGAGAGTAGATCTTAAATGTTCTCACCAGACACGCACACAAAAAGGTAATTTTGTGAGGTGACAGATGTCTTAACTAAGGATGTGTTAACTAATCTTATTGTGATAATCAAGTCACAATATATATGAATATCCAATCATCATGTTCTATATCTTAAACTTCTACAATGTTACTTGTCAGTTACATCTCAATAAAGCCGGGGGTGGGGGGGATGTTAAGTAAAAAAAAATAAAGAAAAGAAAAAAAGGTTGTTTTTGTTTGATTGATTGGTTTTGTTTTGTTCTATTTTTCAAATGAGAGAAATAACAGCCTGTTCATAGGCTGTTAGGAATAGATCCAGTAGAGGGAAACATTGATGATGCTGGAGAGAGAAGGGAAACTGTCAGAAGGAGAAGGAGGAATAGATGGGAGAGGGGAGGATCTAGGGGATGAGTGAATGGGGTTGCTTTGGCAACAACAGGAATAATTCATGGTCTGGGAAAGAAGAGAAGGCGGGGCATCCAGGCACCGCTGTCTGGGTGCAGGCTCATGCTGGGAGCACATGGAGATACTCTTCCGAAGCTCTGTCATCTTCTCAATGAAACAGCATAGGGGACATGTGGTAGGAGAGGAAGAGGAGGGCAAGTCATGCAGGGGCTCAGTGACGAGGGGTTGGAACAGGATCTCACTCACATTTTAGAAGCTCTCTGGCTTCTGGGTCCAGAAGAGAGTAAAGGGAGGCAAAGGTGGAAACAGAGCAGCCAGTGAGTTGGTTATCGCAAAAATCCAGGCTGGAGAAAAGATGCTGGTGGGCTTCTTTCAGAGATCAGTGTAGTAGCAATGGAAGTGAAAAAATGATCAGATTCTGAATATAGTTTGAAAACAGGTAAGTATGGAAGAGTCAGTGAAGTACAGGATGTTTTATTATTTTCCCCCAAATGAGTACAACAAAACCAAGAGATGTTATTACAGAATTTAAACCAAAAATCAATAACATTTCAGCTGCTTTTACTGACAACAATCCAGTTTTTAACTAGCAAAGACTATCCCAGAACTGCAATATGAATAAGTGATGCCAGTGAATACATAAAAATCCTCTGCTGGCATCATAAAGCTTTATAGAAATTGAAGCTGTAGTTAAAAGCAAAGCATCTGTGTCTCTTCCAATAAGCCAATTGTCAGGAATGAATCAATAAATCACAAAATTAGCGTGGAAAAATATTTCAAGCTTTCCAAGATCAAAGAATGGATAGTAAAATATTAACTTGATGTCTTTTAACTTGCTTTTCTCAATATTTATTAGTGTTTGACCTCCCTTGAAATGAGAGCTCCATTATAAGCTCTTTTGATAAAAGGATTGAAAGGTTGCTCAAAGCACTCCATCGTCACTAAGTATTTTCTATTCTCCAGTGGAAAACTATTAGTCTGCATTTTACAGTAACTCTCCTCAGAGTATCAAAAACATGCATCCTTATTCAACACAGAGAAGAATTAAGAAGACTGCCCCTTCTCTTCCTCCTCTGCCACTCACAACTCCAGTCACAGATACTCTTAGAGATAAAGTGGGGACATGCAAATTTGCCATCACAAAAAAGTGTGATCATCATAAAAGTGTCATCACAAAAAATGTCCATGCCTGGTCATTCATGAAGCCTACTTTAAATGCACTTATTCTAATATTTAGGGCTTGAAACAACCAAAACATGTGAGAAGCCCAGTCCTTCCCTTCAAATTTATAACAAGGAATAACATACAGAAAACTTTCCAGAGAGTAGAGGGCAGAAATCCTGTTCTCCTCTCTCCTTATCTTATGTTTGGTTTGAGAGGTATTTGCTGCTAATTTCTGTCACCCAGATGTTCTGCGCCATCTTAAAGGGCATGTGAGACAGAATCCTATAAGAATCATGGCAGTTTTTGATGAAGCAATTAAACTTCTAGCATTTAATACTAAAGAAACAATTAAACACGCATAAAGGTTGAGCTGTAAGAATGTTCACCACAGCATGCTTTATTAGAAAGAAAAACTGGAATCAAGCTAAATGTCTAATAGTCGGTGACTGGTTAAAAGAATAATTTCCATCCATACAGTTGAACTATGCATAGCCATTAAAAGTTATGTCAAGTACTTAAGATGTGGAAATATGTTCACAGTAGATTTTGAGATAAAATTAATATGAATGGTCTGACCACATTTTTGTAAAAAGAAAAAATATATTTACAAGTGTATATAGAGAGAACAAAATTAGAAGCATTAACATCAAAAGATTTTATATGATTATTTCTAAGTGTAGGATTTTCAGGGAGATTGTCCTTTTTGCTCATCTGTATTTTGTTCTAATTTTTCCATAAGTATCATTTTATTATTTGTGTAATTGGAAAAGTGTCAGTAAAAGTTACTAACCATTATTGATGGTGGCAATCAAGTCTCACAAGAAAACTGCCTGGCGAAATGCACCTCTGTGGTTCCTGACCTTGCCTGCTTTCTAGACACGCAGCTATGTTAGTGTTTAAGCCCTAATGTGGTGGAGATGGCCTTTTTCCATGGATCTGTGACAATCTGCTAAGCAATCAGCTGATTGTATTCTTCAGGCATCAAATACGAGGAAGTGGAAACAACAGCAGAGATTCAAATACCCACAGAACCACAAAGAATGAGAATTTACCAGTAGGCTTCAAGTGGGATGTGTCATGATGTTGGTTGCCTGTGCATCAAAGCAACAGGCATTGTCCAGCAACAAAATGCAGCCAAAATATCTATGGGGAATAGAGGACCGGGGCACAAAAGGGAGATGAGCACAAGAACTAGCACATATTTGGTCGAATGGGCCTTGTGCTATAAAAATGGCACAGCATAGTTAGGGAAATTCCAGGTAATTTCAGGAACAAGACTCAATACAAGGGCCCAAGCAATTTCCAAAGACTCCTTTAAAGTAAGAATGAAATCCCCAAAGAACTAAATTCTAATACCTTGAGCCTCAAACAAACTACTTTAAAAGCAACACTAAAAACATCAAACAGAAAGTAGATTAAGTGCATGCTCCATCCGTAAGAGCTTGCTTACCACAAACTCAATTACTCGTTCCAAAACAAGATTCGGGTTTGTTTGGATTTACTGATAGGCTTGTCCTGATAAATGAGAATGACAGATCTAAGGGGAGAAAGCTTCAGTTCTCTCTCTTGGTCACACTCAAAACCAAACCTCCAGGTAAATGCACAAACGGTAGCTACACTTTGCAAAGCAAAACAGGGCAAAGCCAACCCCGGTATTGACTTTTATCTTTTGTGCCATCTATTTGAATATAGAAAGCACTAGGGCATATTTATCTTTGGAAATAGTCAGGTTTTCCCCCCAGGATAATGTTTATTCCAAATAAGTATTTTCTCTCTGCCGTCACCCTCTGTTCAGTTCTAGAATTTGCTCTTCTCCATTTTGGCCTCTTTTTCAGTTCTGAGCATAGGGCAAAAGCATGTGCGCCTTGCTCTCCTGTTAGCGCACTCATGCCTACCCTCAGTCATGCTGGCCTTTGTGAAGCTGCCAGCATCCCCCTCTTGGAGACATCTGTTGCCTTGCTTAAACCAAGAAGCCTCTGAAGCACGTGACTGGGCCGTACAGAATCAGAGAGTGCCACCTCCAACAAGAGGCGTCTGTCCACCTCGCCTCTCCCCTGTCATTTCCTCCTCTAGCCTCAGCCTCAACAAGTGGGCAAGCCTTACACAAGCTGTCAGGGACAGATGCTATGTGAAAAGAGGAAATTGGACTCAAAGATGCTACAGCTTTTATAATTAAGTCCAACCTAAAAGCCAAATAGTGAGGCATGAAATGAATACTTACTTGGAAATAAGCACCACGTTTCAAAAACAAAAGCATTGGTTCGGGTTAGTAGGCAACTTATTAGCTTTCTCAAATGTTGTATGGTTTCCCATTCAATGCCTCACCTATTTTTGCTTCTGCAGTGGAAAATGCGTTTTGCATTGGTACACGGGTATCTTGAATTTTCTTTTGTTATTTCCTTCCTCCGCTGTCCCTGGGCTAGTTGAGTTGGCAGGATGGAGTGTGTCCACACACAGCCAAATGCTCACCCTCCTCTATTCATCACTTGCCTCCTCGCTCCCTCACTCCGCAAACAGCCACTGAGTGCCCACTACACGGCAGGCCCGGCTTTACATTCTAAGAAGAAGGAAGAATGACAGTTCTGGCTTCCCTCTTTCCAGCTCCCTGAGCTACTTCTAGTCATTTGCTTTGTCTCCACTTCTTTGTCTCCATTTTCTCCAGTTTACTATTTGTTTTCTATTCTGGTTCCTTATTGTTCCTCTCTGCGTGCTGCCTGCTAATTAAAGCTGACTAGAGGCCCGGCCTCTGCTGCAATTCTCAGCTTAAATGGCCAAGATCCTTGTTAATTATTGAGGATGGTGCGGACTCAGGGAGAAGGCCACATGGATTTTTAGAGAGAAGAAAACAAAATGGGACAAAACAAAACCCCTCAGATACAGAAGAAAAATAGAGAAGAGAAACCTTAAAATAGACACTACAAATTCTAAGGCAATCACAAAATACAGATGAGTCTCATTAAGATTTCTTTTTCATCATTCAACCATAAAGAAAATTAAATATATTATTGAAGGTGTTTAAGAAAGTATTCACACATTTCAAAGTCAGTAAGGAGGGAATCTCAGCTATCATCTTGCTGTTTACAGAGCAGGAAACCAAGGAGAATGACTCATCCAAGACCACACAGCGAGGTATTGCTGAGGCCGAGGTAGACTCTGAGGTTTTCTGATTTGCTCCCCATTCCTACCCAGAGCCCCAGCCAACTACTCTCTTCCCCATTCAGTGTTTTCTATTATTTCAATATTTTAAAATATTTCATGAATTGGGGATAAAGGAGGTAAAGTGTATGTTTACTAAGAAAATCTAATTACAAGGTTCAGAGTTTTCTTAATCATGACATGCAGTAGTTTTTAAAGAAATTCTGAAAAGTAAATTTCAAACAAACACAACCAAGAAGATGGGAAAAGGACAGAATCAGCCTGCTCCAAGATCATACTGACCACTGGATAACAATCAGGAAAGAAATATCTGACTTTGGATTATTTTTATCTTAGTCTCATTAAGGAAGACAAAAATTAAAACTGAATATGAATTTGATTTCACTGAATCTACTAGTTACAACTCTTTGGGTTCAGTGACAAAATACACAAACCAAGCTGGCTAACGCAAAAAGAGAACATATTGTTCTTAGAACTGACAAATCGAGACGTGAGTCTCACTTCAGGCACAGTTGGACCCAGAGCTCAGATGGTGACTAACACTTGTATGGTCCATACCCCATGCCGGGTACTGTTCTCAGCATTTCACCTGACTCACCCAATCCTCGCAACAACTCTGTGGGTAGATATCATAACAAGTCCCACTTTACAGATAAGGAAACTGAGACATGAAGACCAACTTGTCCTAGGTGACCCTGTTAGGAAATGGCAGAGCAATTCAAACCCAAACCATCTGGCTTCAGAATCTAGGTTTTAATCGTTGCCTCCCCATCTCAACAGAATCCAGTTTTGCTCTGTCTTTCATCTCCACCTCCTCTGTGGTTCCATTCTTTTTGAGATTCTCTCCTCCTGAAAGCAGATAGCCAAAACAGCCTGAACCTCAAAACCTGACAATTCCAAGTCCAGTGAAAAAGATCAAGGGTTTCTTTTCCAGAAGTTCCAGCAAAAGTCTCTCTGCATCTCATTGACTTGAGCCAAACGTGAGAGAATGGTAATGTTCTGATGGGCCAAACAAACCTGGCTCCCATATCCCTATGGAGCAGAATGTGGAGTCAACTCCACCAGAAACACACGGACAGAAAGTAGAGAAGGTGAGTGGACCTCCTCCCCCAGAGAAACTGGGGTAGTTATCAGAGATGGTGGATGAATGCTGGGTGGTAAAAACGACAGGGGAACGCTACATTGTAAAATCTCACCACAATAATTAAAATACTTCTTTTTCAATTATCCTATAGAAGCTCTTGGTTTTCAGGTATTATAGTTATAGGTATCTCATAAGACCCGTGGCAACTTTCACTTTTATAAAGGAGAAAGGTAATATGAAAAAATAAACCAAGATAGGACAATCATGATTTATTTATAATCATGGACTACCTCCACCAAGCCCATTCACACCAGTTTTATGGTTCAGTGAATTGTGGAATCAGAGAATCTTCACTTTAGGGTGGATATTGGAGCTCATCCACCCCAAGATCCCACATGGAGCAGAGGCTGTCCCAGTGCTGCCAGGGACCATGCCCCCCACTTTACAAGGCAGGTCTGATTTCTCACCTTGCCCTGCTTTCATGTAAGGCATGGCTGGTGGAAAAAGGCAAAAGGACAAGTGAAAGAAAGCATGATGCTGCAGAAAACACCTACATTTACCCCCACCCTATGGAAACCACAGAACCATCCTTGGCCTTATCCCTCCATCTCCCTTACCACCCCATCCCCACATGCAGACCTCGCCTTTAACTGCACACTTCTCAACTTGTCCTGGTTTTCACACCACAGCCCCCACCCTACTTCTTACTATAAAACACTAAGGATCAGCTTCTCCTCTGAAATAAAGATAAGTTCTACCACATCTTTTAGGCACCCCAAGATTCACTATTATCCTCTAAATAGTGTTTATCTTTGCCCTTGGGAGTCTGTGTGGAAACAAAAAAGATGACAGAGAATGCAGTTGTGGGAGGAGATGTTTATCTAAGGGGGACCAACCTGCAGATTGGTGGGTGTGATGCACAACCTGGAGAAGATGCTACCAAGTGTTTGTGAGCACTCAGTAGGAGCTTTTGTGACCTTCTGGCTGGGAGGTCAGGGAACTAGACTCAGCACCCTGTACCTGGACTCCAGGAAATATTTCACTGCGTTTCTGAGGGTACCTTCATGAGTTGGATGACTGCCAGTAGATGATATAATTAGTTGGATTTGTGACTGTTTGAAGGACCCAAAGACTGGAAGTAAGCCATCGACATGGTGCCAGAGGGCTCTGACCTCAGCCCTATCCAGTTCCAAAATTCTGTCAATAATCCCAGTGAGGATATTTATGGCATACTGATCAAATTGAGAGTGGAGATGATGCTGGGAAAGAAAGCAATATTGTTGGGTGACATAATCAGGATCAAGCAAGATATGCACCAGATCCCTGATGAGACAGAATAGTGATGAATGTTCAGCCTGTATTCAGGTTAAAATAAACACACACAAGTCCATGATTGTGGAGACACACCTTAGCAGCCATATGTGTAAAAAAGGAGTTTGGGTTGACTCTACTTGTGGTATGAGTCAACACCGCACTGTGGCTGCCAAAAAGCTAATGTGGTCTAATGATGCACTGATGGAAACAGAACCTTTAGACTGTGACTTGTGTTAGGCATGCTGCATTTTATGTGAAGCAGACCACACCAAGAGTTTTGTGCTTAGTTCCTGGCCTTACTCTAAGAGAAACACAAGCAACCGGAGGTTCAGTGGGAGAGGAGTGACCATTATAGTGAAGGGACTGGAAACTCCTATGAGGGCATGGAGATGTTTTGTCTGGAAAATAGAAGGCTTCTGTGAAACATGAGAACTGTCTGTAATGAGAGGACAAGCTGCCCTGGGAAAGAAGAATTTTATCTGTTCTGTGTATCACCTATGGCTGGACCTAGACCAAGAGTGGGAATTACAGGGGAACAAATTTTAATGTAACAGAAAGAAGGCATTCCAAAGGAACGGTCCCCAAATGGAAAGAAAAGTTTAGGGAGGTATTCAGAGGTCAGGAGATGACAAGGATGTTGTAGAGGGAAATATAAGATCAGATGGTTGTTGGATCAGATCAGTGGTTCTCAAACTGTGTCCCTCAGAGGTGCCTCAAGGAAGGAGTACAAGGAACAGCAGCAGCTGAGGGATGCAGCTCCATTATTACACAAGCTTCCTGCTCCCACACTCCTTTTTAAGCACAGCAGCTCCACTTACCTGTTCACACATTGGGCTTCTACTGTCAAGGAAAGGTTTTATTAAGCCACTGGACTGGATGATCTCAAAGGTTCCTGCTCAACTTGAAGTTCTAGGAATTATTGATTTTGAGATGTGACTTCTCCTAAGAGGCAGACTGGAGTAGTAGGGAAACGTGAGCTCTGCAGCCAGAACTATGAGGTTCAAATCCTAGCGTATTCGTTTTCTACTGCTGTGTAACAATTTAACATGAACTTAGTGGCTTAAAACAACACACACCTACTAGCTCATAGTTTCTGTAGGGGAGAAGTCCAGGCGGGGCTTAACTGGGTAACTCTGCTCAGGGTCCCACAAGGCTGAAATCAAGGTGTTAGCTGGATTGCGTTCCTTTCTGGAGCTCAGACCCCTCTTCCAAACTGGCAGAATTCATTTCCCTGAGGCTGACAACTGAGCTCTTCATTTCCTTGCTAGCTGTTGGCCAGGGACCATGCTCAGCAACTTAGGCCACTCTGATTCTTGCCACGTGACCCCCTCTATAGGCTTTCACAACATGGCTGTTGGCTTCTTCAAGGTCAACATAAGAATTTCTTGCTTTGACTCTCTCTCTCCAGGGAAGGCCTGGAGCTTCTTATGGAGGGCTCACCTGATTAGGTCAGGCTTAACCCTGGAAAATCTCCCTTTTGATTAACTCACAATCAACTGATGAGGGACCTTACTTATATCTTCAAAATCCCGTCCTCCTTGCAGTATAATGTAACCTAATCAAGAGAGTAAAATCCCATCACCTTTACACTCCTGTCCACGCTGAAGGGGAGGGGATTCTCCAGGGCGTGTACACCAAGGGGTGGGAATTTGGGGAGCCATCTTAGAATTCTGCCAATCACACGTAGCTTTTCACTCATAGCTTCTAACCTTGGGAGAGATGCTCTGCCTCTCTGTCACTTAGTGACTTCATCTATAAAATGGGGATAATGATTCCTCTAGGGGTTGCCAGGAGAGTTAAATGAGTTAATGCATAAAGCACTTAGAACAGTAACCTGGCACCACGTAAGCACCCGACGAAAGATATAAAGTATTGTTGTGCAGGAAGACACGACATCCTTAGGAATGACTGAATCCAGGGGCACTCAGACAGCCTAGGATCAACGTGCTCTCAGGCGGGAGCTGCTAAAGTGGGTGAGACAGCCAGCTTCGTGGAGAGGCAGCTCCTGCTTTCTCTCCACAGGCCCGCCTTCCCCTTTGCTGCCACTTTCACTATTTGGCTCTAATCTCCTCCACCACTTCAGGTGTCTACCACCTGATTTTACCCTTCCTTTTCTCTCTCTCTGTTTTTCTTCAGTCTTTTCCTTCTTTCTCAGTTGCTTCTCTCATTATTCTCATTTTTCGCACTGGCAAGATTTGCTATTATTAGCCCAGCAAATAAGACTATGTCTTTCCTTCAGATCAGCTAACATTCTGTCATGGATCTTCATGACATTGGTTTGTTTTGTTAGTATTCACTACTCATAACGTCTTAAAAATATTTTTTGATATTGTTTCAGATCCCTGAAGTTATTAAATTTTGACTTATGTTCCCTTTAGGTTAAAAATTCTCTGTAACCAATGAGATAAATCAAAAAATTATGTTTCACCTTTCAAAACAACTCAGGATCTGAATTTCCTTTTATAGAAAAAATCCCCTAATACAATTAAAACATTATTCATTTTTATAACAATTCATTTTCAAAAACAATTTTCAGGTATCCTTCCATTGCACAAAGTGAATTGCTCCTGGTTTGCAATCTAGTTTGCCAATGAAAATTATAATGAGAGACTAGCAAAGGGAAAAGGCAAAGCAATTTCAGTTTACCAAAATGATAGCTGTGGCTATCAGTGTATTTCAAAATACAATACATTTCAGCCCTGTGCCCTGCACATAGTAGGTACTCAATAGAAATTTCATGAGTAGAATTGAGGACATGTCTCAGTACTAACCTGTTGAACTGAATTGAGGAGCTGTCTCAATAAGTGACAACCATGAATTCACTTAATTAATGTTCTTTCTTCTACCTAACACCTAACTCCAACGTGAAATAGAGTTTTCAAAACAAACAGAAGAGCCAGTAGTAATGAACACAGTTCGACGCAGATGGCTTGTATGGACAAATGAGCTGACATGCATTATCAGTTACATCTTCAGTGCTCAACAAAAACCAGGTGAGGTCATAGCTCCCATTTAGACCTGTTCTACCATGCTGCTGAGAGTCAACACGACCATCTCTATGCTGCTTATGTAGGAGGCTGGGGGGTGGTCTGGAGCATCCCCACTACCCCGGCCACCCCCAGTGCCCAGGCAGCAGAAGCTGTTAGCTGGTGTCCCTATGATATTCAACATACTTGGGCAGAGCACAGTATGTGTCCCAGGACCTGATGCCCAGGAAGCAGACTGGCCCCAAGGCCACCTACACTTCAGGGGAGATTAGGATACGGAGGCACCTCCCACGTTAAAACATCCCATGATAAATATCTCTTAGAGGCAATGGCTGGCCAGGACTCTAAGGACTTGCCCCTTATATGTAACTGTCACTTCTCACAGTGTGGACAGCAGGCCAAAGAGCTACCCTGTAGGGAAGGAGGAGGAAGAGGACGCTGTGGGTGTGTCCATCTCAGTAGAAAGGTGCTTAAACACATTACATCACATGATCCTCATAACCATAGGAGACCCTGCCCATGTGAGTGTGACTTGGTAAAACCACTATGGAGAGAAATTCGCTCATCATCATCAAAATTACAAATAAACATTCTCTTTGATGCAGCAATCCCATTACTAGGGATTTATCCTAATAGACATACTTGGACATGTGTGAACTGATGCAGCATTGTTTATAATAGCAGAATATTGGAAACAACCTAAATGTCCACAAATAGCAGGTTTCTTGAGTAAAAATTGTACTGTATCCTTCAATGGATATATTTTGTTGTGTGAAAAAAGCAAGGTAGAGAATAGTGAATAGTATGCTACCATTTTCACATAAAAGAAAGAAGAAGGAAGGAAGGAAGAAAGACACGTACGCGCTTGCACACACACACAGTGATAGGTTGTACGTGCAAAGAATACCCCTGTAAGGGCACACAAGAAAATAGTAACACTGGGTCCTCTGGGAAGAGGAATCGGAGACTGGGGACAGCGTGGCAGGGAGACTTTCACTATTGACCCTTTCATAAATTTTGTACCATCTGAATATATTGCTTTTTCGAAATACACAACATTTTAAAGCATCAAGGTTGTCAGTTTAAGTATTGAATTAGACAACGTGTGTAAGGATGTTTATAAACTGCAAGCCCTAGTTACTGCTACAGTTCTTATAATCCAGTTTTTTAAAATTAAGACACTAAGGGTAAGGGAGGTGAGCGACTTGCTCACAATCACACAACTAACAATGACAGGCTGTTTTCATGAAAACATCTGTTCCCAAGTTTATTGCTGAATGCCTGTCTTCTCTGCTAAGCTGTAAGCAACAGAGCATAGGAACCACGTCTACACCCAATGCATGGTAGAGTGTCTTGTACTTGGTAGAATATTTGTTCAATTAACTAATGAAGGAATAAATGAATGGAGTCATATCCTGAACCCTAGGAGTAATACCCTAGGGTTCCTAGGGTATTTAAAACATTCTGAAGCTCATCTAGTGGTACATCTTAATTCAGTCCCAGGTGTAGGTCCCTGGGCTCCAGTTAATGCTGCCCCATTCATAACACATCCACCCAGAAAGCCTGTCTGCTCTGCTGGCTCTTCCTCCACTCACTTCCTTACATGTTGGCATTCCCTGGGGTTCTGCTTTAGACCTGTTCTCTTCCCTTCACTTCCCTTCCCTTCTCTTCTCTCTCACACACTCTTTGGGTTAACTCATCCACTGCCATAGATTTAATTACCACCTATGGATCATTTTTACCTCCAATCTTCCTTCTTGAATTCCAGCCACATTACACACAGACTAATGGGAAACTCCAACAGTCTGTTCCTCAGACTCCCCAAACTCAACAGACCCAAATCCAGCTCATTAACTTTTCCGTCTCTCTAAAATACCACTTCTTCGTCTATATTTTTAATCATAAAGAACTCTTCCTCACTCGCCTTTGTTATCCAGTCAATTCTGTCTCCTAAGAGTTATCAAACCTTCCTACTCCTTTCCATCCTAGCTTCCATGTTCTTAGTTGAGGACCTCTTTATTTTCACAACAGCCTCCTAATAGGGCCCCTGCTTCCTTCCTTACCCCCTACCCCAATTCAGGATCCCCAGTGCCACCAGAAGATCCTTCTAAAACAGAAACTGGATTGCATTATTCCCCTATGTAAAAGCCTTGTATTGGCCCATATCCCTCATTAAAGTTGGAACTCCCAGACTGGTTTACACATCCATTCACCACTTTCCAGATCCAACTCCCACAGATCTCCCCCAAGAATCACACACTCAAGTCACAGAACTACGCCCAATTCCTGCTTTTGGCATGCTCATCCCTCTCCCCAGGAATGCCTTTCCTCCTATTTTTCAGGTAGGAAACTTTAGTCAAACAACTCACCTCTCACCCTCTGGGAGAAGCTTTCCTGTAACCTCAGGCTTCCACTCCAACTTCTCCACACACAGAGCTGGGTCCCTGCCCCTCTCATAGCACTTCTGATATGGTTTTGTAGTTATTTGTTTATGTGATGGTCTCGGTCTGGAGGGGGCAGAAGCCTGTATCCCTGACACGTGGAACAAATTAAAGTCTCAATAAATGTTGGACAAATGCACTCTGATATCTAAACAACTAACTTACAAAGACACTTCATGTACATGAACTGTTAACATCTTAGGTGCCACCTATATTCATAGTTTTCTTTCAGTCTGGCATTTTTGTGTGTCTCTATACCCCATTGCCAAGGACAGTTGACATATGAGGGAGGATAAAGAAAGCATTTTTGGGTTTTTACCTTTTTAGGGGATTAGGGCATAATTCCAACCACCATGAGCAATTCAGCAGCTTTATTTCCCAGTTGCTCTTTTGACTTTTAAATCATCACAATCCACAATATCAAGAATATCCCATTAATATTCCATGAAAGAAAATTAATTGATGTACTGGATTCCTCTGGCGAAAATGATCCTATTACTCAAGCTACAAGCACAAGGCAGACATGGAAGGTCAATTGTAAAGGGAAGGAAGTGAGGCTCTGGGTGGAGAGAGAGTGGGGGCCAGCTTCCCTGGGGGATGGCTCCCGAGGGAGATGAGTGGGGGCAGGGGATAGACAGCAAGGGAAGGGAGGCATGCTCATGCAGGGGGCGGGCCTTCTATCAGACAGGTGGCAGCCTCGTGTCCAGCTAATCCTCCTAATTACAGAGGACCTGGCTGCCAGCCAAGACCCATGGGAGCATGGGGAAGGGGTAGGAAGCCAGCAAAGATGCCCCACACAGGTGATGGTTCATGGCAGGACTTCAGACCCGGGGGGAAGTGGTGTCCTCAACATAAAGGAAGCCATTGTAGAAGCTCAGTCATAGAGACTGGGCCAACACTACCAAGCCTGCAGGGTGGCAGTGGTCTGGAGGGTAGCGGGGTACCCAGGGGGCTCTCCCAACATCACAGATACCAGAGCCACAGAAGCAAGACGAATTTTAATTTCACTGGCGATGGGTAGAATCTACTAATGAACTGCCTGATTTGATTAGTTGTTGGCAAACTATGGCTCATGGGCCAATTTCGGCTAGCCACCTGTTTTTGTAAATAAAGTTTTACTGGAACACAGCCATGCTCACTTGTTTATGTATTGTCTATGGCTGCTTTCGCTCTAGGAAGGCAGAGTTGAGTAGCTGTGACAGAGACCATATGGCCCTGCAAGGCCTAAAATAAGTACTATCTGGCCTTTTACAGACAAAGTTTGCCAACCTTTGGTCCGGAAAATGCCCAGGCAACACCTCCGACCAACTGAAATCAGAATCTGGTGCAAGACCCAGGCATGAGTAATTTTTAAAGCTTCCCAGGTGATTTCAATGTGCCGCCAAGGTTGCAAACCACTGGTCGAGCCTGATGCAGCAACTCTGAAAAGAAGCTGAACAAGTCATAGAATAAGATTCCATCTTGGCTGAAATAAGTCACAGAGAAGAGTGGTTCAGTGCTTAGGCTTTGAGGAAAGAAAGGCCTAATTTGCTTCCTTACTCTGCCACTTACTAGCTGTCTGATGTAAATAACTTGACCCCTCAACACCTCAGTTTCTCCATCTAAAAAATGGGCATAGTAACAACCCCCACCTCACAGGGCTGCTGGGAGGATTAAAGGGAAGAATGCTTGTAGAGCTCTCAGCATTGAGCCAGCATACGACCGCACTTGATAAATGGTGGCTATGATAGGGGATGGGCAAGAGTTGTGTTGAGAGGCTGATTCCATGATGGGTTAAAGCAGATGGAGGAACTGGAGACACTCTCAGGCTGCCACAGGCGGTGCCCAAAGAGAGATGCTCATGTTGGAAGCTGAGTAAGGTCTTGAAGATGCTGCTGGGAAAAACCACTGTGCATGTGCAGCGACCAAACTGCCCGCCTGTGTGGGCAGGTGTACGGTCCAGGAGAGCTCAAAAGATGCCCCACAGCTGAACTCTGCCCACATCTCCCCCTACTTCTGGAGCTCCTCATGTCTGGCCCTGGCTCACATTCTGGATGCCAGGGGTTTATCTCCTTGCAAGGCTCTGGTAGCTCCTGGTGAACGCTCGTTAGAGACCTCAATATCAACCCTACACCATGCTGCTTGGATTGCATACTGTGGCACACTTGTGGGTACCTGATACCTGCCCTATAGTGCCTGCTTCCTGCCCACCTTTGCCCTGCCTCCGTGCCAGTCTGAGCTTGACATCAGCCTGCCACAGTCTGTCAAACTCATACCCAGGTAACACAAGGAGGCTCTTGTCTGTTATACACAGAGGACTTCTCCTTCGGGCAGATAATCTGGCCCCTAGAGACGCTCCAACAGTATCTGTGCTTTGACCATTCAATTAACAAGTAAAGGGCATGCACACGGCAAAATTCTTGGGGCTCCTTACTTAGCTAATGACCTGCATCAGGCAGGGAGGGTGATCCCTGCATTTCACAAACAGGCCTGGGTCTTTCTCAGAGTTAGTAACCTCTCCCATCTGGTGTAAAGATGGGTGGTCCCTCAAATGCATGACCAGAGTTCTTAGGAACCCTGGGAGGGTTTGGTGACCTACCGTTTCAGGAAGTGGTAAACCATGACCTTCATCAGCTGGGCCGGGGCATGACCCTGTTTGCTGTAGGCTGTCTCTTCCTGCATATTGGTTTTAGGCTTGGGCTAGAACAGGATCAAGTTGAGTGACCAGTTCCAGAAAAGCCTGGCCAACACCATCCTGAACTTAATACAAGTGTAAGGAAGGGAGGCTTAGCACCATGTCGGGCCCCTACCCATGGGGCCCTGTACCTAAAAGTGACATCACATATGATGGTCTAAAATAGCTGGGAGTCAAGCCATAGTTAAGGGACAGCCCCTCAACACAACTGGAAAATCCAGGAACCAGCCAGTAAGAAGTTCTCATGACACGATAACAATGCTACTAACGGCTTCCATTGCCTGGGGGCTTACAAGTGCTGAGTGATTTATTTACCTACATTTCTTATTTAATCTTTACAACCATCCTACAAAGATCTGGAAAGTTAAGTACAGTCCTCCCTGGGTGTTTGATGGGGATTGGTTCCAGGACCCCCTACTGCGGATACCAAAATCCAAGGATGCTATGGCCTTATATAAAATGGCATAGTATTTGCATATAACCTACCCACATCCTCCTGTATATTTTAAATCTTCTCTAGATTACTTATAATACCTAATACAATGTAAATAGTTGTTATATTGTATTGTTCAGGGAATAATGATAAGAAAAAAATGTCTGTACGTGTTCATTATAGATGCAACCATTGTAGGCCTTTAGATCTGCAGTTGGTTGAATCCGTGGATACGGAACCAGCGGATGAGGGGGCTGACTGTACTTGCACAGCTCTATAGTTTTTAAGTGGCAGAACTAAGACTTGAATTCAGGTCTCTCTGACTCTAAAGCTCCCACTTTATTACTAAGTTATACAGCCTCCCCAGAGAGAGCTAGTCATGCCTCTGCTGTGGCATAATCTTGTTCCACCAAACAGCATTGGACCAAAACAGGAAAATAACATCCATGCTCCACGGGAGAGCCTCCAGTTAACTCAAGAAAAACTGCATCTTGCTACCCTCAAAGGTTCTACCTCATGCCTGGGGCTCACCCCTGGGTTAGAGCCAGTGTGCCTTTTTTCTACTGTCTCAGGGTCCCTTCAAAAACTCCTTGTACATTTCTGTTCCAGACCTCTCCTTACACTGTCCCACTTGGCTGCTCCTTGGAGAGCCCTTCGAGTCTTGCATCTGATCTCCCCCCATCTCCAGAATCTATTCATGGCCCAATCCCTGGGTTATGTTTAGTCAAAGATTTACTCACCTAAGAAGCAGCCACCTTCTCTCTGCAAACACTGATGATACAACATCATAACTTTTATCTTATCAAAGCAAACAAAAGATCTAATTCTTTCACCTGCAGAGCATAACATGGTGGCCTGCTGAGCTCACACTAGGATGTAATCCCTGTCCACCTCCTTCGAGACCTCCAGCCCTGCTACTACACTTGCTAAGGGCACTGATTGGGGAGCCAGCCTGCCTGGGTTGAGTCCTGGCCTGGCCATGTGCTACCTGAGTGGCCCTGGGTGAACCATCAACTTCACTTTCCTCCTCTGCAAACTGGGAATACTAACAGCGCCTCTTTCACAGGGCTGTGGGGAGAAGTGAGACAATGTATCGCAGGTAAAGTACTTAGCCCAGGGTTGGCACAAGGTAAACACTCCACAAATATTAACTTTTATTACTGGTTGTGATTATATTGCTATTTCTCCTCTGGTTGTTATTATATATTCACTTAATCAAAATTAACTGCACTACTTGCAAAATGGTGCAGAAAATCATGTGTTACTGCTCAAGGACTGGAGTCTCACACATGGAAAAATACTCAGGTACAAAAACTGATTTATTCCCTCAACTTCCCCCCCCCCCAAAACATAGTGCATTACCTTTAATGGCACTTGACCTTTTCTCCAAGACTTGACCATATGTTCTCTAACTTAATCCTCAACCCACCTGGAAAATCCACTTTGCAGAAAAGGAAACTGAGTTTCAGACATGTCAAATAGTAACAATAACATAATGGTGACTAACATTTATTTTGTGCTTCTTATGTATTATACATTGTTTTAAGAAGATTCTATGTATATTATATTTCACTTTTCACAACAACCCTATGAGATAGGTGTTATCGTTATGCCCATTTTACAGATGGGGAAATGGAGAGACAGAGAGATTAAGTAACCACCTAAAGTGACAGGGATCACAGAGATAATGAGAACTGGATAATTCCAATTCCCTAGTGTGGTGCCTGAGTTCCACAGCTAGGTTTGGCAGAGGACAAAGAGAGATGAGACCCTTGGGCCTTTGCTATGGTGGCACTGTCCCCACACTGCACCTCCCTCGCACATATACACACTGCACACACTCACACACACACCCCTCCCCCGGCACAGGGTGATCTCTAACTCTCCTTCTCACTATAAAATTCTGTGATTGTAACTGAATCTACAGAGACCATCCCTCTGCCAGTTCTGGAGAGGCCAGAGCACCGAGGCATGCAGTTTTCCCAAGGGATAGAGAACGAAGCTGAGTATTTTCCTAGCCACATTAAAAATGATGTTCCTGCTTTAGAACAACATATAAATGTGTTTTGTTTTGTCTTTTAACCGCCTTTCTTTGATCTGCACGTTGGCTGCAGACTGACTGTATCCGCTGTCCTTCCCTAGTGGCGGAGTCTGAGCCTGAGCGAAGCTGGATCACAATCCTTATAAATCATCCCTTTCCATTCATGCTCATCTTGCTAGTGTCACTGCTCTGTCACTGTCTTGATTAGTGCAGGATAAAGGGAGTTCCGATTAAGTGAGATGAATCTGTGCTGCCCAGGAAATACCAGATGAGGCGGTAAACTGCCCAGTTACCAGTCACTTAGATTTAAGTTGCCCTGGGGCCCAGAAAACACAAATCTCAGAAAGGCTGTGGAGCAACTGCTCCTCTCTTATAAAGCTTTTGGTAATTTTAGAGAGGAAAAATAGAGAAGAAAAATGTATGTGTTGCCCAGGATGAATGGAGCCCCTACAATGTGAGGTTCACATTTTGAAAAGCGTAGAAAGGAGACTGTCTCAAGCTCTGGATTATCTTGTTTGCCAGTCAATGAGCATGAACTTGGCCAGACTGCACAACAGGACATTCAACGTCAATCTTATTCTAGTTTGTCTCTGTGATGCTTAGAGGAATGTTCACATGCACTGATCAAATGGCAAAAGCTTTAAAAAGAATTATCCGCTTGGCTCGCCATACCCACCCACTTTCTGCTAATGCGGAAATGTCCTCATACAAGATGGCCACAGGTTAAACACAGAGAGAGGCACGTTTCTGGGAGTTGGCACCTAGGGAAGCAGTTCTCAAAAGATGGTCTGGGAAACTCTGGGAGTCCCTGAGAACCCCTGGGGACTGAGAGGTCAAAATGATTTTCATAAAAACACTAAGACATTATTTGACCTGTTCACTCTCATTCTCTTTCAAGTGTACAGTAGGGTTTCCCAGAAGATATGTGTCATGGGACATAGCAGCAGATTGGATGCATAAGCAGGTAAGAATATTAAGCCGTCTCCCATTAAGCAAAACACTAAAGAGATTTGCAGCAAAGTAAAACAATGAAATGATTCTAATTATTTTTGGAAAACAGATTCTTAATAAACATAATTTATGTTAACATACAATTGGCATATAGTTTGAAATAAATGGATAAATTATTTTTTACATTTCTCAGTTTTAATTTCGAATATAAATATTGATTGATATAACCCATATAAAAGTATTCAGGCTTGCAATATTGTGATTTATAAGAAATATATATTTCATCGTTCTGATGACCAAAATGTATTTTTCATATATATTTGATCTTCATCCACATTTCCTGGCTCACAGCTCCCAAAACCCTAGGAATTTCCTGAGTGTTGAGAGTGATAAAGGTGTCTTTTGTTATGCTAATGAGGTGGCTTTTAGAAAGCACCTAAGGATGGGGGCTGGTTGCCAATGGAACCAACCATGTGATTAGAGGATGGGAACTTGCAGTCTCAGTCCCCAACCTCCAGGGAGGGACAAGGGGCTGGAGGTTGAATCAGTTGCCAATGGCCAATGATTTCATCAGTCATGCTGTAGGGGCACTAGCCTATGTGCCCTATCTCAACCATGTGTCCTTCTGGCCCCCTTCTGGGCAGGACGCCAACCATCCAGTATTGTAACTGTTTCTCTCACAGAACATCACATTCTGAGGGAACACAGAGCCCATCTATGTGAGCTACTGATCCTTGGAATGCTGGCCATGCAAGGACTGTCCCTCTTGGCAAGCATGTAGCCTTTTGTCCCCCTGCCTATATACTAACCCCCTCCCTGTTCACGGTAGGGGGTGCAGGTGCACAACTCTGTCCAGCTGCCGCTCCTGGACATTCCCTGTAAGTAAGACCCAATAAATCTTTATGTCTCGTACACCATCTCTGGGTGTTTTCTTCGGTCTCTCTGCAACCTTTCCCGCACTGCTTACGCAACTGGGCTTGTAGCTAGACACATGCCTATGTAATGAAGCCTCCAAAAAAACCCAAGAGGACAGAGTTCAGAGAGCTTTTGGGTTGGTAGACAGGTGATTTGGGGAGAATGGCTTGCTCCAAGAGGGCATGAAAGCTTCATGCCCTTTCCCCATAACTTGCCCTATGCATCTCTTCCATCTGGTTGTTCCTGAGTTATATCCTTATATAATAAATTGGTGATCTAGTAAGTAAAATCTTTCCTGAGTTCTGTGAGCTGCTCTAGCAAATTAATCAAACCTGAGGAGGAGGTCGTGAGAAGTTCTGGTTTACAGCCAGTCAGTCAGAAGCACAGGTAATAACCTGGGCTTGCCACTGGCATCTGAAGTGGGGTGGGGGTGCAGTCTTGTAGGACTGAACCTTAACCTGTGGGATCTGATGCTATCTCTGGGTAGATAGTGTCAGAATTGAGCTGAATTCTCAGATACCCAGTTGGTGTCTGAGAACTGCTTGGTGTTGGTGTGGGGGAAACCCCTCAACCCACAAACACAGTGGAGGGCCCCTCAATTTTTAAGAAAATAATAAGATCCCGAGCCCAAAAAGTTTGAGAACCACTGACCCAGAAGAATCTGACAACTTGATTTCCCCCTCGGCAGAAGTATTCCTTCCTTCTCCAGCTCAGCAGCCAAGCATCCACCTGCTTCAGACTCGCCACTTTCTTGGTCTTCGGCACAGGTTCTCTCCTTCACAGTCTTAATTACCTGCTTTGCCCCAAATCCTGACTATTGAGTTGTCTTTGTTCTGCCTATGACACGGGTCCAGGAGGGTCACAACTGTTCATTTTCCATGACAAGACAGAGACAGTGGCTTTCCTTAGCCCCTTGGCTCCCAATCAGGCAGTGTCCAGATGCATATGAGGACTGCCACTTCTGCCTGGACCATCCTTCAACAAACACCATGATGGGGTCTGGAGAGGTAGATGCACATCTACGGGTTGACAATGGGAGGGACTTCCATCTAGATCCAGGGAATCAGAGCCTGGGCTACAGACACTGAGGGAGCCCCATATCTGTGGAGAGGGGCAGGAGACACCAGCCCGTCAACCAGTGAGCAGACAGCATCACACAGATCAAGTGTCCTCCTCCATATGTGAGAAACGCTCTGACTGTCAGCAAAACCACAGGCAGAATCTTTCTTTGCAGGTTCCAGGGACCTCAGAACCCCTCCTTACAAAAAGCTGGAGCCCTGTCTCCAATCTCTCTCCTGCAAATCACAGTAAAACACTCACTTCAATCTGATCCACCTATACACAATCAGTGAGCTCTTCCTAGACTCCTGTGTAAAGTGCTGGTGGGGAGAAGTATAAATATTAATAAGAAATGTTCCCTCCCTGCCCTCTAGGAGCAGAGAAACTCCTTTAGTCGAGCTGCTTATTATCAGCAAAATGATCAGACTTGAGTTTTAACTCATGTCTTATACATTGCCTGTTTTCTACAGGGAACGAAAGTGTGCAATGTGAAAAGGCAAAGCTGCTAAAGAAAGCGGAGAAACAAAAGCCCTAAATAATTCACAAGACTGAATAAACAGTGTCTGAAATACAAGAATTGATTCTTCAAAAGAAGCCATTCTGTTTCTTCTTCTTTTTTTTTTTTTTTGTGAGAAAGACTAGCCCTGAGCTAACATCCGTTGCCAATCCTCCCCATTTTTGCTGAGGAAGACTGGCCCTGGGCTAACATCCGTGCCCATCTTCCTCCACTTTATATGGGACGCCGCCACAGCGTGGCTGACAAGCGGTGCGTCAGCCCGTGTCTGGGATCCGGACCCTCGAACCCCGGGCTGCCAAAGCGCGAATTTAGCTACGCCACTGAGCCAGCCCGTTTCTTCTTTATAAATGCTGTTTCTTAACCTCAAATTCAATTGTTGGCCTAGACAGAAAGAACCTTATTTCCTACCAAACCAAAAACTCTCGTGTCTGACCTGGTTATGCTCAGGTTCCCAGGAGAGATTCACCGATGAGGCTCTTGGGAGGCATCCAGCCAAAGGGCCACCCAGCCCAGAGGGCATCTGAGAAATGGAAAGGGACTTGGGACATTTTTTGAATTGCAAAATGCTTCATCTTTAAAGTAGGCTCTAGAATCAGAAAGTTCTATGTTAAAATGGGCTGCCTAACCATTACCTGTGTATTCAACACAGCCAGAAGCAAACAACTAGAAGTCTTTCATAGGTGAAGCCAACAACCAGTGGCTTAAAGTTGTCTATTTGCTGTCGGAGGCAGGCAGGACCGCCACAGCCAAAGTTAAACTGCACTTGATATGGGATGACAAGATGAGGAAGATGACTGAAAGGAGAGTCCTTCAGAAATCACTTTCTAGAGCCATTTCACCCACCTCAATCCCCTTTCTCATTCCACTTCCTCTCGCCTGCCTCTTCCACCCCACCTCAACTTTAATCAATTCTGTTAAGCAAAGTTTTGAAATCCTGTGAATTGTCTCACTTTAAGCCTCTTCTAATCTTTTATGAAGATCATCGAGATTGTATACTTCCAAATCTCCTGCACTGTGAATGTCAAAAGCCCATTAACTAATTAATTATATGCTTTTAAGGATTATCTGCACATAAAATATTAGAAATCACTATACTTATCACAAAAAATGTTACATCTTTTTCTCTCAATCACACATTCTCTCTCCCTCTCCTCCCCTTTCCTTCTCTCTTTCCAGAGTTCTCTTTCTCTTTCTCTCTGTTACTGTTTCCCTCTGCTCAGTAACCACAATTGCACTCCATGCCTTCTGGCGTTATGGTGCAGTCAAACATTAAAAAATGATTCAAAAATTGATAAAATTTTAAATCATTTTTAAAATGTCAAAAGTGAAAATGGAGAATGTAGCTCCTTCATTTAGAATGCAGCTTAAAGGGATACGCATGGGCTTTTCTAGAAGACCACGATGGATTCGGAACTCAGGCTCTACTTGTGTGAACTACAGCAATAAGAGTACCAACCCAGCAAGGTTATCGTAGGGATTAAATAAAATAATGCCTGTAGAGCATTTAGCTCAAAGCCTGGCAGACAAAAAGTGCTCAAAAAATGATAGCTATTATTATTATAAGGAAGTATTTACGATTTGGGCCATAATTCAGAAAAAGAGAATTAGAGAGACAGACCATACATACCAGAGACTATTTATCTTTCTGTGCATTCTATTTAAATCGGTTTGACAGTGGACAAAGCACTTACATTCATTTCTCTGATCCCTAGAACAAGCCTGTGAATAGGTAGGACAGGTGGTATTATTCCATTTGATAAACCAGGACATGACAGAGAGCCAGAAAGCTATTAACATGGTTTGGGTACAAGTTTTAACGGTCATTAAGTGGAAGAGCTGGGACTAAACAGGAGCCACGTGGTTCAAGTCCCTGAAAGGGAACTGTTTCCTCTGTTTGGCTGACATCCTCAGTCTTTAATTTATGGTCCTGTCTCATCTTAAGAACTGGTCTCTAAAGAACTTAAGAATAAAATGCCAAAGTCAATGCGATAAAAAGCTAACCCCCAATTATCCAACTGTGGCTCAGTTGAGTGAATCAAGGTGTTTCCTCCCACCCACCAGGTGGAAGTCACAGGTTCCCTTCCCTTCCTGGAGCAGAGTACCCTGCTTAGGGGGTGGGGTCTCTGCAGATGGCTGTGGGGAGGAGAGCTATGCCATGTGCAGGGACCTGACTCCCAGCAGCCCAGCTGTTGCGTTGCCTTCTGTGGCCCCAGCCCCAATTTAGCACAGAAGATTACAGGCTGGCAGCTGTCAATTATCCAAGCCAGATCAATTCCCCATGGCACTCCACATCTGGAAAAGCCTTCCTTGGGAATTGATGCAGAAGCATCTGTGCATTCTCACCCCTATTATTATCTTCAAAGCTACCTAGAGAGTATTATCTTCCAAATGCAAAGATTAAGAGAAAATGAAAATGCATGGAGTAGTTAGTAATTTTTATTTTAAAAAACATACTCTTTAGCCAATGCTGGTACACAGGGAGATGCTATTTTTTTAAATGGCAGAAATACAAAAAACATGAGAAATCCATTAAGAATGGCTGATACATTACCAAATAATTTATACCTCTTTTTATATTACCTAAAATCAATGACACTTTTGAGTCAACTGCATACATTAAATATAAATAATGTTTCCCAACCCTTAATTCCAGAGTTTTAACTAAGCAAATAAAATAAGATACTCAAAAGGACTTCTGTTCCATAACATGCACAGGAGAAGTGTGCTGGGTACATGGAAGAAGAAGGTTTCAGTACAAAATATGCAGCCCTCTCAATGGAAAAAGAACCTTCCACAACACAAATCAATAACTCAGGCTGCCTCCCTGTTTGCCCTGCCTAACTGAGGACTTTGCTATAAAATCTGATTACTGTTATCAGCAGGAAGCTGATTTGGCTGTACTGCTTCAAGGAGAGCCATCCAAATTACAGATCAGCCAAAACCCGGGCCAAGGTGATCCTGGCACATGTACACAGAACGCTCTGGAGCCTCTCCTTGTCCTGTGGTATGGGGAAGATTCTGTGGCCTGACTCAACTTAAACTCATGTAAACTTGTTCATGTAGGCAACGAATACCAGATTCCCAGAACAAGGTCCCATTGACATCCCAGGTCATGGAAAACTAGAGAAAATTCTAATGGGGACCAGTGCCTAGTTCTGGGGGCTGGAATCCTCACTCCTCAAGTTTCTCCCTGGAGAAAAGCAGTCTTCTTTTTGTATCCTATAATAAACCATTGAGAAACATGCATTTAGCACCTAATGTACAGAAGGTCCTGGGTTGTCCCACAGGGACACAGGGAAGCGTTTCCTAATGACACGTCTGCCAGGGAGGAATACAGAAGAGTTCAGAAGGCACTTGGTGAGAAATGCCAAATGAGTACAAAGTTCCAAGTGCTACTGGAGCCGAGGGCTGGGTGGGCTCAAGCTGGACAGGAAAGCATCAAAGAGAAAGGAGGGATTTGACCCATATTGAGTCCTTCCATTAGGAGATGGGCAGGACTTCAAACGGAAAATGACTTTAGCTTTTCATCTTAAACAGAGAGAAGGGCCAATATATCAATTCACTATTTTCCAAAAGATGACCGCTGAGGCCCAGGCTGGGTTTAAAAGATGTCGCTGCTGGGAGAGGTGGAGACTTTCTGGAAGGGAGTCTGGTTCTTATTGTCGGCTGTGTGGTCAGTAGTTTGGATAGAAAGGGATGGGAGGAAGGGGAAAGGAGGGCAGTGCTCAGAACCAACATATCTGTCACCCATGCTGAAGATGTGCTACAGTGAAAAGAATCAGGGAGTGGTCCTGGGCTCAAAATCCTGCTTCACTCTCCCTGGCTACATGGCCCTGAGTAAATGACAGTCCTCCCCAAACCTCAATTCCCTTGACTGTAAAATGGGGTAATGCCTGCCGTGACAGGGGGCTTATTAGGATTAAGTAATGCATTTACAACTTGGAACACAATATCTTATACACAAGTGGTCAACAAAGGCTGGATCCCATGCCACCTTCCTCACACCATCTTGCTGCATGCTGGAATAACAATTACTTGGATCACAGGTCATGAATTTTTCCAGAAAATGAATAACTTAAAAAATTTGTTTCGTTGGTCCATCTGACAGACAATATGACCAATCTGTTATTTAGCAAATATATTTTTTCTATTAGAAAGTAATAATATCACCTGTTTAGTATCTTAATGGATCGTCCATTCTTTGGACATTTTTGATGTGGGGGGTGGTAGGATACAGAGGGATGGGGAGAGGAGAAGTTAAGAAAGAAGGAAATATTTATTGAGTCTCCCCTGTCTGGACCAGGCCTTCTGGTGAGTGCTCAGTGAGAAACACCTAGCGGTGGCACCGTTTTCTAGGAAACTGCTTGGAGACCTCATACTATAAGCCTATCAGCAGTTGGCTTTATAGAAGACATACACATCTTGGCAGTCATTTGGGCAATGTGTCACACAGCCAGTGGCATGCTTAATATCTGAATTGGGTCTTTTTGAGGTGAATCTTCAGTCATGTGGCAATCAAGTTTCTACCACTTGAAACAGACTTTATAAGTTGACTCAAAACTTAAGCCTTTTCCTTTTCATGACACCTATCTACCATGGCAAAGGGTGTCCTTTGTACTTAGTCTAGTTGGCATCAAAATTCCCTATTCCTCAGCTCTAACTCACCTCCCAGACCACAGGATTCTCCTCCCTCATGCCAGTGGGCCGTAATAGCCTACACTCTCCTGGACCCAGGGACTCCCCTTGTCTCATTTCTCTCGAGAAGCCTCCTCCCATCTCCAGCAAAGTCTTTTGAATTCCAAGAGTGACAAGGCAGGTACATCTATCTCAATCAGAGATTTTTATTTAATCATCTCGTCTTTGCTCTAAGAGTCCCTATTGCCTGCCCACATCTCTTAAGCAGTTTACAAAGCTGTTAGTTAATTAACAGCCTGCTTAGCTTCACAACCAGCATCCTTAAGGAGGTGGAAGTAAAACTCAGAAGAGATCAAGGTTTCAATAGGTCTCATGACAGTGAGTTTGGTCAGTCTCATCTAGAAGAGCAAGTGAAAGTCATGCCCTCTTCTTTGGCATCGGATTGCAAATCTGATCCACCTTTGTGCCTGCAGCTTCCTCTTCCCTGGATGAAAATGGGTGGTTTTGTAAACATTGTTTTCTTTCTTACCTTGTGTACCAGTTACTTCACAACTTCTTTTATTTTGGCTCTCTTTTGTCAAAATGGAATCTGAATTAGGTTCTGAGACACAATTTTGTAAGAGCAATATTATTCTGCAAATCCTTTCATATTATCTTGACTTACAGCCCATCCTTTATTTATAAACTTTCTCTCAAACCATCAGTGGATGAAAAGAGGAATAAACCACTTCGGTCAGAAACCTGAAGACTAACAAATTCATTTAACAGAATGGGCACTAACGTGGTCTGTGACTATAAAGCAGGAAGGAAATCTCGGGTCCCCAAACAGTGCTGCTTCTTGAGAGAGGAGAGTAAGGCAGCCTGGTGTGAGACCAGGGTCACCCAGAGGAAGAAGGGAGACATACAGCCAGGAGGTAACTTGGAGCCTTCGGAAAATTGGAAGCTGAATGAATGGGTGAACATGCTGTGCAGTCAGGAGAAGCTGAAGGAATAGGGGCAGCATCATGGGCTGTGCGGGCGACACAGCCATGACACCTCAGGAGAAGGGCTGGGGTGCAAAGAGCCAGGGTCAGGGGAGGTCTTTGGGGTTCTCGAAGGAGAGTCTGTTTCATGGTATATTTTGTGACTCTCTTCAGCAATGTACAGTCAACACTCAGAAAATGGTTGCTGAATCAGAAACCTCTAAAACTGAATGTGATGAGAAAGTAATAAAAGCTCTGGGCTCTGTCCTGTGCTTTATGTGTATTAGCTCATTTAATTCTACAAGGTAGGTACCAAAATGACAGGAGAGGAAACTGAGGCACAAGCGGGTAAACTAATCTGCCCCAGATCACACAGAACCCAGGCATTCTGGTTCCAGATTCTGTGAATTCAACCACTATACCACACAAACCATAGGAAATACAGTCCTCTGGGTGATTTCTTGATCACTTTTTTAAATATACCGACCCCAGTCGAAAGTATCTTCAGATTATGCTGGTCCTTAAATTACAGCCTTATCAAACACATGATTTTTAATTTTTTAATCTAGGAAATAAACATCAAAGAAGGAAAAGGAAAGTTATAGTCTAGTCACCATCAACCGAATTAAGCAGAGATAGGGTTTTCCTATGACATTTTGCCACCGTGGAATTCTCCACAACAGCTACTTTCCACTCTCGTGATTTCACTACGATGTGAGAGAAGTAATTTGGATATAATTTCTCAATGGATTGAAATTTTGCTGAAAACAACAGAACTTCTTTTAAAAAGCCAATGATTTATTCCATTCAAATCTAGTTGCTTTTATTTTTGGTTTTAACAATCAATTGTCTTTTTTATTTTTTAAATTGTTTATTTTTTTAAATTGTGGTAAAATACACATAAGTTGTACCATCTTAACCATTTTTAAGTGTATAGTTCAGTGGCATTAAACACATTCACATTTTTGGGCAACCACCATCACCATCCATCTCCAGAACTCTTTCCATTTTGCAAAACTGAAAACTCTGTACCCATTAAAGTGTACTTTCTTTTCAGTAAGGAAGGTTCATTTTAATAGACAAAAATAAAAGAAGTAATTAGGCAAAAAAGAAAGGAGTTAGGGAGCTGAATGCAGTGAACTCAAAGACAATAAGTACATTCAAACTATTCTCTATACCGATTTCAAAAACACCCCCACATCTTTGTCATCTAAATTGACAGTTTAATCCTGATACAGTTCAACTCTCTTTAAAGTGGTATAACTTATTTTAGCCCAGTAAAGGGAAAATAGTTGAAAGTATTAACCATGGGGGTTATTTTTATGACTGATAAAAAACAGTTAACACTTTCTCTGAAATGTATTACAAACAACACATGTATTTGGCATTTGAAATATTCTAGACAGGACTAATTCCAAATATCTGAAGTTTCCCCCTTAGAATCTTATCAAACGAATACTGTCACACACAGAAGATATCGTCTATGAAATTGGATAGACAGTTTAATGGATCTCAAACCCTGGCTTCATATTACCATTACCTGCTTAGCTTTTAACTTATAGGTATTTGGACCCCATGCCCAGGATTCTGATTTAATTGGTCTGAGGTTGAGCCCTGATCATCAGTATTTCTTTAAGAGTCTCCGAAGAGCCTAATGTGCAGTCAAGGAGGAATCCTAGAGTTTAAGGGAGTGATGTGGGCTGAATGTCAACTTGAAGCCGAGTAAATATGCAGAAAGCATTGGATCCCAGCTTTTTGGTTTTTCTTAACTCAGAGACCACTGTGAGAATCTGAGGAAGCTATGGATCATCTCCTAGAAATATGTATCTATTCCTACATGCTCACAAAATTTACATCCCATTGCAGGGGCCCAGGGTCCACGAGAAGCCCAGAATAAGCGGGGACAATAGCTAAGGAGGAAACCCTGGGAACCCCAAGGCACAATGGGCCAGCTGAGGAACAGGAGCCAGCCCAGGAGACTGAGACGGTGCAGCCAGAGAGGTGAGAAGAGAGCCAACTGAAGCCAAGAAATGGAAGAGTGTCAAGAGAAGAGGGTGGTACACAGAGTCAAATGCTGTGAATGGGTCAAATAATGGAGTTGGAGATGATTTAAGAGTAAAGTTGCAGGACCTGTGAAACAGCCAAGCCTGCTTTGCTGGAAGGGCTGGGGGCGGGGAGGCCTTCTGTGCCCTTCTGGAATTCCTGATGCACGGAATCCATGAACCTAATAAAATGGTAGTTGTTTTCTGCCGCTAAATCTGAAGAGGCTTGTTTTGTAGCAGTAGTAAGTGTTACACTTCTCTGTGGGTCGTTAGTGTCCTGAGGGCAGGATCTGTATCTGATTTTCTGAGCATTACAGTGTTGAAGCATGACCATAAGGTGAGCTTGAAAATAAAGCAACTGTCTATTTTCTCAATCAGAAAATAAGGAAAAAAGTTTTTTGATCAGTTTAAATATACAAACTTTTAAGGCCAAAGATGAAATAATTTCCCACTAATAATATTTAATTTACATTTGCATATTCACAATCATATTTTGTAGAATACATTTAGAAATATTACCCTTTTCATTTACACATTTTATTAAACTCTTAATGCACATCTTTGTCAACAGCATCTTAGTCATCGTTCGAATTACTTTTAGAATTGTCTAACAGATTTCTGGAGCATGCCACCTTCATATCCATTTACACGGTTTGAGATAAAACACTTTGGAATCTGTGTATGATGTGTCACTGGAAATTTTATCCCAGCCACATGGTACATTTATATAACATGAGACTACTTTTTATTTGATTGTCTGTAGATGTGTATTCATGAGCACCAAGAAATAAGTGATCATCACTTTACTGCTTTTCAAAATGATCTGAAAAGGCTTGTGTACAGTGGTATCCAACGTGCATTCTGTGAGGGCAGAGCTCATGAATAATCATTAAAGCAGTGCAAATTTGCTTCCTTTTAAAAGTCATTCCATGAGGTGACCTCTATGAGCATCGAACGATGGTATTTATTTTAGATACTTTCAAGCTAATGTGTCCTGACCAAACAATGTTTGTGGTTCAAAGTAAATAACTGAACTATAGTTCTAGTTAAGACTTTGTAAGGACTCAAATTTAAAACAAAGTCCTATGTTCTGTGGAATAATTTTTTGAGAAAAAAATCCCCATATATTTGGGTAGATACTTAGTAAAATGTGTATAGAGGGGACAAATGATACTTGTGGTCCTTTACAGAGATTGAACTCAGGGTGGTAAGATCTGGAAGTTATAAGAGGGAAAACCTGCAGACAGAGCCCCGCTGGGAGGAAATCACAGTACTCCAGGCGAGAGGTAATGACAACACTCATAACTGCTCTCCATGGGTTTGGAAATGACGTGAAAGATATTAACAAAGGCAGAAGTGACAGAGCTTGGCCAAGTTAGGCAGACAGTGACTATAGTGCAAACACCAGCTCTACAGCTGGATAGAGAGTTCTTGAAGACAATTCATCAAGGGCATCTATTATTATGATTGATAACTGATTGGATGTGGGGGTTGGGGGAGAGGAATCATTATCGCCTGCAGAGTTTCTCTTAGAATAGGTCATTCCAGATGTCTGCATTAAAAAATCATGTTCTAACTTTTCTTTCCTCCACCAGAGTCAAAGTGTGTAAGAAGGAAAGTAGAATACAATTGCAAAGTGGCTTACTGATTGGGGATTATTTCTAAATGACAATCTCCAAGAGCCATAAATTACGTTTGTCAGAATGAAACATGATGAGTGGAACAGAGGATCCGTTCCCTTCCTGCCTCTGCTATTGGGAGAAACCACCACAGACATTACCAAATAAAATAAGTCTGGTGTCCAAAATTACTAGGCTGGAAAATCGCGCCGCTGAGTCAAATGTTCACCTGAAAATGAAACTCTAAACTCTTGAAGACCAAGGGCATTAAGAGGAAAAGCTGAGATACGGAGCCGCAAATGGCTGAGCTTCTTACAAGGAAACCTGGTTGGCAGAGCAACTCCCAGGGCTGGAGGTTGGGAGCCCTGGGTGCCGATCCCACCCAGTGGTCACCCCTTCTCCAGGCTTCCCCCCTCGTTCCAATGCACCTTCACATTCCTTCATATTCCAAAGCATAACTGCTGTCCTTCCCTGGATGGTTACTCAGTTCCACAAATTCAAGCATGAAAATTCTGCCAGGGAAACCAAAATTAATCACACTGTACACTACTTTATAAAAGAGAGAATTCCATAAAATAAAGTACTTAAATGTTAAATTTAAGTACTTAAAATTAAGCACTTAAATTAAGTACTTAAATTATTGAATCATTATGTTGTACACCTGAAACTAATATAATCTTTTAGGTCGATTGTACCTCAATAAAAGAACAGAGAAGATTATAAACATATTTTTTCCTGACTCATTAAGTTGCAAGCAAACTTATAGTTAATATATAATTAAAATAGTACCCCAAAAGTACTTAAAAGTACTTAAACAGTAGCACACAATATCTACTCTTCTGCACCTTGCTTTCCCCCCTTCTGTATGTCCTATAGATCTCTCCATATTCATACACAGAGATCTTCCTTATTCTTTTGTCTTTTTACAGTTACATGGTGCTCCACTGTGTGCCATATCACAGTCTGCCCAACTAATTCCCTGTTGCTGGACAGTTGGTTGTTTCCAGCCTTTGGGGATCACAATAATGCCACAAGCAACAATCTCATACATACGACACTTCACTCTTGTGCAGGCAGAAGTGGGACTGCTTTTGTACTTCTGCTAGAAAATGCCAAATTCCCCTTTGCAGAGGTTGTGCAGTTTTCACATTCATCAGTAGAATAAAGTTCTGATATCCATTTTGAATGTTTTGCTCATTTTAATGTCTTCCTTCTGTGTTATTTTGTGGTCTCTCTATTTTGCAGCAGACATATTCACAGAGTTGCTGATCAGAGACTATATCCTCACTACTAAGGAGAAAAATCATAACACTTCATTTTGCCACCTGTAAGTGTCAAATTAGTAGTACAGACAGCAAGTGAATGACTTTGGAGGAGCCAGACATCCTCGGGAGATGAAACTGACAGAAGATTTTATGGAAGAAAAGGGATGCGACTGGGCCCAAAGAAAACACTGAAGCTAGGAAAGCAGAGAAAAACTTTTAAGTTCCAAAGCAGAAATAATCATCAAGTGTGCCAAAAAGGATGAGCAAGTTGGCTGGAGCAAAACGCTGTGTCGAATCATTGAGGACAGAGCTTAGAAATGTAACTGGGGCCTGAATGTGGAAAATTTTAAATTCCAGAGGAGAAAGTCATGGTCTATATGAAGTGTGACCATCGTCCTGGTTTGCCCAGCACTGCCCTGGTTTATGTCTTTTGTCTTAGTATCTCTTTCACTCTCAAGAGTTCACGTTTGGATAATAAATTATATAGTCAGTCATCCTAGCAATAGGGACCACCAAAAATCTGTGGACAACAGAGAGAGATGATGAAAGAAATATTTCAGCAAAATAAATGTGAGTACTGAGTACAGAAGGGATGGAGGGAGAGAGGCTGGAGGCAGGGGGACCAGGACGTCACCAGGCTGGGTAGCGAGAATACCAGACCAGGAGAAAGGATGCTAGCCCTTACTGCTCCAATCAGTTTGAAACAGTAATTTATCTAACCTCTCTGCAGCTGTCATTTCCTCATTTGTAAAATGAAGATATTGGATTAGTTGCAAAAGTGCCCTTTCAGTTCTAATACTCCAGGGTCAACGAGATTATGGCTACAATCTAGGTGCAGGGATATGTGGAAGAGTGAAAAGGAAAAAAGATGAAGGGATCATGAAGGTCAGAGAACAGTCAGAACAGTGGAGCACAAGTGACAAGGACAGCAGAGTTGTTGCCAGTGACATATAAAAGGTGTGCAGACTGCTGAGTTGAACTGTGAGACAGTCCATGAGGCCAGTTTACACTGGCTCTATTTGAGATGACAGCAGACCATTGAAGTGGCGATTTTAAGACACAGATAAGAGGACACCGTGATGTAACCAAGCCAAGTGGAAATTAGGTCTGGGCTGGACCACATTTAAGAGACTTCTAGAAAATGGCCTCAGTGAGGGTTGGTGGTCACTCACTTGTGGTGCTCAGGTGTGGTCAAAGAAGATGGGAGCAAAGACAACAGTAAACCAAGGTTGCGGGTTTGATTTTCGGGCCAGGCAGCCTGGGAAAGCAGGGTAGGTTTTTAATGGCAAGGCCAGTTGACAGTCCTAGTCTTCATCTCCAAACGCTCTGAATGAAATCTGTTGCTTTTACGCAGGATATATTTAACAAAAACCCATGCCTATCTGGATGGCTTTAACTCCAAAAAGTTCCATGTCTATTCCTTTGGGTTTGTTTCCCCAATGACAAAAGGGATTTGCATCCAGAACTCCTTATTATTAGAGGCTTTTTGGTTAACAGAGAGTCCTACAGGTAGATGTGGGTCGAGGGGCTGTCAGCTCCTCCTCCTCCGCTATAGGATTGGCTCCCTGGACTGTCCACCTGCCCTGGAGCTCACGTGTCCAGGTCTCAAAAGATTATAGACAGCCTCCTTACCAGACCAGCCTGAAGCAGCTATAATTTATGTTGAATAGAAAATGGGCTTTAAAATAATTCCTTGAACAAATGATCCACGAGCCCCAGCTTTCTAGCAGAAGATACTGGGGAATGAAAAGTTTTTCCCCTAGGCTTCCACCACTTCTTTGTGACGAGATCAGAAGCAGATAATTAAATCACCCGGAGGCAGGCTGCACTACATCAATTCAAAACTGCAAGGTAGAGTTAAAATATTGTAATTGTGTTCAAGCTGAAAGAATGGGAAATGGCTTTTCCCCTCCTTTTGAATGTTCATGTGCAAAGTTTTTCTTCTTAAAATAAGAACATTTTCAATTGAAAAAGAAACACTAAAGTCATTTGGGAATGAGTCATTAAACTCCAGGTTTATTAGAGATAAAGTGTTCTCACACGAGCACATGATTCTGTGCTTCTGAAATAGAGTGAGATGTCGCCTGGGGCTTGAGGACAGGGCTATGTCTCACTCATTCACCCAACAAACATCTGACACACCCAGGACTCTGAGATCAAGTGATCGTGGCTGATATGGCAGCATCTTTGTGTCTGGAACTGACCACAACCTGATGGTTGACACTCACCATAACATCACACCAAGATGTTCACAGAAAGTGAACGAAGAAGAAAAAAGGCACCTGTGACAAGCCAAACTGCTTTGTCTGAGAAATGTGCTCTCCACTCTCAGGAACTCAAATACCAAAGGAATGGTAAATTGGATTAGGTTACACTTGGAAGAGAGTTCCAGTAAGAGGCTTGATAACTTCTGATTGCACTAAATGTCATTAAACTGAATCAGTTTCTAGAAAATGTTTTTTGCATACTGCAAGTTGCATTTATAGATTCCCTCCTTATAAGAGGTACACCTGAGCAAAGGACTGAGCTGGATGTGGCCTGCAAAGAAGAAATGATGTCAGTAAATCAGCCAAATCCTCCACAAGGCCCACAAAAAAGAAAAAGAATAAATAAAAGGTAAGGAGGTGGGGTGGGGATAAATCATGCCTGGGTTTTTTTTTTTTTTGGTTTTGGTGTTTTTTTCTATAAAAGATCCTTTCTGAACTTGAATTATCCAACTTGCCACCTTGGCTGCCTCCAAGATCAATTCCAATGAATTGCTCAGCTGTCCCACTGCCTATATCACACAGTCTATAAAACACAACTTAAATTGAAAAGAAAGACAAAAGGAAAGAAAAGAAGAGAAAGGAAAAGCACACCCCCAACCAAGTTTGGGTGTTTTTTTTAAAGATCACTCAGCTTCTTTCCTCCAGCCTCACGCTTGGGAAGCCCTAACAAAAGGTGCTTCAGTGTGGAGGGTGCCCCTTCTCCTCCTTGTCTCCTGATTATTTTGTCTCACAGCCTATGTTTTAGGACTGGCTAGAAGATCATTCAGGCCAGGCCATGGGAGCCACACTGCACGGCTGCCACATGAGCCCCTCCTTTGTCATCCCTGCTTTGTTGGGATGGATGGGGCAGGCGAGGCAGTGAGGTGAGCTTGCTGGCCCTGCCTGGATCCACACCTCTGTCTGCAGCTGAGCACCTGGGATAGCGACCAGACAAAGGGAAATGCAGAAGCAGGTCTCCCTCTGCACATAATCCACCCAGACATGCTCAGGGACAACCACATCTGCCCTTCCTCCTCCCCTGAATCTCTGCATTCCCCCATCAGCAACCCACTGTCCATTCCTGGGTGCCTGCTCTGCAGACTCTTGGGGTATGTGGGCCTCAGCTCTTCATTACCTTCCTCTGGTCTTCTAGTGCCTCTTCCCAATGGCCTCACCCTTCTGTGACCTGCAGGCGGTCTTGGTGGGACAACTGCACGTAGCTGCTCAGAATGACTTCTGTGCTAGACACTGCATTAGCTAGCTAAATACCCTTTCCAATACCCTTTTAGCAAACCTGTCTGAACTACAGAGGCTGAAAGGCTAAAAGCTACATTTCCCAGTCTCCCTTGCAGCCACAAGTCTACATGTGACCTAGACTCTGACAAGCAGACACATTTACATGAGATTTGGAAGGAGGAGGTGTAGAGTAGTGGCTGTACAGGGAGACTGGCTCTTATAGACATGGTGTGTGTGATCTCTCTGGAGCAGCTGTGGCAGAGATTCTCATGTCCAGTGCCTGGTAACACCAAAGCTGAGCATGAGTGGTTATGGCAAGGGAGTTACTGCCAGAACAGTCCTGGTCCTTTAAGGTGCTTAATACCTTATAATAAGTCATTTTCCACTTAAATTTGTTAGAGTGGTTTCTGTTGTCTACAACTAGCAACACAGGTCAAAATAACTTCTTATCTTTATACCTTCATTCTTTTCCCTTAATGTAGAGTGTTCCCACCTCATATTTACAGAAGGTGTTTCAGGTACATGCACCAAAACCTCATTTGAGATATGACAAATATCAGTTATTTTGAGTATGCTTTATCTTAGCATTAGCACTGGTGGTCTCGTCCATTCATTCACCTAACAAAGACCTGTCGACGGTGACCATGTCCTAGGCACTGAGCTACTCGGTGAACATGTCAGGCACAGTTCCTGCCTTCATGGAGCTTACCATCTAATAGAAAAAGAATAGCTACACTTATTTAGCATCTACTAGTGCCAGATACTATAATTAACACTCTAAATATTTAATTCATATAATCCTCAAAATAACAGAATGAAGTGCATATTATCATTCCTATTTTACACATGAAGAAACTAAGGCTTAGAGAGGATCAGTAACTTGTCCATTATGAGGACTGTATATGTAGTAAGGGCTAGAACTGGGATTCAAACCCACATAGCTGACTCCAAACCTGCCTCCAATGTAAACTGTCTTGAGGGTAGATGCCTTGAGGGTAGAAAATGACCTATTAACTGTGTCTTTGAATCTTATAGTTGGAAGGGCTCATCTAGTCCAATCTCCTACATATTCCAAAATCCCTTTTATGGCAGTCACTGCTAATTAGCTACCTCAAATCCATGATCTCCTGCTTCCTTACAAATAGAATGCCTACTTTGCTCAGGACAACAGCACTGAGCCCTGCTAAAAACTAAATTTCCTAGACATCCTCACATTTAGGAGAAGTCATGTCACCCAGTTCTTGCTAATGAGAATTAAATTGAATGTGCTGAGGATTTCTGGAAAAACTTTTGCTTTCTTAATATGGGCCACCCCTTCCTCCTTGATAGTTTTCTTCTTCCTGCTGGAGTGAGCATGTGGGGCTAGAGGTAGGGCAGCCAATTTCAGGCAGCAAGGATGAAGGACATGGAAGGATGGCAAGGGAGAGAGAGAGAAGGAGCCTGGGTCCCTGATGGCATCCTGGGAGTTCCATCCTAGCCCAGGAAGCATAGCTCAGGACATCTTATTATGTGAGAACCTTGTTGGTTATCCCTGTTTGGTTAAGCCACTGGGTTTGATTGGGTTTTTGTTACTTGAACTGAAACAGTCTTTAACTGATAAGACTGCCCTCAAAACTCTGGATTGACTAAAACTCCGCTTAAATCTTTCCCACAATGGGAAATTGACTGCCCAAAAGATGCCAGTTAGATTTCTGGATCATCCTGTAGAAAATAGCTTTCCTTCTCCCTAAGCTGAAATCTCACCCTGTACAAGGGTTAGCACTTTGGTGCATAAGAACATAATTTAAGACAAAAAGCATGTATCAAATACTTGTACATAGGCCATCTCCTGTAATCCCTATGTAATCTTGTGTGACAGGTTTTATTGTGCTCATTTTAAAGATAGAAAATAGCATGTCAGTGCATTTAAGTGCACCTCAGATAAGTTGGCTACATTAGTTTCCTTGGGCTGCCATAACAAAGCACTCAAAGTGGCTGGCTTAGAACAATAGAACGTTATCCTTTCATAGTTCTGGAGGCCATAAGTCCGAAATCCAGGTGTCAATAGACCCATGCTCCCTCTGACAGCTCTAGGGGAGAATCCTTCCTTGCCTCTCCCAGCTTCTGGTGGTTGAAGGCAATCCTTGGCATTCCTTAGCTTGAGGCAGCATCACTCTGATTCCCGCCTCCATCTGTAAACAGCCCTCTTTTCTGTGTGTCTGTCTATATCCTCTACTCTTCTTACAAGAATACCAGTCATACTGGATTAGGAACCACTGTACTTCCAGTATGAGCTCATCTTACTAATCACATCTGCAAAGACCCTATTTACAAATGAAGTCACATTCTGAGGTTCCAAGTAGACACGAATTGGGAGGAGGAAGTGGGCAACTATTCAACCCACTACAGAGGCAGAGCCTTCACCCAGGGCTTTTCCACAGCTGTTTGGGGTAAAAGAAAATGAGTTTGTGTCTAAACCTGTATATACAGCATGTAAGATTCTTGAAATAGATATAAAATTTAAATCACCTTCTAAAAGCTAACAAAACAAAAAAAGATCACCTGATTTTAATTGCTTGAATCTTTAAGTACCATGCACCAAGTCTTATACTGTCTTGAATTATATATAATTAGGTTCTATTTCTGTAATGAAAATTTTCCTAGTTCCAAATTTGGCTTCAGTTTCATAGATGAAAATAAACATTCACAGTTTACAGGTACTGACACATTTCTCTTCATCTGAATCTTAAAACACTACATGAAGAAAGAGTGAAATCTCTGTTTATCCAAACATTACTAATATGTCTAGATTGTCTTAACTCATTTTCTCCGAAATTCTGCACATACGATACAGTTACCTTACAGATACTACCTAGCATTTATTCAGCACTCTCTATGCTGGGTGCTTTCCTACATCTCATCCCTGTAACAACCTCACAAAGTGGTCTTATCAGAGGCGAGTATTTTATTTTAAATCACAATCCTTTGCAAAGTATCCTGCATAGCAGATAACATGAAAAATGTTTGTTGATTAATTTTAGTATTTTTATTCAATTTTGTCATTCTTGCCTGTAATTAATATGTAAGAGAAATATTACTAAATTGGAAAGAAGTTTCAGACATGAAAAAAATGGAAGAATCTTCATAGTAGGAAGCATCTTATGGTTTCACAGGGAATCAGAGTTCCTGGTCTAAAATATCTAATTACTTGTAAAGTGCTTTTATATCCTTTAATGAGTCATACTATAATTCACGCAAGTCTCATGTCTTCTGCACATTTCTGAGTCAGAAACCTCTCTCGGTGTTGCCTGGTTCCCCGAGACATGCATTCTTTACATCAGTGAAGCATAACTAGGTTAATCTCCTATCTGTAACATTTTAAAATAAAAAGGAATTTTATCTCTTTTATAGAATCATCAAAGAAGAACCTTTTGGTCTTTTAAGGATTAGGAAGAAAGCACTTCTAATCCAATAATTCTCCTATCTAATTTTGGTAATGGATATATAATTTCATTTTTGCAATCCAGATAAAAGGATATTAAAAAATGGGAATATATCAATAAAGGTGTTGCTAGTAAAACCATAAACTTCTGATATCTTCTTTTCATCTCAGAGAATGCCATAAAACTGTGCCTGTGAACAGAAACCTGAGCTAATTGGTGTTTCTGCTGGTGAACAAAAGCAAATATAACAAAAGAAGTGGTTGCAGACGAACAATGAAATCATAAAGCTTATGTTATATAAGGTTATGTCAGTAGAGACTTGGCAATACAGATACGTCCAGAAGCCTTACACCCTCTTCACTAGGCAAGACAGTGGAAGAAAAGAATTCTTATACAAGGTTTAAAAACTAAAAGTGCTACTTTTTTAAATTCACATTTCTAAAGTTTTCTAAAATGGAGTTGATTATAGGTACTTATCCCACTACCATTCCTGAGATATCTTCCTTTTTTTCTTGTAGATGTAAAATATCACACAAGTGAATGTAATATCTGTATATTTTCACTTGATTATTCAATTGCATGAGATCTTTCACATCTGAACAGCTATTAAGTATAAGTTGGTTTCCTGGAAGCTGCCAGATACACACAGATGAATAAAATGTACTCCCTCTGCTCAAGGAACTTAGAATCAGGCAGGGGGAGATGGCTGAGAACAGAAAGGCCACAGGACCAACCTCCCGGGTGGAAGAAGAAATCATTGTTGATGCTGGGCTCATGGAGCTCTTCAAGGAGGAAGTAACAGCTGATCTGGACACTGAAGAACAGAGAGAGTTTCCACGATGGAAACAGGCACACCAAGACACAGGATGGTATGACAGAGGCACTGGTTCCCAAACCTGGCTTACCCACAGTCACGGGGATCAGAGTTTTAAACAGGAAGTATCCTGATTCCAGCTGGCAGTTTCCTGGTGAGCATCCCTCGAGGTGAAGCCTGAGAAACTGTATGTTTCACAGGCTCCCCAAGAGATTCACTGGGCAAGGAGATGACAGTGGGGATCTATAGGAAATATTCAAAGCATAAGAGGTGGTCATACTCCTTGCAGAAAATGAGACAGGAAGTGGTGAGAGAAGCGAGGCAGGCTGCCTGGCGCCTCGAGATACAGGCTCATGAGTGTGGGAACCACCGAAGGTCTGTGGGCAGGGGAATAACGTGATCAGAACCGTGTTTCAGGTAGACATGTGGCAGTGGTCCACAAGGCAGACATGATGGGGAGAGACTCCAGGCAGGGAATTAATTCATCACTAGGCGAAGGACAGTAACCTGGGGGAGAGGTAGGGCCTGTACTAAGGTTGTGGCAGCAGAAGTGGAGAGGAAGAAACGGATGCTGGAGACAACCAGGGGAGACTTGGTTGATGAGCTGGAGGCAGAATAGAGATGCAAATTGGCAGGCGAGTAGTCGGAAGGCAGGTCTGACTGCAAGGCCCAGTGTCCCACGTGGCCATTCTGGAGCTCAGGTCTTGGGTTGGATAGCAGATGTTTCTTCTTTTTGATGTCACCACTGCCTGCTCTAGTACTGCCTCTGGACCTCTCCCTCTAGCTGCCCAGTCAGACTTCCTCCCATCATCTGCAAAAAGTCAGATCCAGTGACTGCAACGGACAGGGTCTGCTTCCCAAGCCCCAAGCACCCTCCAGCCCCCCATCAAACCCCTGCCAGCTGGCTGGTCTCTGAGCTCTGCCCTCACAGGCCTGGTGCTTTGGATCCTCTCAGGCATGGATACCTGAACAAGACAGAGCAAACGCATGGCTCCACATGCAATAGTGGTTTTCTATAAAAATCATGTCTTCACCAAAAACAAGAGTAACAACAAAAAGAAAAACAGTTTAACACTGACCACCTGAGGATTAAGAGTTGGGAAAGATTTGGAATTTGATTTTGTTTTGCTTTCTTTTGTTTTTAGTTGGAAAGCAAAGCCACAGAAAGGGAAAGCTGGCAGAGGAAACAATAGAAGAGTATCAACACTCCTGTCTCAAAGGATCAGGCTGTGAAACGATGAAGGTCAAGCCTGACTAGCCAAAGGTCAGGACTTGTGATGCACCATCAGGAGCAGTAAGGCTTTTGTTTGTTTTGTTTTGTTTTGTGTAACCCAGGGGCTGGCAATCTTTGCAAGTGGGCAGAACAAACAAAATCTGGCTTCTTCTAGGCTACAGTGCAGGCACTGCACAATGCCAGGGCACCAGGGTGATCTGTGTGCACGGTGCCCCCTGCAGCTGCACAATGCAGCAGACTGAATCCTTCTGGCAAGCTGAGCTCAGGAAGCAGGGCAGGCGGGCCACGGGCAGAAGGCTGGGGAAGCATGTGGTCACAGGACAAATGGGCACTTCTCTGGAGGGTGCTGGGCAGCCACTTCATAAGTGACAAAGAGGGGAGGAAGGAAGCATGACAGCAGGCCCGTGTGCCTAATGCAGCAGGGAGGAGAAGCTTGTTCTGGCATCTTTGGGTGACTGTGTTTTTGGCATAAATATCATCAATATTTGAAACAGAAAATCCAGAATTTGTGGTTCTTACCGGACCTCAGTCCTGCTGTCCCCAAGCTCCAGATACACAACCCTGCTCTATCTACTCTTAGCTTCGCACTTGCTTTTCCCTCTTCCTGGAGTACCCCTTCCCCCTGACCTTTCTTAGGCTAGTAAAATCCCATTCATTTTTCAACCTCTGGCAAAGGTGTCACCACTTCCGTGGAATCTTCTCTTACAGTCCTAGGCATGACAGATTGTTCCTTCCTCTGGTTTCTAACGGCATCAGGTGCACGCCATCATCATGACCCATACGTGATACTGATTCTGTAGTGAAGTTATGTGAGTTGATTTTGAGGCACGGTTGTGCCTTATTTATCTTTGGATCCACAGCACTTTCAAGCTCAATGTCCCCCGTGGAAGAGGTAGAGACGACACACCAACCTCACCACTTAGTCATAGGAAGATCAATGAATATAAATTATGCCAATAGTGGCCTCACTTTGACACTTCACTCTTGGATGGAGGGGAGAAGCTCTGACACTGTTTCAGAAACCTATTCTGGTTTTGCAACTTCCAGCAAATAAGTTCTTTCTGAGACTCTGCCCACTCTACCCCAGTGCCTGTCTCCCCTTACCCTTTTGGGCTGCCTGAACCAGGACCAGAAGAGTACAAGAGAACTCTGAGAACCTCTCTGCTTCTGCCCGAGGCAAGAAGCAATCCTCTCCATGCAACACAAATCCCAGACAATGATCTCATTGTGGGTGTCATCCAGCCTCTTCTTGTATAAAGCAAAGAACAGTTGTTCCAGCACTGGGAGAGTCTTCCTCTGCATGTTACCAAGGCTTTACCAAGTGCTCAATATGTTTGTTGAATGGAAGAGAATTCTTCAGTCACTTTTCATTGGATGTTTTACTTCACCCTTAGAACCTTCATAATGAATGCATTCATTTGACATATGTGTATAGAGTCTCATGTTATCAGGGGCCCGACTAGAAGAGTGAGGCAGGAAAGACTTCAAGAGGGAGATATCCGACATGTATTTGAAGCATGGAAAGCCCTTCCACAAGCTGAGATGTGTAGAAGAGCAGATGGCCTGCTTTCCAGGTGGCCTGAAGAACAGAAGCAAAAGCTTGAAGATGAGAAAGCAGAGAGTATGCTCAGGGAACTGCCCGTCCTTGTCAGAAGCTCCCCACTAGGGAGGCAAAGACATATGCTAGAGTCAGCACAGGTTCAACCCCTTACCAACTGTGTGGCCTTGGGCAAGTCCCTTAAACTCTCTCTGGGCCTCAGCTTCCTCATCAGTAAAATAGACATGATAATACCTTGCAGGGTTGTTCTAAGAACTTAGGATGTATGTAAAGGATGTGGTAAAGAATATGCATTAAATAAATGGAAGATATGATGCTGCTGCTGCTGCTGCCATAAGCTCCTTGAAGACAGAGACTATTTCTTACTCTTGTCTCCACTGAAGTACCTGCCATCCTGTTTTGCCCAAATTCGACAGGTGTTAAGTATGTATTGACTTAAATGAATCTCCTTGCCACTTCATCTTTATCATTGTTCCCTGGTTTTCGTTTTCCTCTTTAAAGAAATGTTTACTACAATTTGTTAGCTTGATTGGGCACTGAAGAGAGTCCACAGACAGTGAATGAATGAAACGCAAATCCTGGCCACCATGAATTTCAGGCAGGATCTGTAGGCAACCTGGCAAATGCATCGCCAGTTGGAATAGGGTGTCAAGTATTAAAGGTTCCACAAGGGAAAAAGTTCTATGAGGCTCAGTCTTTAAAAAATGAGTAGGATTTTGATAATCAGAGAAGAAGGGAAGGCAGAGGCATTACATTTGGTGAGATTACTGAAGAAAAGAAATCAAGACAAGAAACTGTGGAGCATGTTCGAGAAACCACGGGTATCTGGCCTGGCCAGTAAGTGGAGGAAATTGAAGACACGGCTTGAAAAGTAGTGTAAGGTCACACTGAGAGAGGCGTAAAGGCCAAGATGAAGATCCAGTACTTATTTCATGGACAATGGACAATGGACAACCACACATTTCCATCCTGGGATCACAGAATCTGAGACCTGGAAGGTTCATATAGTCCACTCACCTCTGAGAGACCAGGAAAGCAAGGCCAAGGAAAGTTAATTTGCTCGAAGTTACACTGCTCATTAGGAGCAGAACTGGGATGAACACGCCGGTTTCCTAACTATTCATAGGGAGCTAGAACCCTTATCACAGGGAGATGACAATATATGGCATACATCCCACCTCCTTCTCCCTCACTGAAGGCAGACATTTCAAATCTATCAGGGCACTCTTTCCTACTAAGTCCAGGCCCAGCCTCACCATCCTCAATACAGCCTTTCAGTCTCTACCAGTAGGTTGCACTGCTCCTGGAGGCAAAAACCATCAGCCATCATGCTCGACTCAGCCTTGCTGCCTTAAAACAAGAATGTTTGCTTTGAAATTTGTACAGAAAATAATGGAAATGACCAAGGAGGATTCAATCACTTACAAGAGTCACTTTGTTAGGGCATCTCTCTGCGTGGGAAGTGAATTGTGTCCTTCATAGTCTGAGATGGTTCATCCCCAGCTAAAGAGAGTGGTTAACCACAGCCACCCCTGCTCTCTGTGCCACCTTCTCTCCCCAGCAGTTTCTCTTTTACATCAAAATTACAACCAAGAGGGAGAAGGGGAAATCCCAGCCTCGGAAATGAGAGCACAAGAGCATAAATAAGTAAACACGCCACTTACAACATGGCAGGGAAAGGGGAAAGTGGGTGTAGGGAAAGAAAATAATATATTAACCCATCGACTTGAAATTAAGCACCATTCAATGTTTCCCTTTTAGTTTAGAAACCACTAAATAAAAATGAAGAAAAAAATCAGGAAGTTCCCTCCTTAGTATTAACAATAGAACAATCCAGTGTGCTGTTACTCAGGGCAACTTCTTTTACAAAAAGAGGCACTGAATGTTCAGATCTTGCCTGGTAGTTCGACTTGGGTGCATTTTTGGCATCTAAAAATAGATTTGTGACAGCAGTGAACTGCAATTAACTTCAGACTTATTTGAATTATGTAATTTTAGATCGAAAGGATATACTGGCAACCACATTAACAACAAACGTGGGAATTTTGGATATCCTTCCTCGATAGCCTGGAGGTTTGGCGAAATTCTTCTTGTTTCTCTGTTGCAATTTGTTGCATCCCAACAAGTGATAACACCTACCTGTACATATTTTGCAAGCAAATTTCTGGAGTATTTTAAGGTCCTTCTAATTCAGAATCTGTCTAACATTCACAAAGTAAAATTATGTCGCATATAAATACAAACATGCCTACTTTATGGTGAACTTGCATATTGAAATCTAAATTTTAAAAATAGGGAAATTAATATATTTTCATATAAAATGTTTTATCCATTTCCTAAAGACTCCTCATAGAATCCCTTTCAAATGATTTTTATGTGAGTGCACTTTATATGATCCAGCCTCAGAAACTCTGATCTGTATATAACTTTTCAGGATTACACCTGTGACCCAAAGTGAAGTGCACCTACATTAGGTAGACTACTATGGTCTCAAGTTGGTTGGAAAATGCCAAAAATGGGATTTGTTCTATGAAAAACGAGACATAAGAACAGAAGTAGCATATTTTTAAAAAGTTACTTTTTTGTTCTTGTGTTTCTCCATAGCATTAAAAAAAATCCAGTTAGTTCCATTTTCTGAAAAGTAATTTCCTCCCCTTACCATATTTTTAAAATGTAGTAATTAACTGACTAATTACAATGGAATTCTAAAATAACTGAGCCACCTCACAGAAAACACAAAACGTCTATTTTAAATTTTTACAAATCTCTCTCTCAGTGATTTTTACTTCCATGCTTGTTTGTTGATTATATAAACAATGAAAGCATTAATGAAAATGAATTTGTTTCCCTGCATGTGAGAATATTTTTAACATGTGTGGAAGGTTCAAAGTTCATTCCAAAAAAAAAGTTGTCATGCTATAAAAAGACAAGCATTCACCCTGAAAACTACAATTACTGCTTTCCTCACAGAGATACCATCTGACTCTTTCACTTTTCTTTTCTTTTTCTGCTGTTTTTTTTTTTTTGGTGAGGAAGATTAGCCCTGAGCTAATGTCTGTTGCCAATCCTCCTCTTTTTGCTGAGGAAGATTGGCCCTGAGCTAACATCTGTGCCCATCTTCCTCTACTTTACATGTGGGACGCCTGCCACGGCATGACTCAATAAGCAGTGTGTAGATCCACACTTGGGATCAGAACCTGCGAGCCCCGGGCCACCAAAGCGGAGCATGCGAACTTAACCACTACACCACCAGGCCGGTCCCTCCTTTCTTTTTTTAAGAAGAAAGGTCAGTGCTGCAGATTTTTCCAGACAACAATCAAAGAATCTCACTTTAGAATTTCAGCATTTAAACTTATGCCTTTTTTTATGCAAGACGGCTCTTAACTAATGATGCACAATAAGCATCAAAGAGAAATTGCAATGCTTTCTAAACATAATGGATACTTATTCTATTAAAAGGGTTTACCCACCTGAACCCAGCCCTCCAGAGTCCTTGTAGAAAATTATCTGAAGTACTGAGAGGCCTTTACTATTTCCACCAGGACAGATTGCTGACTGCCTTAAAAGATGCAGCCACAGGCTGCACTATTTCATAGGAACACGGTAGTGACATCAAAACCAGCAGTGTGCAGGGGGCAGCCATAGTTAATGCGCAGCTCCCATTGCCCTTTGAATTAAGGCAGGGTCTCTGACCATTTGCATTTATAACTGTTACTCCCAACAATGCCAAAGAGATGGTTTGACACAAACACAACAGCCTCATCTCTGGTTCCTGGACATCTGCTCTCTGCCTTCCAAAGCCTCTGGTGAGAAAGACCACGACATGGCAAACAGAAGCACTGCAGAAGAACAGTCAAAAGCAAGGACTCTAGAGGCATCCTGCCTAGGTTCCAGGCCTGCTCTGTCACTTCCAAGCTGTGTGACCTTGGACATGTCGCTTAACTACTACAGTGTACTGAGGACCAACTACATCATAGGGTGGTTCTGAGAATTCAATGAGTTATACGAATGCGTCCATACACAGAACCCTTGGGACAATACCTTGCAGAGTAAACACCATCTAAGTGCTTGACATTATTATGTTCCCTGTCTTGTATGAATGGCATGAGGTCTCAAGGAAATTGATGAAGGTGTCAAACTTTCTTTTTAAGTGGCTTCAGATTGATGGTGGCTCTCCTCTTGGCATAGATTTTGGAAGAAGAAGTGGGATTTTTGTTTGTTTGCCTCTCAACCAGGATTATGCTTGCCACATCTTCTAGTGAAGAGGGGAAAACATTGGTCCCTCTTTACTCCCTTTGACAAGACCCTCCAGGACCTGGCCCCTGGCACTCTCTCCTACCCTGTCCCCTCACACCTGGCTTTGCCTTTTCCTTCACACTTTAAGCTCTTGCAATGACTAGAGTTCCTCAACTACTCCATCTTACTCCATACCGCTGAAACCCTGCACATGTTATTCTTTTTCCTAGAATGCTTTCCCTCAATGGTCTACCTGGAAGACTCTTCATTTTTCACAACTTGATCCAGCTATCACTGCCTCCAAAAAAGCCTTTTTTTGACCCTCCCTCCACCTTGGTCTTTGCTCTGTGGCATCTCTGTCCTGCCGCTCTTTTCACGCTGCTATAATTTGTTTCTCTTCACATTTGTCTCCTCCACTAGGCTGTAACTCTCTTAGGAGCTGACTGTGTTTTATCCTTTTTCTGTACACACAGCACATAGTAAAAGAACTGGCACCTAGCAAGTATGCAATATATAATTGTTGAAAAAATATATAGTTTCTTCTACCCGCCCTGAGACTCACTTTCTCCCTCAGATTGTCATTCAGCTACTATTTTGCAATCTTTTTTACCATCAAGCATTTAAGACAAAGGTGCTGATTCAATAGTCTCCAACTGTCACACCTCCGAGATGGGATCGATACTCATTCTGCTTTTGAAGTGAGATACAGTATCAGGAGGGGAGGGGATGAAGGAGAACAGGACACAAATGTTCTTCAGAGAAGTCCTGGGGAAGGGGTCTTGTCATCCTTTCCAGAAAAGCAGGGCCATTAGGAGCCAGGCTCAAGGAATAGTGTCCCTTGGGAACCTGCACTGGGAGAAACCAAGGTGGACAATCCAAGAGGTTCTAACCAGGGGCCAAACCCCAAACCCAGCCAATCGGCCTGTCCAAGAGGCTCCTCAGTGGAAAAATGCAGGCAGCCTGTGGACTGGATTTGGTCCCCAGATATATTTTGTTTGGCCCACACTCTTGAAAAATGTATGAGTTACCTGCTGATGTTTAAAAATTAGGAGACTGCACATTTTAAAAAAATCTAGATTTTGGGCTTAATTTTTAGAACTGACAACAGGGGCTGCCCCTCCCTGGTAGGAGCACCTGGTGGGAGCAGAACAGTGCTGCCCTCTATACGTGGGGCATGTGTTCTGCAGTTCACACAATTTAACCTCCTGGGCACTGTGCAACTGAGTTTGCAACCTTGGGGCTAGGTTGGTGGAAGGAGATGGGAACTGAAGGAATCAGACCAGAATATGGAAAGAAGCCCAGAACCAAGGGGATAAGAGCTTTTTATAAGATATTTGTTACTTAGGTCAAGGTAGGGGGGTGCTATGAAGAGCAGTGACAAGTGGAGGCTAGAATTAATGGTTTTTAGGAAGTGTGATGGTGGAGACCAGAGCTGATGGCTTTATGGTACATGTGTATATATACACATAAATTTATATCTCCAGCCAGGACCTCTCTTCTGAATTCCAGCCCATGTATCCAACGGCCTACTTGACATAACTGAGTATATCAAACTGAATATGTCCAAATTGAACCATTGATGGTTCCCCCAAAACCTGCTCTTCCTGCCATCTTTTCCATCACAGTTAATAGATCTACATTCATTCTGCCAGTTGCTCACACCCACAACTTTGATGTCACCCCTGGCTCCACATTCTTTCACTCCCATGTCTGGTCCATCAGTACATCCTGTTCTAGCTCTACTTTCAAAATATCCCCAGAATTCAACCCTGTGTCACCAGTCCCATGGCCCTCACTCTGGTCCAAGCCATCATCTCTTTCCTAGATTATTGGAATAGCCCCCTAAATGCTGCCCCTAATTCTGCCCATGCACCCTGCAGTCCATTCTCAACACAGAGGCCAGCATGATTCTGTGAAAATAAAAGTCCAGTCACATCATTGCTCTGCTCAGCACCTTCCAATGATTTCCCACTCATGCAGAGTGAGAGAGCCCCTGCTGAGAGCTACAGGATCTCTCGTGACCTGTGAACCACCCTCCACTCATGCACGCCACCTTCATCTCCTACTCCCCTCCCGCCTCACTCACTCACTCCACTCCAGTCACGCTGGCCTTCTTGCTGTTCTTGGAATGCTCCAGGCACACTCCCTCCTCAGGGTCTTTGTACTTGCTGTTCCCCTGTCCAGGATGTCCTTCCCCCCTAGATAGCCATAACCATCCCTCTCATTTCCTTCGGACTTTACTAAAATGTCTCCATCTCAGGAAGGCCCTCCCTGATCACCCTATCTCAAATTCATCCCTCTTCAATACTTTACGTTCCTGTCCTCGCCCTATTTTTTCATCTCTAAATTTTACCTATTTCTGTTTGTTGTTTGTCACTTCCAGCTAGAATATAAGCTCCTCAAAGACAGGATTTCAATGTGTTGTTACATACTACATCCTCAGTGCCTAGAAGAATGAATCCTTGCAACATAGTCCAATAAATATTGGATGATCAATAAATATCTGTTAAATAAGTGAATTTTTACATACTCTATATTTTTAAGATCATACTTACATATGATCGTACATATGATCACTCCTAATGAAAAAAAAATTTAGTAGTCTGACTGACAACATTAAATTTGGAGGATAACACACATATTAGGCCTAAAGCTTTCATTTTAAAAAGAGTGGATGTCGGGGGCCGCCCCGTGGCGCAGCAGTTTAGTCCGCGCTTGGCAGCCCGGGGTTCGCGAGTTTGGATCCCGGGCGCCCGCCGACGCACTGCCTGTCAGCTACGTTGTGGCGGCGTCCCATATAAAGTGGAGGAAGATGGGCACGGATGTTAGCCCAGGCCAGTCTTCCTCAGCAAAAAGGGGAGGATTGGCAACAGATGTTAGCTCAGGTCTGGTCTTCCCCACAATAAAAAAAATAAAAATATAAATAAATAAATAAATAAATAAAAAGAGTGGATGTCAAAGTGGGAGTGAGTGACAGAGATTCAAATGATGGAGTGACAGGAACGTACACAACGCTGTGCCATGCAGAAAGAAGTCCAGGCCTGCTCCCTGTAGATTTTGCCCTGGCCCCTTGAAATAATATACAAAAGACCCTGTGGCTAGAATCTTTCATGCACAAGATGTGTCCACTTTATTCAGCCCCTCCTTTGTCCCACTGGCCTCCTTTTTGCTTCTTTTGCTTCTCTGGCTTTGGAAGGTCCTGCGGCTTCCAGCCCCATTGCCTAATCTCCTGGCCCACAGCTGATATCCTGCTCCAGGCTCGGCCTTGAGACCTGCCGCCCCCCCTGCTTCAGCCTGGAGGGTAGACGTTAGACAGAAAGGAACCCAGGGAAGTTTTTGGCAAAGGTCGCTGTTCCATTGAAACGCTTTTCTTCTTCCTATTTCTTTTCTACCAGACTTTTGAAGTTATCTGGGAAAAAATACAAAACTACATGATGACACCCAACTACGAGAACATAAAATTAAAATCTTCATGACAGCTTTAGAAAAACACATGGGGAAAAGGTATGTCATGTCTGTCCAAAAATCCAGTGGGAAGCAGACTCTAAAAGGCAATGGGATGAGGAGTTACGGAAACATTCAGGAATCTGACGAGGAATTTACAGACCTGCAAAGACAAGGCACAGGGCCTGGAATCTGCCGTTTTCCAACTTTCCCCAGGGAGCCAAATGTGAGATAAGACATTGCTAATTCTAATCATGTTAAAACATTTTATATCACATACATTATAATGGAAAGTGGAAAATGGGCCATCCTGGAGTTATAAAGGTTTATCTGGCTCCAAAACTGAATGGGGCTGAGGTGTTGGTTTGAAGGCCTGTAGCAAAGCACTCTGGCTGTTTTGGTGTTGTCATCCTTGACACCTTGTGGAAGGCAAAATAATGGTTCCAAAGATGTTCACATCCTAATCCCTGGAACCTGTGAATACATTACCTTACATGGTAAAAAGAACTTTGCAGGTGGGATTAAGTTAAGGATTCTGAGATGGGAAGATTATCTTAGATTAGGCCGAATATAATCACAAGAGCCCTTACAAGAGGGAGGCAGGAGGGTGAGAGAGGAGATGTGAGAATGGAAGCAGAGGCCAGAGTGATGCAGGGCCATGAGTCAAGGAATGTGGGCAACATCTAGAAGCTGAAAAAGGCAAGAACATAGATTTTCCCCTATAGCCTGAGAAGGAACGCAGCTCTGCCAACCCATTTTAGAATTATGACACTCCAGAACTATAAGATAGTAAATTTGTGTTGTTTTAAGCCACTAGATTTGTGGTAATTTGTTACGGCAGCAAAAGGAAATTAATATCTGTCTCTTCTCTCACTCCCACATCCAGTCCTTCAGCAAATTCTGGTTGAGAATGTCCTATGTGTGCTAGCATCCAGGCTAAGGCAGAGGACATTGAAGCTGTCTGCGAAATCACAGCTCACTTTGTGGCAGCTCTTAATCGTCTGCAAAGGAGGAATCTTGCAAACAGCCATGGCTAGCTCCAGCAGAAGCCTGCGAGAAATGCCAGGCAGACTAGTGTAACCCATGTGTTCACTTGGTCACAAAGATGGGCTTCAAACCAGGTCTGGACAGGTCCAGTGGCCCGTCCCACACTCTCTCTGTCACTTGCATACTCTTTACAGGGACTTTTAAAGAATAGTCTGGATCCACTGGAAGAGAAATCCAAGATGAGTGGAGGAATTATTCATTGGCCCCATGATACTCTTATCATCCTTTCTTATCTTCTTACAGAAATCCTACTCTTCCCCCTCAGGCTCTTATTGTACTTCTAACCTCCTATCCTACTCCAGTGAAAGCTTATTTTCAAGACAAGATCTGATAAACTCATTCACTATAAAGTGCACAATGGCTAGGACATTTAACCATACCTCCAAGGGGTACTTACTTTTTAACAAAGATCAGAATAAGATTGTAAGCTGGAGAACAAGGTCATCTACATCTAGTTTCTTTATCTTTGGCATCCCTCATCCCCAGTACAATGCCTGGAATTTAGCTGGCCTTGGATCAAAGCTTATTGAAAAATCATAACAGCAGGAAGAACACCTATGCTATCTCCTATAAATGTTAGCACTTCCTATGATACAGAGATAAAACCTGTTTTCATGACTGCTCTAAAACATACAAGACCTTGAAAATAAGGCATACTAAAGGTAGCCATCACTCTAACGTGAACTTAGCTTTCAAATCACTTTTAAAAACACCAGTTTAATTACTCTAATGATGATAAATCTCTCCTAAAAATGGGGAATATGAGTACAGAAGGGTCATGTGACTTGGGACATAACATTGCCACAACAGACTGAGAAACAGAGAATAAGGTTCTAAAGTTTCAATTTGACTGAAAAGGAGGCCCAAACCTCTAAGTTACCCTGGAGCTTTGATGAGCAGTCACAGAGCCTTCAGCTCCTCAGAAGACACTCAAAGCACCAGCCCACTCTGACAGTTCAGTAGCAAATGCTCCTAGGCTCCTCACTGAAACCTTGTCATTGGCTGAGTCTTAACAAATCCCGTGCAAACCTAGGGTTACAACCTGGGGTCAATGGAGGGCTTCAGTGTGGTTTGTGGGCCCCATGCAATTTTATGCAAAACATTATGTGTATGTGTGTGTGAGCTGTTTCAAAGAAGTGAGTCTGACCAAGGAAGGTTTAGAATCCACTGCTTTAAGAAATGGTTCCAGCCATCATGTCTTTTTAACATACAAGTTCTTACCTGGTATCTTTCTTAGGCATCATTGTCTCAAATAATTCATCTTTTCCTTCAGTCAGTTGGTCACTGCATTAGTTTCCTATTGCTGCTCTAAGAAATAACACACTCTTGGTGGCTTAAAATAACACAAATTAATTACATCACAGTTCTGGAGGTCAGAAGCCTGAAATGGATCTCAGTGGGCTAAAATCAACGAGTTGGCAGGGATGTGTTAATTCTGGAGGCCCTAGGGACAAAAGAATCCATTTCCTTGCCTTTTCCAGTGTCTAGAGGCTGCCAGCAGTGCTTGGCTGGTGACCTCCTTCCATCTTCAAGGCCAGCAATAGCCCATTGAGACTTTCTCACTTCAAATCCTTCTGACACTGACTCCGTTGCCTCCCTCTTCCACATTTAAAGGACCCTTGTGAATACATCGGGCCCACCTGGAAGATCCAGGATACTCTCCCCATTCCGAAGTCAGCTGACAGCAACATCACTTCCATCTGCAACCTTCAATCCCCCTTGCCGTGGAACATAACATATTCACAGGTTCCAGAGATTAGGATGTGGACATCTTGGGGGGCCATTATTCTGCCTACCACGGTTACTTAACACATTCCTTGAGCACCCACTTCTATCATGAGGTTTTATAAGGGATCTTTGAAGATAAACTGTGTTTGACATAGTCCTCACTCTTCAGGGGACAACAATAAAGATGATGATAATTGCTGTCATTGGGGAGCACTTACTATCTGCCAGTCTCCTTTCCAATATGTTATATGACTTAACTCGTCTAATCTTGCAACCACCCCAGGAGTTAGGTAATATTATTACCACCATTTTAGAGAAAAGGAAACTGAGGCACAAAGAGACAATGTTTCTTGCCCAGGTCACATAACTAGTTTGGTGGCAGGACGGGGTTTAAATGCAGGCACTCAGACTCTGGAACCCAAGCTCTGAACTTCCATGATAGTTTGTTCTTTAATACAACACTGAGAAAAATTAAAGAAAAAAGGGCATTAACTGAGTAAACAAAAACAATATAAGTTGTAGAAATAACGTAAACCTTCAAGCAAAAAAAGGACAATGGAAATTAAGATAAAGTCCTAACAAGGGATGTTAAAAAAGACTGGACAATATTATAGATACGTGAGGACAATTCAATGAAAATAATCAATGAATAGTCATTGTCACCACTGTTCCTCTAAAATAATGTCTGTCATAAAAACAACTGAAGTTTTCATAGGGTATATAAACAACAGTTTAGAAAGAAGCCTGCAAACTTTAATGACATCCTGCATTCAACGGACATTCGACAACTCTAAAATATGTGAGTGCACACCGAGGGGACACGCGGTCAGCTCAGACAGAAAGAGATGGCCTCAGCCAAACCCCAACAATGAAAAAGATGTGCCTTGGTTCTTGGATAGAAATACATATCAGCTCACTCGTGTTGTTTGCAGGTTTGAAGCTACCAGAATGAAATTAAGTCTGCAAAATTTAAGGGTGACTGCTTCTTAGATATGGAAATTGTATCTGTTGAATGTAACTCTACAGGAAGGAAAAAGAAAGAGAGGCAGAGTATATTGTTTCTCAAAGGGAGAAAGCAGCTGCGATGCTGGGCGAGTGATTTAGGAAGGCTTCCTGGCTGTCCACATAAAAGGATGAGAAGAAATCTGATGAGATGAGAATAAGAGCTGGCCACTAAACTAGAGAAAAGGTTAAGGAAATACAAAGGGATTTTTTTAAGCAGCTTTTAAAGGCAGACTGGAAGAAAGAGTAAGAAAAGAGAAATTCCTAAAATAAAGTCCCATCTCACTCTAATTCTGACTATAAAAATGACAGCAAGTCCTGAATCTATTTTCTCCCCCTGATGTCCTCATAAAATGTCCTAGGTTTACAAATCCAAAGATGAAGCTCCTCACTGGCCTCTCTCAACCACAGCCCGGTGTCACAGTGCGCCCTTTCCGCTCCTACACAACCACCAGGAAATGTATGATTCAGAAACAGACACTGGAGGGAAAAAGTTGCTGCTGTTTGTGTAAGGAAAAGTGGTTTATCTTCAAGTGATTGACTAATATTATTAGTAATAAAAATAAATACTTAAACTGTAATAACCTGAAGACACACAACAAGAAAGTCAGTTAAGAAGATGATCTGTGCATATAGGAATCATGATTGTAGGCCATGATAAAAGGTGAACAACAGGCAACACACAACCAAGAAAGGAAACACTGTTAAATTTAACTAAAAATGGAGAATGTTCAAGAAGCAGCCTACATCTCCCTTATACACTGTAACCAATAATCTAAAGTGCTAATGATAGCATCAGAGCTATAATTTGGTCCCCAAAGAAACATCTAAAAGGCTAAAATAAATAAGTTGGAAAACATCCACCCCCAAAAGTGCAGTAATGATTGTTTTTTCGTATTTCCATCTCAGTGCCCCTATGCTAGCTTTGTGCTTCGCTGACAATATATTATTATTAAGGAGATATCTCTTTGTTTCTGTTGTTTAACATTTTCATTAATGACTCCAAGAGAAGAATTTCATGTTAACACCAAATGGAGATGAGAAAAGAGGACAGCAGAGAATATCTTCAAAGATAGATTCCAAAATCAAAGTAATTTTGGCAAATTAGACTACTAAATTCAGTACATCAAAAGAGGAAAACAAGTGGCATAACACGGAATGTCGGAATGGGCTGGCTAGGAGCAACGCAGAAAGGATAAGTAGGTAATATTGCCCTTCGCACAGAAAGATGACGCCATTGAACACCCTTCTCCCCCCAAGCACATACCTTTTCTCCTACTGGTGATGGATTTTTGCCAATTTAACCACATTCCCCTCCAGTTCTTCTGTTTGCTGTGCCCACAGAACACAGCGACAATATTTAAAGAGTGGACTGAGGACCCACTTCACACTGACCCCATGTACAACCAACTTGGAGCTGAAGTTGAGTCAATAGGTATACAACGAAGGATAGACTATTTCTCCCTAAAGCAAGCACAGTATTGCACCAGACACATGCAATATAGCTTATTGGAACCATTACGTGTCCTCCTACCAGGCTCACTACAAAGCAGTTGGCAGTGTGGTATGCTGGAAGAGGTTTATCAATTCCTGGCTGTGTGATCACAGGCAGGATATTTAATCTTGCTGAGCCCCACTGCCCCTCATCTGCAAAATGGGCATAGCGAAAACACTAGCTGGCCTCACAAGGTGCTTTGAGATGCAAACTGATTATACAGCTGGATGCACTTTGTAATAGGTAAATATTATCAGAGTACAATGTTCAGTTCTCAGTATAATAAAGAAATGTTATCACAGGGAATAGAAAAGGTTTTGTAGATAAGTCATGAAAAAAATTTCAAGATTTGGGAATGTTAAAAGGGATGGATTTTATCTTATAAAGAAAAAAAAGACAAAAATTGGGCCATCTGATAGTCTTTAAATATATGACAAGCTTTCATTGAGCAGCTAAAACAAAAACAACAGAACTAAAATAACAGCAATTGGGTTTACATTGTATCATGAAGGATTTTATCCTTACAAAGAAGTTTTTGTTAGTAAGAGTTGGAATACAGTGAGACAATACAATTTTCATCCCTAGAAATCTTAACTAACTGGGAAAACACTTTTCTGAGGCAACAAAAATATAATCGTTCCAGAAAATAGACAAATGATTTTAGATTGCCTTCTAAAGCAAAGTTGGCAAATTTTCTCCGTAAGGGGCCAGATAGTAAATATTTTAGGCTTCATTGGCCTTACAGTCACTGTCACACGTCCTCAACTCTCCTGCTGTATGTGAAAGCAGCCATAGATGTTATTAAGCCAATGGGTGTGGCTGGGTTCCAATAAAACTGTATTTGCAACAACAGGTGGCAGGCTGGATGCGGCCAGTAGGCTGCGGTTTTCCAATCCCTCATCCACAGGTTCCTTCCAGCTGTAGGATTCTAACCAAAAAATATAGCTGTAGCAAATGGTGACAATCAAACCAAAGGAAAAATACCATCATACTCACTATTGCAGCCATATAGTATGTCATATGTCATATTAGTATGTGATGGAGTGATGTCATTCTTTCTATCTAGATCTTGGGAATATAAGTAACTGATCTTCGTAATCAGCTCATTAAGATAATACATCATCAGTAATTTTTTCCTTTTTAGCAAAACATGAAAATGTTTACATACGTTTATGGCTGTAATATCCAGACTTTGTAATCCAAGAGTATAATATTACAATCTGGTGCACTAGGAAGCATATGCCATATGCTTGGCTTCTTCATCTTTTCTGCCAGTGGGAAGTATTTTTAGATAAGGTAAAGACGTGTGTGGGAAGATACTCCCTTGTCCTTTTTCTTTCTGTTACTCTTTCATCTCAGCCTTCTTCCTCATCCCACTTTACTCATGCAAAGAAGACAAACAGCACCCCCAGTCCAGGGAGGAGGTCAAGGGTGGATAGGAGCTGGTCAGACTAGGCTAGGGGGCCTGAGAGCTTTAAGGGTTAAAGCTGGATATCAATTCCATCCTTGAGTCCATGGGCCAGAAAGGAAAGCATGTCACTATGCCTGGAAATCAGGCCAAACTGGAACAGAGTGGGAGCAAAAGGAAGAGTGGGCGTGAAATGAGAGTTCAGGAAGGAGAACAGGGCTGCAGTGCCAGAGGCTCGTTTATCTGGCACCCTGCCCTGAGGTATGTGGGTGGACCGGCCTCCTTGAAACCTGGGGTCATAGGAGACAAACAGCCCCCCCTTGCTACTGTGCCTGCAGCCAAATCATCTTGGACTTTGATCGCATCCAATTCTCTACCTTGGTGTATTTGTTTCCTGATACTGCCTAATGGAAAGGTTTTTTTTTTTTAATCTAACAAGTGAAATTAATCAAATGTTGGCCTAGTCATTCTAAAGGTGTAACACACACATATGTGTATGTGTGTACATATACATATGGTTTTTTTAAGGTAGTTTTCTCTGTGAATTAGAAGGAACAACTTGTAGGTACCCTGATTTTAAGCAACTTAATACCATGTTTAGCACTTAAAAAATACATAGAGCTGAGAACTTATTTGTTCTCAAATTCAACCATAACCTTATTGGGTGCCAGCATCCATGGGTGGAAGAAAGGTTTTGCAGCCTTGATATATTAGTGGGAATACCCAGGATAAAACGAAGGAGTGAAATTCTTTTGAACTTGGACCATAGACACTAGGCGTGTATCACTTAGGCTTATTTCTGTTGCAAGTGACAGATGACAGAAGCCTTCATTCCAACTGGTTTAAGCTAAAGAAAACAAAACTATGGTAGCTAAAAGGCCAGGGGTGGAACTTTAGCCACTTCTGGATTCAGGTTCAGACACCAGGAATCAGGACTCAGCTCTTTATCTCTCAGCTCCACCCCCATGGCGATGCAGTTTATCTCAGGTCCCAGGTGGATGATTGCAAAATGACTACAGTTTAAACTGAGCAAGCAAAAGCCAGAGCAAATGGCCAATGGTTCCAACAGGGTCATGTGCCCTTTCCGGCCCAATCCCTGAAGCTTTTCTCAGTGAAGCTGGAGTCACAAGCCACCCTTGGAAGCTCAGGACCTGTACAGACTGAGAGAGTTAGAGAAAAGTGGGCACCCAAAAGACAATTGGGGGCTTTTGCCCCAAGAAGGGGTAGTAATGGTGGACAGTAGACATCCCTTATCAAGGAACTCAATGCCTCCATCTCCATGGAACAAAGAACAACTTAATGCAGTGCAGGTGGCTAATGGCAGAAACAAGACCACTGAGTTGGGAAAGTGACTCCAGGTCAGAAAAGTATGAAAATGGAAAAGTTGATGGTTTGATGTGGGCTACAGTGCCCAGCAAGGCATGGAGACATCTCAAGAAGCTTCCTGCTGCCAGTGGGATGCTGATAGAGTGGGAGCCAATGGGGAAACGAGACTCACAAACTCTGCCAAAACAGCTATAGTCTGGGGTAATGCTCAACTAAACACGGAAGTAGTGTAGTCCTAGAATATTCTAACAAAATGGCAACATCATGTCACATCTCACATTTGAGATCAGGGAACTCCTATTACTTCTTTTGTAAGCACAACATGATAGGAACTGCACGTATGTATACATTACAACTTGCTTCTGAAAACTTGAATGCCCTCTACATATTTCACAGCTATGAGCAGTCTTTTACATTCTCCAGGGGAGAATGGGAAAAGTAAAGACCAGCTTAAGAAATTCATTTTAGGGAGAACAAAGAAAAAAATGAGTCATCAAAATGTATTTACTATCCTTATAATAAAATTATCTTCTTCACATTATTTGGAGCATACATTGAGAAAGTTAAAAGCAAAATTAAGATCCTCAGAATAATTCCAGAGAAAACCTGAAAATTCATATCACACGTAAATTGGTATGAATTTGATTCTGATTTGTATAAATTGATTTTTTTCCTTTAATGGTATAAATTGAGTGATTGTTCAACTCTGCTTTGCTTAAGAACATATGACATTTTAGTCAAGATCTTAAAATACACAGACCTAGGCTGACGCTCAGAGACACTGTGCACAGTAAATAAATAGCATAAAGCTCTGTGAAGTTTCCAAGGAGAAACTAAGACAGTAACTGTCTTCACATCAGAAAATATTGTCTATTTTTCTCTTTTAAAAATCACATTAAATGTGCTGCTTTTCTAGCTGACTATAAAAACCAGTGACTCATCTTTGCATTTCATGCCACCATGCTCTGTGGGCTGGTCTAGCCCAGACTTACCTAGCTTACATCATGGAAGTTTCCAAAAGTCTAAATACTTTAGGATTTAGTTCATTTTTCCCCACTCATAATAATAGATTTCTGAAAGACCATTTTAAAATGTTAAATTTCCCCTCATTTTTCAAAGCATTCAGAATGCTACAGGCAGTCAATTGAGAAAAGACAGCTTATTGTTCTGTTTTTTTCCCCACAGAGAATTTATGTCTCAAAAGATATTTTTTTAAAAGGAACGTTATTTAATATGTCTCCCCGGCCAACCCAGAAACTGCTATAAATTCAAAATTCATTCTTGTACAATGTTCTTAATTATAAGATAAGTAATCTTTCTGTGTTAGTTTAATTCTGTCCTATTTATCTTCTCAAGTGGAATGACACATTGCAAATACCATTTGGGGAGTTTTATTAATAAAGGCCTAATCCCATGGCTTGTAGGACATGTCTAAGAATAATGTTTTAACTACAGTAAAGCTCAGTGACTGTAACACCCACTCAATAATTATAGCTGTCCCCGACGTGAGGGAAGTCGCCTTTTCCAGTGCGATTAGTGGTGATTCCTCCAAGTGGGCCTCCAAGAGCTCACAGCATGTGATCAGCTTCAGTCTCCTCCTGCCTTAGAGACGTAGCGAGGATTACCAGCTTTGCTGTACTTCTGGACTAGATTTTTCCATATCATGGAAAATCAGGATAGGAAATCAAGAGAGATGCTAAACTACAGCACTAAGGTTCAATTGAAAGTAACTCTGTTTTACAAAGAGAATCTTCGGAGATTTTGCTCTAAACATATATGCACATATCTCCACACAGATGGACAGTCAGAAGGCACACACCCACACACACACATACAGTTTTTCATATATTGCCTTTGGTTGACTGATCTGGCAACTCAATCACAATACATAATATTGCCTCTTTTAGGTCTCATATGTATATCAAAGTCCAACAACTACCTTACAATAAAGTTTGCATATTTAATAGCTAACATATCTTTCCGAACTAATTTGTCATGTCCAGATATAACAGGACAATGTTATAATTAGACTATATTTCCCCCTCTTGATTTAGACAAATTTTGGGTTAATTTAAGTAATTTGTGAAGCATTTGATGACGACCAGGAAAGAATTCTTATTCCATCTGTTTTAAATCTATAAGGAGTTTGAAAAGGCTTCAGTTTCAGAGTTTCAGAGCCCTGGCTGTAGCAATTCCCTGCAACTAAAAGCAATCTTGCTGTGATTGAAAATGGAGGCGTCAACTCAGGCAGGCTACAAATTGCCAACAGAGGGAATAGCCATTTTAAATTACTTCCAAAGCCCAAATAAATTCTCCTGAATGGGAATCTGCCTTTATCCTTATTTTCTATCTCTAGGAGATGATATGTGTTTTACTCATTATGAATCATCCTCTCCATTCCTTTCTACTAAGGCAAAGAACAATGAGCAAAATGTATAGACTGCACTACACTGGGCTCTGCTTGTGACATAAGATGTACAACAAATAAGGTTATCATATGAAAATATGATTTATCATATGAAAAAAATACCTTACATTTGAATAGCATCTTACCAACTATAAGATTATTTTAAATATAGAAATGAAAATATGTGGAAAATGCTTTGTTGACTTAAAAAAATAAATCTCCATATGGATTAGCTGTCATAGGCATTTCAATTGCTTCTCACAATAATGTTTTAGGTAAACAGAGAGGATATAATGTTTCATAGTTTTTGCAGATACTTCAAACTAAGAAAAAGATAGTAAGTGACTAGGGTCACACAGTTAGTAACAGCAGAAATGGCTTCTGACTTTCTCTCCTGTGATCTCTCTTTAAGTAACACAGGGTTTTAGAAATAAACCATATGTGCATTCAACAAACAAAGAAAAAATATTTATATTGTGAGGTTTCTTCTCATCATAAATTAGTTATGTTACTCAGTTATGTATGTAACTCAGTTAAAACTTAGTTGTATCTGACCATGGCCTAAAAGTCTATCCTTTTAGTTATATTTACTGTGTTCACATGTAGTGTCACCTAATCAGGAATTGTTTCATAATTTTTCATAATTGGGACATTTCTGGGGGAAAAAAAGAATTAAGTTAATGATTAAGAGGTAAGGGCTTCTTAACTGGGACAGCAATTACACCCAACTATGCCTCGTTCAGTAAGTGGCCCTTTGGATGATCTGACTTCAGGATATCAGTTGGGACTGTCCCTCCTGTCATGTTTGTTTGCTGCTTCTACCACTGCAGTGGTTTTAACACTCTGGACAAATGTAATTACCTTTCTCTTGATGAAAAGCTTCTTGTCTTTGAAATAGAAAAGTATTGGATTTGGCTGCTGGTAGAGTTTTTAGAGAACCAAGTCAACCAAGTTTTAAGTCAACAAGAAATAGGGTATGGGAATAGTAAAGATACTATTGGAATTTTCATACACTGCTGGGTGGAAATGTAAACTGGTAAAACCACTTTAGAACACTGTTTGGCAGTATTTTGTTGAGCTGAATATATATATATACCCCATGACCTAACAATTCCACATGTTAGGTATATACATAACAGACTGTGTACATAAGTGCACAGACCGGAATATTCACAGCAGCACATTTTGTAGTAGGCCCAAATTGGAAATAACCCAAATGTCCATCGATAGCAGAATACATAAATATATACAGACAAATATATAGAAATTGGAATATTATACAACAGCAAAAAAAGAATGAACCATGGGTAGACACAATGTATGGATGAATCTCAAGACAAAATGTTGAGTGAAAGAATCTAGATATAAAAGAGCATATAAGTGCATATTGTATGATGCTATACATATACAATTCACAGACAAAATTAATCTATAGTGAGAAAGTCAGAATAGCAGTTAATTTGGGGAATGGTAATTATGACAAATCAGTGTTTCATTGGAAGGCCTGAATAGACTGGCTAGAGCTACCTGGATCATATGGAAACGCTGTGGGCAGAAGGCAAGACTAAATCAACGGGGAGGCGATTTGGGATGCTACAGCCAAGAAATTGGAAGAAGAGCTGAATATACAGAGTTCTAACCACAAGGAAAGAGAGGACAGAGTGAATTCTTGTCTCCAGGTCACTAAAAGTCTAAAGTAACAGCTTTATAAGTCAGTCTTTTTCATTTTAGCCATTCTGGCAAGTATGTAGTGGTATCTCTGTTATTTCTATTTGCATTTATCTGATGACTAATGATGTTGAGCATATCTTTACATGTTTATTGGCAATAGTGATATTCTCTTCTGTGAAGGCTATTTCAAATATTTTGCCCAATTTTTAATTGGGTTGACTGTACTTTTTCAATTGCACTGTAGGATTCTTTATATATTCTGGAACTAAGTACTTTGTCAGATATACATATACCTGTAACAATTATTTCTGAGCTCTAGTCTATTCATTTGCTCTATTCACGTACCCTTGAGCCAATGCCACACTATCTTAATTACCATAGCTTTAGAGTAAATCTTAATATCTGGCAGTGTAAGTTCTCCATGTCTTTTCCTCTTTAATATTGACTTGACTATTCTTGGTCCTTTGCATTTCCATTTAAATTTTGGGACAGTCTGACAATCTTCACAAAAATATCCCATTGTGATCTTGATTGGGATTGCACTAAATCTGTACATCAAATTGGGAAGAATTGTTATCATAACTATCATCTAATCCATGCATGTAGTATATCACTCCATTTACTTAAACATTATTTTTTCTTCAATAATATTTTGTAGTCTTCATTGTAAAGGTTTTACACATCTCATTAAACTTGTTGCTAAGTATTCCTTTGTAAACTTTAGGATAAATGATATTGTTTTAAATTTCATTTTCCAATTATTTGTGACTAGTTTATGGAGAAACACCTGACTTCTTTTTACATTGACTGTGTATCCAGCAATCTTGTTAAATTCACTTATTGTTTTTCCATAGTTGTTTTACAGATTATTTTATATTTTCTAGCTACACAATTATGTCATCTGTAGAAAATAGTTATACTTCCTTTCCAATCTTCATGATCATTTTTTCTTGCCTTATTCATTGGCTAGGATTGCCAATGTTGAATAGAAGCAGTGAAAGTGGAACAAGAAGCAAGTCTGATTCTCAATCTCACTGAGAAAACAATTATTATCTTATCATTAAGTATGACACCATCACAGTAAAGAAGTTCTCTTCTATTAGCAATTTGTTGAGTTTTTTTTACTATAAACAAGTGTTAAATTGAATCAAATGATTTTTCTGCATCTACTGAGATGATTACATGGTTTTCCTCCTTTATTCTTTTAGTGAGGTTTTGATTATTTTTTAAAAGTTAAAAATCACCGTGATTTCTGCAGTAAATCTCATTTGCTCATGATATATTATCCATTTATAAATCACTGAACTTAATTTGCTGAAAACAATTTTAGGATTCATTAGTGATATTGACTTGTAATTTTCCTTTCTAGCAAATTATTATCAGAGTTTGGTTATGCGGACTTCATAAAATGGGTTAAGAAATGTTTCATCTTTTGCTATTCTCTGAAGAGTTTGTGCAAGATTTGGCATTATTTCTTCCTTAAATATTTGGAATAATTCATTACTAAAGCAATCTGGATCTGGAATTTAATTTGTAGGAAGACATTTAATTTCTGTTTAAATTTAAATGCTAGATATAAGACTATTCAGATTTTGAATTTCTTCTATGTTCATTTTGGTCAGTTAAGTTTTTGAAGGAATTTGTCAATTTTCTCTAAGTTGTCAAATTTATTGACATAAAGTTGATCATAATAGCTTCTTATTATCCCTTTAATATTTCTGTGACCTATAGTAGTGACCCGTTTCTTTTCTCTCTGATGTTCTTAACTTGTGTTTTCTCTTATTTTACCCTTGATTGCTCTTCTAGGGGTTTATGAATTATATTAATGTTTTTAAAAAACCACACTTGGTTGTGTCAATTTTTTATATTATATATTTTTTCCTATTTGTTTGATTTCTGCTATTATTTTCATTTCCTTTCTTTTCTCTTTTGAGTTTCATTTTCTAGTTTCTTGAGTTGGATGTTTAAATAATTTATTTTCAACTTTTCCTTTTTTTCTACTATATAAACATAAAAAGCATAAATTTCCCTCTAAGTATTGGTTTAGTTCTATCTCACAAGTTTTCATCTTTCTGTTATTGAGTCCTAATTTAATTTTACTCTGGTCAGAACATATACACTGATTCCAATCCTTTGATATTTGTTCAGACATATATGGCCAAGATGTGGTCTATTTTGTTAAATGTCCCATGAGCACTTCAAAGAAAGACCCATGTACATTTGCAAAGAACAGAGTTGTTGGATATAGTCTTCTATATTTGTCAAATAGTTCAAGTTGATTAATTATATTTTTCAAATCTTCTATGTTTTTATTGACTTTTATTTGCTTAAAATCTCCAATAATGATTTTTGGATTTGTCTATTTTTCCTCGGAGTTTTACCAATGTTTGCTTTACATAGTTAGAAGATGTATCATTAAAAGTGCCTATAAATTTACAATTGTTATAACTTTCTTTTGTCATTAAGAAATGTCCCTCCCTATCTCTCATAATAATTCTTGCTTTAAAATCTACTTTGTCTGATCTTAATATGCTGATATAGCTTTCTTTTGGTTAGTTTTTGCATGCTATATCTATGTGTAACCTTTTACTTTCAACCCTTCTGTGTCTTTATGAGGTGTCTTAAAATTTAAACCTACTACAGTTAGTCTTCTTTATCCAGTCTGACAATATTTATCTTTTCACTGGAATGATGAAACCACTTACATTTAATGTAATTACTGATATAGTTGCTTTTAATTTTAATTGCATCCTGCAATTTGTTTTCCATTTGTCCCATCTGTTCTTTCCTGTATTTATTCTTTTTTAATCAATCAAATGGCTTTTTTCCAATCAAATGGTTCTTAAAATTGTTTTTTTCTCCTAAAATTTTTTTCTCCTATTTGTTAGCATTTTAGTTGTATCTTTTTAATTATTATTTTAATGGTTACTCCAAAGATTACAAAATGCATCTGTCACTTAACTTCTGTCTTCTCTAAATTAGTAATTTTATCTCTTCCTAAACAATGTAAGAACCTTATAACAGTTTAACTCCATTTGCCCTTGCCATCTTTTGTGCTATTATTGTTACACATTTTACTTTTTTTTTTTTGAGGAAGAATGGCCCTGAGCAAACATCTGTTGCCAATCTTCCTCCTTTCTTCTCCCCAAAGCGCCAGTAGATAGTTGTATGTCATAGTGGCACACCCTTCTAGTTGCTCTATGTGGGATGCCACCTCAGCATGGCTTGATGAGAGGTGCATAGGTCTGTGCCTAGGATCCGAACCAGTGAAACCTGGGCTACCGAAGCAGAGCATGCAAACAACCGCTACACCACCGGGCCACCCCTATTTTACTTTGTAAGTGTTATAAATCCCACAAAAATTATTATTGTTGTCGTTTTAAATAATATTTGCTTATACTCATCCACATAAGACCATTTCCAGAGGTCTTCACTCCTTCCTGCAATTATGTTTTTCTATTTGAGACCATTTTCTTTCTGCCTGAAGAAATTTCCTTAATACAGGTCTTCCTCTTTTTTTTTTAACATACCAATCATAATCATTTTGAGGCCCATAGAAATGAGCTAGAAAGTAACTTCAACATAGGGATCATCTCTAAGTCTGTTTTTATCCCTGCTTTATCTCTTGATTATGAATCAGTTTTTCTGCTTCTTCACAGATTAAATAATTTTAATTTTATGATATACATCGTAGATGAGATATTATGTAAACTCTGCATTATGTCATTTTTCTCTATGGACAGTTGAGGTTTGTTCAGATGTTAAATTACCTGTGCATCACCTAGATCCTGTGAAGGCATGGGTGAAATCCTTATTCCCTAGGCATCACCCTAGCTTTCTAAAGCCTCACATGAATCTCAGAGTGTTCACTGAGGCCTGTCAACTCTCACTGAGCCCAAACTCCTACATCTCTCTAGCACCATGCAGCCTATGAAATCTCCAGTCTTCCCTCTGCTAGGCTTTCCCGCCTCTCACCCTGCACATGCATAGCTTAAGAGTTGGGCCAAAGATCCTAAAGAAATTTTGTGCAGATTTAGGGCTCCTTCTCTATAGCTCCTTCCTCTCTGGGACTCTGACCCTCAAATCCTTGATGCCTTCAAACTTTGATCTCTGCTTCCTCTGCCCACGGAGATTGAGGTTCTCTGTTTGGGTTCTATTTTCTTACACCTTGGTTTGAAAAATGTTTGCAGAGAGAAAGCCAGTGTGCATGTGGGATCTCGAGAACTCTCCTACCTCTTGCTTAATGATTGTATTTCTGTATTTGTTGTTATCCAATGCCTGAAAGCAGTGTTTACATATTATCCAGCTTTTATAGCTTTTCATAACAGGAGGGTAAGTCCAATACCCATTACACCATCATGCCCAGGACTTCAAAAGAGGAAATTCTTTCTTTAATGTTTAAACATAGATAATGCCATAATATAGAAAAAATTCTCTAATTTTCTATTTTTCTAAGTGCTCTAATATAAGCATTTCCTAAGTCATCAAAAACTCTTCCCAAACTTCATTTAAATTAGCAAAATTTCATTGTGTGGATATATTTTTCCTCACTTAACCATGGTCCTAATCACCTGTTTTTTATCCTATTTCCCTCTCCTTTATTTAAGGGCTTTTAGTAAATGTTTCTTAAACTTTAAAGTACTTAAAAATCATTTGGAGATCTTCTTAAAACTCAGATTCTGATTCAGCAGGTGTGGAGTGGGCCTGAGATTCTATCATTCTAACAAGCTTCCAGGTGGTACAGACACCAGGGACCATCTTTTGACTGTTCAAGTCTCTAGGTGACTCATCATTCGCCATGGCGGGAAAACACTGAGGGTTTCATTACCTTGACTGCTCATGAGTATCACTCAGCCTTACCTCTAGGAGATTCTAATTCTCTAGGTCTGGAATGTGGCCTGGGCCACTGTTTTTTCAAAAACCATCCCTGGTGAATCAGGAGTAAGAACCACTGGATCAGTCTCTGACAGAGCCTGTCTCATCTAAAACAACCTAAATATTCTGTCTGTATTAATATCTAACTTTAAAAAGTATATCTTAACAGGACATAACCTTTTAACACAGATATTATCTAATTCCACCAGTCCTCATGCCCATCTTCACTAAGCATGACTTCTATGTCCAGCATTTATGGTTACAGCACCAACTTAAAATGAAAGAGACAACTCAGGAGCTGAGAACAGAGATGCTGCTGTGCTGACACGGGTGACAGTTGAGGGGAGGGTGGGAGGGGATGTCACAATCTCAAATAAGACGAAAATCACCCAGGGCCCTGTACAGCCTTGTAATTAATGCCAATTCATTGTTTCCCTTGGACTGTCTTTTTTTTTTAATTGTAAGATTAAGAGGGTTAAAACTACAGGCTAAGCCTAGTATTATTAATATCTGAACTCCACCAGTCACTTTCATGTTTTAAACAAAAGTTAAATGTCTTCTAATTGCAATGCTAGCTAATCAGGATGATACGTCATCAGGGTATCCCGATTAAACAGCTCTACTGCCAGTTCCTTCAAGTCCAGGAAGAGACACACACCTTCTTGCACATATGCATTAATTCACACTCAGGTTAAGTTATTGCATTCCAGCCTGCTGCCCAAGGGGTGAAGCGGAGATGGCAAATTATCAGAAACGTATCTTTTATTCAGATATCCTTGGAAGCATGCATGCAATCTAAAGAAAATCATTCTTATTGGCTCCAAGCAACTAAAGAAATAACCAGAATTAAAACCAGTAAACCCAAAGGACCATAGGGCCTTAAAGACATCCTGAAACCTATATCCCAACTAAATATTTATATTCAAATGAAAAGCCTTGTTAGGATTCTTTCATCTCGAAGATTAATTTTCTATTTTAATTAAAAATATCTGATACATCAGAATTTTCAAGACGTTTTCAGCTAATAAAAATGCCCAATGCTTTTACTTTCCCAATGGCCCTCCCAGTCTATAAATGTTACCACTGGCCCCGATTTAAGGTTTCTTTTCCATTCAGACTGAGACTGGTACAGAGCACTTGAGCAGCCTCCAGATAGAGGGCCACCGAAGTCAAGGAATGTGCTGTATGCACATAGTGAACAATATGCTGAGTCTTACATAATTCCTGTGTTAAAGGAAAGGCAAGGGTAGAGCAATAGGTCAGATAACTCCTGTGGTTTGCTCTTCGCAAGGCACAGCCTGAGATAATACAAAAATAATTACATGCACAAACCAGATTTTCCAAACTGCTTATTTAGTTTTCTAGGTCAATATAGCTGGTCAAATCCCTCTGAAAGTTAAGTTTTCCAGCTGACCACAAATGGTTAGTTCACTTACAGTTATTTCTGTAAAGAGCTGCATATATTTAGAAGTTCAAGGGACTGTGATGTTTATTCCTCATTCTCTGGAGAGTTTTTCCCCCTAATAAGTACTGTGAGTAGATTGGAGAGAAAGAGCAGATCAAAAGCCATGCTACTGTAAAAGTTTAACACCATCTTTATTACCATGTAATTAAAACTTTAGGTACAGCCAATAAGTTCCAAATGACTTAAAACTGAATCCACTCAATAATTTGAACTTAGCATTTGCATGTTAAAATAAGTATTATTTTCATGAGTATATTTTCATATAGCCAGCTTTATGAGAACATGCTAATTTTCCCTTTGTTCCAATTTATCCTGTCCTCAATAATTTGCACACACACACAAAAACTGCAATGGTATTATTTTGCCTTTATAGAGGAAAAAGTTGATGCATCAATTGGTCCTTGTGATTTCCAGGCTACATCGGTGGTCTCAGAAATTTAAAGCATCCACTGTCTTAAATCAACACAGACTTGAACCAGCTTGCTGAGGTGCTGATTGTTACGGTGAGGAGAGCCCGAAGTATGCCGTGAGCACAAGGAAGAGCAGGGGCCAAAATGTCAGCCAAATGGTGAGCTAAAAGGCGACAAAGAGAGCACTCTGATTTGATAACAGATCTTACTGGAAGATATCTATAAAGAGACAATAGACAGTTTTAGGAAATATGGTCAGTGGGTTCCAAAATGGGCACATTTGTCCCATTAAGAAGAGCCAACACTAGATACAGATTTGGGCAGGCTTCCAACTTCGTCAATTATCTCAATCCTAGTGCAGTCTTCAATCCTCATGGGATTTCCACTTACCCCAGTGTCCTCTACCAATTTCCCCAATCCTAATTGTCTTTTCCTTTCTCTCAGATCTACTGCAGTCTCCGTGTCTCTGGAAATTAATCACTATTTGAGAGATTAATTGGAATTTTAAGACCATTAATTGTAATTTCCTCTTCCTTTTGCTTTTTTAATTTTGAGGGAAACCTACAAGGACTCTTTCAGCAACTAAAACGTCTATTTAAAATAAAAAAGATGTCCCAGCCCCCCAAAATAGCTGCTTCTCTGACATTTTGACTCTGTGGCTTGTCATTCATTACACCTGGAGAATTACTCAGGCTTAGTTACCAACTCCACCTGGGGATTAAAAATAATTGGTTTACATAATAAGATTAATTATATATAACCATTAAAATGTTAAATGGTATCATTTCCACTCTCTAAAAGAACTCTGTCATATTCAGAATCTCTTAAGGAAGAGGAGGAAATAATTTAAAACCAAAAGAAAGGATAGTAGCTAAAAACTTGTCCCATAGATTATGGTCATCTGAAAGTTTTCTTTCCCCTGGGAATTGAATCTGCCATATGACACAAAGACACACACAGATGTTCCAATCCCACAAAGACACACACATACACTGACACAGACACAAACATGTGTCCACACATGACTCCTCACAGACGCATTCTGGCACATGCATAAATGCAGACATTCACACACACACACACAAACTTAAGACATTACTTTCCACCAGAGCAAATCCTTGTCCTGGAATGACATAGCAACAAGTATTTTTAATTCCTGTTTAGCCAGCAGTAAATGTCTCCTGGCACAGCATAAACATAAAATTGTAACTCAGATAGAAGAAAAAATCTTTGGAAACAGACTAAGACTCGTGTGCTGGTTTTAAAAATGCTTTCCTCGTGGTAAAGAGTTACGACTACAGGTCTGCCTCCAGGCTAAACAAGACCCTTAAGCAGGACATCCGGGAGGCCTCCCAAGACCGTGACATTTGCAGAACCAGAGAGAATGAGAAACTGGGAGCGCCTCATCTAGCTAGAACTACATATGCAGGAGAGGTAGACAGTGAAGAAAGTGGACAGCCTCCCCTTTCAGTTTTCCTGTTTTCAGTCTAGAGGCCAGACCCGTGGCACTATAAGGATCCCCCTGTGGAACATCTGGCATCTTTAAGAGGGTACAAAAAACTCAGAAGACAGTGGTGAGGAGGGGCAGCAACTTAAGGGAAGAGTGTTGAACTACAAATATTTATAGCTGATCATGACTTTACAAGTTCTACAAAGTTCCACAAAGTCCACATTTACTACCAAACCTTGGACGGTAAACCCCTTTCTGGTGAGGTTCACGTCTCCATTCATTCAGTCATTCACCCAAAAAACGTTTTTAAGAAGCGATGATGTGGCAGCTCTGTTAGGAGCTGGTGACCTGAGAGTCCCTGCCTTTATGGAGTGGCAGTCCACTGGGGGTAGAGTCTGAGCAAGAAGTTACAAGGAGGCTGCTTCCTATCTCTTTACGTCGCCAGAGCCATGCGTGGTGGCTGGCACCAAGAATGCACTCAGTGTTTATGGAAAACAGAAAAGAAAAAGGAAGGAGAAAGCAGGGATGAGAAGGATAAGGCTCAGATATTGCCACCTCCCTTACCAATTTTATAGATAAAATATTTGGGTAATTAATTAGGTAAATAAGGGATACTCAACCCTGGATTAGTGTATACCACATACTCAAACATAAAAATATTTACTTACCTCCATCTGAAATTACATCTATTAAACATATTCAGAAATGACAATGTTTTTGGTAATGTAGCCCATAACAAATTAGTGTCTGGTCAATAAATTGGTGGAGATGAGGGCAGATACCACAGGGAGACAAATACTACACCTGGCTGATTGAGGAAAACAAACTCATGGAATAGAAGAGACAAAAACTGCTCTGTAAGAATCAAGATTAACTTGAAGGCTCCTGTTAAAGAGTCAGTACTGATCCAGAAAGCTTTCCATCTGGGCAGGGATGAGGCTTCCTAGAAAAGTCAGGTTTAATGAGGTTGCAACACATGGCCACAGAAGCGATGGGCCAGAGGACCAAGGAGAGGTTACTCCCATTCTGCCTTTAGAAAAGGAAATAAAACATTAACAAAACTGTGAGGACTCCTGTGTGCTGGAACCGCGCTATGCCACTGGGCGGTACAAAGATGATAAGACCCAGCACCTTCTCTCCAGGTGCTTCCCATTGATTAGTCAAGAGCCACAGAAAAGGAGGCCATATTTAAGCAGAAATGAAAGTACAAAAGGGGAACAGGATTGAACTGACTCATTTTTGAAAGTAAGAAAGCATTTCTTCAATGGGGGCTTTGGCAGCGTCCAGAAACATCATCTTCAGAATCAGGAGTGAGAAAGCATGACCACAGCTTCACTTCATTAAAGTCACTTGTATTTCCCTCCTCAGACTAATGAACAGAGACACTGCTGATCAGACAAAAAGGGGGGGGGGAATTATTGCTTGTGTGTGTGCACGTGAAATAACAGTAATGTGGCATATTTTTTTAAAAGAGTCCCTATCTTTAAGATACCAACTGAAATATATACAGACGAAATGACACCAGGCCTGAGATTTGCTTCAAAATAATGCAAAGGATGGGGGTGGAGCTTAGATGACACCAGGCCATGAGTTGATAATTGTTGAAGCTGGTTGATGGAGTGTTCATTATACTTTTCTCTTTACGTTAAATATATTTGAAATGTTCCATATAAAAAGTTAAAGTATGAATTGGTAATAAAAGTCTGCTGACTATGTAGGAAAAGATGAAATCTTTAAATGATCATTCAATAAAATAGTGCTATTCTGGGTAAGTTAAAAAATGAATAAAATCTCCTTGAAAACTATTATTAAATGTGCATATGAGACCTCCATAGAGTGCTGTGTATATCACAACCATGCCTTGAGGAAGGAAACTCAATCTACTACATCCTTGGGGTTCTAGGCCAATTTATAATCTGTTTCTCAAACTCGCAGTTACCACCCTATAGTGGATCCTGAAATCAATTTGGTGGCCCCTGACCAGTTTTTAAATGAATGAATTAGAATGCAATAGAAAAGAAAATATCAGAGTACATTACACATGGAGGGCTAGGCACTGTTTGTGGAGATCGTGTCTCTACGTGCATGTGTGTGTGCACGTGTGAACACACGCAGTGTTTGTGTTTAGTCTACTCTCAATATATTAGCCAGAGCGGTTCTGTTAAAACCCAAGTCAGATCATGTCACTCTTCTAGAACCTTCCAGGGACTACCTATCTTAGTGTAAAAGCCAAAGTCCTTACACTTGCCAACAAGGCTGACCATGATCTGCCCCACCCTCTTTCTGCTCAGTCCTATTTACTCCTTACTCACTGCAGCCCCACTGACCTTATTTCTATTCCTGGAACACACCAGGCACACTCCCACATCTGGGCATCTGCAGTTGCTGCTCCCTCTGTCTGGAATGCTCTTCCTCCAGATACCCGCATGCTGGCTCCCTCCTATCAAATGTCATCTTCTCAACAAGGCCTTCCCTGACCACACAATTTAATATTCGGGACCCCCCCATCCACACTCCCAATATTTCTTATCTCCTCTCCTGCTTTATTTTTCTCCATAGAACTTATCATCTTCTAATATTCTATATAAATTATATGCAGTCATGCGTCACTTAACGACAGCGTACATTCTGAGAGATGCATCATTAGGCGATTTTGTCGTTGTGTGAACATCATAGAGTATACTTACACAAACCTAGATAGGATAGCCTACTACACACCTAGGCTCTATGGTACTAATCTTAGGCGACCACCATTGTACATGCGATCTGTCATTGGCCCAAATGTCATTATGTGGCACGTGACTATATATTATAATTAAATATAATAATGATATATATATTTTATATATAGATAGATTACATATAGCTTCTTTTGTTTATTATCTCTCTATATTTAGAAACTCCATGAGGACCAGAATTTTTGTCTGTTTTGTTCACAGCAATATTTGGAACACTTAGAACATGGTAAATACTCAATAAATATACACTGAAATATGTGTTTGTGCATGGTGTGTGCTGGGTTGATATAAAATATATTTCTTAGCGTGAGTCACATTCCGAAAGGCTTGGAGCCCTGGAGCCCACTTGGAATATCTCTGGGGTTACTTAGAGTCAGGACTGAAAAGGGGGTGCAGCATAGGCACCCAATAGATCTTCATGTCTTGCAGACTGGGTGCCTGGAACAACTGGTTCCAATGGTAATTGCTATGTGCAGTGCGTGTGTGGGGAGGGAGGGTTGTTCCCTTGGGGATACCACCAAGGCACCCTAAATTGGCAAGAGGAAATAGGCAGAGTAAGAAAATCATAAAATTTTCAAGACACTCAGAGATGATCTGGTCTGACCTAATAATTCTACAGATGAGCCTCAAAAAGTTACAAAATGATAATGTAATTTGCCCCAGGCCATACGAAAAGCAAGTGCTGAGACAGAACTAGCATAGACCTGGGTCATATGACTCCTTGTCCAGTGATCTTTACACACTCTGGCCTGCCATAAAAATGAAAAACAAGAACCTGCTCTCCAAAAGCCTCTGTCTGTTCTCTTTTCTTTGAAAATAACCTGAGATTCTTTCTCCCATTATGTGCCAATCATCTATTCCACTCAAGCCTTGACAATTTGCAGGGGGCTGTCTGTTTTAAAAACAAAGAGCTGCTAATGATCACTATTTCTCATAAAACAAAGCTTTAAAAATTCCTTGCCATAGCAACCAGGAGTGGTTGAATCATCTACTATTATTCCCTGAATTTCTAATAAAACAATTCAACTGATACCAGGTCTGGAGATGTTAAAGTCGGTCAAAAATTAAAACCTTGAACCCTCACTGTCCTACTTTTCATTAGCGCTTAAGAATCTATTCATTTTCGAATGAATGGCTCTATATTTTTCCATAACCATAAAACAAAGGGTTCAAACCATAAAGCACTAACAAATGAAAACGATGCATCCGCAGAAGCTGTCAGTCACCTTAATTTGGTAGGGAAGCAGAAATATTTTTGTCAAGGAGTGAATATTATTAGAGTGAATAGGTTCACTAATTGTTTGGTTCTCAATTAGACTATAATAAATCTTTTGACTGGGAGAGTTTCTTAGAATTCTCAGTATTTCTCTGGTGGTCTTAGAGATTCCAAGGGCTGAGGACATTCATGACATAACTGTGGCAGACACTCTTGGTTCCTCTATCCTCCTTCAGAGAACCCTGTTCTATTCAGGTGTCCTCATCTCTTCATGAGAGATTGGTCCCATCCCCATTCCAGGAAGGGGGTCACGACTGGACTGAGTGCATCATGGGAATCCTATTCTCCTTGCCAGTGACTGGCTCCCATATGAGCATGTGACAAAACCGTGGCCAATGAGGCAGGGGGAAGTCTGCTGGGGGGATGAGTGCTTCTCACTTTCCACCAGCCAGGAGGAAAAGATTACCCCTTTTCTCTTTCTAAATGTGGTGATAGGGACCGCTGTTGTCATACTGTCATACTGACCCAAAAAAGAGAATGAAGATGAGGACAAAGCCAATCCACCAAGAGGGCAGAGCTGAGAGAACTGCAGAGAAGCAGACAGAGCCAGGTGCCACAGTGTATGGCATCCCTATCTTCCACTTCTTTTTAGGGTTTTCTGTATTTGTAGCAAAAGCATCCTAACCCATTCAATAATTGTATCCTGGAATCCCAACCCATACAATAATCACTCTGGTCAGGAAGTGAAGAGGTGTAAATGTGTTATGCATGTTGGTGTCAGCACAAAAAAAGTTGCATGAATGGCAGGTCCCAGGGACAGTGTGTCTTTTTTTAGGGAAAGCTTGGCCTGTGCCATTAGAAAGTAGGAGGACCAAGGTATAAAATCTGCACCTGGAGTGAGATGTGAGGGCAGCTGCAGAGGCCAGCACAAGGTACAATACGTTGCACACAGGTGCTGTTGTCGTAGGGGACCCAGAGCAGCCAGATTTCCCCCAAGGGAGGACACAGAACAACAAATCCACTGTAGCCCATACCCACTTCCTCCTCTCGGTGCCAGGAAAATACTCCAAATGGAACCTTAAGGAAAGAACTAAGGAAGACATTTCAATATTTACTCTGCCTTCACACTCCCATGAATGGGTATATATTTGTATTTTGTTTGGGTGCCTATCTCGATTATTCCATGGGGAGAAAGGAGAAGGACAGGCCATGAACAGTTTGAAGGGGAACCAGCCATCCTATAAACTCATACAGGCCTTTGAAGATTGAAGCCTGCTCATGAAAGTGGCCACCCAGGGACTCTGTTCTCCAAGGAAGTCAGTCTTTACTTCCACAAGCTCCCCACCAGAGCCAGATCTTCCTCCAACTGTCAGAAAGAATATCTTGCTCCAGGAGTCTCTAAACTTGGGGAGAAAGGAGGATTCTGCAACAATCTGGCACTCAAAACCAGCATGCATTTTTAAAATGCTTATTGATTGGATTCATGATTCACATATTATAATGAATATATTATTCATTATGGTGGTTCTAGAAAATTTCATATTTGTAATACTCATGTTTTAGATCTGATCTGATCAAATGCATTTTTTTTTACTTGTTCAGGGTAAAAGTAAACACTAGGAGAATATCCGAGACAGCTGTACCTGTGTAATATTTTTAGTCTTTCTAACAAAGTATTTACAGTATAACACTGTGATCTGACAGGATCAAAGGATGCCGGCTCTTTGATTAGAAACAACAAAAGAGCCAGCAGATGATGCCCTTGGAAACATCTGCACACACATCCATCTAGTGGGGGCAGGCAAAGGCAGCAACAGAAGCATCGCTGAACTAATACTCCTTGGCAGCACCATGTACATACACAATGGGAAACCTGGTTCCCGGATGACTCTCCTTCCACGTGGAGGGCATAAGAGTTGTGCCCAGGGCTTGAAAAGCTACATGAAAATCTAATTAAGTAGTCATGAGAAATTCATTAATTGCTTTGTCAAGCAGCAGAGGAGACCTGCCGCTGTCCCTCATTCCTCAGCCAGAGGGAGGATGCCGCGGCCTTTAGGGGGCACTAGGAGAGGAGGCATTCGTCTAGTGCAGGCCCAGCTGACCCTGCGCACCAGCCACAGAGAAGACGTCTCTGTGGAACCTCCTGAGGAGGTCAGGGGCTGGCAGCAGAAAAAGACAAATGTGGAAATAAAAATGGGAAGAGGAGGGGTACCCACACGCGTTGATCAAGATATCAGTGACTACCTGATTACAAGCGTCCTGTCCAGGGAGGACTTGATTGGGTTTTTTTCCTGTCTGCTCACTTTACAATCTTTTCACCTTCTCATTCGTATTCTATCAATTTTTTTGCCTCTTAAATAACAGCTTTGTTGAGATATAATTCACATACCCTACAATTTGCCTTTTAAAAGTGTACAATTCAATGAGTTTTAGTATATTCACAGATATGTGCAAGCATTACCACAATCAATTTTAGAACAATTTCATCACCCCAAAAGGAACCCATACCCAGTAGCAGTCACTCTGGTTTCCATCCAACACTCCAGCCCCAGGAAATAACTAACCTTCTTTCTTTCTCTATGATTTACCTATTCTGGACATTTCATATAAGTGGAATCATAGAGTATGTGGTCTTTTGTGACTGGCTTCTTTCACTTAGCATAATGTTTTCAGGATTGATCTTTGTTGTAGCATGTATGCTATTTCACTTTTTGAAAATTTCTCTGTAGCTCTCCCCATTGAACTTGCGTTTTACTACTTATGTTCTTTGAAAAGTGCTTGTGAACCACAAATCAAGTTTAAGAAGAAGTCCTGGTTTAGAAAAGTCCAGGTAAATTTGTTGGGAGTTTCCTGTGGCAACTAAGAGCAAATAATCCATGTTATGAATTTAAAAAAACCTAATTTCCTAAAAATCATTAAAGCCATGTGGCTAATGTGCACCAGTGATGGGGTCCTTACAGAACTGAACTACATCCAAGAGATAAAGGGGCGGCTTCAGCGGCATTCCTACGATAGAGTGCTTGAGATATGGACATATTCATCCACTCAAAAACTAGTTATTGAGTGCCCACTGCATGCCAGACATTAATCTAGGCACTGGGGATCGTCAGTGAAGAAAACAGACAAAAACATCTGCCCTTGTGGAGTATCTATTTTAGTGATATGTGACAAAATGATTTACAGAAAGAAGGAAAACTGAGGGAGTAATAAGCAGGAAACCCAAAGTAGTGGTTCCTTTTGGAGGGAGAGAATGAAAGAAGATGAGGCAGGGAGGGAAGAAGAGAGAGAAGTACTCAGGAAGATGCAAGGATAGGTCATGCTCCTGGGTCAGAGGGTGGCTTTTCTTATGACCGTTATGTTGCTGTGCTTTGTAACTTGCATGTCTGTTATAGATATTCATTTGCATATATCGAATATTACATCAAGTATAATTTTAAAAGGAGCCTCTCTTCTGGACTGGAAAGTATAAATAGTGGTGTCCCTTTGGATGAGAGATTTGTCCGGGCTAATTTAAAATGTTTTTGGGAATGTGGGATGCACAGTAGAGTCTTAAACTGAGTAGAAAAATTCTAAACTGGTGGGAATACACTTCAAGGTTTTGAAAGGCTGTTGAAGGAGATTAAGGTAATATATCTAGGGGAGATTTTTCCAGCTATCTTAGAAGCTCACGGACTCTGAGTGATCACTGATCACCCAGGAAAGGAATCTATGGAGCATATATATTGGAAGGGGAACTTCATGAGGTCAGAGATTTTTATGTTTTGTTCACAAATTTTCAATTTTCTTTCACAGACATTATCTCATTTGATTCTCACAAGTATTATTAGCCCATTTTACAGATGAGAAAACGGAAATTCAGAGGGACCTAAGTTAACACAGCCACTTGGTGCTGGTGTTTCCGCCAGATCCTCAACTTCCCAGCACTTGTCGCACAACACCATCCTGGAAGTCCAGGGTTCAAACGACCCGCATTCATTTACAAAATCCAAGAATGGTCGTTAGAAATGTTTCAGAGAGTTAAATTTAAAGCAATGAACAGAAATACCAGTCCACTCCATGGGGTAGAAAACAGATGGGACTCATTCCTATAAGGAGCACAAGCTGAGACTACATGTGGGCTCAGAAACACGCTTACACGAATTCCTGAATGACAGGTTTATACTCAGCTATTTATGAAAAATAAGATGTCTGCAGGGCATCACTTCCCCGAAAGGCTGCTGTGCATTTTTACAAACTACCCCTTACTGCTATTACTGAGGTTAGAATATAGAACCAAATAAGTACTATGGCAATTATGATGTCTTATGACAAATTACATTGTCTAATTCAAAATCATGTCTTCTGTTTGTAATTGCCTAGGATTTCTGTGGTTATGTTCCTAATCTTAATCTGATACTATTTCAAAAGAGTTTACAAAGCCCCTGTCAATTGCTTTTTCCTCTGAAGAAGAATTCATACTTGGGGGGAAAAAGCATGTAGGTTAGTTTGGCTGCTTAAAACAAGCACAGGGCTCTCATGGGGACAGAGTTCAACCCTCGGGCATATTAACGTCACATAGAAAAAAAACTTCTGTGCCCTGGTCACCGTGAGTACCTTGAACCCTGGACATTGATCACGAAGGAGATAACAGACAGGACACCTGGCTTGACCTAACCAGATCCCCAACCAGAAACTAACAACTCACGGGCACTTCCTGAAGGAGACATAATAATGCTGCCTTTGCATATGAAAGCCCGCAAAATAGTATTATTCACCCAATAAACATGGTTTAAACGTCTCACTGTCTCCTGGGACAAACACGGTAAAACAAAATGGCTAATTTTTCTATAATAAAGTAAATTTGAATGAGCAACTTAAATCAATATTAGGCAGCCAAATTATGTGTATTAATATCTATACATCATTAGCATAATCCCAAGTGAATTCTTTCATTACTAAAAGTAGTGGTAGGCTTGACTTTTCATTTCCCTTAATATTAATTTATATATTATATATTTGGTTGGAAATAACTTTTGTTTGAAACGTAATCCACTTCTGCTTTCTGTGTATACATAAACACACAAACACACACATACAGACGCTTATCATACATGTACATGTGTGTATACACATACACATATTCAATGCAAGAAGCTTCAGTACAAAGACTTATCAGACAAGAATTTTCTCCACAGGTCGAGAGAAAAATGTGTCCCTTGTTCTCTCAGCTCCTCTTTCCAGCTTTATAGACTTATAGCATTGCAGGCTTTCTCTGGAAGGAGAGGTGTACATAAATCCAGCAAGTAAATATGTAAAGTCTAAAATCATAGAGAAGCAAAAAACAAAAAACAAAGCACAGAACCTGCATCAACAAGAATCTGATGAAAGTCCCAACCAGTCCCTCTCTATAGTATTTCATTTCAAAATCACAGTATAGACCCAGAAAAATGAAGGACATCTCTCAATGCCTAGGACTAAACCAAAACAAGGACCTGAGAATTGAGGCTTAACAGGGCGTCAGTGGAGGGAGGGTAAGTTTCTGGGTTGGAAAGTGGACAGGGCTGCAACTGTGGGAGCCACTGGCAGTGAATTAGCAGGTTTTGTAGATTCTGTGGTGGATTCTGTGATAAAGGCTAGAACATTCTCATTGATCCAGTCCAGTGCTGTCCAATCCAAATATAATGTGAGCCACATACGTAATTTTAAATATTCTAGTACATACATTAAACTTTTTTGTGTGTATGAGAAAGACTGGCTCTGAGCTAACATCTGTTTTGCCAATCTTCCTCTTTTTGCTGAGGAAGATTGGCCCTGGGCTAACATCCGTGCCCATCTTCCTCTACTTTATATGTGGGACACCTGCCACAGCATGGCTTGATGAGCGACGCATAGGTCCTCGCCTGGGATCCGAACCTGTGAACCCTGGGCCGCCAAAGTGGAGCACGCAAACTTAACCACTACGCCCCTGGGCTGGCCCCTAAACATTTTTAAATGAACAGATGAAATTAATTTTTAAAATATATTTTCTTTAACCTAATATCCAAAAAAAAAAGTTATCATTTCAACACATAATCAATATAACAAAGTTATTTATGAGATATTTTACATTCTTTTTGTTTTGTACTAAGTCTTCAAACTCTGGTGTGGATTTTACAATTGCAGCACATCTCAATCCAGACCAGCCACATTTTAAGAGCTAAATAGCCCATGTGGTTACCATATTGGACAGTGTAGGTCTAGGTCTTGAGAATCAGACCCTTAAAGGTCAGTGTTGCAGCCCCCACACTCCAATAGATGCTGCAGAATATTTACCCCCAAAACCATAATTCTTGCTTCCTGTTTACTTGCTGTCTCAACATTCATCTCTCGAGTTTATTCCTTGGAAGCAAAATTATTTAAGAAAAATCACTTTATATTGTTAGTGTGGCATCATGTGAAATAATAAGGAAGTGCTGGGTTTCGTTTCCCTGAAGAGACTAGTGCTCAGCCAGCACTGAGGGTACAAAGGGCAATGACAGGGCATGATGAAATCCAGGTACTGGGCCTCTGATGAGAAGAGAATTGCATAAGGCTATCACCCAAGTGATTCTGTGATTCATACTGCCCTAAATCAACGAACTGAATTATATCAATAAAGAAGCAGCTATGCATGCCACAGTCTTCTGGCTATTAGGGTTTCTGAGTCCAATGGCCTCAACATCCACCTCTTTCTTGACAGTTGCTTGACACTTTAAAGATACCTTCCACCTTTCCAATTTTTTTGTTGCAGTTGAAGAAGGTAACAGAAGTTCAGAGAGGAGGGCAGCCTCCTTTTCTTAGTAACTGTCATGTTCCTGCATCTTATTTGCATGCATTTGCCACCAATTAAATGTGCTGAAAATTCCAAAAGCTAACTTTATTTTCTAAAAACCAGTGCATTTGCTTTGCTCCATATGTGGGCCTTTTGGAGAAGCAAAATACTTCTAAGCAAATGGTTTGCTGATGGCCAAGTTGGTAGAAAAATCTCTTTTAAATAGCACAGCTTGGGTATGCCACTAACAACCTCAGTCCACACATTCACAATTTTCCTATTTTCTTTATGATGTTTTGCAAGAGATACAATCATAAGATCCAAACTTCTTGTGGACATGGGCATTTTTTCCTCTTTGAGGGTGAAATTACAACTCACTGTGGCTTTATTTCAAAAAGAAATGGAATTGCCATAAGGGAAACTACAGACCAATTTTTTCAAAAGCTTGAATCAAACTTCAGAACTAGAAGAGTTTATAAATATTTTAATTACTCTTCCCAACATCATCCTCCAGCTGTCATTCCACAGTTTCCCTCAAAGTTATGAAAAAATTACTCTTTTTAAAAGCCAATTTTCAAAATTAGTGAAATATAACCTAAGAAGCACAAGGAGCAAACACAGGAATTGGAGAACATTCTATTAAATTTTCTATCCTTAGCTCATTAATTTTACATTAGTAAGTTCTCCATCTTAGAACTACTGACCTGTTATACCAGTCCATCCCAACAGAATCTTCTGAGGAATGATGGAAATGTTCTAATTCTTCATGGTCCAATATGGTAACCACGAGCCATTTGTGCTGTTGAGCACTTGAAATACGCTTAGCATAACTGAGGAACTGAATTTTTTTAAATTTAAATTTAAATAGCTACATGTGGCTGGTGGTTACCATACTGGGCAACACAGCTATATACACTTAGGGCAGACACTAAGTCACTTAAGTCTTTGTGCCTCTGTTGGCACAACAGCCTTGAGATCTAAGGCCCCTTTAAAATACAAAGCACTTCATGACTTCTTTTTTGAAAATATTAAATAATTAAATAGAACAGCCTCCATGAAGCCAGACAGAAAAAAATCTGCAAGAAATTCTCTAAGGATGATGCTACTCCTTAGGATGAGCCAGGAAGGGGGATGGAGAATTAATGTTCTGGGAGCGTGGGTCCTAGATGACAGTTCCAGTTCTAGCTCTCCCACTAAGTAGCTGAGCAGCACTGGGCAGTTCCTGGAGTTCCTTGGACCCTGATTCTGTTAGTTATACAATGTTGGAATCTGCTAAACCACCTCCAAGGTCCCTCCTTACTCTAAACCTACAACGAAATGTAAAGTCAATCCAGCTCAGGAGAAAAAAAAAATTTCTCAGGTAGGAATTGCTGCACATGGTTTACCGGAACTCCTGTAATTTCAGTTCTTTTACTTTTCATTTAAGATATCAGCTAATAAATATATATTTTTCCACCGGAGGATTCAGAATCTGGGAGTTTCGTGAGGTGATAGCAAGACTTGATATGCTCACACAAAATGGAATGCTTTTAAAACTCCAGCAAAGAAAATCAACTGAATGCAAAGTAGTACTACTCTGTTCTTTCCTTGGTTTTTTTCTTTCATTTAGAAAATTATCAAACTTTTAGAAAAGTTGCAAGAAGAGTATCACGAACACCTTTACATCTTCACCTCGCAAGACTATTCTCAAGTACAGATACCCGGAAGTTCAATTCCCTAGATGTTCTCTTCACAGAGTAATGACTTGGTAACACCTCCCAGTTCATAAGGCTTGTGAGAATTAGCTTTGGTCAGACTGAATGAGGGTCTGTATAACGGCTGAGGACAACAAAATAAAGCACAGCTATATTACTGTATTTTCTCTGTTAACAATGAGCATGTATTTCAGCCTTAAACTTTAATGTCAGAAACTTTTTAAACAGAGATAGAAGCAAACCAACCCCTTATGTTTCAAGAGAGAAAGGCATGATCTTTCAAATTGGGGAGACTTTGCTTCAATCCTAGCCCCTCAAATCCAAGCCCTGTACCCACTGAATCTATTTTTTTGTTTGCACAATGGGGTAGAATGTCTATCCTGGAGAAATATTATGAGAATTACATGACATCATGTAAACAGAATGGTGCATAGCAGCCATGCAGTATTGCTAGTTGCTTTTACAGTTTACTAAGCATTTTCCCAAACTGTACTCCAGGAATTACAAGCCTGTGGGATAAATTCATCAGATATTGTTACTTCTGGTTTATGGCCAAGAGAACTGAGGCTCAGAGATGTTAAGGGAAGGAGAGAGGGAAGGGTGGGAATTGGCACCTAATGAACAGGCATGATGGCCAGGTCTATGGGAGGTGATGCCTCTATCCCCTCTGTTAATGCTCACATCAACTCCGGTAAACAGGCTGTGACATCCGCAGTTTGCAGCGAGGTAGTTAAGGCTCAGAGAGACTCTTTTCACTGAAGGCCACACAGCTAGCTAGTTGCAGGGCTTGGTTAAGTATCCGGTTTAAGTGCCTACATTAAGAGTTAAAGGGCCTTGGTTAAGGGTTTAGGCGCTCTGGTTAAGGGCTTAGATGCCCTGGTTAAAGGTTTAATTGTTCAGATCTTCTGACTCCAAGTTTAGGGCTCTTCATACAACGTCTAACGAAGACACATTTCAGAATGTGGGATCTCTCACCAGCTCCAGAAAGCAGACTGTTTCTCCAGATCTAGTTGATTCTGCCAGGCAACTAGCATCCAGCCTCTCTTCTTGAAAAAGTGCTCTCCCCATCAGTCCCACCAAGGCAAGGGGTGATGGGTGCCTGCACAGTATGTAGGTGATATCTCAACTCTAGGGATCTGGTCAACGTGACCTCTGACCTCAGGCGATTACAACCTTTTACATAAGGCTATTAACTGAATGCCTTTATTAGAGAATGTCTGTGGGCACTTAAACAATGGATGATTTAACATAACACTTTATACCGCTGAGGTTATGTTGTGAATGGGCTGAGGCTGGGTGACTTTGACAGGCCCAACTGTTGGAGCAGGGCAATGCTGTAATTAGACTGTACTGTAAAGACTATATTCAAAGATTGGCCCCCACAAAGGTGTTTGATTAATAATAAATGAGGGAAAAAGCAGGCTATTTGCACAAGCAGCTGGTGGATAGCTCTCCCTGGGTGCACAGCTGAAAAAGTTTTATCGCCACTTGGCAACGCACACACGCCAGGTCTTCAGCCTCAGACCCCAGTGGGCAGCCACATGGGTCCCGTGGCAGAGCAACTGCATGTGGGAACAGCACATTCCTAACTGGTTTTCCTCTAGCCATGGAGACTTTAAATAAACCTCTGCTTTCGTTAGTAACTCTGAGACACATGAGTGTGTTCTGTCACACCAACCAGCCTGCACGAGAGATACAGGTGTCCATCTTGACCCTTTGACCAGGATCCACATAAGAAACAGAATACCAGCTTCCTTTCCCGCTGAGCAAATGGAAGGAGAAGCAGGAAGGTGTTTAGAAGATTCAGAAACTATTAACAGTAAAGTAGACCAAATGCAGGATCTATGAAAAAAATCTCTAAATAGAAATCTGACCAACATAATAACAGGTGAGAAAAGGGAAAAAAGAAAAAGAGAGAAAGAAAAGAAGAAAGAAAAAAAGCCATTCATTTTGAAAATTAAATGACATATTTCAGGAGCCATGAAATGTGAATACATTCATAAAAGATAAATGATTGGTGGGTGATAGATGGGTGCTATTAATCATATGTCTATCACTAGGGCCGTTTCTCTTTCTCTATATCTAAGTATCTTGGCAGGAATCTGGATCTTCTGGCAGAAAGCTCTTTTCCAAAACATACCACCATGACACTGCTCATGTATAGGTTTTCCAAACCCAATGTCTGGTTATTTTCACCATTGTGCAAAAAGAGGAGACCCTGCAGAGCAGCAGACGGCCCTCAGCAGGTGCGACACTTGGGCCAAGCCCCAGATGGCAGCTCTGAGAACACAGTGTCCAGTTAAACCCCGCACAGACTGGCCTCGGAAGATACCTGGTGTTTGCATCCCCACCAAGTTGAAAAAAACGACAGGATCATTCAAAACACTTCATAGGGTTAGTGGAAGTGCTGGGGATCTGGCATTTTAGCAAACAGTACACAAATCAGGGGGTCCTTACCCAACACTGCAACACGCAGTCACGCTCAAGAAGAGTCTCCTTCCCTCTCAGATTCTCTACCACTGGGTTCATCTGGGTTACCGCAAACGGACAGTGAAAATCGAATGGGTTAAAATGAGGTGTGGAAAGGTTAATTTTAGCTTTGCAAATTGTTTTGCGATTTTTTTGAAATCGTCTTTTTGTGTGTGTGTGTGTGATTTAAAATAACAAAGGTAATCAAATCTTCCTGCCAGTCTAGGTGACTATGAAATTAAATTACCAGCAAGTAATAAAACAAAGGTAAGGAAATTTCTTTTACACGTAATTGAATATTTCTGAAGAATCCAAAGGTCTGAAAGAAGACTTCTCAGTGTGAATGTCTGTTTCAACAAAGACACCCTGGAGCTTCTAATTATAGATATGTAAGTCTTGACAGCATTATTAGAGTTCAGTTTTGCCTTCTGCATCTAGGAATATGAAAGATTTGTATATGTCGCTGGTTGTGACCCTCCAATAATGAGTAATGAAAATTCCCATTTATCATCTCTAGGATCAACACCTGTATGACAGCAGAAAATAGCATTACAGTCATGCGTCGCTTAAGGATGCGGACATATTCTGAGAAGTGCGTCGTCAGGCAGTTTTGTCGTTGTAAGAACATCACAGAGTGTACTTACACAAACCTAGATGGCATAGCCTACTACACACCTAGGCTCTACAGTACTAATGTTACGGACTGCCAGTGTATATGCAGTCCATCACTGACCGAAACGTTGTTATGCACAGTATGACTATATTCACCTGGCCCACGTTCCTGTTGTACACAGTCTGGAGAGAGAAATCCCTCAATCCATTCAGAAATGTTCTTTTTCCAATTAAAGTTTTGATGACAGCACATGATACTGATTTTTACCTTTTTCCATTTGCATCTTTTGAAGTATAATTGACATACAATATTGTATCAGTTTCAGGTATGCAACACGGTGATTTGACATTTTATATATATTACAAAATGATCACCACAATAAGTCTAGTTACCATCTGTCACCCTACAAAGTTAATACAATATTATTGTCTATATTCCCTGTGCTGTACATTATGTTCCCATGACTTACCTGTCTGATAACTGGAAGTTTGTACCTCTTGATCCCCTTCACCCATTTTGCCTCCCCCAACCCCCTTCTCCTCTGGCAGTCTGTTCTTTGTATCTATGAGTCTAGTTTTGTTTCATTTTGTTTGTTCACTTGTTTTGTGTTTTAGATTCCACATATAAGTGAAATCATATGTTATTTGTCTTTGTCTTATTTCACTTAGCATAATTCCCTCAATGTCCATCCATGTTGTTGCAAATGGCAAGATTTCATTCTTTTTTTGTGGCTGAGTAATATTCCAGTGTGTGTGTGTGTGTGTGTATTTATACCACATCTTCATTTATCCATCGATGGACACTTAGATTGCTTTCATATCTTGGCTATTGTAAGCAATGCTGCAATGAACACAGGTGTGCGTATATCTTTTTGAATTAGTGTTTTTACTTTCTTCAGATAAATACCCATAAGTAGAACTGTTGGATTGTATTGTAGTTCTAGTTTTAACTTTTTGAGGAACCTCCAGACTGTTTTCCATAGCGGCTGTACCAGTTTACATTCCCACCAGCAGTGCACAAGGGTTCCCTTTTCTCCACATCATCGCCAACACTTGTTATCTCTTGTTTTTTTGATAATAGCCATTCTGACAGGTGTGAGGTGATATCTGATTGTGGTTTTGATTTGTGTTTCCATTTGCTTTTTAATTTAAAAGGTCTGCATCGTTTTCATTTCTATAATACAGTGTGTTTATGTTCTCAAAATCTTAACTTCTTATCCCAGGGGCCCTTTCATATTTAATTTTTTACCTTATTCAGTTACTGGAAAACATCTCATAGCTTCTTTATTATTACCTTACTTGAGTTGATTTTTTTCTTTACTCAGTGAAATTATCCATTTGACAATCACATTATTAATATGTAAAAAGTTCTTATTTCAATTATAAGAGCAAATATAACCCATGATTATTAAGAAAACTATTTTGCAAATCAACCATTGTTTATTTCAGAATATAATCAAGTACCACAGGCTAGATTAAAAGCTTAAGGATAGAGATTTTCTTTTTTTGATTTAAAATAATAAAGGTAATCAAACCTTCCTGCTAACCCAGGTGATTGTGAAATTTAATTACCAGCAGTTATCATTAAAACAAAGGCAAAGCAATTTCTTTTACATGTAATTGAATATTCCAGAAGAAAATTTCCGAAGAGTTCTCAGAAAATGTATTTAAAAATTAATTTTAACCTGATTATTTCATTTGTTATGTCTTAGTTGGCAATGTAGAAGAATAAATGACATACTTGGGTAATGTGGTTCAACAACAGCAAGCAAAAACATATTCTCAGGAAAATCAGATAACTTTGAGCTTAATACTGAGTAAATTATTAGATCTTTACTCTTTGTGCAAACACAATCAAACCTGAATCTCCCAGGGCTATTCCTCTAAGAGAGGCTTAACCCATGTTATTCAAGTTCACCTCTCTACATGCTGGACACCACTGAATCAACTGTTCTTTTCCCAGTGCTCAGTTGCCCACATATGTCCTAAGGCGTCTAGAGCTGTGCCATCAAACCCACTGCTACCTGAACGGAAATAAAACCTTCTACATCAGCAGCAGCAGTAAGTGATCTGGCAGCTCTGTGCACAATGCTGCTTATAGGCCTATAAGTATCACTGTCCAGAGAAAGGGAACCACCGAGAAAGACAATCAACAGCCCTAAGAAAGGAAGTTGAAAATTAGGCCATGAACTTCCTGTCTCCAGACCATTGCCTAAGTTCGTCGTTCTTCCCAAAATGCCTTTCCTTCTCTCTGCTTTCTGGAAAAATCCTACTCATCCTTCAAGGTCCAACTCATCGGTGGCCTCCACTGACCCCTCAAAACTGAGGTGATCCTCTCTTCTCTGCACTCTCCTCCACCTAATTCATTTTATCCAACTAGAATATAGATTGCTGTTTGCTTGTCCATCTCTGCTACTGGATGGTAAGGGAAAGGATCTTGATCCACCTTTCTATTCCAAACACTTGGGACTTAATAAATGTTTGTTTAATGGAGCTCAAACCGCAAGATCAAATTTAATATGCAATGTAAGAGGCAGGTTTTATGTGTATTGGACTTATTTGTGCACCCAAAGTCTGAGCCATGAGTGTCTTCTTTTTCATTTCTCCAAGGAGCAAAATTTATTCACACCAAGCACTTATAAAGTGCCACACCCTGTGCTGACTGCTGTACACACATTATCTCATTTAATCCCCACAACATTCCTATGAAGTAGGCCCTGTTATGAGCATTAGCCTCCTTTACAGATGAGGAACCTGAGGCTCAGAGAAGCCCAATAACTCACCCCAAGTCATGCAACTGGTCAGTGGTGGAGCTGGAACTCAGGGACAACAATCCCAGAACTGCAGATCTAGAAAGAATCCTAAAATTATCTTCCTCATTTCGCCTCCTTGAAGCTGAGTCTTATAACTGACCACCTGGCACATAGTAGGCCCTCCAGAAATGGTGATTAATAGACTGATGAAGTGCCCTAATTTCTCAGACTCTGACCTTTGCTGAGAGAACCCAGCTGTCACTACAAACAGGCTCTATTCTTTCCTGCCCAACACCTCTCACAGGTGTGAATTGCTTGTGTCATCTGAATTATTCATGATCCACACGATGGTAAGTGTGCTTAAAAAGAGAACCACAGTTCTTGTATTTCTCAAGACAAAGTGCCTGATTAATTGGTAAATTAGGCAATATAAACCTATGGCCCAGGTTGATTCACATCAAATAATAAATCTATGCCACTTTTTAAATTTCAGCTTTCACATAATTTTCCAGTTTCCATTAGGATTTAAAAAATAGTGGTAACTAAAGCAGGAAAGAGAACCATCATAAGCATCTCTATCCTAGGTGCAAAGCAATTACTATCATCTGAAGCTTATACTGTGCTGCTTCAAACCCATGTATTCTTCCTAAGGCTGAGTTAGGTTTTTCCATCAGGTTTCTTAAGCTACATCAAGATCTGAAAATTCAGATGCCCCAGCATCTGTAATTTATGCCATCAGTAAATTATGTGACAATACTGCCTTCTTGTCCTTTCTCCATTCTTCTTTCCCTTCGCCACCTCTCCCCACCAGTTCATTTGCTAGTGGGCAGTTCTCTGAGAGGGATAACCATATGCTAATCATAAGCCAACATCACTGTATTTTAAATTCAATGTTAGTCAACCAAAATGAATTGAAAAGCAGCAGCAGTGGTTTGGGGGTACTAAAAATAAGCTGTAGCATTTGCTGAGTTCTCAGAATTAAAACCACAGGCGGTCAACTTGTTGCTGCTCTTAACAAGATATGACTGTTCTGCCCCATTGGCTGCTACTACCAGAAACTTGAACTATATCATAGGCCTAACAACACTGCGCTTTTGATTAGTTGGCAGTGATCAAGGAAGGAAGTGTCATTTCCCTGGAACTAAACCTGCCAAAAAAGATAACAGATGGCTTTCAAGTGATCACCTTGAATCACACCACAACTGCACCTTAGTCAAATTCACCTTGCATGTATGATTTAATTAGTCACACAGTTATAGATATGGTTCCTTTATGCCTGGTTTGCTGTCCATTGCTTCGAACGAGGTGTTTCTTCCTCTGAGTTTAATTTTTGGGTAATAATAAAAAAACACAATAGGAACTGATACAATATTAATATATTGAGCATGTCCATTAGGACTAAAGACCTTCTTGACCCCTGAATACTGTATACTAGTGAAATGTCTCATCAGCTATCCCTTTAGGGTTTGCCATTAAAGTTTTCAACGACCAGAGAGGTAGAAGAATTCTACCTAATGCATCATTCTGATTAGAAACCTGTCATACTCAGAAACCAGTAAGTCTGCTTCTATTGATTCCTACTCCTTCACATTCATTAGCAGTTTTTTTCTCTTCAATTAGACTCACTGATCAACCATAGAAAAGCTCAAAGAAGCCCTCCCTTTGCTCAGTCGCACTTGAAAAAAAATGTATGCCTGGAAAGTAAAATTAGAGTGTATTCCAAGAGGCCACATAGGAAAATCACATATATACACACACACACACACACACACACTTGTAACCAGGTAAATTGTCAGAGGCTAGGCTCGACCTGCCCGTCCCCTAACTCGCTTCAATCAGGACCAGAAAGACAGAGCCCTTCATTACTTCTATCTCAAACCCATGCCCCAGGCGTGTCTCCACAGAGCTAATTTCTGAAACAAACAAAGAAAATCAAGTCTGCGAGGAGCGACGGTTTGCTCCCCTCCGCCTCGAATTTGGGCATCCAGCGTAGTGGGCGCCGCACCGCAAGCGCATCGGGGCGCCCAGCGTCACCCTCACCTTCCCAGCCCCGCCAGCCCCGGTTCCAGCTGCGCCAGAAAGTGCAAGCCTGCCCTGCTCGTTTCGCTTCTCGCCCGCTGCTCCCCAAATCCCCAGAATACCCGCGTCCGCACACTAAGGGCGCCACCACTCTCCCACCTCTGCGCTGTCAGATGTCAGGCGCGGAGGTGCTGTGAGCACCGAGGGTGCCGGCAAACCAAACAAGTGTCACACCGGACGCCTGCCCTCACTCCGAGAGAGCGGGCAGGACGGCCACAGGTAGACTCCATCCATTCCAGGGTGCAGGAAGAGGGTAGGGGGCGAGAGACCCAGGGCAGCAGCCGCGCCCGACGGGCTGAAACTCACCAGAGGACACCGAGGAGCCGGACAGGCTGGAGTTGCTGGACGCTGCCATCTCCGTGCGCCCCGCGCGTCGCTGCTCGCTCAACCCCGGTGCGGACGCCGCCGCCGCTGCCCTCGCCCGGCCGCTCGCAGCCTCCGCGGCCCCCAGCCCATGGCAAAGTCCTGGGGACGAGCAGAAAGCACCAGCCTCCGGACTCTGCCTGCACTTCCTGCTCCACCAGATGACGCGCTGCTGCCGCCGCTATTTATTTGTGGTTTCCGTCCCTCTCAGCGCCCTTGCAAGCTTTTCTCTGGGTGTCAGGGGGATAGGTGGGAGCGGAGAGAGACCGAGGGGCGGCCCGAGCGGACTGATCGTGGCTCCAGCCGAGCCCCAGCTGCGGACCGCGCTCCTCCGCGCGCGGCTGAGACCAGGGCGCCCGGGTGGCCCCGAGCCGCCCCGCCAGCTCCCGGCACCCTCCCTTTGGCTCCCGACTCCCCAGCGGCACTTCGAGCAGCCCGGGCAAAGGCGGCGGGAGACAGACAGACTGAGCGACCTCCCCCTTCTCCCTCCGCCCCAACTCCGCTCGCGCGCACACAAAGGAAGGAGAGGAGACGCGGGAGCTCGGGGGCTGGTTCAGCTGCCGCGGGCTTGACAGCTTCTGCGAAGGGGGCTGGAGGGGGAGGCTGCGGACTGCAGGGCGGGGGGACACTGGAGCGGGGAGCTGGACCTCGAGGTGCTGGGGAGGCCGCCGGGGGGCGCGGGCCGAGCGTGGCTGCCGGACGCACCGCTGCTCCGAGGGTTTGAAGGGAGTAGGGAGTGGGGGGAAGGTTGTGGGGCTCGCCGCTCCCGACCAAGCTAAGGAGCAGCGAGACAGCCAGGGTGGGATCCAGAGGGCGAAGGCGGGGTCATTAAGGACACCATGTTAGGCAGAGGGGGGCCTGGGATGCCAGAGCGGCTATGGAGCACTCCTTACACTCCCCTCCAAATTGTCCTTTGTTGCTCTGGAGCTGATGATCCCTGCCCTGCACAAAGGTGCGTTTCCTAAAACACCTCAAAACACCCAGCAAGCAAAATCCAGCTGCACTTAAGTACCCCAGCCACGGACAATGCCCGACGGGTCCACTGGGCTTTTGAGGTTGGCCTTCAAAGAAATAGAGACCTTCCAAATACGCGTGTCATCGGGCCCACACAAACCCGGGTGTCAAAGAGAAAGATTCTCCCGACTTCGCATTGCGAAGGGTCCTCACAAAAGACTTGGCGACAGGTCCGACTGTGCTCTTTCAGGGTAAGGGACTGCTTAGGTGTGTGAGAGAAGGAGAGCGGAGCACAAGGTGTGTACTTAAACCTAAATTAATTTCACTGGGAGGAAATATCATGCAGATTTTTTTAAGTCTATTTCACGCTCCCAGCAGGGTAATCGGTTCTTTGAATCCTGAAGCAAGAGAAAACTGTGAAATTTGAACAGAAATTGTTAAATCAAAGGAAAAAGCAAATATTAAAGGAATGAAAGTACTCTCATTATGTAGCAAAGTGGAAAGTGTTCACATTGGGGTAGTTCAACATGTAAAACCATGGTTAAGAGGACATAGTCAATTTAAAAATTATCAGGAGTGACATAGGAACAGCAGCCAGTCCTAGGGGGTCCACATCAACCAAGCACCTAACATACAGTGAATAATAAATGTTGAATAATCACAATATGCACCCATTTTCTAGTTGATTTAAACTATTTTTTTTTAACTCCCTCTGGGATGCCATCCCAGTGTGTCTTCCCAAGAAGGCACATTTTAAAAAAATGCAGTTTTCTGAATAGTTGAGGGCTCATGAGCAGTCTCCAGACACATTGAGTCTTCCTGACCCTCCTCTACATGGAACTTGAATCATTCCTCCTGGTATGAGGAAACCCAAGTACCCCCACAACCCTCACTTTCCTTTTTGTGCAGTGCAGCCTTGATGCAGCCTAATCTGGAGCCCTTCAGGGACATATGGCCCATCACAACCTTGACCTCTCTATCAGAATGGAACTTCCCGTTTTCCCAGAGCCCTTCTGATCAAGGGCAACATCTACTGGTTTCACTAAGTAATCTATGTACATATCCCTCCAGATCTTTAGAAGGTGGACTATCTGACTTGGCTATGTGACCTAGTGGGGTTGTCACCCTCTGGGTTTTGAAGAAGACAACACCTGGATTCAAACCCTAGTTCTGCCACTTACTAGCTATGTGACCTTAAGCAAATTACTTACACTCACTGAGCCTCAGTTTCTCCACCTGCAACCCAAATCCTGATAATTTGGGTATTGTGAAGGTTAAATGAGATGATATATGTAAAGTCACAGTGTACCTATGCTCTGTAAGTGACTGTAAATTGTTCATTTGAAAGATCAAATCTATGATTTGAACAACTTTTGCTTTCTCCATTGCATCTGGAGACAACTAATCAGCAGCGACTTGTTCTACTGGGGGAAATGTCTAATCTTTGGCCCAAGGTTTATATCTTTTCTTCTCCCAAATTGAGCGATACACAACAGGTTTCACTATTCATCTCTGAAGTCTCACAAAAGGGTGTCAAATTCTATTTCTGCAGTTTAGATGATGATATTTACCTTCATAGAGCTGTGCAGTCATTAGTTAGAGAAAGTAAAGCATGGCCTTGTGAAGTAGATTACCTTATTATCCCAAATCAACAGATGAAGGGACAGAGGGGTACTTGCTGTGAAGGCACCACCTCAAGGTCACCCTGTGCTGTATAAAAGTAAAATAAGATGGAGACTAATTTTTTTCCACTGGGTCCAGAGACCAGAAGAAGGATACAAGGCTAACAAACATGCTTGCTGAATAGAAACAGGGTGACTGGGCAGACTTAGCTTGTTGGTAGGAGATGGACAGGAACTCCAAGGCCTAGTCTTTTGAAGAACAAATGGAAAATTCTAGGTTCCGAACTAAAACCTGCAAGTTGATCAATAATTTGGATTGGTAAAGCCTCAATCAACGGGGAAAACTCAGCAGGCATGATCACTCACTATCATTTTTCTCAGATTCAGAGGCCTAAAGGCTCACTGCTCCTTGCAAAATGTTTAATGTCAGTAAATTAGCAAGAGGTGGCTGAAGCAGGATGCTAACCCCCTTGGTAAGCTCAAGGGGTTTGTGGACCTTCCAGGCATTTCTCCAAATGAAACAATAAGAAAATTAGTTCACATATTTTATTCATTCATGTATGACATTAATTCTAGGTAACACCTATTTGCCAATGGAAAACGGAATATCAGTGGTACAGGATCTTAGATCTATTTTGAAAAGTAGGGTGTTTTTTTTTTGACATTTCTACCTTCTTTCTTCAAATATTAAAAGACTTTTGGGATGAAAGGAGTTTTGTTGATAAATTGGTCTATTTAGGTTTAAAAACCATTTGTTTTACCTTAACTTTCATGCTAACTTAGCATTTAAAGCCTTCCCACTTTCCCTTTCCAAACACACTTCCTGTTGTCCCCTTCACAAATGCAACCCCTTCTCACTGTGCTGGCTCCCACTTGGGGCTGGCAGCACCAGCCTTTTCCCATGCCCTCCCTGCTGGGCATCCTACATATTGTGAAGGTTCAAGTAGAATGCACCTTGTTGGAGAATCCTCCCTGATACCCCAGCCACAAGCCAGCTCTCCTGCTGAATTCCTCTAGTCTTCCTTCTGTACCTCTCAATTGGCTCTGTCTTGTTTTAATGGTAATTTTGGAAGATATTTTATCTCTCTACTCCATTAAAAGCTTCCTGGGGGTGGATCCTTGTCTGGCCAGCCTTTATATTTTCTACCATGCTTTGCAGACAATAGGTGCTCAGTAGATATTTGCTGAATAAGCGAGTAAACTAAGGAACTAATAAATCTATAAATGGTTCTCATGCACGTCAATTACTTTTCACATCCGTCGCTGGGACCGCTGGGCAACAAGATGATGAGTAACACATCTGGAGCACAAAAAGAAGTTGATGGGCGTGTAAGGACACACTATTTTGCCATGAACAAGAAAAACTGACTTGATGAAAACAAAAGAATAAAATTTTGGTGGAACAAATGTTTGCAATTCCAATCCCCCCATCACCGGCTGTTACAACTCGTGTAATTTATTGTTTACAGAGTAGCTCATGTTACTGTAATTTGTTTATTTTTGCTTTACTGTTCCTTTGAAGTTTAAAAGCAGACATGAAAACACCGCAGGGTGGATTGGCTGTTGTGTTTGGAGCTGAGCCCCCACATTTCTAGCACTCCGGGGTGTTTCTTTGTGAAGGTCATTTCTTTTCTCTGTGCTAAACACAGAATGAAATATTCCCTACTTTCAAGATTAATCTAGTGGCAGGCATTCACGGGAGACTGGTGGGGCTATTTGTCAACTAACTTTAAATATTTTATGGCAAATACTCTACTGTACCCTGAAAATTGGTCCTTTTGCCAACAGTTTCTCAACATCGATATACTCTTTGTTGTAGTTAGAAATACTTCCCTTTGTAGTTTAAGCCGTGTTTTTAATACAAAGATACCTAGTCCTGTAAAAGAGAAAACATTGGCTCTTCGGGGGTAACATCAGGCATAACTAGAGGCAGAGGCAGAGAAACACTCCATTTCCTCAGAAGGGGTGCGCAGGCAGCCCAGGGCGGGGTTACCCCGCAGGCAGATCAGACGCCGCAGGTAGCAGCCCTGCCTCTGAACAAAAGGAATCCACACCTGGGGTGCAGACAAAGGGAGGCCGCCTCAGCTACCCAATTCCCAGTGCACATCGCCTGCTGCTGGGGACCCCTAGTGGCGACACACGCCGAGAGCAGGTCGTTCCTGAATCTCCCCACCGAGGTGCGGAGGGGTCCAGGGGTATCGCCCTGAATTTTCTATTTGGCCACTTAACTTCGGAGGATCGGACGTGCACACGCACACACGTATGCCACGCCGTCAGCTACAACCTCTACGACTTGAAAGACAGAGAGAGAGAGAGAGAGAGAGAGAGAGAGAGAGCGCGAAATGAGAGCTTTTCTTTCTGAAAAAGAAAAAAAAACTCAGAGTTCAGAAATTCATGATAGAGTTCAGAAACTCGTCGAATATGCTTTCTTCTGCATATCGCATCTTCTGGCTTTGTTCCCTGACATTTTAGATTACAAAAATATTTTCTGCCCTCAATGTCCTAAGAGAAATCTGGGATAAACTGAAGTGAGGAGAGCTCTAAGCTGGCCTTGGGCAAAAGTGTGCAGTGAGTTTGCTTTTCATGTCTTCTGGGGTACCTGTGGCTTTATGCTCTTTTACTATCAAAATTTGTTTTCATCAAAGTGTCCGATGGATTTACTCTCTGCTAACTGTACATTCATTTATGCATTCATTAATTCACTCAGTAATGTTTACTGAGTACTGACTACGTGTCAGGGAGTATACTAGGCCCTAGGAAGAAGGATAGGAGGAAAATGTATCCTTGCCCTGAGCCATCCTACAGGATGCTGCCCTCCGCCCCTTCCTGGGACATTTGCATTTCAGTCGGGACAAGGTTTTAAGCTACAGAAATGATCTCTAATTGGGAACTATAGGTATTATGCATGCTGGTATCGATTTTCTTTTCAGAGATTTTTTTTTTTTAACAAAACCTTCAAAATCAAGCCTCAAAGTCTATTTCTGGATAACTGGCATTTTCTCATCCACAGATTTAGCTTGTCAGCTCAAGAGAACCAAGCTGATACTCTGAATGTTCTGTGCCCTCACTCCCAAGAAAAAGTTTTGAATTGATATTTTCATTTCTTTCCCTGTGGCAGCTATAGGTTCAACAACAAGACAGAAAAAAACTCCTTTATTTTTTTAAGGAGGGAGGGTGAATGGGCATTGGAGGAAAGCTAACAGACACAATAGCTGGGCCAATCTTCTGATATAGAAAACATATTTTAGTCTTTTGCAAATACCCCAGATTTGTTTGTAAAACGAGGCATGAAGAAGTGACTTTGGAAAAATTTAATGTGTATCTAGGGAGTCAGACAGACCTGATTCAATCCTAGTCCGTCAATTATTAGCTGTGTGACCTTGAGCAAGTTACTTAATCTTAGTTTCCTGATCTTTAAAATGGGATTAATAATACCTCCTTCACAGAGTTTGTGAGGATCAAATGAAATAATAGATGTAATACAGTGTGTACCTCCTAGAAGCCCAGTTTGGAGTTCTGGGTGTCTTCTCCTTAGAGCAAAGCATAGTGTGCTTACACTTACTTTTCCAGAGTAATCTGGAGCTATAACAGTCTGATGCAAAGGTCATTTTCATGTCTACCTACCACCCCTACGTTACAGCACCTGTAAGAGGGGATATAAGACATAAGAGAGAGGCTGGGCTTTCGAGAAAAATCCCAGTTCAAATCCTGGTTCTGCTGTACACCGTCTGGTGACCCTGGACAAGGAACTCAACTTTTCTCATTCTCAGTCTCCTTATCTGTTGTGTGAAAGACGATGGTATTAGTGTACTCAATAATCTTCATGTCCAGCAAGTACTTTCTAACCGTCGTGGTTCCCAGGGAGAGAGTGGATGTTGCCAGGAGAGTGTATCAGAATTTCCAGGGGGTAGCATTTGGAATATAAAAAAGAACACTAAAGTTCTCTCTCTCTCTCTCACACACACACCCCCACACCACACACACCACACATAGATGGTATTGCCTCACATTGGGACATTTCCCCACCAGCCTCCTTGGATAAAAATCCTGGTAGAATTTGAAAGTAGGGTTCGGTGTTACCTAGGCGGGTTACCTAGTTTCTCTGCCACATCTGGCCCCCTATAAGAAAAAGGGGAGAAAACCAACATTTGATGACTCCTATTACTGCTGCTACTTTTATTAACACTCTCAGCATATTCCCTGTCACATAATAATCATTCACTCTGTGCCAGGACCATGCTCGGCACTCTGTACAAATAATCATAATTCACAACAATCCAGAAGTAAGAAGCATGATCTCCATTTTCTATTTGGGGAAACTGAGGCCAGAAAACTTATGTTATGTCTTAATCAAAATGCAAGACAACCCTAGTGGGAGGTATTATCATCCCCACTTTATTTGGTTAAGAAAACCAAAAATAAGAGAAGGTAGATAATTTATCAAGGTTGTAGGCATCCATTTGAACCCAGCTTTGACTGATTCTTTTCAGAACACACTAAAAGAAGATTTACCCTTTCATTTTTGTTTGAAGTTTCTTTCTGCTTTTTTGGTAAATACTTTCCTGCTTGAGTCTTTACTTGGGTGAGAAATAAATTCTTTAAACTACATCTTCTTTGCTTTAAACACTCACAATTTTCTATTTGAACCTAGAATGATACCGTCATTTTCCTTGCCTGAAACAACAACATGTGGGCAGACCAGGCTCTAGAGAACTCACAGACTTGTGCTCTGCCTCTAAGGGCCTGGGCAAGAACAGGCATCGTGCTGGGAGACCAAGAAGGTATTTGTCCAAGTGAGGGGATTTCAAGGAACCAAGAACGTTCCCTGATCAAAAACTCCATCGTATCCAGCTTCCAGATACTGGAAGTTTCATAATTAGAACTTCCACTTCTTGACTTTAATTAAACAGTGCTGTGAACACCTGTCAGAATCCAATCACCTAAGACATTAAAGCAAATAATTATTCTTACCTGAGTGAGTATTCCTATACCCAAAGCTGATTTTAATACCAAGGGGAAGAACCAATACATAGGACAAAGGGCTATGCAACCTTTACTGTGGCTACAGATTACTTGGAGGTCTTGTTAAAATGCAGATTCAGATTTAGCAGATGTGGGGCAGGGCCCTTGCCTGCGTTTCTAACAAGCTCCCAGGTGATGCTGATGCTGCATCACTGCACTCTGAGTAACAAGGGTCCTGGGGCAATGGTTGGCAACTCTGGCTGCACATCAGAATCACCCAGAAGGCTTGTAGAAATCCCAATGCCCAGACTGCACCCCAGAACAATCAATTCAGAATCTCTAGGGGCGAGAACCAGACATCAGTATTTTTTAAAACTCCCAGGTGATTGCACTGTGCTGCTAAAGTTTGGAACCACTGATGGGAAAGATGGGATTTGAGAAGAGATTATACTGTCGAAGGAGTCAGCTGGGAATAGCGAGGGCTACTGGTGCTCCATGATTTTGCAAGGACTGTCTCTGGTCATAAAGGAAGAAGAGAGAATTGAATTCTTGTCAAGACCTTTTATACGACTGTAACCACAGCCATCGCAATGTAAGAAAATAGAATATATAATCTAATATTAGGGCAAAAATTTCTTAATCAACGTGGGGGTGATTCTTCCTCACATTTTAGTCCACATTATAATTTAAAAAATATACTTCTCGATGAATAAGCATAAACAATGTGCACTTACTTTAGGGCCACTCCCCCAAGAGCAGCCAGATGTCAGCGAGGCAGATGTTTCCCCGCAAATCCACTCTGTCATTTCTCAATCAGAAAGATTAGAAATGGGATTTTCAGCTCAGATGGGGTTGAAGGGTAATGTTTATGCCAGAGAAATACTTCACGCCACAGCTAGAAAAATTGCTTTGGGGGAAAAAAACCTCTCAACTTCTTATGTGTTATGAATATATGAAAATGAAACCCTCGGCTTGGACAGAGGTGGGATCAAAGGTGAATGCGCCTGCCCTCCACTTCCAATGGTGGCAGGAGCAGAGAGACACAAGTATCTTAGCTGACTCTTTATACCCAAAGAATGTATCCTCGTCCACATCAACTCCCATTCCTCGGGGTTGAAACTGAAAGGCTGGCAAGTGAAATAAACCAAAATGTTTACAGTGGCTAATTCAGGTATGATGGTTAATTTTATGTCAACTTGACTGGGCCATAGGGTACCCAGATATTTGGTCAAACATTATTCTGGGTGTTTCTGTGAGGATGGTTCTGGATGAGATTAACGATTAAATCAGTAGACTGAGTAAAGCAGATTGCCCTCTCTAATATGGGAGGCCCATCTAATCAGTTGAAGACCAGGCTAGAACAAAAAGGCTGACCCTCCCTTGAGTAAGAGAGAATTCTTCCTGACTGCCTTCAGAATGAGACATCAGCTCTTTTCCTGCCTTTGGACTTAAATTGAAACATTGGCTCTTCCTGGGTCTTAATCCAATTGGCCTTTGGACTGAAAATAAACCATCAGCTCTCCTAGGTCTTTTGTTTGTTGACTCACACTGCAGATCTGGGACTTACCAGCCTCCATAAGAAAAAGCTTTCATATTTAAAGAAATTCACATGAGCCAATATATATTGGTGTGAATATATTTATGTATATATACACACACACACACACACATATATATATCCTATTGTTCTATTTCTCTGGAGAACCCTGACTAATAATTCATAGGGGTAATTTTTTTCACCTTTGTATTCCTCCAGATTTTCTAATTTTTCTATAATGAGAGTGTATGATCATTGATTTTAAAATTGTGTGTTATTGAAAGCTTAACATGAACAACAGGAAGGATCATGCCCTCTTACATCGCAAGTGTCTGTACTTCAAAGCAATGCTGCTTCTCAAACTTTAGAAACTATAAGTATTACCTAGAGAGCTGTTAAACCTGGGTCCCACCCTCAGAGATTCTGATTCTGGAGGTCTGGTGGTGGGGCTGAGTGTCTGCGCCTCTCACAAGCTCCCAGGAGCCCTGCTTTGAGTCCCTCAGAGAGGTCATTGTAATGGTGACCACAGCCTTTCTCTGGGAGACTGTCCTTTAATCTCCTTTTAAAAAATTCCACCATGTTTTACAGTTGTCTTTCTATCTGGCTATCTCAAGCAATGGGAAGATTCTGGAGGGCAGCGATAGTGTTTTGCCATTTCTGCATCTCCCTTCCCTAACTCAAGAACCTTTCCTATAACAGAATTTCAAAAATGTTTGTGGAATCCAACTGAGTGTTTATCTTTGTTCTGGTTTCCCAAGCCATTTCAAGGCAGCAGACTGTCCTGATTTTCCACACAAAAGAGCAGGAACAGAATTAACACAATAGGATGCCGTCTGATATTCTCTTCTGCCCTGTCCAAGGAATTTAATTTTCTATAAGCCTTGCTCCAGTTCCCTTTGAGACAGTTACATCAAGAACCTTCATGTTTCACACCCTCTTGTGACATTAAGGTCTTTTCCATTGAATGCTAATGATCTTGAGGGACATTGAGTTCACTCAATTTGTATTTCTAGACATGAGAATGTATGGAATTGTGTAGACAAAATGTTTGAATGTTGAAATGACTTTTTCAGTTATGATCCAAATGTGTGATATTAGATAAAAACACCCTAGGGTTATGCATGGGTAATATTGACTGACTTGTCAAGTAGTTGAATACGATGATTTGGCAAGACTTAGGGAGAAGTCTGAACACTATTACAACTTCATACATTTTCATTTTGATCTGCGTCTTCACAACCCCATTCTGTTTTACTCTATGTGTCATACCACAAAGACCAGCTTTCGTTTTTTAACGCTGTTTGTGATCTTATTTTATTATTGTCAGACAGAATGCTATCAGGTTCATACAATTCTTTCAAGGCATTCAGAATAGAAATCTTCCACCGGTGCTAACCTTCCTCTGCCCTCCTATTTTTCAGACTCTATCATTACCTTCTCTTCTGCAGAGCGTCCTGTCATAGTCTCATAATAGAAGTTCAGCTTGTTTGCATATTCATTTGCATGTCTTCATTAAGAGGAAGACGGCAAAGTGATGAATGAGTGTTATTTCTCATTTCTCAAAAGGAATACATACCTATGTCTATTTTTTTATATTCTGTATTCAAAGCACTGAAAGAAATGGTCATAAGTTAGCTTAATATCAAATCATTTACAGCATTTATGTTATTTATGTTATCTATCTATAGACATGTTACAGAAAAAAAAGAGATAAGTAAAAGAAAAAAAAATCGTCCATATTCATACCAGCTTGAATAAGTACTTTAATACTTTTGTTGTATTTTTCTCCCTGTGGGGATTAGCAATTTAGCAGTCTGCTTTTTGCAGTTTATGTTGTGTAAGAATATGAATATACATGTGGAAAAAACTTTGTTAGGACCTATATCAAAAGTGGCTATTTTTGTGTGCTGAAATTATTATGACTACTTTAATTTTTCTATATTGTGTAATTTTTTAAGTGATTATATTTTACTTTTATAATTGGAGACAATAAGAAAGCTACCTTCATCTTGGAAAGAAGCTGTATGAATATTTCCCCATGTCATTACATATTCTTAATGTGACTTTTAATGGCTATATAAAATTCCATTGTATGAATCTACAATAACTTAATTCATTATTCCTCTATTGATTGAAATTTAAATTGTTCCACAGTTTGGCTTTTTGTGAATTATGCTGGGGTAAAAATCCTTGCACATAAGTCTATAGGTGCCTTTCTGTTTATTTTCTTAGGCTTGATTGCTGTGAGTTGAACATGTCAGTGGCAGGGCCACCAGCTGCACAACTCTAGAGGGTGCCAGACACAGTGCATTCTACATAAATGGTGCAAATTCAAAATACAACGTAAGTGGTGTCTGCCAGAGTAGAGCAATGGCTGAGCATTGTCAAAGGCTATGAAAATGTTTGAAGCCCTTGATAAAAATTGCCAAATTGCCTTCTAGAAAAATTGTCTCAATTTACAGTCATTTCAGGACTCACCACACACATATCAAAACTGAGCATTAGGACATATTTCTAAATTCAAATTTGCTGGGAAAAAAATGGTATCTCATTGCTGTTTTAATTTGTATCTACTTGATTACTAGTGGGATTAAAATTTTTGCTTCTGTCTATTATTTGTATTTCTTCTTTTGCAAATTGCCTATTCATATCTTTTGCCAAAATAACAGTAAGCATTGGATCCAAATAATTGCAGTAAGTTGTACATGTATGATCTTATTTATTACTCTCCTCAATCACTCAGCAAGCAGTCAGTTTTAGTATTTCTGCATTACAAACTGGAACTCGAAGAGATGTATGGAAGTTAAGTATTTTGCCCATGATCCCACAGCAGGTGTTAGGAACCTGGATTTGAACCCAGCTGTAACTCCAGAGCCTGAACTCGTTAGCATTGGATTATAGTGCTCCTTCATTGGTATGTCAATGTTCTTCTTATTAGTTTGTAATGACTCTTTAGACAGTATTTGTAATAAACTTTGATTGGTTAAAATTTGTGGCAAAGGTATTTTTCTTGGCTCATTATTTGCCTTAACTTGATATACTATAGATTTAAGTCTTTCTTCATATCAACTTACATGATTTCTTTGTATATTAATGATATTAGCCCTCTGTCATAATTTTTAAATATTTAAAATTTGATTCACAGTATTATTAAAATACTTGGTGTGAAATGATATTTTCTTTCCTAATTAAAAAAATTGGATCAACAACAAAAAAACGAACAACCACATCAAAAAAATGGGCAGAGGATATGAACAGACTTCCAAAGAAGATATATAGATAGCCAATAGGCACCTGAAAAGATGTTCAACATCACTAATTACTAAGGAAATGCAAATCAAAACTACAATGAGATACCTCATACCCGTCAGAATGACTTTAATTAACAAAACAAGAAATAACAAGTTTTGGAGAGGATGTGGAGAAAAGGGAGCCCACATACACTGCTGGTGGGAATGCAAACCGGTGCAGCCACTATGGAAAAGAGTATGGAGATTTCTCAAAAAATTGAAAATAGAAATACCATATAATCCAGCCATTCTACTACTGGCTATTTACCCAAAGAACATAAAATCAATAATTCAAAAAGATTTATGCACTCCTATGTTTATCACATCATTATTCCCAATAGCCAAGACATAGCATCAACTCAAGTGCCCATAAGGAATGAATGGATAAAGATGTGGTGTGTGTATATATATATACACAATGGAATGCTACTCAGCCATAAAAAAGACAAAATCATGCCATTTGTGACAAAATGGATGGACCTTGAGGGTATTATGGTAAGTGAAATAAGTCAGACAGAGAAAAACAAATACCATACGATTTCACTTATATGTGGAAGATAAACAAATATACAGATAAGGAGAACAGATTAGTGGTTACCAGAGGGGAAGGGGATGGTGGGAGGGCAAAAGGGGTAAAGGAGCACATATGTATGGTGATGGATAAAAATTAGACTACTGGTGGTGAACACGATGCAGTCTATACATAGAAACTGAAATATAATCATGTATACCTGAAATTTCCACAATGTTATAAGCCAATATGACCTCAGTAAAATAACTTTAAAAAAACTATTGGAGAAAAGACTAACTTTGGAATAATAAGAATGGAATACATTAACCACAATATGTGAATATTTGAAAATTAAATAATTTGCATCATTAGTGAAGGGATTTCTTAATTCTCAGCAGTGTTTCCACCCTCTGCATGGAAAAGTAATAAATTAAAAATGTAAGACAAGTAAATTATTTTAATATTTTCAAAATTAGATGCTGAGTAGATTAAGTTTGTAAAACCTAAGTTGATTTGCTGGAAATAATAAATCCTCATTGTGCACTAACTCATTGAAGGTCTTACAAAGCATAAGAAAAAAAATAAACATAATGGGCACTAGAAAGCCCCACCAGATGTCCAGTTCTTAACTGTGCTTTGCATTTATGTGATCTAGAATAGTCATTAAGTATTTTGTATTTTTTAATTTGAGAAATGAATACATAGTAATCATTTTTGGTCCCTCTACTTAGAAAAGGAGAGTATTTACTCATATATATCAGAATAATTCTATTTGGCAAAGGAGATATATATACATATATACATATATATATAGTATTGAGATATTAATGTCTGCCTATTCTTATCGTAAGAAGGAGAGAGGATAAGTGTGAGAAGAAGTTTTCCTTCCCACCTCCAGAAGTCTTTGTATTGAGTCTGGATTCCTGGATCCCCTAGTATCTGAGGGTGGTCAAACAACTCTCAGATGGTAAAACTTAAGCCTGAAGTTTCTGAGCAGAGCATTCAGTAGCCCTTTCATCTGACTGAGGAGCTGATGCTGAGGGGGTGGTGAGGGGGAAGGCATAACCGACCTTAGGAGTGAAGAGAGCAAACTTCCTCATGACTTGGAGTGGCAATGGTTCTTAAGGTTGGCAGCCCATGCCCACCATCATGCAGTGCTGAGGGGACAGAACCTCCTGAAGGGTCCTCCCAGATGGCAGTGTGACCTAACACAAATAAGCCTCATGCCCAAGCTTTGCAAAAAGTAAATGGAGGCACTGCTTTCAAAGAGACCATGAGGGCTGTAAGTGTGTTAGCACAAGATTGGAGGATGGTCTCCTATTTCCTGACACCATGAGAGACCCCGGGTCCCCTGCAACCCTAAGGAGTCAGGAGACCACTAAACCATTACTGGAAGAGTAGAAATTCTTGTTCACTCCAGTAGATGGGGTCCCGATCAGATTATTTGATTATTAAAAATAAAATAACATAACTGCTTTTTGCCCCAAATTGTGGAATTAATTAATGTCAAATAGTCATTCAACAAATCATAACTGAGCCTCTACTATGTGCCAAGGCAGAATTATAGACCCTGAGGATGTAACAATGGACAAGTCCCTGCCCTCAAAAAGTTAATGTTTAGTAGAAGATGCAATTAACCTAAAAAAAGATAGCTTCAAATACTGAAAAATGAATGTTCAGATGAACACAGAACAAAGTGCTCAGGGCACCATCTCTCTGAGGATGTGACATTTCAGGAGAGACCTGATCTCAGAGGTCTGGTAGAGGGAGCAGCAAATCCACAGTCCTGAATTAGACATAAGCTGGGCGTGTTGGAAGAACAGGAAGAACTCCAGTGGAGCTGGAGCAAAACAAATGAAATGGGGAGCCCAGGCAGATCGGGTCAGAGGGCTGAGCGGGCACCAGAGCCTGAGAGCCACAGAAGTCATCGTGGAGATTTTCTGTTTATTTCCAGCCGTAATGGAACTGCAGAGAGGCTTTTAAGAAGATGATGTCATGTTCTGATTCACACTTTGAAAAGATCTCTCTGGCTGCTGTGCAGAAAAAATAGTAAGAACAGAGGCTAATCCACTGATTTAGAAGAGGTTGATGGTGTGGACAGAGGATGGTAGCAGTGGAGGCAGTGAGATGCTGCCAGACTTGAGATAGAATTTGAAGGCAGAACTGACATTTGTTGATGGATAGGATGTGAGTGGTGAGGGAAAGAACCATCAAGATAACCCCCAGATTTTTAGCTGAGAAGTTGAGTGTTGGTGGTGCCATTTGCTGTGATGGTGAAGGCTGAGGGAGGGGTGGACTTGGTGGCGGAGTGAAATCAGGGGTTATGTTTTGGATGTGTGAAAAGTTTGAGGTGCCTATTAAGCTTCTAAAGAGATGCCAAGTAGTGGTGTTCAGGGAGAGGTCTGGGTTGGAAAAACAGATTTTGGTTATAAAGATGGACAGATGAAGACATGGAGAGATAGATAGGTGGGAGCATGATTAGATGGAGAAATGCTTAGAAGGAAAGAGGGTTGGGGGGATAGAGAGAATTGTATGGACGGCTGGATAGAAAGAGATAGAGAGAGAGAGATGGATGATAGATGAAAGCAGGGAGAGAGAGGAAATTAGGAGAGAGAGAAAAAGCCAGTAAATTCAAAAAAGAATAAGATCTCCTAAATGGGTATGAATAACTTTAAGCAACCTGCCAATTAGAAAGGAATGTTTCCCAGTGAATACATTCTCTTAGTGTCTCTGTGGTGGAAGACAATGTTCACTAAGCTAAAAATTTACCTTAAAGAGATAATTATTTTATATTTGCCTCTTCTTTCTATGCATTTTTCTTTCTTGCTTGCTTTCTTTGGCATTAATTAAATTTTTCTCATTCCATTTTTCTCTTTATTCATTTAGAAGTTATAAACGTTTCTATTTGTTTAAAAGTCACCGTAGACATTTTTACACACATCTCTGAGTTAACAAAGCCTAATGTTAACCTGTATCCTTACTGTACTGACCAACATTAACAGGGAATGAGGTTGCTTTAACTCTAGTTACCTGGCTCCTTATCTTTTGCTCTTCCTTCTAGTATTTTAGCTCAATCTTGTTTTTTAAACACTGGAAGTTCAACACTACTATTGTTGTTTTACACTGTCACTGTTTGTTTAGGTTTAAACAGAAGTTTCCCATTTTCTTTGCTCACAATTCTTTCTTGTACTTTAGATCTTCCTTCTGTTTTCTTTTTTCTTCTTTCTAAAGCATATTCTTTTAAAGTTTCCTTATGAGGACTTCTTAGTAGTAATCCTTTTCAATTTTTGTCTGAAAATGTCTTCATTCTGTCTTTCCTTTTGAATAAAAAATTTAAGTTTGTATAGAATACAAGCTGACAGTTAATTTCCTTCATCACTTCGAAGATATTATCCCATTGGGTTCTGACATGCTTTCTTGCCAAGAAAAAGTCCACTATTAATCTAATTATTGTGTCTTTTTTGACAATATTCTCTTGTTCTGTTGCTTTTAAGAGTCGGTTTTTTTCCCCTCTGTTTGGAGGTGCTGAAGTGTTCCCACAGTGTGCCCAGGTGTGACTTTATGTAACCTGTTCAGGATTCATTGGCCTTCCTGAATCTGAGGAGCCATGACTTTTTTCAATTCTAGAAAATAGCTGTTATCTCTTTGAATATTACCTATTCTCTCCTCTGAAACCCCAGTGATTAGACATATGTTAGACCTTCCCATTCAATACTTCTGAACCTTCCCTTCACATTTTTCATTTAATTGTTTCTCTGTGCTCTATTGTGGATAATATATCTTCCAGTTCACTAATTTTCTTTTCTGCTGGTTATCTATCAACCAAATATCAATTTATCTACTCTGCTATTTATCAACTGAATTGAGTATTGTATATAGCTTCAATGTTTTTATTTTCAATTTTTAGAATTTCATTTATTTTGCAAGTCTATTGGGTTGTTTTTCATAGCTTCTTGCTCCTTTATCGTACTTTTGATTCTCTCTCACATTCTTTAATTGTTGTGCTGGGTTTTTTCTTTCTATTCTTTCCAAATACTCTCTCCACCCTGCTCTGTGCCTGAGAGGCTGATCAGCTGGACTACTCGGATGGGTTCCCTTGTTCAGACAGGCTTCTGCCCCTCCCCCAGTACTTGCAGACCTTTGCTTTCTATTAGTGCAGCATTCAGGCCCAAAAGAGTGTCATTGTTTCACCCCAGGGGCAGATAGCTTTTGCTTCTATCCTTTCCCCAGCAACAGTAAATCTTTGCCTGAATGCTGATTCAGGGAAGAAGGGTGTGCTGCCCTTCCTCCAGAGGCAGATGGCTTTGCTCCTACCCTTCCTCAGCAGTGCTGGAGACCAGAAGGTTTGCTGCTGCTTCCCCAATAGCTTAAGGCTTCTGCTTCCCATGAGAGGAGCATCAGGGCACAGTGGCAGTGACCCCCTCCTGCATCCTGTGCCACCAAAAGGGGCTCTCTCTAGCCTTTTGACCTTCCCCTGGTCTTTCTCAAGAGTACCCAGTGGAGACCCAGGAGAGGAGCTTGGGAGTGCGTACAAACTTCCCTTGTGTCTGGGGCCCCCAGTCATTGTAGACTGATATACAAGTGCATACTCAGCCTTTAGGAGTGCATACTTAGCCTTTTTTTTTTTTTCAATTTCTTCCTCTCCACCCTATGGCAGCCGCCTCTTCCTCCCACGCACTGTCAAACGTAAAACAATTCATACGCCCTGACTCCTTGGGAGAACTTTTTACTCTTTGAAATTCAATTTCCTGGCTGCCACGTGACCTCACTTCTCTGGTGAGTTCAGGAAAGTCATGACTTTGTACACTGCTCTGCATTTTCTTGCTGTCAGGATGGGAGTGGCATTCTCTTGCAGCTTTGTCCCAAGCAGGAATGGAATTCCCAGTGTATTACGAACAACACGACACCTGTCACTTCACAAGCACTCTGGTTTGGAGGATAAACTACACGGCCACCAAAAGTAAGACCCAAGTTCAAAGCCATGAGCACCTGGCAAGATGCCTTCAGGGCAACGCCAGCCACAGGGCTCACCGCCTCCCTGGGTTCCTGCTGTCTTATTTTGCTGGCCTGAGAGGATTTTCCTTACTGTAAGCTCAGGCATGCATTTAAAAAGATGTTTTTTTAAAAAACTATCTTATCCAGCATTTTTCAGGTGACATGTGACAGAAAGGCTCCTCCAGATATCTAGTGAGCCATAGAGACAGGAACAAAAGTTGAAAAAGAGTTTTCTAATGTTAAAATTTTAATAATTTACTTTTTTCCTTTTTAAGATGAATGATTCTTGAAATTGTTGATTAGATAGCTGCATAAGTCAAAAAGCAATGGTTAATGTGAAATTAATATTTTAAGAATGGAATCCATTAATGTAAAAGGTTGACTTTACTAAGCTTTTCTTAAACACTCTTAAATACTCTAAAAGTTCAATTTATCTGGAGGATGTTAACATGAATAATTTAAAATTCATTTTCCACTGCAAGAGAAATAAAATTGATTTTGAGAGTTTTCCTGAATCCAAAAGCTTAGTTATTTTTAACAAAAAATTTTTTTGACAAATGATGAATGGATGATTCCATGATGATAGATGGAAAGATAGATAGACGGATAGATTGATAGATTGTTGTTCCAGTATACTGAGGTAAACTTTAGACACTGATCTTACCATAACCAAAGATGAGCCTAAGTTTAGAAGTCAGGGGATTCCTGGGCCAGAAAGTCGACCAACTAGATGCAACCAATCAACTAACAGAAATCAGCTAAGATGCCTACCTATGCTACCAAGACCACAGTGGAACCAGATCCTGGAGGGAAGGCGAGGCTGCATTTTAATGACCTACAGTAAGATGTTTCATTAAATGACTGGATCATTGCAGGAATCCACCAAATAAGAAAACCTAGGTACTTCTCGGGTTCCATTTAGATGGCAGTGTTATCCAAGTATGTTAACATGATCCAGCTGACTCTACATCTGATTTGGCTGATCTGGCTGACTTGATGTTGTCTCCTTCCTCCTTCATCATTCCATGAGTTTCCCCCTGTGCACAGCCCACAGTGAGTACTCAGTTAAGGAAGACAATCTTTTTAGATAGAGCTGATTGTTCTTTATAGTCAAGGATATAGGAATTGGGGACTTCCCTCCAAATCAGCTTTTTTTTTTTTTGGTGAGGAAGACCAGCCCTGAGCTAACATCCATTGCCAATCCTCCTCTTTTTGCTGAGGAAGACTGGCCCTGGGCTAACATCAGTGCCCATCTTCCTCTACTTTATATGGGACACTGCCACGGCGTGGCTGATGAGCAGTGCATCGGCAGGTGCCCAGGATCCGAACCTGTGAACCCCAGGCTGCCAAGCACAAACTAAACCGCTGCACCACCGGGTGGCCCCAAATCAGCTTTGTTTTTTTTTTAATGTTTTTCTTCTTTTTTTGGTGAGGAACATCATCCCTGAGCTAACATCCATCCGTGCCAATCTTCCTCCATTTTGTATGTGGGACACTGCCGCAGCATGGCTTGATGAGCAGTGTATAGGTTCGTGCCCAGGATCTGAACCTGTGAACCTCGGGCTGCCGAAGCAGAGTGTGCAAACACAACTACTACACCACCAGGTCGGCCTCCCTCCAAATCAGCTCTTAAGTTCCATTTGTAGGAACTATGTGTGAGGGTATGCTTGAAAGCTTCAATTACAACTACTTGACTCCTTAAAAATGTTGGATCTGATAATTTATTTTGGACATTTCCCTACCTTTCTCTGGCAGGCCAAATAATGGGTTCTCAAAAATATCCTCATCCTAATCCCTAGAACCTGTGAATATGTTACCTTACATGGCCAAAGGGATTTTATGGATGTGACTAAGGTTATAGATCTTGAGATGTGAAGATTATCCTAGATTATCCACGTGGGTCCAATCTAATCAAATGAGTACTTAAAAACAAAGAACCTTTCCCAGCTGTGGTCAGAGAAATCCATAGAAGAAGAGGCAAGAGAGATTCAAAACAAGATAGGGATTTAACTTACTGCCGACTCTGAAGATGCAAGAAGCCACGAGAGAGCAAATGCAGGCATCCTGTAGAAACTGAGAATGACCATGACCAACAACCAGTAAGGAAATGGGGACCTCAGTCCCACGACCACATGGAACTGAATTCTGCCAACATTTTCATGACCAAGGAACAGACTCGTCTTGGAGCCTTGAGAGAGAATGCATCCCTGTGGACCCGTTGATTTTAGCCTGATGAGACCCCTATCAGACATATGATCCATAAAACTATGAAATAATATATCTGTGTTGTTTGAAGCCATTAGATTTGTGGTAATTTGTTACAGCAGCACTGGGAAACTAAGACATTCTCCTGTTTTCATGTCTCTTATGGCCCGCTGTATGCTTCACTCTGTACCGACTCTACCCAGGTATTCCAGCGCCTTCATGGATTCTTGTGATGGTCTAGGGAGCCCCACTACAGAAGTGAACACAGGTCTGAGTAAGGCCAATCCAAGTCCTTTATAGGTTCCGTTTGAGATTGATAGGGATATTGGGAGAGAGAGTACATTTCTCCTCTTGAGATGGCAAACCAAAATAGGGGCCATGTAAACCTGGAGATCCCATGTGTAGGAAAGAACCTGCTTGAAACTAAGGATAACTCAAAAGGAAAAAAAGCTAAGAGATTCTGAAGGCATAATTCAAGCACCCAGATCCAGCTATACCTGAAACAAATAACCTCTAGACTTTTAAATTATCTAACTTAAAAAAAAAACCCACTTTTGCTTAAGTTTAGTTTTGTCCCTGCCACTACAAAAGGCTTGGCTGATAAAATCTCAGCGTCCCAGGTTGCTAGGACTACTCGATGAATCCATCATGATGGCCTCAAGCACAATGCCTGGAACAGAACAGGCCTCAAATTACTAGTGTTCTTTATCTTTCAGTCCTTCCCAAGGAAAACCTCATGTTCTAGATGTGTCCTCCCTACTCCTGTCTCCAATCTCAAACTCCTAAGACTTTGAAAGGAGACATGTAGCCATGGAAAATCTTAGATGAGATGGCAATGTTGATTAATGTGCTCATGAATTACTTTTCTCATTGGAACTATTAGAGATTGAAACTTGGGAGATACTCTAGGTCCCAAGAGGGCATAGTGAATTTCAGGCACTGTGATATGGATGTGGAAAAAACATTTTGGATTGGGCATCCTTTGTTGGTACCCCCTAAATTATATTTCAAATGATTATCACTTCATTCATTCAGAAAACTGATTCTGATCATATATCAAAACAAATAACCTTAAAATTTAAAAACAGGAGTGACGTCAGCATCATGGCGGAGTGAGATTCCCACTTTGAATCTCTGCCCCCTACGACACAATGAAAACATCATTCACATTCCAACAGAGCTCAATCAAACACTACGAAGGACTTCTGAGAAACCCCTGCTGCCATACATCGGACGGTGGAGGCGCGGGAAGCCCAGGAGGACGGGAGGAGAGGTAGGAGGCTGTACTCCCCCTCCCCAATCGATAGGCAAAGACAGCGCGGTTCGCAGACAGAGGGGGGAGGGGCGGCCCACAGCGGGGAAAACTATCGCCATCCAGGTGCTCTCACAGACTGTCGCGAGATCCCCACTGGGAAGCGACGACGGACTGTTTAGGGGGTGTAGCAAACACCCTAAGAGAGCCAGAAAGGAAACCCCCGGGTCAAGCAGGAGAAAGAGAGGACCCCTCCCCCCCCACACCCGGCGTTTCAGCATAATCCCTCCCGGGGCTGCAGCCGCCTCAGAGCAAACCGCTCGCGATCTCCATCTAGTGGCAGCAGGGGGAAACTGCAGGACCAATTATCACGAGGGGAAAAAATAAGGATGTCCCCGTCGGATCCTTGCATCAATTTGCCAGGGCTACAGACCAAAAGGAAAATGACAAACACCCAGAAACCAACCCTGAAGGCACAGAATTTGATAACCTGAATGACAGAGAATTCAAAATAGCTATCATAAACAAACTCAATGAAATACAAGAGAACACACAGAAACAAATCAACGAATTCAGGGATTATGTCACAAAAGAGATTGAAACCATAAAGAAAAACCAATCAGAATTATTGGAGATGAAAAACAAAATCAACGAGATAGTGGAAAAAATGGAGTCTTTAAAGAGCAGAACTGACAATATGGAGGAACGAATTAGCACTATTGAGGATAGCCACGCAGAAATGCTCCTGATAGAGGAGGAGAGAGAGCTAAGACTAAAAAGAAATGAAGAAATTCTTCGAGAAATATCAGACTCAATGAGGAAAAGCAACATAAGGATAATAGGTATTCCAGAAGGAGAAGAAAGAGAAAAAGGAGCAGAGAGTTTGTTCAAAGAAATAATAGCTGAGAACTTCCCCAACCTAGGGAATGAGAGGGAAATAACAGTGAATGAAATCAATAGATCACCTAAATATATAAACAGGAATAAAAAATCATCTCGCCACATAGTAGCAAACTTGAAGAATACCCGTGACAAGGAAATAATATTGAAGACAGCTAAACAAAAAACCAAAATAAATACAAAGGAAACCCCATCAGGCTCTCAGCTGATTTCTCGACAGAAACTCTACAGGCTAGGAGAGACTGGAATGATATATTCAAAATCATGAAAGACAAAAACCTTCAGCCGAGAATACTTTATCCAGCAAAAATATCCTTCAAATATGATGGAGAAACAATAACTCTCCCTGATAAACAAAAGCTAAGAGAGTTCATCACCACAAGACCCCCACTACAAGAAATGCTCAAGAAGGCCCTTAGGCCTGAAAAAAAAACAAATGAGAAAGGGGATACAAAGATTTCAGCAAGGAGAAAAGCAAGGAGACTAACCCAGAACAAAATACAGTTGGAAAACATCAAAAATTAATTCAAGCTCATCACTGGAAACACACATTCATGACACAATCTGGAATAAAGAGATAACAAATAAGGAGGGGAAGAGGTAAGGGATTGAATTGACCCAGCCTCAGGAAAAAGGAGGCATCTGAAAATGTACTTTCTTATCCAGGAGATCGCTTATATAAACCGCACGGTAACCACTAAACAAACAACCAGAAGAGAACCACACATGACAAATAAAGAGAAAACCAAGAGAATGAGCATGCAGAAATACCAAATTGAATTTGCAGTCTGAAACACAAGGGACAAGAAACGAAGGAAATGCAAAAGAACCAGAAGATGAACAATAAAATAGCAACATTAAACCTCATATATCAATAATCACTCTAAATGTAAATGGATTGAATTCTCCAATCAAAAGACACAGAGTGGCAGGATGGATTAAAAACCAAGATCCAACAATCTGCTGCCTCCAGGAAACACATCTCAGCTCTAAAGACAAACACAGACTCAAGATAAAAGGATGGAAAACAATACTCCAAGCTAATGGCAAACAAAAGAAAGCAGGAGTAGCCATACTTATATCAGACAAAGTAGACTTCAAGATAAAAAAGGTAATGAGAGACAAAGAAGGGCAATATATAATGATAAAAGGGATACTTCACCAAGAAGACATAACACTTATAAATATCTATGCACCCAACACAGGAGAACCAAAGTACATAAAACAACTGCTAAAAAACCTTAAAGGAGATATTAACAATAACACAATAATAGTAGGGGATCTTAATACCCCCCTTACATCAATAGATAGATCATCCAGACAAAAAGTCAATAAGGAAATAATGGACTTAAATGAGAAACTAGACGCAATGGACTTAATAGATATATACAGAGCACTCCACCCAAAAAAAGCAGAGTACACATTCTTCTCAAGTGCACATGGAACATTCTCAAGGATAGACCATATATTAGGAAACAAGGCAAACCTCTATAAATTTAAGAAGATTGAAATCATTACAAGCATCTTTTCTGATCACAATGCTGTGAAACTAGAAATCAACTGCAAGGAAAAAACTAGGAAAGGGACAAAGATGTGGAGACTAAACAACATGCTACTGAATAACCAATGGGTCGTTGATGAAATTAGAGGAGAAATCAAAAGCTATCTGGAGACAAATGAAAAGGAAAATACACCATACCAACTCATATGGGATGCAGCAAAAGCAGTCCTGAGAGGGAAATTCATAGCAATACAAGCTCACCTTAACAAACAAGAAAAATCCCAAATAAATAACCTTAAATTGCACCTAACAGAGTTGGAAAAAGAAGAACAGACAAAGCACTGAATCAGCAGAAGGAGGGAAATAATAAAAATCAGAGCAGAAATAAATGAAATTGAAACCAAAAAAACAGTAGAAAGGATCAATGAAACAAAGAGCTGGTTCTTTGAGTAGATAAATAAAATTGACAAACCCTTAGCCAGACTCACTAAGAAAAAAAGGGAGAAGACTCAAATAAATAAAATTAGAAATGAAAGAGGAGAAATTACAACAGACACCACAGAAATACAAGGGATTATTAGGGAATACTATGAAAAACTTTACGCCAACAAATTGGACAACCTAGAGGAAATGGACAAATTCTTGGATGCGTACAACCTCCCAAAACTGAATCAAGAAGAAATAGAGAATCTGAACAGACCAATCACAAGTAAAGAGATTGAAACAGTCATCAAAAACCTCCCAAAAAATAAAAGCCCAGGACCAGATGGCTTCCCTGGAGAATTTTATCAAACGTTCAAAGAAGATTTAGCACCTATCCTTCTCAAACTATTCCAAAAAATAGAGGAAGATGGAATACTTCCCAACACATTCTATGAGCCGACATCATGCTGATACCAAAGCCAGACAAGGACAATACAAAGAAGGAAAACTACAGGCCAATATCACTGATGAACATAGACGCAAAAATCCTCAACAAAATATTGGCAAACCGAATACAGCAATACATCAAAAAGATCATACACCACGATCAAGTGGGATTTATACCAGGGACACAGGGATGGTTCAACATCTGCAAATCAATCAACGTGATACACCACATTAACAAAATGAAGAATAAAAACCACATGATCATCTCAATCGATGCAGAGAAGGCATTGGACAAGATCCAGCATCCATTTATGATAAAAACTCTCAACAAAATGGGTATAGAAGGAAAGTACCTCAACATAATAAGGGCCATATATGACAAACCTACAGCAAACATCCTACTCAACGGGGAAAAACTGAAAGCCATTCCTTTGAGGACAGGAACAAGACAAGGGTGCCCACTCTCACCACTCTTACTCAACATAGTACTGGAAGTTCTGGCCAGAGCAATTAGGCAAGAAAAAGGAATAAAAAGACTCCAAATAGGCAATGAAGAAGTGAAACTCTCACTATTTGCAGATGACATGATCCTATACATAGAAAACCCAAAAAATTCCATCGGAAAACTACTAGAAACAATCAACAACTACAGTAAAGTGGCAGGGTATAAAATCAACTTACAAAAATCAATTGCATTTCTATACACTAATGATGAAACAGCAGAAAGAGAACTCAGACAATCCCATTTACAATTGCAACAAAGAGAATAAAATATCTGGGAATAAATTTAACCAAGGAGGTCAAAGACCTATACAATGAAAACACTATTGTGTTTTCAATAGTGAAGACACTATTGAAAGAAATCGAGGAGGACATAAAGAAATGGAAAAATATTCCATGCACATGGATTGGAAGAATAAATATAGTTAAAATGTCCATTCTACCTAAAGCAATCTACAGATTCAATGCAATCCCAATCAGAATCCCAATGTCATTCTTCATGGTAATAGAACAAAAACTACTGAAATTCGTATGGGGCAACAAAAGAGCCTGAACAGCTAAAGCAATTCTGAAAAAAAAGAACAAAGCTGGAGGCATCACAATCCCTGATTTCAAAATATACTACAAAGCTACAGTAATCAAAACAGCATGGTACTGGTACAAGAATAGACACACAGATCAATGGAACAGAATTGAAAGCCCAGAAATAAAACCACACACCTATGGACAGCTAATCTTCGACAAAGGAGCAAAGAACATACAATGGAGAGAGGGAAGTCTCTTCAATAAATGGTGCTGGGAAAATTGGACAGCAACATGCAAAAGAATGAAAGTAGACCATCTCCTATCGCCATATACAAAAATCAATTCAAAATGGATCAAAGACCTGAAAGTGAGACCTGAAACTATAAAACTCCTGGAAGAAAATATAGGCAGTACACTAATTGAGATTGGACATAAAGGGATCCTTTCAGATTCCATGTCTACCCAGACAAGGGAAACAAAAGAAAAAATAAACAAGTGGGACCTCATCAGACTAAAGAGCTTCTACAAGGCAAATGAAACCAGGATCAAAATGAATAAACAACCCACCAGCTGGGAGAAAATATTTGCAAATCGTTTGTCCGACAAGGGATTAATCTCAGTAATATATAAAGATCTCCTACAACTGAGCAACAAAAAAACAAACAACCCAATCAAAAAATGGGCAGAGGATATGAACAGACATTTTTCCAAGGAAGAGATACAGATGGCCAATAGACACATGAAAAGATGTTCAACATCACTAATCATCAGGGAAATGCAAATCAAAACTACACTGAGATATCACCTTACACCGGTTAGAATGGCTATAATCACAAAGACAAATAACAACAAATGCTGGAGAGGTTGTGGAGAAACGGGGACCCTCATTCACTGCTGGTGGGAATGCAAACTGGTGCAGCCTCTATGGAAAACAGTATGGAGAGTCCTCAAAAAATTAAAATAGAAATACCGTATGATCCAGCAATCCCACTCTTGGGCATCTACCCAATGGACGTGAAATCAACCATCACAAGAGGCGTATGCACCCCTATGTTCATTGCAGCATTATTCACTATAGCCAAGAAGTGGAAGCAACACAAGTGTCCCTCAACTGATGACTGGTTAAAGAAGATGTGGTATATACATACAATGGAATACTACTCAGCCATAAGAAAAGACACAATTGTCCCATTTGCAACAACATGGAAGGACCTAGAGAGTATATGTTAAGTGAAATAAGCCAGAGAGAGAAGGACAGACACTGCATGAACTCACTCATATATGGAATATAAGTGAACACACGGACAGAGAGAACTGACTGGTGGTTACCAAGGGGAAGGGGGGTGGGGGGGCACAAGAGGTGAAGGGTTACATCCACAAGGTGACGGACAAACAAAAATGTACAACTAAAACCCCACAGTGTTATAAACTAAGACATCAATAAAAAAAAAAAAAAAAAAAAAACTAGACTCATGGTGGTGAACACGACACAGTCTATACAGAAACTGAAATTTACTCAATGTTATAAGCCAATATGACCTCAATAAAATACTTTCTTTTAAAATCCAAAAAAAAAAAAAAAATTTAAAAACAAACAACCAACCTTATAACTGTGACTGGAAAAGGATTTACACAAGTTTGTTATTCTTCACTTCTATTGGTGGAACCTATTTGTTTTCCTGCCTGTTTGTCACACTACACACACTGGAGACAATGGCCATATGAGAGAAGGAACCATATTTTTATTTTCCAAGTCAAGGAACGCCCATCTTTAAAATAGCAATATTAGCATTTTAATTTGATATTGGCTTGAGATTAGGTCTAGTCCTTTTTGGCATGTGTTTATATGGAAAAATGAAAATGTATTATTTCGAGACTTAATGGTAGTTTTCTTAATTATGTCACATGCCTGGACTCAGCTGCAACAAGTTCTATGCTCTGAATTATTCGTCTCTTGGCAGATACTTAGTTTATGGAATATGATTAAAGAGCATCTCCTAATGTTTTAGAGCTTGTCTTCCCTACCCACATGTGAAAGAAATATTAAGTCTCTGACCTTGTACTCTATACACAGAAGACCCTTGATAAAAACCTTAGGGTTGAATTGAGGAGGATTCTGGGTAAATTCATCTCCCTCTGGGATCACCACCCTATTTGCTTATTCAGGGCGTGGTTCTCTTTCTTCTGGCAAGTTCAGCCTGAGTGCTATGAACTGGCTAATGCTGTATGTTATTCCGTTACGCATGTATTAGGTCAGATGATATCCCCACAGAATAATCAAGCCCAGTCAACAGGTTGTTCTTCTTACAGACCTGTGAAATCCCCTGGGTGCTCCTAAGGGCTTTTTGGTTTCTCAGAGCATGGCAGGAAGAATGTAGTGGGAAGCTCATAAGGTGGTGTCAGAGCCTGTTATTTCATGTGAAGGAGCAGTGCCTATGTAAGTAGTAGTTGGGCTATACAATCAGGAGTCAGAATTGGGAACCAAACTGGCAGTTCATTATGTTCAGCACGTCTCATCTTGATTGACACACCTCGTAAACAGTCATCTCCAATAAGAGAAATGGGGGTTTGTATCCATTAGACAAATGGCTCAGCTGGGTCACAGAGTAGTGTAAGTCGTTTTTGCCTGAGGTTAGACATTACAGGAAGTCACTCAGAAGCATTCCACAGAGCTTGGGAACAAAGATACTAGAAGACACATTTGTCATGTAATGGTTGGTCTTTCTTCAGAATATTCACTAAATATGCAACAGCCATTATAAAGTGGGACGGGTACAAGTTACTTAAATGAGCTATCAGCTGAAAAACTGGAGAAAATATGAAGGCTGTGTCGGGGGACCTAACAGTTACAGTATCTAAAATTAACTAAAGGAAGTGCAAACCTCTGGAATCAAATAGAACAAATGTTTTATAAGGGATACAGATAAAAGGAACACTGGCGTGAAGGAAGGTGTGATGGTTAATTTTATGCGTCAATTTGAGTGTGCCTAGATTACACATTGTTTCTAGGTGTGTCTGTGAGGGTGTTTCCAGATGAGATTAGCATTTGAATTGGTGGACTCAGTAGATTGTCCTCCCCAATGTGACTGGGCATCATCCAATCCATCGGGGGCCTGAATACAACAAAAGGTGGAGGAAGGAGGAATTTGCTGCTTTTTTCCTGCCTCGTTGCTTGAACTGGAGCATCTCATCTCATCTTCTGCCCTTGGACTGGGATTCACACCATTGGCTCCCCTGGTTTTCAGGCCTTTGGACTGAATTGCGCCATTGGTTTTCCTGAGTCTCCAACTTGCAGACAGCAGATCATGGGACTTCTCAGCTTCCATAATTGTGTGAATTAATTCCTCATAATAAATCCCCATATAAATACACACACACGCACACACACACACAAATATATCCTACTGGTTCTGTCTCTCTGGAGAACCCTGACTAATAGAAAAGACATATTAAAATCTTGTGTTTGAAGATTCGCTGTTCCCTAGAGTTGCTTTGGTAATGAAGATTGGAAAGAAATATGTTAGATATTAAAACAAAGGAACAGTTTCATTAGTATCACCAGCAATCAATTGCTAAACATAAAGTGGCCAAGAAAGCACATTAGAACCAGGTTCAAGAGCTCAGAGAAGCTCTTCTACTCTGTAAGATTCCTTGCAGTCAACTCCAGAGAATGGGCGTCAGCTGGAAGTCTGGGAGTGCTGGATTAGTCAGAAAGGTCAAATTCAAGGATCAAAGGGACACATAATTGTTATCCCTGCTGGACATCCATGGAATAAGGGCAAGGAGAGCTAGAGGCACACCAGCTGTGCATGCAGCAGTCAGAGAGAAGGGAGGGGCTTTTCTGGATCAAATGTGTCAAGCAGGCCCTGAGGAAAAGAGAGAGCTGCAAACAATGACAGCCCTACAAAGCACGGGAACAGGCAGAAACCAAAAGAGAAAAGGCAGAAAAAGCCAGTGGTTATGTGCCGGTCTTTTCAATTACTCTTCAATACACTGTCAGCTATTTAATCCTCTCTTCCCCCTTTTTAAGTGAAAGATTATATAACAACAAAACAGTGGTATTTAATTTTTAATTAAAAGAAAATCATTGTATTTGGACATTTATATAAAAACAATATAGGACAGAAGTCACTACTGGAGTGTTGCTTAAAATAACAATTAAAAACACTATTTTAGAGAGGTATGTGAATGGAATTGTTAAACTCTGAAAGACAAAGTACCCTGTACAGGAATACTTTAGAAGAAGTAACTCGATAAGATGATACTTTTTAAGGGACTGATTGATAGAATGCTCTTTCCAGTTTCTTCTGTAACGGTAATATCAGCGTAGTGCCTTTATCCATAGTACAACCATATATTTTGAGTTATGTGCCTTCAAGAAACAACAGTGCTGAACATACAATGCATAGACTACCTAGAATGGGTGTGAAAGAAAGAAAATTGAAATGAGTAGAACAAAAAAAATGCCACATTTTATTCCATATGAGATCAATTTCTTCTTATAGCCTATTACCTATGACATCAATTACCTATGAAAATCAAGCTCATAACTTGAGTTCATTTTCCTCATGATGTTCTAACAATCACCAGTGTGAGGGATCAGAATCTGCCTCTCCAAAATATGTCTCTTTGGCTTGATTATTTTTTATTTATTTATTTATTTTTTTGTGAGGAAGACCAGCCCTGAGCTAACATCCGTCCAATCCTCCTCTTTTTGCTGAGGAAGACTGGCCTTGGGCTAACATCGTGCCCATCTTCCTCTACTTTATATGGTACGCCACCACGGCGTGGCTGACAGGCAGTGCATCGGCGGGCGCCCGGGATCCGAACCTGCGAACCCCAGGCTGCCAAGCGCGGACTAAACCGCTGCGCCACCGGGCGGCCCCCTGGCTTGATTATTTTTAAAGACAAAAGACTCCAAAAGAAACTTTGACCTTCCCCCTAACTGCCTAAAAGAATTTAAGATAGAAGGCCTGTCCCCAGGACAAGCTCTCACCACAGATAACTCTGGCTATGATAGATTGGGAGGATGCTTGCTAAGCCGACTTTTATCAAAGTTCCCCTCTTGGGTCACATTGTCTATAGATAGCCCAGCAAACATTTGTTTGTCAAACATTTGCTTTTCCATCTCCATGTAAATTGCCTTCCTCCCCTTTGAAGTCCCAAACCACTACCCCCAACATCCTCCTCTGTTTTTAGCTGAAGATTCAAGGTGGTGGCTTTGACCATATTGGCAAGTTACTCAGTTTTGTTGGGTTTCTCCCATGTATACATGTTATTAAACTTTGTTTGATTTTCTCCTGTTATTCTGTCTCTTGTCAATTTAATTCTTAGACCAGCCAGAAGGACCTAGAAGGTAGAAGAATAGTTTTTCCTCCCCTATACCAGGACTTTCATTTTTATCAAATAGAATTTATTATATATTTAATTCTGAATCACATTGGGCTGGGTATTATTTTAAACAAGGCAAATAGGAACAGTTTATACATTCTGGAAGCTTATAGATTAAAATGGGTAGTAGTAAGAAACACATGTGTAAAAAACATACACAGGTAAAACACCTACTAGTAAGTATCTAAGCAACATGAGTATATACTAAACTAAATTATTTCCAGTGCTTTTAACACAATATGATGGAAAGGACTTTTAAAAATGTCTTTAGCCATCTAGGTAGCCAAGACACAAATGCTCCACAGAAGCCTACAGCTTAGGTTTGAGTAGGAGTAAGAAAAGCCTTCAGCCTATGCAGGCTGGAAAACTGGAACAGAGTTCACACAAAGCTGAGTCCCCAAATAGCAAAGAGTTCTTATCTTTAGAAATACATAGATGAAATTTCATGATGTCTGGCATTTTCTTCAAAATAATCCACAGGTGAGGACTTACAGATGAAACCAGATTGGCTATGAGTCAACAATTGTTGAAGCTGGGTTATGGCTACATGGGGGTTTATTATACCATTCTGTCTACTTTTGTATATGTTTGAAATTTTCTGAAATAACATTTTTAAAGAACCTTAGGATAAAAAGAAAAACCATAAATTATGGAGAGAAATTCGAAACAAAACTGACAAAAGATGAGAATCCAAAATGCTTCAAGAACTCCTATAAATCATTAAGAGAAAGATAAAGAAACCAATTGAAAAATGGATAAAAGCCATAAATAAGCATTTTATGAAAGAACAAAAAAACGCCAAAAAAAAAATCAAAAGATATTTAGCCTCACTACATAAGGAATAAAATGCAAATGAAAACAACAATGAGATATTCTATACACCATGATAGGCTACTACCAACATCCAAGAATCTTATACCAACAAAATTTTACTTTTCACTCACACTAAAAGTCCATTGTAGGTCAGTTGGGAGGCTCTCTTCCTCATAGTCACTTGTATTCCCAAGGTCACACAGCAGTCACCTCCTGAACATTTTAAGTCTCTTTTCCAAAGGGAAGAGAGCCATGGAGGTGTTTGGGTCAGCAATTAATTGCTCCAGCCTGGAAATGGCACATATCTCTTCACAACTCATTGGTCAGTACAAATCACATAAACTCACCCAACTACAAGGGACCAGGAAATACAATTCCCCCTACCATGTGTTTGGAAGGGGGGATGACTGGAAATGTTTGGGGAAACCAAATAACTTCCACAGATGCCAATTTTTTTCCATCAGGTTGGCAAAACTATCTAGTCTAAAAAAAAAATACTGGTGAAGATATCAAGCAAAAGAAACTCTTATACACTGTAGACTAAAGAGTAAATTGAGATAACCACTTTAGAAAACAATTTAACATTACTTAGCAAAATCGGAAATTCACATAGTCTTCAACTCAGCAATACCACTCCAAGATATATACCTTAGAGAGACTTTGCATATGTGCACCAAGGACATATTCAAATATGGTCATGGCAGCATTGTTTGTAAACAAACAAAAACAAAACTGGAAACAGATTTCACATCCACAAACAGTAAAATAGATAATTTTTTGAATATTTATTTAATGAAATACCAATCAGTATAGAAAATGAACAAAAGATACACATTTATTTTGTTGAATTTCAAAAACATCATATTGACTGAGAAAGTATGTCAAGAATTATGTTTCTTTGGCAAACGTCTAAAACAGTCAAAATTAATATATTGTTTTAGGAATACATACCTAAGCAAATAAATAAATAAAAGTGAGTGTAAAACAAAATTCAAAATAGAGGTTACCTCTGAGTGGATTGGGGGAGGGGGTATGATCAGGAACTGTTATAAGGTGCTAGTAATATTCTTTTTGGAATAATAAGCTGTTTGGAGTTTTAAACATGTGTTAATTATTTTTTCTTTAACTTGTATATATACTCTTGTTTATTTGTACTCCTCATATTGTGGAGAAAAACCAATCAATAGAAACAGAACAAAAAATGACACAAATGGTAGAATTAGTAGTTGAGGACATTAAAAAAGCTGTTAACACTATGTTCTGTATATTTAAGAAGGTAGAAGAAAGCACAAGCATGATGAGAGAGAAATTAAAAAGAACAAATCAAACTTCTGGAGATGAAACATATAATAACTGATGTGAAAAATCCACTGAATGGGATTAACAAACTAGACACAGCAGAAGAAAAGCTTAGTGCACTTGAAGACATAGCAACAGAAACTGCAAAGAAGGAAACAGAGAAAAAGACCAAAATAACGAACAGGGCATTAGTGATCTGCACATCAATATCAAGTGGTCTAATATAGGTACAGTTAGAGTCCTCGGGGGAGAGTGGAGAGGGAAGACAGAAAAATATCATAATAAAAAATGCCTGAGGGGCCGCCTGGTGGCACAGCGGTTTAGTCCACGCTTGGCAGCCCGTGGTTCGCTGGTTCGGATCCCGGGCGCCCGCCGACGCACTGCCTGTCAGCCATGCCGTGGCGGTGTCCCATATAAAGTGGAGGAAGATGGGCACGGATGTTAGCCCAGGGCCAGTCTTCCTCAGCAAAAAGAGGAGGATTGGTGACGGATGTTAGCTCAGGGTCGGTCTTCCTCACACACACACAAAAAAATGCCTGAAATATGTCCAGATGTGAAGGAAACTATAAATGTATAGGTCCAAGAAGCTCAATGAGCCACAAACAAAATTTTAAAAATGAAAAAACTATAATGCAGTACATCATAATCAATTGCTGAAAACCAGTGAAAAAGAGAAAATCTTAAAACAAGCCAGGGTGGAGGGGGAGAAGAGGGAGACACTTTACTTACAGAGGAGTAAGGATAAGAATTACGGTAGATTTCTTGTCAAAAACAATGCAAGCTGGAAGAGAGCAGAGTGAAGTCTTTAAAGTGTTGGGAAAAAATACTGTCAACTTAGAATTCTTTACCCAGTGAAAATATCTTTCATTTTTGAAAGATACCAAATCACCAAATACGTGGAGTTTTTTCCCCACACCAAGCAATTCTCACACATCAGCTGGGTGTCCTACAATTTAACTGAATTCTGACACTATCTACCTGGAGATAGTGTCAGATCCCACAGGTTAATGGCTCAGTCCCACAAGACTTCCCCCACTTTAGATGCCAATCACAAGGCCAAGCTGTCATCTGTGCTTCTGACACATCAGCTATAAATTGGAGGTTCTCATGACCCCCTCCTGGGGTTTGATAATTTCCTAGAGCAGCTCACAGAACTCAGGGAAAACAGTTTACTTACTAGATTACTGGTTTATTACAAAGGATATAAACTCAAGAACAGCCAGATGGAAGAGCTGCATAGGGCAAGGTATGTGAAAGGGGTGTGGAGCTTCCATGTCCTCTCCAGATGTGCCTCCCTCCCAGGTCCTCTGCATGTCCACTGACCTGGAAGCTCTCTGAAGCTCATACTTTAGGGATTTTTATGGAGGCTTCATTATGTAGGCATGTTTGATTAAATAATTAGCCATTAGTGATTAGGTCAATCTTCAGCCCCTCTCCACTCCTTAGAGGTTGGGAGTAGGGCTGAAAGTTCAACACTCTAATCACATGGTTGGCTCCCTTGGCAACCAGCCCCCATCCTTAGGGGTTCTTCAAAGGCCACCTCATCACCATAAACTCAGGAGTGGTGGAAAGGGGCTTGTTATGAGTAACAAAAGACACCTTTATCACTCTTACCACTTAGGATATTCCAAAAGTTTTAGAAGCTCTGTCCAGCAATGGAGACAAAGACCAAATACATATTTCTTATTACAAATCACAATATCACAAATGTTTAGAGGGAAATTTATAGCATTAAATCCTTACATCAGAAAAAAGTCATCAGTGACCTAAGCTTCCACCTCAAGGAACTAAAGAAAGAACAAACTAAACTCAAAGTAAGCAGAGAAAAGGAAACGGTATAGATAATGTGGAAAAACAAAAAGTTAAGTAGGAAACAAACAAAAAATAGAAAATATTATTGGAATCAAATGCTGGTTATTTGAGATGATCAACCTTGAGTTAGATTGATCAAGAAAAAAAGAGAATACCAATTATAGGGATGAGACGGGGGACATCACTACAGGGGTTGTTGACAATAAAAGGATAAGGAAATATTATGAACAACTTTTACCAATATATTTGACAACTTAGATGAAATAGACAAATTCTTTGAAAGAAACCATCTTCCAAAGATGATTCAAGAAGAAATAGACAATCTGAATAGCTCTGTCTTAGTCTGCTCAGGCTGCCATTACAAAATACCATAGACTGGGTGGCTTAAACAACTGAAATTTATTTTCACACAATTCTGAATACTGGAAGTCCAGCATCAAGGCGCTAGCAGGGTCAGTGTCTCTCTCCCTGAGCTGCAGATGGCCACCTTCTCACTGCCTCCTCACACGGCAGACAGAGATCTTGCTCTCTTCCTCTTCTTTTAAGGTCACAGTCCTAGCAGATTAGGGTCCCACACTTACGACCTCATGTAACCTTAATAACCTCCCAAAGATCATATTTCCAGATGTAGTCACATTGGGGGTTAGGGCTTCAACATATGAATTTGGGGGGGCACAATTCACTACACAGCATTCTGCCACTAGCCCACCAAAATTCATGTCCTCATCACATGCAAAACACATCCATTCCATCTCAACAGCACCAAAAGTCTTAACTCATTCCAGCATCAACTCTAAAGTCTAAAGTTTTTACTTCTCTGGGATAAATGCCTCAAAGAGCTACTGCTGAGTTGTGTTGTAAATGTATGCTTAATAAGGAACTGCCAGATTCCCAGGGTGGCTGTATCATTTTACATTTCCATCAACAATGTCTGAGAGATCCAGTTTCCCTGCATTCATGCCAACATTTGATATTGTTAGTATTTTTTATTTTAGCTATTCTAGTAGGTGTGTAGTAATATCTCTTGGTGGTTTTAATTTGCATTTCCCTAATGGCCAGTGATGCTGAACAACTTTCATGTGCTTATTTGCCAACCGTATATCTTTGGTGAAATATCTGTTCAACTCTTTTGTCCATCTTTGAACAAATTATTTGTTTTCTCACTACTGAGGTTAGAGAGTTCTTTGTATATTCCACATACAAATCTTTTATAAGACATATGATTTGCAAATATTTTCTCCCAGTGAGTGGTTTGTCTTTTCATCCTCTTAACAGGGTCTTTCACAGAGCAGAAGTTTTAAATTTTCAATGATCAGTTTTTCAATTCAAATTGAATTAAATTAAAAATTCAGTAAAAAGGCCAGTCACATCATGCAAATTTCAAGTACCCACATGGAGCTTGTGGCTACCTATTGAACAGCACAGCATAGAGGATAGGTGAAATTTGGTTGGGCATCATTCCAGATGAGGGACCAATATAAACAGGACCAGAAGCATGAATGGGTGAGGAAAGTGAAAGGAGAATAAACAGACCCAGTTGGTAAAGTGTGAGATTCAGGACAACAGACAGGCTCCAGCTGGAAGGTCAGTTGGGTCTAGATTGTGAAAGATGCTGAATGCCAAGGAAAGGGCTGAAGCCTTATCTGGCAGGCTCTGTGCAGTCCTTGGGATTTTCCAAACAGGAGAACGGTGTATTGCAGGCAGTGTTTTAGGAAGATTCATCGACAGCAGTGTTCAAAGAGGACTGGAAAAATTGCAACCATACTCTCCACTCCTCCCTCCTGTTTCCCTCTCTTTCCTTAATTTTCTCTGCACAAACTCTCAAGCGCTTAGCCGTGAGAGCCCAGTCAGGGCTAATGTTGAAAACATTTCACTTTTTCCCCTAATCTTGAGCACCTTACTCTAGCTTATTAATTGTAGATAGGGTAGAAAGAAGGGGCATAAGATAATATCTAGTAAGAAGTGAGACAGCTTATAGGTATTATTGTACAGAAAACAAGTTTTTAAAAAATATGAAGAAGTGTGAGAAAACTAAGTCAACAAAAGCAAGAAAAACTCAAGGACAGAAGAGAGGCTCAAGGAAGTAAAGTTTTTCCTTAATATTATTGTCCCAAGATTGACAGACATTTACAGACAAAACTAGTCTATAGTTTTTCACACAGAAACAGAACATAGAAAAGACTACAGATCTGCTATCAATGATTAAGAGATATCATTTGAATGTGATCAATAAGTCAGGAGATACAGTGGACTCAGAGTGGATTTGTTGACTCAACAATCTCGTTAAGAGCCCAGGTGCCTTCAGTCCTTCCTCTCTGCCATCCTTAGTGCACACGTGAGGGTTTTTCCTCATGGTCACAAGACGGCTACCACAGCACCAGGCATCATATTCTCACATGACATCACCCAAACTAAGAATCAAGGTGTTGGGATTTGCAGTGGGGATTGCTGCACTTCCCCTATCTTTTAGGAGGGAGAAAAATCTATCCCAAGCCTTCCACTAGAATTCTCATTACATTGCACTGACCAGGACTGGGTTACATGCCCACTTGTAGACCAGTCACTGGCAAAGGGGAAAAGGGTTGCCATGACTCACTAAGGTCAAACATGACTCAACTGCTAGCAAATTGTTGCCCAAGCTAAACTGAGATAGCAAACAGGAAGGGGAATGACTGATGGATAAGCAAGTAACCTTGTCTGTCACAGAGAAGTACAAAAGAATTGACAGGGACAGGGAGATAATCAGGGAACTAGAGGAGCTTTATGGGACACTAGTCTAATAAGTTTCAGAATGTTCTACTCATGTCTGTCTGCCACCATTGAATGTCTGGCACCAACTTTGCACATTGTGGGTGCTCAACAAACATTTTAGGATAACTGAATATAGAAGATGGCAAACTGAGTTGGATTTAAACATGCAGAAATATTTATGAGGGATGAGAAATCACACTGATACTAAGAAAGCGAGCTTTCTTTATCAGAGAGCCAAAAGGAAGAAATGTTTAGGGAGGCAGGGTAATAATGAAGCCTGGCTGTCCACCATTACTGGGTGCTGATGGGCAGACATGTCCAGGTGGAAGTAGGTGACCATCAATGAGAAGAAGAAAAATGTGTGCACCTTCAACAGCCCAAAGAATGCAATCTGGGGACAATTCATTAACTCCATCCACAAATATTTACTGAGAACCTATTATATGTCAGGCACTATTCTAGGTACTTGCGATACATTAGTGAACAAAGACAAGAATTTCCTGCTCCCATGAGCTTGCGTTCTAGCATAATAATGAGTGAATGATATAGTAAGTGACAGGTGATAAGTGCTATGGGCAATAAATAGAGCAGAGTGGGATAGGTTAAACAGGGTGGTCAAGGACATCTCACTGGGAAGGTAACAACTGAGTGAACTCTTGAAGGAGAACCCTGAGGACACTTGTGGGAAGAGTGTGTCTAATGTTAGACTCCCCGTTTCTCCACTCTACAGAGTGACTTTATTACTGGCACCTTCCTTGCCTCCAGCCCTCTAAACTCATGGGCCTCCCAGCCCTTCCCTGAGAGATCTCGATGGGTCAGGGACATGAGCCATGGCTTCTCTTCGAAACCCAGTTGAAGACTTCTGTATGCCTGTTTCCATTGTTCCCATCGATGTGGATTTCATATTTCTTTGCCATTTCACATCTGACATCTAGACATAGTGCTCATTTTTAAGTAATTAAGGTTGAATCCCCTTAATTTCATTATTGCTTGTTATTATCTCATTAATATGTCTTTTCTAGTTAATGTTTGTAAGAACTGTAACCTAGCCAATGCCATGGGAATGATCAGTCCTTGACAAGTAAGCTGAATCAATGCACTGTATCTGGATAGGTTATAAATTCTACAAAAATTTAGAAAATACTTATGAAATCATGATTCTACCCTGATGTTCTCTAAGTGAGTCTTTTCACTTACATAGGAAAGTATAACAGTCTTTTCTCCAGTCCTACACATCCCAGTTGTGCCACTTACTGGTTTGTGTGACTTTAGGTAAACTCAATGGGCTTCAGTTTCCTTTTCTGTAAAATAAAGGGCTGGGTTGGCTGATCTGTATGATCCCTTCCAACTCCAAGATCCTCTGACTCTGAACAATTAGTTTCATCAAGCCATGCACAGATTCCACTGTCTGCTTCTTTGGAGGAGACATTTATTGTGGCCAAAATTGCATTTTCATAAGAGTTGAATTAATAATTTTGAATTACCTTGCTTTCCAAACTGTTAGTCTTAAGGTAGCGATCACTGACAGTTTGTTTATATAAAATACAGATTCAGTGCATATCACACCACCACGGAACTCTGGATCAATGATCGTACATGATATGTTACAAAATAAAACCCACTTTAAATGCTCTACTTTTTAAAAAGAATAAGTTTTTATTATATCCAATGCAACTATCAACCCACATAATTTCCTAATTCCACTATCCAAAGCACATCAGTCTAGAATAATTCACCCCACCTTCAGGACCAGGTGGGCTCTGTAATTGGATGCTGCAGGGTTTAACCCTGACTCTTCGTCTAACCATATTTTATATCTTGGAAATACCATTTAACCTCTTCTGTGCTGTTTCCTCTTCTGCAAATTGAGGGAGCCCAAGAGAATGATGCTCAAGGTCCATCTCAGGTCTAAATTCTGTGATTCCTGGATAAAGAAATCTGCTGGCAGAAGTCTGCAGGAGACTTTTCTCATTGGCTCTGGGAGGGCTCCTTGTGCCCTGCAGCCCAGCAGGAGAACAAGCTCACAAATACTGAAGAGCCCCCTAATGACTTAATGGGCTTTAATATGGGCAGCTAGGTTTAATTTTCTCTTATAGCACATTCCCTGGGGGTAAAGTGTGCTTTCCAGAGGAATAATAACTGCATAGGATGTTTTGATTGCTGGAGGATATCTCATTTGGAAATCGAGTTTAAGTCACATTCCTCTGGTAGTTTTTACTAACAGAACAAAATAAAAGCTCCCAAAGGAATGCTTATACTTAGAGCTTAAATATTGCAATGTCAAAAGTATCTAAGAGTTAAGCATCTGTAAGTGTTTAAAATAGGGTGAAATCACAAATTCTACTTCTAATAATCTCTTTTAAGTTTGATTAGAAGCCAAAAAGAACCAGCAAAATTCCAGGGAACAACTGTTAACTGTATGGTCATGTCTAATAACTCAAATTATAAGAGAGTGGGGGGAAGTGCACAGATTGTCCATACAAGCGCACAATCAACTTTACACATGAGAGAATGGGTCATGCAGAGGATGCTGAAGAGTGCCTTTTCTCTCTCTGGTGGACTTTGATAGTAATGCCGTCACATGAAGACCCGCCTACAGAGTACAATAAAGTCAGCCTTTCTGCCTGAATTTTCAGGATTTAGCCATCCCTACCCCTACACACATGCATCATAGCTTTACACATTCCTCTGGTTTTCTATGATTATGGACCAGACATCACGTCAGATGCTTTATTCACATTATGTTATTTAATCTTCTCAACAGCCCAGAAAAGTAGCAATTCTTTGCTCTTATGTGACAGTAGAAACTGAGGTCCCAAGAGGTTATATATGTGCTGTAAACTGCTTTCCTTCAAATGCAAAAGAACATTGAAGGAATACAGTCCTTGATCATAGCCTTTCGTTCATTCGTTCATTTATCCATCCATTCATTCATTCACTTATTCATTCATTCATTCACTCATTTATACATCCATTCATTCAGGAACTCATTCTATTTTTAACATACTCTATTCTAAGGAAAGCTTCCTATAAATCCAGCCCAACTCTCCTTTTCTTATTCAGTTTTCAGTGGAGATGGGAACTCAGAGGAATGATTAGCTCAACTGTGTCTCTACTTCCATTATCTGATTACCCCTCCATCTTGCCTTTCCTGGGTTAAATTATAAAATTTCCTTTCTGGTTCTTTTTGCAACCATTTTCAAAAGACATCTTCTCTTTTAGGTCCAGAACTGCACAGAAGAAACAGTATTTTCATAGGGAAGAGTAAAACAGAAAGATTACCACAGCGTTTTTACATTAGCACCATGACATTTCTAATAATCTACATAGAAGAATACTTTTTTTAGCATCCTCCTAAGCGCCTCTTGAAAACCTCTGTGACATACTCGATAGCTACTGACTAATTTGTTCTGGCAGAAAAATGAGTTCAGTATTACTGAAAATATGTTTTCTATCACCAGATCTTATTCAGGTCATTGAGTGGCTTTTTACTGGTGGAAGGGAGTAGAATTTACCTTCAATGAAACATTATTGAGAAGAGAGAGAGAAATAACATTTTGACCTACTCCAACATTAGCAAAATGCAAATCATAGTCAATTTTCTATGAGGTGATATTTCAATAGTTTGCATTTCTGTAGTTGTACGTCAATCTGCATTTTTTTTTTTTTTGAAGCAAGAGAATGAAGGATGCATGAAATAGACTGTGAATAAACAACTGTGAAAAACTAACTTTAAGCAGCTTTGGCTTAGTGACTAAGATAATGCCATTTCTCTAGAGAAGTTCTAAATATAGAGGAATAATGGATAGCAGTTTACCACAAGCTGCGTAGCTCCCTAAACTAACAGGGGCATCAAATATGAGAGGATGTACAGTCCCCACAGCAATTTCAGAGATTGATTAAGGATGTACTGGGGACAGGTTCCAATGGGTGTGGCAGGTAGGGGAGGGGCCACACCTCATTCTTTCTTCTCTCGCATGCAGAGATGTGGTAGCTGCGATATAAACCGCAGATGTGAGTGAGTAGGATGTTAAGTGGAAGAAAGGAGAGCTCTTCATTATTCTTCTTTTGGAAATAAAGACAGATAAAATTCAGCAATCATCAAGCCTTTTCATTTCCCTCCAATTTGTCAGCACAGTGAGGATGCTGGCTCCCTTTCCTATTCCTGCTGACACCAAGAGGAGGTAGGGTGGACTAACGTGTGAAAAAGAAAATTAAGCTTGAAGGGTGGCTTTTGTTTTGATGTTTGCTAGACATCCTGTCTTGTGTTAAAATCAGATGTTTCAGCTACTGGCAGCCACAGGATTTTAACGTTGAGAACGCAGGGCAGCATTCTCTAGACAAATCCCCAGATGCATAAAACAATTGTCAGTTTTGATTAAAAATTATGACTTCTTGGACTTTGATTTTAGCTATACAGAACAGAAAAATCTGAAAATTTAGCATAATGCCCTGTGTAAGCTGTGCCAGAGTAATAGTCACTTCCCTACTAATGAAAAGCTCCCTGGTCAAAATCACACCAATAAATGCATATTTAATTAGTTTATAGGAATCTAAAGAGGCAAAATTCAAAGATTCTCTCATAGGTGACCTTTATGAGAGAGGTTTTACCCTCAGATGCCTCAGGGCAAAATTTCAACCCAAATGAAATTGACGAGACATGGCTGGTTATTTAGCAAGATCATTGTCTTCAGATAGCATTTAGCTTTTTTTCAGAGTTAGGGCTTTATACAGATTTTGGAGGTGGGTCAGTGGTACAGAGACTTAGATTTAGAATGTGCTAATTAAAATGTATCCTTCATATCAATTTCAGAGAGGTAAGTAACAAGCTTAATCCATGGCATTTAATCATTGAGATTGGTTTTGACATTTTTAGAACAAGAAACCTAATACTGAGATGTGATTACTTTGCCACAGATTTGCAAGGAAGGTGACATGCCACATGAGAATTTACAAACAGAGGAGAGCATGGACTAGCCAGGTGGGGGAAGGGAAGATAGCAAAGATCTTGACGTCAAAAAACTCAAAGTAAATACGGGATTTTCAAATTACGTCTCTCTGAGGTCTAGGAATAATTTTGTACACATTATCTAAACTTTCCTCCATCTCATCATGCTTCACTGCTCTACCCCTGGGCTCTTTTTAGATTTAAGGGGAGAAAAAACAAAGATGAATGTGAAAGCAAATTTTCTAACCAATAGCTAAAGGGAGAACGCTTGGTCTACTCTGTAGGAGAATGTGGCCTCCTCTGGACCCACCAGCTCAGGGCTTATTGCCCAGCTCTCAGACCCTGACAGGATGCCCTAATACTGTCTGGACACGGACAAAGGATATTTAAGAAATGTCCTTTCCAGCTGCCCTGCACCCTATAAGCAATCCATCACAAAGACGAGATTTGTCAACTGGCCCCCTTCAGCCAGTCTAATCTCCTGGTCGCAGATGAAGAAGGACTGTCCACTGCTGACCTTGTTAAAGGGACAGGATTTGGAAACAGGGAATCTGAGTGGTGACATGAATAATCCAATTTTTCATTTTAAGCTTCTGAATGAAGGCTACTAGACATAGATGTGAGAAGAATGGGGGTTTTGGTATCAGATAGACCTAAGTTTGAATCTAGATTCTGACACTTAGTAGCTCTTTGACTTTGGACAAATTATCGAGCATCTCTGTTATTCAGTTACTTCTGTTATAAAATGGAGAATATGATACTTACCATTTAGGGTTATGGTGAGGTCTAAATGAGAGAATGTGTGTGAGATACACTTAGCTGGCTTTTGGCTAACAGGAAGGGCTCAATACCACTTTAAATTCTTTTCTCTTCTCTGGTCCTTATCTTCCTTTCTAGCTTTGGAAAGAGATTTTTTTTTTTTGCTTTTTTCTCCCCCAAACCCCAGTAGATAGTTGTATGTCATAGTTGTGCATCCTTCTGGTTGCTCTATGTGGGATGCCGCCTCAGCCTGGCTTGATGAGCGGTGTGTAGGTCCACATCCAGGATCTAAACTGCTGAACCCTGGGCAGCTGAAGCAGAGTGTGTGAACTTAACCACTATGCCACCAGGCCGGCCTCCGAGATTTATTTTTTTGATAATTGCTTTTTTACCTAGCCTGCTAAAATGTATTTGTTTTCTCTGAAATGGTCTAAACCAAGTTGAGATGATAATAATAGCACTTTATATATTGGTTAGTTGTGTACTGTTTTGTGATAATTGGAGTGTAAGAAATGTCATATCTTTGAAAAAGAATCCAATTTGACCTCACACTTGCTGAGTTTGGCAAGAAGTCCAAAATTGACCAGTTTAGGGGGATAGGGAGGAGGGATGGAGAATGTCCCTTTTCCCATTTAGATCCTACAAATATGCTAGGAGCTGATTCCTTGTACACAAATGGGAAGGTGCCTGATCTTCAATTCACAATCTCCCTTGCCTTTATTATTGTATCACTTACTCAGTGCACCTGACTGGTGCTCCTCATCCGTCTGGCGGCATCCTGCCCCAGGCAGATTACAGAGATGGCCCTCACAGCAGCCCTCACCACAGACCACAGGAACGTTCTCAGAGGTTCCCAAGACTTCTTGTTGGGTTGAGCTTCTCCTGACACCCATGCAGCCATTCCTATACTAGATCATCTGGCTACAGACATTCTATAACTGAGAAATCCACCACGTTCCTCCCCAGGTGTAATAGTCAGAATAAGCTATTGTTATGATGTGGTAACAAAGAGGTCTCAAATATTAGTAGCTTAAATCAACAAAGTATTTCTTTACAAGCCTGCCTCTTTCTTGGGAGGCCTGGGGCAAGAGAATGGGTACTTGGGAGACCCACATACCATATGTCTAATTATTTAAAAGTTATAAACCAAGGTAATAAATTGTTAAGTGGAATGTGTTCTACCCTCTTACCTTGAAAACATGCCTTTAAAACAACCTGGAAACCCAGATTTGAATTTAGAATTCTGAGACTCCTATGCTGGAACATGGTGTGTAGGGCAAGACAGCCTTTTAGCCTGTTCTGTTCCTGGACACCCTAGCCTCTACATTCAAACTCTGTAAGTATGCCCCTTGGTGGAGGATGAATCCAAAGAAGAGTAGCATGCAGGCTCTGGAAGCAGACTTGCAGACATTTGGGCAAGGAATTTTGAGGGCCCTGTTATTCAAACCACGGGGGTGAATTTGCAAATACAGAATCCACAAACAAAGAGGACTGACTACTTTGTTATGTTTTGTCCGCTTGTTTTTGTTAAAAATTTTGTGAGAGAAATTAACAATTGGGTGCACAGAAAGAATAAAAGCTGGGTTATCAATTCTGACCATCCTGGTGCAAATAAGCCCAAAATTTAAGAATTCAGTGTTGAGTTCTTTTGAGAAGGGGAAGGGATAATTCCTTTTCTATTCTTTTTTGCTGATAGATCTTCATGTGGGGTGCAGGGAAACAAACTAAGCACAGGTAATTCACATCACAATGGTGATCACATTGTGCCAATTCACATGATAATTGGTGATCACTGTGCCACACATGACATGCACTGTATAATTCCCCTAGTGCATTCATACTCCTCAGCTCACTTAGTCATCACCACCATCTCGGGGGAGGAGGGTAGTAGGGGTGGATGGAGTAGATGAGTTGTTACAACCTCCATTTTCAGATGAGGAAACCAAGGTTGAGAAAAAGGCCGTAGCCAGGGACAGAGAATAGAGAAGGAAGAGACCTGGGGGCTGGTCTTCTAGTGCATCCTCTCTTCCAACTGTTGTGTGCTGCTAGAGAGTAGCCATCTCAAATTCAAGGGAGAGTCCTTTAAATCCATAGAAGTCAGCCAAGCAGGAGTTCTGAGCAGTTTAGCCTGAACAGCCACTCATAAAAAAAAACATACGATTTTATGTAATTGCTTGAGCATTCCTGCCAAGGACTATCCTTCACCCATTTTATTTGTATTCCTTTATTTGGTGATGTTACATAGTTCCTGAAGTCTTGAAAGCCCTCAAGAGGCTATAGAACCAGAAAAGTAGAGAGTCACTTTTCTAGGTCAGCTCTGCTTTGAATCATGCAATTAATCATAAGCACCATGTCTTTATTTATTTATTTTTGTGAGGAAGACCAGCCCTGAGCTAACACCCGTTGCCAATCCTCCTCTTTTTGCTGAGGAAGACGGGCCCTGGGCTAACATCAGTGCCCATCTTCCTCCACTTTATATGGGACACCGCCACAGCATGGCTGACAAGCGGTGCGTCGGTGGGCACCCGGCATCCGAACCTGCGAACCCTGGGCTGCCAAGCGCGGACTAAACCACTGCGCCACTGGGCGGCCCCAATCATAAGCACAATATCTTATTAGTAAGTAGAGCACCTGGACTAACCACTATTTGCATTACAGGAAAATAAAACAAAACATGAATAAAAGAAAAAGAGGAGACACCACATGCATAAGTAGAAACACTACTTAGTTTCTTTGATCTCTGCTTATCATTTGTAAATTTCTTGCCTTCAACAAATGAATGACCTGCTTGCTATGGGTCAGGCATTGTGCTAACAGCTCTACATGCAATTTCATTAAATCTTCAGATCAGCCCTGTAGGGCTGTCCTCTTTCTACATGTGAGAATGCTAAGGTTTAGAGAGGTTAATTAACATGCAAAGGTCACACAGCTAATGAGTGGCTGAGCGGGTATTCAAATCCCCATCAGTCTATTCCTAAAGCCATGCTGTGCCCTTAATCAGACATTGTACTGAGCATACTGGCAGGTGCATCACAATATCAGTATATACGTTGCAGGGCTGGTGTGCAAATTAAAGAGATGATAGATATGAAAAGTGTTCAGCAAACCATGAAGCCCTACAAAAGTTCACTGTAATTATTCCTCATAGTTTTACACAGGACTAGCTCTGCTGTCCTGAGTGGCCAAATCTATATTAATCCCATAATTCATCCTTAATCTACCAAAGTCTCATTTGCCTGGTTTTCTCTACAGCCAAAGGGAAACTGAAAATACGCCTTTTGTAAGAAAGCCTTTCTTAACACCTGCTGCTAAAGGATACTGGATCATCAGAGGAGAAGAGATTCACTTACAAAAGTTGTAGATTAATTTGGACATTGTTTCCCTACATAAACCAAGCACAAGGAGGCAAGCAACCCAGGGAAGGATAATCATGCTGAGAGTGGAAGTACTTATTATAAATAATTACCATGTAATTATCCACAACTTCCCCGAGTCTGTAGCCTGTGGCTAGTCTTAGGAGGTGGCCCTTCCTTACTAAGTGTAAGGAGCCTGAAGCGCTTCCATCAGTTTATCAGGGCACGCGTCTGTGCCTTATAATGGCGTCACCACCTTCTGGGCCTGCTTCTCAAAGCTTACGGCCAGGGTGCAGAACAGCTGTGGGGTCTCCTCAGCTGGATCCATCTCTTCACCTCTTTTAATAGCACAATGGCTTTTTGCAAGTGTGTGAATGTGACACATCTGACTTCTTTTCTTAAGCGACGTGTTCATTGAGCGGGTTAATACACTGGGCAGACTGTGACATTTTTCTTTTTGGTGCACCTCTGCGCTGTGTCTTCAAGCCTTGAAGTGGCCCCGTTGAAGACGTGGAACAACTCGTAAAAGGAGCAATGGCAAGCGTTGAGGAGTGCAGGGAGAGAGACAGACACTTCCAAGAGGGGCATGGTGTCTACAGGTTAATCAGTTCCTCGTGCTTTCATTCCAAGTCCACATTTATCTTGGTGGCAGCAGCCACAAATGTGAAATCAAATCTCCAAACCTAGACAATTGGAATTGTATTTACCTACCTGAGCGTGTAAATGAGCTATTCTGTGTGTCTTAATTGGAATATAAGGCGTACTGCAAAGCTCGGGCCATAGGTCAGCAAGGGGCACGCCTTTTTGTGGTGCCCAGATACAGTGGAAAAGGAGAGGATACAATTCACTATCCTGGGTGAGACAGTTGAAAAGAATGACAGTCACAGGCCTGGAATCTCACGAATTGTCAGGATCATCATTATTATTGTTATAGCTGCTATTTATTGAGCCTGTTCTATATGACAAGTACTTTATGTGCACTATCTCATTTCACCCTCCTAATAACACTGCAAGATAGCTAAAAATATTTTTACCATGTACGGAGGAGAAAAATGAGATTAAGTAACTTGTTTGAGGTCACCAGATAGCAGGTTCTAGATCTGAGCCTTTGTCCGATTCATGCTCTGCTCCACCAGGGCTCAACAAACCAGCACCTCCTCCAAATATGTAGGTACAGAGAACACAGGGCTTGGGGGAACCCTGAAATCATCTGGACAGATCAATGTGACAATCTGAAATCTTTGTTTTCGGGAAAGCCAATCAGAGAAGAAGGCTTAAACAATTTTTTTGCAAAGCCATTATTTTGCCCACCTTTGAGTACTCTTGATACAAGAAAGGGGCTAAAAATATTATTTTCAGGAGTTTGAGTCTCCTCTGTATGTTATCTATTTTGATTCTTCAACTCTTAAGTTGACTGCAACTTAAGTTGGTCATTCGGGGAGAAATGTAATGAAACAGTCTTTAAAGTATTAGAAATATCTGGCCATCTATGCCAAAATATGCTAGTGAGTAGCATATAGAAGGAATACATTTGTCTCTAGGGAAAGATCCCTACCCAGATCACCTCTCCACGCTGCTGCCCAGGGTACCTGCAGAGCCTGACTGGAAGCACACCTGACAGACAATCTCCTCCATTGCAGTCTGGCGTTAGAACAGAATTTGCTCCTAGGTTCACCAGATGTGCCTCTTCAGAAGCCACAGTCCACTGGAGAATGGATGTTAGGAAAGACAGGATCATCATTATTATTATTACAGCTACCGTTTATTGAGCCTGTTCTATATGACAACTTTATGTGCACTATCTCATTTCGCCCTCTTAATAACATTGTGAGATAGCTAATAATATTTTTGAAAATTATTGAAAATACAGAGACTTGTCCTTTGCCCACTCCATGTTTAGCTGTCCCCAAATCCTCTCAATGCATCTGAATATCTCTCAAAATTGTACCCTCCGTTCCACAGGACTGCAGTGGTTGAATAGTGTCCCCTCAAAATTCATGCCCACCCAGAACCTCAGAATGAGACCTTATTTGGAAATAGGGTCTTTGCAGATGTAAATAGTTAAGATGAGGCCATACTGGGTTAGACTGGGCCCTAAACCCAATGACTGGTGTCCTTGTAGGAAGAGGAGAGGACATGCAGAGACACACAAAGAAAAAAGCCATGTAAAGATGGAGGCAGAGACTGGAGTGATACAGCTACAAGGCAAGGAATGCCAAGGATTTCGGGGAACTGGAAGAGGCAAGAAAGGATTCTCCCCTAGAGCTCCAGGAGGGAGAGCAGCCCTGCCAACACCTTGATTTCAGACCTCTCCAGAACTGTGAGAAAATAAATTTCTATTGTTTTAAGCCACCCAGTTTGTGGTAATTTGTTATGGCAGTTCTGGGAAACTAACATGGGAACTATCACACACAGTTGCGCAGGGATTATTTTTACTATACTCTCCCAACTTGACTCCTTCCATAGGTGCCACTCCCACCCCCACCCCCGCCCTGCAACATACTTTACGTGGCCAACAGATTTATCTTCTTCGAACTTGGATAAACTTCCAAAGACCCTCTGATTCAGAATTCTGCTTTCCAGCTTTGTTTTCCTAAGGAAACAATCAGATGCACATAATTTTTTATATGAGAATATTTCTTAGTGAATTAATAATGAGGAAAAATTGGAAGCAACTCAAATGACCAAATGTTGGAAAATGGTTGAATAAATTATGGTACATTCATATGACTGAACATTATGCAATGATTAATATTATGTTTTTGAAATAAGAATGTGTGAAAATAATTGGGATATAATGCTAACTGCTAAAAGCAGGAGAAATAGCTCCATATAATATGGTTCCAATTTTGTTTTAAACATATGTTTGTATAGATAAAGATTAGACAAAAATACATTTGGTTATCTCTGAGGACTCATAATGAGATTGTTATCTGATCTTTTTGTATATACTCATATTTCTATAATGATTGTGTATTATGCTCATAATAAAAAAAAGCAATATACCTTATTCAAAAAATTCAGAAGACTTCAAGTGTAGTGCCTTTCAAACTATTTTGACCACATCTCATAGTAAGAAATATGATTTACATTATGACTATAGTCGGCTGAATGATCGCGCTACCCAGTGATTTCCCTGTCCTAATCCCCAGAACCTGTGAATATGTTACCTTGCAGGGCAAAAGAGACTTTGCAGACACAATTAAATTAAGGATTTTGAGGTGACGAGATTATGCTGGATTATCTGGTGGGCCCACGGTAACCACAAGGATCCTTATAAGAGACAGACAAGAGGATCCTAATGAGTAGTCGGAGATGTGAGGAGAGAAGCAAGAGGTTGGAGTGATGAAGCAAGGGGCTAGGAGACAAAGAATGCGGGCAGCTTCTGGAAGATGAAAAAGGCACGGAATCACATTCTCCCTTGAAGCCTCCAGAGGGAATGCAGCACTGCTGACACCTTGATTTTAGACTTCTGACTTCAGAACTATAAGGGATTAAATTTATGTTGTTTTCAGCCACTAAATTTGTGGTAATTTGTTACCAAATACAATGACCTAACACACACATTGAAACAGTTTCACAAAACATGATTTACTCTGATAATTTTCTTTCCTATTTTCATGACTGAACTGTGTCTCCCCAAAAAGATATGTTGAGGTCCTCACCCCCAGTACCTTGCAATGTGGCCTCATTTGGAAATAGGGTCTTTACAGACGTAATTGAGTTATAAACAGGTCATTAGGGTAGGGCCTAATCCAATATGACTGGCGTCCTAATAAAAAGGGAAAATGGGGACACAGAGACAGACACGCGTAGAGGGAAGACAATGTGAAGAGACACAGGGAGAACCTCCTGTGGAGATCGAGGCAGAGGTTGCAATTATGCCGCCAAAAGCCAAGGAGCACTTGGGGCTACTAGAAGCTGAAAGAGGCAAGGAAGAATCCTTCCCCTGCAGGTTTCAGAGGAGCATGGACCTGCAGATATCTTAATTTCAGACCTCTAACCTCCAGAACTGTGAGACAATAAATTTCTGTTATTTAGAGCCACCCAATTCTTGATACTTTGTTATAGCAGCCCTATAAAACTAATATACTATCCTATCCTATCCTACCCTATTTTGTTAAGAAAATTGATTTGCTAATTTGCTAATTCTGAATGACATCAATCTTGGTAGTTTAGGATTCAAGCTTTTTCCACTCTGATGTCCTCCTCTCTATTTCAGCCAAACCCTGACTCATTCCGAACGCATCCAGCAGCCCTCAACAGTTCATCATTCCCAGAACACAGAGTCACACAGGTGGTATGCTCTTTGCTTGTGCTAGTACCCTTCCCCCTCAGTGTCTACTCACTTTTAACCCCTAGCTTCATGTCACTTCCTCTGGAATGATTTCCCTGGCTCCTTAGGCAGAGTCACTTGGTCCCTGTTCTCTGTTACAATAGCACTTTTTATAGGCCCCAATGACAGCACTTATCATACTGTATTCTGGGATCAAGTTAAGTGCCTCTTGCCCCCCCCCCCCACTAAACTGTAAATTTCTTAAAGAAGATTGTTTCTTTCCATTTTTTTTTAAAAGCTAAGCTTCAGTGCCTAGTACCTGGCATACCTAGTACCTAGAACCTGGCATACCACAAACTCAAATACAGGATGCCCCAAATATGTTTTAAGCTTTAATAACTTCAGAAGTATAAATGCTACAAACTTACAAAACTATCATTTGAAAGTTTACTTCTTTTGACTCTGTTTTAATTATTTTAATAGATGTTATAATTTTTTCTTTTAGTCAACGTATGCCATTTTTCACTCAGGGGAACTGAAACAAAAAATTAAAATCAGAAAATGTGTTACTCAAAATTCACAAAACTAAACAAGTGTAAAATACATTTAATTCAGCTTTCAAATGATGTTCATTTGTAAGTTGCAGCATTTATACCTCTGAAGTTATTAAAACTTTAGTAAGACTTTTGCGACACCCTGTTTTTGAATAAGTACGCTAAAGTATGATTCATTTTATATTTACTTTAAAATTTAGTTTGGTTTTCATTGAAGTGGCTCCATTTGGGGCACAAGTATTCCTTGGCCAGTAGCTGTCCCTGTGCTTAGGCCAAACGGGCTTTGCCCAGGACCCACACTTTAGAAGGCCCCCCTCTGGCTCTTGACTGGCCGTATTCCTCCTCATAACGTGAGGTGTCTATGGAGCTAAGTTTATTGTGCCCTCTGTCCCCAAATCCATACCTCCCCAAATCTTGTTCTGAGTATTCAGCATCCCCAGACTGCCTCCCCAAATGGCACTGAGGCTGCTTCATGGGCCTGCACACTGGCAGCAGTGTTGTCTGCCAACGTCTATACTCCCATGGGCAAACAACTCTGCAACTGGTGTGCACCCTCCCAGGCCCAAGAAGTGGCCAGGGGCACGGCTGCTTCTGGAGAGCTGGACTGACCTTCCATATTGGAGTTGGAGCTTAGGAAAAAGAGGAGGTGGCTGCAGACCAGGGGCTGCAAACCAGCTCTCCCTGCACCACCACATTTGGGTGCAGATCATCAAGGAGTTTGAACCTGGCCTTTCGGGTCGTGATGAAGGTATATTTGTCAAGGTAGGAAGGTTGAACTTATTTTATTTAATAGTTTGTTAAGGGTGGGCTGATTTTGGTCTTAAAGGAAATTTTTTTTCCCACCAACAAATTTTTCCCCACAAAGAGGTAAGCGGGTAGGAGGTACTTCCATGCATAATATATGATTGCAGACAGTGATGCCGCAGTCACCCAGCACATACTCTGGGCCAGATGATTTACAGGTAGCTTCACATTTAGTCCTCGCCACAGCCCAATAAAGTAGGTACTTAAGAGGAAACTGAGACTCAGTGACATTAAGTAATCTGTTTCAGGTCACACAGTTAGGGCTACAATTAGCCTTAGCTGCATAACAAACCACCCAAAACGGAAGTGGTTTAAAACAATGATTTGGTTTTTTTTCCCAATTGGTGGGCTGGTGGGGGCATTCTGCCGCTGGTTTCACCTTGGCTCGCTGGTGCGACTGCACTCAGCTGGAGGGTCGGCTGAACCGGAAGGTCCCAATGGCTTCTCTCACGCGTCTCCACTTGGTTCTGCTGTCTCTGGAACGCCTCAGTTCTCCTGCACGCGACCTCTCACTCTTCAGGAGCCACACTGCCTCCTTATCATGGTGGTCACAGGGCAGCGGTTTCAAAGCAGAAGCTACAGGCCTTTTGATTCCTGGGATGGAACTCGCACTTGCACGCCTTCTAATGGTCAAAACCAGTCACAATGCCAGCCCTATTCAAGGCAAAGAAAAGCAGACTCCGCCTCTGGATGGAAGGAGCAGGCGCGTGCGCAGCCTTGCCAGGGAGCAGGGTGACCTTGTTTTGGTCAACTTTAAAAATAATGAATCAGAGCTAGTACTAATTAACAGAGCCAGGATTCAAAGCTCTGTGGCCTGACAGGGATGCTCTAAATAACTGTGCCATCTCTGAACCCCAGGGCATTTGGGGGACTCAGACACGGGAATGATGATATTTCTGTTTTTTGTCTTATCTCCTCCCTCTTGCAATCTCCTCACCTTTTTAGTCTCCGTCTGTCCCCCAATGTCTAGCTCAGAGCCCAGCCCCTGGTAGTGGTTAATATGTACTCAGGTCACTGACAAGAGATGTGACCCTGATTGGGATACATAACCTAAGTCTCAGTTTCCCGCCTGCAAAATGGGGATAATTACAGTACAGAGCACATCAGTTTGCTGTAAGATTCCGATGCAACAATGTAGAGAAAGCCCTTGACACAGTATCGGCCTCGGTGTGCTCTCAGTGGCAGCACGATGGGAATGTGGACTACATGCACATGGGCTTTTTAAACACCCACGGTTTCCACAGTTGAGTAAAACACCACTCGGTTTCCAGATGCAAGCAGTGGTGTGGGGAAATAATTTCAACAGTGTTGAAATTCTAAGATAGCAGCTTTAAAACGGTGGGAGAGAAAATCAAACAAACAGAGTTGCACCGACCGCAGTTGGTCTTTCTCTGTTAATTTGTAAGAGTGCACCCTGGACTGCTTGCTTCTTCCAGGATGGGAACTGCTGAAGGCACGAGCGGGTCGCGGGGAGGAGGTTGGGGGATGGAGACAGAATTTTGGCACTATAGATCTGGGTCACGTGAGTGGCCGAGAGGAGCTCTCTAAAGCTCGCGTCCTGCAGGGTACTCGTGACTGGGAGGGGCGAGGAGTGAGGCCGCCTCACTTCTCCCTGACTTGGGCACCGCGGCGGGACCGGCCGGCTCCGGTCTGCGCGCACCGCGAGGCCGGGAGGGACGCTGCCCTGAGTAAGTGCGGGGTCCGCGGCGGTCGTGCCGGCGCGGCGTGGCGCGTCCTCCCCTCGTTCCCCCGACGCCGGGAGCGCAGGGCGGGTGGTCTCAGGATCCCTCAGCAACAAGGAAGAAAGCACCGTGGGGGTAATTTGGGGTCGGGTGGTGTTGGCCGGCCCGGAGTTTCCAGGTTGGGGTACTGGGGATCTTGACACTGGGCTCCGGGTGCGCCCAGCCCGGGAACACTCCCTAAGGCTCCTGGCACAACCCAAGGCGGTAGCTTGGGCTTCTTCCCGACCAGGAGGCGCCTCCTAGTCCATCCAGGAACCCCCCCACCAGGGCAGTGGGAGGCTGTGGAGTCCTCCAGTACTCTCGGTCGGGGGACGGAGGCGACCCGTCTCTTTGGGATGTTTTGATTTCGTGGGTGCTGTGGAGGAGTGGAAGCGGAAAATGCCTTCGATTTGAGCGTACCCCACGAAAGGCGATTCGGCTTGAGCGAAGAAGGGAAAGCACACCAGAAAGACTATTATTCCTGGATTGTGGGATTAGGAGAAAACCAGGGGCACGGGACAGGTGGAAGCAGCTCTCTGCCCAGTGGATTCGGTCCTTGCAGGGGAGTTCGTAGGAGCCAGTGGGACACGCGGAGACGTGTGTGAAATGGAAGCACCCAGTACCTTTCAGGTCAGCTTGGTGTCATGGAAAAAAATGGGCTTTGGCATATTCCAGTCCCAGCTCTGCCTTTTTCTAGTCAGTGACCTTGAGCAAATTACTTAAGCAAGCCTCAGTCTCCCCATTTGAAAGACATTTGTCTTTTCCCCCTCCCCTTAAATGTACAACTACTTTTTACTTTTTTTGCTGTGGGATGAGTAAGCACAGAGATGTAAGGAGGAAAAAAAAATCCACTGAGAATGTCTTTTACTAACTTGAAAACTAACTTTTAAGAAAGTTGTTCAAAATAGGAGTTGGAACACATTTGGAAAAGTAGACCTACTGGCTTGGTTGGCGGATGAAAGTCTGTACAGTTGTCAAAACCTTTTAGCTGACTGGGCTTTCTAGACTTCTACCCCAGGTTCATCTAAGTCCAGTGGAAATCTTTTGTTCTTTGCAAGAAGCTGTTTTATTCTTCTTTTATATGAGTTGGCTCTTTTGGAGGCGCCTAACTGGTCCCACAATATATATGAATCCAGCTTGTAAACCAATTTACAGTGGGGTTCTACTAGGCAGATTTTATGGCCTGAGAAATAAGTGGGCTTTGACTGACAGGCAGTTCAAATGACAGAAGAGTGTTAAGCAAGTCCACTGAGCTTACCGGTTCACCCCTCTCAAAAAAATAAAAACAAGAAGCAAACAGCATGGCACTATTTTGTTAATGACTTGGTTTTTGTTTGGGGAAGCATGTGATTTGTCAGAGGAAAAGCTGGGTGTTGAATACCACCCTGGTATGCCTGGGACTAAGACAGTGAGTGAGGAAGAGCTTCCTTACTGCCTCAGATAACATCAGACACCTGTTAGCACCCGGATACCCAAGGTAAATAGGTCATGACCATTCTTAACGGGAAGTATAGTTCATTGAAAAGAGCAAACGTGATTATTTTAATTTAACATTCCCAGGGTTTTAATAATGTGGAGTTTTCATGGACTGAACCAAGAACATTGAAAAGAACTTAATAGGGCAGTTTCTCCTAATTGGAAGGGTATGTCTAGAAGAATGGCTCGTTGATATCTATATTGACGTGGGAGAGGGGTAAGCTGGGCTGAAAGCTAAGAACTGTACTTTCCTGGTCAAAACCAGGAGTGGAATTTGGACTTTTATGCTACATATGTATTTGCAAGTTCAGAGATTTAAGCAATAATAGACTCAGTTCACAGCACGGTGATCCAGTGCTTTCTTCGTAAAACCTATTCTCCTGAGCACAGCTCAACTGAAACCAGAGTACGGAGGTTTCTCTCCTTTGGAAATATTGCAGGTACAGCCTTGAACACAAAATCACATGCTTTTCTTTTATTGTTTTAACCTAGAACCTGGGGAGCAAGATGGGACTGGGGATTGAGGGAGAATGACTCTTTACGTCCTTAGATCCATTAGCCTGAAAAAGCAAATTCTTAGCATCTTGTCTTTCCAATATCCTTGGGTGTTTTCTCTCAACCTTTTCTCCATGTTCTGATTCTAGTTAGTGGCTGTCTTTAAATCGCTAGTGTTGTTTACTGGCCAAAATATTTATTTAGGTATCCCGAGGCTAGCCCTTCCTCCTTTCTCTTTTGGGACTCCATCTCCCATTATTCGTCTTTCAAAAAGACCTCTTGACGTATCTTGTTGTACCTGTATGGTTTTCTGGGAAGGAGGTAACCCAGCTCCTAAGAGATTCACTTCCTCATCCATTTATTCATTGAACTAATATTTTTCCCCAATGTTTGATTATGAAAATTTTCAAACATTCAGAAAAGTTGAAAAAATTTTATAGTGTATATCCCCACCTAAATTCTATTATTGTTCAACAGATATTAATTTAATGCCTACTGTTTGCCTGGAGCTATGCTTACCTGTAAAGACAGAAAAGGCAGAGTAAAGTTAGAGAACAAGGAAGGGTTTGATTTGGCTAGAGCATAGACTCTGTGAAGGGGTCATTTGACTTTGGTCTGGAAAGTTATGCTGGAGTCATATTGTGGAAAGCATTGAATTTCATGGCAAGAATTTTATACTTTACCCTGGTTGCAGTTGGGATCCATTGAAGGCGTATGAGGAAGGGAGTGTCTAGTGCTTTAGAAAGCTCATTCTGGCATCAGTGTTAGGATGAATTGGAGTGGAGAGGACCTGAAGTCTGAGAGATGAGTTAGGAGACTTTGCAAATGTCCTGGGGCCAATAAAAATTGAACTGTGAACAGAATGGATTGCAGAGGGAGAAAAGAGGAGGACAGTGGGATTTTGTGAGCAATTTGACATGAGGATGTTTTAGAGCCTAGGCATCTGGGAGGACAGTGTGGTGCTATTAAGAATCGGGAAGTCAGAGGAGGAGGAAATTCAAGGGGAATGATGATGTTTTGTTATAAGACTTGGTGGGTTTGAGGAACCAATTAGGTATCAGTGTGGAGGTGCCAGCTGAGAGTGGGGAGCCCAACAGCAAGGTCAGGACAGAACAAACATCTGGACTAGCAATTAGTGATCAAGGGGTGGTTGAATGAGAATGTGTAGAAGGAGAAAAGAAGGACAAGCCCCTGAAGGAAATCTGACTATATAGAGGTCTTGGAACAGAAAACATACAGGTGTTCAGTTATCAGTTTGTATTCTAATGATGGTTCTATCTACAGTTCTCCTTGATAACTTACAATGGTCACAAACTAAAAAACATATCCATAGGAGTGGAGTGCGGTCATTCCCACTCCCATTATAGGAGGCACGGTATGGGGGAGAAGGTGGGGAATAAGGTGCGAGAGAGGAGGGAAGAGGGAGACTTAAATACCTTTTCATCTGGGACTTTTTGAGTATACAGTGCTTTATCCATGTAAACCATTTCCAAATATCAGGAAGCCAGGTAATTGAATGAATTTGTCTATCTTTTCACAAGGCAGCACCTGCTTAATCTGGGAAACATAACAACCTATCCTGATGGTGGCCATGTTTTCCAAACCAAACCTCCGGTGTGACACCTGTTCTGGATGCATGGTCACCAAGCCTTTATCCAAATAGTTAGCAACCAAAACTCTCCCCTCCCTTTCCATTTTAATACTTTAGTATATGCTCTATGTGCTGAATAAATAAATATTGAGCTCTGTAAACCCATCTTATTATAATAATTTACCATCAACAAGGCAAGGGAAATTAGATTTGTTTAGCATCTATCCTCTGGCCAGGGACTGTTCTAAGGTCTCAGTTAGAAGGTGAGGACAGGGACTATCTTTTGGCTCTCTGCAGTACCTGCTGAGTTTATATATGTATGTATATCATCTCATGTATCTGTCACTATAACAATGAAAGGTAGTGTGGTTCTACTCAGAATGCAAGTATTTTGTCCCCCTTGTTTACATATCTAAGGTCACTTTCCCTGTTTCCTTCCATTCCTTCCATCATGAGTCTTTGGAGAGAGGGTGGGATAGGATCTGGGACGGACAGCAAGATTGTATTGATTCTGTAATTGATTGTCATTGACTCAGGTAGCCATAAGGTTTATGCTCTGTTTTCTCCATCCTTTTTTCCTGAAGTTGGAAGTAGCCAGTTGCACAGGGAGCAATGGATTGGTGCTGGGAGAGAGGTAATCAGCCAATGAGGATTTGAGGAAATGCAGTGTTTATTAGTAGTGGCTTAGAGGATGGAGTTCCTTCTACCTTATTTCAGCACTGACCCAGTCTGCCTGGAGTCCGTGGATTTTTGTACATATCTCTCTTCTTCTCCTTGAAGGCAAGTGCTGTATCTTTTTCATCTTTGACTCCCCCAAAAGTTTTAGCAAAGTATCTCATACCTTAGTATATGCACAGAATATCTCTAATGAATTGAATTCTGTTAAAGGAGAGAAAACCTTTTGTGTCGAAAAGGGTGTGGAGGGGCCTTCTGTTTGAAGGGACCAGGAAATTTGATTGTTGTAGAGAAAGGCCTGGCTGGGGCAAAGCACCTAAGCTCTTAGGTGGAGCAGCAAGAAATGCAGAAAGTTAAATAAAGACGAACGCACTCTGAGGCTTGTGTGGAGCTTATGACACACAGTTTATATTTGACACAAGGGGAAAGTGGCAGCCATAGCTAATTCTGAAAATGAAAATTTTTCCTGCCTGGGTTCTTGATGAAGAATGTTATTAGCAATCAGCAAATCAAGGGGAAATAATATATGTTTTTTCTCCTCCTGTAAGTATTGGAGTGTTTGTAGAATTAACTTGGCTTGGAAGAGAGTGAGCCCCTTGTGCTCTTGCACAGGCACTTGCTGAACTGCAGACCATAGCGCCTAATGTGAAACCGAGACGCTTTCCACAGTTCCCCGCACCTGAATGTTGGTGTCTGCAAAGTCTGAGACTTTTGTTTCAGAGTAAACTTACTGGAAACCCTGATTTAGAATTTGTGGATAGATTTTTTTAAATTCTGCACTCAAAATATATAATCGAACCAGTCTTGTAGCACAGAGCAAAAAATAGCCTTTCTCAGGTTTCCAGCCTTGCAAACACTCCGATGGAAACGTGTAAGTTCACAGCACCCAGAACAGGCATGGAAGTTCTGTCAGCCAAGTTGTCTGCAGGAATCATCACTGTGCCTCCAAGCCTGCAGCAGTTTTATCCCTATCCTTGGTTACTTTTTAGAATCCCAGAAATTCCAAGCTGGGAGGAGATGTTGGGAATAATTATAGTCCATCAAATCCCCGTAATTTGCAAATGAAGGAACTGAAGTCCAGAGAGAGAGGTGAATTAATTTGCCCAAAGATACACCTGTTGACAAAGTAAAGGCTAGCACTTGAGCCCCTGTGCTCTGGGAAGTTGTGGCAGAGGCTTTCCTGCTTGTCTCAGCATGAGATAGAGAGCCCTCAGCTGCCTTTGATGTTCTGGCTTTATTGTCCCTTCTCTCTCTATTTGTGGTCTCCCTGACTTCTCTACTGGTCTCAGTACACCTTTCAAATGGGATGTTAAAGCCCATTGATCAGAGACAACCAGGAACACACTTGTAATGACACAAACGTGGTTTATTAGCTTACCTGCAGCCAGGGAGGACATACACACAAGGGATCGGGGACATAGAAAGATGCTTCTGAAAGGTTTGGCCTTGTGCTGAGTGACTCAAAGGAGGGCTCAGGAAAGAGAGGACCCATCGGATTGGCTGCTGTCAAGCAGCTGTGTCAGTTCAGCAACTATCTCAGCAGTCTTTGTTCAGGAGGCGAGAGGAACATGGTGGGACTGGGGACACATTGGTAAGTAACCGGTAACTGCTCGGAAGAAAGGATTGTCAGTCGTTTTGCAGCTGCAGTGTGGCCGTGGGTGTGTAGAAACATTGTCAGGGCTCTGTTGGGAACATCACAGGGTGATTACCAGTGGAGCTGATTTTCCCTTTCTCAGGGATCTGGTGGTCCCTGTCTCTCTCTTTCGTACACACACTCACACACACCAATGCTAGTTAAGTTCATGGCAAAATGGAGTAGTAGGAGATCTTAGTTAATGGTACCACCGTCTCCGCAGCCATCTACATCAGATCTGGGAGTCATCCTGGATTCTGTTCTATTTCAACTTATAATATTCCATCACTCACAAGGCCCTGCTAATTTTACCTTCTAATTATTTTCAAGTCTGCTCTGTCCACACTGTGACTATTGCTCTGCCCTGATTGAGGCTCCATCATCTTTGTTCTGGATTATTGTAAAACCTATTAACTCTTTGCTTTCTCCCTTTTCTGTTAAAATCCATCCTTACACTATGGCTGTAATATTCTTTTCGAGATATAAAGCCCTCAGTAGTTCCTTGTCACTAGATTCTGAGCACATCTACAAGGCCCTCTACAATCTGCTCTCTAGTGACTTCTCTGGCTCCATCCTGCTTTTTATCTACTTTCTACTTTATGCTTATATCTTGCCTATGTATTTGTTATCTATCGCCATGCAACAAAGCTTAAAAAGGTATGAAACACATGGCCCAAGAAACTAGGAGAGACAACAGCAAATGAGGAGAGTGGGGACATTCATTTAGGAGTTAAGATCAGGGTTAGAAATTAGCTTGGAGATTTGCAATGGTCCGGGCAAGTAATGATAAGGTCCTGGATTAGGATGTGGGAGCAGGGTTAGAGAGGAGAGCTGAATTTGAAAAACATCTAGAAGATTGCATGGGTGAACTCACCTGAGTTCTGGAGAAATTGAGAAGACAAAAGAGCAGGGCAGGTGGAGAGCAAAATATCCCTTTTATTACTGAGAGAGACTGGGTTGGATTGGAGCTTTTACTTCTGGACAAATGGACTTCCTGTGACTGAAGCCTAGAGTTGAGCAGAGGTGCCCAGCCATTCACAGGCCCACACTGGGTGGAGATAAAAAAGCACTGCTTCCTGTGGGGACAGCAGGAGAGTTGAGCCCAACATGCTCAGTTTACCCACATTTATCCATCAGGTATATCTTTCCACCTCTTACCCCCACCCTCCTCACAGTGAGCAAGAAGGTGGAAAGAGGTGTTTCACCACTGATGGAAACATCAGAGCTGGGAAGAAGCGAGCCCCCAGACACGTGTTGGCTTTCAACACCCTGCGAGATCTGCTACCTGATCCCACTTTGTACCACTCTTCCTGTCACTCACTGGACTATAGCCACGCTGGCTTCCATCCTCATTGCTTCCTGTTATAGGGCCTTTGCAGTCACTATTCTCCAGCCTGGAACTCTCCTCTCCTTAGATATTTGCATGGAACTCTCTCATGTCCTTCAGATCTGCTCAGATATCACGTCCTTGGAGGGGCCTTCCCTAACTGCTCGATCTAAAATAACACCACTCCTCGACCCCATCTGTCTGTATCCCTCTACCCTGCTTTAATTGTCTTAATAGCTCTCATCTCTCTCTCTCTCTTCCCCACTAGACAGTAAGCTTCATGAAGGCAGACACTTTGTCTCTTGTTCTCTGTGCCTACTTTTGGAGTCTGGCACATAGTAGGAGCTAAAGATAGACTTGAATGAGTGGGTGTTCCAGTGAATTTGGAGTCTGTCCCAGCTCTGCTACTGACTAGAGTGTCATTATTTGGGAAATTATTCCTTCAATGTGGGCTGCTGTTGAAGAGCTACACTAACTCCTTTCCAGAGTGGTGGTGAAGATCGAATGAAACAACGTGTGGAAAAGAGCTGAGGAAAGTACTAGAGTAATCTAAGGGAGTATTACATGGTGATTACTCTCAATTATAATAGTATCTCTTTTGGAATCAGGGAGGAGTTTCTTGTCACCCCAGGGAGTGATGGTTAAGGTGATGACGTTGCAGAATTTCCCGCAATCGTCCTCATATAAAATATTCTCATCCATTGTGCCTAATATTACCCTTGATTTGCCACCCTGTGTATCCTAATTTTTTATTTGAAAAATTTAGTTGTATTAGGTAGCAAAAAGGAGGCTGATTCTAAAAAAGAATAGAACTACATTTACCTCAGCAAAAATAAAGAATTTCTCAGTGGAAGACACTGCTTTTGCCACGAATCTTAAAGGACTGAGGGCTTCAGGCCACCCAAAAAGTTATTTTCAAAACTGAAGGAAGTACACTAGAAATCCGTTATGAGGCAAGCCCTGGGCATGTGACTTTCCCTTCTTTGCAGATAAACATGGCCTTAAATCACTTGCAGTTTCTGTACCCATTAAGTCTTGTAAATGGTATGCCGAGATAATCCAGTTTACCCAGAATTCTGCTTTTGTCAAAAGCTGCATGGAGGCAGATTTTGTTATATTATGTCATTTATACAGTGATATATGGAAAATGCATGGACTTTGGAATCATCTAGATCTGGCTTCAAATTCCAGCTTTACTATTTAATGGCTGAGTGGGTAGCTAGAGAAAATTAACAGGACTTGAGAAACTATTCGATTTAGGACTTAGTTTCCTCATCTGGATGTGTCTTTATAAAGCTCTGGATTTAGGGCTTTTCTAAGAATAGTGTCACAGTCAAATAAACACGTGCTGCCCATTAACAAGTGAAAGGCTCTGAGATGTTCTGTAACTAGGAAGCTCATACAAGTTTGTTTAACCCAGATTTTCCCAAACTTTTGTCCTTATAAAATCTGTTACCATCTCGCTGCACAAGTATTCCATAAATTCCACAAATATTCCCTGTGGGAAATCCTGGCATATAGTAATGCCATAAATATCTTAAGAAATCACTTTAGCTTCCCTTCCGCATTTTATTGTTGACCACTCAAAATTTTTGCTTGGATGCCTAATAACAACTTAAAGTAGGACTTTTGGGGTTTTGTACCTTTACCTCCTGCATCCTGACTCCTCGCACAATCTTCCTAACCTCCAGGATGGTCCCACTATCCGTGTATTAGTTTCCTAGGGCTGTAACAAAGTACCACAGACTGGGTGGCTTACAACAACAGAAATTGATGGTCTCATAGTTCTATATGCTAGAGGTCCAAAATCAACGTGTGGGCAGGGCCGTGTTCCCTCTGAAACCTGTAGGGGAGTATCCTTCCTTGCCTCTTCTAGCTTCTGGTGTTTGCTAGCAATCATTGGTGTTTCTAGACTTGTAGATGCATCACTCCAATCTCTGCCCCCATTGTCACATGGCCGTCTTCTCTCTGTGTGTCTCTGTCTTTGCATGGCATTCTCCTCTCTGTGCGTCTCTCCTCCTATAAGGATCCAGTTACATTGTATTAAAGGCCCACCTTAATCCAGTATGACTTCATTCTAACTTAACTAATTACATCTGCAAAGGCACTACTTCCGAATAAGGTCACATTCTGAAGTACTGGAGTTTAGGACTTCAACATATCTTTTTGGGGGACACAATTCAACCCATAACGAGCTGTGCAGTCACTTTGGGCCAACAGCTTAGGAGTCATCCTTGCTTCTTTTCTTTCCCTCAGCCATTATATCCAGTCTATTAACAAATACTGGTGGATGTGCCTTCAAAATGTAGCTGACCAGGGGCTGGCCCAGTGGCGTGGTGGTTAAGCTTGCGCACTCTACTTTGGCAGCCTGGGGTTTGTGGGTTTGGATCCCAGACACAGACCTGAGCACCGCTTATCAAGCCACACTGTGGCAGGCGTCGCATATATATAGTAGAGGAAGATGGGCATGGAAGTTAGCCCAGGGCCAATCTTCCTCAGCAAAAAAAGAGGAAGATTGGCAACTGATGTTAACTAATCTTCCTCACCCTCGCCAAAAAAATGTAGCTGACCACTTCTTACCACCTCCACTGCTATTCCCTGGCCCTGGCCTCTATCATCTCTCTCTGGATTATTACATCAGCCTCCTAATTGGTATCCTGGTTCCATCCTTATTCTCCTAAAGTCCACTTGCTAGTTAGCAACCACAGTGATCATTTCACATTTCGCATTCTGATTAGACCGTATTACTCCCTTAATTAAAAACCTCCAGTAGTCTCCCATTGCAATTAAAATAAAATGCTAATGCATATGAATACAGATAAGACTCTACATGTGTTGACACTGCCTACCCTCCAAACTCATGTGCCACTTCCTCCTTCATTCACTGTGCTCCCATCAACGAAAAAAAACCCAAAGCTTGTTTGTACCTCAGGGCCTTTGTATTGACAACCCAGAGTTGTGTTTTCTGACCACTGTTAGCCCTTTTTTGAGGATATTTGGGGCAGGGAGGGCCTAGGATATAGGTGTTCCTCCAACAAATTTTTTTGAATGAATAAAGGTCACAGAGTGTGTTCCATTAAATTTTTAGATATTACAGAAGAATGAAAAGCCTTTCCTGATCAAATATTGTTGGTTTAGGAAATACTGGGCTAAAGTTTTAACAGATTTATTTATAGCAGAACTTCTCAGCAACTTAATAATTTAATTCTGCAGGGAAAGAGTATATTGTATGTCCAAACTCACCTGAATAGGGAGGAGGGACCCTGGCCCACATAGCACATTTTGGGGGATACTGGTATTGGGACTATGGAATGGTCTTTGAAGACTGGATAGGACTGGTCTCAATTCCTTTCTTTACCATATTCTAGCTGTGTGTCCTGGGCAAGTAACTTAAATTCTCTGAGGATCAGTTTCTCACTTGCAAAATGGGGTGATAATAGTACCTATCTGGTAAAGGTTAGAAATAAAAATATAAAGCAGTTAGCACAGCTCCTGTCCATAGGGAGTGTTCAATAATTGGTAGCTATTACTTGCGTCATTATCATGACGATGACTTTGATCGTGGGGATGGTCTTTCTATTTCAAAACTGTTAACATTTTCAGACGTATATAATTTTTACTTCCCACTTCCACTCAGATTCTCCTTCTGGTTGGAGTGGGATTTCAAGGTAAAGCTCCCTGCTTTAGTGTCAGATCATATTATTTTCTCCTCTTCCTGTTTCTTTTTAGTCTCTACTGGCCACATAACTCGAGTTTGTCTCCCTTTCCTGTGAGTCCAACGATATGGAGGCAGAGATAGGGACAACTAATTCATTAGCAAAATCAGACAGCACTGTCTGATGCCAGGGGGCGGCCTGTGGAGAGGCGATAGGCATGGAAGCCTCAGTGCCACTTCAGCAAGATGTTGCCCGTTACCTTGTGTGTTATGTACCGTGTCGCCCCCCCGGGGAAAACAGTGCTTCAAATATCAATTTTAGAAATTAAAATGATGTCTTAAGGAAAATGAATGGTGAATCCCTCAAAATAAAGGCTTTCTTTTACCATTTGTTGTTTGCATGGAAATCCTTTAGCAGAATAGCTAGATTTGGGATTTGGGTTGGTGTTTAATTCAGGGTTGCACAATAGCCCTTTATTATAGGATTCAAATGTTTTGGATATGCTTGAATCATCTTGAGAGGTGCCTGAATCTTTTCTAAATAGAGGAACCACTTGCTTGAACCTTTCATTTATTGCAGATTTCATGGAAATGTCTGTTACCAGTTGGCCTGTTTTTCATTTGTTTGGGGGAATGTTTTTATGATGTTGGGAGCTACTAAAGCCAGTTAAATGTGTAAGGAAAATCCAAATAACTATTTTAATTGCAGCTATAATGTTAATTACATGAGAGACTTTTATCCTTTGATTGGAATACTCTAGAATGTGAAATGGAGAAGTGAGAGGAGAGAAGAGGGCATAGGGCTGCTTGAAACATCTGTTCTCTGTTTCTTGGTCCACATTCTCGGGTTTGTGGTTTCGGTTCATTTTTCACTGGTAGAGCACCCACTTCCAGTGGCCTTTCCAGGTTTCTGTTCTCGAGGCCTTGCATATTGGGGCAGGTTATTTGTTGCTTCCACGCAGATGACAACTTAGCAGGATTTTCCCTGTTTGTCTCTTCTGCTGATCATTTCGATTGGAATTGGAGTATGAGGTGATGGAAAGTAGTTTCTAGATCACTTTTCAAATAAGGAACATGAGACAATATGTGCAAATAAATGTTTGACAAATGGCTCTCTGGAGGAAAAAAGCCCTGATCTGTGGTGTTGACTCATTTCTGTGGTGCGAATGCTCCTACCATGGTGATTTCAAGCAACCAGCAAGATGTTACTGAAGACAGAGTCAGAAAGAAATGCACAGTAGCAAACCATTGTGTAATCAGTCCACCAGACAAATACGAAAAAACATAACTCCAGAGCACAGATGATAGTAAAATGTAGTAAAATAATTAGGAAGTGATGAATTTTGAATATTTATGACTAATTTTTTAAAATATAACTTATTTAATGGTGAGTTTTTACAATTTAATTTTTCACAGTGGCCATGTTAAATAACCAGCTCTCAAAGTTCCCGGAAATCTAACCATTGGTTTTAACACATTGACTGGGACCCAGAGAAGTCGCTGTCTTGCCAAAGGTCCACTGAATGAGTCATGGCAGAACCTGGATTAGTACAAACTGTTTTTAAAAAGCAAATTTGTCTAGAAAGATTTACTTATTAATGTTTCTGTTTATTAATTACTATTTTACTTCATCTTCTAATGATCTGTGAAAGAGGCTTAGGACTATTCCAGGATGTTATTATCTTTTGAGACAGTAAGAGTCAGAATATCCAAATACAATTGTAACCAAAGATGAGAGAGTGGAAAGCAGATTAGATTTAAAGCCATAACTAAATCCTAGCTTTGAGTCTTAGCCTACTGTTCACCAGTGGTGTGATCTTAAGCAAGTCAATTACTTGATTCTCTGGCTTCAGTTTTCTAGTCTATAAGATGAAGGAATTGGACCAGATGAACATCTAATATCTCATATAGGTCTAAAATATCATGGTTCATTATTTAGATCCACCAGTCCAACAAATATTTACTTAGTACCAATTATATGCACATTTGTTATGGACTTTATCCAGGCAGAACTAAATACAAATATAATTATTATTATTATAACAGCATCTCACATTTATGCAGAACCTTCTCATTTACCAAAGAGAAAATTTACTTTGAGTCTCTGAGATTCCATGGCTTTAGGAGATCAGGACACATCCTCACAGAATGTTAGCGAAAGAAGACCCTATTCTAAAAGAACAAACAGAATGCTTATTCCTAGGAAACACAAGAGGTCATGACCAGGTAGTAATAAGGAATAAGGAGCAGCATTTTTTTGCCATGTCTATTGGTTGCTTCGCTTTGTCTTGAAAAAAGCAAAACTAAAAACTTTTTTTCTGATTTTCTGATGTAGAAAATTTAGAAATTGTTAAGAAGTATTAAATAAAGAAAAAATACCATGTGTTCAATTTAATAGCCTGTTTTTCTTTACATACTATTTTATTTTCCAAAACATTCTCAGTAGAGTCACTTTAATTGCCGTATATAATTTCATCTTTTTGGTGTACAGTATCTTAAATTGTTTAAATTGTTAAAAGTTTTTACTATTCTAAAGAACACTGTGATAAATAGCTTTGTTTATAACAAAAACTGTGCATTGGACACATGGTTTCCATTGTAATATTTAAGGTTTAGTAAGAGAATTTTAGCAAATCATATACTTTTGACCTTTAGCTTATTTGATTCTGCCAATATTGCTTTGTATTCACCTAGATTTTATTCTGTTCCAAACATTTGTTAAGCAGATCAGTTTTCCTGAATCCTTCAATATGATATATTTGAACTGGAAATAGCACCAATGTTTTCATATCATCTCAAGTAGATATATAATAAAGTGTATGGTTAATAATATTTGTTTTCACTTTCTGTAGGCAATAGCTGCTAGTACAGGGTTTAATAGTTTAGAAAGTAGTCAATAAATCTTCATTAAATAAAAAGATTCAAGCTAATTTAGGATAAGCAAAAACATTTGAGAAGGCTGTTAAGAAAAAAAACCCAACATTTCTCCATTCATGATAATAGCTTTCATTTTCATTAGGAGAGATGACAGCTAGGCAGAGTTCAGGAATTCTGACTGTTAAATGAGAACTGTGAAATGAAGTGTGCTGTTGGTTTAATTCACCTACATGGGAAACCATGACTCTAATAGTTATTTGATTAAGTGTTAATGAGATCTACTAAATTGACCCAACTCTTACTTTTATGTATTAGATCTATGTCAATTAAAATAAGACCAGTTTTACCTCTTTCTTTCTTTAACATCTTTGAGTCAACATCTGCTTACAAGGGAGTGCTGTAACTACCCTGGTCATTTAAATATTAATGACTTCCATTAAAGGGGGCTGGAGGTTTACAGCAGGAAGATTGAGAAATTGATGGCATGATTAGTTTCTTGTTTCTGCCCCCAGGAACAAAAAACCTCTTACTGGAAGAGAATCTTCCAGTATGATTTAATACCACAGATTTTTTTTCCCCAAACCAACTAGAAAGTAAGATTGTTGATTTCAAGCATTCCTTGAAAGTACCTATGTTATTAAAACATCAGTGCGACTAGTTCACATAATTTAAAAAAATATTTTATCAGTGCCATAGTGGTCATTACCCTTGGGCTTCTTGGGAACCTAATTTCAGTTCTGAAATTCATTTTGTTCCTTATGTAGTCAATAATAGGCAAAAACATTTTTTAGCTACATACTATATTTAGTTGGGCTTGTTTATGTTAAGTATAGGGAATTCTATTAAGTCAACCATGAAAGGCTTGACAAGGATTATATATTCAATCAAATTATAGTTCTAAACTTTTATCTTATGGAGAAATATGGCTGAAAAGCTTTCTAAATTTGCTATGACCAATATTTTCGTGTTATGCCAAATTGTGTTGTGATAAGCATGAGGTTAATAGATTTTTATACATTTTGTGTTTTTCAGATGTTTTAATGGCTTTGTATTTTAAGATACTGAGCAATCAAAAGCAGACGTTATATTTGCATTACTGTATATTTCTTTTTGAATGGTTATTTATTCATTTCATGTATTTTACTTAGACTTTAGAACTAAGAACTTGGATCATGGTTAAATAGCAATAGTGCAGAGTAACGGAACAGCACTGCTGTGGGCATTGAAATACTTACCAGGGTCAGGATTAAGGTGAGGCAGGTGAGGCACCTACCTTGGGTATAAAATTTGAGTGCCCCAAAACTCAGTAATCAAGATAAATATAGAACTTTAATGCAATATTTGAAAAAAAAATTAATGCAAAGAAAAAATCCATGATGAGAAGAATATCAAAATTTTAGAAAAAGACAAGATCCAACCCTGCAGGCATCTGACTCACTTTACCCTAGTCCTGACTCTGACTGGATTCAGAATGTGCTTGGTTAAGGAACTCCTTTGAGTCAATCTTTCCTTATCTAAAATTGGTGATAATAATCCTTGATTTCCTGGTTCAGTTATTAGGATATTCAAATCAGCTGAAAATACATGGGAAAGATGAATCCTCTAAGCAAACATCAGAAGATCCTTGGAAAGCTTTAAAGTAATGTCAATGAATAAGAGGCATAAACTGCAGGGGAAGCAAAAGGTTTATTTGGGGGTCTCAAGAATTGCAATTCCAGGAGCATAGGTTCAGATAGAAACCCAAATAATATCCCACTAGGGAGTAAAGGTCAGGGGCTTTTAAAGGCAGAGGAGGGAGGTTGTATTACAAAGAATGTTAGTTGGAGTTGGAGGCAGAGGCTAGTATTGGCTAAACATTGATTGACTATTGTTTCTATCTTCAGAAAGTCCATAATCCTCAGTCTTTGTGATCAGGATGTCCGTTCTGCCGAATTCTCAAACAATTGCTTGTAAAACAATTGCTGTTTTGGCCTAGTCCAAGTTGGCCCAGTCCAAGATTCAAGACAGCAAGGCACTTTCTCTGGAAAGGCAGCTCTGACTCCATTTAAAATGGCTCCACTATAGTCAATTTTGACAGTGCTAATTTATTTTGAGGCCTAATTCATGAGTTTATTTATCAGCTAGCTATGGGGGCAGGGACCTGATGACAGTTGTAGGACCCTCCCGCTCTCCCTTCTTTCTTTTTTGTTCTTGGACACAAAGTTTAGCGATTTGTAAGAGATAAAAGAGGTAACCCCAGATCCATTCTGTTTATTTTAAATTTCCCTGCAAAGTGCCTTTGGACAACTGAGGTCTCACCTCTGCTCAAGCTGCTCCACCCACCCGTGATGCCTCCCCCATTTCCCCTGCCTTTCTGAGTTCCACTCACCTTTTATTCACATCCGACCTTGATAAGGCCTCCATGGGTTCTCTTGCCCTGAAATGTCTTCTCAATTCTCTGCCTTCCGGTAGCGGATAACTGTCTACCACTCATTCCGTGATCAGTTACACAGTCCTTGTAGTCTTGAGGTTTTATCTAATCCTGCACTGAATTTGCTTTCCAGACCATAGCTTTAGAAATAAAGATTGTTTCTCTAGTTGTGTTGTCAATCCCTTGAATAAGCCCTCATTAGACTGTTAACTTCAGGCGTTAACAGTTGGGTCTGTCTTATTTAGTTGTATCCAACATCCTTAGCAAAGGGCCTTTAATGCAATACATTGTTTTTTGAGTGAATAAATAAATGTCTTGCCTGTAACAGGGCTAGGTACATATTTACTCTCTGATCCATTTGTGGAATGTTCTTGTTTTCATCCCAGGCCTAAAGCGAACGGTTGGTGCCATGGGGAAGGCGATTGTTTTGCTGGCCCTGTTGATGCTCCGCCCTGGTGAAGGGCTGTTTCGCTCCATATACAAAAATGTCCAGGTTTCCACGCCACAGATGGGAGATGCAGGACAGCCGTTATTTCTTACTCCTTATATTAAAGCTGGGAACCTTGAAGAAGGTAAGTTTAAATCAGAAAACCACTGGTTACTTTCAGCAGTCTTTTTTTTTAAAAGCAGTTATTTCACAGGATCCAAAATACATTCTGGTATTTTGCTCAGTTGTTTTATTTCAAATGTTAATGATTTGGTGTCGTACAGTATCAGAGTTTTGAGCTAAAATGAGAGTTCGTCAGGGCCAGATTATCTAGTAGTAGAGTCCTCGCACTTCAATTTTAAAACTAGTATAGCGCCTGTCTACAGCTGGTCACTGAATAAGGTTAATACTAACCTTCGAACTTACTACGTGTCAATTACTGGTTCCAAACATTCTACATAAGCTCATTTAAGCATCTCAACAGCCCAGGGCGATGTACCCATTTTATACACAGGAAAACTAAAGCAGAAAGAGATTAAGTTACTTGCCAGAGTCATAGAGACACCAGTTGATGGATGCAGGATTCACACCCAGACAGCTTCATTCCGTAGTCTGAGCTCAGCCCCCTTTCCTGGCAAGTGACCCAAACATTCATAGGTCTCAGTTTCCTCATTAATAAGATGGACATATAACAACTTACCCAAGTCGCAAGGATGTCTTAAGAATCAGATGAGAAAGTGCACGTGGAATCTCTTTATAACCTATAAATTGCTCTCTAAATATTAGTGTTTGCACATGGCTTTTATTTAGAGATTGTGAGGTTTCTTTTTATTATTATTGATAGAAAAAAGGTGTCATTTGATGTCATCAGAGACTAAAATTTATGACCTGTCTCTGCTCTTAGTGCATCTTCATACTTAGGTAAATCACTGTGTAGATGAATTATTTAATCTTTCTGGACCTCAGTAGACTCCTGAACTGTAAAATAGTATATAGGCAGCTATTCTGAGGAGCAGTTTGTCAAAGGAAGCAGAGAAATGGGGCAGTGGCGAGTGGGAGCTATGGGGTCAGGAAGGGTCTGGAAGAGGGTAGGAGATAATGCGTTTGCTGATGGAAATGATCCAGCAGAGGGGGAAAGTTGATTGCAGTGGGGGCAACTCTTGCCAGAGCACTTCCTTTAAATAGATGAGACACGTGGCATCTGGCACATAGATGAAGGTGTTGATGTTTGCCTCGGAGCACGGAAGTTTATCCCGAGTCACAGGTGGGAAGGCGGAGTTAATACCTATGAGGCTGGTAGGTTGGTAGATGTCATGGAGTGTGGAAGTGATACTGGAAATTTTAGGTAAATGATCACTTTACAGATCAAAAATAAATGTTTTTGTTTGCAGTCGTGTGCCGCATAATGACTTTTCAGTCAACAACAGACTGCATGTATGACGGTAATCCCCATAAGATTAGTACCATACAGCCTGGGTGTGTACCATCTATGTTTGTGTAAGTATACTCTGATGTTTGCACAAGGATGAAATCACCTAATGACACGTTTCTCAGAACGTATCCCCATTGTTAAGTGATGCATGACTGTATTTGTTTTAAAACCCAAACATTATCATATCTTAACGGTGCATTTGAGTCCTGTTCATATGTCTTTCTCTGAAATACACACTGGCTCCATCTTTCACCATCTCTTTTCTAAGAAAAGGTGAAAAATCTTGGTAATGTAGTCAGTCATAATGTAGTCAGTCTTTTTTACAAAAGACTCATTTTTACTCGATGTAGAAAAGTCATGAAAAGATGGTAGCCCAGTGGTATAGGCTGATATCACTAGACATATAAGAAGAGGCAAAATAGCATTAATCCAAATCCACCAGATTGGATCTCCTGCATTCATTTTGGCTTCCTTACTAAGTGGATCCTGATGACTTAGATTATGTTCATGAACAGTAAATCAAAGCAAATCATTTAGTTTAGAGCTGACAAGGAGTTAGATACTCATATCCAGACTCTACCAATCCACACGTGAGGAATTTGAGACTCAAATACCTTATATGACTTGCCCCAGAGGATGCAGATAAGAGTAGCAGAGATGGGTTTAGGACCCAAATTTTCCGACTTCTGCTCTGTGATTTGCCTACTATAGTTTATTTCCCTTTGTTTAAGGAGCTTGTGCCCTTATGGAATAACCAGATGAACACACATGAAACAATTAAGGAATAAGGCAGTGCATACTAAAGTCCTAATGAATTACATTTGAGGTAGGCATGCTGGAAATGTTTAGAAGGAAGCTGTCACTGTTGGTTGGCATAGTCCAGGTAGAATACAGTAATAGTAGGAGTAGTAAAAATAATAAATAGTTAACATTTGGTAATTATCTCCCCAGTATCTAACACAATGCCACTATGTACTAGGCACTCAATAAATATTTGTAGAATTTAAATTTGAGGCCTAACTCTGTGCCAGGCCTTGTGCTTTACACACATTAGCTCATTTAATCCTCAAGGCAACCCTAATGAAGAATGAATAATGATTGTTCCCATTTTACAGATGAGAAAACTAAGGCCCAGAGATATTAAATGTCTTGCCCAGGGTCATTTAAATCTAGTAAGTGGCAGAGCTGGAAGTAAAACCTGTGTCTGCTGACGCCAGGGCCCAAGGTATGAACCACTGTGCTATGTGACCAGCTCTAGACTTGAAGGTGTTGCATAAGATTTGGGTAAACAGAAATGGGCCTGTGCACAATGAGTGAGGAAACAGCTTAAACAGAGGCCATAAGTGAAAGTGGCCATGGTGTGCCTGTATCATACATCTGGTAGAATCAAGTGAAAACAATAGAGAAATCCATCTGAGAGCTTGTCCGCAACGACCCCCCCCATTCCCGTATTTCTTGCCTGCAAGCATTTTGTTGTTACAGGCGTCAGCAGTAGCAGAGAAAGATTCTAAGGGAGGGAGTTTTATCTTCTGTCTTTCGGTGCAAAGCCTGATCACCATCTGATGAGTGACAACATTTAAAATATTAAGTCTGATGTAATGTCACTTTCTGAAGTTCTGTTATGCAGTTAAAATCTTTGAACGGAATTTTAAGTGGCTGATCCAAAATCTGGTACATCTGGGTATTGAAATGTAGCCCCGATAACATAATTAAGGATAATTTTATTCATCCGCTTTACTGAAAGTTCAGGAAGCTCTGGACAGATGGTCAGCTTGTTCCCCCAAATCCCTTTTGTTTATAGAATCTGTCAAAACCTTAGGAACGTGAGTCTTAATATCACAATGGAACATTTTTGAGATAAACAATAATTCACAAAAAGACAAGGGAAATTTTTTGTTTTTAAAAATCCCCAATTAGCAGGCTTAGTTTTATATAATTGCATGTTTACTTTCTCTGCAGCTCGAATAAATCCTTACTCTCTGAAACAAAATGAATATAGAAGGCAAATTTTAGCCTATTTACAAACATTGCATTTTCACGCACTTTAGAGAATATTTTGCTATTAGGTCTTAATTTATTATTACTTAGGGTCTGGTAGTGCCTTGTCCATACTGATGATGACCCTGGTCTTTGTGAATGTGAAGTCACCCTGATAGCTGGTTCGAGCCCTTTGGTCATACTCCAATCTTTTTGAAAGTGTTAATATCACAAACACTGGTAACTGAAGTAAATAACAAGGAGGAAGTGAAATCACTTCAAAGAAATCTTTTTCCTTTTTTTAACGGTTCTAAACATTTGTATTGTGAGTCATGGTTCCAGGAAGAAAGAAACTCCTACATCTTGGGAGTTTATTTTCCACATTCCGTTAATAGACTCTGGAAGGGTGAACAGAACATTTGAAAATATGAAAAATCAGTTTGGTCGAAAGAACTTTTCATTATTTTACTGTGGTTTAGTGAAAGGAAATTGAAAATTTGAAAAGGGTGAAACACTTTGTGGGCCAGAGAAAAGTTTTTCTAAACTCCTTAAGATCTTACTAAGGCCTGCCTGCCTTAGGAGATTTTTGTAGAAATAAGCTAATCCTAGTATATTGTAAGTGTGTCCTGTTTTAGTTCATTTGTTCATTCATCTATCCGTCCATTCATTAAAAATATGTGTTGAATGTCTTAAGTGTGTAAATCAGCCTGCTCCGTCCCCAGGGATACAAAGACATACAGGACAAATTCCTTGCTTTCCGATAGCCCCTGATCTAGAGGGAAGGTAGGAAATGTACAAGGTGGCAGAGAAACAGCTTTGGAATCCTCAGAAAGGGAGGGCTGCGTGAACATGAGTCCTTTTCAGAGCAGCCGGCGGACCTTGTGCTGTGCTGGTCTTAGAGAGATAGATCGATTCAATCATCCCTCTCCCATTTTCCATTCCCTCCAGCTCGTTTCTGTTATATATTTTCTCTGTTTCTCATTCTCCTTTGACCTTTCTCATTTTTCTCTGTCTTCTTTCTCAAATCTTCTCCTGCTTCCCTCTGTGATTCATATCTCACTCATTCCCAAGCCCTCAGTCTTCAGTTCCCCACCCTCCTTTTTTGGGGGGTGGAGGGGTGTCTCTGTTTGATTTTGAGAGATGAGCAGTTTTGCAAAAAATATTGTAAAAGTGGTTTAGGTAGAAACTTCCAATTATAAAAGAAATGTCATGGGGATGTGATGTACAGCATGGTGACTACAATAAACAATACTATATCACATATTTGAAAGTTGCTAGGAGAGTAAATTTCAAAAGTTCCCCTCCCAAGAAAAAACATTTTGTAACAATGTATGGTGACAGATGTTAACTAGGTTTATTGTGATCATTTCGCAATACATACAAATACCAAATCATTGTGTTGTACATCTGAAACTAATATAATGTTATATGTCAATTATATCCCAATAAAAAAATGGCAAAAAAAAAGTGTTTTAAGGGCTGGCCAGCCCTGGAGGTGATCCTTCTTTGGGCCAACTGAGAGTGGAAGCAAAGAAGGGGAGAGGGAAGAAATGACTGCTGGAGGGAAAGGGGTGGGCTGGGAGCAGAGCTGGCACACACCACTTTCCCCAAAGCGTCTCCCTTTTCTTTTTCTTAAAATCCTCTTCTCTCTTTCATTTTTTTCTTTTTCTTTCTTTGCCTTCTTCTGGCGGGGAGGGATAGATCTCATTGGGAAGAGGTACAGAGGTTGGATTAAGCAATCTTCCCTGGGGGAACTGGACTGAACCAGAAAAAGGTAAAGTCTTCCAGATTTATAGATTGTACCTGAGGTGGCCCCCAGGCTAATGATAGTCATCCCTCCCTTTGCCTGAGCCCTTATTTTTATGCCCAGCTCAGTGTAAGGGTTCATATGCATTTTTTCATTTGATCCTCCCAGAAAGCCTGGGGTGGGAAGATCAGTATCTACATTTTGCACAAAAGGAAAGAGGGGTCAGAGGGATGAAGTGACTTGCTAGGGAGCCTAGTCAGGACTGCAAACCTGGGTGTGTCCGAATCAGAAACCCATGCTCTTCCTATTGTGCCAGCCTAGCAGGACCCTCTGGAAACTGTCCATTGAGACCTTTCCTTTGTCCCCACTGTCTCCTCTGCTCCCAGATGCTGCCTGCTCCAAATCAGCAGATGCATTTCTCAGATGACAACAGTAGTGGTGGCCCCTACAAGCTAGCTTCTTTTCTACAGGTTTTACGTGCGTGGACTCTTAAGGTCATCCACCTTTCGTAAACGAGAACCTGAAGCACAGGGAGGTTAAATGACTGCCCAAAGGGTCACAGAGCTGGTCAATAGCAGCGCTAGGATCAGCACAGTACTGGGGAAAAGGAATGGTGTGGTGCCGACGAGAGTTTCATTTTGAGGGGCATATCCATTCTGAAAGAGGAACTTGTAGCCCCAAAGCAGTGTTGTGCTGGTAAAAGTTTAACAACCAGCTCTGGGGGTCGGGGCCCTGATTTGAACACTGGTCCCTGAGTGTAAATATTCTCGCCACACCTTATTGCACCCTCTCAGTGACGGCACTGAATGCCGAGTTGGGAAGGGATGCTAACAGTTGGCACTCCAGAGCCTGTGGGCTCCAGCACCCATGAAGGCATCTTTAGTCAGTGGCATGTGTGAAGGACCAAGCTTCCTTACCTACTCCTCTCCACTAACCAGTCTCCTACTTAATGTGTCTCAGACTTACATAGCTTTTCTTGAATGATGAGTTTTTATTGGGGATACTTGCCTTGTTACCACTAAAGGACTCTTTTGTTCCCAGACTTCCCCTTCTACTTTCCCTCCTTCTCCACTCCTTTTCTAATCACTGCTTCCCCTTCTACTCCCTGCCACCTACTGTGGCAGGGTAGGGGAAGGAGCAAACTCTGCAACCTGTCTGCTAGGTTTAAATCCCAGCCCTCCTTTACCGGCTGTGTGCTCTTGGGCAAGTTACTTAACCTCTCTGCGTTTCAGTTTTCTCCTCTGTAAAATGGGGATGATGATTGTACCTACTGCATAAAGTAATGCCCTTGGTACAGTGGCCTTTTGAGTGTTAGCTCCTATTAGTATGATTTCCTCCTGGCCTGCCTCAGCTGTTGGAGCATTCCCTCTTTCCCCCTCCCTGTCCCTGTCCCTTTGCTGCCATAAGAAAGCCAGGACCTCTGCTCTCTACAACTGTCCGTTGTCCTATTTGGCTCCCTCTGAGTAGCCATGAGACCACCCGCAGTCTCACTGTCTGCCCTTCCCCATCCTCCCCACCATCCCCAGCCTTCCCCTCTCCCCACATGCCTCAGTCCGTTCTCTTAATGGACATGGCAGGCCTTTGCTTTGATGGTAACACGAGTGTGGAGAACTCAGGCCTCCCCAGAGATGACGGCTACTTAGCTATGTTGTTTCTCTTGGGCCCCCACCTTTTGGGGTCAGGTGACTTTGTCCTGCCCCAGCCTTCCAGGTGGCCTACTGTGAACACCTTGGTTTACTTTTTCGACGGGAGCTGATGATAGGTGATTTTCGGGTCTTTTTAAAAAAATCTTATCATAGCTCATAAAATATATTTGGGAACCCCCCCCAAAAATGCATAACAATGTCACTTGTCCTTGGCTAAATGGTAAACGTCGACTGTGGGATTCGCTACAGTAAGTACCTGTCTGCCAGTCTCCATGCAGCCTTTCTGATTGCTCCATCCCAGGCCTGGCCCTGGGAGGAGTCTGGCCGAGACGGAGATGGCTGCCGCTGTATTACTTCTCTCATCCTTGGGTAAATTGTTTCCCCCACTAGGGAGACGATTGAGTTTGGTGGCTCCTTTCCCGGGATCAAATGTGAAGAGTTTCTCCGGCTACATCACTGTGAATGAGACTTACAACAGCAACCTTTTCTTCTGGTTCTTTCCCGCTCAGGTAGGCCTGCGGCGGCGCCCTAACAGAACACTGACCCCTGGAGCTGACTATGCTGCTCCAGGGTAGAAATGTTAGCCCAAAAACAAACCTATGGCTTCTTTTTTTTTGGATCTTTCAGATTTTTTTTCTCTAAAAATAAGTGCCAGTGACTCTGTGTGGTGTTCCTGTTTATGTGCAGGAAACAAATGTTTGTGGGGAAGGTCCAACTTTTAAATTCCTTGCAGCCTTATTCAGAATATTAATACCATCACGGTCTTCCTGCCACAGTCGTCTTCCTATCCTTTTGTTGTTGTCTTGTTCTAAAAATACCTGGGGCAGGGATGGGCGAGGGGGAGCCAAAGAAATGTAAGGAGTGGGGAGATCCTGAAGTTTGCAGGTAACGCACGTGGAAGCATGTCTAAATTTGGTTGATCGTGTCTTGTATGGCTGCTTTGTCTGCGGATTTGGCTGTGCCAGTTATTATTCTTGTAATCACTCTTTCATGCATCTAGTACCCAGTAATTGAGCAATACTCTGTGGGAACACAGAGGAGGAGGAACTGAGGTCATTCTGTGGGCCCTTGGGGAGGGGTGGGAGAGACTGCTGATCTAGCATGGCTTCCCCCCCCCCCTCAGGTAGGCATATCCTTATACTTTACATATCCTATTTAGTGCCCACAATGGTCACACAGTTCTTCAGCATGAACAAATCACTTTAGGCTTATGGCTACTGTTGGAGGGGAGGGTTATTGGTAGAGGTGCTGAGATGCATAAACAAATTTTATCCCACCGCAGGGTAATTTTCTTTATTTTCCAAATTGGATTTGCTTTAGAAGCCAGAGAAAACAAAGAAATAGCTATCCCTATGGAGGGTGGTATCTATATTTGCTGGTGATTTGCATATAGCAGTGTTGCATATACAATGACTGGGTAAACTGCTTACTCCAGTGTAGTTTTCAAATTAAATTGCTTCCATTGGTACTGTTGGGTTGTATTTTCTTGACTTTTCATTTCTGCTTTTTCAACCATGGCCTCTGATGTAGTTCACCACATAGTTGTGGGTGGAGGGGAGGCATGTAAGAAATGGTGAGGAATTCCATATCCTTTTTGGGTGGACTTATCATAGTCTTCAGGCTGTCACCTACTCTGGGAAGCCTTTCCTAGACCGTAGAGAGTTTCTTATTTATTTCTTCCTTGGTGTTACTGTTGAGTAAGACAAGTAAAATGCCTAGAGCACAAAATTTAAGGAGAGACTCACTCTAAGGGTTGTGCTAGTGCAAGGTTGGCACCTGAGTGTCCTCTAGACTCCTGCAGGTGCATCCCATTGGTGGACCCCAACTGGAAATCAGAGGGTGAGGGAGTCTGGTCCCTAGATGTCTGCCTACCAGGGCACAGAGAAGAGGAGAGAATGGATTGTCAGAAGCAAACAGGAAAATATCCAAATATTCAGTATGGAAGTGTTAAGGAGAATTGATATAAATCAAGCCTAGAAGTATGACCTAATTCTAACAGGTGGAAATTTTCCTTGTGTTCTTGGAAGTCTCTTAAACTCTATGCCTTTCAGAAACCGTACCGTACATGTGCATTTTTGATATTGCATCTATCAATTTCATTGAATACAGCCATTTATCGTGAATCCCTTTGTATTCGTTTTCTATTGCTGCTGCACAAATTACCAAAAACAGTGGCTTCAACAACACAAATTTATTATTTCACAGTTCTGTAGGTCAAACTTCGACACAGGTCTCGCTGGGCTAAAACTAAAGTGTCAGCAGGGCTGTGGTTCTTCTGGAAGCTCTAGGGGAGAATCTGTTTCCTTGCCTTTTGTAATTTCTGGAGGCTGCTCCCATTCCTTGTCTCATGGCTCCTTCCCCCATCTTCGAAGCCTGCATCAGCAGGTTGAATCCTTCTCATGTTGCATCACTCTGGCTGACGCCATAGTCACACTGCCTTCTCTGACTCTTCTGCCTCTTTCTTCTACGTTTAAGGATCCCTGTGATTACATTGGGCCCACCCAATAATCTAGGACAATCTCTCCATTTTAAGGTCAGTTGATGAGCAACCTTAATTCCATCTGCAACCTTAATTCACCTTTACCGCGTAGCTTAACATGTTCACAGGTCCTGGGGATTAGGGTATGGATGTCTTCAGGGGCCGTTATTCTGTGCAAAATGGATACTTGAAAAATTTGCTTAAATCAGTGATTTTCAATATCTCTCTTAGTGATTCTCACATTTTATTGTATATAAGAATTATCTCCAAATTTCCCCAGAGATTCTTACTCGTAAATTGGGAGAGGCCAGCAAGTTGAATTACCAGGTGAACCATGCTTGAGAAATGTTTGCTCCAGCCTACCAGCTCTGCCCTGGATTCAGTGCTCCTGGCCCCAAAGTGGCCCACACTCCTTTTGCAGAAAGAAACACCTAGAGCAGGCAAACCCAGACAAAGGAGGTGTGTTGTCCCGTATGCTCACCTGGGATAAGGGCTAGAATGGGGGACTGAAGGGGGAGTGCAGCCTATGGGGCCAGCTTTCCTAATCCTGCTTGGTGGTCCTCTAGGCCTGGTGGGGCTCAGGCTCCACTGCACCCTTTGCCTCCCCAACCCCAGTCCCGTGAACTCTAATTCCTTACTTTCTCCTCTGCTTTGGTGGCTGCTGATGATACCCGTAAGTTCCCCATTGATCTGCATGTTGAGTCTTCTTTAATAATAATTCAGATTTGTGAAAGCAGGAATTAACAGTGAAGGAAATGATCAAATGAAAACAAAACAAAGACCCAGTCTTTTCTTTCTTAGGTTGCTCTGAGCAGGTGAACAGCTTTGTCTAGAATAGAGGTGATGTGCTGACTAGCATGCTGGTCAGGGAAATGGGCTTAGGTTCTGCACTTCCCTGGTTGCCAGACTGAGGTCTGAACCCCACCCACCCCTGAATTAGACGATGACTGGGCTCTTTGGGCCCTCCGTCTCCTAATTAAATGAAGACCTAGCTGTCCATCTCCTGACCAGATTATGTTCTTTTGGGCCCATTACTGTAGCCCTAAACACATTCTAAGATGATCCCAGAAGACATAAACACGAGGCCACCACAACAGGAAAGAAGATGCTTAAGCACAGGGTGTTCTATTGGGAGTGATAGACTAACCTTCAGAGGAGAGAGAGGCAGGGATGAAAAGACTGCACCGCTGACAGGTGTCACCATGTGGCAGCCAGGATAGATTGTTCCAAGACCTCCTTGCCAGAGCCCACATGCAGAGCCACGTCTCTGAGGCCCCAAAGCAACCACTGCCGCTGAGCCTCTGGGCTGTAAATTATAGAACAGGCCAGTTTGGGTGAAGGAGATAAAGTGTGTGAGAAGGAGAAGCCGTAGTCACCAAGATGGGAGAGAGTTCCTTTCATTTGGTGGAAATATTAGTTCATTCCCTGTCACAGGGAAGCAGCTGAGATTGTCATCAGGAGAGAAATGACCCCTTACGAAAACTGAAGGTAGAGAAAATAAGACATCCAGGAAGGATGCCACACTGGTAATATACTCTGAGGTTTTTGGGGGGCCACTGTTTCTCAAATTAGTTTTGTTTTCCTGTTATTTCTGTGAGACCCCCCCCCCCGTTATTGTATACAAATCAGTGCATAATGGATTCCAGATCTTGAAATTGGTGTGCGAGGGGGATACGATCTGCAGGAGCAATGAATAGATATTTGCATCAGATAAAAAGTATAATGAAGTCAATAAAAATGTAACAATTATGATAGCTATTGCTAACTGAACGTTGACTATGTGCTGAGCACTGTGCATTTTCTTACTTAATCCTTACGATAACCCCATGAGGAAGGAATTATTGTTCTCATTTTGTAGATGAGGATTACGGAGATTAAATAATTAGCACCAAGTTGCCCAACTAGAAATTGGCAGAACTGAAATTTACAACTAGGTCTCTGCTGGAGAAATCTTTGCTCTTGACCATCACATGTTGATCCTGAGAAAACTAGCCACAGAAGGCACTAGACTGGTTGTTAAAGTATAGCTCTTGAGTTAGTCAGGCTTGGATAAAATCTTGGCTCCACTGCTTGTGCCAACTGTGACCTTGAGCACATTTCTTAACTTCTCTGAGCATTGGTTTCCTTGTTTAAAATGAGGATCAAAATACCTACTGGACAATGGTTTTGAGACAAATGAGATAAGTGGTAAAGCCTTTAGAGTGGTGCCTGATATATAGCAAGTAGAGTTGCTATGGTTGTTATTTCTTTATTATCATTATCATTATCATTGTTAGTTTTCCTATTATTAACACAAATACTGTCCAGAATATAATCAGTCACAATTTAGGAGGTTAGAGAAGACAGGAAATAAGGAACAATTCCAAGTCGGAAGGAACTGAATGCCAGCCAAGAATGTGGATTAATTGCTACCGGGTAAGGAAATTACAAAGTGAAATTGGGACTTTTCATGTTTAAGAAGATAAAAAAGCATACAGATGATTATTTTTTGAAATTAGCATCCTTCTCATTGCATGAAGATATCCGGGTTTGACTTTGTCTTGTAGATATAGGAATATAGATAATTTGTTGGACGCATTTAGCCGTAACCTGCAGATTATTTACCTCAAATGTCATGGAGCCAAAACCTGAGAAGTGTGGCACTAGGCCCCTTAGCTAAAGGCCCCGTCTTGTTCCGCTGGCCAAGGGGAATGGCTGGGATTCCTGGAATCCGAGTATCTAGTGACTGAGAAAGGCAGTATCATATTGACGAGTCAGCAAGGCCGGGATAGAGTGAGGTGTGGGGGACACCTGGAGGCACATTTGAGGTGGTTCCTCCCTCTCTGGATCATGCAGGTAATGACCCTGCTTAACCAGACACCAGGAAAATCAAGAGAGCACAGGATTAGATTAACACAGTCCACGAATCCACAACCCAGTGCAAGGGCGGTAAACCGCTCTGATGCTCCTGGGCCAAGGCAGGAGGTATTCTCTCTGTGAGTCGGAGAGCGTGTCCCCAAGGGCACCTGGATGCCAGCAGGACAGCCTCCCCTGGGCATGAGGGCCTAGACTCAGGCTTCACTGGGCCTCAGCGTGTGCCTGTTCACTCCCTTCTCTGGGTGTCTGAATCTCTTCAGTAACAATCAAAGTGGTGGAGGACAGTGGCTTTCAGACCTGCTGCTGCTTTACAAACATGACAAATTCCCCAGCTCAGTATCTAGCCCCTCTCAGCAGAGATTCTGATCCAGTAGATCTGAAGAGAGCCAGGATCAGTATTTCTAAGAAGTGCCACAGTGATTCCGGTGCAGCTAGTCAGTGGGCTTGAATCTGGGGAAAGAGAACTAGAGCTCGGGACACTGGGATTCTAGTTCCAGGTCTGCAATTCCTGGCTGTATAACTTGGGACAGGACATTTATACTTTCTGGGCCTCCGTTTTCTCATATGGAAATAAAGATGTTAAATCTAGTTGATTTCTAAAGTCCCTTCCCAGTCTTATGTTCTGTGGCTCTATAGCTTCAGTTGGCTTGCCTACAAGACATGCCTAAATGTGCAACCTAAGGTATAAAAACACCCACCAACTCTAAATCAGGAGCTGGGTTCAGTGAATGAGCCCTTGAATTTGTGCCCTCTGTGGTCGCCAGCCTCCAGGACTGATCTTTGCTTCTTGGTATGCATGCTTCTGTGTAGTCCCCTTGCATATCGAATCAGGGCTGGCCATTGTGACTAATATATTATAGCAGACATGATGGTGTGTGACTCCAAGACTAGGCAATGAAGGGCAATGCTGCTTCTGCCTTGGTCTCTTGGATCGCTCCCTCTAAGGGAAGCCAGAGGCCATGTCAGGAGGATGCTGAAGCAACCGTATGGACAAACCTTTAGGGAAAGGAAGTGAGGCCTCCACCCTCCAGTGAACACCAACCTTGGATGACGTTCATCTCGCCTGAGTCTGGCCTTCAGGTGAGTGCAGCCCCAGCTGCTAGCTTGACTGCAACCTCATGAGAGACTGAGCCAGAACTGTCCAGCCAGATAGCCCCAAATTCCTGACTCACAGAAAGCGTGAGAGACAGTAAGTGATAATTGTTGTCTTAAGCCGGTAAGTTTTGGAGACATGTTATGCAGCATCAGATAACTAATAACAGCCTCTTGTCATGTCCTTTTGGACTGTGACTGTGATATCTTGTGACAGCTAGAACTTCGAGCGTGGTGACTACTGTGCCAGTTTCTTGTTTTTGCCTCTCAGCTCCAATTCTACCCTCTTACCTGCTCCGCGATAATAGAGCTGTGAACATTTTTCCTGTGCATGAACACTAGCTTTGTCAGTAGAGGGTGCTGGAGGGACACTGCAGGAGGAAGTCGGCTTCTCTTGTTGCCTTGTCCTGCGTTTTGCTTTCTCTTGGCCCTGCTGCCCAGTCTGGCAGCAGTGCGTGTGTGGGGACACCCAGTGGCCCTCTGCCTTAGCTGGCACCCTCAGCTAAGGCACAAAAGACCCTCAACAGGCTTATAGTCCTGGCTCTGCCCCAGTGACCACCAGCTGTGGCCCTCAACCTGGACACCGTACATCCCAGGCCTTGTCAGGGAGCAGGCTCCCTACAGCCCAACTCTGTCTGCAGCCCTCTCACCAGCCTTGACCACCTGAGCCCTGGAGGGGGGTTTCCCACAGCCCTCCCCACATGGGCACTATACACTCCTGGTTGTGTGCTGCCCTTCAAGCAAGTGGGCTCCCAACATCCTGACTTCCTCTGCACGCCCCACCTCCTGCCAGCCACTGTCCATGGAGGCCTTTGCTACTTGGCCAGGGATTGTTGGCCAGCTTTGGACTGGGCACCCCAGTGAACTTCTCAGCCACCCAGTGTGGGCTGCAACCTTCTCCAAGAAAGTCTGGACTGTAGCCTTGGGAAGGGCTCCGTCCTCAGCTTATGAGTTTGTCCATCAATGGACACTCTCCCTCAGCTCAGGGTGTTCTTTAGAGTTCTCTTTCTGTATTTATGGTTATTCTCCTGTTATAATGAGTACCTCTTTATATTAAGATTTCCCTGTTCCTTGGTGGACACAGGAAGCCCACCCAGTATGCTGGTATTTGGCCAACACTGAGAACGTGGCTCGTGGAGGAAGAGACCCCTCTGGCATTCCATCCCCACAAGGGTAGATGTGATACCCATTGCTGACAGGGGCCAGAGCAAACACTGGAACTTGTAACAGAATTAAAAGTCAATGCTTCCAAGTAAAAAAAAAAAAAATTAAAAAATAGAAAACCTTAAAACTTAAAATTGCTCTGTGGTTTCTGTCTTCTGGTTGGACCCTAACTGATATAGCCACCTCATTCTAAATCCTTCACTCCTGCCTGGAGACACCGAGAGCAGAAAGTGTGGTCTAGCCTAAGGAACCAGGAACAGAAAAGGCATCAGGGGCCAGGACAGCCAGTCTTTCTGTCTCAGCCTTATTCTGTCCAAGACCACAGGATCACTCATCGGTGCTTCATTCTTCTCTCTTGGCAGATCAACATGCTTTGCTTCTCCAGTCATTTGGCAGAAGATGGCTGCCCTACACTTTCCAAGTTTACCTGTCCTTGGACCTTGCAATCCACAGAGATTAACTAGCACTTCTCCTGGGGACAGTGTGATTGGCCCAGTTGTGTCAGGTGTTCTTTCTTGATCCAGTCAGCTGAGACTGAGGTCATGTGATAGAAACATAGCTAGTGGGCCCTTTCCATTGGTAAATGGAGAGTCAGTTCTTAGAGAAGGGGTACAGGCTGGATATCTTCTGGGGTATCTTCTCTGTACTATGTACTTATGGCATCAAGGATCTGGAAGAATAGAAGGTAGATGGGACAAAACAAGAAGAAAGTAGCTAAAAATGATAAATTATAGATCATTCCGTCCATAGGAATATTTGAACTCTGCTGAAACCTTGTATGCCTGACTCCCTTTGAGAAATGAAAATTTATATGGAGAAGAAAGTAACTAACTTTTTCAGCCATTTCTTTCTTTGGATCAAGAAGGAAAAGTTAGGCCTTTTCTCCACCACCCCTCCCCCACTCGCTCTATTCCTTCTAAAGTCCAACTTTTTGGCAGGAGACCCAAACAGGGAAGCCATAACTACCTTGTGAAGGAATGAGAACCAAGTAGAAAGGTTAGGAAGGAGAAAGGTAGAGAGGATTGTAGTGGGGTGTAAGCTGGCTCGAATTAATGAGACAATTCAAGGCTTGATGAGAGTCAGTGGGAACTTGGGAGTGATGTAAGGAGGCCTCAAAACCGAAAAAAGTTTGGAAAAGTTAATTTTCCATAAGATGGTGCAGTGGCAACAATCATACTAAAGGAAGATTTAGGAGAGGTCAACACCTACCACTATAAGTAAAATTCCTCTGAAAAGCACAGAATGTCTTAAGCAAGTTGTTTGTATGTGTTCGGAGTGTGCACGCAGAATTAAAATGTTATTAGGTACTTAGTTAACAATTCTAGTCACAAAACCAATTGGTTTACATAAAAAGCTCAGCCTTGATTAATATCATTAGTGTAGCAGCTGAAGTATCAGCTGAACTGGGATCTGTGTGGCAAAATGGGAGTCCATTCAACATACTTGGGGGAATTTCAAGGCGTTTACTTGGTGTACTAATGACTTCAATTAAGATAGAACACATTACTTAAACCAAGCAAATGATCAGCTTCTGCATGTAGAAGTGTGAAGGGAGCCTTAGTTAATTTACTAATTGTACTTCTCGTCTTAAGTGGTACCATTGATTTGGGTCTGTTAATGGTTTAGTTGCTGTTTTCTCTTACAAAGCGTGATGTTCTCTATTGGGGATGGGAGGAAGGGGGTGGCTAGAGCAAGTATTCCAGCCCTGGGCATTGGCAGAAAGTGCCCTAATACTTGTTGAGATACCTAAGATTCCCTAGAGTCACCCTAATGGGTCCTCTGTATAAAATAGTCATGTTACTTCAGAGTGTCAAAATCGGCAAGTCTTTAGAGCTCCCTCGCCCAATATATGAGCTTATTGCTTCAGTGATATGTGTGAGACCTGAATAGGAGGTTATCTCTACTACGTAGTGTAGAGGAGGACCTGGGAGGATGGAAAGAAGAAGGTATGGTTTGATGGGGGCTGGGGTGAAAAGGAAGACTCAGAGCATACACGGGATGCTATCCACCGAGGGCAGGTCCCGTGGGGAGCAATAGGGCAGAAGAGGTTAGTACTGGTTTAGTTTCATCAGCGTTCCTATATACTCTCCTCTCTGCTCACTGAGAAGCAAGGACAAAGGAAGAAACTGGGTGTTTCCAAGAACTCGTTTATGCACAGAACCAAATAAATGAGTTTCACTTCTTTCAAATGACAATCTATTAAGACATAGAGTAGATTTTTTTCACCATCATTGTGAATAAATTATGGGAAGCCCTAACGTGAGAAACTGAAATTTCCTTCTGTAGAGATTCTAAAAAACTGGATAGCCTGCCTCCTACTGAGCTGTTCATTCTGGAACAAACCCTGAGGAAGGAGCGTCCAAGTTCATGAATTGGCCACCAGGGGTCACCAGAAGAATTGAAAGGGCCCCTGAGGCAAAGTCCCGGTTTCTTGTTCACCAACAAAAGGCGCAGGTTTGGGGGACCTGCGTGCCCCCTCTCTTCTGTTGCTAGAAAGACTTCTCACGTACATAGTTGGGATTCATTTGTTCCTTCTTTCATACTTACAATTTCTTTGTCCCTTCTTTCTGATCATCAGTTCTTGCTATGCTACTCTGACTTATATGTCGTTAATAGAGATTTTATTTTCTTTTTAATTAAATATATAAATGCTTATCAGCAGGGAATTACTCATCTTTCAGGTCTCAGCTGAAATGTTAGCCCATCACCAGAGGCCTCTTTAAGTATTCAATCTAATGTCCTTCCAATACTGTCTCATATCACTCATGTATTTAATTACTTATTACCTGTCTACCCACCTCACCAGAAAAATAATCAGAGCTTATGTTTAAGTAGATGTGCCAGGCACTGTTCTAAGTGCTGTGCATATATTAACTCTTTGTATCTGCACAACCACCACATAAGATAGACAATATTATTGTTCTTATTTTCAAGTAGAGGACACAGACACAGAGAAGTTAAGTAACTTGCCCAAGGTCACACTGCTGTAAGATAGCATAGTTGGAATTCAAGCCTTGGCTGTCTGTGCCAAAAGCCATGCTCTTAACCGTTAAGTATCCTACCTGTCTGGGAGTGGGAGCTGGTCTGCATCCCCAGCCCTAAAACAATGCCTGTTGGTGTTATATGTTAAATGAGTTAATACATTATGGTAAATTCAGAGTGTCATACTATCATCAAATGATGATATGTACTGATATGAAGAGATTTCCACAACATGTTGTTAAGTGAATACAGCAAATATAGAGTGTTACGTATATAGCCCGATCCCCTTTTTTAAAAAAAGTATTTATGTATATTGCATACCTAACCTCTACAAGATATGTATATATGTATGTGAGGGGGGCGTAGAGAAAAATCTGGAAGACTAAACATCTCCATGATCATCTCTAGGGAATAGGATTGGTGGGGCAAGGGGGATTTTTTTTATACTCTTTGAAAGAAAAATTAGTTAAGAATAAGTACTTTCTTTGCAATATAAAGTTTTAAGGAAAAATTTTAAAACTTTCGACAAAAATAAATGCATTATTTCTCTCGTTTCATACACTCTTGAATCATAGCTTTAAAGTAATAAATACTTTAAAAGTCCTGAATTTTGTAAAATTGTAAATGCATTAAAACAGTTGTTCCTTACTTCATTGATTCTAAGTTTTGCAATGTGATTTTGTTTGAGATGTCTTCATTTGCTTTTATTCTTTCCTAAGTAGAGGGTTGAGAGTGGACGAAGGGCTGCATTCTCACAATTGAGAGCTAAATATACCACCCCGGGAATTATCGCATAATAACTTTATGCCATTATTATTGACATAATTATTGTTATATGTCATGGCATTATGATGTCATATTATATTACAAAAGTCTACGTTCTGTCATGTAACTAGCTCTTGGGTTTTTAGCATTGAACATGTAAACCTTTATGTTCCAGAATCTGACTTTTGCATTTTATTCCAGGTAAGGGCAATATTAGTTCACAGATTGGTTGGCTCATCAAAGTAGAAAGATGTGTGCGTGGAGTTTTCTTTAAAAATTAGCTCCTTCAAGGATTGTTGAGCCCATTCACCTCCTTCAGGAAAGTAAATTTGAGGAGCAAGGTCAGCTGAGGTTGGAGGTGTGTATGCAGATCTCTTATTATTGAAGCATTCCAAGAATTTGGTGTCCTGTGCTTCACAGTTGCATAATAAAGATGTTTGGCACCGAGGTGTTTGACTTGACTTTGCAGTGTGGCCTCTCAGGGTCAGGCTATTTTTCTGAGAGCCTGGAGATCCCATCATTGTGCCAGATCACAGGAAGGGACATGAAAAGCAAGGAGAGGATAGGGTGGAGACCGGAGGGCCCAGGGCGTCTGAGAAACTCTCCTCCGTCGCGCTCCCAGATTCTCAGCCCTGCCTGCACATTAGAACCACCAGGGAGCTTTTAAAAAAGACTGATGCCTGCCTCACCCCAGACCAATTAAATTGGAACCTCTGGGATTTGGGCCCAGGCTGTAGTTTTTTTTTTTTTAAAGCTTTCTAAGTTATTTTAATGGGCAGCCAAGGTTGAAAATCACTAGCTTGCGTGTAACACACCGTGGCTTCTAGAAGCTCATGTGCACATTAGGAAGGAAGTGGCGGGGGGGATGTCCACTGGAATGGATGGACTCACAGTATCTCACATCCCCGGGGAGGCTGGAAGCACTTCCATCCAGATTGCATTGTTTCTCTACCTCTGATAGTCTCCCACTGCTGAGTGAATACAAGTGGAGGGTGGTCCTGGTGAGTGGTATTGAATAGCAAGTTAGAGGATCTGAGGGGAGATAAAAATCACTTGCTCAGACAAAACACACACAGTTGGGGCCAGGCAGGTTAGGGCGGAGCTGGTTATATTTATTCAGCACAGTAGGGTTTGCAATATCATTTCTTGATATATTTTCTCATCAGAACCTTCGGGCAAGCCTGTGAGGTGGGCATTATCACCATTTGATGGAAGAGGAAACCGAGGGCTGGAAGAATCTGAGGATAGGATCACACAGCTAGTATGTGGCCACGTAGAACCGGAACCTGTCTGGCTGCCAATTCCAGGGCTCTCTCTGCTTCCCCACAGCAGCTTTAGAAGGCTGTCTTTGATTTTAATTTTTCCTGCTTAAACATATAAGACAAGTGTCTAGTTCTCTTGAATTCTTTGTGGATATTTGCAACACTCAAGGCAAGAGGACTAACTAGTGAAAAACTGGCCAAGGAAGATGTCAGCCAAAGAAGCGAGGAAAAACACCAAACCACCCACTTTTCCTATTCCCTTGTTTATAGATGGTTTACATCAAAACATTTGTAGAACATGTACTGTATGTCACTCACTGGGCTTTATGATAATTAATTTATTTAGTCCTCCCAGCAGCCACATAGCATAGGTTCTGTTATTGATTCCCATTTTACAAGTGGGGACACTGAGGTCTAGAGAGCATAGGCAACTTGCCTAAAGTCACACAGCTAGTGGATAGTAAAGCTCAGATCTGAATCTAGTTTGGGGCACAGGCTTATCCGTTATACTGTGCTGGCTCTTGGAGCTACAGCCCTGCTGATCTGGGTTCCCAGTCTGACTCTGGGCTCCTGCCTTTTCTACCTGTTTCCTTAATTATAATAATCATTTACACTTATTGTGCTTTTATCATGCATTAGGCATTGTTCTAAGGGCTTTGCAAATATTATCTCCTTTAATTCTCGGATGGTGGAGAGTGGGCCCTGGAGGTAGCCTCTCACAGGGAGGCACTTCTCCAGCTCATGGCTGTTCTTGCCACCCCCTCTCTTTCAGCAAGGCACCCTTGGCCCCTTTCCAAAGCTGCTAAAGGACTCTATATCAGACTTTTGATGCCTGGAGAAGAGAAATCCCTCTACTCGCTCTGTCCTCATGGTTAGAACCCTCTCTGATCAGCTCCTCTTCCAGGTTCTAGGTTGTGGCATCCCAGATCACCTCCTCTTGAGTTAGTCCTGCCCTCTGTGCATGGCCTTCTCGCATCATCCAGGTAGATGGAGCCAATCCACTCAGACCTTCTAATGAAACACTGATTTGTCTCTGTATGACTGGGCTAAGTAAGAAGTTGCAGGATTTCAGAAGCAATAGGATCCTTGCTTGCCAAGCCTGGCAGACTGAACACCAAATGAGCCATGACATCAAATGAGGGCTCACTGTCATATCCTGCTCTGAGCTTGTGGAGGCCAAGTGGAGCTTCTTTCTCATTGCTCTGGAGGATTCGCTTCAGAGCCAGGCAACCTCTGCACGCACTGCTCTCACACTCACTTTTTTTCTGTCTTGAGTATTTTCCCTGCCATTTCCCTCTGTCTACAGCATTCTTCCCTGGCTCTTCTCAGGGCTGGATCCCTCCCGGCCTTCAGGGTTGCGTTCATCTCATTGAGTCCCTCCCTGCTCACTGTGTCAAAAGGATGCAGCTTTCTTTCTCAGCCCTCAGTCACTCTCTCGACATCATGCTATTTTCCTCTTTAATCATCATATTTATGTATTTACTTACTTATTGTCTGCATTCCCCATGAAAATGTAAGTTCGGAGAGGACAAGGAGTTTTCTTTTTCACCCACTGATCTGCAGGTCCCTACTCCTACCATATGCCTGACCCATAGGAGGTCTCAGTAAATACATGTTGAGTGAAAGAAGTAAAGCATCATCTGTCACTGAGGGTGACGGTATTGATTCTACTGCCAGGAGCTAATTTTCAGCACCCCAACCCTGCCAATGACCTTTTCTTGTTTACATCTCCCATGTCTCCTAAATGACTCCGTACCTTTTTTAGGGTTTTGTTGCTGTTGTTTGCATGGGCTGTGTGACTCTGGGCCTGCCTGCTTCTTCTCGGTTTCCCTCGTGTTGAATGAAGTCGCTGGTGTCCCTGTGAACACCTTCCTAGTGCATACAATCAGAAAGGCAGTTTGGACTCTCCGTGAAGGGGGCCAGCTGTCACTGAGGAGGATGGATTCTTCGTTGTGCCTCTTTGGGAATATCTTGGTCAAATGGAAGAGTCCTTCAGGAGTTTGAACAGCTCAAAAAATATAACCATGCCCTAGGCAGTATGCTGGCTGTCTGGGGCATACAAAGGCGAAGCTGCTACAGTCAACAGGTTTTCTGGCTGTTGGCAAGAAAGGACTTAACTGCGTGAGATGGACACCGGCATATGAGGCAAATACTAATTCAGAGCAACAAGAGATGACCAGTACTTTGCTTATAGTGGAGAGCGGTCATTAGGGTCTGGGAGGGCTTTGTGAGATTTAGTCAAGGCCTTGAAAGACAGATGATTTGGGTAAGTTTGCTTGGGTGTATTCTGCAGCCTTCATGCTCTGTGTCATCACTGGTCTCTCTGTCCCCTCTAGGCAGAGCCATCGAATGCCCCAGTAGTTCTCTGGCTGCAGGGCGGGCCAGGGGGTTCATCCATGTTTGGACTCTTTGTGGAACACGGACCTTACGTTGTCACAAGTAACTTGACTTGTAAGTATTGCTTGGGCTCTATTTTCGTATGGGGAATTCTTCATCTGAACCTTTTATCTGCTTCAGAAATAATTTAGACTGTACACTGAACCACTAGGGATAGCTTAACAGTTCCAGATTATAAAAACAGAGCTTTCTGGCAATGTCTGTCCAAGAAGGAGGAGGCACCAGAGTGAGTGTCCTGGCTGAGCTGCTTTCTCCCTTGAAATCTGGGTGAAAGGTTCTAAGCTATTCTCACTCAGTCTGCTGCTGACTCAAGCAATCTGGGCTTACGGAAAGAGCTGGTATTTATGACTATTTGGGCGAGCTCATGCGTGGGATTAATGGGTGGAATTATATCCCTAATTATTTACACGCACTGGACACTGTATGGTTCAGTCACATCAGTGATCGGGTATCTTGGAAGCAAGATACGGTGGGTGGGGCTGGGGTGAAGGAAGGAATGGAGAAAGAGCTGCATCTGGCTGTAACCCAGGCTTACCTCCATCTCATTTTTCTTTGATGGGGGGAGATTTTTTACTTTCCCCGGGTCAGAATTTGGAGGTGAACCAGTTTGTGACTCAATCTAAAAGCGTGTGTGCCAATTCTGTTGAAATTGTTGCTCTCTTCAGCGTTGGGTGGGAGAAAGAGGATTTAGAAGGATGCGATGTTAAGGATGATTCATTGGATTGGATAGATGGGTTTATTGCATGGGTGGTTGATGAGTGTTTCTACATGAACCAGTTGCAGGGGGTTTTGTTTCCACACTTCATCTTAGGTGTAGAAACCCGCTGGGTCCAGGAAAAGTAAAGGACAGGAGAGGAGAAGGAAAGGTGCTGGTGTCTCTTCCCCACTGTGAGAGTATGAAGCAATGTGAGAGGGACACCAAGAGCTTGTTGACATGGTGAGGACAGGTGGGCGCCCTGGGCTCCTGAGCAGAGCTAGGCCTTAGGTGGAATGTCTTGTTAATGACCTAGTCTCAAACCTCTTCTCTGTTACCAGTGCGTCCCAGAGACTTTCCTTGGACCACCACATTTTCCATGCTCTACATTGACAATCCAGTGAGTACCCAATGGCCCTGGCAAATGTCAATGTTGGCTTCTCTTGTCTTTTTTCTTTTGAAGTACATTTAAGAAATAGAAAAAAAAGAAAATAGAGATTTAGCTTTTTTCTTTTTAAAATAGAATTTAATCTATTAAAAAAAACACTTGAGATTTAGTTTTTCTAACATGTATCATTATATCCAAGTTTGGGAATTTAACTACTGCTTCCGCTCCTTCTCTCATTTCTAATCTTATGAAATGTCCTATTCACTGAATTATACCAATTATACCATCCAGGATGAGGGATTAGTATCTTTCCACTCATGATTTGGGTTTCTCCATATTGTGGGTTATTGTGTAGTATCGGAACTCCTAATCTTTCAGAGTTCTTGATATAAAAAGTCAAAACTGGTCCTCACTTGTCACAGTGAGCAGAATACCTCATCTCAGAACAAAAAGTGGAATTCTCCTTGGGAAGTTCTTCTGAAATTGAGTCCAATAAACTGCAAAATGAGAGAGTGACTTTAGGGTCAGCTTCTGCAGATTGGGAGTATCTTTGCTCCCTAACTAATTTCTCTAACTTTTCTCACTTCCCAGATGGTTCAAAGAGAATACAGATAGAGAGGAAAAAAAAGTCCAACGTTCTTGTCCCCCCCCCACCATGTTTTGTCAACCATCCTCTTTCCTAGTATGTTATTATATATTTAAATAAAAGTTGAATTAAATGTCCTATTCCCTTGGATGTTTGGAGGGAAAACAAAAACAAAAATATTTATACCTGGTGGGGGTGCATTCCTTACACAAATTACTGACGCAAAATGAGTAGTTGTTGCTTCTTTTGCTTTACAGCTCAGTTGTCTATGAACTTCAGTTATAAGAACATATTAATTTAAAACTAATCTTTATTTTAAAACCTCTTACCTACTGAAGGTGAAAGGGCTTAGTAGCCATATTTCTCACAAATAAAGAAATGAAAACACACACACACACACAACTATCTTTTATCTCCAGTCTAGAGAGTTCCTTCTTGGCAGGACAGAGCAATGCACCCTCCAGGTTTCAGAGAGGAGACAACTTTGGGTCTTTTGATACTGTAGCAGGGGCCAGGAAAGGTGAATTCCTCGTTCTTAAATCAACATCTGGCAGGGTCCCCACTGCGGAATCAGAACAGCTCAGCCACTGACCCTAGGGCAGAGCTTTGTGCTGATAATTTATTTGGGCTTGGAGGAGGCGAGGGGGAAATAGGTGAAATGCAGCATCCTCCTGTGAGGATAGCTAAATGCACATGGGATAATGGCAAAAATCCGAGGTCAGAGGCTTGGCTTTTGGAATACGGTCAGTTTCCTGCCAGCGTGAGATTTCTCTGCAGGGCTCCAAGGTACATGTTTCTCTGTGTTTATACCTGTTTATTTATTTCACCTTCAGGTGGGCACAGGCTTCAGTTTTACTGATGATCCCAAGGGATATGCAGTCAATGAGGATGATGTGGCACGAGATTTATACAGGTAAAAGGCCCTGTCTCTCTCTTGGCCTTCTTCACGCCAAACATTTTTCTATCTCAGTAGGAAAATTCTTCCAGTAGTAGAAGTATTATTGATTGGTCCTCATAGTCTAATTCCTAAAGACATTTTAAGACTACTTCTATGTGAGGAATACACACACACACACACACACACACACACACACACTCACACACACAGTCTGTTTTCCACTTTGTTACATTGTCACTGATAACTGTCAAAGTGGCCAGCAGAGAAAGTAACAAGGAGAGCTGAAATCTTAAGGCATAATTGTAATTTTGTAAAAATATCCTTAAGAAACAATAGAAACAGAATGAAATTATTCAATCAAAGATTATTTTCAAACCTTTCAACCAGAGCCCTGAGAGGTTTCTGCTCGCTTTCCAGCGTTATATTTAACTTTGCATTTGCCAGGAAGCAATGTCTTCTCAGATGTTTGTTTTCTTTCCCAGAATTCCTCCTTTTGTGGCCTTAAGATGCAATTTTTTACTCTCTTGCTTCTCCTTCATGACTTTTCCAGGCTGAAAGCTCAGCTTGTTAACTAGTCTCTTCCCTTTTCCCTTCATCTTACAAGTTATTCTTTTACTAAAAAAAAGAAAAATTGAAGGAGTGGTCGGCTGGTGGCATAGTGGTTAAGTTCGTGCACTCCGCTTCAGTGGCCCAGGGTTCACAGGTTCGGATCCCGGGCATGGACCTACTCACCGCTTATCAAGCCATGCTGTGGCAGCTGTCCCATATATAAAGTAGAGGAAGATGGGCATGGATGTTAGCCCAGGGCCAGTCTTCCTCAGCAAAAAGAGGAGGATTGGCAATGGATGTTAGCCCAGGGCCAGTCTTCCTTAGCAAAAAGAGGATTGGCAACAGATATTAGCTCAGGGCTAATCTTCCTCATCAAAAAAAAAAAAAAAAGAAGGAAAATGGAAAGTTGTAAGCCTGATCAGACAGTATATATACTTATAATTTCTTCCTTTCTTTTTCTTACTCACATTTGTTATTTTTAGTTAGGCTATTTTTAGTACTTTTCTTTTTTTTAAGTAAGTGATCTTTCTTATTTGGTCACATTTTTCCAGTCTGTAAATTATTGCTCGAGACCAAGTCCTGAATTCTTTCAGGTCACTAGGGCACCACTTTACGCATTATAATAATTTACTGAAAGAGCCCTAGTGGCCAGAAAGAGTTAATTAGCTCCTCTACCCTCCACTTCCACCAACACTCGTTCTCTTAGTTACTTGGTGAGCAAACCCAACCAATCCCCAAAGTGAAAGGGAATCTAATAGGAGTCAGAGTTTTTTGATCTCTGACAAAAGCTTTCCATTTTATTCTTCTTTCTCCCCACAGCAGATGGCTGGGAGAGAGAGGAAAGAGGAACTTCCGGCCTTTCTCCAAGAGTCATTTCTTTCTCTCTTCTTTGCTGATCCAGAAAACAACATGGCTGTTGTCTTCTACACTTTCATTTACCACATGTCCTATTATTTTAATGCTTCCGTTCAGTTTGCAGAGAGGATGTCTAGGACCCCACGCTTCTGCTTCCAGGTGCAGTGGGTCCTAGGAGCAGATTAGCCAGATCCTCACAGGGGTTCCCCTGCCCTCCCCCTGACTTGCACCCCTCCTCTTTCCCTCCACAGACATAATCGAGATGGCTGTCCTTACAAGTTTACTCAAGAGCCATGTCTTTCTCATTTAGCACTGACTGTGTGCTCTCATTTTTCAGATCGGAAACCTACTTCTCCCCACCCCCCCACACCCCTCCTACTCTGAGCTTCTTTTGGCTTAAATCCAAACAAGCTCAGTTTAACTAGCAAACACCCTGAGGGCGGAGGTTCTGTCTTAAAGAAATGCAACCGTACCCTCTAAGCCAGAGCATTGTAACCCTGCCGTTCCTTTCCTGTCCGTCCTTCCCCTCCCCCAGAGATGGCCACAGCTTCCAGCTGACCCTCTGTGTGGATATTTACTGCTGACATGTGGTACATCTCCTCTTCCCTGACATGTAAAGAGAACCTATTTCAAAGCATCCATTGTTTATAGCTGTTTTACTTCTTTTTGCTTCAGGCTCTTAGAACTGGAAAATAGCTCATCAAGGGTAGTGCAGAAAACTGATTTCAGCTGTTTCCTTTAGCGTTTACCCTGTTTGTTTCCCTTTGTGACTACATTCTTCTCTCCAGCTCTCCAGATGGGTGCTGGGAATAAGAAGGTCTCTTTGAAACCTGGAAGTGAGCTACTACATGTTTAAAGAGTAGACCTTTCTTCTTCTTCCTTTGAAAACCATCTTTCTTTTTTTCTAGAAATCCCATTACTTTGACTATTAATAGTGCCTGGCTGTAGGGGGAAGACTTCTCAAGAGGTATTTGACAGTCACAGGCTGCTTTTCTTCGCGTTTGGAAATAAAACTTTTTCACTAACAAGGTGTTTAAATAGTCTTTTTTTCTTTTTTTTCTATTTGGAATTTGCTGTTGAGCCACAATACCTTTCTGGTTTAGGGGAAAAAATAATTTACTAAAGAATGATAAATTTATTAACTTTGATTTGGAGTATACCAGCCGGTGCCACTCTCCTTCTACCACTATTGATCGATTGTCTACCATGTGCCAGACACCATTCCTGGTGCTGGTGACACAGTAGTAAATGAGCCCACAGCTCCTCCTCTCCTCCTGCTTACAGTCTAGCGACCTGCCTGAAGTTATTTTCTCAGCAGCCAAATGGAAATGCTACTATCATTCTATAACATATGTTGATTTGCATGGGAAACAGTATCTATTGCTAAACAAAGCTTTGTAATAATGTGACGAAACAGGTTTCATCAATTAAATGAGAACACTGCGTGCTCCGTGCAGGGCAGAGATCATGGCCCAGCCACACTAGATGTGGAATCAACGCGGAGGATGGTTTCTGTCTGCAGCAACAGAACAAAACCACCGAGATTCTCATTTCTGCGCTTTTTTCGGTCAAACTGTCGGTGACTAAGGCTGCACCTTCTTTGGCTTTTGTTGTTACCGAGCTTTTGCTTAGATTATTTTAACCCCGATTCTCCTGAATGTCTTGGATTTATTATGCTTCCGATTCCATTAGAACTGACCAAATTCCAGTGCTCTCTTCCGGTCTATATAGTGCATTATGATTTCCGTCCACTTTCTCTGCCCTGAACCCACTAACTTCTTTTTTAAAAAAATTATCTGAGGACTAATTTTCTCCTAGTCATTCTCCCTTGTGATCTCTGTTTCTTCCTTTAATGTACTTTTTTGCCACCAGGTAGCCTTTAACTAAAATTCTACTTACTAGACAAGGCCTTGGCACAATGCCAGCTAGGTTGCCAAATGGAATCACCTGGAAGATGCATGCTTCCTGTGCCATATAGCTCTGTACCTGAATAAATGCATGGAGGGCACACACATACACACACAAGTATGTATTATGTATTATATATTCTAGCAATTCTGCTTCTAAAATTTGAAAGTTCACATGGGCGTGATTCTAGATTATGTATATATATTTCTTTTCTTTTTTTGCTGAGGAAGATTGGCCCTGGGCTAACATCCGTGCCCATCTTCTTCTACTTTATATTTAGGAGACATGCCACAGCATAACTTGATAAGCAGTGCATAGGTCGGTGCCCAGGATCCAAACCTGCAAACCCCGGGCCACCGAAGCGAAGCATGCAAACTTAATCACTACGCCACCGGGCCAGCCCCCTAGATTATACTTTTAAGCAAACCCTCACTATGTTATAAGAATAGTCCTTGACTAAAACACAGTTAAATGAGCAAATGGCATATATAAATCTAACTTACTAAATTTACCTTTTTCATTCTGCACTCCTATTTAAGAAATCCCTACCAAAGGCTTCTATTATTAGCTGAATTTTTGTTCTGATCTTATTGTGAAATTAAAACTCTATAACTTTCTCAAGTGGGACCTTGCCTTGGAAATTTCAGCTAGAGAATCCTGGCATTTTCAAGCTAGAAGCAACCTGGGAGATTATCTCCTTTAACAAGACTGCCAGATACAATACAAAATGCCCAGTTAAATTTCAGTTTCAGATCAACAATGAATAATGTTTTAATCTACGTATGTCTTGTGCAATATTTGGGACATACTTATACTAAAACATTATTCATTGTTGATTTGAAATTCAAATTTAATTGGATGTCTTGTATTTTTATTTGCTAAATCTGGCAACCCCAACAACTCGCCAACAAATTCTCCAAGGAAATAAGCTTTAAGCTAAAGCATAAGGCTTAACTGAGATGTACTATATGGAATTGTCTATTGCCATTCCAACTAGCAGGAAGAGAGGAAGAGAAGTAGTTTTTAGCCTGAAGGTTGGAGAAGGAAGGGTGGAGAATAAACTCCTATTTTTATCTCCGCTCTAATGCCAGCTTATTGCCAAGCACAAACATGGAAGCTATAAAATGCAGCTTCCCAGATTTAGTTGCTATAAAGATTTTGGTTACTATAAATAATAAATAGAGAAATACACTGAAACTCTACAGAAGTGTTTAATGGTGAATTTTTCGGAAGCCTTTGAAAATTAAGTATAGCCAGGATCATGGTGATTCCAATGACCCAGTTTTGCCTCTCTGTAACCCTTGAACTTTCTCCTCCTCCTGGTTTTGCAGGGCGTCTCGCCTTTCATCTTCCTGGATGGGATGGTTCCTGACTTTTAGTCCCTCAGCAGGAAGCTGGAACAAAGACCCTGCCTAACTTCTCAGGCATTGCAATCTGGGTCAAAACACTCACAGAACTTCTGAGTTTCACAAGTTTTTGTTTCCTTTTTGAAAGATTTTGGTCAAAGAGAGGATCACTCAATAATCCACCCTTTTCTTGCTTATTGTGAAATAATTTCTTGAGTCTTTTAAAATCTGTTTCAGCGTAACTCACTGAAGTGGCTGTTGGCATTCTGTAGTAACTGTGAATTTTTGAGTCTAGAGGTCACTGTACATTCCATATCTGTAGCCATTTGGTGGTTTTCCCTTAGATTGTAGTCGTTTGTACAGCTTTTCTGTTCTTTGGTTATTAAAACGCTGAAATTCTGGGAGCACCATTAGAAATGTTCAGGGTTCCCCACAGAGAGAGGTTGGTAAGCATCTAAGGTTCCTATTACCTTACCACAAACCCTGGTTAATGGGGTCATAAGGTTTGCAGAACTACGTCCAAGAATTGCCAAATAATAGGTGAAAGTGTTGTGTCACTTTGCTCAAGCGTCCCCTCAGCAGCTAGATGATCCAAGTTGGTAACCAGAGATTTGGAAACCTGCCCAGAGTGTTGATGTCCACTTCTCCCAACTTCTTAGTATCACAGAGTAAGCCCACAAGTATTTTTTGACCATCCACAGAGTATGGAGTGTTGTACACCTAAGACTTTGAAAAAAATGCCTACAGGAGCTTACAGCATAATGGTATCCTCTTTCTGAAGTGAAACCTATTGTCAAGGGGTCATTGGGTAGCATAGCATGAAGCTATTTCGATTTTGTGTGATTTTTATTGTTCTTCTTTTTGCAGTGCACTGATTCAGTTTTTCCAGTTGTTTCCTGAATATAAAGAGAATGACTTTTATGCCACTGGGGAGGTGAGTTGAAGTCATGTTTTCTTGTGTGCTTCCAACATCATCAGGACTGAAATATATTATGACACTTGTAGTTTATTCATTTAGTATGTACACACACACGTTAATATTAATTCAGTCCATATTCAAAATTCTTCAATTAGTCCCCAAATAGCCTATCTATCATTTTTGTTTTTTTAAATCCAAGGCTCAATAAAGGTTTGTATATTGCAATGGGTTGTCAGGTCTCAGTCCAGTGCCTTTTTGTTGTTGTTATCATTAATGATGATGATTTTGAAGGGTCTAGGACAGGTGCCCCTTAGAATGTCCCATTTTCTGACTTTGTCTGATTCTTTCCTCAATGCTTAGATTCAGTGAAAACATTTTGGTAAGAACACTGCATAGTTGATGTTGTATGCTTTCCTTTATTATGTGCCTCTGGATTTCTATTGTATCACATCCAGAGGCACATAATATCTGTCCCGTTATTGGCAGTGCTAAACTTGGTCACTTGGTCAAGGTGGTATCTGCCAGATCTCACCGTTGGAAAGGTGCCTTTTTCCTTTTGAAATTAATAAATAATCTGAGAACAAGTGAACATCTATTCCCCCCACATCTGTCCCCCAATAGTTTTAGCATCCATTGATGATTCCTGTCTGAATCACTTATTACACTAGGGGTTGTAAAATGGTGATTTTTCTGATCTGTCTTCCCAGAGGTATCATCTGGTATCCTTCTGTAGAGAATATCCTTCACTCCTCTTCTTCTTTACTTTACAAAATGTGACTGTGGGCTCGTGGATTGTTATTTCTGTTTGATGTATTAACATTTATTGCTGTTTGATGCTCATATTGTTCCTTTAAGGAAGTCTGAACGGTATTTAAAAACCAAGACCTGAGCCCTCAGTGTGCTCACTGCTACTGGGCTGTCGTTTCTTTTAGACTTTGTCTGTAAGCAGAGCTAGGAAACAAAATGACTTCATAGTGATACCTGTAATTCTAATTCAACATCACAAGGCTCTTTTTTCCTTTCCTCATTCTGAATTTTATATACCCATTCTCCCAGTTGAGGACTGGGGTTCCCAACAGCATCAGTGTATTTACTGTTTGCTCAGTCCTACAATATGTGCCAAATGGTTTCAGAATTGCTACATCAAACACCAATACCAACAAGAAACCTCCTTATAATTATTTTTGTTCTTTCACTACAGGTTTAAAATCAAAGTACTATGTTTAAAATTTGTAAGAATTAATTCTGTTTTTTCCAGAGTGATTATGTTACAATTTAATATGCAGGTTCACTTGCGTATGTTGGTTTCAATTTTAGGGTTTGCTTTTTTTCATCCTTTGAAATTTAAGGTTATTTAAAAAATATATAGCGCCAATATTTTGAGAACAGAAAAATTCTTAGGTGCTAGGAATACAGTTGTGAACAAAACAGGAAAATTCCCTGCCTTCATACATCCTAGAGGTGAAGACAGAGATAAATAAGGAAATAAATATGCACTATACAGTCAGGCAGTGATAAGTGTCATGAAAAAGATAAAGCAGATGGAGTGTTGGACAGTGATGGAGGTGCTATTTTGGATAAGATTGTCAGAGAAAAGCTCTCTGATGAGGAGACAGTTGAGCAGAGCCCTGAGTGATGTAGTGGACCAGTGGCTACAGTGTCTGGGAGAAGAGCTTTCCTGGAAGAAGGAACAGCAAATGCAAAGACTAAGGTGCAAACAGGCTTGGCATGCTCAAGGGAAGCATGGGGCCACCGTAGAAGCAGCTGACGTGGGAGAGGCAGGCAGATCATGTAAGGCCCTGTTCCCCATAGCAGAGAGGCTGGTCTTCATTCTAAGTGTAATGGGAAACCGTTGAAAGGTGCAGTGTTCACTGAAAGAGTATTTAGAATCAAATTCAATTTAACACACATATATTGAGTATCTCCTATGTAAGAACAAGGATTGGAAATTCAATGATTAATAAGACCTTGACTCTACTCTAAATCTGAAGGTCTAACAATAATTAGAAAACAGAATGAAAAGTACAATTAGAGAAGTAGCTATAAAGACAAATAGCACAAGGAGAGTGCAAATAGCTATTTCTCAATATGGGATCCTCAGGAAAGGCCAAACAGAGAAGGCGACAATTAAACTGGATTTTGAAGGATGACTAGGGGTGTATTCAGTCAAGACTCTTTTGCTTGCAAGTGACAGAAACCCTATTCAAAGCAGCTTAAGTAAAACAAGGGATTGATTAGTTAGCATCAGGCATGGCTGGAGCTGGGTGCTCAAACATTGTCATCAGGATTTTTTCTCTCATTCTCTCTTGATCTCTTCACTTGGCTTTACACTTCACTGGTTTCATTCTCAGGTATGTTCTTTTCACCTGTGCCGTTGTACCTCCACCCCACTCCAAAGCTCTGGTATTGCCTACCAGCTCGACTTCTCTTTCTCAATAATTCCACCCTTATTTCTGAATCTCATGTGATCCATTTGGATCCCATACCCATTCTAGAACTGATAACTGGGGTAAGAGGGATGGAACATACAGACTGGCCAGAATGGTACCTGAAGTCCACCTCAATGCCCTGGGAGGGGAGAGATCATAGCGGGGCCCTCACCCACTGAACTACGAGGCCTGAAAGTGAGAGATGAGTGGTCTCCAGAGAAAGATCCAAGTGGGATACCAGAGGAAGGGCTGAAAGGACACTGAGCAAGCACAGACCACAGACGTCACTCTAAGGGAGTCAAAGTGAAAAACGGTCTCAGTTTTTCCAAGAAAATGGAAAGTTAATGGAACCAGGAACTTCCTTCTCTTGCGCCCACTTTCTTCTCTTTCTAAGCTGTTTGGAAAGGACATTCCGACTACTTATATTACACTTAAGTGTTTTTTTAAGCCAATTATGTGGTCAGAATTATTTAAGACCTCTACCAATAGTTCCTTGCTGTTCCTTGCCTTTTAACCCATTTCGGAGGCAGGTTGGGGAACGGGACAGGAAGTGACCCTGCTGTCATTTTGGTAGCAACTCTGGAAAAGGCCCAGTCTCCACCTCCAAAAGAAGAGTGATCTGCTGAGTGTATAACTCCTTGTCTTGCAAATAACGTGGCAGTGTTCTTAGCCATAATGCTGAACTTTCAGCAAAGCTGCCAAATTCCAGATGAAAAGTTTAGCTTGTCTATTTCATATCTGCCTGGTGGTTTCATGCACGTAATTTCCCAATGTGTGTAAGAAAGGACAGTTTTCTTTTTGCCTTCTTTGCTGCCAGGATGAATACTTTCAAGGAAACCTGTGTCTTCCAAGTGATGAAGGAATATGAGAACGAGGGTAGGCACGGCCTGGCCAGTTGCCAGGCAGCATTGTCTTCGTAAACTACACAGGATACATTAAATCTAGGGGCACATCTCTTTCTAGAAGGAAGAGCACTAAATAATGATGTCTTGATGGTTTATTACTATTAGAATGCTATGTTTCTCCAGTGTGGTTTATTCCATCTGGTTTGTCTTCTGTTTAAAGGTCAGAAGGCAGAATGGAGAAGCGGAAGGAGTTCTGGATTAGTAATCAGGAGACCTGAGATTCATTGCTGGCTTTGCTTCTCTCTAGATGATTCTAAACAAGTTCTTTAACCTCTCTGGGCCTCTGCTTTTCATCTTACAATCAAAGGAATGGGTTTTTAAATTAGATCACGTCCAGAGATATTTTGCTTTGCTAGATGTTCAGCTGTAGTTACCTAGATGTACTCTTAAAGCATCTGTGTACCATTGCGGTTTTAACATAATATCAACCCACCCTTTCTCTCTCTGCTACCAAAAAAAAAAAAAAAGTTGAAATAGATTTTTCAAGAAAGGGAAATCTTTTCTGTTCTGAACTCAATTTTCTCACGCTCTTGGGGAGGCCGAACAAATAATGCCGCTCAAGTTGTAGAATCCGTCCTTGGAAAATAAATGCATAAACTCAAAAAAGGTTTTCTGCTTTTCAGTGCAAATGTACTGGGCCTTAATATCCTTCACATTTGTGTGCTATGAATCAGGGCAGCCTGATGCTCAAAGCGTCTGGAGCAGCTATTCAGCACCCTGACTTTGGTGTAAGAGAGTCTGGAAATAATAACAGTACCTACTGCATAGGGTTGTTGTGAGCGTTTAATTAGATAATCCTCCTCAAATATTTAGCAGAGTGACTGGCTGTGGTGAGTACCCAACATATGATGACTATTATTACCATTCATGTTGAAAAGCTGGATTAATATATTATGGCTCCAAAGCATATGGTCTAGTGCAAGTAGACAAGGGCTGAGATGTTTAAAAAGCTCTGCTCACTTGTTTTTGTGATGTGACATTGTCTCCCCTGTTATTCCGATCATCTTTAAAAGAAGTGGTTTGCTTCATCTAAAAGATGGTGGTGGAGCTTTGAAGTCCATATTAGAAGTTTGGGATAGTAGCAAAATGTGTCGGGACCGACCCCAGGCTCCTCGCCACGGCCGTGTGGACCACAGCGAGGCCACAGCCAGGCACAGTGTGGGCCTGCAGTCAGTGCGACGGAGAAGGAACCGTTTCGTCTCCTTCCCTTCTTCTCTCCATTTCTGCCCAGAACACCAACTGGAATTAATTTTCTCTAAAGAGAGACAAATGTGTCTGTAAATCACGCTCCTCAAGGCATGAAAAAAATGTACTTCAAAAAGAGAAACAAGCTGTGTTTAATTCACATAATTAACTTTCTTTATAAGTGTTATCCTTTCTAAGCCAGTAACTGTTAGTGAGGTTGCTCTTATTCTTGAGGTACAGACACACTTTAGAATCCTCTTGAGTGTGCATGGGCCGAGCTAGAAGTTAAAGTAAAACAGCCCTCACCGGAAGGCGGGGAGGTGACGGGAGGAAGGGGGACTGCCCATTGTTCTCTGAGCATGTGGCTTTATGTTTACTCCTGGGAAAGATTCAGCGCTTGTGGTGGTTGTGGCAATGGTTGGGAGCTCTTCCAAAGTGGCCGGGCATGTGGTTAGAACTGGGCATCTCTTCTTGATCAGCAGGAAGAGGCCTACTCTCCTTAGTTTTGCAACCATGGTTAATTTGAGAGGTGAATAAAGGCAAAACTTTGAAGCTATTTAAAAATTAGTGAGTTTAATAGGATACTTTATCTTCATCTGCATGAGCGAAGTCCTGCTGGGACCATGGAGTCTGACAACCTTTATTGAAATCATCATGGTCCACTGGGTTCGGGTAGCAGGCTCCCAGTAGGCGAAAGCCATGTTTGTTTAATTTGTTTCATACGATACGAAGCACAGTGTTTAATGAATGTTATAGAGTGGCTTCATGCAAGGCTGTTGCTAGATAAAATAAAAATATTGACGATATTCCGCTTCAGGGTCTTTTCGTTTCCCTCTCATGGCCCTTCTTTCCCTGCACTGTGTCCCAGGCCCTGGGAACCCTTTTTTCTACTCCCTTATTTTCCAAGGCCATCCAGTGACCTACCTCCCACCTTCAGCCTTCCTTTCCTTGACTATATTGTGCTCAGGTCCTGTTTCTCCACGTTTCCTTCATCCCGGTCGTGATTGTTCTGTTTCTCTCTCCCATTCTGACTTGTTATCAGCTCACTGTCCATTAGAAAGGATCTGATAAATTAAACTTACTCTCAAAATACTTGTATTTGAGTAGAGGACAGAGCCTAAGCTGTAGAAAGATACTTGTAAAGGGGAATTTCAAGCACTGACGTACAAGTAGAGGGGTGACATCTAACATGGGGTGGGAGAACTGTTCTAGCAGTCAGCCTATACTCATTTTGTGTAGGCCTACATGTTTATCCTGTTAGTCCAGGCTTGTGATCATTGAACTTGGTGGCTAGAAGGGGACCCTCAAGAGTACCTAGTTCATTTGTTTTATTTGCAGATCTTATTTGAGAGTATTTATTGAGAGTGATCATATGACAGGCATGATGCTGAGCACTGTTTTATGCATTGCCTTGTTTAATCCTCAGAGCTACCTTATGAAACTGGCACTGTTATTTTCATCCCCATTTTACAGCTGAGATGACTGAGGCTTAGAGAGGTTAAGGAAGTCTTACCAAGGTCACCCAGCCGGGGGTGGAACCTAAGCAGCCAGACTCCAGAGCCCAGGCACTGTAGTCAAGGGACTGGCTAAGGATTGTAACCTATCCGGAGCCTGGGTGCCCCTCCTCAAAACCGCACTGTCTCCAAGACTTGCCTCTTCCCGTAGAACAGATCCACTGGATGTAGAAGAGAGTCAAACATTCCTTCCATATTTTCTGCAGAATCTCCCAGCATTATCAACCTTGTACAAACAGAAAAGAAGTTCCCTGGCTTCTTGGATGTTTCTGTCTTTCTGGCCAAGACTTAGCTTTAATCATAAAGACTTGACTTTGATCATAAAGTTTTATAGAGTAAATGGAAGTTTCAAGTGATATAAAGGCTCGAAGTCCTTGGAATGCAATTATTTCTCAAAGCTTGGAACTTGCTGAATTTTATTAGATAACATTCAAGCTGCTTTAACTCTTGAGCTCATGACACATGTCTATTTTCAGTTATGTTCATCTGACTTGCCAATATTTTCCTTTAGAATTGAAAACGGATTTGTGACTATTTAATGAGTTTAGTATTAGAATAATCAGGGTTTAAGCTGCAACCTGAAGAATTGAATGGGAGCATGTGGAAATGTTTGCAAATTGGGCCTCAGGCTTTTGGATGCATTTCTAAGTCAAATCAACACATAGTTACTGATTCTTTAGTTGCATGAAAAAGAATATGAGTAAATCAGAAGTCACTATAAGCTTTGTCTGAATGAACTACCATGCTGGACCAAGTGGCATGGTGACATAAATAGTACCTGATTAGATGAGATGTCTAGTTTGGGGACAGGAAATGCTAAGTTCAATCTATTATGTAACCTCAGCCTTCTGAATTCTGTCTACCGTGAGCAATCGAAGGACTCAGTTTGTTGACCGTGCCCAGGATGTTCATACTCTTTATTTAAAAGTCAAATTAACTGTGGTCTCTTTAAACAAAAGGGTTTTATTCATCTGGTTGAGCCACCTGGCTTCAAGCTGGGTTCTCCAAAATTGGCACTGAGGTCAGAGTTGGGGGGAGGGGAGTGCATCATTTTCACCTATGATTGTCACTGATGGAATTTTTTTTTAAAGAAGCATCTTCTCAATATGAAACAAGAATATATCATTTGGAAGCAGAACATACTTTTGCATAAATTTATGTGACTAAAAGTTGGATACAGATCAAAATGTTTTTCTCATATGTCTATTCCTGTAGATTCTGCCTTTTTTAAAGCTCATTTTCAAGAGAAATAGATGTTTAGATAAAGCCATATTCTTGTTAGAAGCCATTTTTTTAAATTGCAGCAGTGTGTTCTTGAAATTAGATGACGCATGGTCTAGAAACATCTAGGAAGTTGTAGAGATTGCCACAACAATGAAGTTCAAGCTTTCCTCATTCATTAATTTTCTGAACTGGCCGTTTTAAGGCCACACTTCTCTCCTCAGAGAAAATCAGTGCCAAGTGAAATAAGATTCTACCCGGAGGCTGGATGAAGTCAGGGTCGCCCTAGCTTGATCCTGTCTTCTTGGCTGCTGCATCTTGTGTTACTCCATTAAACTTAGGCTTTTCACCAGTTTTTGTGGTTTTCAGTATGTCTAAAAAACTCTCTTCAAGGCGTATCCCCTTATTCCCTCTGATCACCCCTGTAAATGGGGGGGGCTCCACCATAGTCTGTGCTTGGGGATAGCTAGAGGACACAGCACTATTATGACTCTCTCCAGAAGGGCAGCCCATCTTCTGGGGACATGGAGGAGTTCTCACAGCCCCAAAGTAAATTCTTCAAAGAGACGTTAATTCCAGCTGGAGTGGCCGGGGGAGTAGGGGCAGAGCAGGGAAAGGGGTGTAGAATGACCCTGACTGTCCTCGACATACCATTGCTGAGGTTAACTCCCCTTTTTCCACTTGCCAGGCAGAGGTTAGAAACCAGGGCCTGTGGATAGTGGCACTTTGTGTCCAGGTGGAGATGTGTCTCATTTCAAAGCCATTGCTCATTATCATTATCAGGTTATTATCACTATCACATATTATCATTATCAAGTTCTGCATGTTTTACTGTAAAATGTACACCTAGAAGCAAGGCAGGGAATGAATATAACTGCATCTTTTTTTTAAACTAAACTTTAGTAAGAAATGTAGACTACTGAGAGTAGCTGAAACAATAGTAACTGCTAACATATGTGAAATTTCTGCAAGAGGACATTGTTTCCATTATAGTATTATTCTCTGACACAATTTTTCTTCTAGAAGAGCTGATTGAAGCTAGATTTTAGATATGAAATCTTTTTTCCTCCCTTAAAAGTAGCTGAGGAGCAGGGATACAGTAAGTCTGCTATGAATGTTGTTGAAACATGTAAGAAGGGGGAGATTCGGACAGAATACACAATTACAAGTGTCTTTAAGTCCAGTTTCATTGTGCTTTTACACATCTGGATAATTAACCAAGCATTACATTCTCTCTAGGCTATTTTTACAAGTACAATATATGCTCCTAATGTGATTTCTAGTAGGCTGTTCCAAATATCATTTAAGAACCCAGAAAGATTGCCGACCAAGATTCAAAATCCCTGTTCAGCTGGGATGTCGAGACCTGTTTCTCCATGGGGGAAATAAAAGATTGAGAGCTGAATTCTGAGATCCTTCTGAAGTAAGAGGAAAACTGGAGGTCTATCGCTTCTTTAAGCTCCAGCACATACAAGCCTATACAAACACACCCTAATATCTCTGGTCCTTCTTGTCGGAGGTGAGCTCAAAATATGGTCACCATGAGAAAAATGAGCCATACAAGGACAGTGCTAGAAACTGCGGCTCAGAGCTTCTTTAAATACTAGAAAGGAATAATAAGAGCAGACTAAAATCCTGATGTGTTGATTGCTGCCCTAGTTTGAATTATCGTGTTAGGTTAAATATGTTTATCTGACTGAGTTCCTCATTTGAAGGTCATTGCTGAATTCTAAAATAATGTGTGTTCACATAGTTTCTGGCCATGCTTTTCCTCTTTCCTTTTATAATCGCTTTGATGCTGTTCTGAGCTTTTATGAGGCCAGGATCTGATCCCATGGTAGAAGGTTAGTGTTAATTCACAGACTGCAGGAGCTTCATTGGCCAGCTGCTGCCCACATTGGTGAACACCAGTGAGATCAGAGAAACCACAGGGCTGATAGTTGTGGTTGTTGTTGCTTTTGTCGTTGTTACAGACAGAACTCAGAGCAAAAGACGCAAGAGTTCATAAAATTATAGGATCACAATTTTAAGTCCTAAGGGGCCGTGGGGCCATAGAGTCCATTTCTGATGCCTCAGACAACCACACCTAAATTCTCCCCCCCCCAAATATGGGGTTCTATTCTATTTAAAACACATCCAGAAAAGGGAAAACTGGGTAAAATAAAACATACTTGACTTACTGTCTGGTTGTCTTTTAAAATGCTTCTGGTGGTCAGAGAATTGTTAAATTGAGAAATAAATGATTCAGGAAGAATAAACAAGTCTGATCTTGAAAAAAAAGAAATATCTCAACAAGGAGAGCGAAAATAATTGAAATTTCATTATAATGTTTCAGTGTCTGTTTTCCATAAAATAATCCTATAATTGTCTACTCTGTGACAGCCTGAGTCACTCAACCAGTGGAATGATTAATGAAAACAGCAGTGAAGGATTTGTCACACTGACACAGGCAAGGAAGTGTGTGATAGTCATTAGGAAGTGAAAAAATGAGGTAAACAGCATCATTGTTAGGTTAGCAGATGTGGACTGGACATTGAGGAATCTGTTTTGGACATCTTTATAGAATACCCATCTCACTGACTTATTTTCCATAAATGGTCAGCTTAGCAAGTATGTAGTGGATAAACTAAGACTGGGCCCCAGCTTGGGGACCAGAGACCCATAGTCTGTTCCAGGACCATTGACTGAAATGTGGTTTGATATGAGAAATGGGAGGTGTGGAGGTAGCCAAACCTGGATAGAATTCCAGCTAGGCATGTGATTGAAATGCACAGACGCTTGTTTTTATCATTTTAAAATATAGGAAGATAACGTTAACCTTAAATTGGCTCAAATTAAAGTACGTGAAATAGCCTGTTCATAGTAGATGGTCAGAAATTGAGTGGGTGTTCCTTTTTAATCTTCTGCCTGAATATATTCCAGATACACATGATGGTCGCAAGCAGGAAGGGGCCATAAAAATGTGGCTGTTTTAGCTGAAATTTGTTATCACTACATATATTGCAGTTTAAAGTATGTACCCTTCCATCTCAGAAAGAGACAGGAGAGATGTTTTATTGCCAAGTCTTATAACAAGACAACTTGAGTGACAACGTGAGGAGAGAGACTTTTTAGCATTTGTACTAATTTCCAATAGAGAAAAAATGTTTAAAAGTAATGTCAGGTAAGTCATTCATTTATCAAATTTATCAAATATGTTGTTGTGTGCCTATTATGTGCATATTGTGGGAATAATAATCCATGAAATGGTAAACTTTGCCTTATCACATTTGAGTCAAGTTTTCCATAATGTATTTTCAAAAGAAATTGTGAACTTTACAAGTACAAGCTTTGTGCTTTATTCATCTTTGTGTCTCCTCAAGTATCTACCATAATGCCTTTGACGGAAGAGTTGTCCAATAAACCATCACTGAATGAAGACTATACAACACATCTTTACCAGCGAAATGATAATTTGCCTTTTTGGGTCGTCTTACAGAAAATTTTTTTTTTTTTTTAGATTTTTTTTTTTTTTATGTGAGGAAGACCAGCCCTGAGCTAACATCCGTTGCTAATCTTCCTCTTTTTTTTTTTTTTTGCTTGAGGAAGACTGGCCCTGGGCTAACATCGTGCCCATCTTCCTCTACTTTATATGGGACGCCGCCACGGCGTGGCTGACAGGCAGTGCGTGAGCGGGCGCCCGGGATCCGAACCCGCGAACACTGGGCTGCCAAGCGCAGACTAAACCGCTGCGCCACCAGGCCAGCTCCCAGAAATTTTTTTTGATAAATGTTCACTTATTGTCCCTAACAAGAGAATATAGCACAGTTATGCAACAAACCAAATTTCAGACACATAAACACTTTATATGACCACAAAGAAGCTAAAATGTGCTCATGAGTATGAATGGATAAATTGCTTTGATTCAATACTTTGCCTAAATAATTATTATTTTACAAGAAGGCTGCATCATTGAGGACGTCTTGTCTAAATTATGTAAATTACATTCTTTTATCATAACTTGGAAGGAATTTAGGTTTTGGAGTAGGTTAGACCAGATTTAATCCTGACTCTACCACTTAATCTCTTTGAGCCTCAATGTCCTCATACTGAAATGGGAATAATGATATCTCCAGCACATGGTTATAGTATGGAATAAATGAGAGCTCTTGGGGGTCCCAGTCTTTGAATTACAGACCCCTGGAGAGCTTGGAAGTATTATCAAGGATCTGCAGACTCATATGTACCCACATAATGGTCTAGTCTATTTTGAACATATATGCATTGCTGTTTTTCAAATGCATGTAGGTTAATTCAAGATTCATTCATTCAGCAACTGTTTATTGAGCACTAACAAATAAACAGCATCAGGCACAGGGGATATTCTAATAAACACAACAGACAGATATCCCTGTGTTCATGGATCTTCTGTTCTAGTGTGGGTGGGAGAATAACAATACACAAGATAAATAAGTAAAAGTTTGTTAGAGAGTAATAAGGATTAAGATGAAACAGAAGAGAAGGGAAATATAAAATGTCAATAAAGGTGTGTTAAAATTTTAGATAGGGTGGCCAGAGAAGGCCTCACTTAAGGAAGTGTGGGAGTTAACCATATGGATATGTGGGGGAAGAGCCATTCCAGGTGGCGGGAACAGCTAATGCAAAGGCCCTGGTGGAAGGAACAGTACGGATCACAATGATGATTGTAGTCCGAGAGGAGCTGGAGAGGAATGAGCAGGAGGGTAGTAGGGGATAATGTAAATGAAGTGACCAGATCATGTCAACCCTTATGCCTCAGAAAAAGCACTTTGCTTTCGCTCTGAGGGAGATGGAAAGTCTTTAGAGGGTTTGAGCAGAGGACTGGCATGATCAGATTTATGTTTTAACAGACCACTGTCTTGAAAATAGACTGGATGAGGGTAGGAGCAAAGCAAGGGGCCAGTTAGGAGGCTACTGCTATAATCCAGGTGAGAGATCATGGTGACCTGGAGCAAGGTGATGAAGTGGGGGTGTGAGAAGACACTGGATTCTGGACAGATTTTGATAGATTAGGTAGAGTTGACAAGATTCACTGATGGACTTTTGTGGGGAGTGAGAGAACTAGAAATAAAGAATGACACTAAGATTTTTGGGACTGGCCTGGCGGTGTAGCAGTTAAGTTCACGCACTCTGCTTCGGCGGCTCGGGGTTTGCAAGTTTGGATCCCGCGTGCGGACAGTCGCACCACTTAAGTCATGCTGTGGTGGCGTCCCGTATAAAGTAGAGAAGGATGGGCATGGATGTTAGCCCAGGGCCAGTCTTCCTCAGCAAAAAGAGGAGGATTGGCAATGGATGTTAGCTCAGGGCTGGTCTTCCTCAAACACAAAAAAGAATGACACCAAGATTTTTGGCCTAAGCAGTTAGAAGAACAGAGTTAACATTAATCAAAAGGGAGGCTGCAAGGAGGGTTTGGGGACTGGAGCTTTATTTTGAACATATGAAGTTTAATATTAGACATACAAGTGGAAGTGTCAAGAAAGCAACTTTTTAATGGGAAAAATAAACTATTTTTTAAATATGACTGAACCGATAGTAGCTTTTTTCAGCATAATCTAAAAGCAGAATTATTATCATATTTGTGTCCACAAAATATTTTGAAATTGAAAAAGAACCTTGTACTGGAAAAGGTTGGAAACAAAGATATGTTCAAGTGACAATTTTAGACAGTCATTTTCCTCTTCCTTTAATTCATATGTATTTCAAATTTTGCATCATTATACAGATTTTGAAATCTTAACTTTGGCCTTAAGATTTTTTTTCTTTCTTAATAAGATTTTTAGTGGAACTTTCTGGTAAGAAAAGCCTTATGGGTGGCAGAATTGTGTTCACTGGTCCATGTTATTTTATTTTGGAAGGAAATTAGAACGTTCACTTATTTATTCCATGTTCACTTATTATTTTTTGTGTACCTCCCCTGTGACTTGCCTGTCACTTGGTGCTATTTGGGATGACAAAAGAAGTGAGAGGCAAAGCTCTTTGCTACTGTGGAATTTACAGTGTGAGGTTAAGAAATACATGGTATGTCTCTTGGAAATACTGCTGTTTTATTGTTATTTTAATCAGCTCAAACACATATTTTTACTAGCATCAATTTGTGATGGTTCGTTTTAACATCTACCCCTCTCAGTCTTATGCAGGGAAATATGTGCCAGCCATTGCTCACTATATCCACAACCTCAACCCCGTGATGACAATGAAGATCAACCTGAAAGGAATTGCTATTGGAGATGCATATTCTGATCCTGAATCAGTAGGTGGCTCTCTTTAACTTTCCATTTTGCTCCTTAAGGAGATTCAATCCCCTTTAATCAGATGGAGGCTCCTCTTCCCTTAGAGACCTAACTTGATAAAGGGAAATAGTGTTGCCCAGTTGACTTTCTAATGATTTAAATCTTCTAATTTTTACCACATGTTTTAAGGTGTCAACTTAGTATGTCAGCCTAGGTTAGCTTTGAGACAAGTGTAGGGGTGTGTGTTTATGTATGCGTTTGTATGTTGTGTGTGTATGTTTGTGTGTGGTGTGTGTGTTTGTGTGTGTGCAGTGTATGATGTGTGTGTTGTGTTTTGTGTATATGTTGTGTGTGTATATTTGTACATGTTGTATATATGTTTGTGTGTTGTGTGTGTATATTTGTATGTGTCTGTATGGTATGTGGTGTGTGTGTGGTGAGTGTGTGTGTGTGTGTCATTGTCTTGCTTGACTAATTCTAGTGCTAGATTGACAAATTACAAAGGATTGTTTCACCAAGTAAATGGGCTTCCCTATCTTCTCTCTTTCTCTCCCTGTGGCATTTGGTGTTTGTCTCTTTTCCCCTCAGATCATAGGGGGCTATGCAGCATTCCTGTACCAAATTGGCTTGTTGGATGAGAAGCAGAGAAAGTACTTCCAGGAGCAGTGTGATGAGTGCGTGAAATTCATCAAGAAGGAGAAGTGGTTTCAAGCCTTTGAAGTGAGTTCTGGGGCCAGCGTTGCCCTGGAGCAATGAAAACCATCTGAGGAGGGTCCTAGAAGCACTGTGGTGCTCAGGCTTTTTGTTGTTTTTGAGAAGGTATATCTGTTATGCTGTCCAAGATCAGGAGGCGAGACGAGTGGGCTCATAATGAAGAAAAGAACTGTCAGGGTTTCTTTGAATTTACTTTGGCTATATTTTAAACCTGAGATCACCTCTGGGTGTTTATCTAACTGTGTCTTTCATTAACTGTTTTGATTTCTTTAAATGCTGTGTCGGCCCTAAAGGCACACACTATCTTAAGGAAATCAGAAGAAAGGCACCCTAGAAAGTGGATGCATATGCTTCAACATATGCTCTAAACCCTTCCAAAGGGTAATATCCACACACAGGGTTTCAGCTGGAGAAGTGACCACAGTGTGTAACAAATGTCACATGTTCCTCTGTGTCAGGAACAAAGACTATAAAGTGTAGTAATTTAAAACTTCTACAAAGAGCCATTGGTATTTGTAAATATCATCACATTGCTCCCTTAAAATTGAATTTGAGAATTGAATAATGTTATATTTTTCATCCTTTTTTTTGGTTATCTAAAATTTAAAATGTAAGACTATACTAAATATTAGGATGCAAGAGGTTGGGTGGTTTTCTGGCTTTTCTGTTTGTTTTGCCAGTACAGGCAAAGATCAGTGTAAACAATCTTCCTTAGGGGATTTTGCTACCTTTACCATAGAGCCACCATATTTGACACATTAATAAATGAGGCAATGACTGAATTTTGAGGACTTTAGTCTTTTTGTTGCTGGAAGCACGTTCTATAACAGTTTATCTAATGGCATTATTGTTATTAAGGTTGAGGCCTGATATTAATAGTCTTCTAGGCACTGCAGATCAGCCCATTCAGGAGACATACAAACTAGGGAGAGGGAGGGTAACATAAAGTTATGCACTATTTTACAAGTGTGCCAGGGCACTACCTGAAATCCCCCAAGTCGGGGACTGCCCTTGCTATGAATTCTGATAGCAGCAAGCTGTGCACTGGAGTGAGCTGAGGAAGTCCCGAGCCATCCTACAGGATGCTAACAGTCTCCCCTCTGTCAAGACACCTGACGTGGCTACAGAATGTGGATTCAGAATTTCTTGTGCGATTGTAAATGTGAAGGAAGAGGGGTCTTATCGGAGACATGTAGGATCATTCTTCAACTTGTAATGACAGTATTTTCAAGACCAGTTTTTAGGCTATCTGCTGTGGTAGGCAGAAAGGGTAAAAACTAAATCTTTAGAATTAATACCAAATTTTACATTACATGAGAGCAATCTGCAAGTGAGACATTGATGTGTTTTTGAAGAGGCATACAGGGATTAAGCAATGTCAAGAGCAAGAACATTTCAGAGGCCCAAAGGGATAATGAAAGCAGAAGGATGTCTGTGGTGCATGATGCAACAGCCTAAACGCCCATAGGATTCATGAAACTGTTGAAAAATTCAGGAATTTTGTGTATTCAGAGATAATGAGAAGATGGCCCATGAGGTTAATGGTGTCTCTCTCAAACCAGATTCATCAGAAAACAAAAGAAAAAAAAAGCACCAAAAAACCCTGGATAGTATGAAGTGTCTCTGTGACCATTGGTCCAACATCTTGAGTAATGAATTAAAACACAAAGACCTTTGGGGCCGCCCGGTGGCGCAGCGGTTTAGTCCACGCTTGGCAGCCCGGGGTTCGCGAGTTCGGATCCCGGGCGCCCGCCGACGCACTGCCTGTCAGCCATGCTGTGGCGGCGTCCCATATAAAGTGGAGGAAGATGGGCACGGATGTTAGCCCAGGGCCAGTCTTCCTCAGCAAAAAGGGGAAGATTGGCAACAGATGTTAGCTCAGGGCTGGTCTTCCCCACAAAAAAAAAAAAAAAACAAAAAAACAAACAAAAAAAACCCATAAAGACCTTTGGTTTTTCAAGGGGAATAGATAAAATGATACTTGGGAAAGTAAGCAAGTAGTGGTAAAATGTGTTTCAACATATGCAATAGAAGTCTCCAAGAAATCCTGAAACCCAAGAGAATACAGATGTCAAAATCTCAAGCCTGTTTGATGCTCTGATCCCTTAAAATGATTTAGTTAATCAAAGAGGAGTAACTCAGAACTGAAGAGAACTTTAGAGATCATCTTCTCTTCCTATGCACACACACATGCACATTTCACTGGTGAGCAGCCGAGGCCTGGAGGGATGCAATCAACTGCCAAAAGCCACATTAGAGATTGTGGCAGGCCTAGGGCTAGAAATGTTCCCCCCAATTCCCACCCAGTATTTCTCCTGTGGTAATTTTCAGGCATTCTATAAAAGTCCTGGGACATCGTAGAGATTCTGCAAGATGCACAATGGCCAATCTCTGGTCCTATATTGTCTCCCATCCACGACGATGTTCTGGATCACAGAGTTCTCTTTGTGAAATAAGTTTTGACCAGAAACTGGATTTCACAGATCTTGACCACCCACCTTACTCGTTTGACAGCTAATCATTTTTGACTCTTCCTGAAATCAAATCCATTCTCTTCCCATTGGTGTTGAAGATAATTTCTAAAGATGAATTCCAGAAATTCTGCATGCATTCGGGGCCATTGCTAGCCTACAGTGTCCCCTCTGGATGGACATATTAGAAAAAGACACCTCCTCTGGGCTGACATAGTCCTGTGGTTCAGGGTTTGGCAAGCAGATGCTGCCATTGTGTGAGGATGCAAGGTGGTCATTTCTCCAAACTCACCCAGCTTGGCAAGCAGAACTTTGGCCGGTTCTCTGCCCCTTCCCACCCCTCAGCCAGGCATCTCCATGTAGTGCACAATCTGCAAGCCAGATGCAGTGGCTCTGAGCAACCATAGCATTGCCACAGGATAATTATTACCCATCCTACCCCCATGATGATCCTTTTAATATTTGGTCTCTAACCCCGTGGCGAGAGTAACTTGGATAAGTTAAGTTGCTTCATGTTTGAAACAGAAAACTAATTTAATAAAATAATGAAACTTTATATTAAACCCAAAAGCATGGCCAGGAAGAACTGAAGACTAGGAGACACTGCAGTCAGACTGTTGGGGCACTAGTATGTGGTTGAGGGTGCAGGCTGGAGAGTCATGGACTGGGTTTGAATCTTACCTCTGACATTGTTAGTGAGGTGTCCTTGGCAAGTGACCTACCCTCTCTGTGCCTCAGTTTCCTCATGTGTAAAATTAGGATACTAATATCTTACCTTGTAAGAAACCTAAATTCATACTTGATAGTTTTGAAAATGTGCTGAATTCATTTCTTAAAATCCTTTTACAAGAGCTGCTTACAACTCAATATCCTCATCCAAAAAACTCCCAATGTTCTCGATCTCTTCTATGACTATTCCCTTTATCGTCTTGCTCTACCCAAAATCTGCTTCTCCCCTGATGATGCTGCTTCCCCTGCAGCCCTCTCAAGTTGGGTCTGTTTCCTCTCTTAACTCCTTTGTACCACTTGGTTTATAGGTAGAATAATTGTCCTCCTTGCTCCTCATTGCTGTTCCAGATCATGTTCCCTCCCTCCTAAAGCACTGAGCTTTGAATCTCCTGTCCTCACATGATACCACCCACCACTTCTTGTTGTAATCTACCAACCCCTGGCTTACTCATTCTCATTCTCTAAATATTTTAGCTCCTGCTTCACTGTCACTCTCTCCAGCATTACTCTTGTCATCATTTCTGATGATTGCAGTATGCACAGTGATGATCCTTTTAATATTTGGCCCCTCAGTGCCTTAGTCTCCTCTCTTTCAGTGATTTAGTTCTCTTCTTTACTTTAGCTGCTCATTCCCATTACAACAACAACAAAAATCCAACAATCACTCCACAATCTCAGATTCAAACATCTTCCTCCAATTGCCCACCTGCCATCCTTCCAACTCACTTCTGCGAATATACCAGAATATACCAAGTCGAATAAAAGTCCTGCAACCCCATTGTCATTCAGTCCATTGATCCTAGTACCTCTTTTTGATCCCTAACCCCTCAAGTCTTAATTACCCATCTTAAAGCCAAGGTCAGTTATTTACATACGTTCCCAACCTTTGCCCCTTTCACACTTCCTCCATCTCCTTTGGCGAAACCACAGTCCTGGCTAAATGCACCTCCCCACCGCTCCATGTCTGCCTCTGTATAGCTGAACACGACTAGAGAACAGCACACAGCCATGCTGACCGCTCTCACCTTCAGCTGATGAAAGTCAGAAGTCCAAAGATAATTTCCACTGGCTCCAAGCACCTACATGTATGTCCATATCCTCTGTCCTCTCTCCTCATACTGTGAGTGAGTGGTCAACGATCCATGGTATGGCGACCCTTCCCTAGAAGGCTCACTCCCACAGTCAGGGCCTTAGGGCTTGCTGTTCCCTCTGCCTGGAATGTTCTTTCCCTAGATGTCCGCATGGCTCACTTCCTCCCTTGCAACAGATCTTGACTCAAAAGCCACCTTCTAAGTGAGACCTCTGTCTCCTCCTCTCTGTAATGTCCCATACACTCCTGCACACATACATGCCCATATGCACCCATGACACTTCCTACTCCCCTTCTCCTCTTTAGTTTTCTCCTAAGCACTTAGCACTCTCTAACATACTGCATAGTTACCTGTTAATGCTTGTTTACTGTCCCCCTCTAGAATATAAGCTCCATGAGGGGGGACTTCTGGTCTGTCTTATTTGCTGCTCTTTCCCCAATTCCTAGGACAATGTCTAGCACAGAAATGTGCAATAAATGGTTGTTGAATGAAACAATGCAGGAACAAAAAAGTTATTGAATAAATGAAATGAAAAATGCCCGTATATTTTTACCCATGCTGATGTTTTCTTTCCTCCTTTCTCCCCATCTAGGTACTGGATAAACTCCTAGATGGTGACTTAACAAGCGAGCCTTCTTACTTCCAGAATGTTACAGGATATTCTAGTTACTATAACTTTTTGCAGTGCACGGTAATGAGAACATTTAAAAAACCATAATAGTGTTTGCGTAAAACTTTTGGCAAAAGCAAACTTCATCCAATTTGGGAAATATTATAGCTGACTCTATACTAGACAAATATGTCCAAACTGTATTTCATTATTTGGTCTACTAATCTGTAGGATTTTTTCCCCCACCAGTGTTGTATACATGATAATCTGACCATCGAGAATGTGTGATATTCCAGATAACTCAAAACAATCTCTGATTAATACAGTTTCCCCCCAGCAGAGCTTGTTATACAGAAGTTCTTTTGTGAAGGATAGAGGCCAGGATTGCAGTTCTGGGTATCAGGTCCCAGAGCTCCAAGCCTGTAGTGAGTTTCTTGAAAATGCCCACAATATTTGTTCTGTTCTTAAGACACCTTGGATAATCAAAACTGCCAAAGCCTTTATGAAAATATTTGCTTTGTCTTACTTTTGACTTAGGATGTTTTGTGCATTTAATATGGCCCTCACTTCAAGCCCTCTGGAATATTTCTCAAAGTATTCAAGTAGTTTCTTTCATAAAAGTAGACCAAAGTTGATGTCTTTTGTGTAGAATTAATCAAACAAGACAAAAGGAGCCAAAGTGGGGATTTGGATTTGTAGAATCTTTGTCTAGTGTATATGACAATGCATTCTGTTCTTAAAATTGCCTTATTTATGAACTATTTTGTAAATAAAATATAAAACTAATTTCAGTGGAATTTGCCAACCCTGTGGTTTTGGATTTAGATTCTGCCAAGAGAAAAACATATGGTAGGCAAGAGAGAAACAAAATGTGTGATTACATTTTTTTTCTTTACAAACTAATGCATTCACAGTTAGCAAAAATTGTTGATGATGCACAAAATTGTTGATCTCAAACTCTTAACAGTTTTTTTATCCTTTTGTAACTTTTTTAAAACAGCATTTACTCCTTTTTAATTTTAATATAATGAATACTACAGAGACTTTTATGCTTTTTTGTGGAGGGGGAAGATTGGCCCCAAGCCAATACCTGTTGCCAATCTTCCTCCTTTCACTGAGGAAGACTGGCCCTGAGCTAACGTCTGTGCCCATTTTCCTCTATTTTGTATGTGGGACACTACCACAGTGTGGCCTGATGAGCGGTGTGTAAGTCCATGCCTGGAATCTGAACCTGCAAACCCCAGGCTGCTGAAGCAGAGCGTGCAAACTTAACCACTGAGCCACTGGGCCGGCCTCTTATGCTTTTTTTGTGTATGTGTGAAGAAGACCAGGCCTGAGCTAACATCTGTTGCCAATCTTCCTCTTTTTGCTGAGGAAGACTGGCCCTGGGCTAACATCTGTGCCCGTCTTTCCTCTACTTTATATGGGATGCCGCCGTGGCATGGCTGACAAGCAGTGCATCGGCGGGCGCCTGGGATCCGAACCTGTGAACCCCAGGCTGCCAAGCGTGGGCGGCCCCCCTTATGATTTTTTAAAAATAAAGCTCATGGACATCTTTCTTTTTTTTGTCTTATGTCCTTCATAAAATATCATCTGCTATTACACTTAATATGTTTTCCCCCTTAAATTATGGTCAGCTGATTATTTTGTGTGTGTGGTTTTAATAAACAACAGAACATGGAAAAGAAATCCTCAGTTTTTAATCCACCATGCCACCACCCTGGCCCCTTGTGGTCCATTTGACCTTCTTTCCATAGAGCCTCCGACAAGAAGCAAATTGATTTTGAAAATCTCACTTCTTCCATTTTCCCTATCTTTGTCTCAAACGGGGTTGTTAATTGGAGTCACAGATTGCAAAACGTTAGTTTTCAAAAAGGAAAATTCAGCATTCGCAAATTGGGTATTGGATCCAAGAGTGTCAGATCATCCAGATTTGTTGTTAGTAAAATTTAAATTACCTCAAAATCCCCAAGTTAAAATTTTCAAAGTGGAAACAAGTCAATAGTCGTGTCACATCTTGTTCATGGTGGTATATGTTCAGAGAAATTTGAAGCTTTCCCCCGCATGCTAGTCCCATGATGCATCCATGTGCCCCTAATATCTTTCTGATGCCCTCTTCTGCCAGGAACCTGCGGACCACAGTTACTTTTGGAAATTTTTGTCCCTCCCGGAAGTGAGACAAGCCATCCATGTGGGAAACCGGACTTTTAATGATGGATCCACAGTTAAAGAGTACTTGCGTGAAGACATAGTAAAGTCAGTTAAGCCATGGTTAACTGAAATCATGAATAATTACAAGGTAAGAGAGTTACTTCAGGTCCCATCTATTTTAGGAACTTTTCAGATTACCCAGAGCAGAGGGGACTTTCTTTTATTTGTAATTTGATTCCTGCCATTTTTTACTTTTATGATATTTTGCAAATCTAAATAACAATCCCTTCATTGATTTCTTTGAATTAAAAGTTTTATTTTTTTTCCTTCTAATTAAATAATTTCCCCTGATAGTTCCTTAAAATAAAATTCTCTTTGGCATGTGCCATTTCTCATCATTTCTTGAGAAAAGAAGTATAGCAGAGCCGAGAAGATGACTGGCCTTTGGTAAGCCAATTTTCCCTTATTGTTTGCTTTATAATATTAATCCCAATGAAGTCAGGGATAAATGAAATCAACTGGTTCTTCCAAAAATGCATTTGGCCTAATAACTGTATTCATTCACATTGCTCAACCAGTTTTTTAGTGTCTGCTTTAAGCCGAACACTGCGCTAGGCTGTCAGGTTGAAACAACGGATGAGAAAGGGTCCCTGTTTTGAGGTGTGCAAAGTCAAGCACTGTGTTATCAGATGGAGATGTTCTGCCTGATCTGCTCCTGGAAGTACCAAAGGAAAGTGAAATCGTGGACAGGACACCCTGAAGGTTCAGGCAAAGGAGTCATGGACCCTAAAACTCTCGCTGAGAGGGAATGACACCAAAAGCAAGTGACATAGGGAACAGTCATCCTGTGCATTTCTTTCCCACTACTACTCTTCTCACCTCGTCCTCTGATTCTCCAGAGCTCTTACCATCTGTCCCAGGCATGGTCTGTGGCCAACTCTGCAGGGTAAGTGTGCTAATGATAGGGAAGACCACCACCTGAGGTGATCCACCTCCTCTCTATCTCCTGGCAGAGGCAAGAGTAATATTTGGGATAAATAAAAACAGGACAGCCTGTAGCCAACACACCTTTGTATGAATTAGAAAAAAAGGCAACCTCTCCTCAAGATACTTTATTTCCATCTGTCAAAAAAGTGTCCTATTATACCACTTTTATTTGAATCAGACTCTTTACTGTCATTTCCTGCTATGAGGAATGCACATTTCGATAATGTCTGTGTTAGGAATAGTGTCCCTTGGGATTGTTCAGTGTACAACCTTCAGTACTGTCCAGGGAGTCCCTGCCCAAATGCACCCTTACTAGATTGTGTTTCAGAATATGCCAGACCTAGAAAGTCCATTTTCTGGTCTTACCTCTAGTATACAGAGTTTGAGTCCCTAGACATACAACCCTTATTGAAAAGAATCTAAGGTCAATGGCATACAGAGTCTACAAACCCATTATAAATCTGCAGAACTTGATGAAATACTTTCTAGGAAAGAAAAGGGTCTAACCAGAAGAGGTCAGAATTTCAATCATCTTTGTGTTTGGTTCTGTCGGAGGAATGTCGTGCTTCTTAATGTTTGCCTGCTTAGAGCCTTCTCTGAGCAGCTTTATAAAGCACTGCTGGTTTCTCTGAGCTCTCAGACCGTGTTGTCTCTACTGCTATGGTCACACTCAGCACCCTGTACTACCATTGTGGGCTGTCCGTTCTAGCACCAGCCTGGAGCAGATGTCAATAACAAATGAATGAATGAAAAATCAGTTCTATAAATTAGTGCTATATCAAAAAAAATCCAATAAACTTGTCCATAGTCCATTAGATAGTTATCACCCACTAATTTATTAAACCAAAAACAGCTTAGCACTTGTGTTTTCAAGACATAAACAATGTGCTATATTATAACATTAAGGAATGCAAAGTGGGTTTTTTGGGTGGAGAGCAGATAAGGAAGTTCCAATGCACGTTTTTTTGTGCTCTTGGGAGATATTTTCTCACTATATAAATTTAACTAGAATATGATTCTTTTCTCAGCCATGTGAGGATAGGGTGGGACATACAGCTCACCTGATGATATAAACTCTCCTGATATTGGCTAATTGCCAAGAGCATCCACTTAATTGATAAAGGACAATATATTGATTAAAGATGATCCTGCATTTTGATATTTAAACATCCCTGTCTCTGTTTCCCATGTATCCTAAACCTACCAATATGAATTCCAATGAAATAAGAATATTTTCTAAACTTTTCAACTCTGAACAAGTTGTCAGAAAAAAGGAGAATAGATCAGAGGTACAGATAAACCAAGTTTCCATAAAGAAAGAGAACAAAGCGTGCAGTCAATCTGAGTGCAAACCCAAAAACTGGCTGCTGCTAAAACAGACTGCATATTCATCGCTACAGCTGACATAGCCCACAGGGCAGCGATTGTCTTTGGCTTGTCTGTTAATGGTGGTGAACCTTAATGTATGTGCAATGGAATCAGAATAATCTAGTTGGCTTAAGACATTAGTACCCTCAAAGTTATATTTATGTAAGACTCAGTGCTAAATTGTCATAGAAAATAGTGCACATGTTTCTCTTCATAGGAACATGGAAATCTTTTCCCTGGATTCATTTTAACTGATATGGAGTATCTCTGATGGGCTGAGGGAGACCTTCATCAGTTTCTGGGAACTAACAGAATTCCTGTGGTCCATCAGTTTCTGTGTAGACTACATGAAAACATAATCCTTTTCTTATAATGACCTATAGGGGATGTGTACTCAAAGGCATTCTCTTTTCAGTGATTTCAGATGTTTGGGTGGTGAATTGAAATATCGTATTAGCAGTTTCTAAAATAAGTAGAACGAGAAGTAATCTGTTGGGCTATTGGAATTTCTCCTGATTAAATCAGGTCACAATATTATTGGGATTTTTAGGAGTCAGCTGGTCATAGAGCATGGTGGTTGTGAGCATGGATTTTTATGTTAGACATTTTGAGTTTGAATTCTGGTTCCATCATTGCCTGGCTGTTGTCTTTTGGGGGAGGATACTTAAATGCTCTGTGCTTCAGCTTCCTCATCTGTAAAATGGGAATAATAACAGTACTTATAGGTGAGTTCTTGTGAGGTTTAAATAGGTTATATGTGTAACTCTTAGAACAGTGACTGGTGTTTAGAAAATATAATCTATACCAATGATGTTCAAGAAATTTTAGCAAAAGTCTTTAAGCACCTGCTATATACAAATGTTATACAAGAAACCCTGGAAAACACAAAAATTAAAAAGACTTGACAGACTTCTGGCTTCCAGTCAGCATATAAGGAGCTTAGAAGTTACCACTCCATCCTAACAACAAGTAAAATGCTGCACAATCTGAAAAATGAACAACTCTTCTCAGATCTTGGAGAGAAGTGAGGTCACAGAGTAAACCACTTCCCCACAAATTGGAGAGACAGGCAGGTGGATACAGAGAATCTAACTTATCTGAGCAGAAACCTCCACAGGAACCCGTGGCAGGGGAGGAAAACCTGAACTGTAATTGATGAATTACTGGAGGTGCAGGGTGGACAAGTCTGAGAGTTAAAAAGTCCGGTGGAATCCAGTCATGGGGGCCCCATACTTTTGTGAGTGTAATCTCTAGGAGTTCTCCAAGGTCCTCACAGTGAATATTGGAGAAAAATCCCTTCTGCTTCAGGCAGGGGGAGGTAAAAAGTAGCCATTTTGAAATACACCAGAGCATTCTGTTTTTGTTTTTAACAAGGCCTGCCCTTAGGAAACTGTTTTACCAGAGCCTACCCTGCTGGGGTTTTATCTGAGTCTAACCTACCTGTGGGAAGGGAAATAACTTAACTTCAGCTCTAGCCTTCCACGTGGGGGAAAGGAAATACCCAATTCCAGTCCCCTCTAGCCACGCCGTGCCACCTAAGATGGGGATGAGGAACAACTGCCAAGCACTAGTGAAGTTCACAGGGCAGGGGTACAGGCTCCAAAAAGTTTGAGACCTAACGGTAGGACTTTAGTATGCTCCCCCTCCCCCTACACCTTACTACCATATTACTAAGGGCTTATTTACCATAGTTCCCTTTATCCAATACATCATGTCCATCTTTCAACAAAAAAATTACCAGGCATACTAAAAGGCAAAAAACACAGTTTAAAAAGACTGAACAAACATTAGAACCAGAGTCAGATATGACAGAAATGTTGGAATTATCAGACCAGGAATTTTTAAAAACTATGATTAATGTGCTAAGGGATTTAATAGAAAAAGTAGACAACATGGAAGAACAGATTAATTATGTAAGTAGAGAGATGGGAATTCTATGAAAGAATCAAAAAGAACTGCTAGGAATAAAAAACACTGTAACAGAAATGAAGAATGCCTTTGGTGGGCTCATTAGTAGACTGGACATAGCTGAGGAAAAAGCACTGAGCTTGAGATGTGATAATAGGAACTTTCAAAACTGAAAATCAGAGAGAACAAAGACTGAACAAGAACAGAATAGAATATCCAAAAACTGCGGGACAACTACAAAAGATGTAACATATGCATGATGGGAATGCCAGAAAGAAAAGACAGAGAAAAAGGAACAGAAACAAAATTTGAAGCAATAATGACTGAGAATTTTCCCAAGTTAATGTCAGACACCAAACCACAGATCCAGGAAGTTCAGAGAACACCAAGGAAGATAAATGCCACACACACAAAAAACCAACCCACAAAAAAGTACACCTTGCCATGTCATATGCAAACTTTAGAAAATCAAAGGTAAAGAAAAATCTTGACAGAAGCCAGAGGGGAAAAAACACCTTACCTATAGAGGAGCAAAGATAAGAATTATATCCAACTTCTCCCAGAAACCATGCAAGCAAAAAGAGAGTGGAGTGAGGAAAAAAAAATTGCCAACTTAGAATTCTGTGCCCTATGAAACTATCCATCAAAAGTGGAGGAGAAATAAAGACTTTTTCAAACAAACAGAAATTGAGGGAATTTATTGCCAGTAGACCTGCCTTGCAAGAAATGTTAAAAGTTCTTCAGAGGAAATGAAAATGTTATAGGTCCGAAACTCAGCTCTACATAAAGAAAAGAAGAGTATTGGAGAATGAATAAGTGAAAATGACATGATTGTCTAGGTAGAATATGTGAAAGAGTCAACAAAAAAACTGGAACTAATAAGTGATTATAGCAAAGTTGCAGGATACAGGGTTAATGTACAAAAGCCAATCACTTTCTATATCCCAGCAATGAACAAGTGGAATTTGAAGTTAAAAATCCAAAACTATTTACATTAGCACCCCCAAAGTTGAAATACTTAGGTATAAACCTAACAAAGTATGTACAAATCTATATGCAAAAACTACCAAATTCTGATGAATGAAATCAAAGAACTAAATAAATGGAGAGATATTCCATGTTCATGGATAGGAATACTCAATATTATCAAGATGTCAGTTCTTCCCAACTTGATTTATGCATTCAATGCAATCCCAATCAAAATCCCAGTAAGTTATTTTATGGATATTGACAAACTAATTCTAAAGTTTATATGGAGAGGCTTAAGACTCAGATTGGCCAACTCAATACTGAAGGAGAAGAACAAAGTTGGAGAAGTTGCACTACTTGAATTGAAGACTTACTATAAAAATACAGTAATCAAGACAGTATAGTATTGGCTAGAGAATAGACAAGTGATCAATGGAATGGAATAGAGAGCCCAGAAATAGGCCCACATAAATATAGTTAACTGATCCTTGACAAAGAAGCAAAGGCAATACAATGGAGCAAAGAGAATCTCTTCAACAAATGATGCTGGAATAACTGGACATCCATATGCAAAAAAAAAAAAAAAAACAAATCTGGACACAGACCTTACACCTTTCACAAAGAATTAACTCAAAGTGGATCATAGACCTCTGTAAAACACAAAACTAGAAAACTCTTAGAAGATAACTTTAGGAGAAAACCTAGATGACTTTGAGTATGGCAATGACTTTTTAGGTACAACACCAAAGGCATAATCCATAAAAGTAATGATTGATAAGCTGGGCTTCATTAAAATTAAAAACTTCTGCTATGCAAAAAACAATACTAAAAGAATGAGAAGATAAGCTACAGACTGGAAGAAAATATTTGCCAAAACACATCTGATAAAGGATTGTTATCCAAGATGTAAAAAATCTTTTAAAATGCAACAATAAGAAAATGAACAAACCAATTAAAAAATGGCCAAAAATCTTAACAGACTCAAACATTAAGACCTTAACCTCACTTAAGAAGATATACAGATGGCAAGTAAGCATATGCAGAGATGTTCACATCACACATTGTTAGGGAATTGAAAATTAAAACAACAGTGAGATACCACTACAAACCTATTAGAATGGCCAAAATCCAAAATGCTGACCCCACCAAATGCTGTTGAGGATGTGGAGCAACAGGAACTCTTGTTCAATGTTGGTGGGAATGCAAAATGGTACAGCCACTTTGAAAGACATTTTGGCAGTTTTTTACAAAACTAATCAACTCTTACCATATGATCCAGTAATTGCACTCCTTGGTATTTAGCCAAATGAATTGAAAGCTCACGTCCGCACAAAAACCTTCACTTGGATGTTTATTGCAGCTTTATTCATCATTGCCAAAACTTTGAAGCAACCCAGATGACCTTCAGTAGTTGAGTGGATAAATAAACTGTAGTACAGACAATGGAATATTATTCGGCGCTAAAAAGAAATGAGCTATCAAGCCATGAAAAGACATGGAGGAAACTTAAATGAAAGAAGTCAATCTGAAAAAGCTGCATACTGTATGTTTCCAACTATATGACGTTCTGGAAAAGGCAAAACTATGGAGACAGTAAAAAGTTCACTGATTGCCACGGGTTGGAGAGGAGAGAGGGGTGAATAGGCAGAGCACAGAGGATTTTTAGGGCAGTGAAACTATTCTGTATGATACTACAATGGTGGATACATGTGTTTATACATTTGTTGAAATCCATAGAATGTACAACACCAAGAGAGAACCTAATGTAAACTATGGACTTTGAGTGACAATGATGTGTCAATGTAAGTTCATCTATTGTAACAAATGTACCACTGTGATGGGGGGATATTGATAATGGGGGAGGTTGTGCATGTGTGGGGATGGGGGTATATTGGAACTGTCTCTACTTTCTGCTCAATTTTATTGTGTGCCTGAACTGCTCTAAAAGAAATTAAGTTGGGGCCGGCCCGGTGGTGCAGCGGTTTAGTGTGTGCTTTGGCAGCCCAGGGTTCGAGGGTTTGGATCCTGGGCACCTGCCGATGCACTGCTTGTCAGCCATGCTGTGGCGGCGTCCCATATAAAGTAGAGGAAGATGGGCACGGATGTTAGCCCAGGACCAGTCTTCCTCAGCAAAAAGAGGAGGATTGGCAACGAATGTTAGCTCAGGACTGGTCTTCCTCACACACACACACAAAAATTGTTTATGAATTAAAAAACAGAAAGACTTGATTGTCTGCCTAGTGAAAGAGATATATACCAGTATAGTTGATAAAAGGTAGACTCAATTTCTACTTCCAGCACAGTGGTAGAGCAGACATTCTGAAGGACCCCTAAATCCAGGATAAATTACAACAAACACAATTATAATACTTTTAATAAAAGAAAAGAAGATCTCAAAGTAAAAAATAGAAAGCAAAAACAACAAAACCCCCCACAACAGGCAGAGAACTGAGTCCTGTGGAGCAAGAGCAATAAAGCAGAGTGGCCTTGAGGACCAGTGTCCTCGGTTCTGCAACTGGTGACTGGGCTGTGAGCCTAAGGAAGGTGGGGTTACTGACCTGAGAGCCCAGCACCAAGCCTGGGATATGTAGAGAGGCTAAATTGGCTCCATGTTGGTAGTGAAATCTAGCAACCAGCAGAAGGAAATATACAACACCTTGTAGTGTTTTAGTTTCTCAGATTTTTCAGAGCTAAGTTCAATAAAAATGTAAGCTCATAATCAAAAATCACCTAACACACAAGTAAACAAGTTACCATAACTGAGAATAGGCAGACACGTTTACAACAGGTGTGGCTATCCGAGGCAATTCACATATAGGAAATATGAGAAATAGATTATAAGATAACTATGTATGAAATATTTAAAGACGTAAAAGTGGAATTACAAAATAAGCAATAAACAAGAAACTATCAAATGTGGCTAGGCCAATTTGAAGGAAAACTGATTAGAACTATTAAAAATTTTTAAAAAGTGAAAAATACAGTTGTTGAATTTAAAACTCAGGGTATGAGATAGAGAGCAGATTAGACATTGCTGAGGATAAAATTAATGGATTAGAAGAAATTAACCAAAATGGAACACAAGAAGACAAAGATTTGAACAATGTAATTAACCAGCTTGATTTAGTGAACGTATATAAATCTCTAAACACAATAATTAGCAAGTCGCAAATATTTTAAAGAATTTGCGTCATACAGCGCATATTCTCTGATCATGTACAATTAATTTAGAAATCAATAATAGCAGTATACATAAAGATATCAAAAAATACAAAGAAAAATGTAATTCTATATAACTCATGATCAAAAAAGTTATGATTGAAAAAAGATGAAAACTACATAGCAGTGATTTTAAAAGGTAATAAAGGAACACTGGAAAAAACTTATGTCAGCAAATTTTAAATAGATGAAATGGACAGAATTCTTGGAAAATATAATTTACAAAAACTCATTCAAGAAGAAATAGAAAACCCTAATGGTCCTTAACTATTGAATAAATTGAGTCAGTAGTTTAAAACTGTGCTACAAAGAAAACACCGAAAACACCATACCAGAATGGTTGTTTATGTGAATTCTACCAACCTTTCAAGAAATAGATTAATCCAATTTTATACAAACTTACAGAGAATAGGAAAAAGGAAAACACTCCTCAGATCTTTCTAGGGAACTATGTCATGCTATTACCAAAAACAGATAAGGAAGAGAAAGGAAAACTATAGGACAATCTCATTTATGAGCATATATGTAAAAATCCTAAACAGAATATTAAAACAACCTAATCCATCAGTGAATAAAAAAGATCACATTGGGCTGATCCCATGAATGCAAGGGCATTTTGGTAGACAAATTCCAATTGGAGGACATGCCAGAAAATAACTTGCCAGTACTTGTCAAAAGGTCATGAAAGACAAGACACGAAAAAAAAGACAGAGACTAAGGAGACTTGATAACTAAGTATATGTAATGGGTGACCTTTTCTTGGATCTATAACCAAAAAAAGATTATTAGGGGACAATTGGAAAATTTTGAATAAAATCTGTAGAATAGAAAATAGTATTATATCAATGTTAATTTTCTGGTATTGATGATTGCATGGTGGTTATATAAGATATTAATATTTTGAAGGCTACATAAAGGGTACACAGGAATTCTTTGTACTATTTCTTTAACAGCTTTATTGAAGATGTAATTTACATACGGCAAAATTCACCCACTTAAAATATTCAAGCTCATGGTTTTTAGGATATTCACAAATTTTTGCAGCCATCACCACTTTCAGAATTTATTAAATTTCAAAACATTTTTGTTACATCCTCCAAAATCCCTTATTCTTTAGAAGTAACTCCCATTTTCTCACTCTCTCCAGCCCCTGGCAACCACTAATCTCCTATTTCTATGGATTTGCCTATTTTGGATATTGTCTGTAAATAGAATCACACAATATGTGGCCTTTTGTGATTGGCTTCTTTCACTTAGCATAATGTTTTCAGGTTCATCCATATAGCATGGATCAGTACTTCGTTCCTTTTTATTGCCAAATAATATTCCATTGTATGGATATACCACATTTTATTCATCCATTCATCAGTTGTTTCCACTTTTTGGCTGTTATGAATAATGCTGCTGTGAGCATTCATGTGCAAGTTTTCATGTGGATGTGTTTTCAGTTCTGTTGGGTATATACCTAGGAGTGGAATTGCTGGTAACTTTGTATTTAATATTTGGAAGAACTGCCAAACTGTTTTCCAAAGTGGTTGCACCATTTTATAATTGCGGCAACAATGGATAAGAGTTCTAATTTCCAAATCCTTGCCAACACTTATTATTGTCTGGCATTTTGAGTCTAGCCATCCTAATGAGCATGAACTGTTGTCCCATTGTGGTTTTGATTGGCATTTTTCTAATGACTAATCATGTTGAGCATCTTTCCATGTGCTTCTCATTGTTCATTTTTGTATCTTTTTTGGAGAAGTGTCTATCCAAGTCTTTTACTCATTTGTTAATTGGGTCATTTGTCTTGTTGAGTTGTAAGCATTCTTTATATATTCTGAATATAAGTCCTTTATTTATAAGTCCTGAATATAGTCTTTTCATTTTCGTGATGATGTCCATTGAAGCCCAAAAGTTTTAAATTTTGAGGAAGTCCAATTTATCTGTGTTTTCTTTTGTCACTTATGCTTTTGGCGTCATATCTAAGAAATCATTGCCTACCTCAAGGTTACAAACATTTAGTCCTGTGTTTTTGTGTTTTATAGTTTTAGCTCTTACTTGTCATTAATGGAAATTAATAAACTATAGCTAGATGCAACAACATAGAAACTTCTAGAAACATAGTTCTGAGTGAGAAAAGCATGTTACATAAGTATACATAGAGAATGAAGCATGAAAGCAAGCAAAAATAAATAATATATTATTTTGAGATACATCCATATGTGTTAAAACTTGTTTCAAAAGCAAGGAACTTCTAAACCTAAACTCCAGGATACTGGTTCTCTCTGTGGAGTAGACAGAGGGTTGGGACAGGCGAGAAGTACACTGGGTCAATCCAATGATGTTGGTAACATATGGATTCTTAAGGTGACTGGTGCATTTGTGGATGTCCATTTATTGTTATGCTTCCTAACCTACAGAAATTTTACAATATATTATTTGGCATATATATAATATACATAATAAAATTTTGAAGGAGACAGATTACAATTAGTGCTTTGCAGAGATTTAATTGACTATGTTGTAAACGTGTGGACTGCTTAGTATGGCCATGCCTTTGAAGTGCCTCAGCACACTACAAAGAATTATGAGGCATTATGGTGGAGGGAAAGGAGTTGACCTACTCTCACAGAGAATTCCATCGATTTTTCTCAGTGGTAGACATTGATCACATAATCCAAAAATAGCAGGAAATTAAAATAATCTTTTTCTGCCTGGCTTTATATGCCCATTGCTGGGCAGCAAATTTACCTTGCAAATCATTATTCTGTTACAGCTCCCTAATGGTGGTGTTAAAGTGTGTTCAGTGTCAAAAATCAAGCTGCCTGGAATTGAAATTTTCCCTTTTCCTTACCGATCTGTAAAATTCTGTCTCTCTCTTAGACATAAGCATTAAAAGGGCAGCCATCCTACCTTCTTGTTACCCAGGGCCTAGCACAGTGCCTGGCACACAGTAGACACTCAGTAAACTTTAACAAGGAAAGAAGGATTGTCATCGGAACAAAGGAAGTGATAAAAGGCTTGATAGAGAGTAGATGTTGCTTCATACATTTTACTTCCTTTAACGTTCCCTTTTCCTACTGTGAAACTGCACTTCCACTTAAGCTGTGGTTCTCATTGCTCCCTTGTAAAGCACCTGGGAAGCTTTAAAATAATACCTAATCATGGCCCACTCCACCAAAGGTTCTGATTTAGTTGCCTTGTATAGCAACTAGCACGTAGTCTAGTGTGCAGTAAAGTTGGAAGGGAGGGAAAAAAGGACAGAATGACAGAAAGAAGACAGATGGTCTGTTCATTTATGCCATAAACTGTCTTTACAATAAACTTATATTCAGTTTTAGTAAAGTGCAGATAATTCACCACTCTAATTACCATTGATTATATTGTGTATATTATGTTCCTTCCCCTTTTAAGCAGAATTTTTTAAAAAACAAAAACAAATACACTCTCATACATTGATTGTAAGATGTATCCTGATTTTAAAAATAATAAAATGCGGTAGGGGATGGATCAGGCATTTCTAGAATCACCCCGTTGCCCTGTTGCTAAGTTGTCTGGAAGGCCACATCGTTGTTATGCTTTTAAAGGTTACATTGCCCTGGGGTAGGGATTAGTTTGCTGTGTTTAAAAGTTCATCTAGTCAGGAAATTGTAAATATAAAGTTACATTTCCCCGTCACTTATCATTCTGCAGCTCATTAAATTTCAGCTAATTGCATCTTCAGAATTCAGGATTTTAATGTTTCTTAGCTTCACCACCAGACTGAAATCTTAACACCCGGGTTGTTAAGAGTTTTATTTACTTATCCTAGGCTATCAAAAGATCTTCGTTTAGAAATGGGCCATTTCTGCTTAATGGATGTGACTTAGAAGTTTGAAAGGTAAATATTTCTAGTAAATCTAACTCATTTTAGCAGTCATTCTAATTGCTTGTGGCATTTTCTTTAATGACATCTTCTGATGGCAAAAACACTGATGGTAATAGTAGCCAGGAAATTAGATTTGATAAATGTCTAGCACTCCAAGAAAATTTAACACTTAAATGGGCCTGATTCTTCAACTGCTTAGTTGGATTCTAAGCTTTCATCGAACCATGATGGGAAAAGCCTGGCTTTGTTGACTGTAAACTGATGTGGTCACGTTTCTTCCAAACTCTTTGAAGACAATGAAGGGAAGGCCAGTGCCATTCCATGAAAAACTTCGGGGAGGAGGAAGTAGCTCCCAGTGAAGCATAACTGAAGAGAGGGAAGCTAATCCTGGGACATTTGTTTTATGTAATCATAGCCTATAGATAAGCAACCACCACTTTACAGGCAAATAAAAATAGTGTATGTTTGAAAACCAATTTATACTGCAGATTTCTTTTGAATTCATTTTACCTGTTTCAGTTATAATCCAAGTGTAAGAGTAGCATTAATTTTTTTTGTGAGGCATACTTCTTCTGGGCTTCTTTGATTTTTAAGCATTTCAATGAATAAAGGGAAAAGAGAACACCCATAAATTGTGAAACAGACTTTCATTTCACCCAAACTTACCATGCATTTGGCACCTTTTCGTGTTTGTCCTTTAAATTTATGTTGGGATAAAATGTTCAAATGAGGACCAATGTTCTCATTTTGATTTTATTGTTTTATTTTTCTTACTTATTTCTTTAAGCCATTTGATAATCTATTCTGCCATGTGGATTGGTTTGTTTTAAATTGCTTTGCTCGGTGAACACCATCATCATTTTGCGAGGGCTTTATTTTGTTGTTATTTGAAGGTACCACATGCTCAAAACATTAGAAGGTACATTTGTGATTTACGGCAACAGGAAAAGTAGAATTTAATCTGGAGTCACCCAAATATGGCAAGGTGAGGGTGGTGTGAGGAGAAAGTTAATAAATGGCAATACCATTTGCCATGTAGATTCCAGGGATCTAAAAATCAATAAGCTAAGAGATGCATATTTAAATCCAATTGAAATCCAAGTGCTGTGAAACACAGGCAGTTATATCCATCGACTGTACTTTGAGATAGGGAAAGAGCAGGGGGAGTATTCCTTTCTAGATATGATGAGGAGTATCTCTTGTGCAATAAATGTCACCGCTGTGCAGTAGCTTCTCAGTCATTATTCTTCACGTCATAGTATAACAGGAGAATATGCAAAATGATGACACAAACGTTCTAAAACACCAGACCGTTGGAAACCAGTGGTCTTCCAAAGCAGTGTGTGTGCCCACCAACATTCCCTGGGATGTGGGAGGAAAATAGTAAAGCTTTAATTTTTTATTTTAAAAAAAGAAGTAAAAAAATAAGCTTTACTAGTGTTTAATAGATGGATTGCCACTGGGGCGCTTATTTGATCTGTATGTTAGAGGGTCACATATCAGGCGTGGTAGGGCCAGAGTTTTGGTTTTCCTAATCGTTGTTATCATCATCACCATCGTTTGAGTCCATTTGCCACAGGATCTGACTCTAAGTCCAGGACTCTTTCCGCTGCAGTTTCCTCTTCTTCCATCTGAGTATGAATGACTTAATTCAGTGGCAGTTGGCCCTGGTCTATTAGTCTGAAAGGGAAAGCAGCATTTGCACACTTCCCATTGCCTGAGGAAGCCACTCTAGGGCTCTTCCCAGGGGCTTTTCATCACTGGACTTGCCTGGCCTGCATTGTAGAAGTTGTCCAACCACACCCCTGCAGTGGGTCAGTCTGTGCCATCTGCTTGCTTATTATGAGCAACGCCCAAGTCTTGTCACTGGGTAACAGTCAACACCACAGCACAGAGTTCCTGTGCTGAATGACACACGTGACTGAATGAAAGCTGGAACCTTCGGCCAGGCTTTTTGAAAGAAGAGCTCTGGGCAGGAGCCCCTGACCTCCTCTGTCTTGATTTTTCTCTCTCTGTCCTCCTTTCTCTCTGAATATTCACGTCTGTTTCTTCAGCCTTCTGAAAGTCGCTGTATTTGTTACAGTGATTTGCACAATCCTTTTGAGCCTATTTGACATCCTCTGGAAAGAAAAGGGAAAAGGATGCTTTACTTTACAAACAAGGGGAAGTTCTGTTTGGGGAGAACAAAATAGGAAAATGACTAATTGCAAGCTAATGAGGTGGCTTTGATGAATATCAACACTGAGAGTATGGGGCAGAGAATCTTGCACCTGACTGATACCAGGTTTTCCTGTGTGGGTGAAAACATAAAGGGCACAGAACACCAGTTAGACTTTTTTTAATTTGGTGAGGAAAAGTAAGCTGTACAACCAGATACTTGCCTTCTTTCATGAGGAGTTCAGCCTGCCTGGAAACCTTTCACTAACTTTGCTGCTCACCTGGGGATTGATAACAGGTGGGAATTAGACTTGTAGAAGTGGCTTTTCTGGCTCTTTGGATGGGTGCCTACTTATTGTCACTCTCAGTCCTCCTAAGGGAAAGGCAAAGTAATTTTCATTCACAGAGAACAAGAATTTTCTCAAGCTGGAAGTCAAGTTTGTTATGGGGGAAGGGAATGCTGATGGGTTGATGCATCACAAAAGCTAGCCAGAATCCAAAGTGGACTGCACCCTGCTGAATGCCCTACTCACTGGACCCTCTAGGGCCTCCCTTTCCACTGTCTATATTCCTTTGGGAGCTTCCGAGCACCTCTAAATTGATGCCTTTTGCAGGTTGTTTAGCATTTTTCCTATGACAAGGCCACCCTGCTCTCTGCCAGCCCTCGGGATAACTTCAGCAGGGAACTCATTTCCCTGTCCTGCCTGGGCAGAAGGAAGGGTAGGGCAGCAGTGATACTGCATAGTGGCAGTGGCTCAGCTTCCCTGTTTTTTTTCTCTCAAAATCTATAGTGAATCCACTCAATTTTATGTCAGTGCTTATTATTTTTTGAATTTGAGTGATGGTGATAATGTCAGGGAGCAGGAAGCTAGCAGGGAGACTTGATGGCAGGGGGTTTTCCTGTAGGAAAGGGGAGCTGTAGCTCCCGTCTACTCCTCCTGTAGTAATTGAGGCTGTATGAGCATCTTCTACTCCTTCGCATGAACTATTTTCCAATTTCCTTAGTCCAGCCTCATGAACTGCAGATTGCTCCTCTAAGAGTGGCTGTCCTTGGAAGTTTCTTCTGCCATTTGGCAACTGTTGACAAAGAGACCAATTTTCTTTGCGGGATACACCAAACCCAAGTTAAACCGGCATACAGGTGCTGTCCAATAGAAATAGACCACAAGACACATATGTAATTTTAAATTTTCTAGAAGGCACATGAAAAAGATAAAAAGAAACAAGTGAAAATAATTTTAATAACATATTTTCTTTAACCCAATATATTCCAAAATGTTATCACCTCAACCTGCAATCAATCTTAAGAAATTATTGAGATATTTTACATTCTTTTCTTTGTACTAAGTCTTCAAAATCCAGCATGTGTCTTAGACCTATAGCACATCTCAATTTGAACTAGTCATGTTTCAAGTGCTCACTAGCCACATGTGGCTAGTGGCTAACGTATTGATTAGTGTGGATCAATACCTATAGACTTGACTGTTACAAATCACAGCATTTTTTGTTTGCTGGGTGGTGCTGTTTTTTGTTGGTTGGGTTGTATGCAGATGTGTACTTGTTAACTGAGTCCACTTAATAATGTGGAAAGAGAAAGAAATTGGCTCCTTGGCCCACCTTTTAGTAGGGTAATAACATTGGCAAGCTTGTGGCCATCTTTGGAGGTGACCCTTGGTGTGACCTTGAAGCCAGGGATGTTCTGACAACGAGAGAGGACACTGCTTTCTGGAGAGACTTGTCTTGGGGAGTGAGCAGGCCTGCTCCTGGGGCACTTTTATTTGGTTAAATCCAGTTATCGATGATGATCAGAGGAGACTCTTAAGAGGTGAGGGGATCAGAGAAGGGCTATGAGAGCAGACCCTAAAACAAGAAGCAGAGCAAAGGACCCCTAGAGTGGACCCCTAGGACTTTTCTATTCAAACTGGAGGAAAAATATTATTTTGGGTCATTATTAAATGTAATTTTAAGTGCGTTGTTCTAGGTAGTTAATTTTTTTTCAAAGATCCCTGGGTTGCAGGGAGGGCTTTGTGGAGCCTTTTCAAGTTGGCTTTGCTGCTTCTTGTTCCCATCTAAAAGCAACTACATTATTTAGAGTTAACTTGCAAGAAAGCAGAAATCATTTTCTTTGGCCAAAAGACATTGTTTGTATAATTGCTGGACACTCACTCAAACTTTTTGTTCCACTCTCATTTTTCTTTACTCGTCTTGGCAAAACCAGCTGGTAGGGGAATGGCAGGCACATGGGGGGTGTTTATTCTAAGTTCATTTTCCCTCTTTCTTTGTCTTCCCTTTTCCTTGGAAGCAAAGTATGTCCCTTTGGAAGAACAACTTGGTTGCAGAAGTGACTACTGTTTCATTCAAGGGTTGCATTATTTTTCTACCACAGTCTTCTCTAGGCAGGCCCTGGGGAATCAGCCTTCCTGAGCCTTACAGCCCTGGATCCCTGCAAAATCGCCAGGAAGAAGTAGGGCCATAAGTGCCAGCCACGGGCACCAGGGGCCCAGCCATTGTCCATGAAAGGGTAAGAGCTCTGCCTCCAGTCGGGAACATTTCTGGAACATTATACCCCGCAGCTGAAGTTCAGATTTTCTTTTGCAGCTGAGCTTTTGGGAAACCCTTGGGAATGACCCTATGTTGAACTGGATATTAGTAAAATTAATTCTCTTCTCTTCAGGAGAAAGGAACTGGTGGGTCATGATAATTGCTTCAGGCAGAAGGAACTCCTGGCTCTGCTGGAGTTTGGAATAGGAGAATGATAAGTAAGGCAGCCAGAGCAGGAAATGTGGAGGGCTGCTTTGTTGGACTTTCATTGATTTAGCATCTGTAGGGAAAGCTTCTTTAAAAAAATTTTTTTTTATTAGTGAACAGGAGAACATTCAAAACTAAGACAGATAGCAGCCAACTGGGAACACTGTGCAGCCTGGAATAGCTTAGGCTGCTGTTCAATCATTTCCCCAAACAGGAAACCACAAAATGTTAGAGATTAAGGTCACTAGATCATTGGGAAAAGAGCATAACTTTGTCTGCAAAGTATTATGATGGATTGTAAATGGGCCAAAATATAAGCATAAATCTTTCGTCTAAAAATGCAACAACAAAATCCAGCCTTCTCACAAAAGCACGGTTTGCTTTCCTGTTATACTGAGAGACCAAAGCTGCCTTCTGTGGCGTTTCTGTAATTTTCCTAATAAGTAGAGGAGTAATCCGAGAAATAAAGAGAAAAGCTTTGTGTTCTCTCAGTAATATGTGTGTTTCAGTTTGATTTGAAAAAAAAGTTGAGATCGGTAAGTGGCCCTCATATGATTTATTTCCAGTGTTATGCTTTTATACTGGCAACAATGAAAATATATCAGAATGCACATTTATATACATTTCTGCCCCAAATCCTTTTTTCAACTATTCAGTTGTACAGGCACCATTAAACGCACAGATGTCTTTTTTCCCCTTTGATTATCATGTGACACCCCCTAACTCACTTGAATCAAAGTCTGAGTTTAAAGGGTGTGGGATCTTTTTAGTTGTGTCTGTGGGTAGACTAGTCTGCAGGTATCTTTGGCTAACACCATTGGTTGCTTTATATCTGCCTGGAAAATATTTACCCTTCAGAAGCATACACTATGTAAAATAAGGGTTAATCACCTCTGATTGTGTTCATCAGATCTTTACTAGGGAGAGGTTTTCTTGCTGAGAGAGTTAAATCCACCAAAAAACTACTGATTTATGTACATCCAGAACCTGAAAAGTTTATGGTTTGAAATGTTAAAGTGATTAGATTTTAGAAAGATTTAAGTGAAACTGACTTTTGTTGGCTGCTTTTTTAAGGAAAAAGAGAATGGAAGAGTAAGCTCGCCGCTCCTCTTCTGATCATTCACTGTTTTGAAAAGTTAAAAAAAAAAATCTGGATCATGAGGAGGGCGGGGGTCACATGTTTTCGTATCTGTTCCCTGGGTGCCTCGTCCTTAGGCCCTCCATCAATATTTACTGCTGAATTAAGCAGAGATTTCATATGAGCAGATTACACAAACAAACAAACAAAACACACTCCATATATAAGTGAGCATGCTCTCTTCTCTAACTCAGACAAAAGGCCACTTCCCTTCCATTTCAGATGGAAGTGAAACTCAGCTGCCTGTGGATCCAGGAAGGAAATGAAATAAATGAATAGAGTCGGATTGCGACCTATTGATCCTTCCTTTTTACCGGTGACAAAGACATGGATACAGAGAAATATTTTTCTCTTCTAAGAAAAACAATAGCATAAGCCTGGAATAAATGACAACTGCCCTTGCACCTCTTTGGGGGGACTCTAGGAAGGGGTGGGGCTGTGTCTAAGGGGGACGGCGACTGCAGAGTGTTAGCTCGTTGTGGCCGAGTGGAAATACAGGCCCAGCATGTCAGATCTCCCAGTATTTAAATGCTGGCATCTAGTTGCAAAAACAGCAACAACACTATGTAGACTAAACGAATATATCTGCAAGCTGAAGGCAGGCCTCTGGCAGCCTATTTAAAACCTCTGCCTTCCATCAAAGATATTCGTATTTCAGATTATTCTTGATAAAGAGTAACCAAAACATTGATAAAATCCTGCTCTTCAGATTACAGGACGTTTTTATCTCAGATCCATTCGGCCCTCCCAACAACTCTAGGATCGAGGTGTTCCACTTCGTGGAGGAGAAAATGAAGGCTCAGAGTGAGTAGATGACATATCCAAGGTCACTCAGTAAGCACAGGCCTTGGGAGGCTAAGCTGGGGCTGGAGCGCAAGACTCTGTCTGCAGGTATCAGTCATACTGCTTTTATGAGCCCCTGCTGTTTGTTTTGTCAAATCAATGACCTAGTGCAGTTGCGTTAGAATTCTAACTCTTACATCCTAAATCACAATTGTAATCCACAGGTAATGTCTCATTTTGAAATTGTGGGTCTATTTGCATAGCTATGTTGAGCTATTCAAATGTGGCGATAATTTTCGTGTCTGGTAGTTTCGCTGTGAGCATCTTTGTCCCAAGAATCTTTGCTCAGACATTTTCACCACATAACTAACTGGCCGTAAAGCAATTTTGCCATAAAAGATAAAATAATTGGTTGACTATTTTTTTGTCATTTCATTTCTCCATTTTTATATGACATAGATCTTAGCTAATCCTCATAATGGTCTATTCAGTGATGAGTGGAGGTGGTGGTGGTGATCTTGAAATAGGATTTCTTCCAGTTAGCACCATTATTGATGGCTTTACTGAGCTAACAGTTGATGCTGTTTTGCCCCAGGAGCTGGTTTCTTATTTTGAAATGTACTATGTTGGAGAAGGAAGAGGGCTGAGGGCCGTTTTTTGGGGTGTTTTTTTTTTTTTTTTGGTGAGGAAGATTAGCCCTGAGCTAACATCTGTTGCCAATCCTCTTCTTTTTGCTGAGGAAGACTGGCCCTGGGCTAACATCCGTGCCCATCTTCCTCTACTTTATATGGGATGCCGCTGCAGCATGGCTTGACAAGCAGTGCATTGGTCTTCGCCCAGGATCTGAAACTGCGAACCCCAGGCTGCCAAAGCGAAGCATGCAAACTTAACCACTACGCCACCAGGCTGGCCCCTGAGGGCCTCTTTTTTGAGGGTGCAAAGTTGAACCCACATTTCCCGTAGAACAAAGACAAGTGCTTAGTTAGGTCCAACCCACACAAAAAATAAAATCAGTTATTTGCACAGTATTGTCATGAATCTACATACACACATTTTAAGTGTATTCGGATATTTTGTATTTTGCTATAGTCTTTTAAATTTTGTTATCATTTTTATGTCCTTTTTGATTAATGTCCCTCTTATTTTTTGTGATTTTGTCTTTTACATCAAAATTGCCTTACAGCCAATTAGTTATACAGCAAAAATGTTTGTGGCAAAAATGGTTGATGCAAAAATGCTTATGGAGAAACTACCTAAAACTGATAATAACAATAGCCAGCATTAATTGAACGTTTACTATGCGCCTGCGATGCTGAGAGCTTTACATGCATTATGTTAATGCGTATGTAATTCTCCCAATGACCCTCTGTCATATATGTTTCTCTTCTACCCATTTCACAGATGAGGAAACTGAACTCTAGACAGGCTGCATAACTTAAGATAATCTTGCTAGGAAATGGCTGAACTCAGATTCACATCCAACCACAGAGCCTGTGCTCTTAACTAGAAACGTATCCTTCATTCCAAAGAGTGACACTTCCCTTTAGGTTCGCTCCTTGCACGAGGAATTACAAATATAGAATAAACCACCTGTGTTCTTTTTGGGGGTGGCGACTTAGGCAGCGAGGCAGTGTGGAAGAGGAATTAGAAGCACACACTTGGGACTCAGGCAGATCTGAACTTGAATCTCTGTCACCAGTTGGCTCACCTCCCTGTACATCTTGTCTCCTTGTACCTGAAGTGGGAAAAATAACACCCACCTTCTGGGGATGTTGTGAAATCATGGATGTAAAATGCTTAGCACAGTTCCTGCAATATAACAAGAAGAATGAGAGAGTTCTATTATTATTCACAAATGTCCTTTTAAAAGCTATACTCTGCCATACTTTTCTAGCATTTAAGTATGGAGGAATTCCTTGCGAGCTTGAATCCCATGCTTCAAAACTAAAAGTTCCTCTAAAAGTAATTTATGAACTGATGGCTCTGACTACCAAGAAAAGACTGCTGATACCGTGCCCAATGTGTGTAAAATTAGTAGTGAAAGGCATGTTATTTCAGGAGTTTGATTACACAGAGTTCAGGTTTATCCTGGCTGGACTTCCTGTTACTGTAGGCCTTTGTTTGAAAGAGATTGACAATCAGGTATTTGACACAAAAAGACCATCCGCATATTCTGAAGGTTTCCTTTAGAAGAACTGCTTTGTTGAGTCTTTCAAGTCATTATCAAATTATCAACCTACTTGAAAAGGAGGAGGACTGAACCCTTCCTGAACTCCCAATTTGTGTCAGGCACTGTGCTGGGAACTCTGCATATTATCCCATTAATTCTCACGGCAGTGAGATGTAGGTCTCACCATCTTCATGTCCAGAAAAGGGAACTGAAGCCCATGGAGGTTAAGTCACCTGTCCAGGGATTCCCAGTTACTGCATGCTCAGCATGTGTGGCACTGGTCTGAGGGTGTGTGAGTCTGGATTTCATGCTTTTAGCAACAGAAACAACTCTGGTTACTTGAAGCATGAAAGGAATTGATCTGAAGACATGCGAGGTCACAGAATTCAAGGAAAAACTGAAGAACTGGAGTGAGGAAAGATCGGGACCAGGGAAAATTCTGGGAATCCAGGTAGCAAAATTAATGGGCACACTTATCAGGGAACCCTGTGTCACTCTGCCCACAATTCAAATTATAGGGAAAGAGCATTTGAGTGCCCTACCTTAGGTCACATACTCATCTCTAGCACAGAAGAGGCAGGACACTGTGATTGACAGCCTCCACTAGGGCTGTTATCTGTTGAGGGAATGGAAGTACAGTTACCAGGAGAGGGGAGAGTGGAACTGGGCAAGCCAAAACAGCAGACGATCACTATACGGTATTACACAAAGCTTTTAAAGAACGCAATAGACTATGCCCTGTAAGAGCCAGTACATTATATGGGGTGCCAGGTACTATGCGTGGGCAGGGAATAGAGGACGGGCTAAGAGAGCCCCCCATTCTTAAGGATCTGATGCTATTCCACAGCTGCTTAATCAAGGCCACTCCCTACAACAGAAGTGAGGCGTCTGTCGCCAGCTGAATAACGTCCTTGCACACATCCTAGTCCATAGAGCCAAAGTGAGAAATGACTGAGAGATGTCACCAGAGTTGGACAAACAGACCAAGATTGTTTCTGAACTGGAGATGTGAAATATGTCTCAGACTCAACCAACTCTCCCATCCCAGAGGCTTTGGGTAGCACTAAACATTTAGCTGTGGGGAGTCAAAGAATGCTTGTTGGTTTGAAGGAATTTAACTCCTCTCTTAAGGAATTCTGGGTAGAACTTTGGAATCTAGGACACATTCTGGCACCTCGCTGTGTCACAATTTCCTTAACAATAAAGTGGAAGCAGGCACTGTAATACTTCTTGTCCTGACCTCATGAAGCAGTATGAGAATAAAGCCATATGTACATGAAAACACTTAAAAAAGTAAAGAGAATAATAAAAATGCTTTTCTCCTCTCTGTCTTTTGACAAAAAAAAAAAAAAAAAAAAGATGCTTGTAATCCAAATCACCACCCCATCTTTTGTAAATGCTTGAATTCTGGAATGAGTTTTTAGGATCATCTATAAACGAACTCAAGTTATGCTTTTTATCTAGTTGACATGAAAAATTGAGAGATGCTAATATTTGAGTTAGTGCAAACCATTCCTCCATAAAGACCCATCTTTTGCCAAACCCTAGTGCCAACCTCTTAGTGTTATTGTTTGTTTTATTATTTTTTTCATTATAAAAGCATCCTAATTACATTTACCCAAAAAACCTAGAAAATAGTCAAGTGAAAACAAAGCACCCATACTTCGACTACGTTAACTGCTAGTATTTTGATGTATTCTTTTGCCAGGTTTGAAACATCTTTTTAAAATGTAGTAATTATAGAGCACAAACCGTGGAATCATAGTTTTTCATTGATTTTTTTTTCCTGAGGAAGATTCACCCTGAGCTAACATCTGTTGCCAATCTTCTTTTTGCTTGAGAAAGATTCACCCTGAGCTAACATTTGTGCCAATCTTCCTCTATTTTGTATGTGGCCACCAACGAGTGGTGTAGGTCTGTGCCCAGGAAGCGAACCCAGGCCACCATAGTGGAGCATGCTGAACTTAACCAGCCCCTCATTGATTTTTTAATAATTATTTTTTCATGTATTCATATAACCATAAATTTCAACAAGCTAACCAGTCAGACCTCTAAGTTATAAGAGAAAAGAAAATTCTGTAAAAGGAGTGCCTTTGCTCCTTCACTGAGGTCTCACAGCTGACCAGAAAGGAAGGCGAGGAAACCAGGTGTTGAGGGGTGCTTCCTGGTGTGTCGCTGGAAACCTACTCCAACCAGCCCTTTCCTGGCACTGTGTTCTGTTAGAGTCACTACTGACAAGGGAAGTGTAGCTAAAAGCTGCATTTATTTCTGTCTCCTCCTCTGTCTTTAGACTTTGTTGCTTAAAATACCAGCAAGCTTCAGGGGGAGGTTTGCCCCAGACTGTCCCAGTTTTAGCCTGGAAGTCCTGCATCCTGGGGAACCCCTGAGTCCAGGGCAAACTGGGACAGTTGGTCACCCTAGTAGGAAGAAGCGGGGCGAATGTGGGCAGATTCTTTACAATTGGCCAACCTGTCAAGGCTTAGGCCTTGTCCTGGAACCTCTCTGACTATCAGGATGTGGGTAGCCAATATGTGCCTTTGGGCTTCAGGACCACCCACCCCTATACTCTACCCACCTGGCTTCTCAGCTCACTGTCACAGGATCCTGGGATATGTCGCCCACTCACCCAGCCCTAGAGGCACACAACTGGGATATTCCTGTGGGGGCTGATGAGAGTAAATGTGACATTTAGATAAAAATAAAAGCCCTGGAATTTTTATATTTAATACTGGCAGCCTTAATGCCAGATCTGAAATCACTCTGCTTGATCGTTAATCTGATTTCTTTTTTTGTTGCATTTGACTTATATGCCCTTTAGAAGTTAAAAATGTTTTCCTTGCTTTGCAAGGGAAGGATTTCCATTTGCTCCCAAAAGTAGGCCTTCTGCACATCACATACATGAAAGTATGCAGTTCAGCCCTTCACTGCCTTGTTCCAGGGAGTTAGTGCTCTTGTTTGTGATGAGTCCTGAATAACAAGGGAAGCAGCTCAGGGACAGCCTGCATTTCTATTCATTTCAACAAACATGCACTCTAATGCTGTACATATAAGCCTGTTTTTGCTGTAACCTGTGTGTTTTGCTATCACCCCTTAAAAATGAAAAATTCAAATTGATTTCAAAATATACTGATAATAGTAAGGTAGCAGGAGACTCAGAAAGATGCAAACTTCATTTAGTGGCCACAAAGAAGAAAAAAAGCCAGATATACTTGTGTATTTGCTAGTTAATCAGCATCTTTTCATTGAGCTCTAGAAGAGGAGTTACTTTATAGATGATTATCTTCGTTAGTCAGTTATAATCAGGCCTTCCTAGAATGGTGAAGTATTTAAGCCTTGTTCGCTGGTATAGATCATGTGTAATTGTTTCCATACTGTTGGCAAAACAGCTGTAGGAGTTTTGCATGGGCCCTAAGTAACTCAAGGTCTTTGAGGCAATTTCTTTGTATAAACAATGCAAATTTTTATTGCTAGAGTTGAGTTGAATTTTTTTAAAGAGGCTTTAAATCGATCGGGATTTTTCCCTTTGGTCTCTGCTTAGGAGAGTGGAGGTGGTGATGGGGACTGAGTTACATGAAAGACCCCATGTTCCTGCAGCAGAGGCCCAGGGCTCTTTCATCTCAAGCTGAATCCTGGCTCACTGCTGCTTGAGGATTTGGAGTGTGTAAAAGTCCTGGGCTTTTTAATTATGTGTAAGCCTTTTAAGAAGCCTATACCAGGAAGGCAGAGATGGAAACATATGCAGTGAAACTTTTTATATCCAATTTGAGGATTCAACCGGAGGTATTCACTTGAGCCAAACCAGATAGATCAAAGGTAGCATGGAGTTGACGAAAACTTCTTTGTTGGGGGTAGAGTGACAGTACTTCATGAGAATTAATATTGTGTTAGTTGCAAAAAATAGCCTCAGAAGAGTGGAAAACAAAGGGGAAAATTACTCACATTTCCACCACCTAAATTAATCAACTGTATTCATTTTTTAAAAATTTCATTCCATATATGTGAATATGTATACCTATTTTATACATTCATAACTGTAATATATATTTGATGTTTAGCTTTCATACTTAACATTAAATGATAATCATTTTCCACATTGCTTCATGGTTCAGTCAAACATTTTAAATGTTTTGGCAATATCCCATAGAATCTCTATACTGCGGTTTATTTAACCACTCACTAATTATGGAAATTTTAGATTGCTCAAGTTTCTCATTATAACAAGACTCAATGAATATAGTTGTATAATTTTTTTATTTCTTTGAGCTTATTGTCATAGAATTCATTCCAGAAGTTGGGGTTACTGGGACAAAGAGTCTCACTATTTTGAAATCTACATTAAAAATTGACCAGTGCTTTCCTGAACAGTGGTGCCAGTTTACACTCTCCTCCATGGTTTCACGACTTCATGAGCATTGGGTATTCTCGGAATTCTTTTTCAAGCAAATTGAAAATTGTTTTGGGAGAAAAGATAAGAGTTGCCTCAGAGTGGTTTCTCCTATAATATCCATCAACTTGGCCAAAAAAAAAAAATTGTATTCTAGGAAGAAAGGACATTCCTCACTGCTGACAAGTGGCTATCACAGTTAAGAAAAGGTCTTAGAAGTGCATGACAGACATAGTTGCCCCAAAACAAGTAACAAATCTGAGACACCTGCATCTATTTGTGTGCCTCAAAAGATTATAGTTGCCACTGTGAAATCAATGTAATATCAATGTGAGAGCGGGTAGCAATATGGATTAGCAACCCCCAAGAGAGAATGCCCAGTTTGGCAGCTACTGCAGTGCCTGAAAGCAAAGTTAATGAAATGCAGGCTCCATGAAAATCCTAGGGTGTAGTATTTCTTAGTTCCACTAAAGTATAACCACGGTCCTCCTCTTTAGCATAGCCATACATCCAAGTGAAACCTGTATCACTGGGTAATACAACACAAATGCTTTTGCAACCAAGAGAGGCCTTTATGCAGATTCCTATGAAGAATCAAACTTTAGGAAGAATGCAGTGGTTGAGACAAGGCTTGAATTTATTTCAGGTTGTTGGAGTGTGTGGCCAATGAGGAAAACGAGCCTTCGGATCTGCTGAGGTGGCCTCTCTGAGCTCTGCATCAGAGAAGCTCACGTTCCTTTCTTTCTCTCTCTCTCTATACCTAGATAGACTCACTGGCGTCACCTGTGACTCCTGCATTTGCCCGATTTCATTTCAGGTTCTGATCTACAGTGGCCAACTGGACATCATCGTGGCAGCTGCCTTGACAGAGCGCTCCTTGATGGCCATGAACTGGACAGGATCCCAGGAATACAGGGAGGTAGAAAGAAAAGTTTGGAAGATCTTTGAATCTGATGATGAAGTGGCTGGTTATGTCCGGCAAGTGGATGACTTTTGCCAGGTATGAAAATGCTTTGGGGCACACAGATTTGTGGGAATGGGATAGTGGGATTGAAACTAAAGCCTGAATACCAGTAAGGCATGGCTGGCTTTAAGCAGAGCCACACAGCAGCTAAATGTGTCTTCTGCACCCGACTTCCTATAGAGAAGAGTGGTCTGAGTTCATATTAAAATACATAGGACTTAATGTAAAACCAGACGAAAGTTTAGGTATTTTTCAAGAGGTAAGGTGACAATTAAAAAGACAATACTCAGCCCCCAAAAAGGTGAATCATTAATAAGAGAATTAGTCTATTTGGGAACAAAAGGGAGCTTGAACAAATTACATGAGGAAGGTTCAATGTAATCTCCTCTGGCAAATCTATGATCAGATTTGTATGTTACAAATGGAGCTCCAGGACAAAATCTCTCTATCTGATACCCCTAGTGTGACCTCCACTTTCGGGGCAGGTGTTACTCTTCACCAAGCCTGTCCACTGCACCTGGAGTTGGCAGGCCTTGGCTCTTCAAGGATGAACAGGGCTTCTTCGATGATTACATGATGATTACACTGTTTACCTCCAGAAAGTTTTTGGAGAAATAAAGAAAGCCCCTCTGTAAGCTCTTAGTTAGTCAAGGTGAGAAATTTAAATCTTCCAGACTTGACTTGTTTGTGTGTGTGTGTGAGGAAGACCGGCACTGAGCTAACATCCACTGCCAATCCTCCTCTTTTTGCTGAGGAAGGTCGGCCCTGGGCTAACATCTGTACCCATTTTCCTCTACTCTATATGTAGGACACCGCCACAGCGTGGCCTGATAAGCGGTGTGTAGGTTCGTGCCCGGGATTGAACCTGTGAACCCTGGGCTGCCGAGGTGGAGCGCACAAATCCAACCACCATGCCACCTGGCCAGCCACATGGACTTGATTTTTTTTTTCCCACAATTTTTTTATTTGAAACAACTTTGAGACCTCAATTCTGTACCTCTGAGTACTTGGAATTACAGCTTTCTAATGTTCGATTTTTCCATTAGTCAAGCTCATGCTCCGAATAGAAATATATCATAGGCATACTACCTTAAAAGTACTTTGCTTTGGGATAGTAAATGAGAGTTCAGAAAGAATTCCATAAAGGGTTGTGATATACATTACTCATTTATGTTAGAAGAAATGATGGATCAAGTAGAAATTGTGGGTATTCTAATGTAAAATGTATCCTTGCCTCTCCCACCTCAGTCATTCTAACTATTAAATAACATGTAAGAAATTTAAATATTGCACAAAATGTTAACTACCTTGGACAAAGGAAACAGTTGAAAGACATTTCTGGGCTCAAGTGAGGGGAAACTCTACCTTGGAAAAGTTACATTATAGTTTCTAAATCGAGGTAAATTATACCAAAGAATTAAATACTGGTGAAATGGCAAACTAAATGACTCAGAGCAGAAACAATTCTGGCAGCATATATATGAGATCTGAAAATGGGACTGGGGAAGGACAGAAAGAAGAATGTCTGTTTACATGCAGAGAGATCTGGAGAGAAGAATGGAAAGTACTGTGTCAGCCCCTGTTTGCTTCTGTAAACTGGAGCACAAGCAATCTTGAATTTGGTATAGAATTGGGAGCCACAATAAATAGTTAACTCTGAAGACTGATTCCAAAATATTGGAATTCCTGGACAAGTGGAGGCTCTCCAATTGCAGAAAATAATTGGGACTTAACTTTTGGTGTTTATTTGTCTGTTTTTAAGTTACACAAGTTGTTATAGCAATTCAAATTTTTTTAAAAAAAGAAAGGGAAAAATCAATAGTTTCAGCATCTGAAATTGCATTTTAATTGATTCCTATGTGCACAGGTACAAGTTTTTACATAATTTTAATGGTGTAATATAAGATTGGTTCTGTTTTGTTCCTTTTTAAAAACAAGCTTATTTATTGAGCTATAACATAATATAGAAAAATTCACAAACCACAAATGTACAGGTAAATGAATTTTCACAAAGTAAACATCCCATGTAACCACCACCTAGATAAAGAACTAGAACAGAACCAACACCCTGTAGTCCCTATTCCTTTCATCTCCAAGGTAACCACTGTCCTGACTTCTGACATCCTAGATTATTTTTGCTAGTTTTTGAAGTTTTTTATAAATGGACACATTCAGTATGTACTCTTTTCTGTGTGGCATTTTCGCTCAACTTTATCTTCATGAGATTTATTCTCTTTCATGTAGCAGTTGTTAGCTCATTTTCATTGGTGTACAGTATTCTAATTTATATATTATATAATCAAATACATGATATATTATTATAATATATAAAATATAAAATCATATAATATATATACACACCATTATTTATCTATTCTACTTTTTTCTATAGATAATAGATACTGTTTTGCATTTGACTGGATTGTTTCCAGTTTTTAGCTATTAGGGATAACTGCTATGAACATTATTTTACACATTTATGTACACTTTTGTGTTGAGTATACAAGAGAGTGGAATTGCTGAGTCATAGGGTGCCAATCCACACACCCACTAGCAGTGTGCAAGTGTTCCAGTTATTTCTCATCTTCTCTAACATTTGGATTATCTATCTTCCTTGTTTTAGTTATTCTGGTGAATGAGTAGTACATTTTATTATGATTTTAATTTGCATTTCCCTGATGACTAACGAAGCAGAGCATCTTTTCATATATTTATGGGTCATTTGGCTGTCAAGTGCCTGTTCAAATCTTTTGCCCTTTTTTCGCTGGGTTGACTGTCTTTTCTTGATTTGTACCAGTTCTTTATATAGTCCAGATATGAGTTCTTTGTCAGTTGTATGTGTTGCAAAAATCTTCTCTCATTCTGTGGCTTACTTCACACTTTCTTAATGGTGTCTTTTAATGAACATAAGTTCTTAATTTTAATATAGTCCAACTTATCAATCTTTTCCTCTATGGTTAATGCTTTTAATGTCGTATTTCACAGTGCCCCAAGGTTATGAGTATATTCTCCTTATTATCATCGAGAAGATTTATCGTTTTACCTTTCACTTTTAGATCAACAATCCAGGCAGAATTGATTTTATATATGGTGTATGGTATCAAGATTCTTTTTATTCCATAGAAATGTCCAAACAATCTGGTACCACATTGAAAAAAAAATCATTCTTTTCCCACTGTTCTGCAATGTCACATTTGTCATAAATCAGGTGACTGTATATGTACAGGTTTGTGTCTATTCTCTCTAGTCTGTTCCATTGGTCTTTTTGTCCATGAGACAATACTGAAGCATCTTATTGCCATAGCTTTATAATAATTCTTGATAACTGATAGTGTAAAACTTCCAACTATGTTATTCTTCTTCTTCAAGATTATCATGGTTTTTCTTTTTCTTGCCTTTTTGCATTTCCATATAAATTTTAGACTCAATTTGTCAATTGTACAAATATTCTTACTGAGATTGTGTTTGGAATTGCATTAAAACTTTATATCAATTCTAGGAGTATTGATACCTTTACAATATTGAATATTTCAAGCCATGCGCATGTTATAGCCCTCCATTTATTTAGGTCTTTAATTTTTCTCAATTGTATTTTACGGTTTTCTGTATAGAGGATTGCATATCTTTTGATCCATAATCCTAGATACTTGGTGGAGTTTTTATGCAATTAGAAATTGTATAATTTTTAGAAATTCCATTTTATAATTGTTTATTTGCTGGTATGTAGATATACAATTGATTTTTTATATTGACTTTGTATGCAATAATCTTGCTAAATTCATTAATTAATTCTAACAGTTTGTAAATTCTTTTGAATTTTCTACATATATGATAATAGTCTTCTATGAGTAACAACAGTCCTACTTCTTTCTCTTCAATATACTTCTTATTTCTTTTCCTTGCCTCATGTCATTAAGACATTCATGATATCCAAGAGAGGTGGTGGTAGTGGAAATCTTTGCCTCAATCCTGTATCAGAAGGAGTGCTTATCACTAGGATTGATGTGCTAATATTTTGTTTAGAATAATTGTATCTATGTTCTTGAGAAAAATTGGCCTGTAATTTTCTTTTTTTGTAATGTTCTTTTCAAGTTTGGGGATCGGGGTTATCCTGGCCTTATAAAATGAGTTGGGAAGTATCTCCTCTCTTTCCAGTGTCTGAAATGGTATCTTTAAGTGTTAGGAGATTCTGGGCCTAGAAGTTTCTTTGAGGGAAGGTTTTTAATTATAGATTCAATTTCTATAATAGATATGGGATTAATCACGTTTTCTGTTTCCTCTTGTGTCAGTTGTTTAGGTTGTATTTTTTTTTTCAGGAATTTATCCTTTTAATCTAAATTTTCAAGTTCGTTGGCATAAAGTTGCTTTTATAAAATTATCTTACTATCATTTAATGTCTCTTAAAATTTGTGGTGATATTAATAATTTGTGCCTCCTTTGCCTGGGGTTTAAAAATGCTATTTTTTTCAGAGAACCAATTTTTGTCTTTGTTGATTTTATTTATTGCATTTTTGCTTTCTGTTTTATTAATTTGTACTTTTACCTTTATTACATACTTGCTATTATTTTCCTTGTGTGTGAATTACTCTTCTTTTTTGTGTGTGTGAGGAAGACTAGCCCTGAGCTAACATCTGTTGCCAATCCTCCTCTTTTTGCTGAGGAAGATGGGCCCTGGGCTAACATCCATGCCCATCTTCCTCTACTTTATATGGGATGCTGCCACAGCATGGCTTTGACAAGTGGTGTATCAGTCCATGCCTAGGATTCTAACCTGCAAACCCCTGAGATGCCGCAGCAGAGTGTTTGAACTTAGCCCCTGTGCCACTGGGCCAGCCCCTACTACTCTTTTTTTTAACTCTGATATGGATACTTAGAACATGAGTTTTCAGCCTTTCTTCATTTCTAATATATTCATCACATTTTTGAATTTGTTAAGTATGGCCTTGCTTGTATCCTAAAATTTATCATAGTTTTTTTAAGTGAAAGAGATGTTATTTTCAATGATAATATACTTATCACTCATTCCTTTTCATTTTTATAGTGCATAGCTATATATTGGAGTATACAGGGAAAAAGAAACATTAGAAATACCTAGGGATGGAAGTATACAGGTGAAGAAGACATTTGATATACCCATGAACAGGCTTAGAAGCATCACAGGACAGTATCCATTATAAAAGAATGAAAAACATGCAAAAAAATCCATCCAAACCATGGCAGGCAAGTGCAACGTGTCAAGTTATATTTTCTCAGGCGCAAAAAGTATACATTTCTTTGGATTGAAAATATAATATAAATGAGTGCCTTGGCTTTTATGTCCAAGCCAGAAATCAACTATAGAAGTAAAAAGTGTGGATACCGCATGTGACAATAAAATATTCAAGGCCACAGATGGAGGTCACCAGCTTTAGCATGTTAAGCATGGCCTTAACTGCACCCTAAAATTTGTCATGGTTTTATTATCATTTAGTTAAAAATAATTTATTATTTCCATTCCCAACCCCCCTTGACTATGGAGGTTATTTAAAAGTGTATCGACTGCATAATTTGCAAACATTTTGGGTCTTGTATCCTTGCATTTCTTTCTAGCATAAGGAGACATACTCTGTTATTGCTTTGTGGCCAGAAAACATATTCTTTATGATTCTGATTATTTGAAATTTGTTGAAACTTGCTTTCTGGCTCCTAAAGTGGTTAATTTTGGCAAATGTTCCTTGTATATTTATAAGGAATGTGTTTTCTGCAGTTGTTGGTTGCAGTACTTTATATGTCAGTTAGGACAGTTTAACAGTTTTATTGTTCAAATCTTCATATCCTTTTTCTTTATTTTTCTCTGCTTGTTCTATCAGTTAACAAGAGAAGTCTGTTAAAATCTCCTACTATTATTGATGATTTTTCTATTCTCCTTTTACATCTACTTTTACTTTATTTATTTTGTGCTATTAAGTGCATACAGCTATAGAATTGTTATACCTTCCTGGCATATTAAATCTTTAATTCTTATGAAATATCCCTTTTGTATCTAGTAATCCTTCTTGCCTTGAAGTCTAATTTGTTGATAATAGTATAACTAAGCCAACTTCCTTTTGATCAGTGTTTGAAGGGGATATCTTTTTCAACACTTTGCTTTCAATCTTTATTGTTATATTTAAGATGTGTCTCTTTTAAGCAGTATATAATTGGTTTTGTTTTATAGACTGACAATATTCTTTAAATGGAGTAGTCCATTTACATTTAATGTAATTAGTGACATTTTTGTGTTTAAATCTACTGTTTTACTATTTGTTTTCTATTTTCTTACTTGTTCTGTATTCCCCTTTTCTCTTCTTCATTGTATCCTTTTGTATTACTCAAGTGTTTTATGTCATTTTGTTTTTTCTCCTCTAAAAGCTTGTTAGCTATACATTTTTAAATCTTGTTTAGTGATTATACTAGAGAGTATAATATAAATTCCAGACTTATTTAATCCCAATATAAATTAAAATTTTACCACTTTCCAGACAAATGCAAGAACCTTAGATCACATTATCTTCCTTACCAACTCTCCTGCTTTTTGTGTTATCATTAAAATAATAATAATAATTCTATATATAATTTAAACACCATAAGAAATTATTTGTATCATTTTATACAGCCAATAGTTACTGTGACTTACCCATATATTTACCATTTCAGTTGCTCTTCAACCTTTCTTGCATTTCCATACTTCTGACTGGGATTATTTTTCTTTGCGTAAAGAAATCTCTTTAGTGTTTATTTTAGTAAAATTGTGTTGGCAACAATTTCTGGTTTTTTTTGTCTGAAAATATCTTTTGTTGCCTTTAATTGAGAAGGACATTTTCCATGGAATTGAATTGTATCTTGGCAGTCATTTCCTTTCGACACATAAAAAATGTTATTCTATTGCCCCTAACTTGCATCATTTCTGATCAGAAGTCAGCTGTCAGTTTTTATTGCTATTACTTTGAAAGTGATCTTTTTTCCCCCCACCTAACTCCTTTTAAGATTTTCTCTGTTTTTGGTTTTCAAAAATTTTTACTATGTTGTAGTTACATATGACTTTTAAAATATACATATTTATCCTGCTTGGGTTTCTTGAGCTTTTTGAAACTATGACTTGATAGTTTGGAAAATTCTCAATCATTATCTCTTCAAACACTGCTTGTGCTCCATTCTCTCTTTCCTCTCCTTCTAAAAATGTAATTTTATGAATATTAGACCTTTTCATTTCATCCCTTATAGCATTATTTCCATACTTTTTTCTCTCCATTCTTCAGTTTTGATATTTTCTATTGACTTCCCTTCTAGTTCTCTATTCTTCTCTACTGCTATTCTGATTATGTTGTTTAACCCATTTATTCATTTTTTAATTGCCCTAATTATATGTTTTTATAGTTCTAGAATTTTGATTTTGTCCTTTTTTATAGATCTCAATTTTCAGGTTATTATCTATCCTCCATCTTGTTATCTATTTTCTCAAACATTAATCACATTTATTTTGATGCTGAATCCTTATAACTCATATTTGCATCACCCATTAGTCTGATTCTATTGTCTTTTTTATGGTAATTTGATCCTTTTCCCTGGTATACCTAGAAGTTTTCAACTGAATGTCAGACATTATGCAGGTAAAATTATAGAGATAGTTTGAGTTTTTGGCTAATGATATTTTCCTTCAAAGAGATTTTACTTTGCTTCTGTCAAGCAGTTAGAATAGGGGTCAAGCACCTTGATCAAGTCTGGAATTGAGTGTATTTAAATCTGTATTTTAGCTGCTCTATTTCTGTGGTTCCAAACTGACTTTTGTGGTGTTAACCAAGGCCTCTACTCTTTGGCAGGCCATGAACACCAATTTTTGTCTCCCCAAAGCTCCATTCAGGTTTCCAGCCTCTTAACTACCGCTTTATGGTAGTTTTTTGGTTTTTTAGACTCCTGGTTTCTGAATCAACTATTGCTTTGATGGGGACAGGACCACAGAATGTCACACTCCACTTGTTGCCCTTTCCTTCACTTTGGGAGCCTGGCCTCTTGAGGTAGGCAGAATAGTGGGCCTCAAAGAGGCCCTCCTCCTAATCTCTGGAAACTGTGAATACATTATGTCATATGGGAAGAAGGAATAAGGCTATATATGGAGATAAGGTTGCTAGTCATCTGACTTAGAGATGGGGAAATTATTCTGGATTATCCAGATGGGCCCACTGTAATCACAAAGGTCCTTATAAGTGAATGAGGGAGGCACATAAGTCAGAATCAGAGAGAGATTTGAAGATGCTATACTGCTGGCTTTGAAGATACAGGAAGGGACCATGAGCCAAGGAATGCAGACAGCCTCTAGAAGCTGGAAAGGCAAGGAAACAGATATATCCCTAGAACCTCCAGAAGGAACAGAGCTCTGCCAACATCTTGATTTTAGTCCAGTAAGACCATTTCAGACTTCTGACCTCCAGAATTACAAGATAAGAAATTTCTGTTGTTTTAAGTCACTAAATTTGTGGTAATTTGTTACAGCAGCAATAGGAAACTAATACACCCCTCATGTTCTGGCTACCTTGAGAAATCTTCAGGACTTTCAAATGGGTTTGTTCTATATTTTGTCCAGCTTTTCTAGTTTTTCTTAGTAGAAGGATTGAGAGCAACAACTTTCTCTGCCAAGACAGGATGTGGCACCTGCTGCTCTGTTCTTTTAACATTATATCATACATATTTTCAAAGTTACAGTAGAAATTCATAACTTTAAGTAATACTCCATCGAATTGATATAATTAATCTTCTTAAATTTCCATCTTGTTGGCCATTTCAGATTGTTTTCTTTGTTTTTATTAGTTATAAGCTAATTTCCAATGAATATCATGTGTTTCAGTAGTTCTGATCTAAATCAACTATTTAAATAAATCAGTCAAAAGATATGTTATGATTTTTTGTGTGCAAAATAAAAGAGAAAAAGGAACAGCAAATATTACAATAAAAAGTAGAAGTTATAATGGATAGGCTCATCTCCCTATATTTGTGTTCAGTAATGATAATGATAGCTTTCACTTCTTGAGCACTAAATATGTGCCAGATGTTGTGATTGGTACTTTGTGGATATTATCAGAGCACCCCTGCCAATTATATGATAACATTTCCACTTTATATATGAGGAAATGGACTGTGAGAAGGTGAACAATTAATCCAGCATCATCCTATGGTAGGATTGAGACTCAACTTTATTCAGTTTGTTCCCGTAGCCTTATTGCCTTTCTCTGTCATATTGCCTCTGATATTTAATTGCCAGTAAGGTGAGGAATGTTAGCTAAATAGAAGAGAAACACTCAGGGTAAACTTCTGAATTTAATTGTTTCATGTATTTGAAAGCTATTTGTTAGGCATTCTTTAGATGCAATATAAAAGAGATACTTATCAATATTTATGAGGTTCTAAACTTACCTCCAGCAATATTTATCACAGCACAGTGATACTTTGCCTGTGGCTAGAACTGAAGAAATATTAGTTTGAAAATGCCTATATTCTTCTATTTTTGACTGCACCTCCCATTCACTGACCAGGTGGTCTGACTGCTGCAAGATCAGCAGGCTGAATATGATAAAGTCTCTTCTATCGAGGAGATTTTACTCAAAGGAGGGAAGAAATAAAGGCAGAAAATAAGTAACTATACACATTATTAAATAAGATAATATCAAAAGATAAAACTGGATGATATGAAAGAGCATCAGTGGTAGATGGTAGATCCAACTATCTTCTGTGAAGAGGTGAGACAGTAGGATATGAAGCGGCTGCCATGTGCAGACATGAGTCAGAGTTTCTGTGCAAAGAACGTCTTAAATGTGCCAAGGGGCAAAAGCCAACTGGATCTATCTGAAAAAAGGAAGGAGGACCAGTGAGTTTGGGGTGTGGTGAGGAATAGGGAAAGAGAGGAGGGAAAGCTGGAGAATTGACTGTGGCCACATCATGTGGATCAGGGTAGAGTTTGGATTGAGAAAGCTAATCACATCCCACATAAATCATATATGTATGTATATATATGTTCTGGTTTGGCATTCCTTCCAGTTCAAATTCTGAATATATTCCTACTATCCTCTTCGGTATCATAACCCTCAACACACACACCCCTAAGTAGAATCTTTTCTCCCCCAAGGAAAAATTTGCTTTATTGTCAGTATCTTTCTGTTGGGGATAATTTTTTACTTCAACCACTGATTAGTGTAGGAATGATGATTGTTACTGAATCAAACTGTGTACAATATTTGGTTCTGTACACGTGTGTGTGTTTCCATGTGTGTGTATTTATATATACATATATACCTACAACATATGTATAAACAGTCTAATGTAGTGGTTAGAGTCATAAGTATTTAAGTCAGGAAGATCATGATTTGCATTCTGAATCTTCTACTTAATAGCTATATGACCTTAAGCAAGTTCCTTACCTCTCTATGCCCCAATTTTATCTTCTAAAAAATAGGGATAGTAGCAATACCTACCTGCTATGGACTGAATTGTGTCTCCTGAAATTCATATGTTGAAACCCTAACCTACGATGTGACTGTATTTGGAGATAGGCCCTATAAGGAGGTAATTAAGGTTAAATGAGGTCATAAGGGCAGGGCCTGGATTCTGTGGGATTCATGTCCTTATAAGAAGAGACAGCAGAGAGCTCGCTTGCTGTCTCTTTCTCTGCCATGTGAAGACACAGCAAGAAGGCAGCCGTGTGCAAGCCAGAACGAGAGCTCTCACCAGAAACCTGATCGGCCAGCAACTTGATCTTGGACTTCTCCGCTCCAGAGCTGTTAGAAATAAATTTCTGTTGTCTAAGAACAACAGTCCATGGTATCCTCATAGGATTGTTGAGGGGATTGAATAAGCTAATAAGCTTAGAGCAGTACCTGACTTCTAGGAAATGTTTGCTGTTATTATTTGTTATTATTATTATTACTCTGATTGCTTACAAGAATATACATAACAAAAGGAAAATTATAAATAGTAAAAGTCAAGATGAGGGAAAATGTGATTGAAAATCAACCCTTAGGTGAAAGTTGAAATATTAATATTCAGACCATTAAGGGCAAACATGAATGTCAAGCTGTCAGGGAGCAATGGGCATGTCACTTGTCCCCCTGTGTGCTGCTTTATGATGAGAATCCCACCAGGCACACTCAGCATGTAGTCCAGATCCTTTGATGGCTGCCTCCACCACCTGTTATTTTACATCCCCTGGACCAGCCTTGTGAAATGCTCCAGTGCCTGGCATAGATGCTCGGCTCTGTGCATAGAACGTCCAGCTTGGGAGGCCAGATTGCTGCTGCAGGGCAGCCTGTGCCACAGAGGTGGGAAAAGGGATTGGCTGCCACTCAGAAACTTGTAGCAAATATCACACTGAGCCCGCTGACTCTTCTTGTGAATGCAAAACACATTGAGAGATGAAAAGGCACTCCTCTGGCTGCCAAACAACGGGTAACAAAAGAAGCAAGGCCCACATATGTTTGTGATGGGAGTATTTTACCACGTGGCCAGGGATCTGCATTTATGTAGGTGATTTTAAAGTGTTGGCGGAGCTCCTGCCCCCTCATGCCTCAGCGTGGGATTGGCGGTGGTGTGTGACGATGAGGAGGGGAATGAAGGAGGGAAAAGAGCTCCAGTGTTAACAAAGGCATCCTCTGTGAGGCTTGGATTGAGAATACTGTCCAAATGTCAAGTGTCTGATAATGAAAAAAACGGACCTTAGCGATGGACTCACTTTTCAACGTTAGACACACAAAACAGAAGCATGTGTATGTGTGTGCCAAAAAAGAAACCTCACTCTCTGCCAAACTCCACAGCTCTTAATTTAAAACTCGAAACCAAAGTAGATTTGTCTCCAGATGGTTCCCAAAAATGTCCACTTAAAGGAAGGACAGCTCTCTCAGGGGAGCATCAGGGTATTGAGAGAGGGAGCAGTTTTCTCTGTGTATTCCTGTCAAGCGAAGCCCGGGAAAACCAAAAGCAGCACCAGCCAGCCTTCGAGAACAGATGAAGAACAAGTGCCGTTGGTTGCCCCTTGTAGGTCCTGGCTAGAGGTAGCAAGCCTTTGGTGTCTGCACCATTCTAAGAATCGGACACCGCCTTAATGTATCATCTGGGGCAGTGGCCTTTTCTGAGCTTCAGTTTGTTCTGTGAAATGCAACATTTGGACTGAACTATCTCTAAGATATCTTCTAAGAAAGAACTAAATATCTATTTTTTGTTAATGCCCAGAGGGGCTCAGTTAGCAAGCAATATAGAATAGTATAGTGGCCTTCAGTGTGTGTGTGTGTGTGTGTGTACATATATAGATTTAGTAGTGTTATAGTGTAGATCAGAGGTCTAATCCTCATTCCCCTTGACTGTTGACAACCCGTGACCATCACTGTCAAGACCACCTTGCTGCTCCTTTTGGGGTCTTCCTTTGCCCTTCTCTGAAAGTCACAGTTGCTGTTCATGATCTGTTTTGATGTTGCCATTGCTTTTGAAATCCATGACATTTTGTTCTCACATCATTGAATCGTCATTTCAACACCAAGGATTTTGACTCCACATTTAGAAATATAAAATTTTAATCAGAATAATAACAACACTGATGAATTTCTTTAAGAACATCTTTCTAGAATAAACTTCAAGAAGCTAAATTTTCTGAAATAACATTGAAACCTTTCAATTTTTTCTATCTTTATTTCACTAAAAATGTTTTTATTGAGACTAATTATTTTCCATGTAAACATTGGAAGAAAAGTTTGAGTCACCAGTGAGTTTTCATTCTTATCAAATCTTACTGGGCATAGCTTCTGCTGTCATGAGTTTTGCATAATTTCTAACAAGTCTTTTTTTCCTGATTGCAGATTGAGTCATTGTTATTTTTATTTTATGTTTTCATTATTAATATCAATTCAGGTTATTCAGTAATTACAGGATGGATTGTCTCCCCTAGGTAGCATTTCAGCCAGAACAAATTTTAGATCTCATTTTCCAGGTGGGGAAACTGAAGCCCAGAGGTTAGGTGACTGTCCCAAGGTCTCCTACCCATTCCATGTCTGAGCTGAGATTAGATTCCAGGCCTCCTGGCTTGCAGCCCAGCGGTCGTCCACTTCACAAGCGAACCCTGCTCTGGAGTGATGGATTGGTAGCATATGCTACTGGAGTTAAAATTGGAGCCCGCAGACGTGTCTGCCGTAATTAAAGCAGGCCTGAGAAATAATGTCGTCTACATCTAGTGTTAGCTCTGAAGTCGCATGTGTGTACCCACCTCCTATAGATTGAGTATCAGAACTTTTTAAAAGGTACTAGAGCTCTGTAGGTGGCAAGGCCAGGTTCCTCAATGTTAAGAAAATTTTTGGCTTTATCTGGGAACTTCTGATATGAATAAAAGAACAGATGCTGAAATTGGCTAAAATGAACCGAGAAAACCTGGTGGGCAGAGCCTGAGAGAAGAGTATACAGGGTGGGGCACGGGCAGGGTTTCTAGTCTGGAGCCTGGAGAATGAAAGCTGGGAGGGAAACTGGAAAGAGACTGTGGGGCCTCGATGGTAGGTGAACAGTGAGTGTTCTGTTGGTTAAGCAGTGGGGGGGCCACCAAAGGTGGTTTTTTTCCCCATTTTTTTACTGTGGTAAAATACACATAACATAAAATTTACCATCTTAACTGTTTTTAAGTGTGCAGTTCACTGGTATTAAATACATTCATAATGTTGTGCAACCGTCCGTCTCCATGGCTCTTTTCATCTTGTAAACTCAAACTCTGTACCCATTAAATACTAACTCCCATTCTCCCCTCCCTAGCCTCTGACACCACCATCCTACTTTCTGTCTCTGAATTTGACTACTCTAGGTACCTCATATAAGTGGAAGCATATGGTGTTTGTCACCATGGAAGGTGTTTAAGCACATTTCCAAAGCTGTTCTTTGGGAAGTTTAAAATGGCAGCAATAGGATGAATTCAGGGTGAGGAGAGGTCAGGGAAGGGGGACACTCAGGAAATAGGGAGTCATGTTAGGAGCTTTATTTGTAGAAGGTTCTCCCCCTACGTCCTGAGACCACCTTCTTGATGCTTGATTCTGAGCTGCTGAAATAGAGGTCCGGGGGATAAGCTTTGGAATGTCCACGCTGTGAGGACCAAATGGTGTTTGCTGTGTACCCACACCAACTTAAAAGCTGTATCCACAGGGAGAGCCTGGCATGCTGGTGTCACCCCGGTACTCTCCTCGGGCAGCCATAATAAGTCCCCCCAGCTCCCTAAAGCACAAGCCCTGACCCATGACCTACACCTTGACCCTGACCCGAGCTTGTGGAGCCCTCAGGCCTGTGGTCTGCTGCACTCTCCTCAGGAGCTTCTCCCAAAATATTCTGGTTTCCAAAGGAGTCAGACATTCAGCTAGAGATTACATGCAGAGAAACAAAAGGGAAGGTGCCCACCACCCTCAAATCTTGACTGTCCTGGGGAGTCACGACCAACGGGAGGCTGCCTGGTGCAACGAGAGGGAGGTGGACTGTGCAGTTAGACAAAGCTGGTTTCAATTTCGGTTTTGCCACTTTCTGGCTGTGGGCTGGTTCCTGGTTCTGTAAACTCTGAGTGAGAACAATTACTTCGTAGGGGCGTTGGGAGGGCAAAAGGATGCTAACGATGGCTGTCGGTCCCTCAGCATTTGCAGTCTCCAGGCCTGTGTCCTCCACACACGTTTTATCCACAATTTTATGGAATACTAGAGCTCCCCTGTAAATTATGTGATGGTGTTTACTAATTTATAAGTGAGGAAACAGAAGCTTCACCTGAGAAACTTGCTTAAGGCTTCAAATAGTAGTAGAATCTGAGATCTGACAACCCAAATCTTGGCACCACCTGTGCCTCTAAGTACCTGTGGGGGCAGCGGAATGGGAAGGGATGGAGTACTCTGGTTAGCCGCATAGGCTACCTTTCTGCCCTTGGGGTGTGTATCTGGTGGTGGTGACAAGGCGAGGGTGGCGTCTTGGAGGTGGCCAGTATATTTGGCTGCACATCCAGACAACATAGAGTCATTTGTTCCCTAAAGGGAGGCAGAGTGCTTACAAGGAGGAGGATGGGGAAAGCATGGTGTGCAGACAGAAAGCAGTAACAGCCACATCTTCCTAATTGTGCTTTTGTAAAACTAATGTTTTTTATTTTGTGTCTTTGACTATACACAACTAAAAAATGAAGAAAAGAGGCGGCCGGCCCAGTGACGTAGTGGTTAAGTTCATGCACTCCACTTCGACAGCCCGGGGTTCACAAGTTCGGATCCTGGGCGTGGACCTATACACTGCTTATCAAGGCATGCTGTGGCAGCGTCCCATATAAAGTAGAGAAAGATGGGCATGGATGTTAGCCCAGGGCCAATCTTCCTCAGCCAAAAGAGGAGCATTTGCAACAGATGTTAGCTCAGGGCTAATCTTCCTCACCAAAAGAAAAAGAAATGAAGAAAAGAATAACCACAGTCCTTTGAACAGAAGGGAAGGTCAGGCTAGGATTTGAACATTTCCATGGATGATCTACAGAGGAAATGACAGAAGGCTGGCCACCTGCCTTTCTTAGACTTCCTGCTGACAATTCATTTTTTTAGAATTTTAAACAGCTTTGGGAGCATTATAAACTATTTCTGAAGGAACTAATAGTTCCAGAAAGGTCTTCAGCAAGTCCTTGATTGCACTGACAAAATCAGAGTAAGCAAAGAACAATAAATGTGACTTTTGCATTCAACTAGTTGAGAGGGGATGAGAAGTTAAAATGATATTTAATGAAGGAAAGTAACTGTTAAACAGATTTGAAACAATGATTACCAAATGCAGCTAATCCCCTGGAAAAATGTTTCGGCTTTGTTACAGAAATTGTTAAACAGAATCTTCATCTCTCTCCCAGCTCTGTTGCTTTCTTCAAAGAAGGATGTCCTGATTTATGGATTCTTTAGACCTGGGGAAAGTTCTTCAGTCCATTTATGGGAATCAGACTGTGGGCAGAAATCCAGAACATAGCAATCAAACCGTACCCCCCTCACCCATAATAAAACTTGCTATCATCAGAGAGCTTCGTGGTCGTCACAGTTGGATTCTCTGGAAGCAGGCATTGAGGCCAAGTTTGGGGTGCAAGATGTTTGTTAGGGATCAACACCTGTGAAAGGAAGGGGGAGGAAGCAGAATTGGCAGAGGAGGAAATCAAGCTGTGACACAGGCCTGAGAAAACTTGGCCAACATGACAGGGAGCTCCGGAGAGAATATTTTCCAACAACATGTCCCACATTGGGCCAAAATGACCAGTCCTTTGTACCCCCACCTCACTCAGTCACCAACTCTGGACTGCCCCAGGAAGGGCATCGTCTTGGGAAAGGCTGCTCTCTGCAGCTGAGGCAGACCCCGAAGGAGCTGGCAGCTGGAGGCTGTCTGCTGACCTGACTCCCTGCAGCTAGGCAGCAAGTCCAGACTTGAAGGGGAATATGATGGTGCATCTCTGTGTCTACCACAAAGGCCACCCAGATAGTGCAGTTGCAAGCTCTCAGAGGGCAGCAGGAGCTGGTGGTTTGCCTAAGACCACATGGGATATTGGTCTTCCTTTGTTTGGATAACGTAAGCTTTCGCCTAAGCCCTCCGTGTAATTATGTCTTCTATCTGCATTAGAAAGATGAATCCAGCCTTGCTTTTCAATTCATACCAAGATTCCAAGATAGGAACAACACATCTTACAGGAAAAAGAATAAGGAATTGTCAGTAAATATTTCCCTCTTGCAGTTACTTATTACAGAATGAGAAATCACTCCCAAACTTAGTGGCTTAACCAACAATAGTTTATTATTTGTCAGCCTTATTTGGGTAGAAGGGGCTCAGCTGAGTGGTTCTTCTGACTCACATGGGGTAGGCTGAGGCCACACAGGCAGCTGCATTCAGCTGGCATTTTGGCTAAAGCTGGGACATCCAAGACGGTCTCTTCTCCTCCAGTGCTTTCTCCATATGGCCTCTAACCATGCAGTGTCCTAACCCGGGCTTCGCAGCATGGTGGCTGGTCTCCTAAGGAAAAGACGCCAGTCTTTTTAAGGCCAGGGTTCAAAAGCCTCAGAATATTATTTCCATTGCATTCTCGTGGTCAAAGCAAAGCACAGAGCAAGGCCAGATTCTTCTTTGTGGCAAGAATGGCGAAGAATCTAGGACCATCGCTAATCCACTACAATTTCCTGAAACGATGTGTCTCAGTCCTTGCAAATATAGATTCCCAGGCCCTATCTCCAGATATTCTGACTTTAGTGGTCTGGGATAGGACTTGAGGATCAATATATAAGCTTGTCAGAGAGTTCTAACAGTTTGGGGGAACCCTAACCTGGGATGTTTTTGTCCCTCTATTGATACCAAAATGGCCTCCATCTTGCAGGAACCCCGTGAGGCTTATGTTTGGATAAACTTCCATTCTGATGCCTAAAGCATGCTCTAAATCCTGACCTTTTTTCTTACTTACAGGCCAACCAGAAACCTGAGAACATGGCTTTACTCTAAACAAATCAGCCATTGATCTGAGGCATCCCATTTAGAAAAGTGTCCTCTAGTCAGCAGGATCTATTGGTGTGGCTCTGGTTCTCTGAAATCCTCAGCCAGAACCTTAAGCTCAGTTTTAGACCTCAGTCCCTGCCATGCATTGTAGGTTTACAAGTGGTCTTTGTTCTCTCAAAACACTCATAGACCATTGCTCATTTAGACTCGTAGAAAAACTAGTTTATTTATTCAAAACATTCGCTTCCCTTTTCCAGCAGAGTTCTGTCCTGTACTGAAATGATGTGGTCCTCATGTGCAAAGTGTTTAGACAGTAGTGTGTCTTTGTTACTTTCCAACAAAGATACGACTAGATCAAGCAGGGTCTACTGTAAACATCATCCAGAGCAGGTCTCGGCAAAGATGTTGTCCACCGGTTACAGTGAATTTGTTTCTGGATATTAAATAATGATCAAATTCTATAATAGATTGATACAATTAATTCCATGTCAAAGCAAAAATAAAAATGCCATGATTTAGACCGAAGCCTTATCAGGAGTAAACTCGGCATTTCCATTAGGTGATCGTTCAGTTATTTAATAAGGGTTCTTAACCTGTAGTTAGAGTTTGTGGTTAGGATTCAAGGGGTCAGTGAACTTAGAAGGGAAAAAGTTGCATCTTTATTTTCACTCACCTCTAACTGAAACAGCATTTCCTTCCATTATGAATTATGAAATTTAGCATTTCCTCCCATTATGAATGTAGGCAACAAACCACAGTGGCATTGTAGTACCTTTGACTTTGTCACCAATAGAATGCAAAAGTATTTTCATATCAAATACATACGTTGTTGCAAGTACCTTGACACAACATTTATGACCATCACTACTTTAAGATTACAGTAGTTATCAGACCCACTGGTTGCTCTCGTGGACTGTGTTCGTATAGAAGGATGTATATTGCTACATCACAATTCTTTTTTACTATTTTGATAATTTCAATGTAACGACTTCATTTGTAATCCATTATATATATATGTATAGCCAGCCCTGGTGGTCTAGTGCTTAAGATTTGGCACTCTCACCGCTGCGGCCCACGTTCGTTTCCTGGTCAGGGAACCACACCACCCATCTGGTTGTCATACTGTGGCGGCTGCGTGTTGCTGTGATACTGAAAGCTGTGCCACCAGTATTTCAAATACCAGCAGGGTCACCCATGGTGGACAGGTTTCAGTGGAGCTTTCAGAGTAAGACAGACGAGGAAGAAGGACCTGGCCACCCACTTGCGAAAAATGAAAACCCTGTGCATAGCAGCTGAGCGTTGTCTGATATAGCGCAGGAAGGGGAGAGGATGGCGCAAAAAGACTGGGCAGGGTTCTGCTCTGCTGTACACAGGGTTGCTAGGAGTCAGAATCCACTCGATGGCACTAACAACAAAAAAATATATAGTGTATTAAAAACATTATTCTGAGAGGTTTCTATAGTGTGCGCTAGACAGCCTTATGGGTCCATGGCAAAAAAAAAGATTGAGCCCATGAAAGACTATTTGAGTTGTTGAAAATAATTTATAGACCCTTCCCAACCCAAATCACAGACCACCTTTGGTGACTGCAGATTGAGATGTTATGAGCTTAGCTATAAAGTAGACTTGAATTTTATTTCTAGTTTTTATCTTGGTGATTCTAACTACTTCTAGTATCATGATACTCAAGTGACAATATAGTATAGGGATTAAGAGAATGCATACTGTGTTAGATCTGGATTAGCTCCCTGCTCCACCACTAACTAGCTGTGTGACTTTGGGCAAGTTAACCTCTCCAAGAGATTCCTCATCTGTGAAGTGAGGTTAATATTAATACCTACCTCTCCTGAGGGAGGATTAATTATTGGGAGTAATGGAGATAATGCTTATACCTTATTAGACACTCTATCTGGCACCTAGTAAGCATGTAATAAATATTTATTCCTATTGCTTTTATTGACCTCTTCTAGCATTAATCTGTTTCCATAGGGCAAGAAGCTATACCCCTGTCTAATAGAGTCCTTAAGAAATACAGTGTCTTAAAGGCTCAGATGATGAAATGGGCTAAATGTTATTTATCAGATAGGCCTAAACTACTGTAATTGTATCCGTTTTAACTTCACTGTAACAAGGATACTGTCTTGGTGAGAGATGGAAGAAGTAGGGGGTGCTGGGGAGGTGTTCCACATTTTGCTAAATGGTAGTCTAATAGTAGTAAATAAAAGTGGCTCAGTTGAGGAATGAGATGTTTCTAAAGCATTGAGTGCCTTCTAGTTTAACAATAATCTGAGACATCCCTGCTGACAATAAATGAAGCATCCAGCCGTTTTGCTTTTGTTTTGTTTTTTCCATTTGTACTGAGCTTCTAACATATGGAAACAGGAAAGAATGGGAATATAGGAGTTTAGATTTAGAGAGTAAAAAACAATAAAGCAAAACAAAAAACCCAAATATTTGTCAACTTCTTGCTCTTCTGCTGTCCAGCATGGAGATGCGGGTGTTTATTTTTGTTCCTAACATTTATTTTTTATGCAGAAACCAGAGTCCCAAGGTTTAGATTCTGGCATCAGCTCTGTCTTCTGAGAGCTGCTAGCCAGAGGGGGACTTCCTATTTACGCCTTTGTTTCCATTCAATTGCTTCTCCATATCCTCCCCACTTACTGTTTTTAGACATATGGCCCATCTCATCATCTCTGTGTTGGGTGGAAGGAAAAAGCATGACAGAACATCTTAAATTTCCTAAAGATCCATTTTTGTGAGTTGGGCAGCATCAGTAAGAGGTTTTTCTTGTCTTTTTTTAAATTAAAAATTGAATAATAGAGGCTGGCGTGGTTAAGTACGCATACTCCACTTTGGAGGCCTGGGGTCTGCGGGTTTGGATCCTGAATGTGGACCTACACTGCTCATCAAGCCATGCTGTGGTGGTGGCCCACATATGAAATAGAGGAAGATCGGCACAGATGTTAGCTCAGGGTCAATCTTCCTCATCAAAAAAAAAAATTGAATAATAACCAAAGAATATGTATAGTACTTGTGTAAGATAAAATAAACGATGATAAATGAACACCCTTTTACTTACTAGCCAGTTTAAGAAATGCAGCATTACCAGGAGCTTGTACTCCCCATCCCATCCCCTTCCCTCACTGCCCCTGGAGGTGAACCACTGTCCTGGATTTTGTTTTTATCATCCTTTTTCTTTCTTTTAAATTGATAGTTTTACTACAAATATGCATCTCCATAAACAATATTTTACTTTTCATGTTTAATTTTATATAAAAGTAATTATTCTGTGTGTATTTTGCAGTAACATGCTATCACTATTCAATACTTTGTGACACTCATCCATGTTGATATGTTCAACTGTGCTCCATTCTTTTTCATTGCTGTATAGTATTCCAATGTATGATTATATCATTCATCTGTTCCACTGCTGGTGGACATTTGGGTTGTTTCCAGTTTTTGCTGCTACAGATAATGTTGCTATGAAAATTGTGGCACATATCTCCTCGTGCCTGTGTGCAAGAGTTTCTCTAAGAGTAATGCCTAGAGGTGGAATTGATGAGTTCACGGGGTTTGAGCATCTTCAACTTCATTAGGTAATGCCAAACAGCTTTCCAAATTGATTGTATTCTTGCCGGTAATGTTTAAAAGTTCTGGTTATTCTAGTGTCTCATCAACTCATGGACTTGTCTCTAGGCAGCTTTCACCTGGGCTTGTCAAATTGAAAGGGGGCTTAATGCCCGTGTCCCTTCCCATGTCTAACATTCATGGTTTGTCTTCTCTTTCTTTGCTGTCTTTCCCATCTCTTTCTCTCACTACCATCAAATTGAACGACTGTAGCATCCACACACAGTGAAAGGGTAGCGTTGACATGTCATGTCTAAGTCTTGGTGCTGCTTTGGTTGTGCAGATGCATTTTTCTTTAAGGATGCCATGCACGGAGGTTGGCTACCAAAGTATCCAGCTAAAAAAAAATCAGAGATTTATTCCTTCAGCACCTTTTCACTTCAACTCACCAACAATGGCCCAGTAATAAGAAGCAACTAATAAAATAGACAGATGTCAACTTGTGCCTCGGATTTGTAGGCAAGCCCTAGATCACTGAAAGAAGAACCTGAATCTTATTCCGACACGGCACAAGTTCCCTCACTTGCATCACTTTTTATATTGAAACAACGAGGAAGTGAAGTTATTTAGCCAGTCGTTTTGCTGTGAGCCTTACTAGAAAATTAGGAGGAAGAGTAATTGGTAAATATTACTCACCCAGTTCCTTAGCTAGCATTTCTCACATCTGCTTTATAGTATCGTTCTCCCTGGCCTAGGGCTTGACACAGAAACAACAAAGAATTACTTAAAAAGAAAAACACTTATACAAACCAATTTTTAAAAATACAGCATTTTGAAGACCAAAAAAAAAAAAAAGAAAAAACAATGGCTACCCCACATTATAAATTCTAAAATGAAACAGTTTTTGCCTTGCGGTGTTTTAAGAAAAGACACATTTTAAAAGATGCTATTCAAGACCACTCCGAATATGTGTTTTAAGTTGTTGTTTAAACTTTTTTCCTTTTACAATAACCTCCTTAGCTGGTCTTAATTAGTCTCCCTTCTCTCCAATCTACCCTTCTCTCTGTGCTTTTTCCAAAATGCAAGTCAGGTCATGTTTTTCCCTTGTTAAAAACCTCTCACTGACTCCCTGCTGCCTGCAAAATATAGTCCAAACTCTTTACGTGGAATAGTAAAGATGTTTGATCTGGCCTCTGCTTCTTTCCCAGCCTGAACTTGCACTCTCTCTCCTTCTCTATTAGAATCCTGAAAAACAAAACAAAATACCTCGTATTCCCCAAACACACCCTGCTGTTTTTGTCAGCCAGCAATTCCCGTGGGATTCCCTCCCCTTTCCTTATAAGGCCCTTTCTACTCCTCTGCCTGCCTGGAAAACCCCTGTTTGCCTTTCAAAGCTAAGCTGCAGCATCACCTCTAGGAAAACTTCCTTCTCCCAGAATACCTCCCTCGCTGCATCTCTCTCTGTGTGCATCTCTTATTGCATGTACCACGCCGGGGTTTCAGCGTTTAACTCTTTCATTGCCTTCCTCCCCTATTTGACACTGAGCTCTTTGGGGACAGGAGTAATGAATCACTTATGTCTGTAGCAAACCCCTTAGCACTGTTCCTGTCACTCAGTAAATGTTCAGTGAATTTAAATCAAATTGGTCCCTACCTCATCTCCACACCCCTTTCGTGTGTGTGTGTGTGTGTGTGTGTGTGTATTTTAATACTGCAATTCTCAAGGAGAGCTATGGTTGCTCACCAGTTGTACACACCAACATGTCTTCTAGGAAATAGACTAGACATGCTGAGATGATGAATAGTTCAAAACAATTCCCTTTAAACGCAAGGATGCATTGTTTATGTCAGTTGAAGATTGTTTCCTTTCTGTGTTGCATAGGAGAAAATGGAGAAATATTCTGGGAAACAAATTTATGGAAGAAGTTGTAGAAGTTTCATTATCTCAGTGCTGACTAGAATGTCCTCTCCTTTAAAAAAATTGAATTCCTGGTATTTGAGGGTTTTTTTCCTTTTCTTAAAAAAATACACAGCTTGCTTCCTGAAAACAAAGGAAATAATAAACAATAGCAACTCCCAATTTTACTCTGATTTTTTGCCAAGAGTCTTCTTAGTTCATGTGGTTCTATTTCATTAGAAAGGAATGATTAGCATAAAAATAGCGCTTCTAAATTAAGCTACCCAAATATGCACTTAGTTAATACTAAGGGAGCTAATTTATTGTATTATTTAAAATATAAATTGGATAGCAGATCTATTTACTGAGGTATAACAGCAAGGCAATGATGCATAATTTTCTCTTAGCTGTTGAGTGGTTTTTAATAATCTATTGAAATTTAACAGAGAACCATTTCATTATGGGAAGTGAATAAATATTAAGAAGCCTAACATTTGAAGTATTATCCACACATGGAGAATGGGTTTTAAAAATTAATGATATTTGAGGAACAAAAAGGGAATTGGGTTTGCTTTTTAAACAGTAACTTTTTGTTGTTTCAGTTTGAAGTGTAACCAGATTCACAAGATTGCTTGTGGGAACATTAAGCAAAGCCAAAGAATAAACAAGGTAGATGGGTGGAGTGGGGTAGAGAAAGGGAGTGTGAAGGAACAAAATTAAGTTGTGTTAAGATATTGCCACATTGTCAACTGGACCAAGGGCGCTATTTTTGTGTGGCGCGGTCTTTGGTTTGGTAGTAGTAACTGTGTGCCTTGTTTTATTTCAACAAGTGGTGTCATGAAAATGTGCCATTCAGCATACTGTCTCCTGAGTTCCTAGAACCTGGGGATGTTTGCAGGTCCGGGGCCACCTTAGGCTCTGGGTCAAGAACACAACTGAATCTCGATATCATCTCTGGTCAGGAGTTGTCTCAGACAGACCAGGTTTGGAGTGTCTCAGGGCCTCTGATACAGAGGGATCCTGTGAATATGGTAGTGTGGTCTTGAAATCATTAGTGCCGATTATACTAGAACTCAGTGGGATAGGCAGGAATGGAAGCAGGCAACGGGACCCTCTCATCTTTCTGCAAATATTTGAAACCCGGCCCACCTGATTCCCTGAGCTAAGCTTTCAGAGAAGTTTTGGACCTTATAATTTACCCATTTGGGTGGATGTTTCCTTGATTTATTTTGGGAAAGAGGAAGAATGCCCAAACATTTCATCTTTCCCCAGGAGAGCCAAAATGTCAGAGAACCAGTGGTCTGAGGGTAAGCTGGCTTGGGAGAGAGAGGAGACACTGATCTGTAGTGTTTGCCAATTTCCGTGGTGTAAATACTCCCACCGTGGCTAATTTCAAGCTATCCAGATGACATCACTGAATGTGGGGTGAGGCAGCAATGTGCACAGTCAGCTCTCCTGAGCCGTGAGAGAGCTCAGGCACACGACTGCCAGAGCCATCCTGCGTTGTGGTTTGCAGAAGTAAATCTTGAGCAGGTCGGTTGGCTCTTGTTTCCACATTACCCAGAAAACAGTGAGTCAGGAGTGAAGTCCTTAAAACACTCCTGGCAGAGAGCATCTGCTGCTATAACCTCTGCCCTCTCCTCCCCCACACTCATTCTCTCCTCCAGAAGAAAACTACAAATGTAGATCATAAGGCTAGATATTGAGTCAGGGTAATTAATGAACTGGATTGTGCTTTTTATCCTCTCGTGAATATCAAATATAAAAACTGGACAGGGAGGAAGTGAAGTTTTGATTACTTTTTAATTGCATCAAATCCTGTGTTGTAAAGTGGGTTCCTAAAAGGGAAAAAAGACAGAACAGCTTTTTTTGCTATTCTGCTAAGACAAGTAAGGTCTTGCTTGCTTGACATTTATTTCTGTGTGGGGAGAAGACGGTGTTTGGCATTGCATGTGGTGAAAAGCGGGTGGACGGAAAGAATGGGATGGATCATGGTGTTGGCAGGCTTAAGGGATAACGTTCACTATACACAGTTAAGTCAAGCATACTGACAGAGGTTTGAGCTCATGTTCAAGCTGCTTTCTTACTTTAATTGGGAACTTTCCCATGGGAAGGAAGAATTCATAGCATGGAAATAGAAGAAGCCTGGAAGAGAAATACTCCCCACCCTGTGAAGAATATATTATAATCCTTTCTTTCTGAAAAAGTATAGTAATGAATTTTATATTTATTAATATTGTAACTTCTGCTCTTCCTCCACTCTTAAAGGTAAAAAAAAATTCCTTTGATCATAAAAACTCAGATAATAATAGTATGATGACCTTTGGTTGAGTGCTTGTTATTTGCCAATATGGCACATGGTACAGGCTTAATACATATTTGTGGATCGAGTGCCATGTAACATTTTATATGCATTACCTCTTTGAATCCTCACAAAAAGTTAAATATTCTTAGAGTGAGCAACCATCCTGGATTGCCTGGCACTTTTTCAGCATTAGCACTGAAAGTTCTATGTTCCCACTCCTCACTCCTGGGCAAACTGGGACAACTTGTTACCCTAATGCTTAACTCCATTTTACAGGTGAGAAAATGGAGGCAGTTAAGTCACTGGGCCAAAGTCACAGAGCTGAGCTGAAACCCAGATCTGCTGAATTCTGAGCTCATGCTCTTAACCACCACGCCAAATCACTTCTTCCTGTACCTCATACTGTGCTTTTAGGTTTCCACTGACTATAATGACCAAGGAAAGAGAAGGCTCTAACTTCCGTCATTCATACCAACCTTGCTGAAATTAACATAGAGATTCTTAGAGTTGATTTAGAGAAAGTTTCCATGACTTTCCCTCTTTTTTTAATTAGACACATTCATTGAGCATTGAAATATCTGACTGATTTGGTGAGATGAGGCTAACAGATTTGACTGAAGGGTCTTCACCTCTCAGGCCTTCATTCTGTACCTCTCTAAAAAGAAGGGGTATGTTACTTGATCACCAGATTTCTTCTAACTTAAAAGTTCCCTGGTTGTCAGTAGTCTGTTTTTCATGTCACACAGAAATGTCTCTGCCTTGTACTCTCATCCTTTTATCCCATCTTTTCATTTGGGGTCATAATGCCTTTTTTTAAACCACTATTAGCTTGTTAATCATACATTATTTTGTTATCTATCCTTTTGTTGTTTACCTAGTGATTACAACATGAATCTTGACTTAAGAAAGTTGACTTTGAATTAGTACATTTATCATTTTCCAGGTGTGCAAGTATTTTACAATTCTTTAATTCAGTTTATACCACCTTTTGTGCAACTGTTGTTGTTTCTTTAAACTTCTATGTGATTCAAACCTCACAAGACATTATTATTGTTGTTATTATTATTGATATTTGTTTTTACCCACATATGTAAATTCTCCATTGCTCTTCATTCTCCTCCATATTTTCTTGTTTCCATTAGGGATACTTTTCCTTCTGTCTGAAGAAAAACCTTTAGTGTTTCTTTTAGTGCAGGATTGCTGGCAATAACATTTTTCAATTTTTGTTTCCTTGAAAATATCTTTACAAAGTCATTTCTGTAGGAATTCTAGGTGGCAGTTATTGTTGTTCAGAATTTTAAAGATAGCGTTTCCCTGTCTTCTATCTTCCATTGTTTCTGTTGATTAGTCAGCTTTCTTGCTTCTTTGAAGGTATTGAAAGCTGTGTGGTTGTTTTTTTTTTTTTCTCTGACAACTTTTAAGATTTCTATGTCTTTGGTTTTAACAGTATACCACCGGGGGAAAGCACAGTGCTTTATGGACTGGGCTCAGGAGTCAGAGTGTAGGAGCATGACTCAAGACACAGCAAGCTGTGTGACCTATGGCAAGCAACTTAACCTCTCTGACCCTCAGTTCCTTTAACTGTATAATAGGGAATGAAATATTACATCTTGGGATAGTTGTGAGTTATGTGAGGAATTAATGGAATAATGTCCGTAGAATACTTAGCACAGTGCCTGGCCTGGGATGGTACTCAAGAAATATTAGCCATTGTCGTCATTCTTCCAACAATTATCTCTATTCAAAATCCTGGGTCAAAATGCTTGTATCAATCTTACTATCCTAGAATGTTGTGTTCTTACGTTAGCATCAAAAATCTTGGTTTAAAGGCACATACTGTAACGTGCCTAGATGTGGTTAGTTTTCTTTGTGTTTTTCCTGTTTGGGTTCATAGAGCTTTTCAAAACTGACTTAGTGACTTTTGACAACTTTGGAAATTTTTCAGTCAGACTCTCTGTATTTTACTATTTCTTTTGTACCATTCCTTTCTTATCTTATTCTACGACTCCAGTTAAACATAATTTAAATGTTTTATAATCTCATGTCTTTTCTTCTCTTTTCTGTATTTCCATGCCTTTATTCTCCATGCTTTAGTCTGGATATTTTCTACTGACCTATCTTCCAGTTCACATATTCTTTCTCCTACATGTCTAATTTACTGCTAAACCATCTAGTGAGTTCTTATTTCAATTAACAACAGATAAATAACATTTTAGTTCTAGAATTTCCATTTTATTCTTTTTTATATATTCTAATTCTCTGGTGAATTCTTTATTTTGTCACCTAACTTCTTAATTTCTTCATAGTTATTTAAAAATCTATACCCAGTGACTCTGATATGCAGATGTCTGTGGTCTCTTTCTGTTGTTTGCTTTTTTTCCTTGGTTTTTAGTCATTTGATCTTATCTTTTGGCATGACTACTCAATTTTATTGAATGATGGGCAAAATACATTAAAAAATGTATGAAAAATGATGTATGTTATCTTCCTCCAAAGAGGATTTAATATTTTTTCTGGAAAGTAGTTACAGTAGGGACAGATCAACTTGCTTCAGTCAGGGGTTAAGATGACGATTTGGAGGTGGATTTCAGATTTTTGAGAGCTCACCTGCCTCTGGTTTTCATTACTTCTAAGACCTTGTCTTTCATGGATTTAATGAAAAACCTGTGGTATTTACTACAGCTGTGCCTCCTTGACAAGCCTGCAATTCCAAATTTTGTCTCTTGTTTCCTTTTGGGCATTCTTTGGTTTTTAGTTTTTGGTCTCCCAAGCACCATAGTCCTGCTTAGCTTTTCATCCTTTTATCTGCCACTTTTTTCTTGGCTTCTTGGCCAGAGAAGCTTAGAAATTGGTGAATTTCCCAAAGAAAAAAGCAGCACAAAATGTTAGGCTCCCTTTTCTGCAATTCTCTTTTCTGTATGATCTTGCCCTCTCAAGTCCTAGTTGCTTTCTGATACTTTTAAACAGCTTTCTTTTCTTCTGAATTCAACTTGTATTGTTCTTATGGAGTGGGGTTGGTTTGACGCATGCTATTGTGTCATAGTCGGAAGTCGAAATCCTAAATTATTACGTTTTTGCAACTAAGTAAGATGTGCACTAGGAAGCCCTTTGGGAACTGTAAAATAGCCCCAAAGCTATGTATTGACTACTCTCCGAATGTATACTACTGTGATGGCTACACTTAGGTTGTCTAAGGCGCCTTTTCCCCTCGTTTGCTACACTAGTAGTGTGCAGTGGTAAATCCAAGGAGTTTTCCCCGAGTGTTGTGGGAGCGACTCTGAGCTTTAGCCTCTGCTTTGGGTTTTTTTCGGTGAGGAAGACCAGCCCTGAGCTAACATCCGTTGCCAATCCTCCTCTTTTTGCTGAGGAAGACCGGCCCTGGGCTAACATCCGTGCCCGTCCTCCTCCACTTTATATGGGACGCCACCACAGCGTGGCTGACAGGCAGTGCGTCGGCGGGCGCCCGGGATCCGAACCCGCGAACCCCGGGCTGCCAAGCGCGAACTAAACTGCTGGGCCACCGGGCGGCCCCTGCTTTGGGTTTTTTGACAGTGACTTGCCTCATTCTTTGTTAGGAGGTGACTGCTAATAAGCTTTGGCTTATTTTTTATTCTCATTCCCAAGTACATTTTCTTTTTAGTATATTTTTTACTTGAGTGCATATTTATTTCCACTCATGGTTAGTGTCTGAGAGCTAGAAGGTAAGATTTCATAAACATGGAATGGAATAAAAATAGTAAGAGAACTTTAGTGTAAAGCAGAAACCATAACGAGCAAGCTTCTGCATCATGCTGTCGTGGAAAACAAGAACTATAAATCTATCCTATCTCACCCACCTCCCGAGCCTGCTTCCCCCCGTGCCTCTTTTCTTCTTTCTTGGTTAATAACACCACCCCCGTCCCCCCGCTTGCAGAGCTGCCCATGTCGGAAGCCTGAAATGGAGGGAATGTGTGTGTGGGGGGGGTGCTTTCACTTAACCTTTACCTCTGGTTAATCACTAATTTTATTGGTTCCACCTCAACATCCCTCTCCTCCTTCCTCTTCTCATCTGTCCTCTGAGCCTATATCATCTCTCACCTGAACAGCTAGTCTCCTAATTTGCCTCCTTGCCCCAGTATCATTCCCTTCCAAATCAGCCCCCTCATTGCATATGAGGTCATCTTTCTGTAATGCAAATCTGAGCATATCACTTAAACCTGCTTAAAACCCTCTAGGATGTATACAGAGCAGGTAAACCCATAGATACAGAAAGCAGGTTAGCGATTGCCAGGGACTGGTGGGGAGAGGGGAATGGGAAGTGACTGCTCATGGGTGCAGAGTTTTCTTCAGGGTGATGAAAACATTCTGCAAGTGGATGGCGGTGATGGTTGCACAACAGTGTGAGTGTGCTGAGTGCTACTGAGTTCACTGTAAAATAGTTAGAATGGTAATTTTATGTTACGTGTATTTTACCACACACACACACACCCAAATCCTATAGGATAAGGTCTGTGCAACCCAGGAGCACGTCATATGGGGTTCACCTCTTCAACTCTCTCTTCTGTTTCCCTCTTGCCCTTTGCAAATGGAACCACTTACAGATTACTGCATGTGCCGTGCGGTTTCATGCGTCTCAGCTTTTGCACGTGCAATTTCCTGTCTGCCATGCATTCCTCCCCCCACCCCACCCACCGTTGTCTGTCCAGTGATGTGCTGACACATCTACGTCACCACAGCCATTGTGAATTTCCCTCTATATTTTGTCATCTGAAAAGGCACAACTGGGAAATCTTTACTGCCAGGTCTGTGTTTCTAGTGCCAGGGAGAATTGTATCATTTTCTAAAAAATAAAGTGGAATGAAGCTTTCAAGTGTTTGTATAACCCTTTTAAAATTCATGACACATTTGTGATCCCTGGAACACATCTGGAACACATGAGTTTAGAGGTTTCAGCTCTAGGGTGGAAACATCCAAAATATACAGTTTCTGGTGATGAGACTGTTTCTATCCAGGGAGCCTTGAGATTAATCTTGTCACATTTAAATATGCAATCACGGCCCCGTCACATTTTGTTACACACCTCTGAAAACTGTGGAGCGGTTTGTGTCCTTGATTTGTGAGTGGTGAGTGGCTTAGCTATAAACAACAGAGTGGTTTCTTTTTCAGCGCTCGTAAATTTATTTTTGAGGTTAACATCGGTAAAATGCTCTGTGTGAACTTACTTGAGAAAATACTTTGAGAATTTTGTGGCATGTGAAAAAGACTTTGTTCCTAAACGAGCTTTTCTCTCCCATCTTAGTGACACCATTTGTGCTGTAATTCGGTCATTACATATGGCAGCTCAGAATCGGACCAGGGGTCAGGTCTTAACTCTGAGAATAAGAATTGTAATATCCAATCCCCATCATCTTTTCATCACTGCCGGAGGGGGTGTATGTGTGTGTGTGTGTGTGTGTGTGTGTGTGTGTGTGTGTGTGTGTAAATATCAGGAGAGTGGATGACCAGCAAGAAATACACTAAGGTGAAGTCACAAGTAGGTGTTAAACAAATTTCTCCTTGCATTCTGTCTTGATGTAAATAAAGAATTCCATGGTTTGTCATAGAATAGAAAAAGTTCTTCTAAACAGTGGTCCTCAGAGAGCAGTCTTTGGACCAACATCATCAGCATTACCTTGGAATTGTTAGAAATGCATGCTATGAAGCCCCACCCTGGACTTTCAGAATTGGAAAGTCTAGAGGTGGGCCCAGCAGTCTGTTTTAACAAGCTCGGGTATTTTTATGCATGTTCAGTGTGAGAATGATTGTTTTAAATAACTCCCTTAAACCAAGATTTCTGATGCTAGTGTAGGAACACAGAATATTCTAGGGCAGTTAGGTTGATTCAAGCATTTTTGAATAGGGATAATTGTTGGAAGAAGGATGACAATGGCTAATATTTCCTGAGTACCATCTCAGGCCAGGCCCCGTGCTAAGTGTTCCACGGACATTATTCCATTCATTCCTCACACGACTCACAACTATCCCAAGCATTAATACTTCTTTCCCTATTGTATAGTTAAGGAAACTGAGGGTCAGAAAGGTTAAGTTACTTGCCCTAGGTCACACAGCTTGTTGTGTCTTGAGTCTTGCTCCTGCACTCTGACTCCCAAGCCCAAGCCATAAAGCACTATGCTTTCCCCGCATTAGCTGTAGCTCTGGTCTTGGAGGCAGGATGACCTTTAGCTCTTGGGTATTCAGTTTATTGCTCTTCCAGACCATTGTTGCCAAACTCATTTCCAGTTGAAGCAGCTGGGTTTTGTCACAAACGTGACTTCGTTAAGTGTCCTCAGCTGGGCTGTTGCACAGAAATCACTCATCAGATTCCTGCTATGGCCGGAGATGTGGGTGGGAATCTACAGGAAGAGAATTCTAGCCTGGGATTGTGGGGACAGCGAACGTTTTCCTCCAGAATCACTTGCAGGGGCTTTTGTCACATAGATGTTTACTTTCAGTCTGTGACAAAAAGTGCGACATGTTGGGTTTCCAGATACAAGCTTGAACACAAATGGTAGATGGGCTCCATTGTCATTGCAACACGGCACAGATGACTGTCGATGGAGTGTAGCATAAAGCAGGTGTTTCCAGTTGAGTGTGAGGGGTAAGTCCAATCTCACCTCTGTAGTGGTGGTCTACTTCCCTTCCCTCCCTCAAAGGGCTGATGAGAGGAGAGTGCAATGTTCTGTCACTAAGCTGTAAAGTTCAGTTCAAATGTAGGAAATTATTGTGCAAATACTATGATTTGATTGAAAACACTGGTGTTTGCATCAGAAGCCAGGGTTCTAGCTAGTTCTGTCACTACAATTGTGTGATTTGGACAAGCCACCTGATGGCTCCAAATACCTCACTCAGTCACCTCGACACTGATGTGAATGGTGCTTTCTGCAGTTGTGCAGTGCACAACTTGGATAGCTGTGAGCTGCAGAGAAAAATTTATCTAATAATGTTGATCCCATGGACCTCACAGCAGGTTGTAAGATGGTGGGTGATGGGGGGGTAATATAATAAATGCACTATGCAAATATGTATATATTTTTCTGCCTCAGTTCCCTTCAGATTGAGGCAGGTAAAACGAGCTCAGCCTCTTATGAAGGGCTTGTCAAAGTGATCTTTAGCTGCTGATTGTGATTCTGCAGTCCCTGAATGTGATTCCTTTCCTGCATGTGTTCACTCGCTTCATCCTGTCCGTTCTCCACACGTGCCGGCCACAGGACATCTCAGGCCACACTGATCTCTCCTGCATGTGGCCTCCCAACACTCAGGGTCGGTTCTTTCCCTTTTGGTATAGAATCATGAAGGCTTCCCCTTGTCCTCTACTTGGGACATTTGCTGAAACCAGAGGCTTTCTGAGTGTAGAGACCAGTCCCCTTTTTATCAGGGTGGAGCCGAGCACAAGGGTGGCCCCTTGTAGGCCCGTGTGTGGGTATGAACTCACCTCTATTATAGATGTTTTAAGAATGCTTTATACATGCTGAGAGCTGACACCGGTGTCCACTGTTATCCAGACTCAGTGAGTCTACATTTAAGACTAGTGCATTTCATTGCATGCTAATTTTACATAAAATCTGGGGGGAAGTGTTGCTGATATCACTGTTTTACTTTGAACTGTGTCAAAAAGATAAGATGGATTAATAGATGGATAGTGGGATCCTTGTGTGGAAAATGGGTGTTAATGAGAGAATCTAAATAGTGAGTATGTGAAATTCTTTCAGATTTGCTCTACGTGTGGAATTTTTTAATAATAAAATATCAGGAAAAAAATGTTCTAACTTTACTGCTTAAAAAGAAAATGGCATTTAAAAATTTCAGGTATCCAGGATTTCTCATTTGTTGTTTTAACTTTTTGGAGAATCAGAATATTCCCTTTATTAATGGTAAAGCTAAGATGGAAGGTATAGCTGTAGCCCAGCGTGAGGGCCAAGTGGACCGTCTGATTGAGGCGTGGAATTAGATGCCTCCACCAGGTTACAGGCAGAGCTGGCCTGGGGTGGGTCTCCCCACCTCGGGGGCCTAACCAACTAGGAACTACAGCACAGCATGGGAGAACAGATAGCTCACTCCCAAGAGGAAAAAGACAATTGTCAAGTTTTATACATGTGAATGGTGAACACAACTTTGTGTAAAATTAAATAACCACACAATTTTAACACTGTCCTACCTTAAGCTACCTATTATTAAAAGCTATCAAAAGCAAGACCGTCAGCCATCCAAAGGCATGAATTGATAGAATATGTTCTGTATTTTATGTAAGCTTTAAGAATCCTTTAATCTGAATTAAAACTTCCATTTATGTAGAATATCTATTTCTCTAAATTTTAATTTTTCTTTTGTTTTTCTCCTTTAAGGTAATTGTTCGAGGTGGAGGACACATTTTACCTTATGACCAGCCTCTGAGATCCTTTGACATGATTAATCGATTCGTTTATGGAAGAGGATGGGATCCTTATTGATGGATAAGCCACTTTCCTAAAAAAAAATGTCAGGGGTTTTAATCTTTGAAAAGAAAATTTTCAAAGTGGAAAATGTCATGTAAATAAGAAAATTATCCTTTGTATATCTGCAAAATATTTTTCATCAATAAGATTTATCCTTGAAACAAGTGAGGTTCTGTTTTGGGGGAAGAGATGGTTCATTACAAAATTAACTTTTAAAAAATGCTGTGCACGGGCGCCGGCCTAGTGGCGTAGTGGTTAAATTCAGGCACTCTGCTTTGGTGGCCCAGGGTTTGCAGGTTCGGATCCTGGGCATGGACCAACGCACCGCTTGTCAAGCCACGCTGTGGTGGCGTCTCATATAACCTAGAGGAAGATGGGCATGGATGTTAGCCCAGGGCCAATCTTCCTCACCAAAAAGAGGAGGATTGGCAATGGATGTTAGCTCAGGGCTAATCTTCCTCACACACACACACACACAAAATGCTGTGCATGAGTAAGAATTACATCTCGGGATGTAAAAGGATGAAAGAATGGATTCTGAGACACCAATTCAGATAGAAATGGATAAATGGGATATTGGGGTCTTGACTAGGAATTTTAAATTCCTTCTAAGGGTACATGAAAAGTGCAATAAATGAATAAAGTAATGACATCTTGTTCTGTAAATAACTGAAGAGTTTGTCATACCATGCATATGAAGGTGTTTGGTAAATATTATTTGTAACAACATCTGAATTATCACTTCAAAGGAATGGGTGAGTAGTGGTGGGAAGAGACTTTGGAATGTAGAAAGTCTTATCAAGAAGGTAGCTTGGAATTCTTTGAAATAGAAATCTTATATATAAAAGTAATGAGGTACCAACTGATGATAAGCAGAGGATCTTATTCAGAGAACATACTGAATCTTTGCCTTTCTTTCTTTCTTGTTTTTTTTTTCTTCGTTTGTTGGTTCATTTGAAATGTACAAATTTATCAAACAGCCTACAGGCCACATTAGTTATGGGCCATTTTTAATTTGGGTTTTAAATTCTGTACTTCTTTTAGCCAAATAAAGAATGAACTAATTTTGTATAATTGTTGGGATATCAAAAAAATTTGAGATAATCTGGCATCAAAATACATACATTTATAAACATTAGTAATTTTCCAACTGAAATATCACATCTTGGCATATCTCTCCTATTTATACATTGTGTGCTCACATCTCAAATTCTACAGCATGTTTGGCTTTTTCCACATCATTTCTCTCTCATATTTCCCATCTATGAATTGGCTCACTGGAGAACTAAATTTAAAATGACAAAGCCTGTCCTTGCTTCAAATATTTGATTGAGTTCTCTTAACTTCTCATTTTGTGCCTGATTTCATTCAGGTTTGTGATCTTCCTTTGTTTTTTTATATATTGTTCATTGTGCCCTTATACTACAAGTCATCAAATTGGGCATTCTAACCAAAATCAAATTTTAATTATTGCAGAGAATAAACTGGGGGGAGCGTGCAAAAAGTTTTGCATAAAGCCCCACCTACAATTTAAAATAGTTGCATTTGGTCCCATAAATATGTAGTGGAAACGGCACCAGCTGTGGCTGGGAGACCTGGGATTTAGTCCCATGTGAGTCACACATGCACTGGATGTTTTTGCATAGATCACTTCACTGTGCTAGCCTCCCAGAGTCTCAAAGAAGGTAGCGGAAGAGATTTCTGAGGTTCCTTCCAGTTCACATGTCATTGTAACAGTACCTATTTCACAAGGGTACCATGAGATGGTATAGTCAGTCTTCATTTTTCGTGGATTCCATATTTGTGTCACCTACTCACTAAAATTTATATACAATCCCCAAATCAATACTTGCTCAGTTTTGTGGTCATTCACCAATGTCCTCAGAGTGATGAAAAATTTGAGCCGCCCAATGTGCATGTTCTTAGCTGAGGTCAAACGAGGCAATACTCTGCCTTCTTGTAGGCAATACTCTGCCTTCTTGTTTTAGCTCTCCCACTGTAGACAAGTGACCTTTTGGGAAGCTATTTAATGCTACATTTTTTGCATTTTTGTTGGTAGTTTTGCTGTTTAAAAGGGCTCCTAGGCATGGAGATGAAGGGCTATCTAGTGTTCCTAAGTACAAGAAGGCTGTGCTGTGCCTTACAGAGAAAATACATCCCTTAGATGTTCTTCATTCAGGCATAAGTTATAGTGCTGTTGACCATGGGTTCAAAGTTAATGAAGCAACAATAGGTCTATAAAATAAGGTGTCTTTAATCAGAAACACATGTAAAACATTGTTTTATTGATTGGTTGACAAAAATGTTGTCACCAGAGGCTAGTAGGAACCAAATCCTGTATTTCCCCTAGGAGCAATGGTTCAGAATTTGCTAATTCAGTGTTCGGAAGAAGTTATAGAAGATAACCACAGCAAACAAAGGGAATCAACTGTATTTATAGAACACTTAGTGTAGGGACCAACACAAAATAATAGCTCAATAGATGAAAGTCATAGATGTTGTCATTTTTATCATCTCCCTGCCCCAGGCACTAGTACAGTAGGGAGTGTTGTGGGGGCAACTTGCCAGGCCTTCCCAGAGCAAGACTTGCCCACTCCCTTGAGGGTAGAGTCCCCTGGAGACTGAATCTGCAAGTATTTTACTTTAAAGAAGGGAGGGAAGGATAGTTCAGAGACTAAAGAAAAACATGTTTTTGAATTTAATTGGAGAGAGTCCTTTGAATAGAGAATCTCCAAGTGGGGTACACAGCCTCCATGGGATGCTCAAGGAGATCCGTTATGGCGCCATCTGTTGGTCCAGACGTGAGACAGTCAGATGTCTCACGTGACTGCCATTACTGTAAGCAGACAACTCACACAAAGAGGGGAGTTATAGTGAGGAAAGGTGGGGCATCTTCTCATGGTTCTAGGTCTGGCATATTGGCAACAGTTGCAATTTATGTTTCCTATAGGATGTTATCAACGTGATTAATTTCATAAAAACAAAGGCTTCAAATAGTAGGATCTTTATAACACTTTGCCTTGCAATGGGGAATGGACCACACCAGTTATCTCATAGCAGTATATTTAAAGGAGTTGCAGAACCAGAGAATGTCTCATGCATTCTTTCTTTGATAAGACAAGTGTTGCAAGAGCTGCCATTTTCTCTTAGCAAGTGGCTCTTGTTAGTATGTCATCTAGCAAATATTTTTTAAAAAGTAAACACACAGTCTGTTCTTTCAAGGTAGAAGTGATACTTTAACAATTAGTAAGAAAGTATTTTCTTTTCAAAAGAAATTAAATCTATGGCAAGAACATTTTGAAAACAGATATTTGGATGTGTTTCCATCTACTGTGTGCGCATTACAAAAAAAAAACCTAAATCAGGGAAAATTTCAACAAACATCTTGCATAAAAGATAGACAGGATTGAAAAATGAGTTTGGGGACTTGATAAAGCTCATCTAATGAGGTATTTCTTCCATTTAGATTTACATAAGCCTGTAAAGTGTCTTTTCAGCTCTGATGGACTTTGAAACCCAGAGTCAAAATAAAGTGAACACATAGCCAGACATTTGAATTGCTGTTTCACAAAAGGGTAACTCAACATTTTTTAAACATGTCAAAGCATATTCAAAACATTGATCCTATTAAAAATATTAATAGTAATAGTTTAGAAAGCAAAATGTTTTATACTACTAAAAATCAAATACAATTTTAAAAAATTAGATATTTAAAATTTCAGCTTATTTTACCCTTTTGCAGTTTCAATTTTGATTAATATTCCATAATGTAAATGTTATTAGTATAGTAGTGGCATGATTATACTTTGTAAATGAGTGAATAATTATGTATTTTTTGGTATGCCTTTAGCAAGTTTTTACTGATAGTGGTGACATAGCATAAAGGTTTGGAGAGCACTGTTTGAGAGGACAGAAAAAGTAAATTTGACAGTGGCCTTAAACTTTGTACTGATTTTGTTAAGTTAAAAATGCAAGGATTCTAACATTGTAGTACGTTTCCATTTATAAGGAAGGGAGAAAGAAAGAAGAAATTAGAAAGGGAGACACACAGAAATTTTGTAAAAAAAATAGAGTGTCTTGGGGCTGACCCGGTGGTGTAGTGGTTAAGTTCGCACTCTCTCTGTCAGCGGCCTGGGGTTCACAGGTACGGATCCTAGGTGCAGACCTATGCACCACTTGTCAAGCCATGCTGTGGCGGCGTCCCATATACAAAAAAAAAAAATGGAGGAGGATGGGCACAGACGTTAGCTCAGGGCTAATCTTCCTCAGCAAAAAAAAAATAGAGTGTCTCAGGAAAGATATAAACTAACAACAATAGGGGAGAAGGGACTGGCTGTTGTTGCGCATGGGTGGGAGGGAAACTTAATTTTCTAAGTATATTTTGATTTTTATACAACTTTGTGCTTATGTTTTATATAGTTTGTATATTTTTATATGTTTATGTATATTATATAATTTTTAAAATATTTATATATATATATATATATATATATATATATATATATATATATATATATATATGTCTGACACCAGAATCTCAGAGAGAGAACTGCCCTTTGGGTCATTTTGCTGTGGAAGCAGAGCCCTGAAGATAGTCCCCGATGGACTAAATCTGCTCAGCAGAAGGAAGGAGAGTTTTGGGTTTCCTGGGCAGCCTGACAGTGGAGAGGTGAGGGTGCCAGAAATACGAGAAGAGGAGGGGTTAGAGGAGGTAAAAGAGGGAGAGCCTGGCCGCATGTTGGCTGAGACGGGAGAAATTTAGAATTCTGCACAATCTGGAATGAGGAGCTCTCCCCACCCCGCTATGCAGAAAGCAGGGCTGGAGAGGTTGCTGAATGCTGTTGCTGCATTGTGCTAAGGCCGGAGGAGTGAGTTGATCTGACCTTTGGATTGCAATTGCAAAGAGACAATTGCAATGGGCCTGTCTGTAGGGAGGCCCAGGAGTAGGTCTGGAAGGCCCAGGCTTGACCTCTGAGAGCTTGTTCCTACATGGTGAAATAGGCCTTACCTCGGGGTTTGTTTAAGCTGTACATAGGTGATTCTGTGAAATCAGAGCTAGTAATAAGTTACCCTTTTTAAGCCCCTAACATGCACCAGATGCTCACCAAGACATCACCAGGTAGATGGTTTTCCCATTTCACAGATGAGGTCATGGAACTTCATAGATACAAAGAGACTTGCCTGAGTTTCCACAGCCAATGGCAGGGCAAGAACAGATTCAAACCCCAGTGACTCTCCTTAAACTCCATCCTCTTCCCATGGAGGAGGCACACCACCTCCCGGTCCCAAAACTCTCTCATCTGGTGGTATCGGGGTAAGTATCTGTGATTCTATTTGGGGTTAGGTTGTGTACTATCATCAAAAATGCGCTTTCTTTTGAAAGTTGTGTAAATCAGATTCTTGGAAACTTTTAGATGCAGTATCTGCTCCAACCAAGAGACACTAATTTAAATCTGAATTGTGATCCTCTGGAGAGTACTAAGAGCTTTCATTTAATTATTTATTTATGTGAAGTTCTTAAGTTGTCTTTTCTCATGCCACCAAAAACATGGTGGATGAGGCCAGAAACCTAGGACAGATCCTGTGACAAACTGCTTGACTGGAGCCCTGATTTATTTTGGAAGGTCTGCTGTTCCCTTCCTTTCTTCTTGTGAATGACAAGACCCCGACTCTTACTGCTGATGAAATGTGGACCATGGCTGTGTCAGTCTTTATGCCATTTAAGCCTCTGATTCTAAGCTCAGAAACCATTTCGTTCTTCATGCTGAGCCCTTGCAGGGTCACTCTCTGGTCGATGAGACTAGTTGCAAAGATGCCTGTCTGGTGCAGGGCTGGTCAACTCCACTGTCACACCGGAAGTTTGTACCCTGGGATGAAACACAGCTACCTACACGGATGTGTTGACTTTTTCTTGCATACTGCAATGGTTATTGCTATTATAATTCTGAAGATTTAAAAAAAATTTAGAAAACAAACCTGAAAGTGATTGATTTTGTTGCCCCTAAGACACCAGCCTAGGAATTGAAAGCAGGCCATTGTGATTTATATCTGCTAGATCCCAAGGAAAGACATCTGTTCAATCATTTTAAAGGGATTTTTGGCAACTTTAGGAGTGTGATGTGGGGCTGTCTGCATTCCCCCGGGCTCTGTGCACTTGAGTAGAAGAGGCCAGGCCTGTGGTTGCTGTTCAAACGGATTTAACAGCAAAATTCATTGCATCTAGCCAGCTCTTCTGGGTAAACATTAATCTTTTTCTTAAATCTTTAATTTTCAAATTGTTCACTGCAAAAATTAAGTGAAAACATCCCCTCCTGAATCCCACACAATACCTAGCGGTGACAACTGATAACTCATCCCAGGCTAAGGGAGGGTGGGCTACCTTGAACTCAGTACCACCAAGACTGTACTCAATGGGGGGAGACAATTACCCCCTCCGAAAAAAACCCAGAGTGTTGTTACTAGAAGAAAGAGGGCCTGGATGGGGGGCAGCCAAGGGCCAAAAAATGTCTACCATATGCAGAAGTGAAAGCTCAGTAGAAAGATTAAAGCCAGCCTCTAAGTTTTGACATGCAATGGGAATACACATTGGTAATTTTCCTAATTTCCCAATGACTATTTCTAATCAAAACTCACATGTACATCTATTTTTGCTGATACTTTAAATTTTCTTACATGAATCAAAGGGGAAAAAGAAAGTAAGTGCCTGAGAGAATTGAGGAGGGGGTGGAGGAGTGTTGTGTGAAGAGAATAGGAACCCCAGATACCCGTATCAGCATTGTTAACAGAAATTCCCTGGATCCCTGGCCCAATCACGGTTTCCATCTTACACTAACTAGGATGTGCCATATTAAACCTCCTGTGTGACAGGCCCTGTTCTGGGTGCTAAAGATATGAAACAAATTTGGCCACTCCCCTGCCCTTGAGACCCTTCAAATGGGGGGAAGGAGAGACGTGTAAAGGGAAGGTGAGTGACCACTGCATAAATATCTGTAATCCCAGAGTGCTAAGTGCTTTCACAGAGGAAGGTACAAAGCGCTTTGAGAGCAGAGAGTAGGGAGTGACAATTACTCCTGAGGAGAAAGAGTTTTCCAGACTGAGGAGTGGGGAGGAAGGCTGGAGACTTTCCAGAGGCAAAGAGTAGCACTGACCCGGCCTGAAGCCTAAGCATAAGTGTGCAGGGGATGATGGGGCTCCAAGCACCTCCTGCATCTGCCTTCTCTCCTCTTATTTTTATCCTCCCATTTCTGAGAGTTCAATTATTTTGTTGCAAAAGGTGAATTCTCAATGACTACCCTAAACTTCTGTGATGGAGGAAGTCGAAGGACTGATTCCCATATTCAACGGATATGAATAAACCCCTAACAACTATGCTTTAGTTTTCCCAGCTTGTCTCTGTAAAGTCACAGAAAGATCTAGAAGGCCATCTTCCTGTATGTCCATCCATCAAGTGGCTTTGGTGGCATGTGAAGTGGCATTTCTTCATTAAAATCCCCACATGCTATATAGCAACATTGTGGGACAAGCTGTCATTTACCAGTTTCATGTCTCCCCTGGGAAAAGAAACATCCTGTAAGGAGGTCATTTTGAAAGGGTCCCATAATGTGACTCACTGGAGGGAAATGCCAAAGGCTTTGGGGCAAAAGTAAACAAAAGTGAAAAAATACGTTGATTATATCAAAAGAAGGCTTGGAGTGATGTTGCACTGGAAAACTGAAGCTGATATTGGACAGGATGGAGAGAATAGTGGAGAGAGATTTTGTTTAGTCAAGTGAGGTAGTTTGTTCAGGGTGAAATTTCACCAGCAGGTACTTTTCTGGGTAGGACAGTGAGACACAGAGGAAAAGGGATCCCTAATAAGACATGGCTCCTCACATGAGCTCCTGCTGCCCCTGAAAAATCTTAACGTTTGTTAGGCTAGAACTTAAGAATGAGTTTTTAACAGTTCTGGTCTCCTATGTAATGAGAAATGTAATTCTCTTTTGGCCTCATAAGTAAACCAAGTTCCATGTAACTTTCCTTCTAGATCATATTCATCTCTTGATGGGTGGTCAGAGAGAAGAGAAAGATGCACCAGCCCAAAAAGCATGCAATTCTGAATCCCAATTCCAAATTTTCTGTGATTTCCAACTCTTGAGTGGAATTTCTTTTTTCTCCTTGGGCTGGAGTAGAGTCAAAAAAGTTGATAGTCACATATTCAATTTGCAAACATTACAAAGACATGAAAAAGAATTCAATAGTTCTGTGTTAGGATATGGCCAGTTATGAAAACTGAAATCAGGTGGTTTAAAAATACTAGCGTCAGCAATTCCCATGGAATTGTCTTTTAGTGAAGACAGTCATGGTAAGGCTAAGAATGCAGAGAGGTTTCTGTTCTTCTCTTCCTACTTCTCGCTCCATGCAAACCACTAAATTCTCAAGAGAGGTACCATCAGATGAAAACAAGAGATCAGATCTAGAGACACAAGGGGGGCGTGGAGAACCCTGGAAAAGACCAAAGGAGGTAAATGGAGATGGGTTCCTGAACCACCAGAGGGCAGTGTGTGGTGCCCACCCCAGACAGTGAGATGGATTTTAGGCTCCCCTTGTCTCCCCTGCTCCAGTTGTAGATGCAACAGCAGCCTTGAAACCCCCAGTGCCGCTGGTCTTTGTGATGAGCTATCTCTCTGCATGAAGCCACAGAGTCAAGAAATCAACTTGGCATTAGGAGTAGAGAGCAGGTGATGACGAGCTTCTCTGGGGACAGAAGTTCAATACCAGGAAAGACAGCATGGGAGTTGGGAATGTTGGCAACGAATAGTCACCACTTTTCCATATTTACTATTTTGAGGGATTCTGCTATCTTAAGAAATTTCTAAAAAACAAGTTCCTATTGAACGGCATAACAATATGTAAGGAAGAGAGAATTGTCTAGCAGAAAACGGAAAGAATGATAAAATTAATATACGCCCAAAGCTAGACATATTATTTAAAGGCTATTTCTTCTCACATCTGTCTGGACAGATTCCATAAAACCACCATCAAAGGATTCTGTATTTATTGGAGAGAAAACTTGAGGTTGCATGGGTCTGCTCTTTTGTTCCTCAGGAATCGACTCTATGTTCACCAGAGCAGCTGTTTCAAACTGTGTCCAGTCTCAAGTTCCAGTATGACACAGTGACTGCCCCCCTTATTCTCAGCAAATGGCCTTGCCTCCTACTTTACTGAGAAGATCAAAGCAATCCAACACTGGATCCCTCGGTTTTCCTCTTCACCCCAACATACTGCTGCAGCATCGTTACCCATATTCCCTTCCATCACGGGAAAGCCATGACTTCTCTTCTGAGCTCCAACTTCCCTGATAGAAACTCACGTTCAGCATGACCAGACTGATCATCTTTCCCCACAAACCAGCAGCTTCTCTTGGTCTTCCCTTGTCTGCTGAGAATACCCTCACTCTCATAATCACCATCCTTCTCTTGCCTTTCTCTCATATTCAGCCAGTGGTCCAATCCTGTTTGTTCTACTTCAGCAATATCTTTTGTATCTCTCTTCTTCACTTTCCTGTTTCTAGACTATTGCATAGTCTACTGAAAGTTCTTCCTGCTCCTAACCTTCCCATCAGCAGCCCTAACCATTACTCCATCCTAGACAGTGTTGCTATTTCATTATCTAATGCACAACTCTAATCTACTCACTTTATGACCCAATGGCTGCCAAGAACTTCCAAGTTAATATCAGAACACCCTGGCTTTGAAGGCCTGTCACAAACTGACTCCAGCCTATTTTGTTGGAGCTGCTTTTCCCACTGCTCAAATACATCCAGTCAGAGGAGATTATTTGCTCTCCACTACATACCGTCTCTATTTTCTCTTTGCTCATGCCTCTCTTTCTAGCCATCACACTCTGTGAAATGAAATACTGCCCAGCCTTCAAGGCTCATTCAACAGCATGAGATGCCTTAAGCCTGCCTCTTGCCTTGGTTTCTCTCTTCCTGCCCCTGCCCAAATAGAATTTCTTTCTTCTCTGCATTATCTGTCCTACTCTTGTGTCGGAGTTGTTTGAAGTTTTCCTTTTTCGTTTTCCATTTGAGTAGGTAGCCGACTCCACGACCCTTGCTTCAGGGAGGTAAGTGGCAGGATGAGAAGCAGAAGGATTCTGGCTTTTGTTTTCTAAAAGCCAGAGGCCCAAGGGGAGGATAGAGTTTGAGAACAGCTTAGTGGCTTGGAAAAACAGGTGAGAAACACCAGACTAAAAGGAAATTCCCCCAATTTGGGGGGAGGAGCAAGTTCTGTGGGTTCTGCTTCCTGGCAGGGGCCATGTTTGGGCAAGACCCCAGAAAGGAAGAAGTGAAGCATGTGGGGAGCTGACGCCATAGGCACTGACATTTTCAGCATTGCCCAGAAGCAGTAGATAGCCATCAGGCATGAAGGGACGATGGGGACAGATACAATATGATGGGCTGATTAGCAGAGGACATTCTCCCAAACCCTTCTCACTACATAAGACTCTTGAAACCTTGACACAACCACCCAGGGATGGGTGGGGGAGGGGAGCAGAGCAATAACTAGGATGAAATTCCCCACTGGCCAAGAGGGTGGGAGTGCAGAATAAAAATACGTATATATATTATAAAAAATAGAGATAGCATATTTCTTATCACCTGAATTTGTAGATTGATATTCATTCTTGATATATTTAAATACACATATCACAACTTTTCCCTTGAGGAAGAGAACTTGACTTCAGTTCAACAATATTTTTTGAGTGTCCCCTATGTGCCAGGCACTATTCTAGATGGTAGAGATACAGCAATGAACAAGACTGAAGACCCCTCCTCAAAGACATTACATTTAGGTGGGAGGTCAGTGTTCAACTATGTACACACCTATAGAGATACATAGTGACAAGGGCCATACAGAAATCAAAGCAGGTGCAGGGAATGAAGCCTGATGGGAGGTGAGGGTGTGATCACCTTCCTGACATGCTGACATCGGAGCAGAGTCTGAAGGAAGGGCAGGAAGGTGCACTGTGCACAGGGCTTTGCCATCATTAGCAAGACGGTGCCTATGACATCTTCCCCTCTCCATTTGGACTTGAAGCATTAGAACATTTCCTAGAGAGGCATTGTGTTCCTCTTGGGTCTCTGCTTTGCCCACTGGTAGCCGCTCCCAGCTGTTCCTAATTCTTTCTCTCAGTGAATGACTCTGCTTGATTCAGTGTCTACAACTTGTGGCTTCTTAAAGGAGCCAGACCATTTGTAACACAATGAAACATAGCTCAAACCAAGTAAAACCACCTAAGAGCATAACCATGAGCTAGAAAACATAAAACGTATTTATTTTCAATGTCCAGGATTATAAACTCTTCAACTATGAAAATAAACATATGCCTGGGTTAAAAAAAAACCCAGAAAGGACTTAATAGAAATCAGGCGGCACGTCTAGTTCTTCTCTGCTGCGGGCTCCCGTCCTTCCATCTGTCTTGGGAATGCCTCTTTCTGGAAGAGCTGTGGGGCCTGTGCGGAGATGTCCTCTGAGCCCCCTGAGAGATAGAAGGGCATGTTCATGGCCGAAAGGTAAGGCCCCATGAAGTGTTTCTGGTGTAATTGCAGATTTTACAGGTGAACCACATTGTTATAGCCTGAAGATGTTTTTGGCTGGTTGTTGAAGCTGCTTTTGCCCATGAGCAACAAATGAATTTATTCAAGACTTGCATTACTGAAAAAACAAACCTAAAGCAGGACAAAATTAATGGGAAATTTAAGGGAAAAAAAAAACCACACCACCAACAACAAACAACCCTTAGTTTGGCTGAGATGATTAGAGCCAGATGGAGAGGGAGCCCAGGTGCCCAGGTGGGGGGATGTGTCTAAGGCCGGAGGCAGCTGTGCCTTCAAGCCACTTGCAAAGCAGAGAAGTATTTCCTTTCTTCCTCTTTCTCCTCCTCCTCCTTCTCTTCTTCTTTCCTCTTTCCCTGTAGCAATGGGGATGTTCTAGGTTGGAACTTTTCCGAACAAGAAGGCACTGTGTGATGGGGTGGAGGGGATGGAGCAAAGCATCTAGGACTGTAGTCATGATTTCTCATCACTCTCCCCAAACTCTAGATTTCAAAATAAGACTCCCATCCCAGAGATAATAAGAGGCATGTTTGGCTGCCTGTATGGTTGTCCTACAATCAATTCATGGTGGTTGTTGGATGCTTTGAGCTTAACCAGACCTGCACGTATCCTCAGTTTAATTCTATCATGTGGCTTCTAATGCCATCATATGTAGCCTCTGGCAACAAAGCCATTTTCCAATTGCTAATATCCTCTCCCTTCAGCGCTCATCCTGCCAGAATCATTTACAGCTCCATGTCTGAATCTCCCCAGAAAAGATTTTTTTTCTTTGGCAAGATGGTTTCCAGAAACAACCCTTTCCAGAGGACAAATGAATATAAAAGTTCTGTTCATTACAATCTGCACAACAGTGAAGAAATTCAAGGATCTTGGTGCTGCATAAAGAAAAGAATGTCGCAGAAGTTCTTTGTATAGCATTTTTAAATTTGTGGCTTCTTTCACATTTGCGATTTCAACCATTTAGTGAAGAACACTAGTTTGTTCATCATATCGACGCTTTGTTAATGTTTCAGTTCATTCCCTTAAGAGAAGCTACATGACCTATAAAGACAGGGACTTTGGTCTATTGTGTTCGACCCGGTATTCACAGCTCCCGTGGCACTTAGGTGTTCATTAATATTTATTGTTGAATGAACCAAGGTATTTTCTAATGGGAAACTGAAACTGAAACTGTAAGTCTGGTCACCTCTTGAATTTGTGTGTTTTGTGTGAAACAGAAGTGTTTATCTATCTTGGAGTTAAGAAGGAAAATTCTGACCTAGTTTCACTCTTAGGAAGCAATGAGACTCTTAAAATAGATTTTTATCTAGCTTACTTTAAATTTGCAAACTGCCACTAGGTATTTAGAAAGCCAACCCTTTCTTCCATTACAAATAAAAATCCTATTTTGTGTCATAGCAGTGCTGCTTTGTCAGTTACAAGCTAAGCCTGCCAGCAATAACAAACAGATTGCTCCCCCTACATTATGCCTGAGGAGAGGATTCTGGACTCCAGAGAAGGGATGTACATCAAATTAGATACGCTAAGATGAAATTTTCTCAATTCACTTCATCATTGGGTAAACAAAGCAAAAGTGAATGCATAATTCTGAAAATACTCCATATTGTTTTACTTTTAATCATTCTTGGCTGCTTGATCCAGTGGTGGAGAATTTGAGAAAATATAAAATTTCAACCTCTGCTTTTCACAGTTAGAAAAAAGCTGATTTAATAGAACTCCAACAACTGGCCAAATCCCAGATGAAGCTGTGCAGTGATTCTTGTGACTTTTTAAAAGTCTCTCTTATTTATAATGAAATTGTAAACTAAAATCCAGACTGCAGCACAATCTTTTCCCAGAGAGAAAAGTCTGTACCAAATGTGTTGACAGCTAAAAAGAAAGCCAGTGGTACTCCTGACAGTAAAACCGGGCTAGGAGGAAAGAGGTAGAACTGAATCCTTTGATGGAAATTCAGACAGAGGCCTAAGAGTTTTCTGGGTTTCTTTGAACCTGCGCATAAGGAATATGTACCAGCAAGAGGTAAAACTAATTTGTGATGATGTCAGACCTGGAGCTTCTAAGAGTGCCTTCTTCCACTTCACAACTTGAATGTGGGATTCCGGTGAAAAGAAAAGCATATGCATTAAGAGATTTCCAATGTGCCATTGAGGATTTGGGGATGGAATTTCCATGTTCCTCCTGTTTTGATAGTTTTAAAACCAATTACCATGAAATGTGTATATGATCCAGTTGTAGACTTAACCTGTGGATGTGGCTATCTAGAAAATGAGCAAATCAATGTACCATTTATCTTAGATGACTGCTGTTTAATGTATTAAATATTCAGTATATTTTGTTAACTGTAGTAGAAGTGATCATGAATAATTGTCATATGTGACTATTACAGAGATATAAAAAGTAAAAAATTTTCCTTTTCATGCCTTCTCATTTTTTTGACTATTTGGAAATATAATTCTTGCATGTCTTCTAGGATTTAGCCCCACAAACAGGAAATGTGACTTAACAGCATTTAAGCTTTTGAGAGTTAAATGGATTTGGCTATTGATTTCTTACCAGCATTAGCTGGGTTATTAGAAACATCTTTTGTTAATCTGGCTGAGGTTGACAGTATAACAGCATTACCAAAAGCAGCTTTGGTTTTTGTTCTTAATTAGAATTTCCATAGCAGCTCAGATTTGCCAGGGATTCGTGCTTTAAAGGGATTATGTTGAAGATGATGAAAGTGGAACCGCCATGGAACAAGGCTGAATGTTCATCTCAGGAAAGCAGCCCCAGGTCCCTATTGGCCAAGATGCTGTGAATGTTTGCAGATTCCTGTCACACTCTAAGTTGCTGTGAAAGTGTACAGCACTAAAGAAAAATCCTCCTAAGGAGAAGGCCGATTTGGAGTTGGCATGGCAACTGTAAATAGGACCCAACCTTTCCCATTTTAGAAAATTCAAACAGGCCCAAGAGCTAGAAGGAGAATGCCAGAATGATCTGAATAGCTAAAAGATGAGAAGGTAGCAAAAGTGCTATTTAATTAATTAAAGAAGATAAAATCAGAAAACAGAGTTGTGGGGTGATGTTAACAAAGAGCTGAAGAGGCCTTCATTCTTTGGCCCAGCGGAAGCAGAGTATCAGGTGGCTGAGATGCGGCCTGAAGCTGCCCCATCTGACTGAGGGCCTTGTGCTGATCCGGGCAGCCCTCCAGCCCCAAGGTGGACCAAGGAGACTGGCTGCATGGGCTGAACAAGAGCACTGCCCACAAATAATTTAAAACATTTCATAACTAAGGAAAAATGGTATCTAAGGAGCACTGTCTCCATGAAAGGGATTTGGAATAAGACCAATAATAAAAGTAACTGGACCTCCTTCTGTGGCAGTGTTGGCTGTGTCATCAGCTCTGTCCTCAAGAGAAAACATGAAGGAACGTAGGGCCCTTCCCAGATGGCCAGTCAGATGACATTAATCAAAGAGGAGAGAGATACTACTAACCCCTGCCCCAACACACCACATTTACATATTCAAAAGGTGACGTAATATCAAGCCTCAGGCTGCTTGCGATTCATTTGGAAGAGATAAGGCTAGGACATACATGGCTAATATTTTAGGATACTTATCAAGCAATAAACAACCAGCTGCAGACGGACACTCTCTGGATTCCAGAGTCTAGCTTAATCCCATTCCAGCCATTTAGGTCCCTGAGTAAGAGCTTTGGTGGGTATAATTCCAAATGGGGGCAGACAGAAACATTGCCAAATATATGCCTTGACAATACTTTCCTAAAATGGAGATGTCCTTATTGCTCCTACTGATTAAAAAGAGAAATTGAGAGCAACTTAAATATCGTTATGTGGGTCTTCTTATATGAATATGATGTATTCCTTATTTTAATTTTTGTTTTTGTGATGAAGATTAGCCTTGAGCTAACTTCCGTTGCCAACCCTCCTCTTTTTGCTGAGGAAGAGTGGCCATGGGCTAACAATTGTACCCATCTTCCTCTACTTTATATCGGACACCACCACAGCATGGCTTGACAAGTGGTGTGTTGGTCTGCACCCAGGATCCAAAATTGTGAACCCCGGGCTGTGAAGAGGAGAGCACAAACTTAACCGCTATGCCACTGGGCCCTCCCCCATTCCTTATTTTATAGCTAGACAATGAGGAAGTTCCCTTTGTACATTGAAATGGAGAGATCTCTGTATCACTCAGTGTCCAAACGGGAAAGTAGAAACCACTCTATATATTTCAAGCAGAGAAGGATGCAATGTAGGGAATTGGTTAAAAAACTCCTGGAAGGGCTGAAGAGCAAAGAAAGAAGGGGGCTCTCACCTAAAGACTGGGAAGCTGCTACTGTCCCTTGGCTGGATCCTGTGAATGGAAACTCACTGCTGATGTTGTTGAAGCCACTTCCAGGCTTCTGGAGCTTGTAGCACAAGCAGTCAAACCCAGCTGCTTGTCCCTGCTGCTGCCAGTAGCAGGGGAAATGACTAATCTCTTCCTCCCACACTGGAACCTACTGCCTGTGCCTCCCATTTGAAGAAACTAACATGAAATTGGCTGGATGACTGAGTCTGGAAAAGGGGATGGAGAGTATCTAGAAGGGTGAAATTGGACCTAACAGCCAAGAGACACAATCCAGTAAATCCACCCTTTTGCTACTCAGATCCACACATTCCATTATACCTATCCAACAACACCATACTTCCACCTAACAGAATGCAACTATACTCCTTATACAGATGAATGCAGGCTCACTCTCTCCCTGAAAAGGGGGAACATAGAGTGGAATTGCTGTAAAGAGGCATCCTCAGCCACTGTATTCACCTCTGGGTGATGCCAATTCCTCTTCTCATTTAGTCACCATTGCACCTTGGAGATTCTGTAACCTAAAGGCTAAATTGTAAAGTTAATCATCAACAACACTCAATGTTACACACAAGCAAAGAAGAAAATATGCATAGCTGCTATAGTTCTTGTTCTGATAACTTGTTAACAAAACTAGTTGATTGATAATAGTTGAATAACGATTGATAATGAGTTCTTCCAATGTCCATTTCATGTTCCCTTTGCCTTTAACTAAAACCTCAGTTGTCTGGAGTTCTATCCTGGCAGGATGACCTAAACCTTCATTTCTGAAGGGTTTGAGTCTTTAGTAGTCTTGCAGGTTGCAATACTATTCCAATAACTTTTTTCCATAGTGGAAAAAGTTCAATGTAATAAGCTTGCCACCAGGTGGCTGGCTGGTCCCCCCGGGGAATGATGCCCATCAGGACTCAGCATTGGTCTCTGCTGTCAGCAGGTTAGGCATTCAGCAGTGACAGTAGCCAGATCAGCCTTGGTGAGGGGAAGTCCATATTGTTGGCCCATGCATAGCTTCCATTCCTGCCACAATGGCCACGCTCTACATGAGCCCATTGAGCAAGCCTCAGTGTGGCTGGGAAGGGGCTGAGTGACATCCACAGAAAGGGCCATCCTGTCCAATTGATTACTGACAGCCTCATCAGTGGATGCCCCATGGTGAGCATTCACATATGATGGCACCCATACGGAGAGGTCCATCTACAAACCTCTTCCTCAGACCCCCTTGTCACCAATATGCCAATCAAACCACTAGTCACCTATGAAAATTGGTAAAACTCCTACCTCTGGCCATCTCTCCATCCAGACAAAGTGGACAACTGCTCAGCCTTGAGAGAACTTCCCCTACCACATTCCTGTGTTGGATTGTAATGCTTTAGCAGTCCACATCCTCCTAGTGCCTTCAAATTGTAAGGGACCATCTGTGAATCCGGCCCAAATGTTTTCTTCCTCTGTCAATTGTCAATCCCAAAAGGACATAGGTGTCGGTTGAGGGAGAATTAAAATACAGCAAAAGGAGGTGCTGTGGGAATCTGAGCTACCTGCTCATGAAACTCACTTATGCATTCAGGACCTGCTCAACTCCGGTCTGGTATACACTATTTACACTGGATGATGGATTGCTGCTGTGCATGCCCAAACTTATGGCTTGGTGGATCAGTGTATTAGTTATCTATTGCTGCATAACAAGTTATCCCAAAACTTAGCAACAAGTATTTATTATCTCATCTGGTTTCTGAGAGTCAGGAATCCAAGTACACCTTAGCTGGAAGGGTCTCACTCAGGGTCCCTCACAAGGTTGCAGTCAAGCTGTCAGCCAGTGCTTCACCCACCTCAAGGCTTAACTAGACATGCTGTAGACCACTGGTTCTCAAATGGGGGCATTTTTGCTCCCCCAGGGATATTTGGCAATGTCTGTAGAGATTTTGGGTTGTCACAACTCGGGGTAGCGCTGCTGCTGGAGTCTAGTGGGTGGAGGCCAGGGGGGCTGCTAAGCATCCTACCATTCTCAGGATAGCCTCCCACAGCAAAGACTTATTTGTCCTAAAAATGTCAACAGTGCTGAGGTTGAGAAACTCTGCTAGTTAGCCTTCTTTTGCTCTGATCCCCACAGAAAACTGGCAGTCTTGTCAGTTACTCAAAACATCGCTTTGAACAATACACACAAAAAGAGTATGTGTTATCTCAAAAATCAGAAGAGGTGGAAAACATTGTAGCTCTTTCTTGGTGGTATGAAGTGCAGCATTTTACCTTTCAATTTGGAGAGGAAATGCCAATATTTCCCAGACCAGTGAACCCCTAGAAACTTCACTGAGCTAATAGGCCTTCAATTTTTCTTGGGGTTTATCTCCCACCCTCTGGCATACATGTGTCTTATTAAGTCATCTAAGGTATGTGCTACTTCCTGCTCCTCATGTCAATAATATAACATATATCAGCATGACGTTCTAGGGAATATCAAGATGATCAAGGCCCCTGCAGACTAGATCTTGTCAGAGAGCAGAAGAGTCGACATAGGCCTGAGGTAAGACAGTGAGAGTGCTTTGTCGATCCTGCTGGCTGATAGCAAGCTCCATCTGGCGATCTTTGCTAATTTGGTACTGAGAAAAAAAGCATCTGCCAGCTCAATAGCTGTATACAAAGTGCCAGGAGCTCTGTTGTGTTATTCAGTAGAGAGACTACATCTGGTCCAGTACCTGAATCATTTTACGAGAATCCACTGTCATTCTCCAATAACTACCTTCCTTCTGCACACACCACACAGATGAGTTAAGTGAGGATATGGTAGAACAACCCTGTACTGTTTAAGTGTTAGATGGAGACATTAACCTCTGCAATTCCCCCTGGGATATGATATCGCTTTCAGTTTACTCTTATGTATAAAGAGGAAATTTCAGGAAGCTTCCACATGGCCCATTCTACCATAATAAGGCTCACTACACTGGTCAGGGAATCAAGATGGCGGTTCCTTTAGTTGCTGAGGTTACCTATTGCAACTCTATTCAGGAATGGGAAAATAACCATAGTGTGAGTGAGTGACCCATAGGAAGCCTGTGAGGCAGCCACAGGCCAAAATTTCATTTAACACCTGATTATCACAAGTGACCCCACCCTCCAGTGGTCCAGAGGCATTTGGGGATTTCAGAGATTAGCAATGACTCAGAACCAATGTCCAGAAATCCCCCAAAGGCCTGGATATTTCCTCAGTGCACGGTCACCCTAGTGAGTGGCTACAGATCTTTTGGGGAAGACTTAAAGGAATATTTATTCTATATAGTTACAGCAATGTTATAAGGTCCCTTCTTGAGGCTTCCCAGCCTCTCCTTCATCCAAGGTTAGAGTTCTCAAACCTTAGCATGCATCAGAATCAGCTGAAGTGCTTGCTGGACCAACCTTCAGAGTGTTTGTGTCAGTAAGGCTGGGGTAAGGTCTGAAAATTTGCATTTATAACAAATTCTCAAGGGATGCTGCTGCTGCTACTCCTTGGACAGTTTGAGAATCAGTGATCTGAGGATTTCTAAGTCTTTGAACTGATTCAGTTCTGAGACTTGGGTGACAGGCTATAACTAACAAGTCAGGTTTCTGTTCACTAGACCTAGAAATTTTCCAATTACATAAGTCAACTAATTCTTAGTAGACTGCCCATCTATTTTAGTCCTAGGGCCACCATGAACAATTAGCCAACATCAAAGATCCCTATATGCTAAAATACTCTTCTTGCTGCTCCAGGCACTCTGCCCACTACAGTGACTGCGCCTACCTTACTTCTGGATGTTAAGGGCTGTCACTTGCCTCTGCCCCTCCAGAAGCCAGTCATCCATTGAAATCAAGAAGTCTATTTTAATGTTGGTATCTTCTTTCATCAGTGGATCTCTTAAGAATTCCTGAACAGGAGAGTTAGCTTGAAACACCTGCCAAGTCTGGAGACGACTGACCATAATAATATCAATCAAGAAAGAACTTTTCCATTATTCTTAGCACTCTGTCTCCCCAAATCCCCACCCCAGAGGAAACTGTGGTTAGCATGGTAGAGTAATAAGAGCAGAAGCACTGGGTGGGCAGAGAGGGAAGCAGCTGATAACAACCCCATCCCTACTACAGGCTTCTCACTTATTTAGGGGACGAGAAGGAGGCTTATCCACAAAGCAAGGTTTTGATTATTACATGGAATTTAATTGCTAAAATAAGAGGGTGTTTTGTGATTTGAAGTGACTAGAGATCCATTTGTATTACTTAAGAGTGATCAGAGAACTCAGGGTCTGCCTGAGTTTCCATCCAGGTGATGGTAAAGAAATATCCCATGGAATGAATGATAAAAGATACTGGGAAGTACAGGTAAGGTTGCTTTGTAATTGACCCTCTAATACCTGCTTGTTCAATGTACCAGCTATAATGGCAAATGATGTGGAAATACATAGACATGGGCATATCTCCATAGAGAAGGCAGGAGATAAAACAACATGCTCCTGGACACAGCCATGGCTTCCTAGGTCCCCAAAGGCCCACGGAGATAGGCAGCTGTGGATGGTACTATCATGACCAATGAGGATTCCACCATGGCCTGAAGTACACTTACAGGCTTTTATACACTCCTGGCCCTCCCTCACACCAGATTGTTCCAGAGACTCTGCTAATGTGCCTACACACTCATGGGGTGCAAAACAACCCTGGTGTGCTTCTGAGTGTTAACTTGGATACTGGATGAAATGAAAGGCAATTTCACGGAGTTTCGTCAAGGAGGCTCAGACTTAGATCTGCCTGAGTTCCAATCCTAAATGTCCCCAAATCATTTATTGGAAAGTATATCATTTCCTCTCTTTTCAGTAAATGATAAAATAAGCATTTAAATATATAGATCAATCTGTTTATGGATTCTTCTCTTTTCCTTAGATCCATTAGCCTATGCCTGCACTGTACCAGAAGAACAGCAAAAAGGCTAAAGGGACTGGAGGAGAGTGAGAGGGGAGAAGAAGAATAGGAATGAGATCAGAGAGGAATGTTCTTAAGGGGGTGGGATTCACATTCAGTCTTTAAACTTGGAGTGAGCCCCAGCAGGGTTCTGAGAAGAGAGTGATGTGATTTGATGGGTATTAACAAGATCATTTTGGCTGTGTTATTCCATGAAGAACAGACTGTGGGGCCAAGAGTGGAAGCAGGACATTATTGAAACCATCCAGCTGAGAGATGATAGCTGCCTGATTGGGTGTTGGAGGTGGAAATTACAATAAGTGGTCAGAATCTGGATATATTCTGAAGGGAGAGCCAACAAGGTTTCCTAATGGATTGGATGTGAAGTGTGAATGAAAGAGTGAGGTCAAGAATGATTCTAAGGTTTTTTGTCTGAGTAACCGGAAGGACGTGAACTGGGATACAGTGTGGGAGGAACAAGTTTTAGGGAAAAAACCAAATTTTAGACATGTTTCATTTGACATATCTCTTGAGTAGAGATGTCAAGTTGGCAGTTCAATACACAAGTCTTGGGTTTAGGAGAGAGATCAGGCCAGGGACAATTTGGGATCTTTAAGATAGACACATTATTTAATGTATTTAATGTACGGTATTTAATGCCATGTGATTAAATTAGATCACCAAAGGAGGGGGCACAGACAGGAATGAGGTCCAAAGACTGGGACCTGGGCACTCCAACATCAAGACATCATGGAATTGGGAAGAAATCAGCAAAGGAGAGTGAGAAGGAGCAGCTTGTATGTTGGAGGAGAGTGTGATATCACTGAAGACAAGAGAAGACAGTAGTCCAAGAAGAATGAATGGATCAGTTCTGTCAAAGGCTGCTGACAAGCAGAGCAGGATGAAGACCAAGAATTCACCACTGGTGACTGGACACATGTGTATGGTGATGGATGGTAATTAGTCTTTGGGTGGTGAACATAACATAGTCTACACAGAAATTGAAATATAATGATGTACACCTGAAATTTATATAATGTTGTAAACCAACGTTACCTCAATAAAAATAAAATAAAATAAAGAATTCACCACCAGATATAGCAGTGGTCACTGGCAACTTGCCCAGAGCAGTTTTGGTAAAGTGGTGGGGCTAAAAGTCCTAACTGGAGAAGATTTAAGAAGACGGGGAAGAGAAGGATTAGAAGCAATAAGTGTAGGCATCATTTTTCTAGTAGTTTTGCTGCATAAGGGAGCAGTCAAATGGGGTACTAATGGAAGAGGCAAGTGGGGTAAATCAATAGTTTTTTTCTTTTAAGATGCAAGAAATGACATCACGTTCGTATTCCAGTGGGAATGATCCAGTAGAGGGGGAGACTGATGATTAAGAGAGAAAGGAATGAATTGCTAAGGCGATATATGGGCACCCATCCAGGTAAACAGGTACTCTCAAACACTGCTGGGGAAATCATGTACTGGTTCTCAACTTTTTGAAGGGAAATTGGCATTATATATCAAAATTATAAATGCACATATTCTTGGACATAGCAGTTTTATTTCCAAGATTCTAGTCTGCAGATATACTGGCATCTCTGTGCAAAGACATATCTACATGTTATTTATTAGCACATTGTATATAATATCAAAAGCTTGGAAAAAACTCAACTGTATATTGAGAGTGGATGGTTAAATCCATACCTGGAATACTATGCAGCATTGAAAATGATCTTGATCTACATGTTCTGTTCTGGAAGAATCTCCAAAATTACTTAAGTGAAAAATATCAAGGTACAGAAAAGTGCATGATATGCTTCCACCTGTGAAAAAAGCAGGGAAAAGAGGACACATAAAGATAGATATACAAAACATATTTACATGTGCATAGAACATTTCTGAGACATAAGGGCTTACTTTCCATTGGATATCCTTTTCTAATATTTCAATTATTTTTAAGAAATGTATTTATTATTTTTCATTAAAGATTAATAAAAAGAGAAAAAATCTTTTCTAAAAACAAAAAAGTAAATTTACAAATCTGTGCATCATTTTACTAATGCAAAGGAAATTCTCTTATAATAATGTTTAAGGGAGAAATGCCATTATCATCTAGGTTGTTTTGGAAGGTAATGGGAAAAAAAGGCTTTTAAACTGATTTTTTACTGAACCAGCAAGGTCTTTACTCAATAATTTGAAATATTGGAATATAAATTCTCATTATGTATACCCAATATAAAAAAATTTTAGTTTCAATGTGTATTTCTGTTGGGCACACAGAAAGTAGGCATTGAATTGGATCCCTAATTAGATGAATGTTCACCCTAAGCATTTGGGAAATGAAATTTAAATACAAAACATTATTGAGGATCCCTTCTTTTAAAGGTGAGTTTGTAAGTGTATCTACATGTCTGGGTACTTAAGATAGATTAGGATCCTTTCTTTTTATTTTTAGTTTACTGGAAAGAACATAAGGGTGCTATGAGCCAACCAAAGAGTCATTTTGTTACAACTTAGCAAACTATTTAATCATATCATTAACAATGGAGAAGTTATCAATTAGGGATGGAAAGGAAAATGAAAAGGAGACCAATTTCCAGTAACAAGAAATTATCCTTGAGGTTGGAGTTTAAAAATGCACCTATATTGAAAGGTATTTTAAACATAGAGGTTCTCAAATTAATAGTTCTTAAAAATAAAGAACCATACCCATTAGGTACCTCTGAAAAGGGAAAGTGGAAATTCATCATTTTTAGCACCTGTCAGCTTGAAATCTCTTATTTAGTACTTTCATGAGCCACATTCGGATTGAAGAGCATATTGATGATCTTAACGGATGACAGGACCTTGAACTGCCTTCTGAAACATCAAGTAAAACTGCATTCCTTTCTGTGTTTTTAGTATTAAGCATACTTATTGTAATCGAGTCTTTGAAAACTAGCACTCTATGCTACATAATAACATCATATATAATAATCCTCTCGTTCCCCAACCTTAAGGATATTCTAAGCACTAGAGATGCTCTGCTATTTATTTAAGCTTGCATATTTTTTCTTTCCCCTAGTTTACTGAATTATTTATTAGTTACATAGTATTCATGCTCTGTGCTAAGTGCCACTTCTCTCCCCTTTTGCAGCTGGAGTCCAAGTACATATTCTCTTTCATTATCAATTTTAGAGCACACCTGAAGCTAAGAAATAATCATTCATTGTGATGGAATCAATGGGATGATAATATATTTTCAAAAACATTATGATTTTGTTTTTAATATTGGGTCTATTTGCTGCTTTTTTGTTTGCTAATAGACAATGATATATAGGCAATATATAAAATCTTCACACTAAAGTGCAATTATCTGTAGGCAAGATCCACACCTTGACAGGCTCCAAGATGAGAAAAGCTGGAACTTGGTTTGCTGGCAAAATGCTCATCTATTTGAATTCAAACAGGAATGGATTGATGGAGCATTCTCATACCTATATGCAAGACTATGCAAGATGCTGTAGACCAGTATTTTTCAAGCTTTATGGTACATAGGAATCAAGAGGGGATTTGTTACCATGCAGAGTTGAATTCACAGGTCTGGGATGGGACCAGAGATTCTGCTTTTCTAACAAGCTCCCAGGTGATGCTGATGCTGCTGGTCCACAGAATTCACCTTGAACAGGAAGGTGTAGAGCAGTGGTCCTCAACCCTGGCTGCATGTTATGGGGAACTAAAAGAAATACAGATGTCCAGGTCCCACTTCAGATCAACTGAATCAGAATCTCTGGGGATGAGATTCAAGCATTGCTAATTTTTTTAATGTTCCCCAAGTGCTATGGACTTAATATGTCCCCCACTAAATTCATATGTTGAAGCCCTAACTCCCAATGTGATGGTGTTTGGAGGTGGGGCCTTCAGGAGGTAATTAGGTTTAGATGAGGTCATGAGAATGGGGCCCTCTTGATGGGTTTGTGTCCTTATAAGAAGAGACACCAGAGAGCTTGCTCTCTATTTCTCTCTGCCATGTGAGACACAGCAAGGAGGTGACCATGTGCAAGCCAGGAAGAGAGGCCTCACAGAACCCAACTATGCTGGCACCCTCATCTTGGACTTTCAGCCTTCAGAACTGGGGGAAAATAAATCTCTGTTGTTTAAGCCACACAGTCTATGGCATTTTGTTATGGCAGCCTGAGCTAAGACACCAGGTCATTCTAAAAATATGCAGCCTAGGTTGACAACCATTGTTGTAAAGGGTATTGAGGTGGCATAATCATAACTCTGTTTTAGAATACTTACAACCCATTTGGGGAGGTAAGACTTGGGCCTATAAAAGCTATAGGTGGTCAAGTATAAGATCGGGTCAGAGAGGTAAAGAATATTAGGAGATTCAAAACAAGAGAGCAGCCAGGATTGGGGTGATGAGAGAAGAGGCTGTGTCACTTCTTACAGAGTTTTGCTGAGAACTAAATTTCAAAAAAATGAGGGCATAATTTATATTATACAATAAAAAAGACAGCACAGATATGAAGCATTCAGTTATTACTTTTGATCATTGTATACACTCAGTAATCACTACCTCAATCACAATATAGAACATTGCCATCATCCCAGAAAGTTCCCGGTATCCTGTCCAGCCAATTTCCACCACTCACAGAGGCAAGCACCACTCTGATTTCTATCACCATAAATTAGCATTGTCTGTTTTAGAACTTTATATAAATGGAACCCACAGTACGTACTTTTTTGTGTCTGGCTTCTTTTACTCAACATAATTATTTTGGAATTTAGCCACATTATTACATGTATCAATACATGTAATTCCTTTTTATGGTTGAGTGATATTCCATTCAATGGATATACCACAATTTGTTTATCCACTTAACTGCTGATGGACGTTTGAGTTGTTTCCAGTTTGGGACTATTAGAAATAAGGCTACCATGAATATTCTTCTTAAACTCTTGCTTTTTAAAACATGTTTTCATTTCTCTTGGGTAAATACCTAGAGGTGATATTTCTGGGCTATGGAATAGACATATGTTTAACTTTATAAAGAAACTGCCAGGGGCTGGCCCGGTGGTATAGCGGTTAAGTTGGCGCTTTCCACTTCAGCAGCCTGGGGTTTGCTGGTTTGGATCCTGGGCAGGGACCTACTCACTGTTCGTCAAGCCATGCTGACATGGTGTCCCATATAGAAGAGCTACAACTCTACAACTATGATATACAACTATGTACTGGGGCTTTGGGGAGAAAAAAGAAAAAAGAGGAAGATTGGCAATAGATGTTAATGCAGGACCAATCTCCCTCAAAAAAAATAAATTAACTTTAAAAAGCTTAAAAAAAATAAACTGCCAAACAGTTCCCCAAGTGATTGTATCATTTTACGTTTCTACCAGCAATGTACAAGAGTCTAGTTGCTCCACATTCTCACCTTAGTTTTGTCAGTATTTTTTATTTTAAGGCTTCATTTTTTTCTTTAATGCATTCATCTGTGTGATGAGACCAAGATTTTGAGAATCAATTAGCACAGTATAGTAGTTAAGAGTATTGAGTCCTTAGAGGATAATCTAGAAATATAAAGAGAATTACAGATGTAATAACCCTCTGACCCAGCAATCCCATTTCTAGAAATCCACCTACATTTATATCTGCTCAAGTACAAGGTGATAAACGTGCAAGTTTATTCACTGCAGCACTGTTTGCAATCATAAAAGGTTAGAAAGAATGCAAGTGTCTAGTAACAGGGAACCGGTTGAATAAACTACAGAACATCCACACAATGGAGTTCTAAGAAGTTCTGGAGAAAGAATGAGAAAGGTTTGTATGTACTGACAGAGAGAGATCTCCAGAATACACCATTAAGTGGAAAAAACCCAGGGGGTATGTGTACAAAGTGGGGAAGGGTTAAACTAAGGCTATATATCTACACACACACACACACACACACACACACATACACACAAACACACACACTTACATATGCAAAAAAAAAAAAGCCCACTACACTGGACATATAAATAAGAAACTAATACAATATGGTTATGTGTAGAAGGAGGGAGAGACCAAGCAGAGGGAGCAGGGGTGGGAATAAGACTTCTCTGTGAATATTTTTCCATACAGTTTTGATATTGAATTATATAAATGTATTACCTATTAAGAAATTACAACTAAAATAAGTCCCAGAATTGAAAAACAAACCTAAACATATATCACATTGGTAACATGATCCCAGAAAAACCGTAGAAAGAAACACACGGATTTTGTGAAAATCTGTGAGCTCATAATGATACTCGAAAAAGAGAGAGGCAGAAAAAATTCAGTTGTCATCAGTGAGGTTGTTATTAACAAACTCCTCCCTTCGAGGATTGACAATTAAAGGAAGAAGCACTTCTCCAGCTTCCCCAGTCCAAAATGTTTTCCAGGGTAACCAAATAGATCTAGTTGATTAGGGAAAGATCTTCTTCACTAAGGAATGGCAGCTAATAAATGTAGAAGAAATGGTAACATTAGAAATATCACCACTTTGTGATTTCTAATGAATATTAATTCAGGCAAGGATTGTCCAGTGGAGTTGGCCATTATGTGACTGGTTGAGGGAAAACTGCACATCTGTATGGTGTTAAAGTAACTCCACACAGAATACTTTCAGGTCACCAGGGGAATACCTTCACTCTACAGCAGCAAGCTCGGGTGGCCATCCCATAACCCAGAGAACAGTCTGATTCTCAGTAATGGTGGACACTGGATGGCATGTGCCTCCTGATGGAATGCCATATGAAACACACAACAGCACCCAAAATGTATTCTAGACAAAATTTATTAACATGAATCGACCAAGCTCTTAGATCTAACTTCCGATTTACAGGAAAGGCCGGGGACAGAGGAGCAAGCTAAGTGACCACATAAGGAAGCAATCAGACAAACATTGAGCAAGAAAATTAGTAGATAAAAAAAGGACTGTTTTAGATTTTAAAATACCTAAGGGACATACAAACCATATAAAATGCATGGTCTGGACCTAAATCCTGACTTGGACAAGTCAGCTTTAGGGGAATGTTTGGGGGACAATTAGGGTAATTTCAATATGACCAGGTATTAATTGCTATGAAAATTTATTGACAGAGAAAGAGAACGATTATTAAAAGGAAACAAGCCATTTATAACATTTGATCTTGTTTTAGTAAAAAAAAATACATATATGCGTATAAAAAGATCTGGAAATATATATAACAAAAGATTAAGACTTAGGAGTCTCCCCTTGGTGGGAGTATTAGTTTTCTATTATTGCCACAAATTACCAGAACCTTGGTGGATTAAAACAATAAAAGTGTATTAATTACAGTTCTGTAAGTCAGAAGTCCAACACGGGTCTCTCCGAGCTAAAATCAAGGTGTTGGCAGGGCAGCATTCCTTTCTGGAGGCCCTGGGGGAGAATCCGTTTCCTTGGCTTTTCCAGCTTCCGGAGGCTGCACACATCCCTGGCTCACGGCCCTCCTCCCTCTTCGAAGCCAGCAACAGCAGTCAAGTCCTTCTCATACTGCGTCAGTGAACTTCTCTTCTGCCTCCCTCTTCCACTTTTAAGGACCCTTGTGATTACATTGGGCCCTTCCAGATAATCTAGGATACTCGCCATCTCAAGGTCAGCACCCTTAATTCCATCTGCACCCTTACTTCCCCTTTGCCATATGACTTAACATGTTACAGGTTCTGGGGATTAGAACATAGATATCTGTGAGGGGACATTATCCAGCCCACCACAGTGGAATATGTACTTATTTTCTTATTGTTGCTTATCTACATTTTTTGGCTTTCTACAATGCACACATACTACTTCTGTAGCAACAAAAGGCTATTCTTCATTTAAAATAATTATAGTGATGAGGGAGAAAGCAATACCATAAGAAGTCATATTGTGGAGATTATGAATATATACCTATAGTAGGAATAAAGAAAACATGTGACCTAATTATATGTGACTAGGTATTGGTGGCTTGGAAAATTTCCACTGACAGAATCATATTAAAAAATGCTACAGTTCAAACAATGCATGTGAAAGGGCAGATGATATATTCCGGAAAATGTTGTGTATCCAAAAATGACTCTAGCGATGACAAGGACTCTATGGTCAAAGATTCATGTGAAAAGTATGACTAAGAATTTTCATACAATCTGAGTTCAAGTCCCAGCTCTGTCAGTTATTAGCTGTGTGACCTTGTGCCAGTTACTTAACTTCTCATTGCTTCCATTACATCATCTATAAGATGAGACGAATAATGGTACTTTCCTCATGGGGTTCTTGGGGGATTAAATGATTTAATACTTGCAGAGCACTTAGAACTGTGCCTAGCACATGATAAATACTCCGTAAATGCTAGTCATTAATGGTTGTTATTCTGGCAGGTGATCGTAGCCACCTGTTTCAGATGGAAAATCACTCTGGAATTTTAGTTAAGCTGGTACTCATATTCCGTCACCTCAGGGAATCACAAAAGTCATGCACTGGTTATCAATGGGGTTCTTACACCCAAGGATATGAGAGTAATTAGCCTGAGGGTTTCACTATTGGAATTTTTCCCAAATGGCTAGGTTCCCAGGAAACACCCCATCGGTGTTAGCACAGTAGCTAAATTTTTGAAGAGTCAACAGTAATTTAGCTCAGAATCGTCAATATGCCAAATGGTGCTTATACCTATGGGGTTCTAACATCTGTATCCTGGTGGAAAGAAATGTCTAATAATTTGCTAGTTTGACAACTTGGGGGCAAAGCAAAGAAGTTTTCCAGGACTGTGAAGGATATATTCTTCTGCTTACTGTGGATTAATATTAAACCAATCAGAACCCCATGAGTTGCTGACGGGGTCAAGCACAACATGGAAAAGCACCTTCCATGTATGACATGCAGATTTTAAGTAAAACACTACATTTAAAGAATTTTGTCAATTCCAATGATATTGAATAATGCTCCACAGAAGAAATACAACAGATTCCTTAATGTTTAAAGCTGGAAGGGATCTTAGTGAGCATTTAATCCAGTGTTCCTCAAATTGGTAAACGGTCCTACCCACCACCCCGCCACTTCATTCTTTGTTTTCTGCAGGATTTCGCAAAGGCTTCAATGTGCCATTGTGCGCTGTGACTCTCCAAGACTGAAACATGGTATGTGACCCATCCTGACCACAGATCCTCCTCTTTTTTTTTTTTTTTAATAACCTTTTAACTTCACAGGGGCCACTACTGATGATAAGAACCCTCTGAGCAAATATTGATGTATTATAACCACAACACCTCACAGAGCAAGAAACTGATGCCCAGAGTGGTCGAATGATTCCCTGTGTGAACCAAATGATCACAGAGCTGGCCCAGAATCTAGGCCTGTCTGTACAGCTATCCAGAGAGAACCCGTGTGCTGAAGACCGTGTGCTCTGGGCCCAGGCAGCCTGGAGAAGAACAAGGAAACAATGAAAAGATGGAAACAGAACCTACAAGGAAAGCTAGAAGAACCAGTTACCTGAGAATGTGGTTTCCTCCTCTGCTTGTTTGCTCAACTTAATATTTATTGAAGACCTACAATTTAAGAAAGGACTCTATGTTGGATGTTACAGAGGACACCAAAAAGTCGTGCATAAGACTCGGACCTGCCTTGGAGGATCTCAGATTCTCATTGAGAAGATGCATATGAAGTTGAAATATTACCAACAATCCTATTTTCATAACACTTGTTTCTAAGCATTTTCACATATATTTCCCCAAACTGTTACATTGGGCAAGAATGATTTGTCCCTTTTTATAGATGAGAAAATGAAACGCTGATGAGAGAGACGATGATGTGGCTCTAAGGTCAGAGACCTAGCAAGTGGACTCCATCTTTGGATCACGCCCCCATATCACATGGGTAGTTTATGACAAACATTTGGCTTTTTGATGTCATCTGCAAATGCTTTGGGGGTATTTACACTGGATACAGTAAATTGCTTGACTAGCCAAGAGTATTTCCATTACCAAGATTGATTTTTAAAAAAGGTTTATAAGAAAAGCCATTTGTAACAAGGGAAGGAGGACATGGTAGCACAATGGGCAAAGCAAGAGCGAATATGATATCATGCACATTTTACCAAGTATTTTAACTGCAAAAACAAATGTTCATTGTAGAAAATTTTGATCGTAAAGTAGAATGAAAACAACACCTCTTCTCTTACCTACCAAAGAAAAATAGTGTTCAGCAACCCCTTACTCCTCAAATTTTTAAGGCCATACACACTATAAAACTTGACAATTTACATTTTTTACACGTAAAACTTTAATTTGAAATTTAATGTAAAATTTACAATTTACATCATGTAAATTGTAAGTTTGAAAATTCCTTGGTTCTAGATATCTTTAAGTGGTAATAACCACTTTTTTTTTTCAACCTACAATGTATCAGAGCTGCCAATGAAAAGGATACTAAGAGCATTCATGTTTGAATTATATCAATTATATTTTGGAAATTAAATTGGGATGCAGGGGGAGCTGGAGGCGTGTCCTTCCAGATCCGTTAGCATTCTACCAACAGAAATACTTGATCCTGTGCTGTGGCTGGAACATTTGATCTTGAGTCCCACTACAGCGTATGATGCTACGAAGCATAATCAAAGTGCAAATCTTTATAGAAGATTACAGAGACTCTGAAAAGGGGATGGATGCTTCCTTCCTCTAATTTCCTTTCCTGCCATGTTTCTGGTCTTAAGTAAAAAACATTTGGTCTTTTGATGAAATCTGCAAACACTTTGAGGGTATTCACACTGTATACAGTCAATTATATGACTGTCCAGGATTATTTCCATTAGTGAGATTGACAGAATGTTCCTTGCCAGGATAGAGCCACAGTCTTCAGGGGCACGGCTATGAAACTGCCCCCCTTATTTTGACCCTATACAGTGACATTAGAATAAGGAGACATCTGCTGCTCTAGGGGAGACTGGGGGTGGGGGACTTGACATGTGTACATACAGGTTTTAATAATAAATCATTCAAAATTTACAGGATGAGTTGCTAATCCCTGAAGTCGATACTCTTCAAAAAAGGTGTCCCCCTACAAATATTTTTAAGCCATTCATCATAACAACTCAGATCAAGTTGTGGGGAAAACAGTAATTTTTTAAGAATTAAATTCCCTTCAAATATATCTGTCAGCCCTCTGAAGAGAGCGGGAGACAATTTCTGAATTATAAATTGAAAACAAAACTCGTATGTTGTCAAAGCTGATCATCTTTGCCCTCTCACCAGCGTGCCGTTAAGTCTGAGGGACGTAACACCAGCGATGCACGTGGGCCCGGAGAAACGGCCCCTGGGCAAGTTCGCAATTTGGAAGTGCTTGGACCCAGGAGGGCTTTGTGTGGTGTTTCTCGTGGTTATGGATTATTGTGCCCAAGCCCTAAGCAAATTGTTTTTCATAATGTAGTTATTAAGGGAAAAAAAGATGTCTAAAGTATCATTCAAAAAGTTTAATCAAGTCCAGGTGAGTCCACTTGCAGCTGGTGGGCACGGCACAGCTGGGCTGGTTGTTCACGGCCTCTGTCCTGACTGGGCAGTGCCAAACCTGATGGGCTGGTGCTCTTACCGTACCAGTTGTTAAATATTTTGAATATCACCTGCACTGGCCTCATTAGTTGCACATAGAGGCTTGTATCAACAGGGAGCCCAGCAAGGTCCGACTATAAAAACTTGGGGTCAGAAGCCAACGGTTTAGACTGTGGTCTGCATTCTATCATTATAGTGGTGGATCATTCCAGAAGTTAGCTAACTTCTCTAGTTCTTAGCATCCTCTCCTCCAAATTGGGGATACGAATAATCCTCACCTAACTGCCTCAAGAGACATATTGGGGTTAAAACCAGATATTAGATATGAAAGCATCTATTTTTTAAAGTTTTTTTATTGTTTTTCAAAGAAATACATAGTAACTGTACATCATTTAGAAAATTCCGAAAAGTATGAACAATTATTCACTTCTCATCATGTAAAGACAACTGTTAACATTTTTGAAAATTTTCTTCTAGCTTTTTATGAAAACCCCTTGACAATTCAACAACAGCTGCTTAGTACCACAAAAATGAAATAAACAAGGCTGTTGCCCTTCCAGCTGGGTGGGGATATAAATGGCTAAATAAATGTTACTACTGTAGTATGAAGAAATCCAAATAAAAGAGTAGTGGAAAGTTGTACCATAAAATACAATTACAGGTCTGGTTCCGAGAGATGACAAATATTTTAGTATTTAAGAATAAGAGAGGGGCCGGCCCGGTGGCGCAGCGGTTTAGTTCGTGCTTGGCAGCCCAGGGTTCGCGAGTTCGGATCCCGGGAGCCCGCGGACGCACTGCTGGTCAGCCATGCTGTGGTGGCGTCCCATATAAAGTAGAGGAAAGACGGGCACAGATGTTAGCCCAGGGCCAGTCTTCCTCAGCAAAAAGAGGAGGATTGGCGATGGATGTTCGCTCAGGGCTGGTCTTCCTCACAAAAAAAAAAAAAAAAGAAAAAAAGAATAAGAGACATTTTGACACTTAGAGCATTTCCTTAGGTTACCGACTCAGTTTCATTCTAAGGGACGACATGACTACATCTGTTACATAAAAACAAACTCTATACTGTAACCATAAACAGCATGTGGATTTGCCTTATTTCCTAAGTCATTATGCTCAGTCAACAACTGCCTTTCCTTTTTTGGCTTGCAGAAGTGCCTACAGTTCACTGTAGTTCTTATAGATATGCAATCTGTTTATACAGGTCAGTTTCAAATAATCAGGTGTCTCTGAACTGATGGATAAGCATTTTCCTTGGACATCAAGCGTGTTAGAAGCAATTACATTGTAAATAGCCTTAAACACATACTGATATTTTATACAAAGGTTTTAGTTCTTTAATATTTTCTTCTCAAAAGATAATTATTATTACAGCAAATTGTGCTCATCGTATTCATCTATGATGGCACTATCCTCCCGGATTATTGTCTTTTATACATTTAACTCCCCAGCAATGCTGAGCTCTCAAAAGGCACGGGCCTTGTCTGCCTCCTCTTTCTATCCCTAGGCTCCTAGCAAAGGAGACACCAAAATGTCTGAACAAGCCCTCAAGAATTCTTGTTCAGTGAAAATACCTAAGACACCTGGGAACATGCTAAAGAAAGGCCCTGAGGCCCTATTCTGGAGGTTCTGAACCAGATTCTTGGGGAGTGGGCCTAGGATCCTGTATTTTTAATAACCTCCTCAGTTTCCTCCTCTGTTAAATGGGGACAACAATAGTTCCTATCTCACAAGGTCGTTGTGGAAATAAATGAATTACTTTACGTAGAGTACTTAGACTATTGCTGACAGCACTGCATAAGTGCTAGTCATCATTATTGTTATTATAATATGATCAGCCAATCATGAATGGGTGTTTGAGAAATATTGTCTATTAGTTTTCTCAAACTTGAATGTGCATAAAAATCATCTGGTGGCTTACAAATGCAGGTGCTGGGGCTTCGCCCCCAGAGATTCCGATTTAATAAGGCCGATACCTATCTGGGAATCTGCATTCCTATATATCCTTCAGGGAAAAAATGGAGAATCCGTATACACTGTAAACCAGTGGTTCTCCTATTCATATTCCTAATTCCCAAGGCAAAGAAACTTGTCTCTCAGACTGGGGCTAAGATGAAGCTCATTCAGATAGAGAATGAGAGTTTTGGGGGCCGTTTGACAACACGCCAAGGGATCACTGGGGATTCAGTTTCCCGCCTCTTCTGTGTCAGAGGCCACACTGCCTGTCTGGGGTTGGCCCACATGGGGTGAGGAAATAGCTGCCATCTCTGCAGGCTGCCCTGAGTAAGCTCTGCTGTACTGCCCCAGTGGGGCTTGGCCGGCTCCACGTCTCCCCGCAAGAAGAGGTTGGCCTGAGCCCTCCTCCCCCAACCCATCCTGCAACAGGGCAGCGCCTGGGCCAACCCATGCCAGTGCCAGGGACTGCTGAAGACATGGCCTGGAATCTTTCCTGCCTCTACGGCCGAAGTTCAAGGAGACCACAGGGTGCTCCGGAAGAAAGCAGTGTACCTCCCTGGCAAGCCCAAGAAGCTTCCATGCCTGGGCAAGAACACCCGAGAACCCTTACACCACACATATGTGTCATGGAATCAGCCCAAACTTGCTTGTGCTTCTGACCTCTGAAACTACCCCGCAGTGCACTTGAGATTTAAAGGGCGAGCTTTCCAAAAGTAAAATGACAAAGCTCTCGTTTCTCTTATGAACAGCATTCCTTCCTGCATTTCCACTTGTGATTATGCAAATTATACATTTACACATAATCAATACTTGAATCTCCTGGAACCTGATGAAGCCTGGATCCATCCATAAACAAAAACATTACATAGTCCAGAAACAGGCATTTAAATGGAGATAACTATGTCCTTGCTTTTACTAAAAAGTATTGCTTTTTATAGAAAATTAGGCATAGCCTATATTATAATAATGTAGAATTCACATTTTTAAAAAATGCTTTCCTTCAAACTCCTGTAATTTTTCTCCTTGTTCTTTCTAAATAAAAGTACATGTACTTCCTCCTCCTAAAATGCTACATATGGACAGGCCTGTCTCCAACATTTGAGAAGCCCGGGGTTACAGCAGGAGAGGAGAACCCTGGCCCACGCTCCCCTTCTCAGCACTGGCTGCTGTATTACCAGGAGTCACCCGAGGCCTCCCAGGCATACCAGTGGAAATCCCAACCCACACATCCAGATTTTTTTTGCACAGCTGTCCTTTGGCCTTCCCCTGGCTCTAGGGGCATGTATACTTGTGGCATGATTGGCCCCCAGCAGGACAGATGGGTAGAAGGCCTGAATAGACTTAGGCAGTTGGTCAGGGAATTCCAGGGTCCCGGAACCTTAAGCAAGAGTGGAGGTATGGGCTGTGGGTGGGCACATCCCTTTGAAAGCCTGAAATCTTGCTCTTATGGGGAAGGACCCAGTCAGAGAAGGACTGGATCATGGTCCTCTAAAGTGCAGGGTCCAGGGTAGAGGCCCAGGCTGCCCTGGTCCAAGAGTGGTGCTGTATATAGAGTATCTGTACAATGCCTCTGTATATGTTACAGAAGCGAATACCTTGGTCTAGATGTTCTATCAACACATGTTCCACACAAACCACTGTCAGAGATTTCAAGGTTCTAGAAGGCAGGAACCAGAGAGATAACATTTTCTTTGTATAGCACCTACTTTATTTAGGCAGAAATACCTCACGACGTTGCAGTGCAAATATGACTATGTCAACTGAAAGGGGGATAAGGAAATACTTATTTGGAAGTCATTGTATGAGCAAGGTTGTGATACTGCTAAAAAATACAGATGTCAAAAAATATCTCACCAACAAAGATTCAGACAGAGATTCGGAGGTTCCTAAATCACTTTCTTGTACATGTCCCCAAGCTTCCTTCCTTGAGTGCCCTGCTCATCTTCAAGATAATACTCAGCACCTCCCTCTTCTGGAAGCCTCCAAGCTCTCAGGCCAGGCCAGGTGCCCCACAGCTCTTATCACCTGGCACTGCAATTACTCCCTGCCCATCAGCCTCCCCACTAAACCGCTGCACCCTGAGTTCTGGCACTGCATCTTATCAGCTGCCGCACTCCCATCGCTCATCCTGGGATTCGGCATATGCTAAATTCTCACTAAATGCTTCCTGCCTGATCACCGTTTTGGAGTTGCTTTTGCAGCTCTTCACTCCCAGGGGCTCTAAGTACTGCTGGATTCAAGCAAAATACCATTTTAACTACTGAAGTAGAGAGAAGGTCTGAAAATAAATCAAACACCAGAACGTGTAGTATCACAGAAGTGGAGACCACGGAAGGCACATACAAATATCACATAAATGTACTCTGTACTATTTAAATATCATTCATTCATAAAGTTGATCTCAGATTATACGCATTTAAAAAGGGAAGCATTTGTTTTAAAAAGCATTTGTTAAAAGTCACTTTTTCAGAAAGAATTCATATGTGTGCGCGCGTGCACACACACACACACACACACACACACACACACACACGGCTGTGTTATCACTTTATCTGTAGATCTCAAAATGTTACTCTTCCTGAAACTGGATTGAGGGTGCCAGTGACACTGAGCAGAAACTGTTTATACTTACTTGAAATATGGCACACTATACCCATTTTAAACAAGGTTAACGACATGCGGCAGATGGATTACTTCAAGAAAATGGAATGTTATGGAAAAGCAATTGTCTTTTGACATGACACCATGTATGATGTTATTTCTACCTGCAGTCCAGGACTACTGGTAGAAATATTAAACACTGGGAATAACACCAAAGACAGCCAAAACATTAAAAAATACTGAACATCTGCAGGGGTCTGATAACTTTGTAAATCTTACTTAGAGGCATCTATGAAGGAAAGACACCCCCAGTCCCCAGTAGAGTGAGAGATTAGCCCAAACAATAGTGGCCCTCTGGGGGAACACTGCCTGCTGTGCTCACTTACTCTGTGTTTTCTGCAAAGAGTCAGGAGGAGAGGAGGCTTATGCAAAGGAGTAGGGTCTGATTTCTGCCTCTCCCTCTTCCATACCACACCTCTCTCAGTTTCCAGCCTCTTTCCAGCTCAAAAAGCTGTTTGTGTGTCCCTAGGCTGTGGGCTCAAAGCAGATGCTGCCACAGCTCCATTCCAGGTAGATCCCGTGGTTCAATTTGAAAGCCAGCAAATTTCTTTCCTCTGAAAAATTGGGATGATCTCTGTTGCCAGCAAGGACTGAAGGTCCTCCCAACTGCTTCTGGGGTTCAGATCAGGAGAGTTTGTGCTACATTGTGCAAGCTTGGGTCTCACTCTTCAGGAGAGCCATACCTCCATAAGGAGAACTAGAGTCAAGAACTAAGGGGATTTCAGAAGTTTCTTGCAATGAGAACTAAAAACCAAACCACCAAACTACCTGGGTAATTTCACCTTTCATCTTGTTAAGACAGACACTTGGTTCCCCAAGTTCAACCTTTATTTGAAACTCAAAGCAAATCACAAGCAAACTTGGTCTGCTCACTGTGCCCTAAATGGACATTTCACTGCCCACCTATCTTTAGTTCTGCAACACCACCTCCCTGGGGCCGGGGTCCCAGCTCACCCCCTAAGTCTTCACTGACCACACAGCCAGTGATCTCATCTTTCCTTAAATTCAGAACTTGTCTATCAGTTGCCTATATGAATTGCTCAATAAGTCAATTAATCACTGTCAAACAGTGGAATTATTAAAAATCATCTGGATCTCCACAGCTTTCTCATACCACTGCCTTAATTATTATTTACTCCTTCCACACCTTGCCTGCCCTTCACACTAGACTGTCAGCCTCTTGAGGTGAGGTTACGTCTCTTTTCTTTAATTTTCCCCAAAATAGGTCCTTGACATTACATTTTCTGAATACTTTGGGGTGGGAGGGAGAAGGGGCTTTTATTTTTAGCAAGATAGTCCATTCTCATTCTCAGCAGGGGCTGCTCTCAAAGGAGCCATTGATTAATGCTCCATTCTCTATTGATAATAAATGATACTACTTCCCCAACCAAGCCAAGCCTGAGAACTTTCAGGCCTAAAGACTTGGAAGATCCCTGCAAGCCCAGGCATCAAGCAGGAGGGCCCCGCAGGCAGCAGTTACCAGAGGGTCTGTGAAGGTTATTATACATATGCACACGTGCAGAGCCTACCCCAAGGGCTGGAAGACTGCAGGAGAATTAATGGGACTAAATCACCCAAATCTGACAGATACACTTTCACGGCGGTAGAACCAGTTCTGAGCTTTCTCCATGCTCTTGCCTACAGCAGGGCCAAGCAAATACTCAGTTCAGATCCCTAAAAAGGGGCCGTGTCCCTCCTCGGCTACCAGTACAACGAAGTCAAAAATCCCAACTCGTAACAGTCAGAATGGGTCTTCCGAGTCTCTGCTGACAGTAGCCCACTGACGCTCTTTGCAGACAACCTTGTGCTCCCCCAAACTTCCTGTAGAATGTTGGCGGACTCCGTGTAGCCGAACTTCCCGCAGGGTGGCACCTGGAAGAGCAAGTGACTTAAAAACGAATGAGACGAGCCGCGCTCCCACTGCTCCGAAGAGACTGGCGTACTCGTCTAAAATAAAAAGGTCTCTTGTCTGCAAATCCCGTTTGCTCGCCCGGTAATCCACCCCCGCCCCCAGCCTGCGCGTCCGACCCGTACAGCTGTTTTTAATCCCTACTTTTCTCCCTTGGCGTCCCGGGCTCGAGTCGACCAGACGCGGAGCTACTTAGCGTTTCCTCCTCCCCCTGCCGGGGTCTGTCCTCCCTCCGCCGTCTCCTCTTTCTCCGCCTGCATCCCCGGGGGGCAGAGTGTGGGAAGAACGAATTTCCGCCCGGTTTGCCTCACCACTCGCCGACTTGGGTTCCTTCCGGACGCAGTCTGCGCACCCCCAGCTCCTCCCCCGGCTGTTCCACGGAGACCGCGCTCCCGGTCCCGGACCGAGAGCGAGGAGGCGCGGGCTGCGGGGATCGAGCCGCCGGGGCGCAGCAGCCAAACCGCGCCCCGAGGAGCTCTTGGAAGGGCTCCCGCCTGCAGCTGGGGAATCCACTCGGCGGGGAGAATCCGTGCCAGGGAATCCAGCTCTCCGGACTCAAGCTGCAAACAAAAAGCTCAGGTCTTACTCCCTCCCTCCGCCCCCCGACGCGCACCCGGAGAAACAGTTTTCTGCAGAAATGCAACAAGTAGCACCCGGAGCTCGCGAAGCGCCCTGCGCCGCCTGACTTGGCCGGGCGAAGCCCGCCTGCAGAGACCCGGGCCAGCCACCGGACAAAGGGCGGAGGAGGGGCTGGACCGCTCAGCGAAGTCCGAAAGAGGCCATTTAGTGACTCTGGCCAGGCCAAGGGGAATGCAGAGGAGACACAGAGTCGGCAGGCCAAGAGGACGATCCGGCCTCAGCACGCAGGGCGGACGGCGATGGAGGCTGCCCGCGCCGTGCGCTTCCTATTCGTGGTGTGCGGCTGCCTCGCGCTCCCGCCGCGGGCCGAGCCCGTGTGCCCGGAGCGCTGCGACTGCCAGCACCCCCAGCACCTCCTGTGCACCAACAGGGGGCTCCGCGCCGTGCCCAAGACCAGCTCGCTGCCGAGCCCCCAGGACGTGCTCACCTACAGCCTCGGCGGCAACTTCATAACCAACATCACGGCCTTCGACTTCCACCGCCTGGGACAGCTCAGACGGCTTGACCTGCAGTACAACCAGATCCGCTTTCTGCATCCCAAGACCTTCGAGAAGCTCTCGCGGCTGGAGGAACTCTACCTGGGGAACAACCTCCTGCAGGGGCTCGCCCCGGGCACGCTGGCCCCGCTGCGCAAACTGCGCATCCTCTACGCCAACGGGAACGAGATCGGCCGCCTAAGCCGCGGCTCCTTCGAGGGCCTGGAGAGTCTGGTCAAGCTGCGGCTGGATGGGAACGCCCTGGGGGCGCTGCCGGACGCGGTCTTCGCACCCTTGGGTAACTTGCTCTACCTACACCTGGAGTCCAACCGGATACGCTTTCTGGGCAAGAACGCCTTCGCCCAGCTGGGCAAGCTGCGCTTCCTCAACCTCTCTGCCAACGAGCTGCAGCCCTCCCTACGCCATGCGGCCACCTTCGCACCGCTGCGCTCCCTCTCCACCCTCATCCTCTCGGCCAACAGCCTGCAGCACCTCGGGCCGCGCGTCTTTCAGCACTTGCCACGCCTTGGCCTACTCTCACTCAGGGGCAACCAACTCACGCACCTCGCGCCGGAAGCCTTTTGGGGATTGGAGGCCCTGCGCGAGCTGCGCCTGGAGGGCAATCGGCTGAGCCAGCTGCCCGTGGCGCTGCTGGAGCCTCTGCACAGCCTGGAGGCGCTGGACCTGAGCGGCAACGAGCTGTCCGCTCTGCACCCCACTATCTTTGGCCACCTGGGCCGGCTGCGCGAGCTCAGCCTACGCGACAACGCGCTCAGCGCCCTCTCCGGGGACATCTTCGCCGCCAGCCCGGCCCTCTACCGGCTGGATCTAGACGGCAACGGCTGGACCTGCGACTGCCGGCTGCGGGGCCTGAAACGCTGGATGGGCGACTGGCACTCGCAAGGCCGGCTTCTCACCGTCTTCGTGCAGTGTCGCCACCCCCCGGCCCTGCGGGGCAAGTACCTGGATTACCTGGATGACCAGCAACTGCAGAACGGCTCTTGTGCAGATCCCTTGCCCTCGGTTTCCCCGACTGCCGACAGCAAGCCGCGGCCCTTACCCACAGCCCCGGGGAAGGAGATGGCGCCCCCTGCAGGTGGCCTCATGAAGGAGCTGCCGCCGCAGCCACAGCAGCGGGGGCGATTTCTGCCCGCGGTGGCCTGGGATGGGACCGCCAGGGAGCTCTTGAGCAACCGCAGCTCCCTGAGGCTGATCCGACGGGGCCCAGGCCTCCAGCAGCCCGGCCCCTCCGCCGCTGCTGCTGCGGGCCCGGCGCCACAGCCGCTTGACCTGCTCGAGAAGCCCGAGCGGGGACGGCCAACTCTGGCTGATCCTGGCCGTGTGGAGCCCACCCCGACAGCTGCGCCCGCCTCTGCGCCACCGCCCGCCGGAGACCCCTGGCAGCGCGCGGCAAAGCAGCGCCTGGTCGCAAAGCAGCAGGGGAGCGCCGCGCAGTCCGACGGCGGGGTCGGCCTGCCGCCGCTGGTGTCCGATCCTTGCGATTTTAACAAGTTCATCCTGTGCAACCTGACGGTGGAGGCGGTGGGTGCCGACAGCGCCTCAGTGCGCTGGGCCGTGCGCGAGCACCGCAGCCCCCGGCCGCTGGGCGGCGCGCGTTTCCGCTTGCTCTTTGATCGCTTTGGCCAGCAGCCTAAATTCCACCGTTTCGTCTACCTGCCCGAGCGCAGCGATTCGGCGACGCTGCGCGAGCTGCGCGGGGACACCCCGTACCTGGTATGCGTGGAGGGCGTGCTCGGAGGCCGGGTCTGCCCGGTGGCCCCCCGGGACCACTGCGCCGGCTTGGTCACCCTGCCGGAGCCCGGGAGCCAGAGCAGCGTCGACTACCAAATGCTGACCTTGGCCCTGCTGGCCGTCAACGCGCTGCTGGTGCTCCTGGCCTTGGCAGCCTGGGCATCACGCTGGCTGCGGAGGAAGCTACGGGCCAGGCGGAAGGGCGGCGCCCCAGTCCACGTTCGCCACATGTACTCCACCCGACGGCCGCTGCGCTCCATGGGCACCGGCGTGTCTGCCGACTTCTCTGGATTCCAGTCGCACCGGCCGCGCACCACCGTGTGCGCGCTTAGCGAGGCGGACCTCATCGAGTTCCCCTGCGACCGCTTCATGGACAGCGGGGGTGGCGGCGGGGGCGGCAGCTTGAGGAGAGAGGACCATCTCCTGCAGCGATTTGCTGACTAGCTCCGGGGCCTCCAGGGGAGTGAAGGCCTTCTCATTGGCCGTGAGGAGCCACCTCTCCACGGGGCCCCTCAACCCACCTCAGGGGAAGATCTTATTTTATCAGACCTTCTCCGTCCCACCTTTTGTGCACTTGCCAGAGAGGGCAAAGGGGACAGACAGCCATTCGGCACCGCCCCCCAATTCCCAGTACTCACTTTTTACCTACATGGGTGGTATTAGTGGTCAAGGCCAAGAGTAGGGAACAAATAGATGGTGGGGTCCAGAGGCGGGAGGCCTTCTTTACGTGGAGAGCTTGGCGCAGCTATGAGAATGGCCTTTGTGGCATTGAAATACAATAACCTGGCCCCCTTAGGCTTAGAAAAGGGTGCTTGTGCCCCAGTGTGGCCAGAAAGAGATTTGGGTGCATGGTTTTTGTTTGTTCAGTGTCAAACAAAGGAGTTTTGTTTCTATTTAAGGGAAAAGGCACTTAGTACCGTTACAAAGGAGGCTTGGCAACTGACTCCGCTGGCCTGGTGGTCTCTGCCAAGAAGGGTGATGTTGTAAACAGGTGGTCAAGTTTAACACACTCGCCAAGGAACTCTTTTGTTAGTTGATAGAACATTCAGGATAACTTAATGTTTAAATAATTAGAGACGCTATTTTTTTTTTTTTTTTTTTTTACAATGTGAAGAGCTCTGACATTTAAACTGACGGATAAACTCAAGGACTATTTTAGTTGAGCCCGGCCGTTCAACTATTTTTAACATTAACACCACAAGAACGTTTGCTGACCGTAGGGTTAACTAAGATTACATACTTTCTCAGGAGAAGGCTCCATGCAAGACTTCTCTGTCAGGGTTGCTCCTGTGGCTTTTTAATTTTATTTTTTAAACCTATATATGGAAAAGGAAATTTCAGTGCCAGACTTGATAAAAGAATGTAATGTGTATGTAACTGATGACCCCGTAGGGAATGCCAGCATTCTAGTTCACTTACCACATCTCTGACAATGTGTCCAGATTGGAATAAATGTGCTGTGGTACTTCTCATGTTTTTATCAGTGACACGCAGTTGACTGTGCCTATTTCTCTTGAGTTGCACAGTTAAGTGATAAAGGTAATTTCCTAATAGGAGGGGAGCAAAAGGTGATTGTCAGTTGATAGTGTAATGTTTGATCACATTAATGTCTTACTCTGTATGAAATAGTAGAGGGGAAGAAATCATTGGAAAAAATGTGAAAAAATGTACATCAGTGGTTGTCTCTTTCTACCAGAAGATTGTTTTGAGTACTTAAACCTCACTGTGAAATAAGTATATATTTTGCAAATTAATCCCTCCACTACCCAGTGTTTTCCTGTGTTACTAAATTTTATCTTTTGGTTAATAATTGCAGTATTTCTCTTAAATGTTTTTGTTTTAAACTTAGGGTTAGGCTTCTTTGTTTGCTCAGTTGTTTTCAACTATTTGGGATACTTTTGTTCCCTGATATTTATGAAGTACATGTTTATCACTAAATGTAGTGCTTTGGTTTACATTAATAATTTTGTGTGTGGTCTAAAAATGCAGTCACTAAGAGGGTGTGCACGGCTAGATTTGCTGTGGTTGTGGATTTATGGGCAGTGGGGTGCCGTGGAGGCCACTGCAATGGTGCTAAGGCTAACAGTGAATCTTCTGTTTAGGGCCTTAAGCCCCTGAGGGTCCTGATGACTCAGGGAATCTGTCATAGTCCAGAGGTCCTTCAACCCCAGCCCACTCCTTTTATATATGGCCTCCATTGAGCCAGGTCTGCCCTTGTCCCAGCAGCTGAGCAGGGACCCAGGGATCTAAATAGCTGATCTTTGTTTATATTCCCATGAGTAAATGTCCAGACCACTTAAAGTACAGCTGCTTTTCTGGCAGTCTTATCTGTGGGGCCAAAACTTAATAAACCACAGGAAATAGACTGTCAGTTTGTTTCCAGGGCTTGTTTCAGATTCTGAGCATTTTGGTACATGGGAGAGGTAGTTCACTCTTGTTTGCAACTTTTGGGCTATCTTGCACCCTTCGTACTCCTACTTTTCATTCATAGAGTGACTGCATCTCTTAGCTGTTTCTGTTGCCCAGCAGTGTAATATTGAGTCCCGTTGAAAGTCTGGAAAAGACCTCTGGTTCTTCCCACCACCCACCCTTTCAAAGGCAGAACATCACTGAAAATGCTTAATGCCTGGATCTATGTAAAAACATTTTCACTGGAAAGTCTTTCAGTGGGAAATGAATAAATGTGATACATTGTTATGTTCAGTTATGTCAATAAACCCACTTACTAATGGAGATGTTTTATTGTTGGAGTTTCCAAATATTTTATACATTTTGCAGTGATACACTGCATTTTTCTACAGCAGTTTTCATCAATGAAAATGAAACATAAGCTTGAAGTCTTTTTGTCCTCTTTCACTGTTTTTTTTATTTCCATTTCCAAGGTAGAGAATGGATTTTATTTTTAAGAAATGGTTGTGTGACTTTATGCCCAAAGAAACAATGAGATGGCTCTAAAAGTAGATGGTCAGCCATGATGTGAAAATATTGTTAAAACACCAGTGACTGCAAGATGATCAGTCTTAGCAGGCTGTTTAAAGGAAACTGAATTAAAAGTCAAGCCCTTTGACTCTCATGGTCAATAAGAAGAAGCAATTATCTTGAACTGGAGGTCATTTTTGCCATTACAAAGTTTATGAAAAGATAACATTCCTAAAGAAAAAAGAATAGACTTTGTATGAGGCAGGGGTGTTCAATTAAAGAGCCATTGATGCAGTCTGGAATATGGTGGGACCCTCTGCTCAACCAGTACGATTGCTTTCACAAAGCAGATCATTTTGCGATGCTGCCAGGTAATAATTAGCGTGTGATCAGAACACCTTTACACCTTTACCAATTTGCCACGCACCAGATTTTCACCAGAAGTACAGCAATATGGGCAGCTACTTTATATTAAGAAACCACTAAAATAGACACTGGATTAGCTGGTATTTGTAGTTAACCACTCCCCTGTCTGCTTCTAAGACTTGGAGATAAGTGACAATGAAGCATGCTGATGCCAGAAATTTACTCAAAATTCCAGATCATGACCCCGGCTCCAAACAGATTCCTGCTCACTCCTATACCTTCACCATCCCAGAGAATTACAGTATCATTAAAGTTGAGAATGATTTTAAGGAAGTGGTGAAAGAATCTTAGTCATCTGAGATTACATTCATTCTCTTTAGTTAATTTCTTTGGGCCTCAGCTTCTGCATCAGTTGAAATGGGAATCCTGAAAGTCCTGACTGCATGGTGCTATTGTGAGGAGCAAACAGTGACAGCAACAGGTACACAGCAGGTGTTCAATAGATATTGGATGTATTATTAGAGCAGTATTCTCCCCTGCACAGGGCAACAAGTTGTATGTATTTTAGAAATTTCGTGGACAAGGCATTTCTGCTTGAACCCTAACTAATCTGAAAATTCAGACAATGAGATTATAGAAACCTCTCCCCTCTTGTTCTGGTTAATAGAAGCTTTTCTATGTGGAAGGATAGCTTTTGAAATACTTTCTCATTACTTAAAAAAAAAGTGAACATACTAGTATTTGAGCAAACTTTTCTGTGTTTATTAAACTCTTGGCAGAAGTCAATTCATCCTTTAGATTAGAGCTAAGGATGGTGAATGATCTTGCTTATATAGTGCCCCCCGCCATTAACTTACTGATAGCATCTCCAACTCTCTTTTTACTCTTAGTTTACTTAAAGGGATAACTTTGCATGCACAAATGCTTTTTTTTCTAGGGATTGCAGGTCACTTTGTCCTCAATCATGTGACAAATAGTCTTCTTTTCATTTTGTATGAGAGACAAGTATTTGGAGATGATACTTAACTACATTAATTACTGAAATAATTGGGGGAAAAATGTAGCTTCCTGATACCTGGTTGCTTTGTCTTGGGGCAGAGTACCTAAATATCCCATTACATCTGTTTGAGAGATTTTTAGCTACGGGTGATGTGATTCCTTATTGACACAGAAATGTAGCTTTATTATTTGTTGTGAATTGGCATCAGATGCTAGACAGAAATAAATTGTCATGCACCAGCATTTCAAGCAGCAGCATCTCCAGACTATGTAAATCCATAACATTCCTTTCAAACTTACCGAAGCTTTATAATGCCAGCTCTAAGCCATAGTTAATGCTGAGAGACAGGGCAGCACTGTTGTGTGTTAAGACCAGCCATGGCCGCATAGCGGTTATTCACCATTCCAAGTTACGGTTTTTGATTAAGTAATGCTTACCCTACAGCTGATTTTACACTTCATTCTCAGTTATGTACACTGTAGCATGTGGAGACATATTTTTAATGGTGACCGCCCTCATTCCCTTCTCTCCCAACTGTGGTGTCCTTCTAAAGGTTTTTACTTTAGGAAATTAAAATGATTGCAAATAATAACAAACATCCATATTAGTACCACTCGGTAACAGTTAACGTTTTGTGATGTTTTCAGCCTTAAATGTCCCTATTGACAAAACTCCTAATTTTCTTCCCTGCACCCTGTTCTCAAAACCAGCTACTGATGTGAGTTAGAAGTGTTTCCTCCTACCAGTCAATTCTCCTTATTCATAGAAGTTATGTTGCATAAGTTCGCAGCCAACACTGAATTAGCAAATATTGAACCATTGCTCCTAGAGGAAATTCAGGGTTAGGTTTCTGTGAACCTCTGGTCCCTACGTTTTCTCCAACCTATCAGTACATAACCTTATTTTATGTGTGTTTTTGTTTAGACCCCTTATTTAACATATATTGTTGATCATTAACACTGAACTCACAGCCAACACCACTATAACTCGTGCCTGAATGAAGCTTATCTAACACAAGTATTTTCTGATTAAGACACATCACAGCCTTTCCATGTTTCAGAACACTGGTGGCACTTCAGCACTATGCCTGGGAGCCCTTTTACACAGCAAAATCACCAACAAAAAGCACGAAAATGCAAAACATGTGGCACCAAATAGGCTATGAAAAGGACACTTGTTTACTGAAGGAGAGCTGAAACAAGAAGGTGAAACATTGGCTTGTTCAGCCTCAGCTGGGAAGGTGAGCGGGCAGCTCAAATTTTCCGCTGCTCTGCGCATGTCCTGGAAGGCCATGAACCTGTGGTGGCGTCTTGATTCTAGGGTTACAAATACATTTTGGTGAGTAGGGAAGTTCACAAATACATGATCCATGAACAATGAAGATCAACTGTACTTTTTATCTTCCCAGATCCTCCTCCTGTACCCCCTGCCCCTTTTCTCCAGGCCATAAATTACCTTTTTTACCCCTCGAACAATCTTTTGTCTTTTAAGTTTGTAATCACACCTAACTTTCCAACTGTATTGTTGGTGATCGTAGTTTTATGTTTGTGTGTATTGAGGATGGAGGTGGGAGTTTTTTTCTTTTTTAACATTTTTAGTTTGATATTTTCTAGTTATTCTCTTCAGAGTGTTTTGATCCCTTGTTACATGTGCACAGTTTCTAGTTCTTCTTTAGGGGTGCTTATCATACCTGAAAAATGTACCTACTGTGCCTTTTCTTTTCTCTGCTGCTTGCTACTCCCCTTTTCTCAAGAAGGGCTCCACCATGAAGAAAGGGCTAAGTATATCCCTGGGCTAAGCACATCCCCAGACTCCCATGTGCTTGGGCTCACTCTTCAGAAGGTGTTGGCCTCTGCTTCCCTTTTATTTTGAAAGACTTTCTGACACTATTTGACTCGAGGGCATTCTGTGTGCCAAGGAAGAGGATGACTTACTCTGAGAATACAGTTTGCTTCTTGTAAGATCTTATTTTTGTATTCTTACTACCTTCACACCTAATTTAGTCATATGCTTTTTCTATTTTTATTTTGTTTGCTAAACACACACGTGCACACATACACACAGACACACACACACTGCTTTTTGTTTGTTTGTTTTTGCCTTGTGCTTAATTCTACTTAGGCTGTTCTTCCTTGTATCTTGTTGGTATCACTCATTATTATCCTCTCTTTCTTATTTGGTTCTTTAAAACAAAAACTTATAATTTTAAACTTACCAAAAAGGTTGCAAGAATATTTCAGAAAGTTTCTGTATTCCCTTTAACCAGCTTTACCAGTTGCTAATATTTTGCCCCATTTGCTTTATCATTCTCTCTCTCAACTATTTGAGGGTGACTGCAGACATCATGTTCCTTTACCCCTAAATATTTCAGTTGTATTTCCTTAGAACAAGGACATTCTCTTAAATAACCATAGTACAACTATCAAGATCAGAAAATCTAACACTGATAAAATGCTATTATCTAATCCACAATCCATATTCAAAATTTATCAATTGTCCCAATAATGCCCCTCTTAGCTATTATCCCCCTGGTTAAATTGAGGATCATGCATTTAGTTGCCATGTTATTATTCTTTCTTTTTTTCTTTCTCTTTCTCCGTTTTCTTTGGTTTGATTTTCTTCTTTTTTTTTAAGCAGGGTATACTGACACAATTTACATACAGTCAAATTTACCCTTTTTGAATGTACAGTTCCACTAGTTTTCACAAATGCGTATAGTCATGTAGCCACCACCACAATCAAGTTATAGGGCATTTCCATCGCCATAGAAAATTCCTTTGTAGTCAATTCCCTTCTCCTTGACTCGAGCCCCTGGCAATCACAGATCTGATTTCCATCCCTGTAGTTTTGCCTCTTCTAGAATTGCATATACATGCAGTTTTACAGGATGTAGCATTTTGTGTCTGCCTTTTTCCCTTATCATGTGCTTCGAGGTTCATCCGTTTTGTTGCATGTATCAGTAGTTCATTCCTTTCTTTTGCTGAGTAGTATTCCACTGTACACTGTACAGATGTACCACACTTTGTTTATCCATTTACCAGTTAATGGACATTTGGGTTATTTTCAGTTTGGGGCTGTTATGAATAAAGCAGCTAAAACATTTGCATACAAATCTTTGTGTGGACACATGTTTCATTTCTCTTCGGTAAATACCTAGGAATGGGGTTGCTAGGATGTTTGGTAATTGTGTGTTTAACCTTATAAGAAACTGCCAAACTGTTTTCCAGAGTACCATATCATTTTGCATTCCCAATAGCAATGTATAAGATTTCTAATTGTTTCACACACTTGTTAGCGCTTGGTTTTTCCCTTTTTATAAAAAGCCATTCTAATAGTTGTGTAGTGTTACCGTGTTTGGTTTTCATTTGCCTTTCTCTAATGACTAATGATATTGAGAATATTTTCATGCATTTATTTGCCACTTGAATCTCTTTGGTGAAGTGTTTGTTCAAATCTTTTGTTTTTTATTGGATTCTTTATATTCCTATAGCTAAGTTGTAAGAATATTTTATATATTCTGGATACAAGTCCATTGTCAAATATATGTTATGCAAATATTTTCTCCCAGTCTATGGTTTACCTTTCAATTTCCCCTGCAATGTTTTTCTTTACATTTAGGCCTATGATCCATTTCAAATTGATTTTTCTATATGGTGTGAGATTGAATCAAGCAAGGTTAAATTTTTTTTTCACATATGTATATCCACTTATCCGGCAACTTTTGTTGAAAAAAATCTTTTCTCCATTGAAAGATCTCTTCAACTTTGTTGAAAACAATCAGTTGACCCTATATGTGGATCTATTTCTTGAAACTCCATTCTAATTTATTGATCCATATGTCTATCCTTATGCCAATACCAAACTGTCTTGATTACATAGTAAGTCTTGAAATCAGATTTTGTGAATCATCCAGACTTTCTCCTTTATCAAAGTTGCTTTTGGCTATTTAGCTTTTTTGATTTTAATTTTTAACTTATCAAAGTTGATTTTTTGGCTATTTTAGCTTTTTTATATTTTCTAAAATATAAATTTTAGAATCAGCTTGTTATTGCTACAAAAAAATGCCTGGTGGGCTTTTGATTTAGATTGCATCATATCTATAGATAAATTGGGGGAAATTGAGATCTTAATACTGACTTGATCTGTGAATGCAGTATATCTCTCAATTTAGTTCTTTTAAATTTCTCTCACAAATATCTTATAGTTTCCAACCTACAAATCTTGAACCTATATTAACAGTTCTATTTCTAAATATTTCCTGGTTTTGATGCTGTTGTAAATGGCACTTTTTAAAAAGTTCAATTTTCAGTTGTCCATTTTTAGTACACAGAAATAAAGTTGGTTTTTACACATTGACCACATATCTTGGGCACTTGTTAAACTTAGTTTTAGTAGCCCTTTAGCAGAGTCTTTTGGATATTTTATGTATATAATCATCTTATCTGTGATAAAGTGATTTTATTTCTTCCTTCCAATCAATATATCTTTTATAACTTTTTCTTGACTTATTGTACTGGCTGGAAACAACAACACAATGTTGAACAGAAGTGGTGAGAGAAAACTTTCTTGCCTCTTTGCTAATCTTAGGGAGAAAGCATTCAATCTTTCACGTTAAGTATGTTATATATAACAAAAGTATAACATATATATACTCTCATTTAAAAAAATAATTTCTAGTGCACTGCAATTTTTGGAGTAAGTTCCAATTTCCATGTGATATCATACTCCTTCTGTCTGAAGAACTTCTTTTAACATTTTTTTAGTGAAATTCTGTTGGCAATGAATTTTCTTTTCTTTTGTTAGAAAATGTCTTTATTATGCAAGATATTTTTCTTGGTTAGAGAATTCTTCATTGACTTTTTTTACTTTCAGTACTTTAGAAATGTTTCTTCATTATCTTCTAGCTTGCTTAGCTTTTGACAAAGAGTCTGCTCTAATTCTTACATTGGTTTCTTTATATAATGTCTCTCTTTCTTGTGGCTGCATTCAAGATTTTTCTCTCTAAGTTGGTTCTCAGCAGTTTGCTTGTGATGTATCCATGTGTTTTAAACATTGCTTTAACTGCTTAGGTCTCTCTGAGCTTTTTGGATCTGTTGTTGTCTTTCAATTATTTTAGCAAATTCTTAGCCTTATGAAATATTTCTTCTGTTCTGCCTTCTCTTCTTCATTTGGAAATGTAATTATGTGTATGTTAGACCATTTGATATTGTCCTACATAGCTCTTATATAGTCTGTACTTTTTTTTTTCTTTTATACTTTTAAAATCTTTGTAATTCAGCTTAGATAATTTCTATTGACCTATCTTTAAGTTTACTGATCTTTTTCCACCTGGTTCCAGTCTGCTAAGTAGCCCTTTAAGGAATTCTTCATCTCTAATATCTTTCTTTTCTAGCATTTCTTTTGTTTCTTTTTAAAAACATTTCTACTTCTCTGTTGAAATTCCATCTCTGTTCACGCCTGTTATGTAACTTTCCACTAGATCTTTTAATATATTAATCTTAATTATATTAAAGTCCCTTTCCAATAGTTTCAACATCTAGGTCATCTCTGAGTCCAGTTTTATTGGTTGCTTTATCTTTAAAAAGTAGAATGTTTTTCATGTTTTTTTGCCTTATAAGTTTCATAAGTCTTCTAAGTTTTAACTGAATGCTAGATGTCATGTCAGAAGAACTCTCAAGCCTGAGAGAAATAGTATTTATGCCCAGAAGTGGATACTTCTCTTCTTCTATCAGCCTATAACTGTGAGGAGTTAAATCAATTAAGTCAATACTTGAGCTGGGTTTAGATTTTGTTATTGCTATTACTGCACCACAGACTTCAAATTTCTTCAGTCATATGCAGATTTATTTGTCAAATAGCATGTTGAGAGTAAGAGTAATTTTAATTTTTAAAATTGCCTACTTTCCAGGAGCATTTATTATTGTAAGTAATACAATATGTATGTGTGTGGTAAATAAGAAATTTTCTTGATTCGACAGGCTGTTTTTGGAGATTTTGCACACATGGATAGATGTTCTTAAGTTAAATTTGTGTAATAGTTTATGCTAATATATATGCAAATTAGCACCCAGGAATGTGTTTTCTCTTTACTTAGCTCTTTTCCCCCTAATGTCGTGTAAAACATGGAAACTCTTTTCCAAATATAATTAATGTGAGATTCCTTTTGTAATGAACAACTCTATGAATTGGATTACATTTAGGTAACATCTGAAAGAGTTCAAGTGATGGAGAGTGAAGAATTGTGTACTTTTTAAAGCCCTGTGGTTGGGCCTTTTAGTGTCAAGTTGAGAACCTCATCAAGCATGGTATTGTGAGTTCTCAATCAGACGTCTTTCTACTTACCGCATTTGTTTAGGAAGGAATCCTGTCTTGTAAAAGGCAATTGCTCTCTATTGGACACATTGAACTTTAAGCAAATGCTCAACCTGAAACCAAATTGGTGCAAGAGGAGCACAAAGAATTAGATATGGTAGGATTCTTGTTTTGTGAAATAATCCACAGATGCCCTTCTCTTGGCAAGATTGTGCAAACCCAATACTGTATCATAATCATCAGATCTCAAAATTTTAGATAGACAAAAAATAGTTCATTATAACAGAGAAAATGAAAATACTTGATTTTAGTATACCTACATCAAAGGTATTATTATCTGACAATATGCAACATCTTATAGAAGGGAGAAGCTGTATTTGAGATTTTTATCTTAGTTTTACACATGTATTATTTCATGTATGTAAAGACTTAAAGCCGGTGTTACATAAAGTAAGTATGTAAGACTCAAGTATTGACTATTTGGGGACTTAGGGCATTTAACTTATTTAATTTAACAGACTCTTATAAGTATGTATTGTGTGTCAGGCACTATTTTAAGAGCTTTCCCTACACTGATTCATTCAGTCCTGATAATAACCTTCTGAGGTAGGTATTGTTACTATCCTCACATTAGAGATGGGTAAAATGAGTTACAGAGAAGTTATGTATTTTGACCAAGGTCCCTGAGCGGAGAGGCATTTGAGTCTGGGTTTGAAGCCAGGCTGGCTGGTTCCAGAGTCTTGCTGTGGGTCCCGATACTCTGCCGCCTCGTGTGTACACATGACAACTGATGAAACATCAGGGATTGTTCTTAAGAGTCACTGTGAACTATGTGAATTGTTCCCCTAATACAACACTTTAAAAACCATGTCTAAGTAGTTTGGCCTTTATTTTCTGCCTGTTTTTCTTAAGCTGTGTAATACATCAGGGCAATATCCACCGTTACATTATTCATCCTTAAATGTTTAATGAGAGACACAGAGTCCATCTCACAGCCACAAATGCCTCACTCTGTCTTGACAGGGATGGGTCACTGTTGTGCGCTGTGGGGTTAGTTCTTTGCACTGGTTTGTGAGCTCCCTTAGGATAAGAATCCTATCTTGTGTTTCTCTTTGTGTCTCCACAGGGCCTGGCTGGCTGAGAGTAGAGTTCTTAGTTACCTGCTCATTGATGAGAGCTGCAAGACAGCTGTTCAACGTCTTCCCACCGAGACACACATACCAGACACTGTTCACATAGGCGATATACACTCGCGTGCAGGGGCAAGTCATTTAATAGCTGTAATTCCGCCCAAACATACATTTATGTAGCAATGGTTGAAAACTGATGGATGCTGTAAGATGGTATATTTGACTGGGCTTACAATATGATTCTACTTTTTCTATCTTTAATATAGGAATACAGTTCTCAAAAAGTGAACATTTGGGAAATTTAACATACATTTCTTCCCTTTGTGTACTATTTATAAACTTCATGTTGCTTAAAATAAATCTGGAATTGTGTCTTATTTGTGTTGGTATTCCTATCTTCTAGCATAGTGCATTTCACATAGTAGTTTCTCAATAAATGTGAGTAGAATTTTTAAAAATATTTTAAGCATTAGTCCAATTAGGAACGGAGTTGTGGTAGGAGGAATTTTTCACTGAAGATCTTTTGGATCTACCACAGCCTGAGTTTTGCTTTCTAGCACGTGGAACAGAATATTGTGCTATACACACTGATGACTTTATTCTCCACCTAGTCCCCATTCTTTAGTAACTTCTTCCCCCACAAAACCATGACTGAGACTTAAAAAAATCCAAAGCATAGCAATAATTTATGAATTTCTTTCTGCACCAGAAAGACACAATAAGACAAGTGTTTTTGTGAGATAAGGGACATTTCAGTGACACCGTGAGGCATGAATTGAAGTATAGGTAACTAGTCCCGTCAGGTAAATGATTATCTGCAGTCGCCAGAGTGAGCAGTCTCAATGGCTGATGAAGCTGCTGACCTTGGCACATTTATCATCATTACCCTGGGGGACAGAAACCAATATCTCTATTCTTGTGAATACACATCCATAAAAGTAGGCACAATCCAGTGGAAAAGAACTTGTATGTATAGGTGGTGTGTGTGTGTGTTTGTGTGTGAGAGAGAGAATGTTTGGTTTCTTACATTTTCTTTCCTCTTTTAACTTTTTTCTATTTTTACTGAAAAGGGAAGATGACATCAGTCTCTCATCTGGAAGCTCAGATTCATAATCGCTACTCCAGTCTGCAAGACTTCAAGGGGCATAGTTTTTCCTTATAAGGGAGCTAAATAAGGCTGCAAAGCATGGACAATCTGTGTTATCATCTCTCAGGCTCTGATTGCCGTCTGATTAGGGGAGGCCAGAGGTGAGGGATGTGATCTTGGACAATGCTGGTGCTAATATGTCCCCCCACCCCCTGCCCCAGGATGGTGCTAACTGCTTTCTGGCCTGGAGTTTAGAGGCAAACTCTGGGACCTGAGTTCACATACAGCACCAAGCCTGCCTAGGTGAAAGGTGGAGCAAAGCCCCATGGAAGCTGTTGTGGGGAGGCGGGTGCGAGGGGGAGGGGCCGGGTGTTCAGTCCACAGGGGCCCTGGGACAAGGTTAAGGAGACGAGACAGGCTTTATTTCCAGAAAGAAGTGGTTGCCATTTGTTTTCGCATGCTAGGGCTGCCGTAACAAAGAACCACGAACTGGGTGGCTTAAACAACACAAAGTTGTTGTCTCACAGCTCTGGAGGCTACAAGTCTAAGATCAAGACGTCAGCAGGGTTGCTTTCTTCTGTGGACTGTGAGGGAGGATCAGCTCCATGCCTCTTGTAGCTTCTGGTGATTTTCTGGCAATTTTGGCATCCCTTGGCTTGTAGACACATCAGCCTGATCTCTGCCTTCATCTTCACATGACACTCTTCCTGTGTGCCTGTGTCCAAATTTCCCCCTTTTTATAAGGACCCCAGTCACATTGGAGTAGGGGGCCCACTGCACTCAGGTGTGACCTCATCTTAACAGTAATTAGACCCGCATTGACCCTATTTCCAAATAATGCCTCATTCTAAGGTACTAGGGATTAGGACTTCAACATGAATTTTGGGAGAAGGGGGACACAATTCAGCTCATAACAGAACTCAGTCTGTTGATGGTTGATTCAGTTGGGGGTATTTTCTTGATTACTAGTTAAAGACAATAGGGAAGGGACATGAAAACAGGAGAGGAAACAGTGGAGCAGTTGATTTTTCTCTAACAGAGAACCGTGATGCAGGAGAGTGAAGCCTGTGGGCAAAGCAGAAGGAGTCCCTCTGTGTTCCTCAGGGCAGCCATCTTTTTGAGTACATTGACAGAATCTGAGTTGAAATACAATCTGTAGGTCAAAGAGGACCCAAATCCCCAAAGTTTTTGCAAACTCCCAGTGGTATGTGAATTTCATACCACTGTCCTCTGCCCGGGAAAAATTACCCAACGTCCTTGGCCTACTGCCTTCAGAAATATGGGGGTGCTCACCTGCGGACTCTTTCTCTGTTCCTGTGTTCTCGAACATGGTGGGAACTATTTGGGGAGGAGCAGCTCCTTTGGAAGAGTCCCAACCTTTCAGCCACTTATCTTCCTAATAGTACAGTGTTTCAAACTAAATGATCTACTTCCTTAACAAATGCCAAGGTAGAATGAAATTCAGCTAAGACCGGATGACAGGTGCCTTGTTAGACGCTTGTATGCATTATCTCAGTCCTTACAGAAGCCAACAGTATTATTATTCCCATTTTCCAGATGAAGCAATCAAGGCTCAGTGTTCAGCGACTTGCCCAGGGGCTCACAGGGGTCAAGTGACAGTTGATTTCTATGCCCTCCATATTCTTTTCACTCTCCCTTATTGCTGCCCTAAGTATCTGAGGGCAAATCTTTGAAGGATGTGGATTTTTAAAAAAAAAAACTTAAATATCACATTGAGGTAAGAATTCATTTTACCCCTTTGAGCCTCCAATGTAAAGTGAGGAGACTGGATTTAGATGATCTCTATGCATCCATGTAGTCCTAAAATGCATCTAATATTATGATTTTTATTTTCTGTTTTGGATGTAAGAAGGAGAGGATGTAGGCTGTCAGTCTGCTTTTTTTTTTTTTTTAAAGATGGAATTTTAACATCTCCTTGTGGAATTTCCTGGTTCTCAACCAAGTATGTAGATCTTGTCTCTCAGAAGCTTGTCTATTTTTGACTGCAATGGGATCATAATCTGGTTATTTGCGGGCAATCTCTTTGGAGCTTCATATTTTTCTTTCCTCTTCTTCAAGTACCCCTGTGCTTCACTGCTCCCGCAGATGTTCAGAACTGACCACACGCAGCCTCGTTTGCACCCAGCAGTAGCCAGTCTCCCTGGCCAGGGAAACATGCCCGCCTTTCTCTACTGAGATCGCCCTCTGCTCTGGGCATGTCCCCTGTGGATCAAGGAACAGGCTTTGACTAATTCGGTTCACGAAGACTCGCTTGTTTGTGGATATGGTAATGACGCCAGTAAAATTCAATTACTATATCCCAGAGGACTGTAGCAAGCGATAATAAATTAGGAAACATGAGCTTTGGAGTATCTGAACTGAAATTATAATGGGGCTATTGAAAAACAAACAAAAAATCCTAAGCATTCATTTAATAATAGATGCTGCAGTTGTCCCCACCAAAAATTAGTTCATCAACTAACCCTTTGTTCTTGTCATAAAAGGATATGCCTTAGACACAGCCAAGAACATTCTATCTTAATTACTTGGTATTGTTGTCGCCCCCAGAGCACACCTGGCTTCGGGGTAACTGGTGCAGGGAGGAAACAGCCGCCTGTAAGGGCCTCCCAAGGCCACGGCAGTAATCCGTGCTGCGCTCACAGATGCTCACCGCCCATGGCCGTGGGTTTCAGGTTGCCATCCAGGGCTGCGGTTTGAATGGAGGTTGTAACCTCAGAAGGTCCAGCTAGCACTTAACCACTGACATCCATCAAGAATGTCAAGGCTCGCATTGTCTCATTAATTTGAACCAGCTTTTCTGCCATCAGATCCTTTTTCATTCCTAACCTCTCCATCCTGTCTTTCTTCCTTCGTGGAGCAATTTATAGCCCCTACGGTTTACGCCTTCCGCCTGTGAGTTAGGCCTAGAAGGCCTCTATTGGGGAAAAGGTGCCTTTGCTCTCCTCCATGCCATAAGTGAAACTTGCAGAATTAGTTGACATTTCTTCTCCAACATGAATATCAAGCGCATGAAGGGAGAAAGAACATTTAAGGCAGTCTGGATATAGCTGCAGACTCTATTTTGCAGATAATTTTAAAGTTGAAATGGTTTGTCATTGCTATCTTCCTTCCCTTTATTTTCTTTCTCATCCAGATTCCAGCATCCAAGTGTGTAACACAGAATTGGCGAACAGAGGAGATATGGAGAAGATGACAAAGGTGCTAGAAAAATTTCTGAACTCAGAATTTAGTAGCAGGTCATTTTCCACCCGTAGTAGATATTTTGGGGCGTATCTACGAGACTGAGCCCTTTTCTTGGAGAATCGCTCCTCGCTCCCCACCGCCAAGTGAAGGACTGTAAGTGTGGATTGTGTTTACTTTCCGTGACCCCCCAAGGCTGCCAGCTCATGACCCAAGCCGGGCACAACAGGATCTTTCTCCGGGAGCTGGAATGTCAGCAGGTTGTTTGGTTGTGCTGGAGCCGGGAAGGGGTAGAGCTCTGGAGTTTGGGGCCACCATTTTCAGCTATGTGTACAGAGAGGTGGAAAGAGAGGGGGTGGATAGTTTTGCCACGAATCAGAGATGTCGAGAGAAGCAGAGTCCAGAGACTGTCCACCCCCAGAGAGACGGGCAATTTACTGCCTTGCTTCAGGGTAGCTATCCACTTCCTACTTCCAGACCCTTGTGAAGCCTGGCTGTACTCCATGGGGTACGCTTCAGTTCTCCTAGTAAAGTTTCCTTTTTCCTTTGGTTGGTCTCAATAGGTTGTTGTTGTTGGTGGTGGTGGTGGTGTGTGTATGTGTGTGTGTGTTTGTGTCTGTGTGTGTGTAAACTGGCAAAGAGCCCTAAGACATTACCATCTAACATTTTCTTGGGCTTGGATGGCATTGGAGGACAGCATCATGAATGGCTCTAGCACGATGCTTTGAATACAGAAGGTCCCATTAAATATGTGTTGAATGGATGGTCACAGTAGACCTGGCAGCGAGAGTGGCCTTAGGTAGACGGGTGAACCTTTTATAAAGGATGACCCTCCGTTTCTCCTTTGCCTCCCCCCAGCTCTTGCCTGTGTCCTCTCTGCAAGACCTTGTGCCTGCTGCTGCATATTAGGCCTCAAACCTTCATTCTCTTTTAACGAATTTGCCTCTTGGCCAATGCCCGCTGCACGTCCGTCTTCTCAGTGCCTTGAAAAATGTTTTCTAGGATGTTCACAGTTGATAAAAATTTAATGTATTTTTTCATCAGGGGTAAGGAACTAGCAATTTGTGGTACACTATCTTAGGACTTGTCAAAATTAGGGGTAATTTTTTCCATCACAAAGAGACGGAAGTTTCAAGACATCAAGAGACAAAAAGCAGCCAAAGGATTCTATTGTCCCTTTATTTCCAGTGAAATACAACGCTAAGCAGTGTTCATATTTTACCCACACTGCTTCCTGTCTTCTGCCAAAGGAAGGATTTCATCCAACGTCCCAGCTGTTCTGGAGCCTGCATGGGGTGGCTGGCTGGGAAGGAGGGACACACAGAAGGGTTTTGCTCACTTGCCACAGCTGCGCTTAGGGCCTCTGTGCAGGCAATCAAGCGACCTTCCCTTAGGGCAGAAGCCTGTGGAAATGTCCAGTCTGGCTCTCCTCATTTGGCAAATTGAAGGGCAAATTCCTTCCCTTATCTATTAGAAAATGAATGAGCAAGCACAACTTCTAAATAAGGGGAGACTTAAAGAGGAGATTATATTTCCTTTTCCTTGGTATTAGTTATCTTCAGGAAAAAGGGCGTGGGTCTTGGTGTAACTTGTTTCAGAAGTACAGTCACAGTTTATCAACATCTTATGTTCTCCTTAGAAGGAAAAAATCAGAATATGAGGAGTTTGGACCAACTATAACACAAACCTAGGTGTGGCAAGCCCTGTGCTAGGTATTTTTCCATGTACGTCATTTAAATGTCACAGTGGTCCTACAGTGTGACTACATTACTACTAACTCTTTAAGAAGTTAGTGAATGCCTAAAAGGCAGCACAGCTGGTAAGTTAAAAAGCTGGTAAGCAAAAAAGCTGGTAAGTAAAAAAAAGGTCACACAGCTGGAACGTGGCCCCAAGTTTACCTGACTCTTAAAACTATGCTAATTCCATTACACTCTAATGCAGTGTTTCTTGAAATTGTCTGCTGAGACTCCTCAGGGTGAGTTCTTGTTAAAAATCCAATCCAGGGCCCATCGCAGAGCTAATAAATCAGAATCTCCTAGAAACAGGTACAGGAATTCATCTCCAGTGAATCTTATCAGGGAAGTTAGATAAATGCTGCTAGAATGTCTTACATTTTTTTTTTAAACCCAGTAAGGTAGGTGCTAAGAAAATCTTTTCTCTTTTTAGTAAGCTTTTTATTTTGGAATAATTTTAGATTTACATGTAAGTTGCAAAGGTAATGAGAGAGTTCCCATATACCTTCTCTCACCTACTCCCCCCTAACGTTAAGATCTTACACACCACGGTATATCTGTCAAAACTAGGAAACTGGGGCTGGCCCCATGGTGTAGCGGTTAAATGTGTGCACTCCACTTCAGCAGCCTGGGGTTTGCAGGTTCGGATCCTGGGCGAGGACCTGCTCACTGTTCATCAAGCCATGCTGAGGCAGCGTCCCATATAGAAGAGCTACAACTCTACAACTATGATACACAGCTATGTCCTGGGGCTTTGGGGAGAAAAAGACAAAAGAGGAAGATTGGCAACAGATGCTAGTGCAGGGCCAATCCCCCCCCCCCAAAGCCCATACTCCATTCATTTAAAAACAAAAGAAAACAAAACTAGGAAACTAACACTGATGAATTAGTATTAACTGTATTAGGCAACCACTTATCTTGGAAATGACGATGTAGAAGGAAAGGGAAAGAGGACAGCCTATAGCTCCTTTTTCTTTCCTTATTTCTCAGGATGTTGAAGGCAGACAGTGTTGATAGAAGGTGTGTGACCAAGAAGCAAGTTGAGCCCATTTTGTGCAGTATTTCAATTGTTCTGATGAAAACAAAATAGACATGCACATAGATCTTGGCTATTTCATGTCTGAGTTAAATGCACTTCTATTTGCCTTTAAAACTAGCATTGCATTGTATAAAGAAGAACAGTAAAAATTCATACTCACAATTCAAAATTTTAAGTTTTCTTTACTTAGCATGACATTAAATACCAAATAAAAAATACCATAACAAGTCAAGAGACTTGTAGAGACTGGAGAAAAAGGAAAAAACTTTATATTTGTTTCTTAATGGCACTTTTTCCCGCTTTTTGGACAAGGGGCCCCACATTTTCATTTTGCAATGGGTCCCACAAATTGTGTAGCCAGTCCTGCTGACCCTTAGTCAAGAGCCATTGTCTTAACTAAATGAAGCCACTGATGATGGCGACCGTGGTGCCCAGGCAGATGAGTGGAAAGCTAAGTCAGAGGAAGAGGACCTTCTGCCATCCTAGGCAATTACAGCAATGGAGGGGGCTTCTTCTACATTAACCAGCCCTGCCTGCCCACATGGCTATAGGCGCCTCAGGATGATTTCTAATAATTTATCACTCCTAGATATGGCCCAGGGGGCAGTAGGATTCCTGTTGGATCTTCCCAGTGGCCAAGTGCTTTTTGATGCAGGAAGTGTAATGGCAAATGCCACATCAAGAAGCAGTTAGACACTCGACCTGCCCCAGGCATGCGGCTTCTGCATGTACCGCTCTACATTATACTGCTTAATTATTTCTGTGCTCCAGTGGGCAGTTTTTCTCTTTTAGCTGGAGTATTAAATCAAAGGAATATCTTCTGCTTCTACAAACCCTGCTAACTCATTAAACACGGAATGCAGTGTTTCTGTGAAAAGGCCGCACATTGGGTTTGGGATAGCAGCTTTAATTTATATCTGAAAACAAATTAGCCTAATGGAGCAGAACGGACACAAATGGCTGTACAGCCAACCTGAACTAGGAAACAAAACATGGCTCTTTGGCTAATTAATGGACACAATGGCACTCTCCTCCACTCTGAAATTTTCGTTGCAATGTGCCTTTTAAGAGAGGGTGTTCCTTTTAAAATAAGAAGGATTTCGGGGGCCGCCCGGTGGCGTAGCGGTTTCGTCCGCGCTTGGCAGCCCGGGGTTCGCCGGTTTGGATCCCGGGCGCCCGCCGACGCACTGCCTGTCAGCCACGCCGTGGTGGCGTCCCATATAAAGTGGAGGAAGATGGGCACGGATGTTAGCCCAGGGCCAGTCTTCCTCAGCAAAAAGAGGAGGATTGGCAACGGATGTTAGCTCAGGGCTGGTCTTCCTCGCAAAAAAAATAAATAAATAAAATAAGAAGGATTTCCAGCGAAGTGGTGTGAGGTCCATCCTTCCCCGTGGAGTGAGGCCATGCTGCTGTGACACATGGAAAGAGATGCTGGTCCCAAGCATGAGGAGCAACCCTTCATGTGCAAAGGTGACTCTGGTAGCCCTGGGTGGGGCTTGACCTTCTTGTCCTGATGAGAGTTGTGTCACCCGGTGGCAAGACCTGTGACCAAGGATCAGGCATAGTTAGTAGGTGGCCAACTCAAACATGCCCCCATAACCCTCCCCTCTGTGGAAATCAGAACAGGGGAGTCATTGCAGCCTCCCTCTTCTCTCCCTCCTCCTCCCCAAGTCAACCTCACGCAGCTCCTGCCAACTCTCAGTTCTTCTCTACATCTTGTTCTCAAGCCCTCCCCCACCACACACACATTCCTTCTAATTTAGACCCTTCTGGTGTCTTTTCTAGAATTTTCTAAAATTGTTTCCCAATTGGTCTCCCTGCCTTCTTCTACCTACCTGTAAAAATGGTCCTTTAAAAACTGAAATTTGATGGTTTGGATCCTCTGATAAAAATTCATTGTCTCCATAGCTGTGAGGACAGAGCTTTCCCCATGGTATTCAAGGTCCTATAAGCTCTTTCTAGAAAGTTCTTCCCTCATTTACTAGCAAGGCTCATTGCTCTTTTCCTTCAGAACATGTTTCAGATGTTCAAACCACAACCCCTCGACACTCCTTATCTCCCTCCTCATTGGTGTATTTTGCTATAACATCTGTCAGCTTGTTGGCTGATATACTTTATCTTCATTTGTCTTTTTTATTGTCTTTTTCTTCACCTGTACCAATGTAATTTCTGCCAAGTCAAGTGTTTTTCTCTATCTTGTTTGTTGCTGTATCCTGGTCCCCACACACTGCCTGGGACATAGTAGGGCTCGGTAATTATTTGTTGAATGAATTGTCAAACGGACCTGAGCCTAGCCTACATCTCCAGCTGTGTCCCCTGCTACATTTCTAAAAACCCCCATGCTCCAGCCACATTGGATCCGTGAAGATCTGCATCACACCTCCACACGTTTGTGCACGCAGTTCCTTCCTCCTGCAGTAAGTATCTCCCCTTTCTATGCATGTCAAGCTCTTCATCCTTCTACATTCCACTGGAGCCTCAACAACCCCATACACCTTCCCATAGTGCACACTCAGCACTGGACCATGCTAAATGGGTCTTGTCTAGTCAGTACCCTCCCCCAGAGACGCTAAGCAGCCCCAAGGCCAGACGGTGCCATTTGTGTCTTTTCCCTCACCCTAGTGTTTCAGATGGTTGATGAATGAATACACAAATGACATGCCCAAAGACACACAATCAGTTAGTGGCCAGGACCAGAGTCGTGCCCAGATATTCTGGTCTTCCATCCATGGTACTTTATTTGTTATTTGCATCAGAGAGCTCCTTCGAGAAGACAGTCTACCGAGTTCCCTGATACCCACAATGTAGTTTCTGCACTTCCATATACTCCAGCTTCCTGGTACCCAGCCTGTATTCTTTCTCCCCAAAACAAACCTTTCCTTAATTTGTCATTCTCCTAATTCCCTACATTAATCACAATGTCATCTGATTAATTCGTTTTCATGAAGCGGCTGTTAAAGCTCAGAGAGATTTTAGGCATGAAGATTTTGTTGAGATTTGCAGATGTTTTGAAGTTACTGAAACCAAAGGGATACATCCTGGGCACATTTACAGAACACTTTTTGGCGTCTGTTCCATGAATGCATTTTCTTTACCATTAAAATTTTTAAACACATGTAAAAGTAGCAAGAATAGTACAATAGTAGGAAGAGTACAAACTTCATAGATTCGTCACTCAGATTAACAATGATCAATGATTTGCAACATTTCCTTTTTTTTATTCTTTGTTGAATTATTTTAAAGCATATCCCAAACATCATATCATTTTATCCTACTTCAAAGTGTCTCATTTTTTTTAACATAACCATAGTACCTTTATCATCCCTAACAAAATTAACAATAATTTCTTGGAAACAAAATAAAATTTCCATGGAGGTATTTGGGGTACAGCTTCTCTGTACCTCTCTAACTGTATAACAGAAGAGAAATAACCCCCACTAAAGAAGCATATGTGCATCCCTTTTACTGCCTTACACGGTTTAGGTGAAAGTTTGAAATGTACCCATATTTTTTTTCCTGGTTGGGTGGTGCTTCATGGGACTTTCTTATTAGTCTGGAATTTTCTCCTCTCAGGCTCTCAGTAGACATTGGCTCTGGAGAGCTGCATTCTCTCCGTGGCCCATCCCCAGGCCGTCCTCACACGATCCAGGCCCTTTGAGGGCTGGCACCTCCGCTCACCATCTACAGGCAGCCTATGTGCCAAGGTCAAGGTTGAACTTAGATGACCAGGTATTTTCATTTTTTGTCTTCCTTATTGGCCCTGGCATCTCATAAGCACTGTGACCAGGTAACAACAAGAAGACATTCAGCTCAGTTAAATCAATAACATTCAAGTTTAAACTTTCAAAATCCTGATATCACCTACAGCATCCACAGGGTCGGGAAGACAGCACCAAAGAGACACCAGGTCTGGATGTCAAAACACCTGGCAGAGCCTTCCCTGCCTCACAAGAAAGCACTTGGCCGGGGGCATGTCTTCCCCACAAGATCCTCTGGCTGCTCCCAAGGCCAATGCCCGTGGTGCCATCACTGCTCACAGCCTCCCAGATTCGGCAGGACCCAATTCCTCCCCCTGCCCCCTCCCTCTTCCCACCCACCCTCAAAGCTCATTTCCCTTCCTTCTGGAGCCCTGCTGTTTTCTCCTGTTGCTAAGCAGCGTGGTGCTCTCTGGCAGTGCTTGCTGCCGCCTGTCCACTCCCGCCTGATTCAGATTATCCAGATTAACCCTGTGTGGCTGGACATAGTTTGGGCCGTGTGACAGTCTGAAGAGTCACATCAAGGGGGTCAGTAACAATCCACACTTTGCACCCCCTGGTGCCTTGTCCTTTCTCGGGGGAAAGGAAGCGTGATGGCTGAGGGCTCCGTGACCACACACACTTGACCTTGAGTTCTGGTCCCACCAATTAGTAACTGAGTGACTTAGAAACTTCTAGGTGGTTACTCGCCCTCTCCAACTAAGTCTTGGTTTTCTTATCTGTGAAAGAGGATGCTAAGATAATGGTTTCTGCATTTGTCTCTACTCTGAGGATCAAATGACTTAAAGTGTGCAGAGTGCTCAGTACAGGGCCTATTATGTAGTGAGAACTCAAGATGCATTAGCTGGTAGTAATACAATCTGCCCGGCACTGCCGTATCTATCATTGGCTTTCACAACAGTACTAGTTACTTGGTTGAGGTAACTGTTAATACTTCCATTTTGAGGGTGGAAAACACAGGCACAGAGAGGTAAAGCAACTTTCTCAAAGGCAAACAGCTCAACTAATGTTGGGGTCAGACTTGTTTTGTGTTTTTCCTACTTTGTCGCTGGGCCCCTGAGATGTCTAAGTCAAGATCAACCCCACCCAGACCTTCCTTTGGGGAAGAGAATTTATTTGGAAGCAATTGACCCCATGGGCCTTGTTTCCCACTTTGGAACAATGTAATTTTCGATCAATATTAAATCATGCCCAAGATGAAAATACGCGTGCATCCGTTTCCATGTCTGGTATATTGAGAATGGACAAATAATTAGGACTTCAATCCAAATCAGAACATGAGGACCAGAAAGGAAAAACTGACCTTGAAGTACACGGTATTGAATCCCTACATCCAATCTGTAGAAGTGACCGGGGTGTAGGAAAGCTGAGTTTCACCAAAGAAAAGGTAGTAAGAGGGTATCATGCTACCATGGAAAAGTAAAATTTTCAGTCTTTTCCTCCAGCTTCCTAATGATTCTAATTATACTGCTTCCACTTTTTAGACTGGTTAATTCAGCCAGTTTCCAAGGAGGCAGATGCTCAGATTTGATGCCTGAAACTACTATTTCCCTTAGTTCTGTTTTGTAGCCCTAGGCTGCACTTGACCCCAGCCTGGTCCTGGACTCTCAGGGGTGGACTGTGGCTTTCAACTCTTTTGGAGGATCAGCTCTAAGACTATACAACACTCAGTGGCATTTAAGTACCACTTTCATAATTTTTGTTATATCCCAAACCATTATTTAGTTAATATTTTCTTTAAATTCACTCACTTCTTTTATAATTAAAAAAAATTAAAATTCATTGTATTAGTCAGGATAGGGGGGGCTTTGTTGCAGTAACAAATAAACCCTAATATCTCAGTGGCTTACCAGAGCAAAGGTTATTTTTCATTCATGCAAAATCCGATGTGAGTCTGATGACTTTCCAGGGCAGGTTTTCTTGAACATGACTTTTCAGATAGCGACTCTTACTTCCAGGCTCCCTCTATCTTATAATGCCACCATCTCAAAATGTGGTGAAGGGGTTCAGGATATGCTACCCCAAAATGTGCTGCTTTGGTGTACTGACATTTTGAACTGAAGGCACTTGAAAAACAGCAAATGCAGGGAAAGTGTTTCTCTGAATTCCCCTTACCTGCCTGACGACGGACTCTCCAGACAGAACTCAGTTGTCATAAATCCTCTCCCAGGGAGTTTCATCAACCAGAAAAGATTGACTCATTGCAAGAGAGGAGACTAGAAGTCCACACCACACCCAGACATGCTTTGTCACAAACAATCATACCTCCCATCCATTCTTCTAAGGGCCCATTCATCTTTCCTAAAAATCATTTACTCGCTCCTAGGTTGCCTTGCCCTATTAAGATGCTCTGTAAGCTCTCAAATCTCACTGCTCTTTTGAGTATTCATATTTTTTCCTGTGATGCCTCCATACACATAATATTAAAAATTAATAAATTCGTATATCTCTTCTTTTGTCAGTCTGCCCATTGTCAGTTCGTTTTATAGACCCAGCCATTGAACCTAGGAGGGTGGAGGGAAAGTCTTTCCTCTACAGCGGCATTCCAGGGTCACTGAGGCAGGGGAGAGAGAGGCTGGAGGGCTGCTCACTGGCTCATGAACGTCTCAGTCCAGAAGTGACATGGGTTGTTTCCACTCACATTTCACTGTTGAGGACCAGCCACATGGCCCCTCCTAACTGCCAAGGGGCCCGGCAGTGGAGCAGAGCTGTTGGGGTATTTGCTGAGCACAACTGCCTCTGCCACAGGATGGAAAACGGAAAACAGATGTTATCACTTGCTGTGAATAAGAGATAGTCATAAATAGATGTAATAAAAACAATGTATTAAATTCTAGGTAGATATTTTTGCCTACTAAACATTCTGATTCTCAGGTTTATTTAGTTTGTCCAAGAGATGTTAGAGGGTGGGGACAAAGAAAGAGAGAGAGAGAAGTTGAAGACATATTAGCACCACTTGGAGACTTTCTCCTTGAAGGAATCAGAAAGTTTGAAGGATAATTGAAAGAGGAATGACTTTCTTGTTATATGACTGAGTGTTGTTGAATACCTTGCCTGTGTCCTATCTAAGCTCATCTCTCCTGCCACCTGAAATCTTCTGATGGACAGCAGTGGTCCACACGCCTCACTCTGGGAATGCTGCCTCATGGGCCTGGGTCAGCGTCTCTCTCCAGGGCAGCAGCAGGCGTTTATGAGGTTTGCTGTGAGCTGAGCCCAGAGCTGCGCTCCGGCTGCTGAGGGCGCAGAGTTGATAATGACTGTCCTTGCCCTTAAGGTTTCATAGAATGGAGAGACAGAGAAATAAACCAATAGCTACAATACAGTGTAAGAAGTGCATTCAGGAACCACAAGGTATTATTGGAGTGACCCTTGAAGGACAGCAGATTTTTCAAGAAAAATTCTGTAATGTCCTAGCTGTGTTGTGTTCACTGTTTGATTTTGTTTCCTTTTAATTTTTCTTTTGGTGGTATGGATGGTATTCTACTCAAAGTGAAACCCACTGGTTGAAGAAAACAAATCAGCTGATGTTTTCTAGGTATTTTGAATTTAGTGCCCTTGAGACATCAGACATTCTCAGGGGGCCACGTGAGAAGAAACGGAACGCTGTTTCAGGATGTGGGGGAGTCAGATTCCAAGTCATGGAGAAGGTTAATAGCAATGTCAGATCAATACTGTGGTTATTAATTGAATTCACTAAATGGAGGGAAAGGCGGCAAGCTGTGCGTCTGGCCCAGAATCCTGGTCCGCCCCCCTCTGTATTGTGCAGTGCTGACTCCTTTGTGCTCAAGTTGTCTTCTTGGTGAAATCAGAGGATTGGACCAAGTGTGCAGCTCCTGCACAGTAAATGTTCGTAGAGGCAAGGGAAGCTCTCCCCTCAAGCCTACCCACGGACAACAGGTGACCTTAGAATTCTTGCACCTTAAGTTTAGCTTCAGCCACTCCCTCATTTGTTTTTCTGGTGCATTTGGGTTCCATTTTTAGGTGTTGGGGAAATAGTATTAACCTCATCACTGTTGTTTTCACTTACTTATATCTTCTTTAGTACTTACCATGTGCCAGGCACCACTCCAGGTGCATTAGCAATATGAACTAATTTAACTTTTATAACAATGGGTACTGTTATCACACCCATTTTAGAGGTCGGAGAACTGAGGCACAGGGAAGTTAAGTTACCTGTCCAAGATCAGATATCTAGCGAGGGGCAGAGCGAGATTCCGTCTCAGGCTGTCTGGGTCCAGAGTCTGCAGTCAGCACCCTGCACGGTCTCTGGGCAAAAGAGCTAACGGTGCTAATAATAAGATGAGGCAGGTAATAATGACACACACAAAAGAAGTATTTTTTTAAAAATTAAAAGTGATGAGACAATGAGATGTTGCTATGCACTTGGGTGAAATCCTCTTGGAGAAGAAACAGTGAATCATGCCTAATGAGTGTGAGAGAAGGGAAAATGCCTACCACCCTGTGAACCCACCAGGCTTTGCTAGATTAGCAACTTTCTCCTCCCGGCACCTCAGGAGGTGTGTGCCATTTCAGCCCCGTTGTACAGACTTGTTTCAGGTCACACAGCTGGTACATGATGGAAGCCAGGTCCCCACGCCAGAGTCCTAGGGGCAGCGTTAGTGCTCCTGACCACTGCCTGCTCACTTGCAGGGGCGAGGGTAGGGATCCACGTCTGCAGCAGTCGAGGACCAGGAGTCCCAGTGTGGTGAGGGGGCAGCTGGTGACACCCTTGCTGGGAACACGAAGGGGGCCCTGAGTCCAGGCGCCCCCAGAGCGGATGCCTTGCAGTGGAGGGGTCTCCTGGGGCTGGCAGGGGTCTGAACGACCAGCTTGTCTGCCTCCACATAAGATTGACAGGTCTACTCGGGAAGGATGCACACTGCATAGGGGACGCATGCGGACAGCAAGAGGAGCGCGCCTGGTTTAGAATGCTGCCGGACTTTGCTGGAAACTCATCTACAAGCTGTGCGGTCGCTTTGGACCAGAGTTCCTCAACTGCACTCTCAACATTTTGGGGTGCAAAATCCCCCTGGCTGAGAACCACTTCTTTGATCTTATACTTTGGACTTATGAGCGGAGAATGCTTCCAGAAATTAGCCTGTTCTCATGTAGAGGAGTTCATATATCTCTAAAATTCCTTCCAACTCTCAGAAGCTAAGAGACAAAAATGGCGGATTAGCATGCACAGTACTATATCATTCAGTTAATTTTTGATATTTTGCCCCCACGGGCAATATCAGTTTGTATGGCTGTGGAGAAGAGGGATTGGCAAGCGTACTCAGCACACTTCTGTACAAGACTCCTATTTTATCTTGTATGTCTGTTATTTCACCTCAATGTGGGATCACCTTCTTGTCTTGACCCGTATTGCCACCTAGCGGTCACTTCGTTTTGTAGCACCCAGAAGAAAGGCGCTAATAAAATTGCTTCTTCAGAGTGGAGCCAGAGAAGAGATTTGCTAGGGAAGTGGGCGGGGCTCGAAGAACGACTGCAGCTTCTGGCTCAGCCGAATTGCCGCCCGTGGGCTCCGCCGCCGCGCCTTTCCTCCCCGAGCCCCACCCCGTCTTCCGACGACCCCACTCCCGCACACTCCGGCACCCAGTGACCCCTTGCTCCTTCCCGCCAGTGTATGGGGCCTCTTCTCTGCGGAGCTGCTTCCGTTTTAAACAGAAAGAGCATCCTGTGGCTGGAAATATCCGACGAGAAGCGTTTTATGAATGCCCTGAATAGAGTTGCTACATGAAAACTAGACAGGATTCAGATGAAAAAATATAGATGATTTATTGTTGTTGTTTCTAAGCTGGACCTCAAAAACTTCCCCAGGACGTCTTTCCTCCCAGGTGGAGAATGCTACTTTGCCAGTGCCCCTTTATTCTCTTCACTCACCTCCAGACAATTTACTGAACCCCAAAGGGACAGGAGTAGCCCTATAAATGCATGCATTTGTCATCTGAAGAGCTGTGGTAAGCCGAGTTAAATTTCAGATAACTAGAGACGGTTCTAATGGCTTTCTTCTGTCAATAGGTGATGTAGTGTCATTAGTAATCCTGTAAAGCTTTTGAGGGTAGCTTCTTAAAAAAAGATGGAAACCAAGAGAATGGAGACAAAGAAAGCTATTGTATAGAATTAATCCTTGTCTTCGAGGAGGACAATTTTAAAAGTAACTTTACATCTACATGAGGGCTTCATATATATTTATCTGTCTCAAAATATAATGCTCCAACATCAACCCACTCAAGCTTGGATGGTGAACTTATGATGGATATTTACTGTTTTGCAAAGGGTGTTTTCTATTTCCAGAAAATAAAATTTTATTTAAAGCTATGGGAACTAGAATTTCTTCTAGCAATTAGGTAAAACATCTGACCAAAAACTTTAATTCTAGTCCAGAGCTACTAAGGAGTTCTGGTTTTAGGCTATATCGACAAAGGACCACAAATTGCCAGGAGCCTGGAAGGGCAGATACTGTGAACAGGAAGTTTGCAGAAGAAGCCTTGCAGATGGGCAGCCGCTGGATTTCCTTAAGATTTATAGGCTTAATAGAGTAAACATGCACTTGTTTATTTCTGCTGTCTATGAACAGACACCAGATGAAGAAACCCCAGTACTCCCTTTACCCTGCCCCACATTTAAAGAAATGTCCCCTTCTCTTTTCTTGTCTCTCAGTGCGAATGGCTGAAGCAGCAGCTTGTGTTTCAAGACCATGAAACATGCATAGATGTTTTATAAAAAGAAATGAAAAGGATAGAAATCTCCTATGTATTTGTTTATATTTCTGAAGCTTATTTAACCTTCTTTACTTTGTCACTTTACTTGGTTTGACCCTGACACCCCAAGTTGACGTGAACCTAAGCCCCAATACTCTGGCGATAGATACGACCTGAAAGAAAAGGTGGCATCTGTGGAGGTGGATGTGACCTTGTCAGTACGATCAAGATTGAACTTGCCAATATGACCAGCATAGACGGTGAACCCATGTAGTTTGGGCCAGTGAAGTTCTATGGCAGTTGAACCACCCATCCTCGGGTCCAAGGATCTAAACTGCTCTTACAGCCCTGTAGGCAGAGCACCCGGGATGACCCGGGGGAGCGACCATGTGGTGAAGGAGACAGGCAGCTGCTGCAAACTTCCATAACAGGTGGTTGAATTGTTTAAGGAATTTCAAAACCCTCCAACTGGATGAGCAGGACGAGGACAATAATACGTGACTGACCATCAGTGGATAATATCATCGGATGATTCATGTTAACAAAATGTCAAAAAATCACAGGAACAAAGTCTCAGTCTTGTCTCTAGTCATACAGTGTCCACGACAATGTGACTCTTTTGGCTTATTATTGGATAGTCTATTGAAGCTGTCCCAGGTGTTCTAGAACTATTGTGAGAGAAGAAGAGATCCAGTTTATTTAGAAGATTGCTTTTTTTTTAAAGAGGTGCTCTCAACAGTGCCGACTCTCCTTCCATGGATTACACCAATTACTAACTCTTCATATAATCCCGTCCATTTCCTCCTTTCTTCCCTCCCTCCTTCCCTCCTTTCCTTTTTCTTTCCTTCCCTCTCCTTTTCCAGGACAGGGATGTTTCCGGCACTATGCCCATCGATGAGAGCCTGAAGACTTCTGAGAAACTGTCGCAGCCTTCTAGGAGATGAGAGGCAAAATATTGAACCGCAAAGGCACAGGCGGGGCAGACCCTGACTCTGTGGAGCCCGAGGCTTAGACAATTTTGGGAGCGCTCTTAAAAAAAAGATATGCAATTACAAACACAAAATAGGCATGAAAGTGAATATTTATTAGGAATGAAAAAATAAATTACAACAAATTACTGAAAATGTGGAGGCTTAGGTTCTTTCTCCTGAAGATCTCTTGAGGCAATTTACCAAAAACGCTTAATTAGAAATGCTTTTTGATTGCAACCTGGCTTCCTCTGCTTCCCCAACACTTAACGACTCCTCCTAGACTCACAGGGGCCTGTGCTAAAGAAGGCCCGAAGGCTTCAGCTTCATTTACTTCTTCAAATTCCGCATCTCGGGCCATCACTCAGGGTGGAGAGCGCTGAAAGCAGCCTGTGGCTGTGCAGGTGGGTCCTGAACAGCGTTAGCGAGTGCGCTCCTGGGAGCACTCTGGGTGGCCGTATCTCATGAACAAGAAGACCGGTTTGGGTGTGCTAGAGAAGATGGCTTCCAAGTCCTGTTTGTGAACATCACTTCTTGAAACCTCTTTTTTTGTGTCCGTAAAACAAGGGTAATTAAAAGAGATGAGGTGTATAGAGCACGCAGCCAAGTGCCTGGCACAGAGCAAACTCGCACTGAGCCTTTGCCTGACTGAGGAATTTATTTTAGAGTTTGATCCTGAAAGTTATTTGTGCTTCTCTTTGCATTTGTCTCACCTCCACCTCCCTTCGCTGTTGACTACACGAGACATTGAATATCAGTGAAAAATCCATCCCCTAGTTAGCGTTCTCTGGCTTGCCTTTTATCCTGTCTGTCGGATCCAATCCATCATGCACGTAATCATATTATACATTGCCTTCTCCATGAATAAGAAATGAGGGGATGGCATTTTGTTTTCTGCAGGCCCCTATCATGAGAGACTAGATACAGGATGCAGATTTCTGCTCCACAGCGGAAGGGAGGGTGCACATAATAAATCATTTCACATTTCTGGGATGGGAGACAGGCTCCTGGGGAATCTGTGGTTGTGGAAGCTGCCGTCTTCTTCGTGATCAGCACTTTGGAGGCTGGTCTGCACTGCCCCATGGGGAATGCATGGAAACCTCAGGATATAGCCACACCCGCCTGGGTGGGGGTGGGGAGCACTCAAGTGCCAGAGAGCCACAGTGCTTAGGTGAAGGGCCTGCGGGGTTTACCCTCCCTCACAGGTGTCAGGAAGGTGTTAGGACCCATAAAGCTCCTGAGCGCTGCAGAAGGCTTTGCTATCTTTGGGTGGCAGGGACGGTCATTTAGCTTCTCAATGTCTGTTTCCTTAGCTGTAAAATGGGAATGAAAGCGCTCTTCTGCTTCACCGGAACATGTGGAATTCAAAATACAGTAACGAAAGTGAAAATGTCGTGTACATTCAGGGAGAGCTATAAAATACTGCTATTAAAAGCAATAGCGTAAGTTAACACTATGGGGCCTTTATGCATAATTTCTCAACCCACTTTTCAGCAATGATTTCCTCATACTCCTTACGTTTGTATTTTGGTGCTGCTTTATTGTTTAGATAGTTTATGGAAATTAATTCTAAATGTTCAACTCTACTGGCTTCTTTCATTCAAATTGAAGTAACACGGGGAAGGCGATTCATTCATATGTTCCTCCTGTTTTCAGTGGGATTGTCTCTAGCAGGTTGTTCAAACATTTCTCAAATCGATGAAATAGCGCCACCGTGTGGCCGCATGACTCACTGCCCTTCACTACTCATTTGCTTTTGAAATTTTAATTATAAATATTCGCAAATAAGTTCAGAAAGTCTATTTTCTGTGTAAATAAAAACACGTTTGTCTATATTTACCTGTAAAATGTATGAAATTAATGGAAACAAGGAAATTCAGTGGAATCCCCCCAGCCCCCACCGCTGCATTTGTGAACTTGTTAGTGAAAGTATCCATTTGTCCCTGGCATAAACATGCCTGAATAACGTCTGTAGTGATAACAAGCTTAATTTCGGCCACAATTCTGCCTTTGTGATGGTGGTGACTAAGAAAATGTACTTTCCCCTAGATAGCTCTCTAATTCTTTGATGAAAAAAGTATGTATAATGTTTATATTTCAGAGTACATTTTATTGGGGGGAGATATATAAAATAATACATATTTAACAAAAAAATAAGAAAAAATTTTGGGGCGTACTTAGCTGGACTCACTCATCTAGATTTGAATTAATGAAGCGATTCAAGGCAGAAGCACTTTTGGAAATTGCGTGATAACCCTGCATTGGACCTATATTAAATGGACAAGCCTGAGCAAGGATGTATTTGTCAGGGAGAGTATCACAGCAAGGGACGGTTTTCTATTTTTTTTCCAATGGGATATGAATGACAATTACAATAACTTATTAACTGTTTATTTAGCAAGGCACTGTGTAAGGAACTTTACCTGCATCGTTGCATTCAGTAACTGAAGAATGAGTTCAATCGTGTTTCTTTCAAACGGAATTTTTAAAAACAAACTAGCCCGTGTAACCAGAAACACACTTTCAAGCTGGGAGCTAAGCATCTGCCTGCGGTGCTGGGGGCTCATTAGCTTTAAACGCACTGGGCGGTTGATGCCCTCTGGTGGCCGTTATGGGAATTTACGAATTTAACACAAATTTAAGGCAGTCTTGAACAGCAGCACCAGGGTGCCTGTTGAGGAGTGCAAAGTCCTGTCCAGGGAACCTGAAGCCTCTGGTATGTGACCAGTGAAGTACGACCATCTTTGTTCTCATTAAATTCCTGCTGTAGATGAAAGAGATGGTGGGTAAGTGAATTCAGATCCCCTGATGTGTTAAGATTCAACGTGGAATGCCTACAAGATGGTGGGTGTTAATCATGGGCTGATATGGCCACTGTCTGTTTTCCCATTTTAGCTGTTAAATCAAATGGGAGAAAACTGTGACAACTTAAAACAAATCACCAGAACGGTAAACAAACTGTGGTATATTCCTTTGATCCATTTACAATGGAAAGCTTCTTTTTGTGATATACATCCCATATCTATGCAGGCACACATGCATTTGTGTGTGCTGACACATAGGAAATTCCAGAAGGATAGACACCAAATTGTTAATAATCCTAACTTCTGGGGGTAGAGATGAGGAGGGCAAGAGAAGGAAGACTTTTGCTTTTTACTTTATCATCCATTCATGTATTAACACAAACTTGTATTTCTTTTGTAATAAAACAATCGTAAATAAAATACACAGATTTTAAAAAAGAATCAAACATATGCCCATCTGAAGCACAACATGCCCTAAAAATGTGATAAACAAGTTAGGGAAATGTAATTTTTTTTTATTATTTAGAACTTTAAAATATATGGCTTTACATATGAGTTTTGGTAGAATTTGTATTAATTCCCTGGTATTTTCCTTGCTCCTTCAGATGAAAGGGAGGAGCTTACTTGACCAGAGATCTAAAATATTTTCATAACCTGCTGAGGAGTGTGAAGCAGCACTTAGAGCAATAAATTTGGAATCCTTCTTCCAAGTTCCAGTTTCGCTATTTCCGTATTTGTTGATCTTGTTAAAAAATGTCCTTCTTTACAAAGCTGACACAAGGCAAATAATATTTTATAGGCCAGGATTATTAAAAGTCACTCTGGTGCCATTTATTTATACCAGGCCTTTGTGTCAGAATATTTAAGGTGGTTTTTGAAATCTATATGGAAGACAAAATAACATGAAATAAGAGTAGGGATGAGGGATAAAGAGAAGGGAGAAGAGGATAGAGACATAACATAGAACCAGACTTCAGATGAGTCCACAAAGCACACCAGTGAAAATGAAGTTGTGTGAAACTCCTGGTAAGGGTGAATCATAAGTTTGGTTTGGAGTTTGCTAGCAATGGAAGCAAAGAAGAAACATGGTTAGTTCCAGGAGTCATAGGCCCATAAGACACAAACTCATCAGTAGTTGAGGAGAAACAACGGCTTCTGGGCTGTGAAGATGAGAAAAAATTGTCCCTGCTTGACTAGTTTCTAGACAAACTCAAGATGTTGTTCATCCATTACAGAGGAAGATGGCGCACAGGTGGTGGAACACGCCTTCGTCCTGGGCTTGAGGCAAGACAGCTACTGTTAGTCAGTCTTTGATTCCCCAGAAGTTTTCATTGTCCATTTTTGATGGTCTCCCTTTTCTGTCTGCTGGATCTTGAACTCAAACCCACCCTCTCCTTGTGGGGCCTCGACTTTTCTCCATTTCTTCTTGGTCAGACTGCTCAATGGAAAGGGTCTATGAGACTCTTTCATATTCATGGGTAAGTGATTAATAATACATTGTGCCCCCTCACCACTTAGGGCATTTACATTTATTTATATTCTCTTAGAATGGCAACTGGGTAGGTGGGTGTCATTATTCAATTTTTATAACGATGGTTCCATTTCACTGGACAACATCATTTAGCATCTCCTCTGACTCTTCCCTGTATTTACAAATTCTCCTTTGGCTGTGGAGATCACAAGTGAACTCTAACTGATTAGATTATGTCAATTTTATTTAATGCATCTTGGTGCCATCTTCCACATATTTTATTCTAGAATTGTTTATTTTCTTACAGCCATTGCCCATGATATTCAGGTTAGGGTCTACTATGACCCCATCATTTTTTAAATCAGTCTTAAAACGAGTCCATTCATTCCCACTGGCTGTCTGTGTCATTCCCCCACTCCTTCCCCCCCACTTTAAGTGTTCATTTAGCATCCAGATTCACACGTAGAAAACACATTGCACAATAACGGGCTGTGATGTCCTAACCCAAGGCAATCAATGGACTATTCATCTCGCCAAAGTCCTGGCCTCAGAAGGAGACTTGAAAGGAAAATAAACAAAGTTGTGAGTTGGTGTAGGTGGAACCGTCCAGATTTCCTTTCCCAGACAGCACAAGAAAATTAGGCCAAATGCCCATAAAAGTGTAGGCACTGACATTCTTTGCTTCGGCACAGTTTTCCTATACATAAGACAGGAAAGTGGTGCTGAGTCCTTCAAGTTTCGTACACTAGGTAATAGATGGGCCAATTCACAGACCAGAGATTCTCTTTAGGCCCAGTGTTCCCTCTAGTTATTTTTGGTCATGAGCAGATGACCAAGGTCTAAAGGCAACAAACTTTACAGAGTGGGCACACACGGACCAAGATCAGTGATGGCCTTGGGGATGAATCGGTGCTGCCAGTAGCCCAGAAAACTTCTCATCCCACTTTAGCCCAGCTGATGCAGCCTCATCTCTGCTGTGTCACCTTCCCTCCCAAATGTACCGTACATAGTGAGGACACATAGTCACTCCTCCTCGAGAGAAAGTCCATGTACTGAACCTGCCATTAAGTAGCTGGTTGCTCTTCAGGAGGAACAGAGCCATATTAGGTACAGGTTTTCTGACCGAGGAGGTGGCAATCACGCAACTAGCCTTAGTGACAGGAAGTTCAAGTTGCAGACTGCCCCTGATGTTATCAATTATCATGCACATGTTTATAAATGGCATTGACGTGGTATATGCTCAGTATATACCCTAACAATATTTTTTGGCAAGTATTTTCTCTTTCAATATTTTGCTTAATATAATTTGATGCTCGTTTATTTGAAGCATAGAGGTTTGCAGCTGATTACCTTTATGGTCGATTGATTCGTTGTCAGCATAAAATGGCATTCTTTGATTCATGTAATACTTCATGCTGTGAAATTGCCTTTTCTGATATTATGATTGCTACCTCTGCTTAATTCTAGTTTGTATTTGCTTGAAAATTGTTTATAATTTGCTTTTAAAATTTTTTAATTTATATTGGAGTATAACGTACATACAGAAATGAGAATGTATAACTTGATGAATTTTCCACTGTGAACACCCCAGTGTAGCCAGTTCCCAGACCAAGAAATCACCTGCACCCCAGAAGTTTCCTTCAAGCCCCCTCCCTGTCAGAACCTCAACCATAGATCAACATTAGCCTGACTTCTGACACCAAAGATTAGTTTTACCTGTTTTTGTACCTTTCATCAATGAAATCAAAACAACTTGTACTGTTTTGTGTTTGACTTCTTTCATTCATCATAATGCTTATGATATTCATTCATGTGCTTGCATGTAGAGATAGCACAGTCACTCTCATTGCCGAATAGAAATCCATTCTATGGGTATACCCCCATTTATCCATTTTTATGGTTATGTACGTCTGAATTGTTTCCAGTTCTTGGCAATTGTATAGTTCTGTATGAACATTCTTATACCTGTCTCTGGCGCACACATATGTACATTTCAGTTTGATATAAAACTAGGTTGGAATGCTGGGAAATTGGATGTGCTGATGTTCAGATTTAGTGGATAGTGCCAAATAGTTTTCTACAGTCTTTGTACCAATTTCTCTCCCCAGAGCAGTGGATTGGAGATTGTCAGAAGTTGGTCTCGTCAGTCTTTTTCCTTCTAGTCATTCTAGTGGATGTGCAGCGGTATCTCATTATGGTTTCCACTTGCATTTCCCTGATGTCTAATGATATTAAATGCTTATTTGCAAGTTGAATATCCTCTATGCAAAGTGCCCATTTGAGGCTTTTGCCCATTTTTCTATTGGGTAGTCTTTTTCATTTTAGTTTGTAGAAATTATTTACATATTCTTTACATCAGTTTTTTGCAAATAGGTATATCGTGAATATCTTCTCTGGGGTTTCCCTTTGCACTCTCATGGTGGTGTCTTCTAAGGAACAGAAGTTCTTAATTTTAATGAGATACAGTTATGTTTTTCCCCTTTATGGTTAGTGCTTTTTTGCGACAGGTTTAAGAGATCTTTGCCTCCCCCTGGGTCGTGAAGATATTCTCCTAAGTTTTTTTTTTCATAGTACTTTATTGTTTTTATCTTTCACATTTGCGCTTATCATTTACCTGGAATTATTTCTGTGTATGGTGCGAGGTAATGGATGAGGTTTTCCCCACCCAAACGGTCATCCAATTAACCCAGCACCATTTATTGAAAAGTCCATGCTTTTCCCCACTGCACTGTGGTGTCACCTTCATCGTGAATCAAGCAACTATGTAAGTGTGTTTCCAGATTCTCGGTTCTGTTCCCTGGTCTATGTGTTATCCATGTGCTGTCACCACACTCTCTTAATTGCCTATAATTTATCTTTAACTTTTCTGTGTCTTTTTTGGTTTAGGCATATCCTTTATTAGCAACATGTAACTGAATTTAAGTTTTCTAAACCCACCTTGACAGTAATTGTCTCTTGGAAAAGGTGTTTTACTAAACCATTTATAGTTATTGTTATAGTTGATATGTTTGACCGAGTTTTATTTTTCTGTTTTGATTTATTTCATGTTTCCTTTATTTTTATTGTTTAATCTTATTTTTATTTTTTGTGAGGAAGACTAGCCCTGAGCTAACATCCATTGCTAATCCTCCCCTTTTTGCTGAGGAAGATTGGCCCTGGGCTAACATCCGTGCCCATCTTCCTCTAATTTACATGGGATGCCACCACAGCATGGCTTGATAAGCAGTGCATAGGTCCACTCCTGGAATTTGAACCCGTGAACCCCAGGCTGCCGAAGCAGAGAGTATGAACCCAACCACTACGCCACTGGGCCAGCCCCTGTTTTATCTTATTTTTAAAACACCTAAAAACTAAATAATTATAACTATTAAAATTGGTAAGTTTACAAGTATTAAATTCTTTTCAGTCATATCTTTGGTATCAACTTTGCTGTAGATTTCCTTGAGTCTTTCTGCTTTATAGGTCGAATCATGTTTTTGCCTCCATAACTATCACCTCTCTTTGGCTTCATCACGTTGTCCTTTCTCCTGATCCTTCAAGGGATTTCTCCACCTCAGTGACTTGTTGTCCTAAAGCATCATTTTTATTCTTGACCATCTTACTGTATTAACTTTATTTTTGCTATTATAATTTTAGTTTTCTAGTGTTTTGACTAGTCTCTTAGTCTCTGAGCCTGGAGTCAGACCACAAGAAAAGCAATAAAGCCTATTTCTACCTTTTCTTGGTCTCGCAGGTTGCTTCTGTGTTGTTGGCAAACCCTCTGGGCTTTAGTGGTCTTATGTTTTCAGTCCAATCCCATCATTTTCATAAGTTAATGGAAAATCTTCCCTGGTTATGGTAATAAATTGACTCTTGGTTTTAGTGTATCATGCTGTGAGATTTCATACTATCTGTTAAGTAGGAAAGGTGTTAGTAAAGCATTGAGAGAGATTTTCTCTATTGCTAACAGCTAGAGATACCAGAACCTCCCCTTCCAGCATCATATATACTGCATCTTTCTAAAGTGCTTCTCCACAAATATGTTTTTAAATAGTAGTAACAAAAACTATGAACTTAGAGGTTTTATGCTTCAGCAATCTTTCAATTCTGGATCCTCATTAATTCTTTATAAAGTATTCAGTGCCATTTACTCGCCCTCGTAATAACCTCCTTTATGAGCGAGAGTCTTGAATCTTCCACTAGATGTATGTTCTTGTATAAGTCACTGACACATTGATGATCTTGATCTCCTCAATTCAGATGATGAGGTGATTGAATTAAACTGATCTCTAAGATTCCTTCCAATTTGAAATCTTGTGCTTTTGTGAAATGCCTTACACAGTCATGCTTATTTTTAAAACTACACTAAAAATGGTCACAAAACAAAACCAGCGTGCAGAAATCACAGTTCTTGGCATTAATAACCTTTCCTTCCTAACAACTTCTTTTAGTTGACTTTTGCTCAGAAACTACTGGCGTTGTGGCAGTGAAGTGCTTGTTCATAACCAAAATGTACCTGCTCTGCTTCTTTGTGTTGGTTGGGATGGGAGAGTTAATGCATCTGCACCAGGTACACTTGTTTATAAGACCTTTGAAAGTGCCACCTCGCGAGGCTTCTGCAGAAATGGTGCGTGGCTAACATGTTAATCCACACTTTGAGGACAAGCAAGATCCTGCAGAGGGATAAGAGGGATCTTTAAATTCTCTGACAAGATAAAAGGTAATAAGGAGACATCAATGACCCTAGAAAAAAATGAAGTTATGATCCATATGCTCTTTCAGATACACAAATGTCATATCGTTTTTCCTACTATTCTACCCGAGAAGCGAGACATTTCTATGTAGTGTTTTGTTTGCTTATTTAAACCAAGATCTGTCCCTTTTGTAGAATACCATCCTAAGAATAATCTGATGAGTCAATGAATCATCATATAAAGCTAGAATATCCAGATATAAATAAAATAAACCCCAAGTCTGAATATTCTATCTTCGCACTGCTGAACCCGGGTACTCCGCGACAGCCGCATAGTTGTTTTTTTCTCTCTATTTGACTATTTGGACCTCTGTGGGTGGAACTTGTGTATGGGTACGTGCACAAGACGGCACTGGGATGCCAACATATTTCTTTGACTGTTTAACTGACTCCCTGTAAAGCGAATTGTTTTAAATGTTAAAAGAAGTTTTGACAAAGATTTTAAAGTGTTGCCTCCAAAGTATTTTGGAATCCACCATGGGAATGATTTTAGCATCAAAGACATTGTTTCCAGCCTGTAAAACACCATGTTTACCCACAATGAAGCAAAGTTTAATCCTCAGGAAAGGAGGGTTAGCACAGACCTGTGGTATTTTAGTACCAGAGATTCTTGGAAATGACCTGTAAGATTTATAAAAAGGTTCCACCAGTGAATTCAGAGGAAGACGAGATGAAATGCATCCAACGCTCTAGCCAGACTGCAGTCACCCTGTATCTTAAATGAGAGGCAGGTGTTGTTCTGGAGCCAGGTGAGACAATGATCATAAAATACACACGTATCTACTCGAGAGTTGCAGGGCAATGACCGTTTACATCAAAGGCAGCATCAGGGTACGCAGCAATCCTCAGCCAGGCCGCGCAGACACCCACGGGTCAGAGTATTTTTAAAACCAGAAAAGTTGGTGAGGAAAAGTTTCAAACAAGAGGCCTCTGTTTTGGAGTACTTTTAAAAACAAATCAGAATTTAAGGCAATTTAAAAATAACCCAAGAAAAGCATCAAAAGAAAAGGAGTATAACATGTATTTAAAATCTGTCAGCAAGAGTCATCATTTTCTAAACAAAACATTGTCAAGTTCTTGTATTGGGAGGAATCTTAGAGATTATCTTGTCCAACCTCTGTGTCACATTCTTTTAGACCACAAACATTTATTCAGTCCTACTATGCACCATGCAGAAGAGAAAACTGAGGCCTAGAGGAATTAAATGGTTTTTCCAACATCACACAGAATCTAATAGTTATCTATGTAGGTAACAAATTACCCCCAGATTTAGCAGCCTAAAACAACCCATTATCTCACAGTTTCTGTGCACTGGGAATCTGGCACAGCTTAGCTGGGTCCTCTGCTTCAGGGTCTCCTCACAGGGCTGCAGTCAAGCTAGGGCTGGGGTCCTACCTGAAAGCTCGCCTGGGGAAGAGTCCCTTTTCCAAGCTCATGTATGTAGCTATTGGCAGAATTCAGATCCTTGAGGTTGTTCGACTGAGGACTTTGGTTTCCTGCTGGTTGTTGGGTGGAGGCTTCACCTAGTCCCTTGCCACACGGGCCTCTTCAATGTGCAATTTGCTTCATCAAAACCAAGGAGACAGTAAGTCTGCTAGCAAAATGGAAGTCGAAATCTTTTGTAATCTAATCACAAAGTGACCCCCACCATCACCTTTCCCATATTGAGTTGGTTAGATGGAGGTCCCTTGGTCCAGCCAGGAGAGGAGATTTTATGAGAGCACTCAAGGGGAGGGGATTATATAAGGGCATAAATACCAGGAGGTGGGGTTCATTGGGGACTATCTTAGAAGTTTCCCTGCTACACAGAGTAAATGGCAAGACTTAAAATATACTGCAATGTATTCCTATGCTGCAAACAACACACTTTAGGTGAATAACAGAGAAGAATGAATTCCTCTTTTCTGAGCCATGTAGACTGATATCTGCAGAGAAATCCAGTTGATTTCCATGAATAATTTTTTTTAATATTGTACCATTTACTTAGTATTTTCAGCAGGTGGTCAAAAAGTGTTTTCAATATAGCAGTTATAATCCTAGGAGCCCTGTCTCCTCACTCTGCACTTTAATCCACCTATATTAGAGTGACCATATAATTTATCATCCTAATCAGGACACTTTCAGGAGTGAAAGGGGATGGTATGACATTAGAAACTACAAGAGCGAAGCAGGACCATCCCTGGTAAACCTGGCCATATAGCTATGGATACCCACAATGGAAGAATACTCCTCCTCTAGTTTGGGAGCTCAAAGCTTGACTGTTGAGGAAGGAAAGAGAGACATGAAGTCAACCCTGACCATTGGTGGGGTTGCAGATCTGCAACCAGATAACCCATCCGGCTGGGAGCCTTTTCATGAAATCAAGGTTCTCTAGAAGCCCAAAGAGATTCTTAATGCTCTTGCATTGCCTCCCCTCATTGTCACTTCTCATTCCTTTCTCTGTTAATTTAATGAATAAATATGAGATGCAACTTGCCTCTTTCATGGTTTTGTGATAGTTCTGCTGTTTTTCAGCCCTTTTATTTTATTTCATTTTTAATATTTCCAAATGTAGTTATGCAGGATAGATGGCCAAGTTTCCCAATGATTGACATTGGGATGAGTGGGGCATTTCTTGATATAACATTGATAACAGATTTTCAATAGAAAATGATAGTCCAGTGTTTCATCAAATGCTTACTTAAAAATGAAAATATGCAACACTATTGCCTATTAGTTGTCAATTACTCTTCCTCTTTTAATGCTCATGTCATATACTTCCAAGTTAGACACATAGTGGGTATTCATAGAACTTGATTAATTCATTAAAGGCAGCAAGCATTTGCAAATATTTGTTGAAGCTCATAGAAATACTGCCTGCAAAGCAAGCATTTCTTTGGTAAAACTGTCTGTTGAAATGAATACTTTCATTGAAAAACAAAAGTTGGGAAAACATTTACTTTGTTTGAATTGATAAGCTTACTACTTTAAACAGAGTTCTGAACATGGAAATCATTTCTGTATGCCCAGGGCATCAATTAAAAGTGGGATCAGACAGAGAAAGACAATTACTGTATGATTTCACTTATATGTGGAACCTTATAAAACCTGTACCCATAGATACAAAGAACAGCTTGGTGGTTGCCAGAGGTGAGGGGTGGGGGTAGGCAAAGTGGGTGAAGGTGGTCAAAAGTACAAACTTTCAATTATAAGATAAATAAGTCCTAGAGATGTAATGTACAACATGGTGACTATAGTTTTAAAAAAAGGTAAGATCTAGAACATTTCTCCTATGAAAGACTTTCTAGTACAGTGTATGCATGATTGAGTTGTTCTCTGGTGGCCTTTTAGAGGACAACACACCCTCCACGTCTATGCTCTCCATTGGGGGTCTCTTACTGTTTTCTAGTCACTCAAATGAGAGAACCAAGGTAATGTTCACAATTCCACCTTCACATCCACCTGACCATCTGTGCACTTTTTTGTGAATATATGTATATGTCTCCATATATAGATGATATGATGTGATAAAATATTTCAAACTTACAAAAAGGCCTACAATCAAACCCACATTGCAATCCCAATTCCTGAGACAACCATTATTAACGATTTCTTATATATCCTTTCAGAATTTTTCTATGTATATGCAAACATATAAACATTTGAATATATGTTTCTTTTTTCTTTCTTTTTTTACACAAAAGGGAGAATCCTATCACATTAAAAAAAATTAACACTATACTTTGAAGATCTTTCCAAGTCAGTACTTATTTGTTGATCTGCCTCGTTATATCTAGCAATGCCGCAAGTATTCCACTAGTGGATGTGCCATATTTAATGTAGCCAATCCTAAACATTTAGGTTGTTTTCTGCTATTAAAAACTAGTTGCTATGGGGCGGGCCTGGTTGCATAGCGGTTAAGTTCATGTGCTCCACTTCGGCAGCCTGGGGTTCACAGGTTCGGATCCTGGGCGCAACAGACGGACCTCTTGTCAGCCATGCTGTGGCGGTGTCCCATATAAAGTCGAGGAAGATGGGCACAGATGTTAGCCCAGGGCCAGTCTTCCTCGGCAAAAAAGAGGAGGATTGGCAACGGATGTTAGCTCAGGGCTTGTATTCCTCACACACACACACACACACACACACACACACAAACCTAGCTGCTGTGAACATCCTTGTCTTTGTATATAAAAGTGCTATTATATCCATTTGTAAACCCCTAGAAGTAGAATTGCTGGAGCAAAGGATATATACATTTTTTATTCTGATAAATATTGCCAAACCGATTGAGCCTATTTACACTCCAAATACACAGCCAACTCACACCTCCATCCACAGAGAATAAACATGTCATTTCCCTACATCTTTAACTTGTGTGTCACCAAACAGTTCATCGTTGCTTATCTCATAGGTGGAAAAGTTTTTCTGATTTGATTTTCTTCAATTATGATTATGGTCACGTATCTTTTCAAATATTTGTATTCCACTTATATTTCATTTTCTGTGAACAGCATCCTTTCAGATTACTTGCCCACTTTTCTATCAGATTGTTGGTTTGCCCCAGTCTGAAATTTGAAAAACTCCACTACTTTGGGTAGTTTTTATATAGATATATTTCAAATTTATTTAGATATATACCAAATCCTGGATCGAGGGTTCTTGGGAACAGTCTAACCATCATAATGTTCTTAAATATGATTTTTATTACCCTTTAGCTGCTATGGCTTTGGGCTTTAAAAAGTACACAAGGCTGGTCTTTTACAGAATGGATTTCAATTTTTAATGTCAGCTCTTAAGAAAGCCTCACTCCCCTCTTTCTCTTAACGATGTGCCCGCGCTCAGCTTTAGGGAACAGCATTTTGTTTCTATAAAAGCATTAACTCTCTCTGGTCCTGGTTTTCCCTGGCTTTCTCTGGATTGCTGTCAAATACTGTGGTAATAATAAAAGTAATTCTGTGCTTCACTTTGAAGTGTTCAAGTCGAGGGTCACTTGGAGAGGCTGATTTATTTGGCCAATGTGGGAAGGCTTTACGAAACTGGGGCATGTGGGTTTGTCTTGATCTAGCTAATGCAAGGCTTCAGGGAGCCTGTGCAAATAGAATATATTTATCCATTCTTTTGATTTATATGTTTTCTTAAAGGTCATGATTTACATTCTGGTTCTCTATCTCTCCTCCTGTTGCTTTCTGAGAAATGCAAAACCTGTGGGGAGAAAGAACTGTATTCCAGGATCTGGCTTTTGAGAGATTTTCAAATGTAACTCCCATTAGTATCACTGAAGGCGGGGCTCCCCAGTCCTTCCTACCCCAGCCAAATGCCTGGAGGGTAATGGATTATCTTCCTCTCAGCCGACTCCATGGGAGGTATTCTCAATGGTTTCTGCATTCTGGCCAGAAAATACTCCCTGCAGACTCGAGAGATTTCTTCCTCTGTTCTCCAGCAGAGGTCCGCTGGGATGGAATCTGGCTCACAAAGTATAAACCCCACGTCCTGTAAAAGGAAGATCAAGGGCAGCGTTGGCACTAAGTGATTGTTCAAAAGTTTCCAACTGTTCTAACTTTGCAGAAGCAGAGAGTGAGTTCTTGTTGCTTTAGCCTTAGGGAATACTTGAAGAAGGTGTCTTGAAACACCCTCTCAAAATGCCCAGATTTTAGGAGGAGGAAAGAAAACCATAACAGGAACAAAGCTATTGGTTTCACGTTTGAATACAAAAACAGAAGGGCAGGGAAAAAAGTAAACTGCAAAATCTTCCAGAGCAGACTTTTTTGTTTGTCTGTGCAGAAGGCATTTCCAAATTGAAAGCCAAACAACGGGTAACCAAAAAATTATTTGGTAGCTCAAAAATATTTCCTTGATGTGTAATTGTATTGCGTTCGAGTTGAGGTATCTATAACATCTTTTGTGATGAAGCAAGGGGTAAGCTTAGTAAATGAATAATGTGCTTTTGGAAAATCAGCAAGAAAATCTGAGCGCAATCCAAAGAAACAAAAGAGCTTTCTAAAAAAAATCTTCGGGTGGAGTTGTTTCTCTACCTCAAATCCTGGATTGGGACGATTGGAAGACTGATGCCATTACCCCATGCACTTTCAACCAGCACAACTTCATCACGTCATGTTTTTCTGGTTGTTTTACAGAGTTTAAAGGACAAAAGGTTAGCAAACACTTAAATTACTGGTCACATTAAGCTTTTGTTTTGTGATTCTTAGGCTCCAGGGAGGCCTACAATTTTGGACTTGAGTTGATAAAAGGCAGAGTCAGAGAATTATTTATTTTGCTCTCTTTCCATCTGGGCGTCCACATTAATTGAATGGATTCATGTGGTGCCATTTTTGTTCCCTTTAGAATTTTGGTCATGAAAATTAAGAATCATAACTCTAATATCTCACACTGTCTGTGAGTAATGGCAGGATGCTTTATTGCTCTGACCTTTCCAGTTTTCTAAGTTTTGATTTGCTGAGTTCTTTCCTCCTCTTTCTTGCAGTTTACTTATTATAATTATTAATGAGGAAGCAGAAAAATGACCATTCAGTCAAACTTTAGGGAATGGGACATAATATATGGTCTCTGTCTAGGATCTAACATTTGCCCCTAAATACAGTAATTATTAGGTTGCCTGATGATATGCTGAACTTTACAAAGCTCTTATTAGGGAAAGAAAAAGAACATAATAAATCCACTAATGTGGGTAATGACTGGTATGGAAATTAAAAATGGTTCAAAATCAACCCACTCCCTTTTTCCATCTTCTAAATGCCCCCTGGGTCCTAATATTGTTCATCATATAAGTATACTTGCTTTCCTCTCATTTCAATTAGTTCTGCATTGCCAAGAAGCTCCAGAATTATTTGCAATTAAGTGCTATCTGGCCTTACCCAAGCACTGCCAACAAATTAAACAGAATTTGAGGAAAAATATAGCAAACTTGCATTAGTAGATTGATTCAAAAACTGGACTATAAGCCTTTTGTTTCCTACTCATTGTTAGTTGTCTGGCACTGAACAACACGAACTGGGAGCACTACGTGAGTGGAAACTCTTCAGGGTTATCACTGGGTCCTCAGTGATGACTGATGGAGTGTTGAACAGCATGGTTTTCTCTTTGGGCTTTCCCACTTTTATGTGTTAAAGGTGATCTTAAATTAAATGTAGGACTTTCTATGTGCCTTGTAAAGAAGCCAAAAGACAAAGTGTGAATGAGGTGCGTGGTGAAGGTTGAGGCAGGGAGAGTATAAAGGAATATTTTCTATTCCATGCTTTAAAGAATATTTGAGATTGGAATCTTCACTATTTGCGGTGCTACTCTCTACCTTTCAGGTTGTATAAAATATTGTGTTTGTAAAATATTTTTTTTGAATAAATTCCATGTCATTCATAAATGTAATCATTTGTTGAGGATAAAACTGAAAAAATAGTGGGATTGAAAAGAGATCTTAATGTCACTCCGAATCTTAATGTCACCTCCTATTGATCTTTGAACATTTTTTAAAGCTTAATTAAAATCAGGGCAAGGCAGTGGGAAAAAAGTCAAACTCTGGGAAACTGGGACCAAATTCCAGCTCTACAAAACAAAATAGAAAATAACAAAAGAAACAACATCAACCAGCCAAACAAACAAAAATCCACCAAACTATGAAGTGGAAGAAGTAAGTGGAAGATGCAAACTATGAAGAGAAGGAAGTTGCTCAACCTAATAAAGATTACCTATCAGAAAACAAGAGCAAATGTCATACTGAATAGTGAAACATTAGAAGTATTCTTTTTGACATTGGAAAAAAGAAAAGGATATCCATTATTACCATATAACTCAACACTATATTAGAGAGTATGCCAATGTAATAGGACAAGGAAAAAAAAAAGAGATTCGAATTATAAATGGAATAAGAGGAAGAAACAAAACTAGCACTATTTGCAGATATGATTGTTATTATGGGCTGAATTGTGTCCCCCCAAATTTATATGTTCAAGTCCTAACCCTCAGCGTGTAACTGCATTTAGAGATAAGGTTTTTAAAAAAGTGAGTAAGTTAAAATGGGGTTTTTAGGGGAGGCCCTAACTCAGTATGACTGGTGTCCTTATAAGAACAGGAAATCTAGACACAGAGACACCAGAAACATGTGCAGGCAGAGTGTTGACCACGGGAGAACACAGAGATAAGGCGATGGTCATCTGCAAGCTGAGGAGAGAGGCCTCAAAAGAAGCCAAGCCTGCTGACACATTGATCTCAGACTTCCAGCCTCCAGAACTGTGAAAAAATAAATCTCTGCTGTTTAAGCCACCCAGCCTGTGGTATGTGTTATGGCAGATCTAGCAAACTAATACAAATATCTACTTAAAAATGCTAGTGAATTAAATAAGATTAACAAAGTGGCCAGATAATGAGCATATAAAAATCACTTGTGCTTTTATTCACTATTGTATTGGCGGAGAAAAGACCCCATTCAAAATACCAACTTAAAACATAAAATAAATACCTAGACCAAAAATGTGTAAGACTTTAAAAAAGAAAACTATAAAATTTTACTGAAAGACATTAAAAAGACTTAAACAAAAATGTACCATGTTCTTGGATAGGAAAAATCAATTTTAAAAATGATAATTCTGGGGGCCAGCCCAGTGGCGTAGTGATTAAGTTCACGTACTTCACTTTGGTGGCCTGGGGTTCGCAGGTTCAGATCCTGGGCACAGACCTATGCACTGCTTATAAAGCCATGCTGTGGTAGGTGTCCTACATATAAAAGTAGAGGAAGATGGGCACAGATGTTAGCCCAGGGCCAATCTTCTTTAGCAAAAAAAGGAAGGTTGAGGATTTTTATCGGGGCCGCCCGGTGGCGCAGCGGTTTAGTCCGCGCTTGGCAGCCCGGGGTTCGCGAGTTCGGATCCCAGGCGCCCTCGGACGCGCACTGCCTGTTAGCCATGCCGTGGCGGCGTCCCATATAAAGTGGAGGAAGATGGGCACGGATGTTAGCTCAGGGCCAGTCTTCCTCAGCAAAAAGGGGAAGATTGGCAACAGATGTTAGCTCAGGGCTGGTCTTCCCCACAAAAAAAAAAAAAAAAAAAAAAAAGGAAGGTTGGCAGCAGATGTTAGCTCAGGGCTAATCTTCCTCACCAAAAAAAAGACAATTCTGCCCTCAAATTAATAAAAAAATTCAGTGCAGTTCCAATGAAATTCCCATCAGGATACTTTTATAAGGCATAGTAGGAAGATTCTAAAAATTTGAAAGAGAAATCATGAAGAAATTCATAAGTAATTTTTGAAAAATTAGAAGAAAAATGAGAATATTTTCTTATTAGCTATCAGCATACCATAAAGATGTAGTAATTAAACCAATGGGTATTCGTTTAGAACTAGATCAAAGGAGCAGAATAGAAAGCATGTATGTATACATAGGAACTTTCTAAATTTTAGTATTTCAAGTGAATAGAGAAAGTACATCCATTTAATGAATGGTGTTGAGATAATTGACCTGCCATTTGGAAAACAAGCAAAACTCCCACTTGACACCATGAACTTAAATAGATTCCTGATGGCTTAAAATGTTAAATATTGAAAACAAACTCAAAGAACTACCAGAAGAAAATACGGGAGAGATTTTTCACTATAATCTTAAGAGAGGGAAGGCCTTAAAAAACAAGCTACGAAACTCGGATCCTTAATTAAAACAAAACAAAATGGAAAACTTCTGTGTGATATAAATAAAACAAAAGATTATGCCACAACCTGAGAGGAAATAGTTACATAATATGTAGTAGACAAAAGATTAATATTCAAGATTTATAAAGCAAGCCTACTAATCAATAAGAAATGATCAAGAAGCCTTCAGAATAGTGAACACAGGAAACGGTTAATTCACACCAGAAATACTGTGAATGGCCAATAAACTTATTAATTCTGAGCCTCATTGGTAATCAACTAAAACAATGAAATATCACATATATCCATCATTGGTAAAAATTGAAAGGATTTATACATCAAGAATTGGCAAATGTGAAGAAAATGATATTTAGGAAGCCTTTTGGGAAGGCAACTTGGCAATATCTGTCAAAATTAAAAATTCATTATATGCTTTAACTTGGGAGTACACTTCTAGTAATCTAGCCTAGAGAAATACTCACACATGTGCACAAAGGTGAGTGTTCACCAAAGTGGTTTATATAACTGCAAAAATTTGGTGTATTAGTTTGCTAGTGCCGCCATAATGAAGTACCCAGACTGGGTGATTTATTTCCTCACAGTTCTGGAGACTAGAAGTCTAAGATCAAAGTGCTGGTTGGCAGGACTGGTTTCTTCCAAGGCGTCTCTCCTTGTAGATGGCCATCTTCTTTCTGTGTCATTATATGGTCTTTCCTCTGTGTGCATCTAATCTCCTCTTCTTATAAAGACATATTCATATGGAATCCACCCTAATGACCTTATTTAACCTTCATTACCTCTTTAAAGACCCTGTCTCCAAATATAGCCACATTCTCATGTATTGGGGGTTAGGACTTCAACATGTGAATTTTGAGGAGATACAACTGAGCCATAACAGTTGGGAATACTCTGTATGCAAAATAGGAAAGTTGTTATGGTACATTCAGGCTATGGAAGAGTATACAGTCATTAATAAGAATGAGGTAGACCTATGAAAGATTTTCAAAATATTGTTCAGTGAAAAATAAGTCACAGTATATAAGTGTATAGTATGATTCCATTAATGTAAAAAGAAGAAGAAAGAGAAATTGACATGGGTACATATCAATATATGTTTTTAGAGAGAGAGAGATAGAATTGTAAGAGCGTATACCAAGAGTATTGCTTTTGCTTCTGGGAAAGAAGTGGAAATGGGGCTAGGATAGCAGATAAAGAGTAGGGTAGCAGTTAAAGGATGAATTTTATGTTTTGCTCTGTATACTTCCATTTGTTTGAATATTTTACAATGGGAATAAATTTTTAAATTACTCAAATAACCAAGTAAAGTGACCCATACACATACACAAAAGGAAATTTTGAGTTGACCCAAACAGAATTTGTAACTGTTGGGTGTTTTCAAAATTCTACTATCTAACAGAGTTCTGAGCAACCCTAATTCAATTTCTCTCCCCTCTGATGTTTGCTTTCATGGGGAAAGTGAATTGACGCTCTGATCAACTGACATATTGATGTTAAAGTATAAAATTCAAAGGGGGAGCTAGAGAAAATGCCTCCCAGCTTTTTCTAAGGCGACGTCGCTGGGGCAGGTGGTGGAAGAAAGGTAGTGCTGGCAGGGCCAGCCTCTCATGACGGAAGAGGAATTGCTGTCTTTCTGGCTCCTCTCCCTCTCCCCCTGTTCTGGGATTCCAGGAGCTGTCAGTGAGGAGACTGGGGCAGCAGCTGGCCCTGAAGCTAAATCTTCAGAACTAGCTGGAGATTAAGCCCCACTTGTCCAGGAGCTCTGAGCTGGAGGTTGGCAGAAATGATGGGAACCCTAGACTGGCAAAACTTCAATCCTTATGCCCCACAGCCTGAATATGTGCTGTCACCCTCCAAAAAACTTACCTCCAAATATAACACTCAGTCTTTATCAGACATGCCATTGTTTAAATAAGAGCAGAAATAAATGATTGGTTTGTTCAGTTGAGTGTGGCTTTTAAGGCAACTGCCTGTTCAGCTAAGATTTATACTTTTTAAATTCCAAACAGTTTTCTTCCCATAGACACCGCCACAGGGAGGAGTAGAGTTGGGAAGGAAAGTTATGAGTGTCAACATAACATGAAGATTCTCAGAAGGTAAACAAATCAATTTACAACCCAATGTTTTAAATAATGTGTCATGGGGGGAAAATGGGTCAGGAGTGTGGAGTTGTGTAAAGGAGGTGGGACTGGAACTGCGGGTTCTGGGGCATGGTGGGCTGGGGAGAAGGTGGGGGTGACCAGGAGTTGTGGTGAAATAATCAGGAAGAGGTAGGTTGTTCCTGGTTTGAGGGAGCCTGAAACGAAGACTTGGGAAATGAGAGTGTGGCCAGTGAGGAGGATGTGCGCACAGAGAGATGGACGGTGTTTGTTGGGGAGAAGCGAGGTTGCTGGTAAGAAGCATTTTAGTCTTTCATGTGGCCTAGGCTGGCTTGCTAATATTTCTGTCCCTTTTTCTCCATATGAAAGTATCATAGATAATACTGGCCACTCACCTTAAAAGCATTACAAGAATCAATGAATTCAATCTCTAATGCACTGTGAAATATCAACACCTTTATTTACAATTGCCAATCTTTTTATTTTAGGATTATTATTAGAATTTCTCCTCATTTCACAGAGCAGTGTAACAGCCACCAACATATAGAGTCACAGGGAGTACAATCCGCTGTCCCATTTGTCAGGGATGGAGCCTGGCTTGGATGAAGTGCCACAGACTAAGAGGAGGGGCCTTCAGAAACTGATGAAGTGGGAAACCTAACCCAAATTAGCTCGTTTTCTCACTTCTGTCAAAAAAACATGGAATAGAAATAAAAATATGTGCTAAAAATAAGAATTCCTTAGCTTTACTCTGATATAATCTCAGCCAATGTCCGTCTGTATTCACACCCATACAGAGCAGCATTTATGAGGAATATAGAGCATCGATTGGAATAGACCATCCTTACCTAGTAAACAGCAGACACCACTAAATAGTAACAAGATGCATCTGGTCTTGGGTCATCTTTCTTCCTTCTAAAAGAACTTTTATTTATTGAAGTATAACATACATACATTTCTTCCTCCCCCCTTTCACTGCAGTTATGCTTTTCATTTATAATACAGGTAACTTAATTTGTTATTGTTTGTATTTCATTTTGAGTTCCTCTAACAACTGGTTGGTCTGAGTTGTTTATTTTTTGGATACGTGTAACATTACTATGGTTCTTGGAGTGAGATCTATGCAAAAGACGTACTCAGAGAAGTGTTGCTGCCTCCTCATCCCTCCTACCCTTTTCCATTCTTCTCTTCTATCCAGCTCTTTACATCCACACCTTATAGTTCATGGTTTATCTTTCTGTATTTCTTTTGCATAAATGAACAGAAATGTGTATGTTCTTACGTTCCTTCTCTTCTACATGACAGGTAGCGTAGTAGAGAAACCCCTTTTCCACTTAGTTTTGCGCACTTAGCAGTATATCTGCGAAATCACTCCATATCAGGTAATGGAGATCATCCTCTTTTTTCACAGCCACATAGTATTCCACTGCATGGAAGTACCACATGTTATTCAACCACTTTCCAAAGTATGCCATTTAGGATTTTTCTAATCTATTGCAATTGCACACAGTGCTACAATGAATAACTCTGCATATAAATTTTTTGTATTGTTAGAGGCGTGTTTTTAGTATAGATTCCTAGAAGTGGGATTACTAGCTTAAAAGGTAAGTTCAAGTGCAGTTTTGTTAAGTATATCCTAATTTCCTTCCAGGATGATAGTACCAATTTGTATTCCCTCCAGCAATGTATGAGAGTGCCTGTTTCCCCACAACCTTGCCAACAAAATGTGCTGTCGTATTTTTTAATTTTTGCCAATCAGTTGTTGAGAAATGTTATTGTTTTAATTCTCATTTCCTCTGATTATGAGCATGTACGCTTTTCATATGTTCTAGGGCCATTTAATATATTTCTGTGAATTGTCTATTCATATCTTTTTCCATTTTTCTGTTAAATTTTTGTTCCCTGGATCCTCAATTTTTAAGCATTCCTTATATATTAGGGATATTAGCCCTTTGTCTGTGGTATATGTTGCAAATATATTCTCCCAGTTTGTCAGTTGTCTTTTGGCTTTTTAAAAATGGTATTTTATTTTGTCATGCAAAACCTTTTCATTTTTATTAGTCAAATTTATTTTCCACCTCTTCTTGTATTGCCTCTGGATTTCGAGTCATAGTTAGGAAGACTTTCCTATATTAAGGTTAAAGAAAAATACAGCCATATAAACTTCTAGTACTTTAGGTTTCATTTATTTTTCTTTATGTCCCCAAACCATTTGGAGTTTTTTCTTATGTACAATGTGAGATATGGATTTAATTTTATCTTTTTCTAAGTGGCTACTCAGTTGTCCAGCATCATTTATTTTAAAAGTCCATCTTTACTCCACTGGTTTCAAATGCCACCCGTCTTCAAATGCCTATGCTAAATTTTCATATGTATTTAAGTCTATTTCTGGATTTTCTATTCCATTCTACTGGCCATGTGCCAGGATCACACTGTTTTAATTACAGAGGCTTTATAGTATGTTTTAGTCTTTGCTAGTCTCCCCTCATAAATATTCTTTTTTAATGTTTCCTGGCTATTCCTGCATGCTTGTTTTTCCATACAAACTTTAGTATCGACTTAACTCCATAAAATAGCTTGTTGGTATTTTTATTGGGATTGCATTGCATGTGTAAATTAGGGAAAACTCACGTCTTTATAATGTTGAGCTATTCTATCCAAGGACAGAAAATGTCTTTCTCTGAGTTTAAATCTAATTTTTCAGTCTGAAGAGTTTATTAAGATTTTCCTTGTATAGGTTTTACACGTTTGTTATTAAATTTATTTGTAAGCATTTTAGCTTTTTTAATGCTATTGCAAATGAAGTTTTCTCTACTATTATATCTTCTAACTTTTCATTGTTTGTGTATATGAAAGTTATTGATTTTTTAATGTTAATTTTATATCTTGCTACCTTACTGAATTGTTTTATTGTTTGAGTTAGTTTCACCATTGATTTTCTGGGGTTTTGCTAGTATACTATTATATCATCTCCAAACAGACCATTTGACTTCATCTTTACCAATTCTTATACCTCTAGTTGATTTCTCTTGTCTGATTACATCGGCTAATAACTTTAGTATTGTGTTGAATAGGAGAAGAGACAGTGACCATCCTTGCCTTGGTCCTTATCTTAGTGAAAACACCTGTTCATATTTTAATAAATATGAAAAATCCTGGACATTGAATATGAAAAATTGTAGAGAACCTGGATAGTGTTATTTTCCTGGGCTTGGATGTTAATTTCTTCTGGCAAGCATATGGCATATGAAAAAGTCACCTTTATCCAGTTGAACACTATTTCTCATTTTCCCTTACTTTTAAGGTGTATCACTTTCAGAGCTTTCAGCTAAAAATCACTGGAGACTACTTTTTGTAGGCTCTGAGCTCCAATTTTGTCTTTTCCAATGTGAAACTCTCTTAGCAGATACTTTTGGTTTAGTTTCACAAATCTCACCCTGCACACATATATCTTAGGAATCAGCAAATACCTTGACGGGAAACCAGTACAGAGTATTGGGCTCTCTTCAATGCACTTTTCTTCTCCCCAGGATCTTAGCATCTCAAGTCTTGGTTTCTTTGGATACTCTCTAATAGCTTCAAACAGCTGGATTTTTTTCTTTGTATTTTATCCAACTTTGATGGTTGTTCTCAGCAGGAGGGATAGTGTGATGACAGGTATGCCATTACACTGAAAGCAGAAGTCATCTTCAGATCATCTTTCTTTTTTTTTTTTTTTAAAGATTCACCCTGAGCTAACATCTGTTGTCAATCTCCCTCTTTTTTTTCCCTCCCCAAGGCCCCAGTGCATAGCTGTATATCATAGTTGTAAGTTCTTCTAGTTCTTCTACATGAGCCACCGCCACAGCATGGCAACTGACAGACAAGTGGTGTGGTTCCATGACTGGCAACTGAACCTGGGCCGCCAAAACAACGAGACCACCAAACTTTAACCACTAGGCCATCAGGGTTTCATCTTTCTTAAAGTGAATGTTACTCTCTGTTGAACTTTGAAGGCCCAGTCAGTCTAAATTTCAAAGATAACTGGGTACCCACATTGGGAATTCATGCATTTCTTAACTCAAACTTATTATTGCACTGTCATGCGAAAAATACCATGTGTGTTGTTTATCTTGGAAATCTTATGAGTTATATTCTAGTAGATTTTAGTTTCAGCAGATTCAGTTTGAAGTTATGCTACACCTTCCCTGGGTTATAATACTCAGACTAGAAATCTTAGGTATTTTTACTCTACTCTCCTTCACTTCTCTTATTTGGTCAGTCTTAAAGACCTGTTGATTTTACCTCTTCAGTGACTATTTTCTACACTTTACTTTCCATTCTCAATGATAATGCCCAGATTCAGACCCTATCATCCTTTCCCTGGGCTATTGCAGTAGTCACCTATCTGGATTCCCAGCCTCTCATTTTACCCACCTACCTCCCCTCTAATCTACGTTGTATGCTGCTATCAGAGGTGGTCAACCTAATACACACCTCAGAGGATGAAAATCACCTTCTCAGAAACCTCTCCACTGCTTAATGAGTAAAGTTCAAACTTGCAAGTGTGGCCTTCATTATCTGATCTCACATTGTGTTCTCCTCCAAACTTCTCCCACTCTTATTTCATGAATCTCTGACCTAGTCCCTCTGTCCTTGAACATGACACACAATAGCTCACCTTCATACTTTCTCTCATATTGTTTTCTCTGATCAAACTGTCCTTTTAAAATCTTTTCAAATTTTTGAAATCCTACTCATCCTTAAATCTTGAACACAGGTTCTATTCTGTTTCCCATTTTACAGTTGAAGAACCTGAGGTTTCAAGGAAGTTAAGTAACCTGCTTATGACCACGTAACTAGTAAGTGGTTGAGCCAAACTGGAATTCATGGCTTTCTTTCTCCAGAGCTAGAGCATTTAACCATTATGCTATAGTGCCTTAAAGAGCTAGTGATCAATAGAATTTGTTCCAGATTTGATACCTCAGACTACCTGTTACAGACCACTATTTGTCTCTTTAAATTCATCCTCCCTTTCCTCCTGGGAACATGGCTTCCCAGCTGGACACTAAATTTCCCAGCCTCCTTTGCAGTTAGGAATAGCCACATGGCTAAGTTTTTTGCCAATGAAATGTAAGCTTCAGTGATGTGAGCAATTTGCACCTCAGTTGTCTGAAAGAAAATTGTTTGCCTTCTATTTCCTCTGTTTCCCTTTCCCAAGGGTTTAAAACCAGGCAAAGCAATAACTCAATTTTGATCATTCAGACAGAGACAAGATTTTAAGGATGGCACAGCAGCAAGATGAAATTAATCTAAGTTCCTTAACAGTTTTGTGGAGCAGAGCTGCCCCACTGCTTATTTATGTGAGAAAGAAATAAAATCCAGTCTTATTTAAGCCACTGTATTTGGGGAAGGATCTCTTTGTTACAGCAGCTTAGCCTTTGCTACTCTAACTAATACACCATCTATTTCAAATTGATGTTATGCATGCTTTTCTGAAGACAATTTGAAGCTTCTCATCACCAGATTCTCAGAGTAGGGGATGGATATTGCCCAAGCAGGTACTTACAAATGCATCAGTAACAAACCAAGCGTCAATGGATAAATTACAATACTAATTACACAGTTAAAACATTTTTCATCATGACTTATGATCCCCAATTAGAATCTCTTTCCATTGTAAACTTCATTTCTGCAACCAATATACTATAATTTATGCTAGCTTACAGTGCAGCCACAGAATGTTAATATTTTTCTTTAGCTAATATAGAACAAGCCCTGAGAATTTAATGAAATAACCATCTGGGTGACATTGAATATATTCCTCTCGGTTCTCTGGATGCACAGAGGGGGGAAGAAAACTGCTCCATCAGGGGAATAAAAATGAGAAGACACCTGGCCAGAAGATAATGAGAACCACATCAGCCTGGAGAAGGGAGAATAGACTCCAGAGGACTGTGCAAATACCGAAGTGTCAGAATATGAAAACTGTCCAAGGGAAAAATCATGTTTATCCTATATGTGCCATGAGCCAAGGTGGGGCCTGGTTTGAAAAGCTGAAGAGATTTAGGTCAGAGAGAAAAAAAAAAACAGGTTAAGGATGAGAGAATGAAAGTGTGAGAACAAGAAGGAAAGGTAGGAGGAAAGAAAAGAAGGAGGGAGGGAGGAAGGAAGGAAAAGGGATGTATGGAGAAAAACGAAAAACAAGTTACACAAACTGTATACATAGGTTAGTTCATGTTTCTCCCTCCGAGGTTGTAAAACTTTCCTGGGGGCCTCCCTCTGCAGATGTGTGACACGCCCAAAGGAAGTCCGTGCGGAGGCTCAATGACACAAGAATCACACCTCATCTCAAGGCCCTTCCAGCTTCTGGCAAGGCTCTTTGTGAACTTTACACTTAGGCAGAGTTTCATCTCTTAGGCAGGCACCTCCCTGTCTAAGTAGGAAAAAGAGCCAGAGGCAACAGAGAAGCATCTTTGCTCCAAGATCTAACTTCTTTGGGGGTTTTATATTTTCCAATGGTACACTTGCCATGTCACCATTTACCCTCATGGTGGATAAACTTTGGAGAGCTAAGGACTCCCACAGCGTGTTTGCTTCTTAGTCCATCAGGGAGAGCAAGAGGTGGACCGGGATATCCGCAGACCTCCCCAGTGAAGGAGCAGGCCTGGAGTCTACCATGGGCTGGAACAGGGGGACCAGGGCTTCAACGGTCTCCAGATGGACTCCAGTTTCCTGGTGAACTCCATCTTTGTAAACTTCTCTCCTTCCCGGAAAACTCAGTCCTTTCACTTTTTGTACATTTTTTTTCCTAGAGGACTTCGGCCAGTGGTCCCAGGTATTGGAATTTTTAGCTATAATAGATCTTAATTATAAATGTGCAATAACTTATATCAATTGTCCAGAAATAAAAATATAAATTTCTATTGCCCAAAATTTACTGGAAGGATTTTCTTTTCTGTCTGAAGTCTAATATTAACTCATATTTCACAGCTAAATGTTTTCTGGTATGAATCATTTAGGGGTGTTGGTGAGTTTGTCCTTTTAAAAGCATCATTGATAAAATGTTAAAGAGATACATTTATTTTATTTTTTGTGAGGAAGACGAGCCCTGAGCTAACATCTGTTGCCAATCCTCCTCTTTTTGGTGAGGAAGACTGGCCCTGGGCTAACATCCGTGCCCATCCTCCTCTACTTTACATGGGACGCCGCCACAGCATGGCTGACAAGCAGTGTGTCGGCGGGCGCCCAGGATCCGAACCCGCGAACCCCACGCTGCCAAGCACAAACTAAACCGCTGCACCACCAGGCAGCCCGCAAGAGATACATTTAAACATTCTTTAACAGACTGACCTCAAGAGCTTGTCTGGAGGACTGTGGACGATAATAAAATAATATATTACTTACACTATTAGAAGGGATAAAAGATATAATTAAAAATTAAACCAAAAGATGCCAAGAAAAGAAAAATTAAAAAGGATAAATAAGTGGGGCATGTAGAAAACAAATGGCAAGATGGCAGATTCAAACCCAAATATATTGGTAATTATATTAAATATAAACTGATTTAAAAATCCAAATAAAAGACAAACCTTGCTAATGAATAATAAAACAAAACCCAAGTTTTTACTTACAAGAGACTCAGCTTAAATATAAAGGATATAGAAATATTGAAAGTCAAAGAATGGAAAAAGATATAAAATGCACACATTAAGATAATGAAAGCTAATGTAGCTATCTTGCTATGAGAAAAATTGAACTTCAACACAAGAAATATTACTAGAGGTAAAGAAGTATATTTTATAAAGATATAACAATTGTGAATTTGTATGTAATGAACAACACGGTCTCACACCGTATAAAGGAAAAACTGACAGAACTAAAAATAGAAGTAACCATATGCACAATCATAGTTGTATTTTTTAACAAACCCTTCTCAGTAACTGGTAGAAGAAATAGATAAAAATTCAATGACTACATAGGAGATTCAAAAAGTAGGAGTAACAGTACCAAATTTACATGTAAAGAACACAGAACCCAGCATCTGTAGAATAAGCATTCTTTTCCAAGGCACATGGATCATTACCAAAAGAAACCGTATACTTGGCTATAAATCAAGTCTCAACAAATCTCAAAGGATAGAGATAGGTTATCTGAATACAATGGAATTAAACTTGAAATCAATAATAATAAAGAATCACTATGGGAAAATCCCCAAATGTTTGGAAATTAAGCAATTCATGTCTGCATAACCCATAAATAAAGAAGCAATTACAATGAAAAACTAAAAATAATAAATTGAACTAAATGATAATGAAACTATGACATAATAAAACCTATGGGCTGCAGCTAAGGTTGTGTTTAAAGGGATTGTATAGTTTAAAATCTATGTATTAGAAAAGAAAACTAAAGATGAACACTAAGCATTCATCTCAAGTAGCCAATTAATTCCAAAGAAAGTGGAAGGAAATAATAAAGATAAAAGCAGAACTAATAAAATAAAAGATAAATATATACTAGAGAAAAATCAACAAAGCCAAAAGCTGGTTTGTCAAAAAGACCAAACCCTGGGGCCAGCCTGGTAGCGTAGTGATTAAGTTCGTGCCCTCTGCTTTGGCAGCCTGGGGTTTGCAGGTTCGGATCCCGGGCGCAGACCTATGCACCACTTGTCAGCCATGCTGTGGTGGCATCCCACATATAAAGTAGAGGAAGATGGGCATGGATGTTAGCCCAGGGCCAATCTTCCTTAGCAAAAAGAGGAGGATTGGTGATGCATGTTAGCTCAGGGCTAGTCTTCCTCACCGAAAAAAAAAAAAAAAGGAAAAAAGAGAGACCAACCCCTTCCATAGGTAAACCCCTACAAATATGTCAAGAAACCAAAAGAAGTGAGAGATTACCAAAATCAGGAACGAAGAAGGGGTATTTCTACAGAAAACTTCAAGCATTTAAGGAAGAAATAATACCAATTTTATATAAATTCCTCCAGAGAACTGAAAAAGAGGGAATAATTTCCATCTCATTATATGAAGTCAGCAAACCTTGATAACAAGCCTGAAAAAGAACATTACAAAGACAGAAAATTATAGGATCATCTCATCTCTCTCATAAACATAGATTTTGAAAATCTCCAACAAAGTATTAGAAAATGAATCCAGGAATACATAAAAAGGATGATCCTTTATGACCACTTTGCATTTCTTTCAGGAACTCAAGCCTGGTTTAGTATTTGAAAATCTATGTAATTCACATTATCAGAATAAAAAACACCGAAATGATCATCTCAATAGCTGCAGAAAAAGTATTAGAGAGGATAAACCCCCATTTGTGAGAAAAAGTCTTAGCAAATTAGGAATTGAGGGAAATTTTTAAAATTTTATCAAATTTTGGAGAGTATCTTCAAAAAAAACTCGTCTCTCCAACTTAGCGTGGAAACATTGAAAACTTTCGCTGTTAGATTGCAAATGAGACAAGGACATCTCCTGTCATTGCTTCTGTTCAGTATTGTGCTGGGAGGTTCAACCACGAAACAACACAGAGACTCCCAGGGCACTCAGAAGTAGCTGAACCTCAGTGAAGGGTTAGCCTTTGAAGGGTGGAATCCCAAATCACGCAGCTTATTCCCAGAGAGGCCTGTGCTCTCAGAAGAGTCACACTGACAGGCACGAGGAGGCGCCTTACAGTATCTCTGATAATATCTAGGATTGACAAGAAGCCTTGGGGACCTCCTGAATGGCCAGAAGAGAGAAGGTGAAAAGAGCCTATTTCAGAGAGCCAAGAACACTCCTGAAGGACCTGAGAGGGTGTGAGAGGCATACAAATATTAAAGTATAATTATCCATAGAATTAATCCTTCCCCAAATGTTAAGAAGTGTTTCTGTTCTGTTAGATTTCTGGGCCTTTGTTGGACTCCACAGCGTAAAGAGTGAGAGTAGAACAAAGTGACAGAAAGTGCTCAATCAGCACGTGTAAGAGAGTTAATGTGCAACCTGGGCATGGTGAGGGGAAGCAAGGACGTTGGTGGTTGGATGAGGGTAAGAGAGATGAAATATGAAAGGGGACCCAAGGCTGACTTCGTTTTTGGTCAGGATAGAGAAGAGAGATTTGGGAAGTAGCCAAGATGAGTAGAATCTGCAAGGGAGAAATGGGTAAAGGGAATTTTTTTAAAGAAAACTCCAGTGAAGACCTATTATGTATTATTTTTCAAGGTTTTTCTGAAGTATTTTTTGGGAGGAGGGCAAAAATGCCCAGTTTTATTCCAGCCACTCACAGAAGATCCTCTAATTAGGGTTGCCAAATAAAATGCAGGGGGCCCAGTTAAATCTGAACCTTAGATAAATGACAAATACTTTTTTTTTTAGTATTAGTGTGTCCTAAATCTTGCATGGGACATACTTAAAGAACTATTCGTTGTTTATATGCAATTTAACTAGGCATCTAATATTTTTATTTCCTAAATCTTGCAACCCTATTAATATAAGAATTATAAATGACATGGAAGAATTTTTATTATCCATCACTATCATTTGTCCATTGCAGTGTTCATTTGCATTTTGGTGTATATAAATACAGAGCAAAAATTCAAAAATTACACTTATTTTCTATTGATAAAATTTTCTTCTAATTCACTGTGGCCAATGTGCTTCTAAACTGTAGTGTGTGTTGCTAATATACGACTGGGTGAAGAGATTTTGCTAGGTTGCAGGGCACCAAGAGAAGTGTGATCTGAAAGGAGGTGTTACAAGTGGAGAGGGAGGAGAGTTTATAGGAGCTTCAGGAGCCTGAGTGGTGGGGAAGAGAGGACGGTGGGAAGCTGAGAGCATCCAATACAAGCTTTAGAGAAGGAGTTCTGAGCGATGCTCAATTTGTAACCGTAGCAAAAATCAAATGTCCTTTTACTGCCTTTTCTCCAGCTGAAGCTCCTTAATTGTGACTATTTTTCCGCCTCAGCACACACTAAAACTGCTTTTCTATAAAAGACATACCATTTTCCTGCCCAAGCCAAAATTACTGAGAAATTATCTTCCGAACATTTTAACACAGAAGAGGCTTCTTGATTATTAGTTTCAATTCTGCTCTCTTTTCATTACATTATTTTCTTGCTTGAATTTATTTCCTGCCTGTATTTCATTTTTCTTATTTCTATCCATTTTCTCCTTTCCAAGCTATTGATTTTCGCTCTTAACCATGAACATGTTCTCTCTAGTACGTGATATTTACGTGTATGTTGCCAATTCTTTGCAACTTTAATATTTCTTTGTAAATGAATTTTCAAAGTTCTTTAAAATATACATTTATATAGGTACACGTTTAACAAATCCAAGGCTACTTTTTATGCACTCTACCATTTACTAGACTGAACTGTGAGTACTGTGTGTACTACCTTATCTCTTTCTGCACCTACGTAGAAAATATAAAACTCCATTCGTAAACGTGACTTACAATACCTCCTGGGCACCACATTTAAAAGACTGTTCAATTTGTATGACTATATCTCCAGCAAGAAAGTCCAAATAAACAGCTGAAGGAGTCAGTGTCACTACTGAAAAGAATTTATTCAACATTCACTAGATGGAAAATGCTCAAAAGATTTGTGCTGTTTATATAGAATGAGTTATAAAATGTGCGGTCCATAGAGAGCAAAGAGAGTTTACAGTAGAGTCTCTAAGACCCTCCCCGAGGAAGCTTCAAGTTCATCCAGTCACCTTGTCTTAGCTTTATAAGCATGAAGCCCTGTATAACTAACTCTGAAGAAATGCAAAGGCATGTGGCATTAGAGCTACTTGAGAATAAACACAAAAGTAACATTTTAATGTGGCTTTATTTTCTAAGGGGACAGAAAAAGTTAGTCATTTTTGCAACATGTCTCAGCTGATGCCTTAAAGCAAAAACAGAAAAGTAAAGTCAAATTTCACCACCTTCATCTGAGTCACTTAGAAGTCTGAATTATTTATGTTTAAAGCAGTAGTTCACTTACCTGAAAATGGAGTATATACATCAGCTAGACTAACTAACATGCATCTCCAATAACAGCAATCTTAGTCTAGCCTTAAGGAGCAGAAGCCAGATAACAGATATTATTTTTAAGTAAACAGTGGGCTAAAATCTTTAATATCTTTTCTCTTATTCTCTTAGTTAGAATGTTTGAAGTATATTCTTTCCCTCAAAATCTAGTTGTAACCTAGTTAGCAGGAGGCCCTATCAGATATCAAGACTTATTATAAAGTCAGAGTACAGTCATGCTTCCCTTAAGGACAGGGATATGTTCTGATAAATGCATCCTTTGGTGATTTTGTCATTGTGTGAACATCACGGAGTGTACTTACACAAACCTAGATGATATAGCCTACTACACAACTAGGCTATATGGTACTAATCATATGGAACCACCATGGTATATGTGGTCTGTCGTTGACTGAAATGTCATTATTCAGCACATGACTGTAGTTGAGGTGGTATGTTTGGGTGCAGGGAAAGACATATTGATCAATGCAGTAGAGCAGAGGACTCAGCAATGTCCGTACATGAGGTAACCTTGCTACTTGGAAGAGGTGGCCTTGCAGACGACCAAGGAGGTGGATGGATGGGAGAGACACTATCAATAAATACATTGAGATAACGGCTTTTCCACATAGAAAAAAATTCAATTGAATCCCTACCTCACACCATAGAAAAAAAAAGACCCCCAACAGATTAAAAATTTAAATGTTCAAAGCAAAACTTTAAGACTTCTAGGAGACAAATGAAGAGACTATCTTTATGAACTTAGGGCAGGGATAGATCCCTTAAAGAAGACACAGTGAAAAGATTAATATAGTTAACTACCTCAAAACTGAGAATTTCTGTTTCTCAAGATGTCATGAAAGGAGTGAAAAGGCAAGCCACACAATGGGAAAAGATATTTGCTCTACATGTAGCTGGTAAGAGATTAGCATCCAGTATTTATAGTGAACTATGATAAATCAATAAGAAAAGAACTAATAGAAATAAGAAAAATAAGCAAAAGAAATAAATAAGCATTTCACTGAAGGGGAAATATACATGGTAATTAAATTGTGAAAAGATACTCAACCTCATCAGTAATCAGGAAATGCAAATTAAAACTATAATGGGATTTGTTTTCTATCTGCTTGTTTGGCAAAAATTTAGAAGTCTGACAATACACAGAGTTAGTGAAAATGTGGTTCAATAAGAACTCTCCTACTCTGCTAGTGGCTTATTAACTGATAAGGCCATTTTGGAATAAAATTGCAAACAATGGTTGAAAAGCTTATAAACCAGAAATTCCACTCTGAATTACATATCCCAGAGAAACTCTTGGACATGTGTACCTGGAGACACACGCAAATTCATTGAGAATGGAATTGGTCATAATGGCAAAAATGGAACAGCTTAAAATGTTTATGAACAGGAGAATGAATAAATAAACTGTGGTATATTTCCAGTAAAGTATATTGTGGGGCAATAAAAATGAATGAACTACAGTGACTCCAAACCATGAAAGAATTTCAGGAACATAATAATGACAAGGTGTAGGAGATAACATGTAACATGATGCCAAATTTATAAAACTCAAATACCAGGAAAACTAAGCATTGTATCCTGTACAAGAATGCACATACAGGATATAACAATTTTTTTAAAAGCAAAAGAATGATAAACACAACATTCCAATAGTGGTTTCCTTCAGGAAGGAGGTGGTGCATACAGGTGGCACATACTGTAATCGCTGGCTTTTAAGTTGAGCGGTGAGGTGTCATTTTATGATTATGTTTCAAAGTATATAAAGGCTATATATCTTCTCTTTCATGTATCAAATATTTAATCATCCTCATCCTCATCCAAGAAGCTTACAACTTTCAGAGATATGGTCTCTAGCTTCCCTCCCCTTTTGAGAACTAGACCACACGACCCTCACAAAAAGCTCACCCTCCTTCCATACTTTTTCTCAGCAGTTCCACCTTCAGAACTCCTTCATTCCTCCCTTCCTCATGCTAGTTTTCTGCCTTTCACCCTTCTTTCTGTCTACCCCCTTGGACTCTTGGCCCAGGCAGTCCTCACCGGCTCAAGGATACTCATAAACACTCAAGTGGCCACACCCAGTTCTCCTAAGACCTCAGCCTCAGTTCAAGCCTCAAGTCTCACTGGCCTGGGAGAGGAGGGTGACAGCAGACCCCAAGCATGGCAGGACCCAGAGGAACATTAGCAGAGAGGCCAGGTGGACAGTCCTGATGCCCGGGCAAAGGAAACACAAAAGGACTCGTAGACCGTTTACTAATGGATTTAGTAAGCCCTTAGAGCTCTTCCAAGAGGGTTTACCTCATTTAGCCTAGGCTTCAGCAGGTTCTAAATAAGTGAGGATAAGATTTAAAAAATTATATTGTCACGTACTGCTTTGACTGAACTTGAATTCATGGTGTCAGGGTTCTGTGAATTGTTTAAACAGACAGATTAAGTCTTTTATTACATGCTCCCAAGCTGAATTTTACACGTGGGTCATGGGAGATTGAATAATTGGTTCCACTTCTTTACTCTTCCCTGTATTCACAGCTTTTGCCATGTGACTTTGCAGTTCTTCCCATTAGAAATGGAGGGGAAATCCCTACCCCTTGACTAGGGTGCAGGCATGTGACTTGGAGATGCAAATGGAGGCATTCTGCCTCCACCGTGAGTGAGCGGACTACGCCAGTGGTAGCCTACTCATCCCAGACAAATGAGAACTCCATAGAGCAGACCTGATCTGAACCCACAGGCTGGAGCCAAGCCCCAATGAGGTCAGCAAAGCTGCCCCAGCCAACTTGCAGATGAGTGTGATAGAATAAATGCCTATTATTGTGTGTCACTGAGTTTTGAGTGGTTGACACAGCATTGTTTTGTCACCAGGTGACTGATACACTGGTCTGAGGATTACCGTAGCCTTCCAAGAGACATCAAGAACCACAGGGACCACTTGGCAGTAATGACATTTTTCATCACCACCACCATCATCATCCCTTATCATCATCATTATTAGGAAAGCGTAATTGCTATGAGCTCTGAAGCAGAGTTTCTGAATTTGATTCCTGGCTCTGCTCCTTAACAGCTGTGTAATCCTGGGCAAGTTTCTGCTGTTAGCTGCAGTTTTCCTATCTACTTACTGTGTCTACCTCTTGGGGATTCCCGGTGCTTATTAACATAGGAAAGGCTCTGAGAAGTTCTGTAATAAAGAAAGCTTTAAATGTCTTTAATCTGGTTTTCTCCAAAGTTTTTTAATCATGAAATCCTTTTGTTTGCAGAAAACCATTTAATATCTCATAGGACACACATCACTTGGGACAGGAGAACTGATTTTCAAGTGTTGCTTAGTGGCCAGTAACGTGGCCAAACGCCCTCCATGCAGGGGGGTCTTTGCCTAGTTCTAAAATATTTTCTTTCTAGAAACAATAAAAGTTTACTGCCCTTTTCTCATTTTCTGCTTAATATAATAATGATCAGCAAAGCCTTCCTTTAACTCTCCAATTTTAAGCATTAAGTCTTTGGATAACTTCTCAAATATGAGACAGAACTCCATCCATTTAAAAGTGGAAGATGAAAGTCAAACTTATGCCACCTATGGAATCACCAATTTTCCTTCATTTTTCATGCCTATGCACACTGTTTCAAAAGCCAAAACTTCATCTCTGAGCCCTGGCCAAAGTACCAGATTCACATTTTCATCCTCCCGCTGAACATTTTTACCAGCAACTGAAACTCAGAGTGTCCAGAATTAAACCCACCATCAAGTGAAGCTGCTGTTCCTAATTTCTTCAGTACAGTTCGTGACAATGCTGTTCTTGCTGGGACCTGGGCTAGACCTCTCATGGGTGTTGGTCCTTTCTCTTGCTCTCTTTATCTCCCTAAGCCCAAGCAGTCACCAGGTCTTATAGATTTGACCCCTGTCCTCTCTTTTACATCAGTCACCTATTTTTCACTTCTGATACTCAGGGTCGGAGGTGGCAAACTTTTTATGTAAAGGGGCACATGGTAGATATTTTAGGTTCTGCAGGGTCACGTGGTCTCTCCAGCACCTGCTCGTCTCTGCCGTTGTGTTTTGAGGGCGGCCAGAGTCAATATCTAAATGAATGGGCATGGCTGTGTTCCAATAACGTTTTCTTTGCAAAAACAGGCTGAGGGAATATGGTGGAGGGCTGTATTTGCCAACTCCTGCTCCAGGCCAACCTCATCTCACAGCTAACACTTGCATTTGTCTAGGGACTTACGGGTTGGGGAGTGTGTGTGTGTGTGTGTGTGTGTGTGTATTGCTTTGCAAGCTCCCAGACATTCCACACTGCAAATATCATCTTAGTTGGCAGAGGAGAAAATCAAGTTTGGAGGGATTAAGAGACTTCCGAAGTCCCCATAGATAGTAAGTGGCACAGCTAGGATTCAACCCTGTTTTCTGCCATAAAATCTGATGTTCTGCCCGTGGAAGTTATCTGGACCACTGGCTCCTCAATGGCCTCCCAATATTCTGCTTCCATCTTCAACATTTGTCCTCATAAATGACCACACCTTTTTTCTAAGTTGTAGCCTGTTTCATGTCATGTCTCTACTCAGAGCCCTCAGTAGCTATTTCTCAACTGGGTACCAACTCCTTATCCAGTGTTCAAGACGTTCCACAGCAGAATCACAATTGCTTTTCCAACAATAACTACACGGTTGTCCTGTTGAAATCGTACTTGTGACCCAAGACCTACTTCATACGCCAAGTCCCTCGTGAAGAGTTTTCAGATCTACCCAACTGTCTTGGGTTGGGTTCTCTGGGAAGCAATCTCTGAGCCAGAGTTTAGCGTGCAGTATGTTTATTAAGGAGAGCCCTTGAGGTTGACACCTGTGGAAGGGAGAGGATGAAAGCAGGAGCTGCCATGAAGTCTCGACAGCAGATTCAGCCAACACAGGGGACTCTGGAGTCACAATGGTCCTTAAGAGGTGTCCTGAGTTGAGCCAAGATAGCCAAGCTTTTATTCCATATCCATCAGTCAGTGGATGTGGACTTCTCGGGAAGGGGTATGACTTTGGACAAGGTAACTCTCTGCAGATGGGACAGTCCCCAAAGGAGCTGACAGGTGAAGATTGTATGTCACCCATACTCCCAGGAACTGGGACAGCAAACCCTTCATTCAAAGGGGATTATCACGGTGTCTACCACATCAACCATATGTTGAATTTCTTTATAATTCAACATTTCTTATACAATTTACTGTAATCATTTATCACCTGGCTTGATCTCAGCTTTGCCTCTTGCTATCTGTGTGACCCCAGGCAAACTCCTGAACCTGACTGGGCTCCTGTTTCCTGATGTGGAAAATCATAGCACCTGCTTCACAGAATCATCATGAGAATAGCATGAAATGAAAAATAGAAAATTCTTGGCTTATAGGAGTGCATGATAGATATTAGTTTCCTCCCTTTTGAAGGAATAAACTCATTTTGGTGTCCACCAAAGCAATTGTAATAGTTCCATAAATACATCAGTCACTTGATACATCTTTGTTGAATTGAATCTTTGAAAGCTTCTTTAAATTCATTCCTACTACTAATATGAATTCTTCCTATGTAGGTGGCCTATCCATGTTAGATCTAACCTAGAGACTTTGGAAAAAGAACCAAGTGAAGGGGGAGGGGGGCTCAGGGGAGGGAAGATAAAGGATCTTTTAAGGTTTCTTTGTTTGAGTTTGAGTGTCTGTATATGCATGAGGCCATTGGGACCACTGGGTAAACACTTCATGAGTATCTCTTGTTGAAAATCCATCATTTAAAAACCATCTGTCTTAAGAACCATACGACAGCAACAGAATCACAAAAAATTAACCAAGGCCTTTGTTCTCATAGTTGGCAGTGCTAATGACAGTTCTGGCCCTCTCTTTGAGGCTACAATCTCTTTTGCTGCAAGTAGCAGTAAATGTCAACTCTGAAACCCACCCAGTTTGACAACAAATAATTTAAGCACTAAGGGTGACAAGAAGACCATATTTTATTGAGCCATTGGGCTGGCTTTGAGGACTTACTTGCTGGCATTTTATATCAGATGGGCAAAAATGCCTACAGTAGCAGATGGGAACTGTCAGCCTGGGAGTTTATACACCTATTTTTAAAACCTCAGCCTGCAATGGATATCCTTGAAAAGGATAGAAACTGGAGCTGACTTTTTACATTAAAAAAAAAAAGAATTTTGGACATTTTCATGGTCCATATTCATCTAAGTATAAAGTCGGTTATTCTAGGGGCTGGCCCGGTGGCGCAGCAGTTTAGTTCGTGTTTGGCAGCCCAGGGTTTGCGGGTTCGGATCCCGGGCCCCCGCCGACACACTGCCTGTCAGCCATGCCCTGGCGGTGTCCCATATAAAGTAGAGGAAGATGGGCACGGATGTTAGCCCAGGGCCAGTCTATCTCAGAGAAAAGAGGAGGATTGGCAACGGATGTTAGCTCAGGGCTGGTCTTCCTCACACACACACACACACAAAATTGGTTATTCTAGAGAGTGATGCTATTTTAGTCCTGATTAGAAGCTAATCATGCATCTTGGATGCTAGCACTCATAGCTTTCCAAAAAAAAAAAAACCCTGATATTGGGAGCAACTTCTTGATTTATGTGAAAATTCATCATTTCAATGGAATATTATAAATGGAATTTTGCAAAACATGAATCTTACTAACACACAATGCCATTTTGCTTAACACCACTGTTGCCTTGAATGCAGAGCCACAGCACACATTTGTGCAGGCTGTTCCCTGCACAAAGGTGTCTAGCCAGGTAGATGAGTGGGGTCTGAAACTCATGGTTAGAAATCAAGCTCTTGCTGCATCCACCACTGGGCTGTGTCCACCACAAGGGGACGTCTTTTTCTAAAAGCACAAATGCTTTCATTAAATACAAATAATTTTCATAATTCTATTTATTTTTATTATGCATAAAAGTTTTAAAAGACTCAAAGAAAAATAGATACCCTATGGGAAAAGGAGAGGAAGGGAGGTGGGTATAATATAAAAGAGTAACATGAAGAATCTTTGTAGTGTTGGAACTGTTCTGTATCTTGACTGTGGTGGTGGATACACAAATATGCACACGTGATAAAATTCCTTGGAACATACACACACACATAAACACTCACACACAAATGAGTATAAGTAAAACAGGAAATCTGAATAACATCAATGTCAATAATCTGGTTGAAATATTGTTCTATATTTTTTTGCAAGATTTTATCATTGGGGCAACTGGGTACAGGGCATGTGGGATCTCTATTATTTCTTACAACAGCATGTGAATCTACAATTATCTCAAAATAAAAGTTTAAGTAAAAAAATAGATATTCCAGACTTCACCACAGGCTATGCCTTTTACAGGGTGGTCCTTTCCTATTTATGGCAAAGCTTCAACTTTCTCAGCTAGTGGGAAAAGATGAATGGCTTACCCTGTTTTATTAATAACAACATGACTTGGCCAGGACTGGAAGGAAATGATTCTTGATCACTGTCTGTGTGCATTACAATGACCTTATGGTGAAGATTTTTTCCATTGACATTTAAGAGAGAATATAAATACGGGTGTGCGTGTTTTAAGCAAGCCCCAAGAGACGGGAGCTTGAGATTACAAATCTTCAGAAGTGTTTTAATAGTCTGTCAAACTCAGTTGACAATGTTTTATCAATTATGGAAGCTATCTCCATAATGATAAAATTAATGGTTAAGAAGGAGATGGAGAATTTCTTTGACATCTAAGCACAAAAGTCATCCCGGGGGTTTTGCAGATAAATCAAATCTAGCGCTCCCTCTGTTAATGAAGAGAACCCATTTCAAGAGCATACTTTGGTTCCAGAAACATCATTAGTGGAGAAGGAAATAAAAAAGAAGGTACAGGGAAATGTTCCAGGATGTCAGATAAAAGGCAGTCCAGATTAAGAAAATATTAAATACTAACAAAAATAAAGTCAGACATCACAGAAAACGCACACCACTGTGGTGATGGTTGGGACTACGGTTTTCATGTTCTTTCCATCTTTAATTTACATAAAGGACTTTGGGGGGCAGAGAGAGACTCCCCCCCCAGTAACAGAGTATGTGTTATTTTGTCTCCCTGTCCCCATGCTTGCACAACTCCACACTCAGCCCAGTTTTTTTTTTCTGGAGAGATAAAGCCATTGGCATATTAACCGTAAGCACGTCTGAGAGAGTATTAAGGAACCAGTTTTTAAATGTTGTGTGTTTCGCTTACTCCCCTCTTTTCACTTCTTAATTCTGCTTCCTTTTCTTCCATACCTAGTAACTCTTTGCAATTTAGTAATGTTCCACCAATTCTGGAGGAAACTTAAGGATGAGCCCTTTTATCCCTTAAATAGCTTTAAAAGTCAAATAAGTAAATACACAATGAATCTGACACAAAATAACATTTTTTATTTTCCCAAGCTATTTCAGAGAGGGATAATATCCCTCAAATAGAAGGCGCCAAGTGCCCTTGTGCTTCTGTAGTAAAATTGATGGTTTCATTTATTATTGTTAGGGCTAGCAGTGAACTTGGCCAGTGGGTTTGTCCAGATCAACTAGACCCAGAGCCTTTCATTACATGATCTCCTGAGGCAGAACGGATGCCTGTAAGAGGCAAGAGGCAAGGAGCTTCTTCCCCATCTGCCATGTTAGAATCACAGAAAACTTAAATTTTAATCTTTGAAGAAAATGTTTCTTTATTATTTGAAAATAGTAGGGTTCAACGGGGGATCATCTAGCGATCCATTAGCTAATATACCTTAATGTGGTCAGAAAGAGAGTTTAACAAGGCTATTTTGCAAATAAACTTTATTCTTTTGGGTCCTTTGGCTCATGGAATTATTTATTTTTGTACCATGTTAAGTTTTCATTTATCTAGCAAATGGAGCATTCTGGATTTAAGGCCCTCGAGGACAGGGATCATTTACCTTTGCATCTTTTATAAGAACGAATCCCGGTGTCTAAACTGGAAGCACCTGAATGTCCCCCCAGTGTGGTCATATTTCTCTCCTACATCATCTCCTTCTCCTCCTCCACTTACTCACGAAAACCCTTCACTGGATTCGCGTGGCTCCTCAGATGTCTCAACAATGGCTAACGTCCTCAGTGTCACTTTCCAGGTCCTGCGTGACCTGCTCCTACCTACTCCTGCAGCCACATGAGCTTCTCACCTTTCTTGACCCAGTCAAGCTCCTCATCCCCAGGGAAGGCCTCATCAAGTCCTCACAGGAGTCTCCCCTGAGCTCCTGGACCAGCTAATCCCCCATGAACAGCACTTACAGCACTCACACCTCTCCGGGCAGCCCCCATCGAGTGGCAACTTTCCATCTATTTGTAAGCTTTAAAAAATTAATTCCTAGCTTCTTCATTAGACCATAACTTTCCCGGTGGCGGAGATTGTTTCTTTTTTCCTGCTTTGCCATTACATCCCTAGCACGTAGTGTTGTGCCTAGCACATAATGAGTATTCAACAAATATTTATTGAATGGATTCATGAATGCATGATGCAAAAATATTTTATTGACGGCCAGGTTTGAGAGTGGGTGAGTGGGGGAGAAAAGGAATAGAAGGAATAGAGTATGGGAAAAGCAGAGAGAGAGAGAGACAAGGACTATAAGATATATCTAAATATTTTACAAAAGCAAGGAAGGATAGTGCAATTACATCCCAAACACAAGAGAATCATACAGTGTAAACCAAACCCATGTAAAGATGCAGGATGACTTTGCAGTTCATTCACATATACAAATATTTCTTAAGCACCTACCAGGAACTGTGCTCGGTGCTAGGGACACAGCACAGACAAAATACTCTAAGTTCCTGCTCTCAGGGATCTTGAGTTCTATGTTTGCAAAAAAATATTTAATATATAAGCTGGTGCCAGAGCTATGTAGAAAAATAAATTAGGATGAGAGGAAGACAGTATAGAAGGTGCTATTTTAGAGAAGGCAGTCAGGAAAGGCTCTTTGATGGGGCAGAGACCTGAACAAAGCCAGGGACGAGCTTTGTGGGTCCTGGAGCAACAGCCTTCCAGGCTGAAGGAAGAGCAAGTTCAAAGGCCCTGAGGCAGCAGTGTGCTTGGCAGAGGAACAGATAGAGAGGAATGCAAATGCCTTCTTCAGATGTGGTGTTTTTCATCTTAGTGCTCACCGATTAGTGCTCTCCTTCTGCCTTCTCTGGGTAAGTTCTCTTGGGCCTGGTTGGGAAAGGCTCTGCTCCTTTAAGCTGTGAGGGATCTCAGTAGCCTATGTAAAAGTATCCAGCAGCCAGGAGCTTTGGGGGTCCTTGTAACTGATTCTGTCTTGACCCTGATTTATTGCACCTGCCTTTCCCTTTGGACCGTTCCCATTTTGCCCTTTATGCCTGACCGCCAGCAGTGCCATTGCCTTCTCTTGACTGTGACACTCAATCTAAGGCTGCCAGGTTGACCTGACCTGGGATCAGGCTCTCCATGGCATTGACCTCCCTCTCAGGGATGCTCCCTTGGACTTTACTAGGTTCCTGGAGCAGAAGCAGCATGGGTTAGCCTCAGCAATCTTTGCCAAGGTGTAGTCTGATAGACTTTGTGTGAGCCCTCCAGAGGAAACGTCAGTGTCAAAAATACCAAGTAATTTCCAAATCCAAAGGCATTCTTCTTAAAAGGATGCAGAAGATATTGCAGTGTGGGGGTGGGGGGGTGGCTCTGGTTAGCACACTGAAGTCCCATCCCTGATATAGTCTCTACATTATTAGAACATTGGACATGACTATCAATGTCATTGGCAGTCCTGTAATCTCCTGGGAGAGGGAATCCATGGCTCCCTGGGTCTGCTCTGGATGATATGCCTGTAGAAAGGTTATGGAGAACAAACAACACCAGCCCTCCCTCAGAAATATTCCTTAATGCTCAGTAACAATCCTGGAATCTCACTGGCTGCTTTCTGTCTTTTCTCTGGAATATGATTGAATGTTTTCACTTCTCTTAAGAAGACACTGTTAATCTCAAGATACATAAAATAACATGCAGTTCCGGGGTAGTTTGGCTTTTAACAAATGCAACTAATCATTTCTAAGGGGTGGTGGAAAGGATTGTAACAGTAGTGTAGATGGAGAAAGTAACGTAGTCACTGTTCTTTATTATCGCCCTATCATGCTATTAAAATAAACTCAAACATTGTAACGAAGGGAAATATCACCTTTTCTAAGCTTGGATAGGACAGAAGGAATTTTTTTAGACTCTTAAAGCTTATTACAAAATTCAGTTTATAAGCATCAGCTATTAAATTACAGGTGAGAATTTGGATTCCAGATACACACAGGTGCAAGAATGTATTCGAGGAGAACAACAGAATCCTCTCATGACCTTTCCGCTAGTGATAGTGTATATTCCATGGTTAGTGACCTTTAATGATCAAGTTATTGATAGAAAGTGCTTCTTTTAACATTTGTTTGTTTAACCTAATAGTTGGTTATTTGAACAATAGTTTCTGTTGTAGGACTTACTAACACATCAAACCAATATTTATTTAAGCCTTGGCAAGTGATACACTATACTGACATCTACTCTTTTGTTCATAGATCTAATTTGCCCTATTGAAAATAGAGTGTTTAGAGATTAATGGCCTTTAACAGGATCTTTATTTGCTGTTTAACTCAAGACAATGATGAATATCCATGACTACATATGCTTTTTCTGATGAACACACACAAACACAAAGAAAAAGTATGCCAGTAATTTAAATCACAGAAGTTCCACATTTATGAATTTAGGTTATGATTACTTTAATTTATAAAATGAATGAATATGCATTAAAAATCAAAATATAGATGGGTTGAACTTTGTGGTGGGCATGCCCTCAGTCCTGGCTGCCCTTTTCTATTGGCACTCCAATTTCCTTTGTGGAGATCATGGAATTTCAGGGAAAGTCTCCCAGGAGATTATGGTAGAAGAATCCCTTTGGCTTAAATTTACCAGAAAAAGTTTCTTTTACTTTTAGCCAAGATTCTTAACTGATGGGCACTTTATGAAGAAGGAAAAGAAGTAAATAAATGGTCAGAATTTCAGATACATTTAATAACTGTTAACCTGATGAAAAACTAAAAAAATAATTTTGGTCTATATTCCAGGGTGATCCAGTGGGAAAGCAACTTGGCATTTAGGCACATTCTGCTTGGGCACCAAATTATCTTCCTCTCAACAATAACATATTCTTTAGTTTCTTCTCTATAATAGCCGATAGGGAAATACCATATCTTAATGTCCAGGAACGTGGTGAAAATAAATGGGTTAATATTCATGCTTCATCTTAAATATCTTCGGGTGGAAAGTGCTTCGTTAGGACAGCAGATTATTGTTACTGACTGCTCACTGGGGTATGAAGAGGAGAGAAATCAATACTCACTAACATCCCTGGTCAATAGTGTTTTGAGTTATTTCACTTTTTAAAAATGGGAGTCATGAACAAAAAGTTAACATGGATTAGGATGCTTCTGACATTTAAAAAAATTACTTCCTGGGGCCACCCGGTGGCGCAGCAGTTTAGTCCGCGCTTGGCAGCCCGGGGTTCGTGGGTTCGGATCCCGGTCGCCCGCCGATGCACTGCTCGTCAGCCATGCTGTGGCGACGTCCCACATAAAGTAGAGGACGATGGGCACAGATGTTAGCCCAGGGCCAGTCTTCCTCAGCAAAAAGAGGAGGATTGGCGATGGATGTTAGCTCAGGGCTAGTCTTCCGCACACACACACACACAAAAAATTACTTCCTATTTATTCTCCTCTATTGTCTACTCACTAAAGCCCTGTGTGTGCAGCCTCTCTGACAAGGAGGGTGTGTTTTAGGGTCCTTCCAGCATCATCAGCACCAGTAGTGGGGCTGAATGACCTGGCTCCCAGGCCAATCCAGCGGTGGTGGGGAACTGCTGCTCTCCTCTCACCCCGAATACTCACATTTTACCACAAGAGCACCTCCTCCGTGGGCCACTGAGATAATGATCCATTTCCTCCCAGTATAATCTGTTTGGGATCCAGAGAACTTCAGATGTAAATGACACTTTAGAGATCATTTGGTTTCACCTGGTCACATTTTGGAGGAGAGAACAGAAGCTAGTGTAATATAACACTCTTAATTTGGGTGTGAGAAAGCAGAGTGGATTTTTATTTCTAGACATGACTTCCCTTCTTTCATTGAAGCCACTGAATTTCTCCCACGGAAATCATTTTGAGGCGTGGTGCTGTGGTCAGTGCCTTACCTAGTAAAACCGTACTTTGTTTAATACTGCAGGCAACACTGTTCAGTAGAACTTTCTGCTATGATGGAAATAGTCCATATCAGCACGGGGGATGAGACTAATGGGCACTTGACATGTGGCTGGTGTGACTGAGAAACTGAATTTTCTTTAACTTTTTATTGTGCTGATACAGAGTTCCTGTGTATCCTTCCCCCAGCTTCTCCTGCTGTTAACAACTTACGTAACCCCATTACATTTGTCAAATCAAAGAAGTCACCCTTGGGACAACACCGTTAACTAACCTACAGGCTTTATTCAGATTTCACCAGTTTTTCTACCACTGTCTTTTTTTCTGTCCCAGGATCTCACACTGCATTTACTCATCATGTCTTTTTAGTCTTGAAGAAATGAATATTTAATTTGATTTAATTTAAATTTAAATAGCCACATGTGGCTAGCGGCTACTGTAAGGGGCAGTACAGCTGTGGAAAGTACGAAACACGGTCACATCCACCGCCTTCTTTAATTCTGACAACAGTGCAACGTGGAGCCATTACTACTTCCAGAGGAGGAAAGTGAGGCCTAGAGAACCTGTGACTTACTCTTGTCACATCACTAGTGGCAAAGTGGTTGAAAGCTTCCAGGGTTTTCTGACCCTCGGCTGCATGCATTTTCCACTCTCCCACAGCTGCTTCCTCACAGTGACACGTGTGACTTAAAACTCACAGGAGACTCTGATGTAACATTTATTACTAAGATATGTGGAAAAATCTATATGTCTTAGGCCATCTTTTAAAAAGCAAACAGCCCTTTGGAGTGGAAAAGGTCTCAGCATTCTGGAAGAATGGCTTCTCCTCTCCCTGACCTCTGGATGGATGTTGGATCCCAGACCCCTGTCTTGGGACCTCTTCTGTATTTACACTCTCCCTAAGTGATCTCATTCCGTTTCTTGGCTTTAAATAACATGTATAAACTGATGGGCTCCAAATTTATATCTCCAGGCCAAACCCTGCCCTGAAACTCCACCTGCTTCCCTCCCATAGTCATGTGAATGTACAATGGCATCTCAAACTAAGGTCTCTTTTTTTTTCCTGTTCAGGTTTTATTTTTAAGCTTGATGTGGATGATCATTACACAGGTTTGATTAAGCCCCATGGAGAGAATTCTTGACACTGCACTCTCCCCAGTACCCCCAGCACAGGCTTCTCCAAGCCTCCTCATCTCCATAAATGGTGCCACTGCTATTCTGTTACTCAAGCTGAAAATCTAGAAGTCATTTTTTTTGTGTGTGTGAGGAAGACTAGACCCATCCTGAGCTAACATCCGTAGCCAATCCCCCTCTTTTGTGTTGAGGAAGACTGGCCCTGGACTAACATCTGTGCCCATTGTCCTCTACTTTATATGGGACGCCGCCACAGCATGGCTGACAAGCAGTGCGTCTGTCCGTGCCCGGGATCCGAACCTGCGAACCCCGGGCCACCAGAGTGGAGTGCACGAACTTAACCTCTATGCCACCAGGCCGGCCCTAGAAGTCATTCTTGAATCCTTTCTCTCTTGTTCTCATTTGCAGCATCCAAACCATCGTTAAGGACTGTTTCTCCAATAAATATCCATGATCATCCACCTCCTTTGAAGCCTCATCCTTTCTCACTGGGGCTGCTGCCACAGCTTCCTACTAAGCAGTCTCCAATCAAATCTTCTAACTTCCCTCCTTAGAATCATCTAATGGCTTCCCATTGCCCTTAAAATAAAATCCAACCACCTTATGATGGCCTAAAAGGCCCTAGATGATCCCCTCTCTCCTTCTCTGACTTCATTCCCACTATTCTTCATTCATGACATTCCAGCCAGACCAGACTTCTGTCAAACTGAAACCTCAAACTCACCATATAAGAACTCGTCCACCTCTGGGCTTAGCAGCTACTGTTCCCTCTGTCTGGAAGTTCCACTTCCAGATCTTTGCATGGCTGGTTCCTGTTATTAGGATTTCAGCTGTCACCTCCTCATAGAGACCCTCCATGACTGCCTACTCACTTTCTACCACATTGACCCAAATATCTTCTTAGTAGCAGTTATCTACTCTCTGAAAATGCTACTTGTTCTTTTTGTTCCCTTGGTTATCCCCAACTACAGTGTCAGCTCCATGAGATTAGAGACCTTATCTCTCTTGGGCACCATATCTCCACCACCTGTAAATATTTGGTGGGGTAGTTCAATAAATATCATTGAGTCAGTGAATGAAACATGGCTCACTCACCAAAATTTATGTATTGGGCCCTCAGTAGTAATGAAAATCCATTCCTATTGCCTGGCTAATGATTTTCTGAGTGGCACTCCAGGGTCAGGCCATTATTGGGTCCATCTCTCTGGTGAGATTAATAAAATGGTCAGCCACAGCTCCCTGCACCTCACAGACATGTGGATAACAGAAGGACACACCAGAAGTCAAAGCCATTGTATTAGATAGGCTAGACTAGGTGAGGCTGCAGTAACAATACTCTCAATACCTTAGTGGCTTAATACAACAAAGATTTTTACTCACACAAACTCCAGTGCAGGCTGGGTCCCTCTCTAGGGCACCTCTTTTCCATGTGGCAATTCAGCAGAGTAGACTGTTTGGATATTATGATGCTGCCATCACAATAAATGGTTTCCTGGTCTCACAGCAGGTGAAGAGAGAGCTGGCAGTTCACAGATCAGCTTCTAAATGCTTTAGCCCAGAAGTGACAAACACTATTTCTGATCACAGCCTATTAGCCAGAACTGCCCACTAGACTAATTGCAAGGGAGCTTGCAATATGGAGGAATAAATGACTATTTGATGAGTGGAAAATGTCTCTGCTATAGTCTACCCTTGAACACACATAAAACAGCTAACACCTCTTCAAGAGGGGTTATGTGAAGTCCCAGCTAGTCATTGCATCCAGCTCTAAGTCCAAGGTCTCCAGAGAATGTGCTATATGTAGCATCTCCTTCAGGTCATGACCGAGCTCATCGTGGTCCAGAGAGCTGTGAAGTAAAATGACGAATTATCTGCCCTTCCCCCACACCCAATATACAATAATGATACAGGGACAGGGCAACCACAAAACACACTCCCTTTTGGAAAAGAGAAGATTGTGAGGCACACAGAAGTCTCTGGTCAATAAAAAGCCCCAGGGTTCTCCATGGCCTTTAGTTCTACCTCTGGAAGTTTCTTCCTTTTTCATTATTTCCCTTAGTCAAATACGAAGTGAGTGTTGGGGAACGTGCCCTCCTACAGAGTTGCATGGCATTCTCAGCCCATTTCCTGTTTGAAAATATTGTCTCAAATGTCTCTTTCAAACCAACGGCAGTTTTCTCATCTATCTATCATCAGTCAGTTCTGTAAGCCACCAACCACACCCATAGATCTTTTAGAGAAATGATCTAATCTTTATTTCCTTGCTTTCTTACCTCCATGGACCTCCGTGTCTCAAATTCACAGTGCTGTCTGCTTTGGTGAAAGCTATTCCTTTCATAGGATTTTGCTTTGGGTCTTTTTACCCAACAGAAAGGTTTTATTGAGCACCACACCATTAGTCTGGCTTTTTTCCCTAAGTTGCTTTGGGTCTCTGTTGCTTGAATGTTTTCTCAGCACTATTAGAAATCAAGAAGTGGTCCCTTGAGCACTGGACTAGGTGATTACCAGGATCTCTTCAAACTGCAATATTCTGTGATTCCAAGATGATGCTCCTTGGTTTCTCCTACAGTAAAATCCTGTTGCCAGAACACTGTTGTTGAAAGCATGTGCCTCACACCCATAAAGAAATCAGTATACAGAGTAAATACTAGCGTGTGTTTTCCTCCTGTGCTTGCTTAAAAAGATGGAGCAGAAGGAGAATAAACAGGCAGTAGCGTGATCTTCAGTTGTAAGTCTTCCATGTTTTTGGTGTAATGGTACCATGTTAATTCAGTAAAGGGAGAAAAAGAGACAGAGAGCAATGGAAAAGGCAGTCCAGCAGGAGAAGAGAGGGAGGAGCAGAGTGCTAAATAACGTAACTGAGAGATGAATAATTCCTATAGTCAAAGAGGGTGTGGTGGGCAAAGCAGGAGGGACTCCACCTTTCTGAGTCTCTGGCAGCTGCTCAGGCAGGGTGTTTATGGCAAGTTTCAGCAAATGACTCAAGAAAAGAGTGGGGTTAGCAGTTAAAGCTCGGGGTCTTAGAGAACACTGGTAATGCCAGGCTTCTATGACTTTCTTTAGGGTTATTTGAAATTCTATTAATCCTGGGCTTTGTAAGAGCCACAGCCAAGACGGGACTATGGTCATGGTGGGAACTGGTGGTGCAGTGAGAATAGCAGGGCCCAGGGGCCGTTTGTCTTTGAGGAAGTTACTTGACTCCTCTGGGTGTCACTTTCTTCTTCTGTAAAATGGGGATTAAAAAAATATTAAGGTTGTGGTGAGAAATAAATAAGATAATGTACATAAATAGCATATAGTTAGTGTTCACCAATTGCTAGTGCTCATAATAATGATGCTGCTGATGATAATGATGCCAAGTAGGAGGTAATAGAGGTTTTCAGCCTTGTCTTACATTACAAGCACCTGGAAGCTATTAACAATCCAATGCCTAGGAGGCACCTAACCCATTAACTCGGAATTGCTGGGGGCAGAATCCAGATATTAGCACTCTAATATCTCCCCAGTCGATTCCAATGAGCAGTCAATGTGGAGAACCACTCGTTAAGAGTAACTTTTCTGGAGAACAGGGATAACAGAATCAAATACCTCTAAAAGCATTGTACATTAATCAGGCAAAATTTTAAGAGATAGCATTCTAATGTGATGAAGAATGGTCCTGGAGTCATGGGTGTGGATCCAACCATTCATACAATTGTTCAACAAATGTTTACTCAATCCCTTTATTTACTTCCTTCTGGCAAGTGCTGGGGATTCATAGATAAACAAGAGAGAGAAACTATTCTTGGGGGTATTTGTTATATTATTTTTTGCACTTTTCTCTATGTTTGAAAAAGAAAATGCTACATTGTCCTAAGTGCTACGACAGGGGTAAGATTGGCATGCAGTGGGAACAAGAGGAGGGGAGGACCACCCATCAACGAGCCCAGGGTGACCAATAAAAGACCCCTGCACATACCTGCTTTATAATCATGAGGATTGGGGTAAGAAGAGGGCTGAGAAGAAGCAAATAGACTAACAGGAGGTAAAATCAGAAAACGGTTGTGACTGAGCCCAAAAGAAGGTATAAACATCAAGCAGAAAATAACTCAAAAGGTAAAAAACCATGCAGAAGTCAACCGGATACCCTTGGAAGCTATCACTAAATATAGCAATTCATTTGCAGGTCAGTGGTGATTACAAAAGTTATTTCAGGACACTAGATCGTGGAAGACGGGATGGTGGAAGCATGAAAGGTACTCATTAAACATTTGCTGGACTGAAATGCACTGGGTTTCTGCCATCATGAAATAGGCCTTGAGCCTTGAGGCAGGGGTAGGAGATGTTGGAGAAGGAATGAGGTCTTTTATTGGGCTTCCTAGTTTGGCCCAGGACCAGTGGTTTTGATGATGAATCTAGAGAGGAGGCTCCTTCTCCCAGACTGATTCAATTTGCTTTTGCCAACATTCTACATCTCTGATCTGTTATCAGTAAGTGTCACCCCTTTGCCATACATAGAAACAGTAAGTGCAAAGAAAACGCACTATGGGGGCGGATGACTCAGGATGTTTGTTTGGCAATGGGATAAATGAGCATTTTACCTTTAGTGATGATAGACTGAGGGCCCTCAAGGCCAAGACTGCTGTCTGGTTCTCCTCATTGGCGTCCTCCTCCTACTATGCTTTTGTATAGCTCCAAGAATACCACCAGTACCCACAACAAACCGTTAATGAAAGCTGGCTTCCGGTCCAGATTTGAAAAGTCCAAAGTTGCCATATGGAACTGGGTGTGTGTACATGAGAGAGCTTCACAAACCGTTACAGCCATTGCCTCTCTTTCACCCACCTAACAGTAGCAGGTACTGAAACCCACGTAAGAAACCCTGCCAGCTCTGTTCTTGGTTGCATCTCCAGAAAACAGTGCCTTGTACCTACCACCAATAAACATGCAGAAAATATCTATTGACTGACAATTGGGAGGGAATGGGGGGGGATCTTCTGGCACTCTGAATTTCCTTAATACTTTTTCTGATTTAGACCATGTGGGTTGTTTCAGCTAGGGTTCAACCAGAGACAGAGAGCCGATTTATACATGAAGAGATTTAGTACAAGGACTTGCTTATGCTATTGTGGGAGCTGGCTAAGCAAGTCCAAAATTGATAGGACAGGCAATCAGGAAGAGACAATCACAAGCAGAGTGGAGCTCTGTGGGCGTGGCTGGAGCTGTTGTCCACAGGCGGAGGTTCTTCTCTGCCTCTCTGTCTGGAAAGTCTCAGCACTGCTTTTAAGGGAGTCCAACTGATGAATTCAGGACCACCCAGATTATCCAGTATAATCCCCCTACTTAGAGTCAACTGATTAGTGACTTGAATGACATCTGCAAAACCCCTTCACAGCAACATCTAGACTAGTGTCTGATGGAATAATTGGGGACTTTAGCTTAGCCAAATTGACATATCAAAAACCCCAGCACACGGGTTAAGAATGGTGTGTTTGAGACCCGGTAGATGAGCAAAGAATAAGTTGTGTGTGTGTGTGTGTAGACAGAGAGAGAGATGGCTGGCAATCCTGGAACCTCTTCGCTCTCCCTTTTGAATCTGGGGTCTCACAAGCGTCTGTCTGGGGAAGGTCATTGGTGTCTAACCAGGGAAACCATGACCTGAGATTCTGTACCCTTGACACACTGAGGTAAGAACCACATTTCCTGGCGGAGCCCAGTCCAGTGTTTTACATAGAACCGGCAGCCCACCTTGCTTGCTTCACTCACGGCCAAAGCCACACCACTGGAGAACGCTGCTCTGTATCTTGTTCTTCCATGGCTCCCTACGCCGGGTGAATTTCTCCATCGTGGCGCCAGAGGGCGCGCGAGCTGAGGAAAACGCCGCAGGACTCCAGGAGGAGCCAAGCAGGTGCTGCGACGCCGGCGACTCTGGGGCAGCGACCCGGGCCCCCCTGGCACGGGTACCTCCCCTTCCTCAGGACACCTACCAAGGCTGCCGCCCTTGTGTGCACGGTTCGGGGATAGGCAGACGGGACTCCTGAGAGCAAAGACCTAGTAGATTCGCTTTCCTTCATAAGGGGTGGCAGGGGGCGTTTGCTTTGGAGGGAGGTGGCGGCCCCAGAACAAGGAGGAGAGACCAGGGGTATCTCGGGTCTCACTTGTCAACACTGCCGGCCCCTACCTCCTATTCCTGAAACCCATGGGCAACTTGTGTACGTGCTCGGGGTGTAGAAGGCCCGCTGTCCCGGGAGGCAGGCACCCGGCATCCGCTCCCCCTCCCCCTCTGGTCGCCGCCTCTCTCAGACCCCGGTGGGTGCCACCGCTTAGTGCTCCACATCCGCATCCCGGCTGCTGCAGAGTTTGCAGCCTGGATCTGCGTTTCGCTCCCACTTAACCGCTCTTCTCATCAGCAGCTCTGTCCCCTTAAGTCAGAGGTCCAAGGCAGAGACAGTCTATTCCGTAGGTTTCTTTCTTTTTTTAATCTTGGGATTAAAAAGGATGTCTGCTGCAGTTGACTGTCACCCATCTCTCCTTTCTCTTTCCTTCTTAAGAATGCAGAGTCTTAATGAAATGCTTTTAAAAGCAATATAGATTTTGAGGGAAAGAAAAATCACTAGAGGACTTCAACCAAGGTTTTAATGCAATGGCATTATTAAAAATAATAAGGTGCATGGCTTTTTGTAATTCTCAAAGGTGGGTGGTGAACAAGGACAAAGAGAGTAGATCAGACAGTTAGAAATTATAAAGAATGGCTGCTGCACTCATAACTTGCACTCAGAGCACTCATAATTTGCACAATAGAGACATTTAAACACTCAGTGAGACTTAGCAATAAACACATTGCTCACTCAAACATAACTGAGGTCAGGGAGGGGAGCCGTGTTCTTCTTTTCTTGTCTGATGTAGGCACCTCGTGGCCTCAGCTTATGTGTGGTTTTGGAAAACTCTGACAGGAGTGAGTGTCTGGGAGACTTCTCAGTTGTCAAGAAGCTTCTTATATTTCCTAAAGAAACTCAAGCTAGATTCATTAAGCCAAGTCACAGAGCAAAGAGAAATATTTTTTTCAGACTGCAACTAATCCGGAAACTTAAATATGGGAGGAAGGGGGGTATGGAATCCCGTATATGCAAGGTCTGTGAAATTTTTACAGGATATGTGCAAAGATGTGTTTAAATATCATCAGCTGAGGAAAAATGGGATTTTTCCCCCCCAAAACCCAAATGATTTTCAGCCATCTATTCCCAGACCTCTCCTCATAGACCTCAATTAAATAAAATAACATCTTTTTTGAGTCATTTAGGAAAATATTTATATATCAGTGAAAGCAAGGAGAGTCTTTGAAAGATGTTTACTAATGTATGTTCGAGTAAGGCCAAACCTTGTATTTATGCTGGGTTTTTTTTTTTTTTTTTTTTGAAATTGTAGGCTCACATTAAGGATTTTCCCTTCCTTTATAAACATCAGCACAGTGCTGTAACTCCCTTTATTTGCAATCAATGTATCCCGTGGTTAACAAAGAACTTTTTAAGGAAAAAATGTGCCCTAATGAAATTCAGTACTTATTTATAAAAAGAAAAAAGGATCTTTTATATGCATTTTTATATGCACTAAATATATAAGCATGGTGTGTACCTGGTAAAGTTGGTTTCTGCTGACAGTGTAACCCAGGTAAATCAACATAGAGTCCATAGCACATTATAGGGTACAATTTATGGGTTTTACCTTCAGGTAAAGACTTCTATTAAGAATGTACAAGTGCCTGCATACCTAACCTGCCTTGTTTTCCACAGTGCTGTGTGCATAATCTCTTTTTAAAATTTTTTAATCAAAGCTTGCTATATTGAATACATTTAATGGGAATCCAGTGGTTAAAAAAATATAAAAATTTACTGCTGTAGAAAAGTTTTGATTAGTACTTTCCATTAGCAAGTGTTGTTGAGTGAACCCTCTAACAGTCTATTTGCATTCAGACAAGCACTGACTTAGCAAAACAGGTGATGCTTTCAACTGTACAAATATATTGTTTCCCATAAATATTCCTAATGAAAGAGGTGGTCTGTTTCAGAGGAAGTAACTGCACTGAAGACTTTTAAATAATAATAAAAAAAAATTGTTCCCAACCTTGATAAGTAGGGGCATGGAGGCTGGAAGGGTGAGTTATTAGGTGTGGAAAGGTGGAGTCTAGAAAACCTCTCCCACGTCCATTTTAAAGTAAACTGCCCTAAAATGTGGCAGAAGACACGTGTGAACCACTGCTGTTCTCTTGCATCAGAATCTTACCCTTTCTTCCCTCATCCGAAAAAAGTGAACTCAGATACAAAGAAAGGGTGTTTTACTCTGATGAAACATTTCAGGAAGATGAGAGTTTATGCTGGAATTCCTTGACTTGACTATGTGAAAAATTTTAAAAGAAAGGAAAGAAAGAAAAAATGATAATACTTTTAAACAAAATTACAATGTAAAAAAAATTTCCATTCTCAGAATTTGGGGGCTAATCTTCACCCAATGTTTAGCTATCAAGCTGGACTTTGTTGGTGAAAAACAAAAGTAAAAATAAGATTCAGGTTTGAAAGGGAATTTTTGTTCCCCTTTTCCCATTTCTGATTCTCCAATTCAAGAAGGACTACATTTCTCTTCAGTTGTGTGTCTAAACCTGGAATCAAGATGGCGGTAGTTATCCCCCTGGCTATTTCCTAAGTAAGAAGTCAGTGTTCTGTGTTTCATAGATGACAGACCTCTGACCTCACACAAAGCCCCATGGCTGGAGCCAAGGTTCTGAATCCAGAGTACTGTAGTACACAGTTTCAGCTTATTCTTAGAGTTAGTGCAGTGAAAATCCTCATTTTTGTTGCTATTGTTATGTTTTGGTAAATAACTACTATAATCCTCTGTGCGTGAGTGTGTGTGTGTGTGGGAGGAAGCGGGGCACAAGAAGACAGCACTGGGGGAAAAGTGAGAAGAATTAGGGACACAGAAAGTCTCTGCTTTGGGATATTACATGTTTTCTTCTTCTACTATTTTATTCACAATGAATTTCAAGAAGAATAATATTATTTAGGGAAGTAAATCCCTCCTTTCTTTTTCAAAATTGGTCACAGTTGTGGAAGACTCTTCTGTTTCATTATTGTTCAGATGTAATGTTTCTAGTCTATGGCTTACTACGTGTGCGTGACACGCACACGCAACTTTTCTTTCTTTTTGAATATCATCATTGTTAGCTGACAGTGAAATTGTAAATAACATCTCATTCTTTGTTGCATCCCAATGTTCTTTCTTTGCAAAATTGATACCTCTGTATAATGGATGTAATTCAATGAGAGCAGCAAACAATACTAGTTACAACTCTCTGCATGAAAAGAATGTTATACCATAAGAATACTTTGCAGAAAAATGACATTTCATGTTAGAATTGTTTGACTTGATTATGGTGAAAAGAAAATGTTAATGTAGTCTAATCAAACAGTAAGCAGTCAAAAGAAGCAAAATATGTAAAAGAATCTCAATTTTCATATGAAATGTATTTGATTACATTCATTTAACATTCTACTACCAGTTTAAATTTTATTAATCAAACCTAAAGTTATATAACCTGTTAATCTTGTAGGTTAATCAAGGAATAAAATTTAATTCAAAGCCTGAATAGAATGCAGTTGTATTACTTTTTAGTATAAAAAGAACTCTTTTTGCAGTGTTACTTCCAAGTGGGGTTGACTGAATGGCTATTGATAACTTCCATTTGTAAGAAATAGCCTATATGCATATAAGGAAAGCACTATTATGTCATTCAATAATAATAATAACTCTTTTATTAAGCACCTATGGTGTGTCTGGCACTGCACAGAGTGGGCTTACACAAGGGATAAGAAGGATGCAGTTTGTCCCCTAAAAGGCACAGCCCAGTGACTCTTTTAGGAAAATTAAGCAAGTCTCCATATAATCCAGTTTACTTGTTGCTTAATAAGTCTTCCTTAATAAATAGCTCTCAAAAGATAACTTCCACTCAGCTCCGAAACTCTTTTTACAAATTCTGAACATGTGGGATTTGAATGAATACAATGTGTCTATAACATTTCCCAAAACTGTTTAGGTTGAGAATTTTAAATCACCCTGGATATGTGATCTATTCACTCTCTATTTCCCACTTGATATCTTGAACATGTCTTTATCACCCATACCATTTTTTTGCAGTCTTTCTCTGTAAAAGTGTCTTTGAGGACAGACACCTTTCTAGCTATCCCAAGATCTTCAGTGTTGAATGAACACATGAGCTAACAGTTTAGAAATGTGCTAAAAATCCACATTTTAAGGAAAAATACTTTAATTGAAAATATCATTATTTTTAATACAAAGTAATAGATATTCTGAATTAAAACAAACTCATACCATAAAGAAAAATGTAAAGAAGAAAATAAATATCCCTCATAATTCTGCCCATCACTCAGGGATAAGCAATGTTACCATTTAGACATATATGCTATTTGACATGTTTGTACAGATATTTTTCTTTGGGTGTACATGCACCTTTTAAAAACCAAAATATGTATTTATACTATACAGTCAAACCTAATTTTTCACTTAACAAGGTATCATTAGCATCATTTGATATGGATAAATACAGAAGTCATCACTATTTTAAAAGGCTTTAGAGCATTACACCATATAAATATATTAAACAATCAACTTTCTATAATTAACCATTTATGTTGTTTTTAGGGAGTTTTTTTTTGGTATGAAATACAATTTAAAAACAGTGACTTTGTGCTTCATCTCAGTTTAAAAAACTCCATGCAAACAATCAAGAGACCGTTTGTGGTCACATCATTATTCTGCTTTCCTATATTATTCCAAGGATTTTCTCCCTAAGATGTATAGTTCTAAAGTAAATTTGGTTTCTTTGACTAACGTTTGGAGTGTCAGGAAAAGAAGTCATGGAACACATGGGTTCTGCTTGCATTCCTTATGAGTCTGAGAATAAGACGTTCTGCCTGTATAGAAAGCACAGCCTTCAGCAAACTTACGCTGAATGATCAGAAAATGCTGACAATTCAGGATTTCAATGAAATCTCCTAGTGCTATGAGAAAAAAATGTATTTCTAAAATCAATTACCTTGTTACGTAGGCAGTACTGACAAAGTTTAAGAAAAGTTAAGGAAAACCTATTCTTTATTTAGGAATGATACATGATCGACATAAGGGACTTTTAAAAAGGATTAGTGTTTTCTAGATGTCCAAATCACAAAACTATTGCTTAAACAATCAAGAAAGCAAAAAGAAAACTAAACAGCTAGAACATTTTAGTAACTGCCTTAATTCTTTATCTCATCCCACGGGGCCTTGAAGGAATAACAGAACTGCTTTCCTCGGCTCTGCTCTTTCTGCTCATTTCCTGTCACACGAGATGTGATTTTTCATTCTCCATTGTCATTTACCTATGGCCGCTAGATCAAGAGACTGACATTATCTAGAAATCTATGAAGTAAAAAGCATCCAAGACCCACTCCCTGGGGACTGCATGCTAAGGAGGGTACAAAAAAAGGGTCATGGGAATCTCTAATCAGAGCTCTGTTTGTTGTACAGAAGGTTCTAGAAAGAACAGGAGTGCTTGTGAGTGTCCCTGAGTGAACATAGATTCTAATGCTGCTATGGAATTTTCTTACTTCTTTGACATCTCCATTCCTAGGTTGGATTAAAACCCTGGGTCCTAAGTGAAAATCCAGACTTCTATGGGGTGGGGGAGGAGGCTGAATTCTTTGCCTTCCTGCTTTCTATCTCCGTCATCTCCCGCCGACAAACCGCCTGGTATGTGAGCCACATTTGGCTTACTGTCATGAGCGTTATGACTATAGCCCAGGATTGCCTGAATAACATCCTCCTCTGTCATATTTTGATAGTTCAAAAAACAGTTTGACTGTTTTTCTAACACAGATGAGGAAGGGTGAGCCTCCTAGGGGAAGTTACTGTTTCTTTCCTGAGATGCTCAGTAAGGACGATTAATGTGGGCCAGGGTGGGGCTAGGACCCGGCTGAAATCTTGGCAAGCGCCTGCAAGTGGACCCCACCTAAAAGCTGACGGAACACGAGGTCCTGGTCCAAGCTGTTCCACAGATGTAAGCTGTTGCCTCCCAGTTCCAGCTGATCTGGCTTAGTGGATGAAATGGCATCTTTCCCTTAGTAACCTCCATTCCTGAAATTTCACTCAAGAGATATGCTGCTTGTGATAATAGTGTGTCAAAGAAGACAGCCTTTTACACCCAGTCCTTGGGTGACCTCAGATACGGGAGACATACCCACAGTCCTTCTCTCTTTGCAGAGAGAAGGCTCCTGAGAGGGCAAGATCCCTGTCTTGTTTATGATGACCACTCCATGCCCCCCCCGCCCCCCCCGCAGAGCATGGTGACTGGTGTGGGGAGCCTGGCCACATGGACTCGGGGGTGTATGGGGAAGAACTGATGCAGTTATTTATTATTTCACTGAATTACTGCTGAGTGACAAGGGCTCCTTGCATCCTAGCAGGCTGGCATCCATGGAACATATTTTTAACATGAATTGCAAAAGAAATAACAAAAATATGAAATGGCTAATTAGAGAGCCATTTCACAAAGGTCCTGCCTGATGACAAGTTTCTTGGTTAGTCTCGCCGTTTGCTAATTTCCAAGTGGAATGAAATCAGAGTCCATGAATCCAGGCCTCAAAGCTGGGTCTGAGTCTGGATGGGGGCAGGGAAAGAAGAAATAAGGCTGAACTATTTAGTATACCTTACTGCATCTATAATGTGTTGGGTGAGTTAATTGTATTTTGGAAAGCTCTGGGGGGCACCTCAGTTTTTGGCAGGAGGTGTGGACCCACAGTCACACAGCAAGTGATTCTAACCTACTCTGCTATTTCTAAGACTGAAATATTCCCTGCTTAATGTAAAACTCAATGCCCTTAACAGGTTTTTCCCCCTCTTTCATATTAACCATGCATAAGAACTTGACTCTTTCCCTGCAGTGCAGTGAAATATTACATTGTTCTCTGGGAGATTTTAAAAGCCTTCACAGCAGGTAATCACGCTCCTGAGGTCAGATGAGTGATGAAGTCCTAAGTCTCTATTAATCTGTGCGTGAGTGTGCCTTTGGAGTCTATAGCAAAGATGAAAAATGGACAAAAAGTCTTTTCTCCATTATTTGACAGGCTAACACTTAAATAGTTCCTTACTTAGAGGTTAGGCACATGGAAGACAACACTCTGGTAGCTTCCATAGCTTCCACAAAAGATCTTTTAAGCATTAGGAAGGAATATTATGAATTGCTGTATTGTTTGCCTTTGACCTACATAAAGGGAGAGGATCAGTCCCAGAAGTGGGATGGAAATACACACAAAATAGAGGAGAACACAAAGGGACTTAGGTTTCTCCTTTATCTCGTTATTTATGGGCTAACAAGATGACATCCTAAGTCATGTTAGGATTCTATTTCCCCTGGTATCATATACCCACCTTAGGATCTCTATGTTTTGGTAAGCGTTTCACTGCTCAAATGAACTGTTCCAAAACTCATTGGCTTAAACCAATCATTTTCTTTTGCTCACGATTTTGTGGGTCATTCAGGCATTCAGGAAGGGATTGCCTGAGCAGTTCATCTCTTATGTACATGAAGTCAGCTGGGGCTGGAGGAGCCTGTCCAACACAGCTTCTTCATTCACGAATCTGGTACCTCTGCGCTCCTTGGCCTGTCTCCTCCTCCTCCTCTTCCTCCTCCTTCTTCTCTCTCTCTTTCTTTCTTTCTCTCCACATGGCATCTCTTCCTCCAGGGTCTCTCCACATGGTTTGGCCTTTTCACAGCATGGTGGTCTCAGGTGCTTCTTACGTGGAGGCTTGGCTTCCATGAGGCAAGAAGTGAAAGCAGCCGAGCCAGAAGGCCTACAGCTGGAACGATCTCAGTGTTACTTCCACGGAATTCCACTGGTTAAAGCAGTCACAGGGCCCACCCACATTCAAGGGCCTTAGACCTAGACTCCTTCTCTTGATGGGGGATAGCCAAGGTCAGATTGCAGAAGGGTACGTGGGATGGGCGATACCGTCGTCACTTTTAGAAACTATCATCTGTCAGGATAAGAAACAGAAGCCTAAAAGCTATGCTTAAGAAAGTTTTGTTGTTATTAAGACATAAACTATAAAGTCTTCGTTTTTCACTCTGATATCCAGAGTTGCATTTCTGTCCTAAATCCTACTTCTTCATAATCTGTGCCCATTGGGAATCTCCATGCGGCTCACCTCCATCAAGCATCCTTCCTCTGTGAAGCCCACCAGGCAGATCTGTCATGCCTCGTCTGGGGCTCCAGTGCTGGGCTCACCTCTGTTATATCCCCTGTCAGCCTGTTCTGGTAATCCCTGTCCATCCTCACTGATGGATTGTGAATTGAGGCAGAAGCAGTGTCTTACTTATAATTTTTAACTGTGTCCTTTTTTTCTATTTTAGCTTAGTTGAATTATGTTGATTGACTTAAAAAATGAATAAATGTCACCCTGATTTCAGAAGCTTGGCCCTGTAGGTTCCTTCATGTTGGTTCAGAATAAAAGAGTATAAACTAGAAATGAAATGACGGTCTGCCCAGTGGGAGTGTTTTATTCTGTAGGAGTGGCATGGAGAACTTGTGTTTTCAGATGCAGAAGTGGGGCTGAAGAAGCTATGAAATCAGGGACAGCCAGCTTTAGCTATCCCTTCTTTACCACCATTCTTGCTACACTGGCTCCCTGGTGACAGCTCCTACATGAATGTGGCTGCAGTTCAGGATGGACCCAAATGGGTTCCTTCTATTACTCAGAGCACTGGCACATGTGGCTCCCCAAATCCTCTTGAGTTGATCTAGACTAAACATTTTCTGCTTCTGAAACATCTAGGAGACTTAAAAGTAATGATATATATGTATATGTGTATGTACACATAGTTATAAATAGCTAGAGAGACATAGAGAAAGAGAGAGAGAGGCTGCTTAAAACATGACTTTGATAATATTAATGATAAACATTACAGCTTTGCTGCAGGGAAGTTAAAGAAAAGAATTACTCTGATACTTCTCAAATCTAGGTCATGTTATAGAGCACTTTACTTGTAAAATTTTTTCTAATTTTTTACCATTAAAGGAAAAACCTAGGGATAACGTCAGGAAGACTTTTTCCTACTTGGAATTGGGGGTAAACCGAATCCACACCTTCTTCAATGGATAATGCCATTGATAAGAGAGAATTAGAGGAGCAGTGAATAGCATCTAACTAGCCTGTTTATTTCCAGAAAATGGAATTTAATTAAACATTCTCTTCAACAGCTCTTACCAATCAAAGGATTAGAACTGCTCTGGCTGCCAAGTACAAGCTCTCAGGAGGAAATGGTCTGCAAGAAAAATAATTTTATTCACCTCAAAATAGGAGTAGGGAAAATATGAAAACAAATATTTTTGGTGTTATATTTGGTTATTTTAAAATGCCATACTCAGCTCTCCAGTGTCTATTTCTTTTCTGTGGATGGAGTGTCATTTTTGCTCAGAGGATTTTAGTGTAATTTTTTGGTGTTTCAATCACATTTCTGCAGTTTATCACCTCTGAGATTTGCCTACTGTCTAGAATGAAGAGTTTATTTGCTAAATTGAGGAAAATGTAGACAAAAGTTTGTGCTCGCTAGTTGGGAAACAGGTTGGAATGCCCAGATCTCAAGGGCAAGTTAGCAATCTGCTCTGAGCAGAGTTGGGTTAGTTGGCTGAGCAGCCAGCATCTGTGGGATCACAAAAGAGTCTAATCCAAAAGGAGACTTAGAAAGCTCTCTAACTTCAGCAACATTTCACATGCTTATCTGGTAAGGATTCTTAGCTCTGAGGCCAACTATTGGGTATGTCAGAAAATGGCTAATTTGGGAGAAGGTGACCCATTGAATCAAAGGGATAGTAGTGCCATTAGGGTTGAATGCAAACCAAGGAGCCCAATTTGACTGCTGGGAGGAGCACATCCATGTAGTTTTGGGGTAGAGAGCCCTGCTGGAGGAATGGCTCTCCCAACGCATGTGGGTATCAGAGTGCTTAAATAAGATTTTTATTTTGAATTGGGGCCAATTGTGTGTGTGTGTGTGTGTGTGTGTGTGTGTGTGTGAGATAGAGTGAGACAGAGACAGAGAAAATGTGTCTATCTCTGACATTCTTATAGAAGTTAATGGTGTATATTCTCAGTGCTCAGCTGCATCCTAAGCCATGTAGGATTATAGGAATGAGTAAACTACAAAACTGATTCCATAGATGCCATAATCTAGTGGGAGAGAGACAAACACCTATAAATATTGATGTGAAATATATTGTGACGTGTGCTATGATAGGATATGATTAAAGCACTGTGAGAGCAGAGTAGATGGACAGATGCATTTTAATTGGCAATATCTTGGAAAGGCTTCATGGAAGAATAGGCAGTGGGCCTGGGCTTGGAGGATGAGCGAGCTTGACAGCCTCACTCGGGGTGGAGGGGTCAGTGAAAGGATTCCTGGCAGAGGGAACTGTATGAACAGCCATCCAGGGAGAAGGTGCAGGCTTTGTGTGGGGAAAGGCATCACTGGGGTGGTGGGGGCAGAGTGTGATGGTGGGGAAGAGGATGTAGAGGATGTAGAGAGATGGAAGGAAAAAGTAGTTTGATGTGATCCTGCAGAATCATATCTGGACGCATCAAGTTACTACATCTGGACTTTGCTTGGTACACAGCGAAGAGCCGTTGAAGGTGTATGAGTTGGGGAGGAGTGTGTGTGTGTGAATGTGTGTGTGTGTGTGTGTGTATCTGTTTACATGAGTGGAGGGGAGGAAGAATGAGAAAGAGAGGAAGGCAGAGAGAGAAGGAGGGAGAAAGAGAGAGGAGATCTGTGCTTTAAAATGGAACTGGGTTGGCAGTTTGGGAGATGCAAGGACGTGAATGGAAGCAGGGGAGGCCAGTTAGCAGGGTGTTGCAGTAACCCAGCTCAGAGACGTGACATTCTACAAAAAAGAAGTGGGCATGGTAAAGAGGAGGCAGATTCAAGTTTAATTATGAAGGCAAAAATTGCCAGGATTTGCTAACTAATTAGAACTGGGGGTTAGAGATGGGGGTGAGTGTGTGGGAGATATGTATAAGTTGGCCTGAGATAGGTAATGAGAACAAGGAATAAGTTTGCATATCCATGTATCCATTTATTAATGCACACAGCAAGTTGTTATTGAGCGTGTGCAGGCACTGAGCTGGGGGTTGGGATACAACTGAGGATGAAGACAGATATGGAGCTCCAATGGCAGTGGGGAATTGGGGTCAGGAAATCATGAGAGTAATTAGATTCTACGTACGTTATAGACTTGTAAGTTGTCCTTCTAGAAGCAATCAGTGAATCTAGGGGGCTGAATGGCTCATCAAGGAGGAAGTTCATCAGTGGGAAGAAGGTCTCATAAAATTATCTGATCCTCCAATCCTCAAAGTTTCATTTAGTGTGACTTACAGTTCTTTTGCTGAGAAAAAGAATACTAAGAAGGAGAGACCAATTGTTTCAAGGCTTCTCCCCAGTAAGGAGAAATACAAGAGTAAGCACCTACATATATATATATTATGCATATTATGTTATATATATATCATATATCATACACACACACACACATATATATATAAAATCTCTGCCCTGCATTCCAGATCATCTGTTCTTTGCCTTTTCCTATAATTTCAATGCTATAGGTACAAATATTTAATCTTTCTTAAGTAAAGTCGCCTAGATTCAGTGCCTCTTGAACCTAGTTGAAATAATAAGAGACAATTAGAGAATCACTGTTTAAGAAGTGTGTGGAGTGTTTGGGTTCTGAGCTTGCAGGAGTCCACACGTTTGGAATCTCTCTGCATATCAGTGCTGCAGCCATCGCTGGATTGCTTTCCCAGTCCTTGGAGATTGGCCTGATCAGGTTCACTAATGGTTGGACTTCTCATGGTATTTGCTTACATAACACTATCCGGACACAAGTCTTAAATATTTTATCAGGTTTAAAGGGTAGTTTTCATAACAAGGCATTGTGTGACCTGCAGAACAGACTAGGAGGGAGGAAGAAGGGTCTTGGCCTGTACTAAGTGACATAACTTTAATACACATTCTGATATTAAAAATTTGATTAACTTGGTAACAAGACTGCAGGTATTAAGATGCTGGCTTTCCCTGTATCGTAAAGACAGCTATTAAAGCACAGTGCACTTTACTTAAGTGCATCTCCCTTAGCTAGTGTAATTGACACCTGAACATAAAAATCATGTAGTCCTGATCTGTGTCTATGATGCCCCCTGGTTCTGGAGAACCGGGCATGCGCTAATTGCCTGATTCGGCTGTTTGCATACCAAAATAGAGTTCAAACGCTTCTTATGGTAAGTGAACACTTGGAAGAGGAGTGGAAATTTATCCATTAACTGAAAGAGCTGAATGCACTATAGGATGCAGAAGAGCCACTCTATTGGATTATTATGTGTTTTGTAATCTGAAACTATAAGTTAAGAATAAAATGAAATGACCCAGAAGCAGAATGTTTTTTAAAACTTAAAAGCGAGAAACAGCACCACCAGACAAATTGCCAGGATTCTTTCAGATCTTTTCTAGGCTACTGGCTGATTATAAAGCAGTGTCTGCTTTGAAAATATTCTCATGTAAATGAATATTTCAATATTTCTGATCATTAAAATCATCCCAGAAAACAGGTATTTCTACTTGACTCTCTAAAGAAGAATGAAATTCCTCAAGTTTTGCCTTTGACTAAACCGGCTCTGAGGATGAGTCAGGATCCTGGTTGGAAATACTTGCTGTGAGTATGTTTTAGTTTTTTTTATGAAAACTTCTTGGCTCCCTTGGCCTGATTTGTCTTCCTGATGGATCAATCTGTTCTTAAATTAAATCAGTAATTTTTAAATTTAAGTGGGCATCAGAATCACCTGGAAGTCTTGTTAAGACACAGATCGCTGGGCCTCACTCCCAGAGTTTCTGGTCCAAGGTGGGGCTTGAGATTTTGCATTTCTTACAGGTTCCCAGGTGATGCTGGCTACTGGTCCCAGGACCACACTTTGAATTCAGTGATTTCTAGGATCCTTTAGCAGCTCTCAACAATCCAATGAACTTAATGGATAGAAAAACATTTCTATCTTTCTTTTTTCTTTCATGATAGAAAAAGTTTTTTTTCTTTTGATCATTTTGATTATTTTGATCAATTCAAAATAATGAAACTTCCTCTGATTTTCTATTAATCAGAAACTATCTGATCTCTACTAGAAAGTAGACTTTTCACAGGTGTTCTATGTAGAGTAAGTAGTAGAGTGGTATAACCTTAAATGTTGGATTCTAGTCCCAATTCCTATTTGTGAGTTTTGTTTATCAGCAGGATGAGTTTGCTGCTTTACAAAAAACTTGAAGTAGGCATTCAATGTGGATAATATTTCCCCTTGTTGTAGACTGGAAGCCTAAGTTAGAACTAAGCAATGTTATGGAATTAAAGGAAGATCTGAGGCAAGTGTTGGGGTGGGGAATAGAAATGGAACAGAAAAAGGCCGAATTAGCAATAAGCAGTAGAGGCTGCGTGTTTATGAGAGAAGGAAACCTGTACCTGTACCAGTGAATATTTGTTGTCTTCTTGGACTCTTTGGTTCCTTTCCTATTACTTTCTTTCATGCCCAAGGTCTCCAAACTAAGGCAATCGATGGAGAAGGTCTACCTTTGAAAAGGAGTGCTTTTCAAACTTTAATGTGCTTGTCAATGACCTGGGGTTCTTATTAAAATGCAGATTCTGGCTCATTAGTCCAGGGCAGAGCCTGAGATTCTGCATTTCTAAGCAGCTCCTAGGTGATGCCGATGTGGCTGGTCCATGATCTCTAAAGGCCAGCTTCACGGGTGTGCAGCAGTGCAGTCATGCAGAACGAAGTCTTAAAGCATCACATTGCTTTCTTCTGATTTATCCTCTTATCTTATAGCCACATCATTAAATGTTTGGTTGGCTTGCATAATGGCTGCCACATACTAAGCCAGGGAAGTCATGCTTCTCCCCCTTTTTTAAAGTGATCCTGATACTTCCTAGCTTGTATCTGGAAATTGTTTAGCAAATGCTCTCCTTTGCTTTTTTCAAATCTCTAAGACAGGCATCTTTTTCCTGTGCTGTATTGTTAGTCTGAATTCATTTTTCAAATGAATCTCATTAACTGACTTTTGAGTTCTGAAGTAAACTGTAGTTTTCTGGACCTTTCCTTTGATTCTGGGCCACAAAGATGAAATAGGACAAGGCAGGTGGTAGTCTCCATGGCTGTCTTTGAACCACTAGAAGCCCCCAGCCTAGGAAATGAGTGATATCTGGTGATTTTTTTTTTCACATGACATGCCAGCTCTCTTCATTTGCACAATTTCAATCGTTTTCAATGCCTGAGGTATATCCAACCCCATAAGCTGCCAGTCGGGACAGTGCAATAAATTTTTATTGAGCACCTTATGTATTTAAGGCACTGATGAGGATACCAGTCTAGATTCTCAGGTTGGTTATAACCCAGAAGAAAAAGTTGAATGAAAGGAGAATTAGTTTAAGTGAAGACAAATAGCATATTCTAGTGAACAGTGAACCAGCAAGTGAGGAAGCATACTGCTGTAATGACAATGGCGTGGCAAGAATCAGGATTATCGGGTAAGGTTTATTCCTCCTGGTCCTTTCAGAATCCCCCCAACTCTCAGGTTTTCAGCATCCATGTTAGGCAAGAATAGATCTGGCTGCTTCCATGGGATTTGCAACTTTCATGAACTTTTCCTACAGTCAACAATTTCGGTGATTATGCTTTGTGGCTAGCGCGGGTGAAGTTCAAGTTTCTTAATCTGGAGGCTTTTCCTCACTTTTGAAAAATGGGCATTTCCTAAGCACTGTGCTGGCCTTCATGTAATGTCTCAGAGACACCTCCTGAGATGTATAGTGTTGTCCTGATCTTACAGGTGTGGTAACTGAGGCTTTGGGAGGTTAATTTGCCAGAGTAAACAGCCATTGACAGAACCAGCACTCAGGTCTAGAAATGCCAACTTCAAGTCCATTGTACTGACTCGTGGAATTTGTGCACTTAAAAAATGTTCTTTCATGCCGTATCATTACAATTTTTATTTTTATGGTCCCTGATGAATTTGCTCTGTACTTTACTGTTCAGAAAAGCCTTAAAATTGTTTAAAAAATAATTAAAAAACAATTTTAAAAAATAAAACGAAGTGATTTTGGGAGATTGGTTTTGGAAACTCTCTAACTTGAATCTGAATATTTTAATATTTTATTAGTTAATGCTATTTTGATTTAGTCGAGAAGTGGCCCAGGCATGACTAAGTATGATCATTCCATCACTAATATTTAATTCACAGTGTTGTAGTAATTGGACCTCCTGGTCCCAAGTGCCTGGGATTTAAGGGGTAGCCTGCTTACCCAGACACACAAATTAGGCCGCGTTACTGGGGCGATGTTGGAAGATTTTTCATTTGAATGAACTAAAAAATCAATGTGTAATCAGTTTTAATTTATCTTTGATGTCTAGTTAAATGTCATCTTCTCTCCTTTCCCTGTTTTATTTTAAAAGAGAATTTTCTTATTTTGTTGCTCTTGTGGACTCAATTTGGAGGACAGTAATATATTCAATTTCTAGGAAAAACAAAATAGGAAACCAATAGAGCCAGTAGGAAAAACAAACCAAACGTTGGCCTAGAAATCAGGAGACCTCGTGTCCAGTTTCAGCTGTGTGACCTTGAATGAGTCATTTAACCATATTGAGCCTCTGATTCCTTACTGTAGAACGAGAAATTTGGACTAGCTGTTCTCTGAAGCTTTCTTCCAGTTCTAAGTCCTACTTTGCTATTGTTGCTTATTCCTATTAGGCAAAAGCATGAAAGTGAATGTGCCTGCCTGCCTTTCTCCCTTATTTCCTTCCTTCCTTTTGCATTAGTCAACCTAGGTTAACTTCTATTAGAAAAAAATCTCAGTGGGGTAACAAAATGGAAGTTTACTTCTTGCTTCTAGAATCTCCAATGTAGCTGTTTCTGGTCAGTCAGCTCTCCTGGTGACTTCTTGAACATGCAGTGACTCAGGATCCAGGAGACTTTCAAATGGTGCTCCTTCATCTGCTAGGGCCTCAGAATCCTCTGCAAGAGCCTTGTCAGGGGAGTGAAGAGAGAGTCTGAAGGATCTCGTAGGAACTTTAGGGACCAGAGCACAATGCCTTGGTCATAACATGTCTCATAGTTCCACCTAGATATGGTGGGCCTAGGAAAGGTGGTCCCTTGTGGTTGCCCAGGAGGAAAATGAAAAGGTTTGGTGAATGCATAGCATTGTCTCATCCACAGTTCATTCATTCATTCAACAAGTATTTATTAAGTTGCTACTATGTGCCAAGTGCTGTAGTTGATACTGGGTCATGACAGACTACTCTCTTCCTGTGGATCTTAATTCTAGTGGGGGAAATTATGTGTGCATGTGTGTGGGTGTGTGCACAAAATAGGCATATATATGTGATATATCTGTAGAATATCTGTTATCCTGAGATTAAAAATAACATCACAAGGCAATAATAGATAAATTTTTGAGAATTATTATACACGAAGCATCATTAAAGGACCCTACACATATATTCATATATTTTTTCGTTTAATCTTTACAATAACCCTATGAAGTAGATGCTATTATTATCCCCATTTTGCATATTAGGAAAGTGAGACACAGAGAGGTTAAAAACCTTGCCCAGGTTCAGACAGCCAGAAAGCAGTGGAGCTAAGTTACAAACCCAGGCAGTTTGATGCCAGGGCACACACTCTGTCTTATGACTCTGAAAACGTGTACCTGACCGGAGGAGAAGGTCCTCTAGCTGTAATTTTCTTGGTACCCATTCATAATTAATTTGCTGAAAAATAAGGGACACATGAATGGGAATGTGTGAAGGCACTTTGTAAACTGGAAAACATTATAACATAACTTGTTGCTTTCTCAAACCACACTTGGCCTCAAAGACTTTGACAGCTTCCTGTTGTCTATAGCATAAAGGTTAAATTCTTTAGACCTTCGCCGTCTTGCATCAGTTTCCTTTTTCACTCCTCTTCATGCTCTTCCACAGTAGACAAATCACCTTCCTAGAATATGACCCAAATATTCCTGGCCTTCTGTTTATCCATTTTCAGTACATCATTGTCCTGTGTCCTAGGCCAGCACTGGGTTAAATCACCTTTGTACCCTCCATGGTACTAGCACACAGTCAGTGCTAAATAAATGCTTGACAAGTTAAACCAAAGGTAAAACAGGGAGGGGAAGAGGGAGCCACAGATAACACAGCATTTAAGGTGATCGAGGCAGGCTCAGATCCCCTCATGAGATACAGATAGAATGGCTTTGCACAAGACATTTTTCTCTTGAAACTCTGTTCTAGTGGCTGGAAGATGGCAAAAGAACAGCAGGAGACAGTGCAGCCGTCTCAGTTCAGCCAGAATGCTTGGGTTATGGCTGGCAAAAAATTCTGTTCAAGATGGAGTTATTTTATAATGTTGTTATTAAGATAATTGGACTATACTCCAAGATCTATCTGGAGGAAGGAGCTATGCAGGGAAAGGCTTCATTTAATTGTTTTGTGCAGGTGGCCAACTGTTAGCATACCTTTAAATGAGAGCTAAGGAAATAAGCATACACAATTACTCAATGCCCTGAATATAACCCATTGTGACAGACACTGTTGGGCTGCCCAGCTGCCATCCATTCTCCATGCCTTCTTTGAAAAAAGGACCTCAGTGTGTTTGGGATGGTGGCATGTCACCTCTGGGGATGAATGGTGGATGGTCTCAGCCAGTGCTTCCAAACGTTTTTCATAACTTGACACGTAGAAAATGATTAAATTTGCACAGTATGCTGTGCTAACCTGGAGGGGATTTGGAGGCATCAATATGGGGCTTGGAGAAAAAAAACTATTACATTCTCTTCATATTATATAACTATGATAAAAAAATAAAATACAAATATTAGGAAGATACAAATTATTAAATTTGGATAAAATTTCTAAATAAGATATTTTCTAATTTTTTATAATGAGAAACTCAATCTTTCTTCTACAAAGCTAAAATTTAATAATCAGATTTTAGGCTTGAAATGGTTAAATATAATTTCTCTTCCAGCTTTTTTTGATGATCTCTTCAAATTCTTAATAGTCATCACAAATTTTGCTTATATAAATGGGTGACTAAAAAAATTAGAACCATATTTACAACCATTCAAAATTTGTAATGGTTGAAATGATTTTTTAAGTCTAACATTTCTTTGACAAATATAATATTAAAGTTTTACATGATAATGTGAATGTATTTCAAATCCAGTCACACTTGTCATATCAAATATCTAAAATAAAAATTTATCTAAATATTTATCTGAAATAATCTAAAATAAATATCTAAATAAATATCTGTCTAAATATTTATAAAATATTTAAAATAAAAATTCATATCAAATATCATGATGAAGCTCTAATTTGCAGAATGTGTAGTCAGCCTGCAGGTAGGTTGGATATTACTAAAATGGCACATCAGTTGCACATGGATGGAAGTTTCTGATATAGATGAAGGCTGAAATTGGGGGTGGTCAACCAGAGTTGGGTCTACCAGGAGGCTCTATTTGACTTCCCCGATCCCCAACTTCTAATGACCACACGTTGGGCTGTGCAATCTCCTCCTTGGACACTTGATATAGAAAGCCCTCCAGCAGTTCACAGTCCCCTTTTCCCTGGGCACCACTGCAGACTCTGCAGCTGGTTGCTCCAGTGCATGCCTAGGTGGGAAGCACATCTGGGGCCATGCTCACTATGTCGTCAGCAAGTATCAGATGTTGCTCCCTGTGCTGACCACCTGAAGGGACCATAGGGCACATTGCTCTCCTAGGGCCACCCTGCAAGGCATTCTGGAAGAGCATGCTTATACCAAGGATGACCAGCCAGAAGGCTCCTGCTACACCAAGAAACAAAGGGATCAGTTTTATGTGGCATAACTTTAACCCATAGGTCTTATGCAAAACAGCACATTAATTGGGAAGCTTGGATCTAAGCAAGCATGATGATCCTGGTCTCCACTATTGTAACCTCTTTTAAAGCTAAGAGTGGCCAAATGAACTGGTACTGGCCAGTGAAACACAACTGGGTTGGCCAGGAGTAGGAGTAGTTCTGGGACAGTTTTTGTTTTCCCAATACAAGAAGACAAAAGAGAATGTGCCTGGTACTGATCCTTCCCCCTCCTTTCTCCTTTGAGTGGGGATGTGCTCTAGAGCTTCAGCAGCCATTTTGTGTCCAGGAGGTGAGAGGCATCAGAGAGAGGCCAAGAGTACTGCAGAGCTGCGGATGCTGACATTAAGTTTCCAGATCACTGCCAAGAGCTCTATCTCCAGATTTCCTATTATGTAACAAAAATAAACCCCTATTTGTTTAAGTCACTGGAAGTCAGGTTGTCTGTTATTTGCAGTCAAAAGTATTACTTACACATTTATTTTACTATGTACCTAAGGAAACATAGAAAATGAAAGACATTAAATTGGCGTTCTTTATCCATCCATCAAGGTTTCAAAACAGTTCCATTCCTAGGCAAGTATAATGCTAGTTTTGCTAACGTTCCTTAAGAAGAAAAACTTAAATTTGACTTGTCTGTGAAATAGGTGTGGATATCCTTCAATACCTGCAGCTTGTAGGTCTAGGGAGCCACCTCTGATGCAGCACGTTCAAATGTGCTAATGCACATTTGGTGTGTGGAATGAGAATGAGCTGCATCCGCTTGCGTTGGCTACGAACATTACATCTCCTTTTCTATATGTGTACGGCAGTGGCTTCTCATGGTAGTTTTAGGAGTAGAGCATTAATTAGACCTCTATTGCTTTTGAGAAACCCACCTGAACTAGCTTAAGCAAAAGAATAGATTTATCGGAAGGACTTTGGGCTATTTTATGCTAAAACCATGCTATGGGGAGGGTCATGGTTGCAGTGAGCCTTGAAGAACTACTTCAACAGGAAATGACCATTTCCAGAGTTCTCTTTCTGCCTCTTGCTTCTGCTGCTGGGTTTTGGCTTTCTTTCTCTCTCTTGCTGCAGACTGAGTTCTGTTACACGGCAGAAATTTGGTTCCTGGTAGCTTCCAAGTGTTACATCTTTTAGATTCACCCAGCAGAGAGAAAGACTCTAGGTAGCCTGTGCCCATACCCAGTTGCTGGGGCTCATTGTCCCACTGCGAGCTAGGGGCAGAGTATTAGACTAAGAAGCTATGGCCAGAGGGCTGAGCCATGAAACCTCCTGCAGGAGCAAGATGGATGGAGTTGGGGAAAGAGAAATTTCCAAAGAAGGGCATGGTAGGGGTATTGGGCAGAGGCCATAGATAGCCACCACAGAAATAATCCCCACTTCACTCTGTGGATGTTTGTACTGAAAAAGGAGACAAGTAAGGAACGGGAATCTGTGTTTGTTTAAGGTCATATAGGAAATCAATAGGCAATTTGGCATTAAAATGAAGAACTAGTAATTTTTACTCCAGGTTTTTAGTCTCTTTTAAACTCGTTTTGGCCTTCTTTGTAGCAATTCTCATTGCTTTCTTGGAATCTTGATAAGAATTGCCCTGTTTCTTTGTCACAGAGGCTTCTTTAGATAGTTGTTATGGTGCCTGGAGGGAGTCTTAGAATGAGTGTTTCCTAACCTCACCCTGGAGACATTACACCAGCATCCTTACAAACACAAACACACTGGAACCACCATTGGAGAGTAGAAGAAAAATTGAGCAACGGTCTTTCTTGGAAAGTGTAAGTGTCATCAGTCAGTTTAAAGCAGGTGAGTGGGAAATCATTGTAAAACATGAAAAACTAAAATCTTTCTTACTCTTGTTGATGGTTAATTTTTACATTCTATATATTATGGGCTACAAGCTGAGCCGTAATATCCAGAAAATTTCCTAGCTTTGTAAAATTACTTTTATCTAATCTTTAATGAATATTCTATTTGCTTCAATTCCAGGCTCTCAATACAAGAATTCATTAACCACTCATTCATTCAGTAAACATTTGTTAACATCTACTCCATGCCCAACTTTGTGTTAGCTTCCCCACTGTACATTTTTCTCTTGGTATGTTTTAAGGGTAAATGACTAGATTTCTATGAGGTTGTTTGAGGAATAATAACTATATCCCTTTAGCAATCATTTTCTCATCACTCTCTTTTTGGAAATCCTGCTTTGCCCCCAGAGATAGAAGCTTTAAATACGCTGATTGTACTAGAGATAAAAGCCTGACCCACATGGTCAGATTCTCTCTCCTAGGAAACTGGAACAGAAAGATGGAGAGAGAATTGGTGTTGGGTGTTTGAACTGGAAGACCATAGATGTGCTGGAGGCTGAGGCTGTCATTTTGGAGCAGAAATGATGGGCCCACGTAGAAGCAATTAAGTGAGTCTACAAACCAGTTTGCAGAGAGAGAAGCAGACACGGAGCAGAATAAGAAATCATAAGGCCTCAGAGACAGAGAAAAGCCAGAGAGATTAGCCATTTAAAGACTTTCCAGAGTCACTGTGATAATTGCTACAAGACCTGGTTGGGCTCCATGAGCTACCTCTCACATCCTTATAGAAATCTACCTTCACTCAAGACTACTTGGCAGGGTTTCTCTTTCTTTAAGCATACCCCACACTGACTAGGAGGTGAGTCAATCAAGATCGAAGTCAGCAAGCCAATTTAAAGAGAGCACGTTCCATTCAAGGTAACGCAAATGTAATAATAGTAGATCAAGGACTTGTCCTGTGTAAATGCAATATGAACAATCACGTTTCGATACTCAGAACAATTTTGTTGCTACAAGAGCATTGAGGAATCAGAATGTGTTGTGAAGGTAGGATCTTCCTTTTTTATTCGTTTAAAGGAACATGTAGGCAGGTCTCTTTTTCAGAAAGTACAAGTGACTTATGGGAGATCTTTACAGCCCATTGGGTCTATGTTGTAGTAATACGGGTTTTAAGAGATTTATGATTGGTGACAATTGCTATGATTCAGCCTCCAATTGGTACAAGGAAATATGTGAGTAAAGACACAGTATTTGACAACATACAAGATGAAACTTAGTGGTAACTAAAAGCTTCATGACTTAATTTCCAGGTTTAAATATAACCATATTTAATAATAATAATAATTTTGCTAGGTCTGCTAACTAAAGACTCTTTCTCAGATGTTATAATTTATCCATCCTTTCAGCCATTTTGGAAACCATCTACAGTTGCCAAAAGAAGTAGTTTCTGAAGTTTGCAAATCTAAACCCACACTCTATCTTTATATTTTTAAAATCAATATTGTTTCCTCTTCTGTGGCCTAATTTTCATGCTTGTTTTGATAAAAGTCAGCATTACTGGCAAGTGAACAGATCTCACAAAATGTCTTGTTTTCAATTACTTTAAAACCATCATCTGGGCCCATTGTGCTCCAGAATTTTATGATCTCATAATGAAGATACTTAGGTCCCAAACCACAAGGCAGGTTGTCTTGATAGAAAGACCATTTTTTCGGAAAAGAAAATATGTAATGCAAAATTAAAATGTGATCCAGTAACCAACCAATAACCAACTACAATAGCAAGTGTAAGATAAAAGGACATTATGAAGCTCCAGAGACATAGAGGGATGAAAGGTAGGATGGAGATTAGAGTTGTCTATCTTCAAAGTATAAATGTGGGATCACAATAATTTTTTTAACCAATAGTAATGGCTTTGAAATTGCAAATGAGTGTGGAATGGGCATTAGAAATACTCTCTTGGGAACTGTGAGTGTACTGAGTGGTCTAAATGTAAATGTAACACATGGTTTTGCCATTAGAACAGCAGTCATTTCTCCCTCCCCCCACCCCCTGCCAAATTGTTATTTCTGTCCCAATTTCAAATATCCTATCCCACTCTCAAGCTATGTGTCAGATGACATGTCCTGGTACTTGGTTTTAAAATATGACTGCTCTGACCACAGGACCAGGTGGATGGGTCGGAGTGTTGTGAGAACAAGGAAGAAGACAGAAAGGAAACAACAGATCATCCATTCCACAAAGGTGTATTGTGTGCCTATTGTGTATGCACTGTTCTAGATCTTTGGTCGCAAGGGTGAACAAAATAGAAAGTGCCCTTGCTCTTGTGGAGCTTACATTCTACTTGGGGGAGACAGAGAAGGAAAAACAACTAAGTATAAATTAAGTTGGATGGTGGTAAATGCTATAGAAAACATAGTTGGGCAAGACAGATGAGAATGAAGAGTGAGGGTGATATAATTTTATGGAGGATGGTCACGAAAGGCTTAACTGATAGGGAGACAGATGAGGAAGTGAGCTATGCTGACACTTAGGGGAAGAACAGAATATTCTTCTGTTCTGCCCAGAACAGGTAGAGGAAATGAACAGCATGTGAAAAGACTCTCAGGTGGATGGTGCAAGCGATGTTTGAGGAACCTCAAAGATATTAATGGTGCTGAAGAGGTGTGAGGGGGAACGAAAATGGTAGGAGGTGAGGTCAGGGAATTAACAGGGTCAGGGAGGTGTGTTATGTAGGGCCTTTGTAGAACTTGGTAGTAAGGAGTTTGGCTTTTGCCCTGAACGAGGGGAGAAGTGCTTGTAGGGTTCTGAGCAGTGGAGGGGTGTAGTCTGACTTCCATTTTCAAAGGCTCCCTCTGGCTGCCAGTTAGGAGAGTGTTGCAACAATCTAGGTGAGAGATACTGGTAGTTTGGACAGAGCTGTAACAGTAAAATTGGTGATAAATGATGGTTGGATTCTGGCCATGCTGATGGATCAGATGTTGTGTGTAAGAGAAAGAGAAGAATGACTAAAGAAATAATAAAAGAATAAAGCAAAGGAAGGAAGGAAGAAGAAGGTAGGGAGATATCTAGAAGAATGCACACACAAGGGCTAAGACTGTCCTTAGGACTTCTCCAGAGGTCAAGCAAAGAACTCCAGGATTTGATTGCCTGAGTAGCCAGCATGTTCATTCCTAGACATAACTTGAACATGAATTTATGCTGGCTGCATGTCTTGGCTGTTAAAATCTACTAACCCCAAAGTGAAGTTTAGTTGTGTGGCCAACCCACTGTAAATGTGTTAGACGAGTGGCCTCAGCTGGGAAGTTGGATGGAAGAGGCAGTGGGAGTGTAGTGATGGTCTGGGAAGGAGAAAAATCTCATCTCCTTTTGTCCCTAGATAATGATGACCCTGAAAGGGTAAGCTTTGATTTACAAGGCATGAATGAGACCATGTGCGAAACAGATGCTGTTATCCCCAAACCCAAATTTCAACAAACAAAGCTTACGTATATTATTTGCATTTGAGTGCTTTATTATATTGGAATTGCAGTGATATTATTAACATTTGTACAAATGCACAAAATCTTGTCTCTTCTTGCTAGAAAGAGATGTAAAAATCTGACCTAGTTGAACAGTCTTAATGAACTCATTGTCCATTGGCAACAATAAATGTGTTCACGATGCAACAAAAAGCTTAACATAAAATTAAACATATTAAATGCTGCAGCAAGTATTTACATGTATGTACCCCCAAATTTTTTTCTCCTTCCAATAAGGAAGGTGGTTGCTTTACAGATAGACAAACAAACATAAATGTTTTGCTGTTTACAATTACAAACAACCCCCCAGTCCAGAACTTAAAGTGACAGCACCTTTTTTGGGACTTCCTTAGTTAACACTTTGCACAATGCTAAACTTTTTTGTTTTAGTTCTATTTTTGGACAATATTTATATTCCAATTGTCCTAGAACATTATGTTTGAACTGAGCCATTTTGGGGGCCTTTTCAGAATATCCCAAACCCCATGTCCTCTCCAGGGAGAACTTCAAGCTTATCTTTTCTCCGAGACAAACCTCAAAGGCGGAACTCCTCTCTCTATGAGGCAGGTGTGATTTAGCAGAAGGTAGAAGGAAAGAGGTGAGTAGGTCTTTTCTACTGGCTGGCTGGTTGGGAAGGGTCCTTCCTCTGAAACACCCTCCCCTTCAGCACTGCCGATACCGTTCATTACCTTCTGTAGTGTCTACAGCATTGGTATTCTAAAGGAGCAAACTAGAATCTAACGAGCTTATTGTGCATAAGATTTTAATGATGTATTTAAAGCTAATTTATTCAGGTTCCACATTCTCAGTCCTGAGGCTAAAATGATTCTGTTTAAAACAAATCCAATAAAGTTCTATAATATGAAACTCAATGTAAGAAAATATTAAATGGCTTAAGAAGAGCTTTCTAAATCATGGCTTCTAAGGAGCTAGATTTTGTAAGTTGTTCTAACCATAACAGTTGATAATTATTGATTCCCCTCTGATGATAAGCTTGGAAAGGTTTCAGAGTGCCATTTAAGAATATTAATCTTTTAACAAATGCTGGCAATTTGGCCTTACCTCCCTCTTCAACTTGTGGTTAAATAGTTTTTTTTTTTTTTTTAAAAAATAGACAATTTATAAGGGAAAAAATATATAAACACTCTTTCAGCAATTTGGCTATAAGCATTACATCACTGAAAAACTCCACAAGAAATAGTAAAATATTTTGAATGGACATACACTTTTTCATTTTCACAACATGACAAGCTAGGGTTTTTTTTTTCTTTTCATTTCTTTGTTTTGGTATTGGATTTTACTTATAAGTTTATTGCTTCAGTGTCTTCTTGTCCTTTCTTAGATTATAATTGGAAAATAGAGGTGCTGTCCCTAATTATGTTACAAGGCAACATTGTATTTTTGAGACCTAAAAATGAAATAGATAGGGCCACTGTGACGTCAGCAGCCTCAGAGAGACAATGGCTAGGACAACAGTCCGATGTGCACCACGATGCACAAAAGAATAATTCTCCTGGCTCATTCAGGACACTTTGGTTTGGAGGATGAGATAGAAAATTCTTAAGTAGCGTAGCTGCTGCCTCACATCCGTTGCATAATATAACATTTTAAAAAACATGCTATGAATAAAGGGATAAAGAGTATAAACTGGCTCTTTTCCTTGGTATTCTCGTAGCAGGCTTCATCTAGGCTGATGTGAGAAACACGTCTTTGCTATGCTACTGATGAACACACGCGAATGTACCTGGTGCAAAGATTCTGTAAAGTTTTTTAAATGATGCAGCTCAGAGCCTCAGAGGAAGGTGGGGGAGCTGGAAAGGGGAGAGCAAAGGCAAGTGTGAGGACAGGGAGGAGGTCTGAAAGAGAACAAGAGTAATGGAAAAGGATCAAAAAAGCTAAAGTGCAATTTTAAAATATAAATTATTTTAAAAGCGGGAGATTCTAAATCGCTACTGTTCTCATAGGCACGATTTTATTCAAATTTAAATGGGTTGTTTCCTTTTCCTTCTCAGATATACTGCATAATGGAGCGTGAATGGCTTAAAGCTACTGCACATTGTTTGGGAAGGGACAAAAAGAGCACTGAGGAAGCTGAATAGTGCAAGTCATTCTGGGAAATTGGGGCGGGGCGGAGAGAAGCAGAGATGAAGTTGTTTTTACACTTTTACAAGAAAGCTGTTCCAGTTATACTTCCTGATTCCCCTTAGCTGAACTCTGCTTCCTAAAGGAAAGAGCTTACTTTAAAAATGAAAAAAAAAAGAAGTAAATGTTTAAAAAAAACTATTCAGAACATAGATTAAACAATAACTCACAGAGCAATAAAAATCCTTGAAATTTCTATGCACAGAGATCTAAGCAAACATTTCCACCAAATGATGGAGAATAGCCATTTGAAACCCTGAAAAATGAAGATACACACAACTAGAGTAGTTTATTATGAACTAATACTTTAAAAACATGTAGATCCTACAGAATACTGTTCAAATGGAATGTTTAAAAATAATATTTATTAATAAATATCTTATAAAATTCTAAATTAATAGATTCTTGTTCAGATTTTGCTTTGGTCCTTGAATTCCACTGTATACACACATACATACATATATATTTTCTTAGATGGTTTTTATTAACCAGAAAGAAGCACATTCTATCCTAACTGGATGGCTAGTTTTATAGCAGTTACTGATGCTTAAAACCTCCTAGCCAAAGGCTGGTGTTTTATTGCAGCTGGTTTAAGATTTTAATGACAAACTCAACTAACACACTAAAATGTACTTAACTAACAGGCAACAACCACCTCAACATTCACCATTGATGCCCTTCTATTCAGAACATGCGCTGCATTTGATTTCATTGACCAGATAGGCTCCAAAGAGCATCTGCTCCAAGTAAGTCACCCTAATTATAGACGCATGCGGTGACAGCACAGGCCGCATTAAGACTGTGACTTGCATACACTGACGTGGAGGTAGGAGAGGGATGAGTGGGAGTGTGAAAAGAAGTCATCCAACCTAACGCCAGGCTTTAAAATGAGTACATTCATCCATGGCTAGGATTTTCACCATACTTGTCCCGGCAGATGCTGAGAAATGTCTTAAGGAGAAACAATTAAGATGTGGATGCCTCAATTTAGGTGAGGAGTCACCTGGTAGAAATGCTATCAGGTGTACCTATCTAAGTTGTTAACTCCCATCACATAAGGCAGGGGAGGCGCTATAGAAGTTTCCAGGTAGGCTGGCAGTGACTTCAGAGGCAGATCTTGCAGATAAAAAACCACACGTGACTGAGGAGAGGCAGCGCTGAGGATGGGTGCACTCTCCTTGGGATGGGTGCGCTGAGGGTCATTACAGCTGACTTGTGAAAATACGGATGGATGACCCAGGAATTGAGAGAGGAGAATGGGGTAGAAAGAAGATGTTTTCTCAGATTGGCAAAAAGTGTAGGGCAAGAAGGAGGGATTTTCAGGCAGACTGATTATTCTATGGTCTGGTGAAGGCTGGGCCTTCAAGTGAAATACTTAAAACTGATAAGCCAAGCGTTGGATTTGACCAATGAGTTTTTCAGTTCGGGATTTCAAGAAGCTCTGACAACTAGTTGGCATCTTCCATTGACTGTATTTCCACACTGCTAATGAATATACCTAAGGGCCTGAGTATAACAAGAAGACAGTTTATTCTAATTATATGTTGAGGCCCGTTTGCTAACGTGTGTGGTTGGTTTGCCTGCTTAGCATAAAAAACAGACATAATTGAGCTATATATAATGCACATCAGTCAAACTGTCAAGTTGCTGAATTAAGAAAACTCAGGCAAGTTCTTAACTGCAGAGGCTTTTGGTTTAACAACTAAATATTTCAATCAAGAGGTGGAACAGAAGTAAAGCACAATTTTAGTGACAGCCCACTCCCTGGACATTGATATTACCAGTGGATTTTTTAAAAATCCCATTTCATTAAGTGCTATGCATGCAGTAAAGAAAGAAAAGTTTTTGTTTACTTAAAGCAAAAAATTAAATAAAAATAAAAACTTTTAAAAACTCAAACATTTCAATGAGCTCTTTTTCCTTTTCAGGGGGACACATGGATGGTCCTAGGAAGGAGTTTTGAAAAATTAGTTTTGATTTCAAAATAGAGAAAAGAATGTTAACTTCTTTTTTAGCTAAATCAGACATTCTTAGGAAGCCAGTTAAACCCTTCAGCTGTTACTGCTGGGATTCAAAACAAAACAAAACAGAACAACTATGAATTCAGTATTTAAAATACTTAAAAATGATATGTTTGTCTAAAATATAATAATCCTTTTCATTTGCATTTTTTTCTCTTTTTCTTTTTTTTTTCGCTTTTGCTTTTGTTTTGATTTTCCAAGTTATGAGTTTCACTGGATACTCAAAACTTTCTTTTGAAAGCACGGCATACAAGAAAAGATTGTTGATAAATATTGATTTAAAAAGTAAGTTATTAGATAAAACTGAAACTAGTTATAAAAAATCATGCTTCACGACCCTCATATTTCTTTTTTTCTCCAAAATAGATTGTTACACTATAGTGAGAGAAAAAAAAACCCACATCCTTCTCTTTTCTGAACTCTTATAAAAGCTACACCTTTTGTAAAATACTATTCTTTTAAATCCCATGAACACACACACGTACACACACACACACATATACACACACACACACACACTCATGTTAGGAGGTCAAGCTTTCAAATGGAGATGAAACACCAGCACCTGTCTAGACTGCTAGAGAGAAACATCAGCCCCTGTTATTTGTGAGATGTGATATTAAAACATTAGCACAGTAGAATGGCTTGTTTCAAGGAGGCACAACTGTGGTTGGGGACTATCTGCTTTTCATAATGGGCAAGTCTGCGAAAGTTGTTGAAAATATAAATCAGAATTGTTCAGAAGAGTGGAGTAGCCATATCCATGGGATTCTTTCAGCAGCCAAAGAGTGCTTTAACTGTTCTGGGACGGCTGAAAGCACCCCTATGGAAACACTCGGTTTTCTTTCTCTCTTTGTTCCTCCAGTTGTTCGTCTACTTTCACCCACCAGAACAGCAAAGCTGGTTCCATAGGCTTAAGAAAAAAAATAATAATAAATCTTAGGCTATTAGCAGCTGATGATTGAACAATGTAATCTGTGTAGTGAATAGAGCCCTTCTGAATTATTATATAGTACACGGATTTTCAACATTATATACAGGCCATATAAAACCAGTTGTAATTCGAGGGTGTGATGTTATAGCCTGCATCATAATTTGGACTTTCACAATCGAGGCTTACAAAGTTCCCCTCCCTAGTGTCTCCACAGCTGGCATTCACCAGTGCTTCACTGATGGCTAAGCCATCTTTTATTTGCTCTGATTATTAAAAACATTAAATCAGGCACATTAAACATCTCCTGGTTACTATTTTGTAAAAAGCAAGAGTTGAATGAACTCCAGCTGTGGGTCACGGGCAAGGGAAGCAATGGCTAGATCCACATTTTTGGGGTTTGCTTTTTTTTTTTCTTTAAACGTTATTTTCTTCTTTACATGCAGTGCTAAAGGGGGAAAAGAATAAAACAGAAGAAAGTAAAATGAAATAAACAGGGAGCTCAGGAAAAAGTGGAAATGGAGAGGAAAATTGGGCATCGAGGAAGTGGACCAAGGGGAGGAGGAGAGATGGTGAGATGCTTGGTGGTTTTATTTGGACGTCAATGGATCTTATACTTTTTTATAGTAAGGAAAAAAGTTGTGGAAAAGGCTCTGTATTTATCTGAGATTCTGATGACATCACAGCACAAACTCAACATGTGTCATCAGACTTCTCACCGAGTTACCTTGCATCTGTTTACTCGACATCTACATATGCCTCATTTTGGCTAAAAGCTGTGGTTTAACAAGAGTCAATGTTTCAGGCAAAGGGTTGGACTGATAAGAATGAAACCATGACTATATACAGAAAGAGTTCAGTTTATAAACAAGTAACTGGTACCAGAAAATTGGAGAAAAGCACCAAAGCATTTCCCAAGCTGATAGATATTAATTGCATAACTCCCTTTTTTCTTATATAACTAAGTATAAAAGACAACATTTCCATAATAACTATAAAAATGAAAGCCAGTCTTTGAAGGGCTGAGGAGTCTTCCAGGTCTGAGTTAATTCTAAAAATGCCCTTAAAAGAAAGGACGCATGAAATGCGACAGCTCTTCTTGGAGGCAAGGTCTGACCCGTGGATTTTAAAGAATCGGATTCAGGTCTGTTCTGTGAGTGGTGAGCTGACTGAGGGTGGAGCTTCCTACCACCTCGCTGACTGCCGAGGAAGTAGTGATGGTGTTATGCTGGATGACTTGCTGCTGAGAGCAAGCTGGGACAGGGCTGGCAGGAGGACTGCTCTCCGGACCTAGGAAAAAACACACACACACACACACACCAATATAGCTCTTTCTTGGGTAGACTTGTGGACCACTCAGAAATCAGAAAAATATTACTAGACGTTTACTAGAAATAGAAGAACTTCACACATTTTCTCCCAGAGGTTATTCTCAAAACTTTATTTTAAACTGTAGTCACAAAGCTATGCCTTCCCAGTTTATAACTACAAGCAAAGCCATGCTTTCTATATCAGCAAAATGATTTGATGTGTTTGAGTCTTGGTATGTGAACTTCTCCATCTTGTAGTTTCAAATATATCAGATGTGGAAAAATACTCACATGTGGTGGGAGAATCTGTGTTGCTCAATCTAAAAAATTATTTGAAAATAAATTGACCTTCAGCCATGAATCCTTGCTCCTCCCACCATCCCCTACTCAACTAGCATTTAATCTATTGACATTCCAAGTACAGAACTTGGGGTCTAGAGAAAGGGATCCACTTTATGGACTGGTAAACTGAGATAAGGTCACGAGCTTTTCAGGCCAGTGAATAACATGCACCACATCCTGAAGCACTGGATGGGATTCACCCAATGCCTGTTTCCCATCCCATGGATTTCTCTGGAAGACTGCTAGCCCACAATTAGGCCCCAGCAGGCCATTTTCCTACTGGCTGCAGATTTTACAATGTGAAATGTCAGGGAAAGTCTAGCCAAAAATTATCAGGAGGTGGTGGGCATGGTGATGGAAGCATCAGAAAAGAAAGATTCCCCTGGTACAGTAGTCTGGAAGCCACTCAAGGAATTCTAGTATGATATCTGCCTGGTTGTGCAATCTACACTTTACTTTTGCTCTTTCGATAAAATCCAATGCAAAATGAGTGGCAAGAAATTGGACACTAAAAAAAGCAGAAAAGTCAATGACTTACTTAGATATCCTTGTGATTCTTTCTGCATGGCTGTTATTGGGCAGTCCTTATGCGTTAACAACAACTGTTTCAGCTGTGCCACCTCATTTTTCAACATGGATACTTCATTCTGGAAAGAGACATATCAAAGCCATGTTGAGAAGACCAGAGAATACAAACCTAAGGTCCCGCGCACTTTCAACAATCAAATTGGCAAACTTTTCTGTTATGTCCTAACGCTATTAAGAATATTATTTAGCGGGATTCACCTGAAAATTTGTAGCTTGTCTTCAATTTGGCCCTCACATTTACCAGGGGCCTTCTGAAGAGACTAGGTTTTAGCTCAAGAGCTGAATCCTATTAAAAGTCCAGAGCACAACTTTTAGGTGGTGGACTCTGGAGCCAGGGTACCTGTATGGGAATGGGTGACACACTGGGTGACTCTTGGCAGGTAACATAACCCAGCCAAGCTCCAGCAACCTTGTTTATAGAATGGGGGTAAAAATAGTACAAAGTTCTTTGACTTGTTGTGAGGATTAAATGACATAAAAGACGTAAAACACTCAGAACAATGCCTAGCACGCACTAAGGACTCAATAAACTCAGCTACCATAATAATCATCTTCATGCTGTCTTACAAGCTCAGGCTTATTCAGTATGAGAAGGTGAACGTGAGGCGTGCATTGGAAAGAACTGTGTGGCAGGATCAGTGGCTTCAAACTGAAATGCCCTCAGAATAAGCTGACTAATCTCCCACCAGATTTCCCACAAGAAAGTTCCAAATAGACTCGAGTTCAGCAGAGCGTGTCCACCTGCCTGATGCCCACTTAGCAGAAGGCATGGAAGCCTATGGAGCAAATGTTGGTCCCCTACTGGTGGGAAAAGGTCAGCCCAGGGAGGCAAGGGGAAATGAAGTTTTGGGCCATGACTGAATTGATCTGATTGGTTCATTAACTAGTTTAGCTAATTTCAGTCTATAAACTTTTCCCCCCCTCAATATCAGGCTGTTGTGGACTGTGTGTGTTTTTTTCTTATTTACTTAGATAAGTGCCTCAAATCTCCACTTTCTGTAGGAATTCACGAAGACAGGTTCATAGCTTTGTAGAATGATGTACTTGACACCACTGTCTACAAATATAAATGTAAATAGATGGTTGGTTCCAAGGTGCTTCCACCTGATAAAAGTAAACTGTAAACATAGCATTGTCTCAAATAAGCCACGTTACAGTTGTGATAGATAATACCTCTCCCTGGCCAACGTTCATTTGTGGCTGCCTGGCACTCCACTCCACATGTAGGAGACTTTTAACAGAAAAGCACACAGAAAGGGCGTTTTAACATTGCTGTCATTAAGTCATAGCTACACTTTCAATATGAACTTGGCTTTTCAGGCATGTATTTATCACCTAGAAAAGTAAGTTTGGGATTCTAAAAGCTAATTAAAAAAATTTTTTTGGAAACTTGTTTTAAAGAATACCTCTCCTTTCCAAATTCATTTGCAAAATACATTATAAGCAATCAAATGTTGAGTAACATAAATAACAAAATAACAAAAATCTCATCTGCAAAAGCTTTTCTCTTTCTCCTCCAAACTTTACCAAATAAAAATGCCTATATGAGAAATTAGCATTAATGATGAATAAATCACTTAATTGCACAGGAAAATTGCTCTTAAATCTGAGAACATTCAGGAAGGCAAATTGCACCTCCCACCTCCAAACAAGTGTGATTGATAAGGGCCCTGTCGAAGCCAAAAGTGACCCTTGTCAATTTTGGGGTCAGTGGGACAACTTTATTTATAGGACAATTTATTTTAGCCTTAAATGCTAATTCTTTCCTCTCTGATTTTATGCCCATTCAAATTCAGACAGCCTTCATTGCTTTCCCCAGCTCCCCCTCTGCTTGAAATAGCATGTGTAAAAGAAAGTGACTTTCAGACCATTAAATAGAAGGCCAACTCCTGGTTAAAGACAAAACAAACAAAAAAGGAGGAAAAGAAAATTGTATGAATACTATATATTTTTTTGGCCTCAAAATGCAATGTCATATTATTTGCATTTGGATTCTAGCAATAACACTTCTTTGAAATCACAACTGCTAGACACCTGCATCCAAAGGAGAAACTCAGCTGCAGATAGCGCAGACAATGTTTCTTAGAAAATGGAGTCCAGCTCCAATTTTCAGTGAATCCAGCCACACTTTTCTACCATGACCTAGGAAACAACAAATAAGGAAAGTATTTAAAACGAAACAAAACAGAATCCTTTTGCTTTCCTATACTTCTGGAGAAAAAAAGTCCCAGTTGGTGGCTGTCTAGGAGAAGTTGATTTTAGTCTCCATTTCTTCCTCCACTATGTCCTGGGCAGTCACACCTTTTCTAGGCAGTGTTCAACCTCCCGGGCACAAAGTGTTCATTACCCCTTCCTTAAGAAAACATTTTGAATTCCGTTCCTTGAGTTTCTACAATTACAAGGAGCTAACTACCTACAATACTTGGCACACCCCAAACCATTTCACAGCAAACATTTTGCTTCCATGAGAGGCCACAATAAAACAGCACCAATCACCACTATGAACAGCATATGTGCTGTCCCAGCCTATAACCAAACCCCTATAAAAGACAGATGACTTTAGCGGCATCTTTGTCTATGGATAGCAAAGCACTTTATTAATAAACCAACATGTTGTAAGTATAGAAACTGAGGCCCCAGGAGTTGCGAGGGTCTGTAAAAATGTAGGAACCTGGACAGTACCATGACAACTAACATCATTTAAAGATATATGTGAATATGGACGTATTTCTTAATGTAATATGTTAGTAATTATGTTTTTTAGCTATGTTATGGTTGGAAAATGAATGTCGATTAATATTCTCTGTAGAGAACAATCGGCCCTTTTTCAGATCATACACACATAACTATGATGCTGATAAGGACTAAATAAAAGTCTAATGGCCATAGAAGCAACAGAAATCCGTGGGGCAGCTTCCAGCAGAAAAAGGAACTCTCAAGTGGGGGTTGAGAATAGTAGTGTTTGGCTTCCCAAATTGCAGAACCAACCTAATATAAAACAAGATGGTTGAACTAGTTCTCTAGTTCCTACCAGCATGATAGTTTTTTATTCTGTGTTTCTGTGTTGCCTTCTGTTACCTAATAATCTAATGAAAGATATGATTTTGATTTTTTATTCATTAGTTAACTACTTTTGGTATCCTCAAATATGCTTATATTCCAAGTCTTATATTTCCTAGGGGAGCCAGTTCTAGCACCTCCTGTACTTCCAAATCTTATCAGTGCAGATTCCAAAACAACATTTATAGTTTCATTTTAGTGCAAAATTTCATGTCCATCTATGTGTCCATATTGTTGAGAGAGTCTATAGAGCCTTCATCAAATTCCATAAGGGAAGCTTTGGGTTAAGAAAGGTCTAGAATCACTGCCCTAGAGAAAGTAGTGACTCGTGTGCTGTGCACATGCATAGTCATCTTAGAGATTCTTATTGATAGACTGACTGATGTAGGAAATGCACAAATACTAGACTATGTTTTAAATAAAATTCCTTTTCAAGGTAACATAAAATAGAATCGCCTTGAATTCATTTTGGAAAAGGACAACCAGATAGCAAATGTTTCAAAATACAGGAAAGAAATCAAGTGTGCCCTGCAGCTCTGGTAGGGAATTAGAAATCAGGACTTCTGGAGGCATTTTCTTACTCTGAATTACCTTGCTTTATGAATTGAAGCAAATCCCCAATTTTTTAACTCCCCTGTGTAGGTTATAATAATAGGTCTAGGTCTTTATATAAAAGTACCTTGCAAAAGCAAAGTAGTAATGATCAGTATTGATTCTCCTGCTGAAATCAGCCCTTCATTTTTTCATTTTTCTAAACTAGCTTGGGTTGCTAATCTAAAGCAGTTAGCCATTTAAATAGGGACTGTAGGAGGTTAGAGGCAGTTGGATTAATCTGTTCTTAAACCCATAGGTTGCCTTGGGATGAAGTAGCACCCCTGTAGAGACATTCAATACTATAATAACAGACTTTAACAAGCACTCCAAGAAGTCCCTAATAGCTACATTTGCAGTTTTTGGCTTTGGGGATGTCATGTTGTTAATATGATAAACCCAGAATGCTTTTTGATGCAAACAGTAGTCTGCGCCAAGAAAATAATTATCAAAATGGGCCCTACAATATAGCTCCTCCCCCATTTTTTTTTTTTTTTTTTTTTGTAGATTAGCTGAGGCCAGGTTTGGTTCATTCTAAAACAAAGGACTTTCAATTTGTAAAGCAACAGTTCCCATCTGGCCTATTCTCTTGCCAAGTCCCAAACCTGGGCTCATGTGTCTAAAATTTCAGCAGCGACTTAGGCCATGTGTCTTTGCACTAAAAAAGAAAAGCAATTATTTCCATGGGTGAACAGATGATTTCCATATCATCTATAGAACACAAACAATCCACTGAGCACCAGCTCAGCAGCTGATGAATTTAGAGTTGATCTTAGCCACTCTGTCAGAGAAAAGAATGTGGATTCCTTTAGTTTAAGAACTTTCTAGAATGAAAGATCACAGAGCAGTGGGTTAGGTCAAGAGAAGACTTGCTTGGGTCCTCATCCTGCTACTCTGCTACTTGCTGGCTGTGTGACTTCTGGGAAGTCTCCTCATGTCCCCTGAGCCTCAGTTTCTCCCTATATAAAATGTCAGATCCTGTGGTTTCTAAATTTCCCCCAATTCCTATACCTCTGTTGACCTCTCTGGTAGAGATTTGTTGTGAGACTAGGAAATGAAGTCGGAGAGTTTGATTTTGTTTTCTTAGGTCTGATTTTTCCAATCTGAAACTCTGCAGCCTAACTAGAAGTTTCTATGCTGAAAAACAACTCAAAAGTGGCAGCTGGCCATCCAGACCTTGGATATTCCATTTGGCTGGAGTTTGTTTGCTTAGCACCTTCCATTTCTGTTTACTTAAAATTTGGCTCACTGGACCAGCCTCAAGAGAGACACCTTTTTCTTTTGACGGAGGTCCAGTGAGAGGGAAAGGGTCATTCAAAGGTAGCAGAATGTGCATATCCTATCCAGCATCACAAGGCACGATGCAGAGCACTCAGCATCACAGAAAACATGGAACCCTTGGGGTTTCTGTCCCTCTGAAGCAAAGCAATGGTTGGAAAACACCAACAGTTCAGTTTTATCAGAGACTGTCCCTTCCTCAGGCACTGCTTTTAGAACAAAACTATCGGTACCTGTTGAATGGCCCCAATAGGATTTTTTTTCTGATTTTCAGGGACTAGAATTCTAGTATCTCTTTTCCTTAGCCATTTTGGCTCTAAAGAAATGTGCAAATTAATGGATTAGGGTCTTGTAAAGGGTAAATTTACCTTGTGTGTTTCACAAAAGCGATAGTATATATGCATATACCAAGTAATGAACACCTCTGATCTCAAAGTAAACCAGCATTTTTACATTTCCTGCTCTCTGCTATGAACCCTCCATGTTTTCATGCTCTAGGATCGTAGTCAATATGCTGGAGTAATTCTGCAAGGACTCATTTTAGTTAAAACTGACTTAAACATTTGTTGGTGTCTGATATGTGCCAGCTGGCTCCTGGCTCCCTCATCTAAGGCAGTCATTCTCAATCAGGGCTGATTTTGCCCCCACAGGGGACATTTGGCAATGTTTGGAGACTGTTTGATTGTCACAACTTGGGGGTGAGGTAGAGGGTGCTACTGATATCTAGTGGGTAGAGGTCAAGGATACTGCTAAATATCTACAATGAGTAGGATACAACAATGGGTTATCAGGCCTGAAAGTCAACAGTGCCAAGATTGAGAAAACCTGTACATTTTCATGGTCCTCTTGCAAACCTCAGAACTGGTAGCAAATTCCAGGGATTCCCACACTTCAGTCAATGCAGAACCACTGCTATAATATTTGTTAGGTCCACACACACCAGAACTTTTATTTACTTAATGTGTTTGCACAAATTAACTCATTTTTAAATGATTTAATCTCATCCTTACCAATAGTATTTGTGAAATTGAAGGTTTGATGTTCTAATTACATTTTTCAATACACATAAAAATATGATTACTATTAATATTAAAAGTGCTTATCCATGTTCTACCTAAAAGCTTTTCACATACTACTGTGCCTACCAGATTCTAGATTTAGAGACTTTCAAGTTGGAGTGACTTTTGAGGTGTTTGAGTCCAGCCATCCCACTGCGGCTTGACTCCCTTCAATCACATCCTTGCCAAATGGTCAGGCATCCAGTTCCTGGACACTTCAGAGATGGGGAACTCATTCATTTATTCAACAAACAGATATTGAGTGTAGACACTCAGGAACTAACCATGCGTTAGACACTATACTAGAAACAGGGTAGGTAGTGGGGGGAGAGGGTAATAAGACACAGCCCCCACCTCCTGTAGTATACAAGCTAGTGGGAGGAATTGTTATCTTATTTCCCTCATATCTGCTATATATGTTTCCCAGTTTCTTTCTGTCTATCACCAAAAGAATGATAAATTTAGGGGGAAAAGTGAACGTCCATAAATTATGACATTCAGTCCCTATATATCCCAAACTTCCTTTGTATATTTTTGATTTGTACACTGGATGCCCCAGGGCCATTTCCATTTAATAGAATTGAATATACAAATTTGGGACCCTGATTGCTCCTTTCTGAGGATGCACAGAGAACCAGGTGGGGGAAGGTGAAGGAGACCCGAACTACTGAGGTGCAGATTCTCTCTATTTTGGGCAACCTTTCCTCCCTTCCTTCCACTCTTCAGCCATTCTCTCTGCTGGAAGCCCTGGGCTATAATCCACAACTCTTACTGCTATGTCTAGACTGCTTGTCACATACCCAGTTAGTTGTTTTTTTTCCTGCTGGTGAACAGCGCACTCCTTTTTGTGTTAGAACACAAAATGATGCCCTGAACTGCATCATTTGTACAGCACGGAGTCTGCTGTAGAAGCCCTGGGTACTGGACTTTCCTCCCCTTCTCTCCAACACTCCCAGACATGGCCTTGTTATAAAATGTCCTTAACCAAGCCACCCATGAAAAGCAAAAATCACGTAAAATTCAAATCTTGTTGAGTTTGAGAATGAGATGGAAACATTCCTTTTCTTACAGAGCAAAATAATAACTATCAACCTTCCTTTCCTCCATTAAACAAAAATATAGATAACCTAGTGTAAGGTGAAGCAACCTCCTCACCCAGTGAATATAAAGAGCTGACTTTCAGTTGAAGATTTATTATGTGCCAGGCACTAGAGAAACTGCTTTGTAGACATTAGTTCATTTATTCCTCTCAGCAACTCTATGAGGTTATTATTCCCATTTTATAGATGAGGAAACTGAGAGCCAGAGAGGTTAAACACAAGTAATAGCTGAAAAAGAGTTTGCATCTCTTTCTGACCAAACCCTGTGTTCCCAGCCCCATAACTTAGTTGGGCAGGTTCTCCCTCCTCAGAGCTTTATAGGCAGATTGTTTTAAAACTGGATGGTTATTTTATTTTGTAGAGTGTCCCAGAATCAATAAAGCTTGAGGAGTAAGCCTACAGTTGCTCTGTGGGCTAACGTGTGGTATTACTGCTTAGGTCAACAAGTGCCTGCCGGGACAGGAAATGCCAACTGTACACAGCGCCTTTGAGTCCTGAGGAAAGAGACAGTGGCCTGCACCTGAAGCTGCATGTTTGTCTGGGTGAGTTCTTCTGCTTTCTTTTCCAGTGACATCACCCAGACCTTCCTCTTCTGTCTGCAACGGGTGGCGGCTGCCCGGTTTCGTTCCAGAAATTTCCGCCGCCTCTCGTCAGGATCCTCATCCACCACCCTTCGCCGGCGCCCCCCTGTGGGCTGGGGCGGCTGTATTGTCTGGGTTGGCTGCATCTGTTGTGTCGCTGGTGAAACCTGCTGGGAATGAGAGGGAGGTGGTGTTGGGGATAGGGAAGGAACACGTTGGGTAAGGGAAGAAACCCAAGCCAGTGTTGAAATGGAAAGCACAGAGTCACTTGTTTTAGTAAGCATATCATACCTGTTTTCTAAGAATGAAGTAAACAATGAAATCACACTCATGAAAGGAAAAACCATCGCTGAGCTATCTTCTATGATATTTCAGCAAGATATAAGAATGACTTGTGAAAATAGAGTCAAATAGATTTTTCCCTGACAGGCATTTGACTGAATCATAGCAGAGGAAACATTTTTCCTCCTTCACATGTTAAAAATATTTTACTTAAGGTTCACGTTAAAGCGTCAGTGTATGGCTACAGGGGAAAACAGAGAGGTCGGGGTTATTGCCACAATATCGATGAGTCTTCTGTCATCTGCAGAAAACTCCTTCTGGGCAGGTTGTGAGCTCCTTTCATTCTAATGGTGTTAAAACTGTATTTCCAGAACACACCGCTGAGACATCATCACCATTGTGACTCCTATCAAAAGAATCCTGCGAAGCCCAGAAAGCAGTTGAAATCCTATTTTCACTATTTCACAGTTCTTAATGCAAAGGACTAGCTAGACCTGCAAACTGCAGATGGGCCTACCTGCTCCTCAGAGCTTTGACTAAGGCAGAGGGAGTTACAGGAGGCCTTTCTAGGTGATCGGGAAGCAGGGCCTTTGAAAGGATGCAATCGATGTCTGAAGCAGCACTGAACCCTCTTACACACCATGTCTGTGCGACAGGGAGGAATGGTTGTGCATCACCGTATACTTACATTATAAGGAAATCCTAGGAGTGGCAAAGCACTTTATTAAACAATTTTACTGTGCTTATAGATTCCTTGTAAGGTCTGCATGGGGCTCAGCAACATCTGAGGTTTTGGAGGCTCCCACACATGCAGCTTTATTTCCCTTCCTGAGGCAGACACACAGCACCTACTGAAGTTTCTACGATGGACTCTTTATGTGTCTGGACACCTAACGCTTTCCCTACTGCACTTCACTCCTTCCCCTTTCTTCATTCTCATTTCTCAGTAAAAAAATAAATTTTTCTTCCTCCTCTCATTTCTCAGTTACTCAGGCTTATGGCTGTAATACCTATAAAGTTGTTTTACAAGAGACATTTAACCTGCAGAAGTAAAAGGCAAAAAGTTTTTAAAATGAAGCTCAGCAGGCTTTTCTACCACACTGCAACCCTATGATTGAACTCAATCAGAACGACTGTAATTGCACGAATAATGGCTACTGGTTGACATCAGCTGACTGACAGTGATGTATTTCAATCCTAAACTCTATCAAACCTTATATGACTAACTGTAAAAGAATCAGGCTCAGGATTGAGGTTGGACTGCATCTCAGTAATTTTATTTAAAGCGAAGACACTTTCTAAAACTGTTTATTGGCAATTCCTTTCCTCCCGATCACAGAGGATTAACAAAATAAATTGTCTAAGGTCCTACTCACCAGAGTGGCTGCTGCATGTAATCCTTGCCATTGGCCAATGTTTAGCACTTGTCCCTTCAGATGCCAACTTCTGAGCTGACAACCTCAAGGCCAAGCATTAGAGGGGACTGTGCTAACTTGGCTATTTTTGCCCTTACCATTTCTTTTTGGGAATTAGTGATCTCTAATTGCCAGTCCTACACAAGACTATCAAGTAGGCAAAACTGAGTTTTAATCTCCATTGCAGGGACCTCTCTTTCAATACCGTATTCTCCCATCCTAACTTCAACCAACCTTTACCCACTGACAGTATTCCTATGCCTTAACCAAAAGGGTAAGTTCTGTGGCAGTTTCAGGCTCAGTCCAGGTTCAGAGGTCAAGTGTGGTTTGGTTAAGAGAAATTCCTGGTGGCCGAGGATTGACACCAGGGCTCTGAAGTCACATCCTTACATGCAAGAGAATCACAAGAAGTCAGGAGAAATTGCAAATACAACTCTAAGACCAGAATTTGTGTCCCTGGTAATTATTGTTACTTATCATTTTATTTTTAGAATGGAATTCTGTTGGCATAGGCACTCTGAAAATTTTGATCAAAAATAATGACTTGTGATTTCAAAAAGATAGAATTTATCCCAAGTCATCTTAGAATCTCAGAGTTGGAAGGACCTTAATAAATTTCTAGTCATACTGTTCTGATAACCATACACTTAAGCAACATGACAAGACCTCAGTAATCAGCCAAGTTAATACAATTTAAGAGTGGAATCTTGACTACTGTCTAAGCAATCTTTTTCAAATTTTAATAAGACCAACCTGGACTCTTTCTTTTTAGTACAGGATAAAAAAGAAACTGTGCAGCTAATTATAATAGCAATTAACTAATTGAATATACAATTGGCCACTTACTGACTTGAAATGGAGGGCAATTGGCTAATTGGTAGTTAGCTAATGAATGGCTTTTATATTCAACGAACTGTTAAACTTGTCTGTGAAATAACTTGTCCACAAAGGCAACCAAAACTTGATGCTATCCTTTTCCTTCAAAAATAAGTATGTACACATATGAATCTGTTTGCCTATCTTTGATCTTATACTTTTCTTTCTCCCTTCTAAATACACATCCTGCTATGGCGTTTGACTAAAAAGGTGCTTCGCATAGCATTTTATTGCTAAACTACTTGCTAAACTTCTATCACATTACTTAGGTTCGGAATTAATCATGGCTAACGTGTATTGAAAACTGTGCTGAGGGCTTTACAGACATTCTCTCATTTAATACTCATAAGAGTCTATGAGCTTAGTCTATTATTACCCATTTTGCAGATGGGAAAACTGAGGCTTGGGGAGTTTAATCAACTGATCACAGTCACACAACAAGTAAGGTGGGAAAAGAATTCAAGTTTTCTCACTCCAAAGCCTGCACACTTATTTGCTATGTAAAGTACCTCAAATAACCTTTGAAGAAATGAGCTTACCTAATGAAGAAGCTTATCTCCTGCATAGATTAGAGACTTGCTTGTGGATGACCTATTTTGTGGATAGCTGTCCAGAGTTGGTGTGTGTTAGAGGAGGGGGTTCAAGAGCTCAAAAAGCTGCCTGGTGTGAGGTCCAGAGGCAGACGATGGAGGAGATGGTCGATAACTCTTATTTGGTGATCCCAAGCTTCCAACCCCTTCTGACCCAGCTGGTTGGAACCTGGCAGTGTGGAATGGGTGGAGGGGACTGAAAGGGGTCATCCTGCTTGAAGATCCAAAGTGTCTAGAGCTAGCCGTGCTCCTAGAAACACCCTTCATCTGCCTACCTCAACTCACTCGGGGACACGGACCCGCTTCTCTTCTTGGGCTGGGTGACATAACGTCTGACTGGTCCCCCAACCCTCTTTCAGTTGAGTCTAAATGCTTGCTTTCTTTCCAGCCACTCCTGGTGACTCTCCACCCCTGAGATTTGGCCTGTCTCTTGACCTGATCATCTACAGAGCTTGGCTCTCCGTCTGCTCCCTCCAACGCATTTCACATTGGGTGGGATGAGTCACCTCTCTTCACCATTTACACAGCACCTTATGCCGGAACATCCATTACTGAGCCTCTTTGTCTGCCTGGAATTGTTACTCTTTAGATTTTTAACATTTACGGTTACTCAGAAGATTGCCCATTGTATTTAACATCCATTTTACAGGCGACGAAATTGAGTCTCTATGATGTTATAAATCACCACAGCTAGAACCACAGTTAGAATTATTTTTCTCATTCTTGATTCACATCTTTCTTTACATACGTAAATTCTTCCTAATCCTCCTGTTGGTGTTACTTTTTTAGGGTTACCTTTGTAACACACTGAAAACATAGATTTTGGAGAACTTAAAGTTTACATTTACCCCCTAGAGACTGGACCTGAAATTTACCATATTACTTATAGAAACTATGATCTGGTAGGTCTTACGGGTCACCATTACCTCCTAGGAAATTAACAGAACTCCCCAGAGTGTCAGAGAGAACGCCCGGGCTTGTCAAACAAGGTTGCTGCCAATGATCCCCACATTAGAGCCTGTGCTATTAACAAGAAGGAGGAAGAGATCATGAAAAGGGTCTACCTGTGCTTGGTTGCCGGAGTGCAGGGGTGGGTGTGGCGAGGTCTGGTGATGTGCTGGGTGTGCATGAAGGTGGGAGTGGGAGTGATGATGTGGGTGGTTCTGCTGGTGATGGGGTTGAGGGTGAGGATGATGTGCTGGGTGCTGGTGCTGGTGCGGGTAGGGGTGATGGGCTGGCAGTGTCTGGTGCTGATGCGGGTGCGAGTGCATGTGGTGGTGCGGCGTCTGGTCCTGCCGGGAGCCCATCATTTCCATCATGTGTCCCATGGTGTTCATATTCCCATTTGACATGGCAGCAGGGTGGTGAGTCAACGCGGCCTTCAGCCTCTGAAACAGAACAAGAGAAGAGGGGACAACTGAGGTCAGTCATGTACGCAAAAGGGATTTTGAATCAAAATGACTCATGTTTTCAATTCTATAATATTTTATGGTACTATTGTTAACATTTTTTTACTGGTAGCAGTGTGGCTTTTATATTAATTTCAAATTTTCATATATATTATAGTAGGTAGGAGAGTCAATGTTACCCATAGATGTTAATTAATTCAACTGTTACAGCAAATGAGCAGGAGACCCTATCAAGATTTAGACATTCTACTGAAAGGTATTTCCTATTCTCCAATTGTTCATCATATCCTATTGACAGCCGAATGCAAGTATAAACCAAATAGAACCATTCAACCTGATAATGCCTCTGCACGATGGGCCCATCTGATAGGGCACTGTGTTTTGTAAGAGTCACAAGAATAAAAGATTTTTGCCTCTCAAAAGATTTCTCGGACACAAAGAGGAAATAACTTCAAATTTTAGAATACAGGAACAGTACTAATGTTATTTTAAGGCTTCAAATTAGATTAGAAATCCATAACTTTTGGAGGCAATATGTAGGTCTCTTCCATTTGTTACCACGATGTTTCTCATAGTCCTTCCTGATAACCTAATTTTTCTTACACAATAACTTTCTTCTGACTTTGGGAAGGAAGTGAGGAAGGTAGAAGAACATGGGGGATTGTACTTCTACAGCTTCTTTGATGGCCACATCAACAGGTCAGGTGAATTCTAACACAAAAGCGTTATCCATTAACAAGCAAACAGATACATACAAAAATAACTTCTACCTGAATCTAAAGCAGGGGTCAGCACACTTTTTCTGCAAAGAGTCAGATGGTAAATATTTTCATCATTGCACACCTTACGGTCTCTGTCCCAACTACTCAGCTCTGCCCTTTTAGTGCAAAAGCAGCTGTAGACAGTATGTAAACAAATGAGCATGCTGTGTTCCAACATTATTTAGGGACAGGAAGTTTGAATTTCATCTAATTTTCACATGGCATAAAATGCTATTCTCCTTTTGAATTTTTTTCAATCATTTAAAATTGTAAAAACCATTTTTAGCTCATGCACTGTGCAAAATTAGGCAGCGGGCCAGATTTGGCCCATGGGCCATCATTTGCTGGTGCTGATGTAAAGAATCAGCTGGTAATCGGCTTAGTCCCAGTTTCTTCAATATTGTTTTTTTCTTGTACAGACAATTATCATCATATCCTGAGGGGCACAATGTGCTAAGTACTGTATAATACAGTTACTCCTTGGAAATGTATCTTCCGCAGAGAGGCGAGCCTGGTTGGCAAGCTTACATTAGCTTCATGAAGTATTTACTAGGAGACGCAAAGTTCTCTCCTGATATGTGTTCTTATCTGATTGATGATAGTGGTGTGTAATCACTGCGAAAAGAAAGAGTTGTATTTAAATGATGGTCAAAGCAACCACGCTCCAGCCGTGTACAATACTGATGATTCTCAACTAGTTCGAGTGAACAATTGATAAATACCAGTTCAATTCATCAAAATCTTTAGTTAAACATAAAGAGCCTCACTTGTGAGAAAAAGGGGGGGACTGGCAGACTATATGTTAATATTAGATAATCATTGAAAACATTTCCTACACCCTGATTCAGTAACCACTGAGCCCACTTGTCTCCTCTTTCATAAGTAACATCTACTACACAACAGCTAGTGACCTCTAGAATGATACTCCTAAGAAGTTAAGCTTCCTGAATTTGTGGGAAAGATTAGATGCTGTGTATTGTGTTTACTACTAAACAGAAGAGTGAACTAACACTCCTCATTTCCAATTTTTAGAAATGATTTCATTGTTTTTATAAAAATGCTCATAAAAATTTAAGCAATGCTTAAAAGTACAATGAAGTCAGCAACAAGTGAACCAAATGCATCGTTTACATTGGGTGGGTGGACAGCATTCTGGACAACTCTCCATATGCATTTGCAGCGATGGAGGAACAAGTAGAATAATTTTATAGCAGTGGGGTCATAATAACATGTGATTTTAAAAACTCTTATTTGATTATAACATAAGCAAAAGACATGAAAATTGAATGAATTGCTGAATTTTAGATACATGTTTCTTTACCCCAGCAAAAATTTCTAAATGATATCTCCAAACTTAACAGTGAAGAAAATTATGAAAAAAGGTTGTTATTGAATCATTATTTTTTTAAATTGACATATTGGATAATATTAATAGACTTTCTAAACTAATCTTTGTAATTTCATTATTATAAAAACATACAGCTGCATAGTAAAAAAAAAAATCAACTACCTCAAGAATATGAGGTGAAAAAGTAAAAGCCACCTGCCTACCCTTTCCCCTCTAACCTCAGTCCCATTCCTCAGCTGTGACCACCATGAATCCTCAGACATACCCTTAGCATTTATAAGAATACACTTATGCAGGGGCCGGCCTGGTGACATAGCGGTTAAGTTCGCGCTCTCTGTTTCAGCTGCCCGGGGTTCACAGGTTCAGATCCGGGGTGCAGGCACTGCTTGTCAAGCCATGCTGTGGTGGCGTCCCATATAAAGTAGAGGAAGATGGGCACGGATGTTAGCCCAGGGCCAGTCTTCCTCAGCAAAAAGAGGAGGATTGGCAACGGATGTTAGCTCAGGGCTAATCTTCCTCGCACAGAAAAAGAATACACTCACGCAAGCCCTTTTATGATATATAGTTTTGCATCTTGCTTTTTCTCACTTTAACATATATCTTCAACACCTTTCCATATTGGTAAAAATAGCTAATGGTAAAAATTGTAAAAATATTTAATGGCTGGCATTAATTGAGCACTCACTACGTGCCACTCCTCTTTCTATGTTTTACAAGTAGTAGCTCACCTAATCCTCACAAAATCCTGCAAGGCAAAAAGAGAGGCTCAGTCACGTGCCCAAGCTCATGCCGCTGGAGAGGGGTGGAGGTGTGCTGCCTCCAAAGCCTGTTCTTAAACCAGAGAGAAAGTGCCGGAAGGCATGCCACACACACTTTGCCAAAAACAGGAATAAATTGTTATGCGACCTACCCCACCATCAAAAGGAAAGACAGAAAGGAGAGAAGGGCCTAGAAAAAAATGACAAGACGAGATGCCATTGCAGCACGGTCCAGCCCACGGTTACTCAGCACCCAACAGGAGATCCAGATACACTCTTTCTGACACTTCGCAGAGGGAAGGGCGAATGGTGAGAATTTCCAGGAAGCTCAACGGCAACAAAGGATCATTCAGGGCTTAGCATGATCACCTTTGTTATATTTGTGGAGAATGGATATTTATATTTCCCCCCAGGTCTGATAAGGTCCACGTATCCCTTCTCCCTGCCCCCACTTCCTAACCCTTGGGTATATGGCCCTTCTGTCTTTCTAATGTTCAGAGGATGAAGGTCAAAACCCTTAATATAGGGGCTAGCCAGGTGGTGGAGTAGTTAGGTTCGTGCCTTCCGCTTTGGCGGCCCCGGGTTTGCAGGTTCGGATCCTAGACTCCAACATACTCACTGCTCATCAAGCTGTGCTGAGGTGGCATCCCATATAGAAGAGCTACAACTCTACAACTACGATACACAGCTATATGCTGGGGCTCTGGGGAGAAAAGGGAAGGAAGAGGAAGATGGGCAACAGATGTTAGCACAGAGCCAATCTTCCTCAAAAACAAAACAAAACAAAAACCCCTTAATATAGCCTATGCATCCGCCCTGTGGCCCTGCCTTCCCATCATCCCTTGCTCTTCCCACTCAGGCCACACAGGCTTTTGCATTTGATAGTCTTCTTGCCCAGAATGCTCTTCCCTTCCTTCAGACATTCTACAGCTCTCAGTTCTAGCCTCCTCTTTAGTAAAATTCTCCCTGGTCTCCTGGTCTAAATCAATTCCTGCTGTACACAGTCCCAGTAGAACTGTATTCCTCTTTTTAAAATTCAGTTTGTAGTTATGGCTTTTAGTACGATTATTCAATTAATAGCCGTCAAGCGTCCCAGAATGAAGGTTCATGAGAGCAGGAACCACACGGGATTTTGCTCAGTGTTAAATTCTCAGCTTTAGCACAGAGCCTGGTGCATATTAGGCAATGAATGCATATTTCTGGAATGCACGAATGCATGAATGAATGAAACTTTCTGAGGCTTATGATGAGGATGCCGCATTGTCATCTTGGATCACTGCAGGTGGTATTTGTAAGGAAGGATGATTTTATCAGTCAGCCAAGGTCAGCAGAATCGACTACAGAAGTCCTGCGGGCAGATGGGCTGTAAAAATACTGTTGAAAGAGCTGCCTGCTCCATATCCTGCCTGCCCTTTAAAAAATGATAACAGAAAGAAGAAATCATAAATAAACAAAAGAAATGTGCATTAACTTTATCTTGATGCATTTTCCCTGAAGATGTGGCATGAACAATTGAAAAGCTGTTTAGGACTGGGCCACTCTGTTATCCTTTCAATGCTACAAACAACTTTTCCACCTTTAATTAGGAGCAAATGGAGCCTGACAAATAAATACTATGCACTAGATCTTCATCTCTCAAATAATTAGCTTGTACTGTTAAAGGAAAATTACTTGATTGCTTCAAGTCTGTTCTTGCATGGTTCACACCAAGACAATAATACTAGTAAGGCTTAAACATTCCATTTAACTATTTATTCACTTGACAAATATTTATTGGGCATTGAGTTAGGCACATCATTATTTGCCCACTATCCAAAGGAGAGGGGAGACACATGAAACCAAAGCTTTTTCAAAGCACTGGGGAGAAAAAATACACTCTGAAGTGTGGAGATGAAGACTTTCAAGCACCCCTTAGAGAATTTCAGGCCTTTGGTTTGAGTCCACCCTCAAGCATCAGTCTATGTCATCTTTGAAGGAAAGTGATGAAGATAAATGATTATCTCACTGCTCTGCATATGCCACATTTAATATTCTCCATGTCATTTCTAAACGGTTTGGGGCACTTCTCAAAGTCCTAAAGATCCTACTGCTTCCCTATATCCTGGTGCCAACAGGAGTCATTGCATTATAAATCATTAAAATATACCAAATATAGATATTTGTACCCCACTCTCTTAGGGATGATAAATGACCAGTAAATGAGTCCAAGCTGTATTTTGCAGAAAGATTTTTCTTTTTGAAACTGAACTCTGTCTTGTTTTAAATAACATTCTCCCCAATGCCAAGAAAAGGCAAGGGAGAGAGAGGGAAACTAATGAGCAAATAAACATATATTTTTCAGCTATAAAAACCAGGGCTATTACTGAGGTGGGACTGCAAGAAAGAAAAAATGATTCTGTTTACTTTCTATAGTCCTCGACCACATCCATTTATTTGAGAGAGCAAATCAGGAGAGACAGGGAGAAGCCTGACACAGCTGGTTTCAGTCAATAGGGGTCATTTTCATTTGGTCTGTGTATTTTACAAGCTCCTTGTTCACTGTTCCCAATGGGAGGGTGGGCCTGTTGCCCGAGATCTGAGTCCTGGTAAGAAACCAGCTATCTACCTCATCCCATGCGGTACACAGCCCCTGCCATGATGGTCTGGCCCCGGCCTCTCTTTAATCTCCAGCTTAACTCAGTTTTGCATCACAGCACATCACGTGAAGCCCAGGTACATGCTCTCATCATTACTGCCACATGGGTGCATGCATGCAGGCCTGCGTGAGCATACACACACACACGACACACCCACTCACACCCACTCCAGGCAATTTATCTCCCATTAACAACTCTCTCTTGCCAATGAGAAACATTTGTGGAACTGTAAAAACATTTTTTCTCCATCTTCAGTGCGGCTGATTGCTTATGCGTTACAGACTCTGAAAGCCAAGCCGAGTTAAACATTATTTAAAATTCAGTTGGGTGGGGGTGGGAAGGTTGGAGTATTCTTTCTAGAAAAGTTTTAATTAAAAATGGCTGTTGGGTTGTGTTCCAGAAAAGAATGTAATAGGGGGCCAGCCCGGTGGCATGGCGGTTAAGTTCACGTGCTCTGCTTCAGTGGCCTGGGGTTTCGCAGGTTCGAATCCCGGGTGCGGACAGATGCACTGCTTGTCAGCCATGCTGTGGCAGCGTCCCATGTAAAGCACAGGAAGATGGGCATGGATGTTAGCCCAGGGCCAGTCTTCCTCAGCAAAAAAAAAAAAAAGAGGAGGATTGGCAACGGATGTTACCTCAGGGCTAGTATTCCTCACACACAAAAAAAGAATGTGATAGTAACAAAATATAGTGTTGCTGAGTTGACCACAAGTAAAAGGCAGTCTATATAAAAACAGGACAAAATCTGTATTCGTATTTTCTTTTGAATACAAAATAATTGCCATCAGTGGCTTCCCCAAGATGTTGATGTAAATTGTAGTTTCTTCTTTCTTTCTCTTCCCCAAACATAGTTGATCAGCTGAGGTGGTCAACACAGGCTTTTGAATGGTCCAAAAGGCCAATGGTGTGAGACCGAAAGCCTTCACTGGAGGTGTGCTTGCAATACCAATGATTACTGACTTGCTCTAGGTATCAAGGATTTCTGAAATTAAGTCTCTGAATTAGTAGAAAATAACTGATATTTATCCACTGAATATCAACTATCCATAGCCAGTTTGGATCCCAAAATGCTCCCCAAATTTGAGAATAGATAGGGATGAACAAACAGAGAACTGTCACATGGTGCCATGGGACAGTTACATGAACTTCTAGCTTCATTTTGCCAAAATAGAACTAGTTTTAATGCCCAGATTCACATCTGGGCTTCAGGATCTCCACTAAGCATTATCGTATAACTGTGATAGCACAGTGGATCTTAAAATCCACACTTATTTCAGGATCATCATTAAGATTACTAAAATCATACCTGGCTTAATCACTTGTAATAAAATATGCTCTTTTCAAAACTTTCATAATGTAACTCAGATCTGATGATGGTTTCACAATTCAAATATTCTTTGGCTTTAGATTTTGGCTTGGTAATAAAATTTCACATAAGGCTACTGGGTTGGAAGAAGAGATTCCCTGGGAAGGGGAGGATGCTATAAGGTGTAGAAGAAAATATATTCATACTCTTTGTCATTATAAAGTATTAACTCTGAAGATATTAGGAATGATGTAATTAGTAAAGAAACACAAAGGAATTGTATTATAAATCAATACTCTAGTTCATTGGAAAATGATGCAAGGAAATCTCATAAATAAGGATGGTACTTCAGAAAGTGGAACTGCGGCAGTTCTAATATAAGCAAGGAAAAGAATTTGGTGTTCAATTTCACTCTGCCATTGTTCACGTTTGAATATAACTTCTAAAGTGAGATAAAGCAGACTCCAGTGCTAGGTGACACATCACACTTGGTGGTTAAACAGCCAAACAAACCCCAGAGACAAATCTTAGCAATTTCCCTGCCAACCTTTTTCATATTAACACCTAAATCTTATATTAATTACAGTTCTGCAAGAGTGAGCCTTCAATTTATTCTTAGTAAGTGAAGAAATTAATGAATGCACATTTATAGAATTATTTTATTTCAGATACCACTTCCCTGCATCTCTTTGACTCAGTGGCGGTCTTTTATAATTCAGCAAGATAATGAGCATTTTAAGAGGGTGTACATTTTAGTGAATTTCAGAACAAACTGCTATTCTTAGAGTAGGAGCTGTTCCTAATTCTACTATAAGACAGCTTTCGGTCCTTGAGATAAGTAAACCACTTGGCTCCACGAGCCTTAATCTACCTAACAAATGAGGGCAGGGTCCTGAGCTCCCTATTCCATCAGAGGAAGGATCTGAGTTGATGTCTGCTAAGAGGAAAGAATCTATTGGAGAAGTGAGTTGTATGAAAGTCTAAAATGAAGAAAGAAAAGTCATTGTTTCAGAGAACTTCAGGAGAAGACCTGGAGTGCTAGTTGAAAAGGCTGGGTCCACCGCCTTGGGGGGGTCACTTTGAGCTTCAAATTCCTCCTCTATGAAACGCGGATACACAATGGGAGAAGAAACTGTATAAACCATAAAGATATGCAGACTAATTAGTGGGACAGAGCAGAGTTGTTTTGTGGGTGGAGGTGAATACTAGATTTTGATGAAAAATAAGAAAACACGATATTAAAAACCCCTTTTTCCCTAGCATTAAGATTTACTTCTTTTACTTTATATTTTGCAAATTCAAAATAAAGCACAATGGAATATTATTCATCCATAAAAAGAAATGAAGTACTGCTACAACATGGATGAATCTCAAAAATATTATGCTAAATGAAAGAAGCCAGACACAAAAGGTCACATATTATATGACCTAGAATAGGTAAATCTATAAAGACAGAAAACAGATTAGTGGTTGCCAGGAGCTGGGGGAAGGGGAGAATGAGAAGTGACTGCTTAATGGGTACAGGGTTTCCTTTCTGGGTGGTGAAAATGTTTTGGAACTAGTTAAAGGTGATACTTGCACAACATTTTCAATATACTAAATGTCACTGAAATGTACACTCTACAATGGTTAATTTTAGGTTGTATGAATTTTATGTCAATTGAAAATATTTTAAAAATAAAGGAAAATAATCTCTTATCTTTTAACAGCGTGCTGATAGAAACTCTTGACTTCATCTGAGAATTACTAATATTCACTATGATGTCATCTTAAGTGAAACACTGTATTGTGAACAATAAAGGCAAAAAGATTTTTTGCCGTAGAATGACTACAGTCAATGCCAGGTTCTAAGTATGTGTCTCAGGGAATTTGACTCCTCTGCAAGACACTGGCACCCTCTTTTTCCACAACTCTATCATCCTCTAGCTGGCTCAGAACTAAAGAGAAAATGCAGAAGCCATAGCTGTCCACTGTGTATGACACAAAGCTAGCAGAGAGCATTAAGTACGCTGGATGAAGAATCAGTACCCAAAAAGATCCTGGCAGACTAGCATCAAGGAATATAATAAAAGAGAAATTTAACAGGGATCAGTGTAACATCTTATGCTTGGTCAGCAGAAACGAAACAAAACAAAACAGAAAAAACTCCAGTACTGTCCAAAGGCAGCTTAGGTGTGATATAGCTTAGCAATTACACCCATAACAGAGGATGCAGGGGTCTCACGTGACTGTAAAGCACCACCACGTGATGCACACATCAAAACAGCTGATGTGACTTTTCAGCTGCATCAATAAAACTAGATCAGAGAATTTAATGCAAGAGAATGAGAGTCCTGTTCACCTCTGCACAGGCCATAAAGGGCACCATACAAGTCCATGTCCCCCTCATCCCTGCCCCCACCTCAAAGATCTCAACATCACGTCTAAAATAGGTGTCGCATTTTCTCTAGGGAGTACCCCAATTCCCAACTGATGAACAAACACACTGTTACCATTTTTCCCCTCTATAATAACACTGTGGTGAATATCCTTGTATTCACACATCTTGGCATGTTTGCCTGGCTATTTCTAAAAAGTGTTTATTATTAAAAAAAAAAATCTGATGAATTGATCCATCCAGTTGGGTTCAATTTCTGGGCAGAGGCAATGGTGATGGTGGTGGTAGTAGTGGGTGTGTGTCTGTGTGTGTGTGTGTGTGTGTGTGTGTGTAGGGAATGGGGGCTGGGTGTCTGTTAAGGAAGATCTAAAAGGAAAGGATGGGGATGGGGGCACCTGTCAAGTATCAGTTTTAGTTAAAGAACCTTTCCTTGGGTCTCATTTTCTTATTCTATCAACATCCCCATACCCAGGTGAGATATTGCCATATTATAGTTTTAGGGTCCCCTGATCCTTTCAGGTCACTGAGCTCCTTCAGGACTGTGGGATGACCTTGGGTACTAACTTGGCTCCAGCAGATATTATATCCTCGTGGCTGGTTCCCCTGGCAATTTTAAAGGTGCTGAATACACAGCAGGCTTAGAATAAATATTTGTTGATTGCCTGCCTGCCTGCCGCCTCTAAGTCTCCAGGAGTGGTGCCTAACCATGGAATGTCTTTGAAGCGCTGGCCTATAATTTTCTCCACAGAAAGAACACCTTCTGGTGGTGGTTGCAGGGAGAATAATGCCCTTTGTCTTGCTAGCAAACACTACTTACCCCCCAAAACCCAGCACCTGCAAGCCTGGGTAATTTTAGGTGAGGGCTTATTTCCAGCTTTTATAGAAGAAGAAAGTTCTATTGGAAAAAAGTAATCCTTTGTTATTTTATTTTGGACGAGCTTTTAATCAGAAACATAGGCAGTAACATATGTTAGAAAAATACATATGAAACATAGAACTTTGCATTTATAACTCACTATGGAAAATCCATGCTAATGCAACATTAAGTTTGGGATTTTAATTGCACAGAAGTCAGGAAATTCAGAGTTCAAGTTCCCACAGCAAACTTCACTCCACATGTGCATCCCAGGACCCTTTCCTGAGTGGGGTGACCTAATTATTTGGCAAAAAGTGGTACAATGCATAGTGATGGAAAGGATTTCTCCTCACTGCTACATTGGCCATCATCCCAAGCAAGATGGACAATGGTCAACTGTAGCTACATAAATTGTACCCTTTTTAATGCATGGCAGTCCTTGGTGACCATCGTGACGAACAATGCCACTGTAATGCTTGAGGCAGGAGGCCCAGGCCTTAGCAGTGTGCTGCTCGGGTGGAGCAGCCAGTCACCACCACATCACCCAGCCCTCCAGCAGATCCTTCTCCACATCCTTCCGAGGGCAGTTCAGTGGGCACTGCCCCTCCACCTGTTCTATCCCCACAGGACATCTCGCGGTAACTCAGATGCTCAAACTTCTGGATTTGAAAGTCTGACTAAAAGGCCCTCAGGGGACTGGAAGAAGGGCATTCCTGGACACACCTCTGCCTGGTGCTGGGGAGACTTGTCCAAGACAGCTGTTCTATATTGTTGTCTTCTGGCTTTATTCCGGTTGTGGGGAGATAACAAGATGTGTGCCTCTGTGTCTGTTAGAGACATAAGGTGTCTGGCCAAGGGGGCTTCAAACTTATTATAGTAAGAAGTCTCCAGGTGTTTCTCTCTAACTATGGGTAGTAGATTGTATGAAGTATAAGTTGTCCTGCCCCTTGGTATCTCTATCCAAGTCTATCTAGCATGCTCTATGTGTGTCCAGTTCTGTTTTTCTCCTTGGTATATTCTGGTTCTTCACACTCTCCTTTGCCTCTGGATCACCCCTGCCTGAGTCCCCCAGAGTTTGTCAACACTGATATGGGAGGACGGGGTGGGTGGCTGGAGGAAGGAAGAGAGGGAGAGAGGAAGAGGGAGGAAGAGAGAGAGAGAGAGATTGTAATAAACTCTGATTCTTAAGTGCTGCTTAACTTCCTTTATGGGCTTTGCAAGTGTTGGTGGTCCAAAGTGACTGGACCAATAGCCAAGCCAACTTGCTGTGATGGTTCTACCATCCTATTAAAGAAGAGTTCCAGGTCTTCCTATGAATGGTCTGGATTATATGGTGCTCAACTCAGCAGTCCTTTGACACCACAAACAGCACATTCATAAATAGCACATCAAGAATCCATGATGCCACTTGTGAAGTGCCCGGTCTCACTGATCAGGGGTGACCAGGAGAAACCCGGGAGAGACTCAGAATGGAGAAGCATCATCTTTAATAAAAGCTTCTATCACAGCACAGTCTTTGGTATTTTAGGCAAACCACACCAAGGTGAATAAAGCTGTGCTTGGGGAAGTGAGAACAAAACACAAAATTTTTTTTCCTGCATGTCTACATTTAAGACATTTCCAAGAGGAGCCATTTATAATTTACAAAGAATCTGGCTGCTTGTGTCTGTATAGAAAGTTTTGCCTAAGAAGAGCTTTTGCATTATGCCCAAGAAGATGATGGTGCAGAGCGTTTCCAACCAAAAAATGAGTAACAATTTCTTTCTGAGCTGATGTGCATCCAATTCACGTTGGTTCTCACATGCATTTTAAAAATTCCATCAATAACCTGGTATTGGAGAATACCAAGTATTCTACGCTCTTTTCTAGTTTCAGAGTTTTCTCTGAAGTTTTTCCTTTTTGTTTCAGGGGATATGACCAACAGAATACATTAATTATTTGGCACATTTTCGAGAGTGGAATTACAGGCTCTCGCTAAGCTATCTTTTTACCTCTCTGTTTCTGCTGTCTCCGTGGTGTACAATTCGATGAACCAGAGATCTAAATCTACTATTTTACTGCCTACAACACAAGTAATGGGGGCGGTGGGGTGGGGAATGGGGAACCATCTCTTTAAATCACATTGTCACAACTAAGCACCCTTCTAAAAATGCCAAATAGAAAGCTTTCTGGTTGATTTATTAATTGAAAATGGCCTGTCTAAGAATTTATCTTCTAACAAGCTTAAGATATCATTTTCATGATCTGTCTTCTTTTCCAACTCAAGCAATTTCTTTTCTGTCTCCAAATTTCTCTTAAGCAACTGCTCACCAGGGACTGACAATACTATAGGAGCTTGCCCTAAATCAGCACTTTCCTTCTAGAAAGAGCAAAGCACTTTGCAGACATTAAGCCTCTGAAGTAGGTGATGAAGATCATTCCCCATATTTTGGAGATGTAGGAAATCCCTGTGAAGAAATGTTAAGTCACCTGCTTGGAAGCCAGTGCAGAGAAGGGATTTGAACCTGATGTTGCTCTTTGTGGCACAGCCTGACAGCTTGCACGGTTGGAAGAAAGATGTGAATAACAAAGAGCATGGTGAAGAAGGCAAGAAGGAAGGAAAGAAGCAACAGGACAGAGGGAAGGAAGAGGACATAGAGGAGAGCAACAGGAGGGAAAGCAGGTTAGCTCCAAGTGGAGTTGGAAAACATACTCTATCCAAGTGCTCCGTACTTATATTTATTAATTTACAATGATAAGGCAGAATCATTGTAAAAGAGAAGTGGATACAAGGTTGAGTCAAAGTATTCCGAACTCAAAACAAGCTCAATTCCCTTTTTTAGAGAATTGTCCACTCCACCCTAGTTTCCAGATAAATTAATCACCAAAGGTTGTTATCAAATGGTTTCTTCCTTTCACCATATGCCAGTAATAGAGAGTCTGGATTTGGTGTGGCAGATATGGAAGGAATTGCATCCTGTAGGGTTGTTTTTTGTATGAATAACATTATATGTAGAAATTTTCCCACTTCTGTAAGGTTTTCAAACCATGCGTGGTTAACCAGAGGCTAACAAAATGGTTAACCAAATGTGTCAACCACTAAGCCAAGTGGAAATAGTGATGGCAGTTCTAGCAATGGGGAGTTGTTCTCCCATTTCTGTGACACATTCCACCCAGCATCCAGCCTGACTGTCAGAATGGCCTCCTGTTTAAAGAACATATTTGGGGCTGCAGACTTCACAGGAGCGAAGCCCAGCAGACCAGGGGAAAGGCCATCTGCATTTACAGACTGCTTCTCCTGCAAGGAAGATGTTGCAGCTCTGGATATGGATTGAGACATTTTCTCCAACGTGTCCACGTTAAGTGAGCTCACCACTCAGTTCTGGTCTTCGATGGGATCCAGCCCATCGAGTAGTAATCTTTTTCAAGTAGGAGATAGATTGTTTTTCTTGGTACCATCTCAGTGCCTGCTACTTTTTTCTCTTTCTTTCTTTTCTTCTGCTTGAAAGTATCCTTTGATTTCCTTCCAAAACCCATTTACTACGGGAAGTATATCATTATTAGCTTCCTTGGTGGGACACCACACATTTGTATGCTTTGCCAAAGAGGACAACTGTCAGTAGTCAAACACTCAACTTATTACAGTCTGGTAAAATTTGCTGTTTAGAGCAGGACTATTTTTTTTTAAATGTACTGCATTGATTTGTATTATTTAGTAGCTCAAAATCCTTTCTGGAAAAAGGAGGGATGTGTATTAAAATTAAATTTGTAAACAAACAAGGAAATAAATATACTCTTCTGCAATGAACTCCAACTATTTTTGCAAAGAACTCCAATTATTTTCTTTAGGGGAAAAAAAAGTCTTTAAATCAGATTCCAGCAAGAAAAAAATATATGCAAGTTTGCTTTTGTTCATTCTATTCTAAATCTTAAATTCAATCTGGGTAGACAACATTGTTTCCTTTGGTTTTCTTGGATGGAAGACTAGGGAAACGTGGACAGAGGGAAAGTGTAATGGAAAAGGGGCATGTCCTCATTCTAAGTCTCTTTTTCCTATCATCCCAGGTTTTAAAATTTTTAACTAGTCTCCATTTTTCACCTAAAGATAAAGTGTGTATCGCAGGATAAAAATTAGGGACTTTGGGAGTGTGTATTCATGATTCCTGCTGATTACACTGGTATGCATTACTATATTAGTCTACCTTCTGAAATAACAGTTACACTTCTCTTTGAGTCCTAGTTTTGGGCCTTGGTTTCATATGCAGAGAAGGAAGACCTCCAAAGTCACTCTCTTTCCATTCCACTGCTGTTTGTTTAATTCTGATCTCAGAATTAGATTGCTGTAACATCAATTGTCAATTAATTAAATATATTATCAAAAGTATACCACAGCAAAGGACCTTTTACTCAGAGCTAATAAGGTGTGGTATTTCCAAAGCACCTGCCATTCAAACTCAATGAATGGATCTGTTAGGAAGACTGACCTATTTTAAAATGGAGACACCCCAGTGGAGTGTGGAGATGGGGCTGGAAGATAGGGTGCAGCATCAGCCTGGTTGATTTCCTTCTAAATAACTACCCAGGTAAGAGGCAAACATCCTCATGTTAAGTAAACTGTGACCATTTCAGAACTTAATGATCACAAAATAATATCAACTGAAACCCACAAATATGAATCAGACCTAATAATTGCATTAAATGATTTGTGAATTTAGATTTAATATTGTTCTGAGTTTTAAGGCTGGTTCAAAGAATACCTATAACATGAAAACAAACTCAATGCAGTACCCGTGTCTCTAGTGAACAGATATAGGTGGATTCTGTTTACTCAGAGAAAAGAAGGTTGTCAGGACAACTGAGTGAGACATTTCAAATGCAACTTAAGTTCATACTCTCTAAGTAAATTAGGAAAAACAGTGAGACTACCATTTTAGGGAGATTAACTTGTCAGATGCACATCTGAGATTCCACATCCAGTGCTGCCAAAATATATGCCAATTTAGGAACACAGAAGACTTAAAGTAACTGAATCTTTCACTCTTATGTGCTCTTGGGGAGCATGAGTGACGGACACAGCTTGGGATCTGATGCACTGTGGCTGGTCATTAAATGTTCCACGACATCTTTTTTTTTTTTTTTTAACCAGAAGAGGGTTTTAACCTGGCTCCATTTCAGCTAGGGTAATGGCAGCCTCCCTCCCAAACATTCCTTCTACCCTTCCAACTGGCAAACACTTGCTTCATTTCCTCCTGTAGAATAAAGATCACCCAGAACGACTGGCTGAGCATGGCAGCTCCTCATTCTTCATTCCCCTTGTGTTTTGGGGGAAGCTGTTCATTCTTTCAACATACATTTAATGAGCATTTACTCTATGCACAGTAAGAAATACAAAGACGATTCTGTCCATTTCCAAAAAGCTTGAAATCTAGTAGATTCCATTATTGTGAGATGCTGTGACATTATAGATTAAATGGATTATTTCTAGTGAGATTTTAGACCAAGGTTAGATTGCTCTAACCTGAATTAAATAGATACTGCTGGTGCTCTGGGGCTAACTAGCATTTTTAGATTGTAGCATATCAAATATATGTAGCTAACGCTGGCCTAAACTGGGACTTTTAGTCATGGCTTAACCCAGTGGTTCTCAGCTGAGGGTGATTTTGCCCCCTGGGGGACACTTGGAAATATCTGGAGACATTTTTTATTGTCACAACTTGGAGGGGGGTGCTACTGGCATCTAGTGAGTAGAGATCAGAGATGCTGCTAAACATTCTATCTTGCACAGGACAGTCCCTTACAACAAAGAATTATCTAGCCCAAAATGTCAATAATGCCAAGGTTGAGAAACCTTGCCTTAACCTGACTGCCAGCTTAACTAAGCCAAGACTAAATGACATTTACCAATCAGTTATTTATTTTATTACTCTGAAGGGAACACCACAAGACAACTGTGATGTGAGTAGTAAAACGGGCTGGTATCAGAATCCAAGTAACCAACAAAATGTCTTCCATGTGACATTTCCTCTCTGACCTTAATGAAATTCATTAACTCACTCTGGCTCACAACAAGAGTGACAACGATGACACTGAGAATTTAGTTTTATATAGCCATAGACTCTAATAATGGGAGAGGTAGTAGAAACTAACTAGACCAAAACACACATTAAAATTCATTTATTTATTAAGATATATTTCACAGATTAAAAAGCTGAGGGTCAGTGAGATTAAAGGCCATTGTGATCACATGACAAGTTCAAGGTTGAAGGCAAATTGGAACCCATGCCTCTTGACTGCCAGTCCAGGCTTCCTCTCCCACCCTGGAGACTAACCTGGGACTCTGCTGCAGCTTGAACATTAAATAAGAAACAGAGATGACATCTGAAAATGCTAACAGCCCATGTGCTGTGTGTTTTCTGTGGCACTGAGTCAATGTGTTCTGAGGCTGGGCTACTCCTTGTCAGGAGCCACAGAGATGGTGTCAGCCACTGGGCCACGAGGGAACGGAGAGGCAGAGTTTGTTAAGCCCATAGGCACCTGCGTCTCTTCAGCTGGATATGGGTGCTCCTGGTAGGATCTGCCAACCTAGGAGGCAAGGGGATATCCCAACACCTTTTGGGGTGTGTTATCAAGGGCATAACCATACTCTCCTTTACTAATGGCAGCTGTAGTACTTTTCTCAGCTTTCTTCCTCTGGCTTCCTAAAGTGTTTATTGGACTATATTCTGTTATCTTCCAAATAATTCCACCCCTATGAAAGTCTTCAAAGGGAATTATATACAACTTCAGCTCTGACATTTTCTTCCTGGTAACTTATTAGGTTTGCACATGGAATTGGCCTGTGCAGTGGGAAGAGAGGTATATATTCCACTTCTCTGCAGAAAAGTAATGCTAGTGGGCTCTGCATCACGTAGTGAATTTAACACTTTTACTTTCAAATAATCAACCCAAATCCAGAGATTCCAATAAACATTCTCATAACCTTGTTAGTAGATAGACGCAACATTTATTTAGTCAATAAAGGTGGGGAGAGGGACTTCCCTCCCACCCCATCCTACCTTATGTCTATAAAGAATTTTAAGAGGGGTCCTGGAAATATGGAAATCAAAATATCTACATAACTTCCTTTCTCCCTTACTCCCTTTCTCCTCTCAGATCTTCTGTAAAATAAATACAAGGTATGTCAAAGCAAAATTTTAAGTCTGAATTTTCTGTTTCATGTTGCTCATTTTCTTTGAAAGGGCTGGAGGAAAGGCCTGTAAAATGGGTAGTCATGAAGCTTCATACGAGTTGGCTGTCTCCTCTGTCAGCCTTCTGACACTACTACTAAGATTCTCCTTGAAACTATCACCACCTGTCTCCCTACACCATCGGATCTGCTTCAGGACCAAAGAAACAGAACAAAGCACGAGGCGTGTGTGTGTGTTTGTGTGTGTGTGTGTGTGTGTAGGATGAAGAAGGAAAAAGGGGGAAGGGGAAGGTACCATGGCACATGACCAGGTCCCTGAAATAATGCAAAAGTCTGCTCTGAGATTTTCCTATGGCCCTTTAAACAGGATCCTTGTTGGAATTTTTGGATTCTGTCCTGCGGAGTTCAAGTGCATTCTTCAGGGCAGCCCGTTACTGTTCCACAGAGGTGTGAATGTCCTGGAGTTTTACAAGCACAATACTTCACATTGTTGGTTCAGAATTACTTTAATTCCTCTTTCCACTGCCCCACCCCCATCCCCATTAAGAAGCTGTTGGATCGACAGAGAGGCCTAGCATAGCCATAACTGAAAACACCAATGAAAGCAGCAAAAAGACTTGCAGCGAACATTCTAGTATAAGAATATAATAAACTATTAACAAGGAGCATGGTTCCCATTTTTGCTTGATAATGGTCAAGGTCTGACTTTAACAGTTATGTGAAGTTTACCCAAAGAGCTCTGTTTTCCTGAAAGACAAAAAAAGATAGCCATCACTTTATCCCATCTCCACGCAGTCCCATTTAAGGGTAGTGGATTACGGTTCTGCTCTATATAGACGATAAAGTACATATGCTCTGGAAAAAGCTCTAAGGGTTTGGAAGCCCATGAATCAAACAGATCAAGAACCCCTGCATTCACCCAGCCTACATCTGTTGCCAGTTCCAGACCATTCCCTGCAGATGATTTGTATATTATTACACAAGGCAACATCCTAAAATGAAAGCACCTTTAAGAGAATTACGGTGTTAAACTGGGATATACAATCCAGATGCTTCCCAGCTCGGGTGAACCCCAGGAGGTCTCCACACGACAGAAAGAGACGACACAGAAAAGCCTAATGATGTCTCTACACGGATTGAGCCTGACGATGACTGTTTATTTTTCTGACTTTGAGAAACTGCCCTGGGGACCAGCAGAAAAATGAAAGAAAAGTCTCCTTCGATCACACAGAACCTTTCATAGGCTGCATGATTCTGGTGAACGATCTCGAAGAACAGCTTGTAAAAATCAATACCTTTAATAACAGTGACCTGAAATCAGGTCTTAGGACATAAAGGAAAGAAGGTGGCGGGGGACAACGAAGAAAGTTGCTAAGGTGCAAAAAATGGGTGAAAAGTAGAACCGCGCATCAGGCTGCCATTTATATTCCCTAAGACTCTGGTGATCATTCATTCCAGAAAGGCCCAAAAGCTGTTTGGCATTAGAGGTGGGGCAAGAAAAAGCAGACATCACAACACTTGCTCGTGAACCACATCACACCCCCCTCTCTTAACGAGAATCTTGTGGGCTTAAACCACGGGCTCATAACTGAACCTTCCCTGCCAGGGCAGCAGACAAGTCTTGCTTTCCCACAGGCCGGCACGGAATTTTAGCATCCCACCACAGTGCTGGGGCTTAAGGATCCATCATCAGGGCAGCCACATACGTTTCTCCACCCATAGTGACTCTGTCCTGGACCTCCGCCAAAGTGAGAAGACCAGGGAGAGGGAAAAATCCTATAGCTAAGCAAACTGAGCAGGAGGGTTGGGAGCAGCGAGAAAGGGTTGGAGTGGCTAATTTTTCCACTTTCCCCTGCTGTGGTTAAAGCAGTGACAGATAATTTATCACACATTTTGATTGCATGCCAGCTGGCTCTAAAAAAAAAAAAAGAAAGAAAGAGTTGTTTATTAATTCAATTAGCTGGCTTATTTATCAGGGCTGGGTCAGCAGGGGCGGTGAGAAGGCCAAAGGATGCCTGTGTCAAGCTGTCTCTCTAGGCCCTGCAGGCAAGTGGAGACACGCATTCTTACCCCCCCAAGACTTGGAGTGTCACACGAGCTGAGTTTACCCTGAACACTTGGTGTGCAACAAGAAAACCCATCAATTGTAATGAAATACTAGGGTGGGAAGATGCTCAGAACAGGACAAAGTCATCTGAGGGAACACAGTCATTAGTGTTTATCACCGATTCAGGGGCCACTTTCAGAGACAATCCTGCATTCTTTCCGGACTCATGTTAGTTGTTGCTTTTGTTTTCTTCTCATTCATTGGTGGTTATTTATACACAAGGTTTCCAGTGTATCAGCAGTTTGTCCAGGCCAGTGTTGCCCAGGGTCAGAGAAATCGTTCATTAAGTGGCTTATTAAAGAAAATCCACGAACGGTTTATTAACTGCTGCTTTGTGCCAAGCTGTCTGGGATGCTTGTCTAATGTTCCCGGTTATATTGGACCCTCATGTGGTCGATAGATTTGTCCCCATTTTGCCATGAGCCAGCTAAGGGAGAGATTTTAAGAGACTCACCTGAGGTCTCCCCCAAGGCTCTGAAGCCACATGTCCCTCAAGACCAACCTCATTTCACCACATCAGTCCCTATGACCCTGCTCTTGTCTGGTCTAAGCCAAATATCTACTTGGTGACCCAGACTATACATTTTCTGCTAATCCTGTGGTGGCAAAGAGAAAAGAAGAGAAAAAAAAGGAGATGTCTATAATTGTTTTACTTCAAAATTCCCTAATCGAAAGAAATGGTTATAACGTGTCCATTTGATTTTGTTTTTATTCAGAATATAATGATTTCCCTCACTGCCTTGAAGAAACTTGAAGGAAGATGACTTTTGGACCAATATATATTTTCACATGTAATTTGGGACAACTGATATTGCAGATAAAAAATAGGGGAGACAAATCATAATATAAGAATGTGATAAATATTCTGGTTAATCAGCTGGTTAATCAAGCAGCAAATGTGACAGGAGGATGGTGCCAACGAGAAGACCAAGTCAGCCACCTTAATGGGGACCTTGCATATTAAGGGGAAATGGGAATTGTGAGCCTATGTGGGGGGGTGGCGGCACGTGTCTAGGTGAGATAAGTGAAACACCTGAGTATTCCATTGAATGCTAGTATTCTGGAGGTGTGTGATGCTAGCTCGTCTATATCATGCTGAGAGTTAGAACCTCTTTGTTGTTCCATATCAACCACTAATTACATGGGGGCAAGAGTTTTTCTCCAACTTCTGGAAGTGTCAAATCATCTTTACCTTTCCTTTCTTCCCTCTCTCCTTGCCTCTCTCTCTCTCTCTCCTCCCTTCCTTTCCTCCCTTCCTCCCTCTCTCTTTCTCTCCCTCCCTCCCTTTCTTCCTTCCTTCTTTTGCCCATGCAGCAGTACCAAGTTGGAGAATGACACAAAACCTCAGGTACACAGGTGAATGTGTGTGGAAGAACACAGCAGTGCCCCCTCATGTGACTCCTCTGGCTTGTTTCTCTGTAGAATCTGTGAAAGAGCCTACATTATATTGTCCCTCTTCCCTTCACCATTGGCTAGCTTAGTCTTTGGCTCGACAATTTGCTAATTTCTAAAATGCCCCAAGAAATACCAAATCCTTAATGCAAGCTCTTCTTGATAATATTTCCACATTTGCCTTTCAAAACCTAAAAAAAGGTCTATTGAATTGAATAAAATTAAGTAGAATTAAATCCCATCTTCTTATTAACATTTTTTGCCTCATCAGTTGTGACTGATTGGGGGTTTCTGCTTTCAAAAATGGGAAGTTCTATGTGGCGACGTACTAGTATTTCTTTCATTTCGTCTTTTTATTTTCAGATCAACTCAAGCAAAAAATAATAATTTTAAAACTGATATATTTCGCCTCACTTTGGGCATTCTCCTATCTTACACATGTGTTCAAGTTTTCTAGTTGGCATGCTGTTTCAATTTCTGCTACTGACGGTGTATCAGCATGGGACTTTACAAATTTTGTGTGACAATTATATCTGGAGATGGAAAGGCCAACATAATGATCATCCTAGCATTTCTTTAACTTTTTATGTCTTAAAAGATGCTTTGTAAAATTGTTTAATTTCTTCAGCAGTCTTCGGTCAAAAACATTCTTACTGTATTTTCACCAAAAGAACAGATATACATTGTGTGCATATATGTCTATTTTTGGTCACAAAGATTATTCATATGTAGGAAAAACTGCTGAATTCAAAAATTTCACATTGTTGAATTCTAATGTATTTTTGAATTCGGCAACGTCTCCAGTAAAAGTTTAATTTCTAAAGTTCACTTTCAGTTTTTAAAATTGTAGAAAAGCCCAAACCCTCTGCCCCAGCACAGACTAAGCACTATATATAATATGTTCAGGAAAAAAATCAATTCTTGTACAAAACAATAGACTACTTGATTGATGGGAAATTTCACAGAAGAATTCATAGCTTCTCTTTGTAATTATCTCGTCCAACCTCTCAATTTATTTCAGATGAGAAGTTACACTTTTAAAAGTGAGAGAAATATGGGGTCGGCCCGGTGGCGCAGAGGTTTCGTCCGCGCTTGGCAGCCCGGGGTTCGCGGGTTCGGATCCCGGGAGCCCGCGTGACGCACTGCCTGTCAGCCATGCCGTGGCGGCGTCCCATATAAAGTGGAGGAAGATGGGCACGATGTTAGCCCAGGGCCAGTCTTCCTCAGCAAAAAGAGGAGGATTAGCAACGGATGTTAGCTCAGGGCTGGTCTTCCTCACCAAAAAAAAAAAAAAAAAAAGTGAGAGAAATATCCTAAAAGTGACGGAAATAGCCTTACATTTTGTGAAGCCACCTTAACGCTGAAGGTCTGGCTTCTCATGTTTGGTAGGAAAGGCTGTGGATGATTTCCCCTTGAGCATTGCTTGACCTTCCACAAAGGTATTTCTCAGATTGACTTCTGGAGTTTGCTTCCAGAAGGTTCTTATGACTGAACATTTTACATTTCAAACCCAATTCCTTTGGAAATGGAAACACTGCCAGATAATTTCATTCATGTGGATTTGTTAAGACCACAAATAAACATTTTAGAAATTCTTAATTTTCCCATTATAGCCTATTGAACAGCTCTGTGCAAGTAAGACTTATAATTTCCATGTAAATCAGCCAAATTAGGGATTTTTCAGAATTTCTCTTCATATTTTCCCCAGAGAATGGGTAACCTGTCTGCTTTGCGGACTGCAGGATAATCAAAGGGCACTGATGTCTCCAAATGGCTTTGTTCATTACTGTCTCTGGACGCTCCAGGGCATCTCGGGTCCCCTCAGCTGCACTCTGGCCTCACATACTGACAACATAGCTAATCCACACCTCCTTTAAGATGTAAAATGTTTGGAGACACACTGGCAGGAATGAATATTTCTCCCCTCAGAGTTCAATGTTCAGAAATAACGTAACCCTATTCCTCAAGTTCCAGCTTAATATGCATTCAGAACCTAGCACTATTTTGGCTATGACAGTGTGAATATATTTTGCTACTCTGCCATCATAAATAAAAACTATAGTGCAAAAGAGGGTAAAAATAGGCTGCAGCTACTGAATGCCGAAAGAAAAAAAGCATTGTCCTGTGTGTTGGATATAGGCTTCAGTATATTTCAAGGAACAACAGTTGAGAGAACCACCAGAGTCAAAGTACAGGTAATCTAAACAGGTCTGATTTTGAGTCACTTTAACACAGCATCAATTATGCTTAGAATTGTGGAATGCCTTTTCCATTACGGAAAGGCTAGTTCCTCCCTTTAGAATGGGAGAGTTGTGTTTTTGTTGGTGTAGAGCACACTATCTTCACCAGGGGATTGTCTGTTTGGATAGTTCTATTGACATTCGGCTTCTTTCTCTCCTAAGAGCAAAGGCATAGGTGCTATCTGCAGATGACAGTTTCCTTGCCCAAGACACAGGAACTAGTTAAACACACTGACAGTGTGTGGGAGACAGCAGGGGGCGGAGGGCAGCAGAAGACCTGGCTCCTACCCTCAAGAAACTTACTGTCTAGTTGGAGGAATAAAAAGTACACACACTCAAGTCGAACAGCCATAAGCGCCAAATTGGTGGAAGGGACAGAAAGCGAGCGTCAGAGGAGACAGAGCCTGACAGCATCTGGGGTGGCCAGGAAGGTGAGTCACTGCCAGGCAGTTTTCAGCGGGGCCTTAAGGACGGTTTGAGGGGGACAAATTCCAAGTTTCTGACAAGGCTTAGAGACTTCCTCTAGATAACAACATGAGCTTCTTGGAAGGGGTCCGTCCGCTTCTTCTCTTTCTCTGTTCATTGCCAAGACTCATTATTTACTTAAAGTGACCCCAGATGTTTATTACCTATCTAGGTCTACCCTTCTCTTTCACTAACCAAAAGCAGATTCTGCATTCATTTGGTCAATTTCGTCTATAAACAGAAAAACATGGTCACTGCCTCCAGTTGATGGCAGGCAGGGTAAGCTGGCCTGAATGAGGGAGTCAGCATAATTTAGAAAAATGCACTATTTGTGCTATGAGAATACTCGTTTTCCTCCCTTCTCCTTTATGGAAGAATGGCTATGCAGAAACAAATAATTCCAGTTAATATCTCAGGATAACAAGTCTGGTGAGCCCATTTCTTTAATTTTTAAACTGGGGACTTTGTTTGTGTCTATCCACCCTCCTTTCTTTTCCTCTGAAGCAGAGCTGGATGTGGCAGGCTGCGTTCCAAAACGGTACCCTTTACTCTTCTTCCAGGAAAGAACTTTTCAAATAAGGTCCTAAATGCTCATACAGTATTAGTGAGCAACATACACCTACACATGGGTGCTCCTTGCCAACTCCTGACATGGGAATTCTCAGAAGCACACCAAAGTCTCTGTTTGATTTAAATTTATTTTTAATCACATAAAATCCAATTTGGAAAATTGATGCATGGGATTTTCTGAGTCACCAGAAGCTCTTTACAAGATTGCAAATGCATTGAGAACGAAGAAATCTGTCTTGGCATGGCTGGTATTTCACAACAACGGTAAAAATGATGAGTTTCCTCAGTTTAGGATGAATGAGATGAGTTTTTAAATCTATAAAAATATGCTCTTAAATCCTAACATAAAGTCAAAATATATTTAATATATCTGACTCATGGGGAAGAATTAGGGGAAAAAAGTAATCACTATTTTGAAATAAGTTTATTTTGTTAGCTTTCTTTTTCAGTCATTTAATTATCCAAATAATATTTATGATTCTTGATCATATTAATTAATTATAATAGTGATCTTTACTCTCTACTCCCAGTCACTTTTTGTTGTTTTTGGCAATCTACTAGGACATTTTCTATTTCCTTAAGGAGTTTCCAAAATGATAATAAAAAATGTAATTTGAATTCATTTCATACTCATAATCCTTATCACTTATAGGCCCATGGAAATAGTCCTTGTATCTGTAAGTGAATTCCAGAAGGGGAGGCATGAAGATTTTTATTAAATCTAACTAGTGTCATACCTCCAATACGATTGGGAATCACAGATTTATAACAATAATTGATTTTAATGATAAGTGATAGTCAAATCTTAAAAAAAGGAGGGAGATAATTTCTTATCTCTACATATTTAATGTGCCAAAATTCATTAAAGTGCTATTTGGCTTCTTTCTATGCATATTTACCATAATCCTCTGCTTGTAAGTCAAAACCTATTGCCTTGTCACTATTGGACCTAAATATTATATAGCTTTTTATTAATTGCACATTAAATTATAATGTACAATGAAAGAACTCTGTATACATGAAAATGTTTTTCAAGTTCCTACAAGTTCTCAGTATTTTCTTATGAAATTTCCTTGTTTCTTAATCTTTCCATGGGAAGAGCAGGTATGTTCTGTATGCCTGGGCCAGCTTTCCCACCATAATGTGAAAACAAGTTAAAGGTATTCACAATTCAATATGGAAACATCAACAAACGATACAGAAAAGATCAATAAACTGTTCTCCATCAGGGGGATGGTCCCATAAATCACAGTACATTCATATGAAGACATGTCATTCAACCAGAGAAATCATGTTTTCAAAGAATATTTATGCACAGACAAAAGAGCAAAAGAAAGGATTCTGTTGACAATAGTTATCTCTGAGTAATTGGGTTACAGGTTACTTGCTTTTATTTATTTTTATTTTCTTCTATCTTTTTTCTGCATTTCCTAAAAATTGTTTTTGCAATTAATATACATCTTTTAATCAGAAAAAATAAATATAATTCTTAAAATTCATCAAGCATCAAAAAATTTAAAAGAAACATTGTGAAGGTTTATATTTGTGCAATAAAAAAACCCTTCAAAACAGAGATGATTCACAAGTCCCAGAACTTTCGATGGGCAAACATCTGGACAGCAGATTAATTTGTTATTGTTCTGATTGTTTTGCGGCGGTGTTTGCAGGACTTCACACTTCCCACTGTCTTATTTTTTTCTTTTCATTCAAATATGAATCACCTACACTGTTATTGCAACATGCAATTACATGAAAAGTTCTATATTTTTAAACCAGATAATATTTTTCTGTTAATCTTTTTATACCAGAGCCATTTAAGTTTGGTTGATAAGATAAATTTGGGAGGGAAATTACTATCAGGATTTTCTCTACAATGAAACTATATCAAATTGAGGTTAATGTATAAATGCGATCTGGAATAAGACTATTTCGTTCACAAATGGAAGGACAAGTATGAAATTGTTAGGGACATATAGTGACACATCAGGGAACAGTACAGTGAGTTCAAACATTGTTTTAAAATTCAGAACATTATATTGGGGACCACAACGATAACAATTAAGCTAGGAATGTCTTCGTAGTGTTGAGTTCCTTATAAGAATCTACTATGTAAAATGGTGCGGCTACTTTAGAAAACAGTTTGGCAGCTCTTCAAAAAATAGAGTTACCCTATGACCCAGCAATTCTTCTCATAGGTATATATCCAAGAGAACTGAAAACATATGTCTACACAAAAACATGGACATAAAGGTTCACAGCAGCATTATTTATAATATCAAAAAGGTGGAAACTAGCCAAATGTCCATCAGTTGATGAATGGATGAATAAAATGTCATGTAGCCATACAATGGAATATTATTCAACAATAAAAAGGAATGAATTATTGATCCATGCTACAACATGGATGAACCTTGAAAACATTATGTAAGTGAAAGAAGCCAGTCACGAAAGGCTACATATTGTATGATCCCATTTATATGAAATATCCAAAAATAGGCAAATCTATAGAGACAGAAGGTAGATGAGTTGTTGCCAGGGGCTGGAGAGGGGAGAAGGAGGAGTGACTGGTAATGGATAGGGGATTTGTTTTGGGGTGATGAAAATGTTTTGAAATTAGATAGTGTTGATGGTTGCACAACTCTGTAAATATACTAAAAACCACTGAATTGTACACTTTTGTTCTTATTATATTTTATTATATTTATTTTCTGAGGAAGATTCACCCTGAGCTAACATCTGCCGCCAATCTTCCTCTTTTTTTGCTTTAGGAAGATCAGCCCTGAGTTAAGAATGGTGCCAATCTTCTTCTATTTTGTTTGTGGGTTGCTGCCACAGCATGGCTTGATGAGTGGTATAGGTCTGTGCCTGGATCTGAACCCATGGACCCAGGCCACCAAAGCAGAGCGTGCTGGACTTTTAACCACTCAGCCATGGTGCCAGCCCCTGAATTGTACATTTTTAAAAGGAAAATTTTATGGTATATGAATTATATTTCAGTTTAAAAATTGCTTTTAATTCTATTATTGGCGTTCTTATTGTGAGATGCAGTTCTTCCAAATGAAAAGCAAGGATGATATGGTCTTAAAATCTTTTCAAAGACATTTCAAATTCTGAACTAAAACATTCTAAGTTTTATGAATATATTTAGATAGAAACATAGAGATTAAAAAAAAAAAATTCTGGTCTTTTCTGGTAAATGAGAATGGTTTTTAAGACAGCACTGCTTAACTTTCCAGCCAAGGAAACCACAGATCTAACTTCTAAGCTGTGCTCAAGGGGCAGTTACATAGTGTCAGTTTCCCCATTTCTAAAAACGTGATAATATTTGCTGGCTCTCTTGTAAAGATTTAATTCAAAAGACTAAACATATTCCAAATATGGATCACTTATTGGGTTCACCGGGCTCTATTAGGCATTGCGGCAAATATAACGATGAACAAAATGTGGCCTCTGCCCTCAAGAAATTTTTAATCTCACAAGGGGAAAAAAATATATCAGCAAATGATCCTAAGATACAATAGCAGTGTCATAATAGAGATTTAAAAAATTGTATGGGCTCAGATGAAAACACCTTAAATTTGCACCAACAGAATGATAAATAAATTTTGATGATGAAATACCATATAGCTGTGGAAATGAACGACCTATGAGAATCAACATGATAAATCTGATAAACATAAATGTGAGCCCCGCAATAATCAAGTTTTAGAAGAATCCACACACCATAAAAACATTCATGTAATGCTTAAAATATATTAAAATACTATATATTATTAATACTAGATATATCCCTTAATGTTATATATCCCTTAATATTTTATAATAATATGTAATATACGTCTATATACTATATATGTAAATTTATATAATATACATATAATATATAATATATATATTATATGAGGATATCCACTGGAATGATAAATACCAAAATCAGACAGTGGTTCTTCTAGTACTCAAAGGGCTTCTGCACTATAGGTGATGGGCAAATTGGTGATTATTATATTGTTTCTTGTACAGTTTTGTATATCTTAAACCCTGCATGATGATTTTTAAAAATTGGATTAGAGAAAAATTCATAGGTGAATTTCTATTGGGTCAGGCTAGGGGATAGGGAAGACTTCTAGGAGGAGGTGCCTGAGCTGGGCCTAAAAGGATGAATGATTTCGACAGGCAGAGAAGAAGGAGAAGGTACTGTGGGTGCAGGGAATAGTGTAAGCAAAGAAAAACTAACAAAGCTTTAGCATTACAGACCACAGGTTTCTTTAAGCCACACAAAGCATTTTAGATCGCAGCTCCTTACAGATGTCTGAACTGCAGAACACAAAGGACAAGGAAATGTTTATAAATCATGGTGCCGAAAGCCTGATACATTAAAAACAAAACATACCCAGAATCTCAAACTGTGTTTGGAGAGTTGCAAACTTGTTCTTTGTTTTTAATAGTGAGAACAGATTGGGATCCCTAGAATATACCACTTGGGAGATGGTGGGAGAATCACTTCATCCACAAGTATTAAGTCGTTGCCTAAGGACAGCTGAGTAAACAGTTTGCTGAGGTCTATTTGAGGACTGCCAGCTAGTTACACCCATAATTTCATCTCTATTAACAAAAACAACTCACACTGTCGCAGTGCCCTGCTTTGGCTACCCCGTGGTTTGCAGTATTTGAATTATGGAGTGTCACTTGAGTAACATTCTATAGCAGTGGGGGCTGTGTTTTGATGTCCTTTCGTTACCCACCCCCACTCTGCTGATTTATGGCATACCACGCAGAGACCTAAATCAAAACTAGAAAATACGTGTGAAATAATGCAAAACAGAGTCACAGGGTTGGCAATTCTGTAATTATACCTAAAGGGAAAATAATTATGTAATACTGTATGGCAAGAGTAAGTCTCAGAATAACAAATGTCCATAATGTAAATGTAGAATTCCGGGAAGAACATGCAGGGTCTTTGAAGAGAAGCTGAGGAAAGGGTGGCCTTTTAAAAGGACCCAGAGACAACTTCGTGAACAATATTTGGCTTCTGATAATTCTGTTTATAGTCCAGGAAATGAAGGCCTGGGTGAGTGAAGTGACATGGCCTTGACAAAATAAATGCCAAAAAGTGGGACAAAACTCGAGTTATTTATTGTTTCAGCTCAGTCTCCACTACTACCTGCAGTAGCCATTGGTTTTTACCTATCAGTTAAAATTCTGAAAATGTGAAAGCAACTTATTGATAGAAAACAGAAAACTCTCCAAGTCTTGACAGCAACTACGAAATGGAAACTAAATCAACATTTAAAAAACAAAAGATTCCTGCTAGAGACCTTTCAGTTAAAAAAGAAAGAAAGATGAAAGAATTACTCAGTAGCCAAGAATATGAAACTCTTCCCTCTAAGTCTATCAGTTAATGAACAACCTCTAAGTACAGGGAAGTATGAAAGAAATGACCTGGGCAATATTCCAGCTTAAATCTTCATGTTGGAAAACAGCTCTCCATCCACCTCTACATTGCAAAGCCTTGGCATGGGAACTGAAATGAAAGATGCTAGGAAAAGATTAGGTGACTAAGGCTTTCACAGGCTGACTTCCCTCATTAAAAATTAGCTCTGAATTTAAGTGTTCCCTAAGTCCCTCAAGCCACTCACCTGGGTAGAGCCATACTCGGTAAAACTCTGTGAGCTCAGGGGACAGGGATGTCAATTATAATCACTCCAAACAGGGAAATCAGGGAAAGATACGGGTTTCTTTAAGACAGAAATTGGCAAACTACAGTCCTTGGGCCAAATCCAGCCTGCTGTCTGACTTTGTAAATAAAGTTTTATTGGAACACAGCCATGTCCTTTCATTCATGTATTGTCTATGGCTGCTTTTGAGATATAATGGTAGACTTGGGTAGTTATAGACATCATATGGCCCACAAAGCCAAAATATTAATTATCTGGCCCTTTTCAGAAACAGTCTGCCCACCTCTCCTTTAGTTTACCAGTTATCTGGAATCGCTTCAGTTGTTAAAACTTTTTAGATTAATAATTTATAAGAATAGCTATCTAACTGGGCACACCTTTTAGGTATTTATGTTTAAGCTTTAGAGCAAAAAACTACTTCCCTGGGTTCTTTTCAGTTATTTTACTTTCCTGATTAAGGGTAAATAGGTAAAGGTAAAATATTCAATTAGGCTATAACATTTAAAATTAGGTCCTAATGTTGTTTCTCTGCACGAAATGACAGTAGAGGTAGGTAAAGTCCAACACAATCGAACAGTCTTATGATAATTCCTTTTCGGAAACCAGGCTGTTTAAGTATTAATAAGGTATTAAAAAGGAAATGCTGAAATGGGGGCTTAAAGGAGGAATTTACATGCTTGAAAATAATAGTAACAATTTCTAAAGCTGTCTAAAACATTGTCTTGTAATAACTCGTTTAATCTTTACAAAACCCCATACATTAGTTATTACGTGGTCCACTTTGTAACGACAAAATTGAGATCAATGAGGTTAAGAAAGCTGCCTATGATCACTGACTAGCAAAATGGTAGACCCGAGCCGATCACAAAGGTCACCTTCAAATCCAAATGCTTTCCATGCCCCACTGTGCTCTGCAATGCAGTGGATCACAGAAGAAGGAGGACTTGCTTAGGAAAGCCAAACTCTCTTATCTTAAACCTGAGTGAGCTTGAACAAGTCTTTTAGTCTCTACAGCTATCAGTTAATTTATCAAAAAATGAGTGACAGTGTTCTACAAAGGCTTTACTGCTTTCCTCTATGAAACTTATAATTGAGAATTTTACTATATTTAGTTTGAAACTGTTAAAGACCTAATTTACCTTCCTGTGTTTCCTTTGTTCATAATAATTCATACTCCTTTCTTTTCAAGTATTTGGCAGAATGAATTGGTAGTTTCACATATGGGGTAAGTTCTGTGGTGGATACACCTGCCCCCACCTCTCTTCACCTTCTGCTGCCCCCGAGGAGTCAAGGTTTGGGTGATTCTGAGCTCACAGCCTCTGTTGGTGGGTTTGGCTTCTTTCCCCTGGGCCTCATGGGCACTCTGCTCCCCATTTCATTTTGCCCTAAGCAGCTGCCCCCTTCAGCCTGCCCAGGTCACACTGCTGCCCTCACTGCTCTTTTGCCCTGGCTTGCAACACTTTTTGGCTGTTAATCCGAGCATTTTTTAAACCCGAGCCCACAGGTCCCAGTGTCTGGCAGTCTGAAATGGAGTCTCTCTAAAGAGAGATTCTGCCAAATTCAGGAAACTCCACCAGCGTCTGCTCTCTGAGGAAGTGGGTTTTATAAGTGAAACTACCCCATGTCCCTTAAAGTCTAGGCTGGGCAGCCAAAGTAGTTGGCTGCCCAAGAAAGTGGGTGAGTTTCAGAATGAGAAATGCCCTTTGCTGTCTAGTTTTCACTGGGCTGGGAAGAAGGAGGTGACTTGCCCCTCATGAGAAATTTATTGCCAGGGGAAAATAGAGAGTCACACACGAGCCATGCAGAGGAGGGTTGGGATGTTCTCTGACTCCATGGAGCACAGTCATTCAACCTTTTCTTAAATGACCAAAGAAAAAAGTTACAAGCAAGAAAAATGCCTTCTCCTGAGAGATTGGACCCCCCCCTCCACTCACCCCCCCCCCCCCAGGGAACTGTAAATCAGATATTACCGGCACGGCAAATTGGCAGCTGATGCTTTAAACATTATGAAGTGCCAGGTCTGGGCCTCAACACAGATCCTTTTTTGTTTTAGGCACTTGCCACTTAAAAATACACTTGGAAGTTTCTGGGAGGGGTAAGGTTATAGATGAAATGCCCACATAGAAAAAGCATGATATGAGAAGGGATGTTCTGCTTCTGACATGTTCTAGGAACCTAATAAGAATCATGTCACGTATTCACACAACAACTCTCTGAAGTGGGTGTCATTATCTTCCTATTAAAGACGAAGAGGGGCTCTAATAGAAGGAGGAACTTGCCCAGGCTCACCTGTGAGTAGAATCCTCCTATTCTAAGATGGCTCCCTTGACAAGGCAACATTAACTGACTGAATATTTCCCTTGAAAAATCCTGGGGATTGTGACCACGGAATTTCAAGTCTTGCCTTTCTCTCCTAAAAGAAGAACTATTTTTTCTTTCTACTTATAGAACTATTGGGGCCTTCAAGATCAGTTCATCCAAACCCCACCCCAGAGAAAGCAAGGAAATTGAGGCATAGAGATATAGGGTAATTTATTCAAAGACAGAAACCAACTAGTGACAAAGCTCTTCTTTTTGGCCCTGCTACTATTCTATAATTTTTTTTTTAACATAAAAGAGAGAATACCCAGTTAGTGGGAGAAAGTACTGCTGATGTTGCGACTCAGACTTTAAGGTCCACCCACATTTTGTTCACAAAACCATCAGTAGATTATCAACTCATAGTATCATCATTGATGTGACTATCTTTACCATAGTTGGGTTTCCTCTCTTTTTTCTTAGTTATTTTTCTGGTTATGAAAACCAAAACAGTAAGTGGATGAATGAAAGAAAAAACGAACCATGATGAAAAGTCTAAAATGTACCCCCTCATAGTCAACAAAAAAAGTTCCATTCTTTCTCCTTGTACTTTATTTAGAAAGTTAGCTAGTGAAGAAGTTCTTGGGCAGGACTGCAAGAAACGTGTAAAAGCTCTGGTTTTTGTTGCGTTTCTCTTTCCCTACTCCCAACTTTGGTGGTGGGATTAAGCTTACTAACAGCTAGAAGCAGATGCTCCACCACGCTAGGCAAAGGGCTTCCATTGAGGCCCAAGAAAACTTGGAACAAGCTTGTGCCTCAAAGCGGCCACAGCTGCTCTCATAGGCAGGCTAATAGACCGAATTGCAGCTCAAGCCCTATCGTGTTCACCCTATTCTTCTCTCCCCTTCTCTCCACCAGCCCCCCTCCTCACAGCTCACTTTTTCACAGCTCTGACCTCCTATACAAAATTTTCCTTCAGAGGCAAGAATGAAGCTATTGGGAGAAGTTGCTGTGGAGGCCCTGCTCCAGTCTGAGCTTCGGTTCCATGTCTGTCATGGGCCAGCAACAGCTCGCTCTGGGCACAGCTGTATAGAACTATGGCGCTTACTGCCAATAACTGACCTAATTTCTCCATTGGCAATAGCCCCCCTCTTTCGTTGTAATGGAAACGCCTGATTTTAAAACTGGAAGAATGCCCCAATGGATCCTATTTACCTTTTAAATCTGATCCCAATTTCCAGCTTCTTGGATTGTCCTATTGAACCAAATAATGGATCTCTTCATTTTGGTGGTGGTCATACTCCAATTGTCCCCGTGGGGTCTAAGAAATTCCGTTTCAGTCAGGTACCCAAGGAGCCTTCCCCAGTCCCCCTTAATAAGGAGTTAACTTTGAGGCCTAATTGCATCCTTTTGAATGTACAGTTAATTACTTCACAACTACAACAGGACACATGCTTTGAGGCTCCAGGACATGTCCTTTACATGCATGGGAGGTTCATAAGCAAATGAGGCACCCACTGAATGATGTTATAGCTGCAGGCCTGGTCAAAACAGAACTAATTTATCTGATTGAGTTTCAGTAAAAGGAAAAAAAAAAGATAAATGTCATTTTTTACTACCTCCCCAACTCTCTGCATTTAATGCCTCATCATTTAGACCAAAGATAGACATATTTTCTTTAGAGTACCAGAGGACTGAATTTACACCCAAGCACTCATGGCTGGAGGTCACTGCTCACTGATTTACAGGACAGGGTCTTCTGCATGATCTGCAAGAATGAGAAAGCTCTTGCTTTGCCCAGGAGGAGAGGGGTGAGACTGACTGAAGGTTATCCTCAGTGAAAGCTGTTCAGCTCAGATCTTATCAATCGGTTGAAACTGTCTCGTTCTGGGAAGATGGCCAACTTGGTTAATTCATTTGGGTGGGAGGAATTTCTCTAAGTGGCGTCATAAATGGTGGGATTAGATTGGAGCTCATGACCAAATGTCAGTGTTTGTAGGACTCTCTTGATACTTGTCCAGAAGTGAATGCTTAAAACTTTAACTTATTTACAGAAGAGCTAGAACTAGAAGAGACTCTATGCAGGAATCCCTTTCTCCCAAACGCATACACAGTATCCTCAGAAGGTTGACATTTTAACCTCTGATCCAGAAAGGAAAAGCTCACTGACTTTATATAAAGCAACTAATTCCACCCTAAGGTAAGACTGTCTTCGTGAAACCCTAACTCCTTTCCCACACTGCAGATTTTCAAATATAATGAGGATAATGATTACATCTCAGATTCGATATTGGGATTCCTTCACCCCTTTTTCATGCAGCATGGTTTTTAGACTTTTACCCATTTTGGTGAGGTAAAAGTTTCCCCAAGAACTTCCTCTCATTTCTACATTCATGAGAAGACTAAAGCATGGGATGTAAGTGCCTCCAATTGCCACCAGTCACCTCCTTGAAACTTCTCCATCTCCACACCCTCTTACTTCCCTCAAGAGTCTTTTTCTTCACTAACCTTTCCTCTTTCCCTTCTGAGGAAAGGGAAGAAGTGTCCTTCCCTCCCACATGGGCACTTCATGTCCCCAACACACTCCAGAACCTGCCCCCTCAGACTCTTCCTCCCCACCCTCACTCCTGTCTTTCACAATACATCCAACTTGGACTTAATTCTGCATTCTTACCAAATGAGTCTAATATGTGCAAAATCCCAAGACTTTATAAATAATAGTATTGTTTTCTCTTCTTATGGTGATCTTTTCCAATTGACCAACTTTCAAATACTTTAAGGATATTTGGATGGTTTTTCTAAAGGACCTTTCTTCAGATTTTTCTTTTTTACAATGAAATTAATATTTAATGTATCTGTAGGCCACCTGAACGGATGCAAAATCCCTTAAGCAAGGTTTAAATTTTAGATGGGTCATGAAAGGATTGATCTTTTGGGAACTGCTTTAGATTGAAGACACTTTAGGCAAAATGGGCTGCTTCTGTCCCCTACTTGGGAGCTTTGAAGTAGGGGCTGGATGGATAGATACAGATGCTTTACAATTTCATAATTTTGAAAGTAAATTTCTTTTCCATGGAAAAAGCCATAGAAATAAAACTGAGGGCAGTAGAAAGGGTGTTTGCTAATTCGCAGTGTGCCTCTCCTCCCCCTACCCCCAGGTTAGAGGTTAAAAATGCTCATCGGTCTATGCCATGTCTGTCCTGATTCATCTTGGAAACTCTGAGTCTTTAGGGCCATGTTGGGCTGAATGGTTGTTTTGCAATATCTTTAATCAGAACCACTGCCAAGTTCAAAATGAACCCAGGTTTGTTAACATATTTACTAATAGGAAGATTCCTGAAAGGATAGAGCAAAACTCAAACAAAGAAAACAATGTTGTGAATATAGCAACCCAAGAGAGTCGTGCTAATCCATCTCAGAATTTCCATTTTCTCTCTCTCTGTGTCTCTGTCTCTCACTTTCTCTCTCTCAGATATGCCTTCTAACTTGTCAGTGACCTATTGTCTATAACTAAGTCTGGTACATATACTCACAATGAAAATAAATAAAAAATAAATTCATATATGGAGCAGGGCAGCAAAAATTTAAAAATGGGCTAAGTTACTTGGGTACATAAATCCTGAATGAAGTCATTTTGATTTTATAAAAATTAAGTCAAGACAAAACATAGGATCCTGAATGATTCTCCTTCCAGAATTTTTTTCCTAGCATGCAATTTAAAACCAAGTGCATGTGGCTCTTTGTTAAAACACACCAACAAAAGAAGCAGAACTGGACATCAGTATAGAAATAATGTTCAGGCTCTGTGTTTAAACTGGTGCACAAATAACTTGCACTTACTTCATACTTTATAGAGATTCAAAGCATAATAACACCCTGACCTCAAGAGTTATCTTGTAAATGAAATCTTGCTGAGGAGGCATGGTTGTCCCTACATTTCCCAGTGGAGACTAGTAGGTGAGGGGACCCGAAATCCTAGAAGGTTTACCACGTCTGGCTGACCTGGAGTCTGGGCGAGTATCTTCCTCATCATGATCTAAGGCTTAGTTGCCTGTTAAAGCTATCCCCAGGTCTCCATCACAACAAACAACCACAGTCTGATTGACAGTCTTCAATCTTATGGTTGATACTTGACATTCCCACTCCTGGATCCTCAAACGCTTGCTGTACACTAACCGATTCAACTTCTGTGCTTTCCAGAGGAAGCTAGACTGCAATTAGACAGGGTTCAAGAGGTCTGCTTAATTCCTTACCGAGAACCAAGTGGGGAATTTAACAAAAATCCTGGATGTGAAATATCACATTTTCTTCTTTTCACTAGACTGTGTTTTATTTTTCAATCATTTAGCCAAATGATTTTTAAGCAACTTTAAAGAGATGGTGTATAACATAAAGAAAATAAGCACAGTGGCTAAACCAATAAATAATATTTAATGAGTTCTTATTATGCACTAGGCATGTGCTAAGGAACATACAAACATTATCTCATTTTTTTTTATTTGGTGTGTAATAGGGCTTCCAGTTTACACTCTGGAAAACTGTAACTCCAAATCGAAGTAACTTGTCCAAGGTGTTAAACTCACGTTAGTCTGATTTCAAAGCCCTTGCTTTTTCCAGCTGTACCACCCAAAGAAAACTTCTGAGATTAGAGTCAGTGAGGACTTGTGTTTAATTCCAAACTGACCTGCACACAGACATTAGCTTTAGCAATCCGCCACCACTGGGGAGAGAGAAGGAGTCTGAAGCAGGGTGGGGGCCATATTTGGAAACATGCTCTATCTGTCACCCCACTCACTCTCTAAGGGCACATTACTGTGTGACCATCACAAATACTGCTGGGTTTGAGATCCAGTGCAACATATGAGAAACAGATTTTCTGCTGTAAATACCAATAGGCAAAGAAGAGATTCCTTTTGTCAGCCATTCATGTCTTGACCAACACATTCCTCTCTTTTTATTGCTAGCACTGACCCTCCTTTTCAGTCATCTTTGTGTTTGTTGTTGTTGTTTTCTTTCTTTCTCCTTTCCTGTCTACTTATATCATGGCTCCAAGAGAAAGATAAAAATAGATGTGTATGCAAAGATATGGGTAAGGCAAATGCGATTTTGTGGCATTTGCTCTACTTGAGAGAGAAGTGCCAAAGGAAGGAACAACAACTAAATATTTAATTGCACACCTAAAATAAATTCATGTGTCTTTGAACGAAATGTTGATAAAGAATCTTGAATAAATATTTTCACATTTTAAGTGCTGGGTTTGTTCAAGGGTAAGACATCTAGGAAATACAGACTCTTATGTTACTGACCTTAAACAAAAAACTCAGATTGTGTTCAAGAAAATCAGAGCAGACTCTGGGCAATGTAAATATGTCCACCATTGCTTCCACTCTTTACAGTGTCTATCATGACACAAGTGACAACAAAAGGTAAAATATTCAAAGGCTAATGTGTGATAAAGTCTGCTTTGGGGCCCCAGCAAATATTTTATAATTCAAAATAATAAAAATGTCACATGTCAAAAACAGTGAGATAATCAGCTCATCTTTGTCACCATTTTGATGACCAATATTTTAGCTATTTCATGGATGTATAAGCAGAGAATTTGACTATAAACTTCATAATGTGCATATCTATGAAGGCAAAATTGTGTTTGGTCATATAAGACACTGAAGTGACTAAAGATGATTTATGTGATATCAACAGAGTGACTCTTCTAAATCTCATTATCCTCAGAAATAAATTCTTCACAACAAGAGAAACAGAAATTACCATCAACATTTATAGCTAGATGCTAGGGAAAAAAATAATGAAAGAAATCCTCACTTACTTCTTAAAACATGTAAAACTGACCCAAGTTTAAAAATCTAATAGTCAATCCATGGAGAGGGATTTTATTTCTCCCAGGAAGATAGCACCTTTACAAATCAGTAATATTTGCAAAGAGTTTTAAAAAGTGGAAAAGCATACTATGAAAATAGAAAACAAATAAATTATAGCTCAGACTTTCTTTCAACCCACCGGAATCAAATGGTCGAAGACCATCCAACAGGAATATTTGCACTAGGCAAATATTTGTTCATATAAACCCTCTAGTTTTAGTTTTGATCTTTCTCTTAAACATCATGAATTTTACAGCTTGGCAAAGTGTTGTGTTTGCCATCCAAAACCCAGAAGGCTAATGGTAGACTAAAAGTGTAAACTTCTAGGTCAGTCTTCTTAAAAGAAAATCAGAGCCTTCCCTGCATTTCAGCTCTGGCTCATGTGTAACACTGTAATTTGTTATAATGTTAACATTGTATCATTTATAGTTTGGTTGAAATTTTTTAAAATAATGAGGGACCTAAGAAAATGATAAAGAACTTAGGGGAGAATTCAGGTCAATAGAAAAATGGTTTTTATATCCATTGAGTAGTCACTGAAGGAAGTTTTTCCAGCACCATGAATGTATTTCTACACCACCCTCACCAAGTAAAATAATCCCCACACTCCTAATTATATCATGCTTGCAAATCTTATGATTAAGAAAAAAAATTAGGAAACATTCCTAATGGAAATAAGTCTGTTGTCAATCACCAAAACACCACAATAAGAGTAGGATAATTTATAGGAATATTGAGAATCCAATGAAAATGTATTCAAGGGCCCTTCTTATTGTCAGGTCTATGCTGTCAAGTGGCTAGGCACGGGGGAAAGTGGTACCCTGTAGCAGGACCAGTTTTTAAAGGCTAAAGTGTGATGGGATGATGGAGGTTGGGAGTGGAGGGTGTTTAACTGTATGCGGAACTTCACAGATTTCTTGATAATATTAAAGCAATGAGCCCAAGATTTTCATATTCCTGAAGACTAAAAGTCTCTCCCCATCCCAAGCTCCTAAGAAATAGTAGCCTGTCTTGAAAAGCAAATTATAGAAAGAAAGGGGGCCTCCCTTTGACATAGCACTTATTGCACTCCTAAAAAGAGATAGATATGTTTATATAACGCACACATACCTCAAAACTTGAATACCTGTTAAGGAAGAACTCAGGATGCAGAGGTCCACATAAAGAACGTTCGTGGTTGTGACAGCAAGCATCTTTTTGTATTAAAGAGGAGAAGAAATGATTGGCAAAAGCTCATAGGAAAAACAAGGGAACTTCGGATCTGATCACTCTCAGAAAGCTCTAAGGCTGATGAAGACACATGAGTCACGCTTTAAGCAAGGTTAGGCCTCTTCCTGTTATAGCTCCCACTTTTTTAAAAGTCCCTGACAATCTGTATCTTCCCTGGGGAAACTCTAAGAAGCTAGGAAACAAGCCCACATTTAAGTTGAATACTTCTATAAATAAGATCCTCTGGGATGCTGTATTTGTACTAATTAATGATTAAAGCCAAGAACTCCTAACGGATTTATTACGTCTCTCAGCTCTAAAGTAAAACGAAGCACTGAAGATGTGGGAGGAAATAAATGAGTGAAAAGAGATGCCTCTCTGTTTCATCCTCTCTAGATGTCGTGTGAGAATCTCAAAAAGAAAAAAAATGTTCAAGAGTTTCGGACAGATAATTATTTTGCTGAAGGAAAGCTAATTTGACTTAGGTTTATCAGATTTTTGTTTTCTTTTCTTTTGTGTTGAGTAGACGGGAGGATTCCTGGCACAGAAGGTTCGCAGTTCTGGGTGCATACAGATACGGAAATACAAACAACTATAAAACAGTTACTAAAATTTTGTCACAGCATTCTTTTGCTTTAATTAGTTGTGTTCCAGCAGGATATTTGCATCTAATGCTGCACATACGGTTTCAAGTCCTTGTCAACATCAGTACTAACAACAAAAAAATAGTTACTTAAAAAATGTTCGCCAGGGGCTGGCCCGGTGGCGAAGCAGTTAAGTTTGCATGCTCCGCTTCTGCGGCCCGGGATTTGCTGGTTCAGATCCTGGACGTGGACCAACACACCGCTCATCAAGCCATGCTGAGGTGACATCCCACATAGAGCAACTAGAAGGATGCACAAGTATGACATACAACTATCTACTGGGGCTTTAGGGAGAAAAAAAGCAAAAAAGGAGGAAGATTGGCAACAGACGTTAGCTCGGGGCCAATCTTCCTCAAAAAAAAAAAAAGAAAGAAAAGTTTGCCAGAAAATTCAAACCACCAAACACAGTGTATTGAAAATTCTTTTAAAATTAAAAGTAACTTAATATATGTGACCTGAAAATTTGAGCACATCATTTGGACATCTAAATCTGTAAAATTCTATTCATACAAAATTTATTTTTGTAAAATAATTCTTTATTTTACCTTAGGATTTTTCTGTGAAATGTGAAGTGTTTAAGTTAACTAACCCGAATTGACAATCAAAATAATAGTTTAGGCCAAATGTGGTGACCAAGTTTAAAAAACAAATAGATTTGGGTTGCATCACTGAAATGCTGCACGGATATTTGGGGACATCTATAAAGCTTTAATTTAAATGATGTGGCTGGCAAGTTTGCCTTTCTCCTCACTACAAAAATCTCTTCCTCAAGGAGTTTGAGAATGAGATCATTTTTATCCTCAACCAGTTTTGTGATAGTTTAGATTCTGATGTTTCACACTATTTTATCTTTATGTCACAAATTCATTTCCAAAAGTATTCTGCTTCCAAAAACAACCAGGATCACGTTATTTTAAAAAATGACTTAAATATTTAAGGAATCAGCAAAACCTTCTCAAGTCTTGGCATATGTAATTGGCTTATTTTCCTGAATTATCACTTTTACTCCACACACAAATATTTCTATAAGACAAATGATAGACACATACACACTTCTCACACATTTAAAGTGACCACATAAAGGAGAAAATATGGACCCCCACCCAGTCATATGAAATGTTAGTTATATGACTTTCTCCAGCTGAAAAAGCCCCTATCCTACTTGTATTTGTGATGTTGGTATGGCACCATGCGAGAGAAATCATTAATTAAGGCTTGAGTTTAAAGTTAATTAGGTAATGTACCGTGTGGAGATTTATACCATGTCCTCACTCAGCAGCAGGTACCCACTCAAGCGCACATTCTGCCGAGACCCTTCTGGTGAAGGGGGATGTGCCCCCGAGTCACCATCTGCCTTGAGCAGAGACCTGAGAATTTGAAACTAAAAGAGACCTTAGAGATCTTGTCCGACGCCCACAATTTTGTCGGCAAGAAAACTGAAGTTCAGAGCAGTTAACTTGGCCAAGAGCCCACCACTGGTTAACAGCCAACATGGAGCCCCATCTACAGTCTTATCCAAGCTCTTCCCTGCTCTGAGGAGCACATTTCACTCTTATGTAAACAACTATATATAAAAATAAATTTCTTTCCATCTTAATTTTTTCTCCTCTTGAACTTGAGATCATTAGGCATACACTGATTTATTTAGAATTTCTGGATATTAGAATCCACATCCTTTGTTTCTCTTTCTAGCCTTATCAATCTTACACTGTTCTGTGCCATGTCATAGTCGCATACTTGACAATATTCACTTTGGTTTAATGTGTGGGAAGCAAGAGGAAGTGTATGTAGACAGGGTCTCCTAGGGTCTTCCCGGATGTGAACACCCTATATGTGCTACTCTCAGCACAAGTAGAGGAATATACGTTCTTGCCACTTGGAAATATTACGGAGGATTAATTAGTTAGCATTTGTAAGGTGCTTTGAAAATGAAAAGTGCTATTATTACACCTAATTAAATTTCTCTCATATATTCAGCAATAATTTCATTTGTATTTGTTTCTGTGCCAAGAAAATAGCTGCGTAGTCTCATAGAGGCATTAATATGAAAGCCAGTCATATGTAGATTTTGCATCTTTCTTCTTTTTAAAAAAATTCTGTTCTTTCATCACTTTTTGTCTCTAGACATAGAGTTGCCCTGAATGGGCACATATTTATGAGTCAATGCTATACTTTGGAGTGAAATGATTTTTAATAAATAGTTTTGTTGTGTGTGGCAAAACAGTCTACTGAAGGTAAATGCTAATTCGTAAAGAGACAGCCACAAATGATAATATATGCCCTACATAAGTCGTGGCAAGACTGCCCAGCAGATGAACACAAACATGCAGAGGCAGCATTGGGTGAAGCAAAAACTTTGGCCGGTCTGAATCATTCCCTCGGATCTTCAAGGTGGTATCATCAGTAGGACCTTGTAAATATCTTTCCCCACTGGTTAGGCTACTGTCTTAACCTGCCATGATGCATCAGAAGTGCAGAATAATTTGGTTGGTCTGGTTTTGCTGCCACATGTAGATACCCAATGCAGTCTCCAGGGAGTGGAGAGAGAAGTGTGTGTGAAAACTCAATCTGATTTAGAAATCAACTCTCCTGTAGGTAATGTTGTGTTCTAATAAAGACCTGGAAATACAGACTCAGAGGGTGTAATTAACAGAGTTGGGAAATCAACAAGCCAGAAAACTGTTGATAGAAAAGTATTGCTATTGTTCAAAACACGTTTTGTGCATTAGGGAAACAAAACTAAATTCTTTCTCTTGGCATCTACCTTGAAAAGCACATCAGCTAATGAAGGGGCATGAGGGTTGACATCATAGCATAACCAGCAGCCTGAGACCTATTCGTATGTGGTTAGAAGCTAAATTCTAGTTTACTGCTGATGTCATTAGTCAAACTTGCATTAGTGATGTGGATTGGCAAGCTTTCCATTTCTTCCACATAATAAACAACCACGGCATACCACAGACAAACATAAACCTGAGCATGTCATGCATTCTGAAAAGTTGTGTGGTATGTACAGTTCCCACTGCCAGAGCTGCAGGAGCGGAGACAAGCTGGAGTGATGACACGTGACCGTTCTATTTTGTGTCCTCTATACAAAGGCAAGTGACCCTCCATGCTGGCCTGAGCACAAATGAATGGAAATGGTTTTGCAGCAAACTTACTTAGCTAGAAATGCTGGCAGCCAATGCTCCACTTGGTAAACTCAGCAGGAAATAAAGAAAACTAAGCCCTCATTTAAGGAACACGGTTTGATCTGCATGAACGTGTACACTGTAAAAATCTAATTGTGCACCTATAATTTCTGGTAGACTGCACATATCTACTGTAAAAACCACAAAAGCACACTGCACATCTGCTCTGGTTATTGAGATTCTGAGACAGCTTCTTTAAATACATTATTCTAAGAAATCCCACATTAAGTATAAATAACCAAAGTCAGACTTCACAGATCTGGCAGAAGTAAATGTCAAAATTGGGTAAATTTATATTTTATTGCTCCTTCTCTTTATTCTGGAGCTATTTCCTTTCTACTTGGCAAGATATACAGTACCTTAGCCCGAACTCAGTTGAATTTCCAATACAATCTCTGTGGCATATGTTAACAGAAGTGCAGTGGGTAGGTATTCCAAAAGCTCAATTAATCTTTATTTACTCGTGTTAAGAAAAAAAAATATGTGTGTGTGCATGCATGCATGCGCTTGTACACTCACATACAAACACACATATCCATTGCCTGTATAATCTCCAGGTTTCTACTGAAGTGTTTTCTAACAAGGGACACAACTGAGTTAATTACCCCCAGTACAAATCAGGGGTGCTCAGGACTGAACCATTTGCTCTTCCGTCAGCCTCCTGACAGTGTGTGCTTTTCATTAATGCCATTCCCTCCGTGGAATTACTGACGTCTCACTTTAAATACACTTTGCTGTAAGTCAACTAACAAAACTAATTAGGAACTGTGAAAGGCTATATTGATAGAGTAAAAATATATAAAGCAGCTCTGACAATTCTCCTGGAGGACTCCATACATCATGGGACTTTGTGCTCGACTTTGGGCTCTTTTTGGTTAGAATATAAATAAACTAAAGTAAAAAATCTCAGGTTTTAAAATGACTTTAAAGAACCACACATTTCCTGAAAGAACCATTTTCAAATTACATATAAACATGTTTAATCAGTCTTTACTGCTGTAAGTGGTGGGGGCATTTCACAGGTGCCTAACTCGGTGACCTGGTGGCTCAGACCCCAGTGGTGTCTACATGAGGCTACTGGGTTGATCTATCTCACTGAATTGACAAGTTAGTTCAGTTCCAACTAATTTGACTAGCTTTTCCCAATGGACTCCCTTCCCTTCACATACCAGCCATCACACTTCCCAGCTATACTCCAACAAACTGGTAGCTTGAGTATGACAGAGATTCAACCAAGGATAACAACCACAACAAAACCATTCAAACGCTACATGGGTTATGGCAGCATCACCAAACCAATGGCCCTGCTGAAATTGGCATGAACCCATCTGAGAAGTGATTTCTACAGGCTACAGGAACAGCTATTTTCTTCTTACGTGTTCATCCTGAGAGACAGCTAAGGACTCAGATACATGACACTTACTAGTTATTAGGCCTTTTGAAGCCTCAATATCCTCATCTCTGAAAGGAGAATACAATGACAAGGACAACAGAGTCAATGATGGCTGCTACTGCTAAACTACTACTACGACAAATACTGCCCTACTACTACTACAATACTACTACCATACTACCACCATCATCACCACCTACTACTACTACTACACTCCTACTACTATACTACTGATACTACTACTATCTACAATACTACAGTGCTACTAACACTATGCTACCACTACGACTACTACTATTACTACTGCTGCTGCTGCTACACTACTCCTACAATACTACTGCTACTATTACAATACTGCTACCACTGCTATACTACTACTCCTGCTAGTACTACCAGCACCACTTACTCCCACTATTAATACTACTACTCTATATATTCCTTTCCTTATATTGCTGCCTATTGTTATGGTGACTTAATAGTTAAAGGCATGAACTCGAGCAGTGAGACTCTTGGGTTTAAATGTCAGTTCTGCTACTTACTAACTGCATAACTTTGAATAAGCTGTTGAACCTTTCTGTGCCTCAGTTTCCTCCTCTATAATATAAGGATGGTATTAGTAAGTATCTCATAAGATTGTTATAAGGATTCAGTGTGCTAGTATTTATAAAGTATTTAGAACAGTGCCTGGCTCAGAGAAAACACTATGTATCAGTATGCTAAAAAAATTAGCAAAGGCTATTGGTAACTGGCAATAATGCAATGTGATGGGCATTAACTGTGTTTAACTTGGTACTGGTAAACAACATATTGCAGACTGTCAAAATTCATTTATTAATGGTTGATTATACAATCTCAGAAAGGTGAGTGCCTGAACCAATTACCCATAAAACCACTGAATTGTAACACGACGCAATTTAAACACGATGCAAGGATAGCCAATTGACTTCTCTCTCTCTGAAAACTGCTGTCAACTCCCAACAAAAGTCTCTGAACATTAGTTATACAGTTTGAAGTATATGGTTGTGGCTGATACTAATAACCAAAATGGTGCTTGAGGAGGGTAATTTTAGAGGACACCAGTGTTGGTCATGTTAGTTAGGGAAGTTCTGGGTTCTCAATTAAAATTTCTGGAAAAGATTTCCTTTCTAAGTGCAAAATAAACAGGTCTCCATCCCACTGAAATGCAAGGGCTACTTAGAAACAACTTGGTTTTTACTGAGAAAGGGAGATGGCAGGCCCTTCCTCCGGCTATGACTTGCCTTCGATTACCCTTTTCTCTAATATGTCTTATATAAGGGCATATAGTAACTGGGTCGTAAAGGAACCGACCCTCTGCAAGGCCAGCAAGTGCTTACCAACAGGTAGGTAAATCACTTAAGGTAGGAGGGTTTGCATACAACCGTACTATATATGCTCTAAATTCCGGGCTTTTGCACCTTTCTATGTTCTGTGCAAAAAATCTATAGCAATTAGATATAAGTTCTTTGAGAATATGGAAGGTGTTTTATTTTTCTTTTTACTTCCAGGGCTTCTTGTGGTGCCCAGTACACAGTAGGTTTGAACAGATGTTTGCTAAATGAATTAATGAATTAACGGACTTGAAGCTCTCTGAAACACTTTAGAAATACATTTAGCCTCTGAGACCCAACAGATTTGACAGGCTACCTGAGTTATAGTTGAGTCTTTGGCTGGCAGCATTCATTTCATTCTTTTCATAGTGAACAGATGTCAGGATCAATGTTCTGTGGCCCTCAGTAGAAATGAGCAGAGTTCATCATTTAATCATTGTTTAACACTGCCCACAGTGGAACTTGTAATATTCCTAATTTAGTGAGGTTCTTTTCTTCCTGTTATTAGCTGATATGTGCTTCTTGCACATCACTGCCAGATTCATCTCCCAGAAAAACTGATTTCATCGTGTCCCTCCTTACTCATAATCCTCAGTGACTCATTATTGCCTAAAAGATAATGACCATTTCCTTAGGCTGGCATTCCAGAGCCTCCATGGTCTGGCTAGCACCCAATGTGCCTTGCCCACTGGACCTCCCATCTCTTTCACACCGATCGATCTCTCAGGTCAAGTCTACCACCGATCCCTGACCACAGAGTTGGTCATCTGTCAGTTGATTCATCTGTTTGAGAGTTTGTGTCTTGAGCAGCTGTCATAAATAAAGCATCACCACCTCTGTCTTCACAGTTTTCCTCAACTGGAGAAGCCAACCTGCTCCTCCTTCAATGACCTGCTCACTTCCTCCTTCCTTTACCAGGTCTTCTCTCCAAGCTCACCAAGTCCAGAAGCACATTTTCCTTCCCTGAATTTCTAGAGCACTTCCTCTTTATAGCACACCTATGACAAACTGGTCATAAACTGGTTTGTGTTATTTAACTTCCTGCTCCCCCACTTCAGCGGGGTTACAAATTCTCCAGGGCATGGATCATGCAACCCCCATAATGGCTAACCTAGTCAACCTTGAGCTTTCATTTATTCCCAACACTGATTCTTGAAATGCAATCTATAGGTGACAGTAATTTAAAAAAATCAAGCTTACCCATTCTTATAGTTTAGGTTCAAGAAGGGCTACCTTTTTATGTAACGGGGGGTTATAGGCTCAGACCTCAGGTGAGCCACTTTTCCTGGAGAGCTTTTAGAAGCTGCTGTTATTCTTGGTATCCTGGCACCTACCGAGGCAGATACAAGCAAAGGCATGGTATCCATATCGTTAAAATATCTTATTATTTAAATTGGATGCTGCTGGATGCCAAGCGGAGAGTGAAGGATCCCTCTCCATTGTGAAGTGGGAGGTAAAAAGCTGGGAGAGCTTGTTGGGAAAAGAAGCAAAAGGAGTGGTGTTTTTCAAGTTCTCGCAGCTCTAATAAAGACGGTGTTGGCAAGGAGCTACTTGCCAGCATGCTCTTGGCAACTGACTTATTCCTCTTAGTAGGAGCTGTAGGTAAAATATGAACTGATATGCATCTGTAGCCCATCTTCTGGTGACTTAGCTCTGAGATGTCAGCCTGCCGCTGCTTGGGAGGGAGACACACCACAGTGGGATCACATAACTGCAGTGGAGATGCCTCCCGGATCTTGTGACTGAGCAGTAGGAAATGGAAGGTATCGTCTTTTCCTTTGAGAGCAGGTGGCCAAGGTGGATGTCCAAAGGAGCAGAAACTATACAGCACTGTGGTTCTGGCCACATGCTACTCCTTGTGCCTCTGGCTTTCTCTTGGCACGCTTGAATTATTCATGACACACAGTGCATCACCACACACGGGCGAGCGGTGCTGCAGCCCGGCGCAAACAAACTGAGGGCCTTTGGTGTGAGAATGGCAGTTCTGTGGCTTTAAGAAAGAGCTGGTGCACCCTGCAGCAGAAAAGCCTGTAGATTCAGCTGTGTTCTTACCTCACTTTCCCTTCTGTAGTGACCTCACCCTGCCACAATGCTACTATTCATGCTGGTGGAGTGGAACACTGCATACAAAAGTTTCATTTAGTCACATAAACATGAATATTTAGCCTGTTTGATTAAAAATGAAAGCTAGACATTTGGCTTTCTGCAATCTGATGGGGTTGATGAGGGTTTTTTTAATAAGTTAATTTTAAAGACTAACCTTGAAAAGAATAATAGAAAAAATATCTCCCCCTCCTTTTTGTCTCTGAAAAACTGTATTCCCTGGTAGGTTCACCCTTCTCTCATCCTATCTTGTATCACAATCCTTAGATCCCATAGATTTTCTATTTACTCTTTGAAAGTCAACTGCAGAAAATCTGGACATGGAATCTTTTTCTCAAAATACGGATTTAATTTTAAAACTTTTATTCATTTTACTTAACCAAGCAGTTCATTATGACTGTCTCTGAATGTGTATGCACATGTATGCACAGAAATATTTAGAAAAAACTCAGAAAGTGCATGCTATCTAGTTGCTTTCAAAGCTGTAACTTACACTGGGTTGGGTTGAAAAGAGGAATTGGAAAGAGGTTTCAAAGCACCCATCGCCTCAAAGGACACCTGTGGAATTATTGCTAATTGTAATTTCTCAAAAATATATTTTTCTTGTTAATAAAAGGAGCCTACTTGGAAAATGAATATGTATAAAGAAGAAAATACATATAACTCATTATTCTAACACCTAATGATAACTTTCTGATGTATTCAATTGGGTGTGTGTGTGAGAGAAAGAGAGAGAGAGAAAGATTAGGGACATATTGTATAGACAGTACTATTTCTATTTATTCCACATAGTATAATATTGTGATCACTTTAGCGTTTTCTTATGACATTTCTTATTTTTTGAAAACATGATTTTAATTGTTATACAACATTCCAGTATTTCCTTATTTTGGGGCATTTACATTATTTTCAATTTCTCAAATTACTTCCCCAATACTTTATAATAGCACTGCAGTGACTATCCTTGAAAGTAAATCTCTACCTAGGTCTGCAATTATTTTCTTGGGACTGATTCTTCTAGGTGGAAATGAAGGATACAGACATGCTCAAAGCTAACACCCTCAAAAGGCTTGGTGCATCTTGCCAAATTGTTTTCCAGAAAGTAGAATCATATGTATGGCATATAACTAACATCCTCTTAGCCCATCTACTTTGGTGTTAACTATATTATAGAACAGCATCTCTTAAAACATTTTCCACCAGAAAAAATATTTTTTTCTAACCTCCTATTTCTGACAATAAAAAAAAATTCCCTTTAGAAAAGGACAAAGAGTGGAAGATAAGCTCTAGCTTCTTCTTTCAATGACCTACCAGGTATGAGAAAGTCTACTTATTTTTCTAATTATATAAGGACATGACAACATAGTCATGCATTATTTGAGAAAACACGTGTTATCCTAAAAGAAGACAATATAGTAGACATTGCCTCAAAAAGTTATATAACTGTCAACATTTATTAGACGAATTATAGTTGAAATGTACTAGAACTGAGATTGCTAGTTAGAAATGAAATCCTGGTGTGAATCCTTTGGAAAAATGAAGAACTCCTTTGTTAATGGAAGAAATTACATCAGCATTTATTTCACAAGTTCAGATTTCTATGTGAAGATTTTTCTTAAAACAGGGTGTACCTTAGTCTCAAAATATTCTCCTGAGATATTTATTAATTACAAAGGGAAAGATAGTAATGTCACAATGGAGAAACCTGACAGATATCACCTTAACCGAGTGATCAAGCTTAACATCACCAGTAATAAGGTTTATCATCAGCGTGTACCCCCCAACATGAGACACTGAAAAGGACACAACATCACCTCTAGAATATTCTTCTAAAACATGAGTAACTGCAAAAATCATGAGAAAATATCAAACACAAGCTGGGGGACATTCTATAAAATAACTGACACTTGAAAATGTCAAGATCATAAAGATGGAGGAAAGAATGAGAAACTGCCACAGATTGAAGGAGACATGACAACTAAATGCAATATGAGATCCTGAGTTGGGTGCTGAAAAGAAAAAAAAAGACAATCATGGGGTTGGGTGATGGACTAGAAACAAGACATTAATGAGAAAAAATGGGGAAATCTAAATAAAGTCTGTAGTTTAGCTAATAGTACTGCACCAATGTTAATTTCCCGGGTTTTGTAATTATAATTATGTTTACATAAGATGTTAACATTAGGGAAAACTTGGTGAAGGGTATATGGGAACTCTCTGTACTATTTTTGCAACTTTCCTGTAATTCTAAAATTATTTCAAAATATAAAGTTAAAAAAACAAAAAATTACGACGTTAACAATGAAAAGAAAAGATGCACCTATAAGATACAGAAATTTCACATAAGGAGCCAAGTCCTATCTGGAAGGCACTGGATCCTCCCGGATATTTGTAAACCACAAGTAACTCCGTGACTGAGTAAAAAAAATCACTGTCCATTCGGAATAATTTAACCTGTCTTTACTGAAATCTGGAAACATGTTATAGACAAAATCCATTGGATCCTCACAGGGCCAACATGTAAACTCCAAATATGATGGTTTCTCTTTTCTGACAAAATGATAATCATGGCAATCCCTTCAAACAGAGTCGTGGCTTTCTAAGAATGCTGAGAAAGGCATCTTAGTTAATAAATATACTTAGAAAAGGAGTGTCTCTCCTCTTCATTCCATCCCCACTGGCCCATGCTCTGTAGGCCTGTGCTACCTGATACTTCCCGGGTTTGTGGGCAACCAAATTGCTTCCTCTGTTGGCTAATGAGAAAGGGAAAGAATTGCCCTGATATTTGGGAGAAGCCTAGAGAATCTAAATCAAAATCTTTCTTCCAGCAATATATCATTTAATTCTTGGTGAGATTATCAAATATTTCACTTCTACCCTTAAAAATTTTCAGAATCTGTACTCAGCCAGATGGATAATTGAAAGATTCCATAGGGATAATTAGGCCTATGTTTAGCACAGTCCTGAAAGCTGATGGAAACCTGAAATTTCATTATCTGATAAATCTATTCCATAAAAATTAGATTTCAACTCATGACACTTCAATTACATATTTAAAATGAGTATTTAATTTGATAATTATTACATGCTAATTAGGTGTAAGCATATCATGGAAAATATATCTTCTCTGGGTTTAATTACCACATTGCAGAAACATCAAAATAAAACTTAATTCATATGTTTTAACCATCTTTTACTAATTAAAATATAATAAGTATGGAAATTGCAAGCATATCTAACTTCAATAAGAAAGAATTACATATCTCATATTAAGGCTCAAAATGTATTTCTTATATGTCTTGTATATCAGAAACTATGGTATAGGTTTAAAATGATTAACATATAGCCATTCTCTTCTTTAAAATGAAATTCATGAATTTTTTTGTCAGGAATTTGTAATGTTGAGTGAAAAAGCAAATCCAGACAACTCCATACAAGATATTATTTCATATAAAGCTTAAAAACAAGCAAAATTGTTAAGAAATTCATATATGCATGATAAAACTATTTTTTAAATGCTAAGGAATGACGAGCACAAATTTCAGGATAGTGATGACCTCAAGGGTGAGGTAGGAGGAGGTAATGTTGAAGAGCACACAGGTAGTTAGAAATGACTGGTGATCTAGTCCTGGGTGGGTGGTGGGTTCACAGGTATTTGTTATATCATTGTGCTTTATAACATACATACATTACCATTTAAAAAAATACTAAGGGGAAAAAGAAAAATGTTTATTTCCATTTGAAATTCTGTCTATTGCCATGACCAACAGTTAGGAAATATATTTAATCATCTGCATACATTGATTTACTGTTAAAAGTTATATTTTGGGTCTAATATTATATCTAGAAAAGATATAGTGTACTTTTTTATATTGTGCTCATTTAAAAAAACTATTAGTTGCCAAGAATGATGTCAAATTTCAGCTCTTGGCCAACTTCTTGGCCAATTGGATTCTACTTCTGAGACATGTAAAACTATTTATCTTGCACAAAAATCTGGCAACTGCATTAAACACTTCTTCTACTCATACTGATGTATTAGGTACCCCTAGCAACCCAATAAACACAAAATAACCTTAAAGATTGCCTTGAAAAATCAGCTGATTCCATCATTATGGACATTGATATAAGGAGACCTATAAAATGTAGATGACATTTGATAGAATTCAAAACAATAATTTAAAGTCCGATTTAATACCAGCATCTATGGTCTTTTGTTTTAATAAAGGCAATAGACAACGAACATATGGAAATTAAGCAGCTTTGGCCAATGTACAAACTGTCTCACAATTTGCAGTATTCAATAATTTCTTGTTCACCAGTAATTTCCTCCAAGTTAGTTGTGTTCAACCCACTTCTTTTAACTGTCCCTTTAAGCAGATGGACCCTCCAACAGCTGGGTGCCACCCAACGGGGCTTAAAGCAGAAAAGGCAAGGGTGACTCAGATCAGAGAAGAGCCTTGTAAATCAGCCACATGCAGCAATGAGACATCCATCAGGGTGGTGTGCCCTTTCTCCACTGCTGTAGTCATGAAGTCATGGGCTTGCCGTGGGGCTAACATATTATTAAAATAAATCACTGGCCTGGAGACTGGAGTTTAAATGCCAATTAACTCATAAGCAAATGGGAAGGAGCTGACTTGTCTCACTCAGAGCATTGGAGAAGTTGCTGAAATTGCCACTCTGTGTTGAGGCCTTGGCTTTCACAGATGTCAAAATACCCAGAGAATAAGGGACTAGAGCACGTGCTTTATAAGGCCCAGCTTGGATTCTACTTACAAATTCCCTCTCCCAATTTTATTCCTCAAGGATAGTTGCAACTGGCTCAAGGTGGCTTCAGGAGAAGTGTGGACTTTCAAGAGCATTAAATCCTCATTGTTAAATGAAGCAATCAGATAAAAAAATCACAGCCACCTGCTCTTTGGTTGCTTGCTTTGCTCCTGCACAAAAGCAGCTGTGACATTGGAAGAAAAATTGCATTGAGATTTTCTTCTCCTCTTTGATTTAGTTCCTTTGCAAGAAGAATCTCAGAGACACATAAGCTCATTGTCTGGAGGGCCAAGATCCACAAACCATTCTAAATTCCTAATCGCATGCTGGGGCACAGGCAGGCTTCTTTTTCTCACTGGCAAACTATAGTAAGTCAAGTCTCTTTGAGTAGAGGCTTCCTTGCTCAGCAATATGCTCCAATGCCAAGTTCTAGCTTCATTTGTTCCACGGATAATGAAGTCTCACTTCTCAAGAACGAAGTTGCCTCGACAAAGCCTGCTCAGGGCATTTGAAGAGTCTTCTCCAGAACTCTGAGATTCTTCTTGTTTTACAACATCGAGCTCTAGTAACTCATCCCCCTTGGCTAGGATATTCACTCTAGTTTCAGTAGGGTCACGCTCAGAATGCAGTCTCTGCCCTCAAGATTGCCAATTCTGGCTTTCAGTAGAGATTTCCCCTACTCACACATTGTTCTTCCTCATGATGACAGCTAGAGTTATAACTTGGATTTCAAAGGATTTCTACATTTCTGTTTGCTTGCCTCATTCATAAAAACTCAAGATGCCCACAGACCTAGGGATTTATCACTAAATTTGGCTTGTACAGATTTGACTTTGCGTTGACTACCATGAAGGCAACCCAGGCCTTGTCTGTAGGAAAACAAATCAAAACACTACGCTTCAGCTCTTTACTGTCCCTGTTCCAAGTGACCTCCAGACATGTTATTAAAACATGGCCTATTAAGTCATTATTTTTTATCCTGCTTATCCAACACCATCAGGTAGCAAATCATAATTTGAAGCCAGCCACATGGCCACAGGCCCAACTGGAATACATTCATTGACACTGTCAGATTGTTCTGGCTTTTCTCCTAAGGGAACAGGCACCAGGAGCAACAGTGATTCTAAAGGGTCCTCCCCCAACACCTTATAGGATCTTTTCCATCTTCCACATCCAGCAGAGAAAGCTTGTTCCTTCAGGGAGGGGTGCTATTAACAAATTAAACGGTAAAACTGGTAAACAAAGGCTGTTTTTCATCATACATTACATGCTGGGAGGCTTTGATCTTTGTGTCACCCAAAGTAGGGTCAGGCTATGCCTCTCCATCATTTATAGGACAGGCCACAGGCATCACATTAGCCCAGTATCTGAACCTTTTTTAGACGGAGAAACTGGAAAAAACACTCTGGGACTGGTCCTCCTGGCGTGGGTGTTCAGCTTCAAGTTAGGGTTCAAGAGAGTGTGTGTGTCTTCTCTCTGCTCAGCCATGGAAGCAGCAAGGTGAGTCCCTTCACCATTACAGGTTCCAGACAGCTGCCAGCAAACCCACATGACACTGCCTCCTCCCTCACTTTAAGGGAATTGGCTGTAACTCCCTTTGGACAGAATTCTGCCACGCTGCAGATAACTGTCTTTTGCTCAGGCACTTTGCAGTTCTAAATGCCTCTTTCTCATTATGGGATTCATTTTGGCTCTAGCCTTAATGAGGAGGGGTTGATGCATTCATCATCTATTATAGAAATGATGCTGCTGAGAAAATTTAAAATATAGATGCTGTAAGACCATCGAGTCACCAACCAGGCACCGTGTCTGTGCACATGTGTGTGTAGGTGTTTGTGTCCCTCTTTCTTTTCCTCTCCAAATGTCTTTCTTGTTCAGATAAGATTATACGCATTGGCAGCTCTCAAATTATTTACTTACAGCAGAGGTAAGGAGTTCCAGAACTGCCTCAGGAAAGAAAGTCTTGTTTCTAATATGGAAAATGATTGAGAAGATAGAAGCTTAGAAAATAAGGTTAAAAAACAGGCCTTATTTTAATGTTTTTTTTTTTTAGAAAAAATATCGGACTTGTTTTGAACTGAAACTATTTTCTACAGTGGAGCCTAAAGCTTCCAGCCTCATCAGCCTCCTGTGTAGAATCCTAAGAAATGTCTGTGAACCAGTAACATTTTCTCGGGGGAATTCATTACTGAAAGGGCTCATTAGGAAAGACATTAAACTACGAATTACCTCATAAACTATTTAGTTGTGTACCCAGTGGGAGTGTGTACTTACTAGGGCCTGAGCTTTTCACAAATAGAGCTAATCAATTAGGCTTCATTAGAAACTGAAGGGGTCTTAAAGAGATTGGATAAGTCAAAGAGCGACTACAAAAGGACTTGATAGGAGAAAACCATCTTCTGTAACACAACTGCAAAAGCTAATGAGCAGCTTTTGGGTAGAGTGGGTAATTCAAATACTCCCATCTTGGGCCAGAATCTCCTCAGGTTCCATAGTTCCCAGATCAGTGCTCCTCACAACTTACTGTGCCTACAAACCACCTGAGGATCTTATTAAAATACAGGTTTGCATTTAGTAAGTCTGAGGTAGGGCCTGGGATCCTGCAGCTCCACCAAGATCCCAGGTGGTGCTGATGCTGCAGGTTCACAGACCCCATATTGAGCAGCAAGGTCTCAGATCCAATCCAAGTAGCCTTCATGGTGTTAAAATTAAAATTAAAATGGGTTGCGACAGGCTGATGCCACATGGAATATAATTTTCCTTGTTGCTCTACACGGCATGACAGAATGAGAAAGTTACAGGCAGACTGCCCTTAGAACCGAAATTTCTTTCCCCTCATGTTGCTAGAGAATTTTTTGCTAATATTAATGGGGAGACTTTCATGTAACACTATAAAAGGGGGCCCGTTGTAAAATTAGCTTTGTATTGCCTTAGAAACCAACTTCTAAAGGAAATTCTATAGCATATTTTTAATAGTCAGATGGAAGGGTAGAGAGAGCTTTTATTTTCCCCTCAAAAGGAGGGAATATTCAGTCAGGCTCTGTAGATTCACATCAAGTCACTGAGCTAGCATGGAGCTGGACTCCCACAGGAACACTCGCGTAGGCTCTCGGAGGAAGTATACTTTCTTAGGCAAAAGTGGGGAGTCAAATTGTCCTGCACAACATAAAAATGTTAGTCCTGAAGGCCTTGGACTGAGCTGTCCTCGCTGGTCTCTTAGAGAGCAGCAGTGTTCATTGCTTCACTAATCATGTCACTTCATTTTTTTGATTATTGATGTATAATTGACATACAATATCCTATTAGTTTCAAGTGTGCATCATAGTGATTTGATATTTATATACATTACAAAATGATCACCACAATAAGTCTAGTTACCATTTACAATATTATTGACTATATTCCCTATGCTGTACATTACATCACCATGACTTATTTATTTCACAACTAGAAGTTTGTACCTCTTAATCCCCTTCACCTATTTTGCCAGCCCCCCAACCCTCCTCCCCTCTGGTGACCACCAGCGTGTTTTCTGTATCTGTAAGTCTGTTTCTGTTTTGTTTTTTAGATTCCACATGTAAGTGAAGTCATACAGTAACTGCCCTTCTCTGTCTGACTTATTTCACTTAGCATAATACGCTCTAGGTCCATCCATGTTGTCTCAAATAGCAAGATTTCACTCTTTTTTATGGCTGAATAATATTCCATTGTAAATGTATATATCACATCTTCTCTATCCATTCATCTATCATTGGACACTCAGGTTGCTTCCATATCTTGGCTATTGTAAATAATGCTGCAATGAACATAGGGTGCATATATCTTTTTAAATTAGTCTTTTTGTTTCTTTCCAATAAATATCCAGAAGTGGAATTGCCGGATCATATCATAGTTCTATTTTTAACTTTTTGAGGAACCTCGATAGTTTTCCATAGTGGCTGCACCAATTTACATTCCCACCAACAGTGCATGAGGGTTCCTTTTTCTCCACATCTTCACCAACACTTGTTATTTTTTGTCTTTTTGGTAATAGCCATTCTTACCGGTGTGAGGTGATATCTCCTTGTGGTTTTGATTTGCATTTCCCTGAATCATGCCACTTCTTGAAGAAAAACATTAACGCTGCTTCAGCAGTCAGATCAATCGCTCTAGAGGGTAAGAAGGAAAACTCTCTCCTATCTAGACAGCTCCAAGCCAACTGCTAGAACAGCCAGGCTTGCTCCAGCAGTGTGGACACATCTGCTCTGGGCCATGGGGCTCTGCTCTGCCATACAAGAAACAGCTTTCTCAAATTCATGGCAGAGGCAACGGCCACAGGCAGAGATGAGGGTGCTCTGCTCTTTATCAGCTCTCAGAATACAGCTGCCACTTCGGGTAGGATCATGGCACTTATACAACACCAAAGATCTCAGCATATTCTGAGTTTGGGCATAGACTTATGTAGAGGGGAACTGACCCACTTCCCAAATTCCATGCTGTTCTCTAGGCCATCGAGCATGTGGCTGAGAATATGGCCAAATAAGAGCAAGTATCCCATTGGGTTGTGAATGTACACAGGCGGCATAAGGACCTCAAAATCTATTCAGTGGTTCAGTGGCTGTCACTAACAAGGTAAGAACTCGGGATCCATATTCCTTCTCCCCACCCCCCGTTAACAATCACACTTTCATTCTACTTCTGAGAACACTTAAACATTAGGTGTTTGCCAGAATGTGGTTGATCGACCTATGTGAAAATATGACGTATGGACAGCTTTCACCTTCCGCTGAAGAAGTGCTGGGACTAGGGTGAGGCAAGAGAGGTGACCAGGGCACAAGATTTAAGGGGACAGTCACTCTCAGAGTCATGCAAATGCATCGGTGCAAAGTCATCACAACCCTGAGAGTGAGTGCTTTCTTAAATTTGTATCCTGGGTACCTCTCTCATCTCGCCCTAGTCCTAGTCCTGCTTTCGAGCTTCAGAAATGGACCAATCTGCAAGCTACTAGGTTTATCAAGGGAGAGCTCTTCATTGGAGAGGCCAACCCAGCACTCTCAGGCTTTACAGATTCCCACAGAACTTTCACTGGAATTAGAGATGTGATCTTGCAAAGGCAAATCATGGGGTCATGATCAGGGTTTTGTTTAAGATTTAAGTAATCTTCAGATTACTTTTGGAAACAGTTATGAGCTGAACTGTGCATCCCTCCCCCCACCCCCACCAATTCATATGTTGAAGTCCTAACCCCAGTACCTCTGAATGTGACTATATTTGGAGATAGGGCCTTTAAAGAGGTAATTAAGGTGAAGTCATATGGGTAGGCTCTAATCCAATATGACTGGTGTCCCTATTAAAAGAGGAGATTAGGACACAGGCATACAGAGGAAGACCATGTGAAGACAACAGGGAGAAGGTGGCCATCTACAAGCCAAGGACAGAAGCCTGGAACAGAGCCTTCCCCCACAGTTCTCTGAAGGAACCAACCTGCTGACACCTTGATCTTGGACTTCTAGCCTCCAGAATAGTGAGACAATAAAATTCTGTTATTTAAACCACCCAGTCTGTGGTACTTTGTTGTGGCAGCTCTAACAAACCAGTTCAGAAACAAATAGTTTCCTAAGTGTTCTAATGTCCACTTCTCTGGTTTTCATTTTTTTTTTTCTTTCTTCAAAAATAGCCTTGATCACTATGAACAACCAGCCATAGTATGTTAGGGTCTACACTGTCATCCAAGTCTCAACTCTCATATATAGTGAAAGCAAAGCAAGAAAAAGCAATAGTCTGTAATACTGGTTGAAAATTTCCTGAGAATATCATTATAGGTGAATGAGAGTTGGAGGGGTAGTAACTCATGTTTTAAGGAATCACAGAGTTTCTAGGTGAACAAAGATGTTAGAAAATGTTGGTGTTGATAAAGGTGAGGAGGAGATGAAGGGCTGGTTCTCTAAGATGAAGTAAGCATATAGAATCACTTCATTTATTTCAACCCTCACAGAGGGGAGATTTAATCTTTCTCTAGGTCATATCCATCACTCCTGTCTCTGTTTTCGAGGCAAAAAAGAATCAATCAATCAATTGCTCCGGCATCAAAAAGTCACAATATATCAATCGAATGTGAGAACGGCACACTGGCTATTTCTAAGAGCTATGAACATGTCAATATGTTAAGCTGGTAGGAGATGCTTGCCTTTGCTAATGACGAATCCCAGGGACATTGATTTCTATGGTCATACGGCTATCATTCCTCTGGTTTCTAAATCCAGTAATGGTGTAGAATAGCATAATGGAGCTCACAGTAATAAAAGAAGAGAAAGTTCAAAAAACACTTAATTCCAGAGGTATTGAGCTGTCTTTTAAAAAAAGTAATACATCTTGATTGATAAAGGTTCACTCTACAAAATGCTGTACCAGGGATAATTTCAAGGATATGTTCCCCTCAGAGAGGAATATGTTTCCCAGATGGCTGCCTCCACAGCAACTAAAAAGCGCCATCCCTAGGGACGGTGGGAGAGGAATTCTGTCCCCTACTACTCCATTCTTCTTTCAACACGTGTAGATGGATTCTTTCAGATACATTATGGAATAAAAGGCTTTTGTGGGCAGCCCTGGGAAAGTAACCATCTCTGACATTTCTTATGAGGAAAACTGTGTTTTGAGTTCTGAATGACTGACTTTTAAACACACTTTGGGAACACCACTCCTGTGTGAGAGTCAGGCCTGCCTTTAGTAGAATTATTTGCAGAAGATCCACCATGGAGTTCAAAGGCAACACTGTAAACCTTTGGAAACCTGCTCAACCCCACAGCACTTTTGGTAACTCAACAACTTTTAGTCAAGTAGAAGTCAGTTAATTTAACAAGTGTCTAGAAAATCCACTGTGTGGCCAGGTAATACGTTCACAATGTGTTCTTGGCCTTGAGAGGCTTAAAGCATAAAATCCAGATAGGACATTGCCCTTTTGAATTTCTTTTGCCTGAATAAATGTCAAACTACATTTGACTAAATTTTAGAAATTACATACCAAATGATAATGGAAAAAAAAATTCTCCTTTTCTCCCAAATCATTCATGCCATCTTTCCAATTGTCTTTTTGTTTTCTAAAAAGTTAGACATATGGAAGGATTTTCTGCTGGAAAATGATGAAGAAGCAAGCTTGCGTTACCCCATTTTAAAGGCAGTTTTAAACAGTGATCTGCAAACTGTTTTTCCCTTTATTTCAATCACCATTTTACACAATTTCTAAAGACTTGATCTCAACCTGAATCTCAGCACACTTTAGAGTAGTTTTTGTTAAGGAGAACTTTCTCTGTCACTCCCTTGAATTCTTCTCTTCCTGGATGACTGGAAGAATTCCTTCAAACAGATTTCTGTGACTGGTGTTTCCCAAACAACAAAGTACATCACTATTCCAGAACTGGAAGGCCACGTGGCTTTCGTGCTAAACAAGACCTCAATTGCACTTTATAGACACTTGCAGCAGAAGAAAAATACCAAACAGAAAAAGGAAGTGGTTACTGTCTGTAACTTCAGGGAATAAATGGCCTGGGAAGAGTTTTATGAGATTTGATTGTACAATTCAGAGAAGAAAATTTATATATGTATATAGTCGTTTACTGATATTTTCATTGGATCTGCCTAAGTCATCTGCCCCATAACACACCTAGAACTGCTTCCAACTTCCCTCACCTATTGGCATATAAAAGCTGCTTTTACAGAAGTTTCCAGTTTCCAGCATACATATCAGTCAGTGATTTGCATAATCCTTAATACCCACCCCCGCACCCCCAATCCTTTTTTCAGCCACCTAATGCAAACAAGATCTGGCTCAAGCTTCCCTAAACTAATCCATGCTAACACCATTTAGAAGGGAGACTATTCCGTGTAAGTTGGCACAGCCGAATAAGCTCCCCATTGTATAAACGGCAGTCTTAGTAGAAAGACATTAATGAATATGCCAGTGGGGAGAGCCCTCAGCTTCTCAATTGCTTGCTGGACCCTATCACTGGAAGAACTTTGTGAAACTTGAATGTTTTTTTAACCGAGGTAAGGAATTTAACCCCACTTCCCTGTCTGAATCCTAACAGCTCCATGAAGACTGAAGACTGGCCTGATTTCCAATTCTCCTTCCCGACACCCAATAATCAGTCTCTTCGAACTCAAAATATAGTTTTTTGGTACCTTTTTATGACTCCTACCTTGCCCATATATATGTAAGTTATTTAGAGGCTGACACTATGTCTTACGCATCTTTGCAAAATCCACAGCTGTAGTATAAACAATAAATGCTTCTTGAATACATACATAAATAAATTTAAAATATATACATATATTTTTAGCTAACTTTTTAATGCTATTTCTTCCCCAGCATCTTCAGGCTTCGGCTCACTCTGTTTACTCTCCCTGGAAAACCCTCCCTTCCCATCCTTCCAATCTGATTAGACCAGTGCTGTTGAAGAGAAATTTCTGTCAGGAGGGAAATGTTCCTTATCTGTGCTGTCCAGTGTGGTAGCCACTGGCCACATGTGGCTACTGAGCATTCAAAATGTGGCTAGTGCAATGCAGAACTGAATTTTAAATTGCAACTCAGAACCTAATTTTAAGTTTTATTTTATTTTAATGAATGTAATGTAAATGGCCACCTGTGGGTAGTGGCTACTGTGTTGGAGAGCACAGGAGCTTGACTCATTTGAGAGGTCTTTCTGGAAGGCCACTCTGGAGGTCTCACCACCATCACCATGAAGGCAGATTAGGCACATATTTTGTACTTGCCTTTATCATAACATTTATCACAACATACTTAGTTGTCTATTTATCTGATTTGCTAATTGAACTGTAAGTTCCTAAAGGCTTGAGTTATGTTTTATTCACAGTTTTATCCTCAAAAACCAAGTATAATATTGGCATTTTGGAGGTACTTGAAAAAGATTTTTTGAATGAAGGGATGAATGAATGAACTGATTGCTCAGTGGACTGGTAGAGACATTTCTTCATATGTAATAAATCTACAAAACAGATCTCTTGGAACAAAGTGAGATGGGAGCTAAGAGATTAATGGTGGTGATGTGACAAATTATCTTTGTCTAAGGAGCATGCTCAGCTCTTTAGCTTATCTTTTCTTAAAAACTCAGGTCCTATCTTCGCATAAGTGGAACTTAGGAACAACTCACTTGTAGAGCCCCTGGTTATTAAGCCATGACTCTGTCCAGACTTGCTCTTTAAGACAATTCCCAGGAGATAAAGCTCACTGCAATGATGGAGTGAGATAAACATGCTTTTGCTGTGATCCCATGTTCTCACATACCCCATACTGGTCTACAGAACAGCTGGACTCATTCATCAGATTTGAAAATAATCAGGTCTTCACACTCTGTTATCACGGGTATGGTTGTTCCAAAGGGTATGTTGGCAAGGAGCCTTCCTAACCATGTCCCAGAGACTCGACCACCTCCATCCAAGGAACTGGGGACCTCTTTCTCTCCTTCACCTCCATTTCTTCCAAACTCACTTGCAGAGCATAAGGGAAGCTCTCATTCAACCCAATAATGATCCTAGGTGTTTTGGAAAAAAATAAATGCCAAAAGTTGGCATGGCACTGCTCGTGTCATTTTAGGGTACATAGTTGAGTCTCATGGCTAGATATATTCCAAATATTTGTATAATTTAAAGTAATTTGTGCAGACATAGCAAAAGTCTATTTTAGGCAATGGAATTTAATATATATTTCTTGGTGAGCCTTTGGTCTTTTGTGTAACTTTAGCCCTAATATTTTAACATTAAAATGTTTTCATATTCATATGTTTGTGAACTAACCATAAAACAATAACATGTGTTTGAAATTCGGAAATATGCTGCACTGAACTCTGTCTTCTAAAATAAGTTTTTAACTTAAAAAAAATTTTAAGTCATCTGTATTTTCACATATTTCAATTAACTGGTGAATTCAAAACAACAGCTGTATAACTCTCATGGGTTTCTGTATCCAATGCTCTATAAAGAGCACAGTAATTTAGTGCATTAATCAAAACTGGGAGTTGAATTCTAGAACTGAGTTTACCACAACTTTGCTGAATGATCAAAGGTAAGGGACTTAATCTCTCTTAGTTTTAGTTTTCTCTTCTATGGGACTATGGACTTTGTGCAAGTATGTTTTAAACATCATGAATTAAACCAATAAAAGAAAAAGAAGCATCCTTTGAAACAGGAAAAAAATGAAAGCAAAAAATACATATATATAGACAGAAATAACTATGTGCTAGGTACTGTGCCAGATGACTTCCCTGTATTACCTCATTTAATCTTCACAATAACTCTATAACAGAGGCCCTACCATTATCCCCATTTTATAGATGAGGAGATGAGGAATAGAGAGGTTAAGCAGCCAGGTCATGCAGCTAAGATTTGAAGCCAGGCAGACTGATTCTTGGGTCTTTGTTCTCAACCAATGTTTTGCTCTGCTTCTCAAAGAGAGAAAACAAAACAACACATCTCATTCTTAATTCCAGTTGAGAGCTATGGCTCCCATAGGAGGCTAGCCTGATGGTCTATGTGAAAATGTTATCTTAAAATATGAGCTAGCAGTCTTATTAACATTATTGTTAAAGACACACAGACTTGGCATTTTCCAATTTAACCCTCAAGGTTTCAAATATTAAAAAATAACCCTCAAATTCAATGACCTCTAGTGATTTGAACTTCTGCTGGGATGCAGATTTGAACTGCATTTGCTCACAGCTCTGGGCGGGAATACGACAGTCAGTCTGGCCCTCCATCCAGGGTCAGGGCTGCAATTTGGTTTTGTTCTCTGCTTGTTGCCCTGGCTGAAGGGAAATGATGAGCTATGTGAGTGGATTTGGGCATTCGCAACAACACGAGGCAAAACCTTTAGGAATGTCAGGGGCCTACTGTTAAAAAAAAAAGGAGGCCTAGTACAGAGCTGACACTAATAATAAATATTTGCCAATTAATTGTCACTGCTTCCGTGCTTCCACTCCTACCAGAATCCAGTCACCATTCTGTTTTTAGGTCACCAAAGCAAAGACCCAGCATGGAAGGGTCCGATCCTAGAGCTGGGCTCAAATCCTCAGTTTGCCATTTGCTGGCTGAGTGACCCTGGGCACTGCCCTCCATACATCAGTTCATTTGCCTGTAAAAACAGGGATACCTACCTCATAGGATAGTTATGAGGATTAAATAAAATAATACATGTAAATGCCTGGTCTAGGTGCTTTATATGCAGTTCCTCACTGAATCTTCACTACATGGAAATTGCATGGTAACAGGGTCCATGATCAGCACTCAGTGCACTTTTGATATTATTATATAATTAATTACTCATATTCATTCATTTGACAAAAAGATATTTTGTGCCAGTTATATGCTAGGTGTCAAATCCCTCCCCTCAGGGAGCCTAGGCACCAGTAAGGAGGTTAGTCTGGGTAACAGAAGACTCACTCAACCTTAAAATAATATTCCATTAATATCACCCTATGGGACTTAAACTGTTTTATATTTTCTGTTTAACTTTCTTGCTTGAGAATGGATTCAGCGACATTTAACATCCAGTAATGATGATAAAGTTTAATCAATATAAATCCATATACTTACAAAGTGACTGGTGAAATAAAAATGGTCAGAGGTTGACTTCTCATAAATGGGACAAAAGCAAGATCCATATAATCCTCCCTCGGATAATTGTGAAAGACAGAACATATCTTCAGTTTATTTAAGATACTCTGGTATATATTTAAATAAATAAAGGCTTGGTTAGATAAACACGGAAAATGTGAAAGAGCCACACTGATATTCCTAGGGAAGCCAATATTTTTGCAATAGATTAGTTGAATAACTATAAAATCAGAAAACTTAAGGGGATTTTTTTTTTAAGCTCTCAAAATACTGTGCTTCCAAGCAAAAGAGTCATGTAAACAAAACAAAACAAAACACTAAAAAGTTACTAAATATATTTTAAGGTATGCATTTAGTCTTAAAAACAAATGTATAATTAATGAAGTAAGGTAGTAAAACCAGCTAATTAATAAGAATTTGAAAAATGCAGTAGAGGGAGGACAACCTGCTCCATCACTTGTTCCCTGGATTCCAATATAATCCCAACGAAGAAAAAATTACCTTAAAGTACAGAAATGTATCAAAGAAGAAAATCAAATGACCAACAAATAAAGAAAAAGATGTGCAACATTACCCCTAATGTAAGAAATGCAAACAAAAACTCGCAAAGATTTTCTTAAAGATGATAACGCTTAATACTTCTGCAAATGCTGCAAGATGAATATCCTCCTATATTACAGGCAGAAGTAGAAATTAGTATAAATTTTAAGAAATTTGGCAGTATACATACAAAGTCTTTAAAATGTTTATTCTCTTTTACCTGGTGATCCTAATTCTGGGAATCTATCCTAAGGAAATAATCAGAGATGTAATTAAATAATTTCAGATCAGTTTTTTTTGTTTGATTTATTTTTATAATCAGTGTTATTTCTAGTAGAGAAAATCTAAATATCCAGAAATAGAAATAAAGGAACAGTTAAATTTTTTATGTGATACTCATAAGATAAATTACACATTTTTAAAATGTTTTCAAAGGATACTAATATGGGAAAATGCTCAGAATATGTGAAATTTTTAAAAAGCAGGATGTAAGCTGTATATTCAGTATGAACCTAATTTTGATATATTACATACATGAATAGGGAAAAAAGACAAAGAATGTTTTCATTTTAACATATCCTCCAAAGTTTGCCCCTATATATTAATTTTTGACCAAAGCTACATTGCAATACATGAATTTATGTATTTCAAAAAAGTACTAAAGTCCTGGGCCTGCACCAAGGTGATTTCAGTACTGAAGGATCAAAACACCTTAATATAAGGCCATGTCACCTTCAGGTGGGCCACATCACCAGCCAGAGGTCTCACGCACGGCTTCTCTGCAGAGCTACGTTTGGCTGTGGCTGGCAGAGCCCCCAGGTACCGATGCAGGGATTTGGGAAATTGTGGGAAAGATTCTCACCTGCTCAAATCTCTCTCCAACCCACTCATCATGGGTCCTGAAATTCTACCATTGGTGAATCAATCATCTGAGTTAAGTCCTACCTTATCCCTGGAACTTAAAAAAATAGCCCACAATGTGGGGTGACATATTAAGTCACAGTAACATCTCCATCTCAATTAGTTTATCAGACTTTCCTTCCTTCATTCTATCAACAACATTTTACTGGGCACCTAGAACGTGCAGGAGAGATGCCAACGCAAGGACATGGAGCTGAATCAAATTGGCCTCTGTTCTCAAGGAGTTCACAGGCTGGTGGTGAGGCAGGTACACGGACAACGACACACAATAAAGCTCTACAAGGAAGAAATAAACGAGAGCCAAATGCAGTCTGCCCTAGCAGAAGGTATGGCTCCTGTCTGACTGAAGAAGTTGAGAAGACTTCACAGGAAAGATGCATTTGAGCTGTGTCTTGAGAACAAGGAGGAGTGGTGTTTGCAGAGGCAAAAGAAGCAGGATATGCTAGGCAAGGCTGCCAGAGAGAGCAAGAAGCCCTCAGGAAAATGCCGGGCTCCTACAGGGGAGGGGATTTCGGAGAATGGCCATGGAAAGCTGAGTGGAGCAGAAGAGGCTGGGAGGGACGCAGGACCAGACTAAGGGAGTACCATGCAAACACGGGTGCATTCCCATGTGGAGGCGCCAAAGGGGAGGATGACATTCCAGAAAAAGGTGCAAGTGAAACAGTTGCCAACTCTGACATTCTACCCAGGTGTGCTCCTGCCCCCTCTTACACTTGGATCCCCATTACTACTGAAATCAGGGTACTGCCCAGCCTCTCTGGTTGCACTTTTAATCTCTAGAATCCAGTTGGATGAAAATCTCGTCCTCCTTAAACACATCTTCTGTTCTGCTGACTGCAAATACCGTTTCAAAATAAAAATACTTGATATTGTATTAATAACAAAATGTGTATTTTTATTGTTTGGGACTTAACTATTCTGATAACCTAATGATCCATCTTATTCACCTGAAGGCAAATACAACAATCATATAGTACTATCCAGCTAGCTTTTCAAGCTAACAAGGGATAAAAAGACAATTTTAAAAAGAAAGCAAGAGGCCGGCCTGGTGGCACAGTGGTTGAGTTTGCGCACTCTGCTTTGGCTGCCCTGTGTTTGCGGGTTCGGATCCTGCGCGTCGGCCATCGCACTGCTCACCAAGCCATGCTGAAGCGGCATCCCACATAGAGCAATTAAAAGGATGCACAACTATAATATACAACTATCTACTGGGGCTTTGGGGAGGAAAAAAAAAAAAGTAAAAAGAAACCAAGAAGGAAAATATACTCTTTGTTAGTTTTGGACTTGAAGATTGATCTCTCCCTTTTATATTTTAAGAAAAGAAAAATCCCAAACCTTTAGGAAAGCTTTACCTCCTCTGTCTGCCCGGATGGCCCTTCTTCCATCCCCCTCAAGGCACGAATTTTCTGACAGATCTTCTGTACTTCCCACATAAAAAACCAAATCAAGGCAGAGCCATCACCCCAAAGTGCAAAGCAAACTTTCGTTATTAGTTGTGCTGGCAAAAATCTTGGAAAGTGTAAGCTACACAAATTCCAAGAAAAAGACTGAACTATATCTCTGCAAAGCAGAGCTTCCCTGTAACAAGATTTGTAAAATTTCCTTTTTTTTTTTCCTGGCTATGCTGACACAAGCTGAGCTTATTTGCACAATGTTCCAAAGCAGACAGCCACACACGCGCGCACACGTACACAGATACACAAAGAAGACGTGCCTGAAAACTGTCTGAGAGGGGGTGTTCCGAAACCAGACCATGTGCGGTGTCCTTGCCCAGACGCATCTGACTTCAGGCTTGGGAACATTAAACAAACAGAAAAACAAGAGCCGGCAATGCGCGTGCTGGGCTGGATGACAGAGGCAGTGAGCAAATATTGGGATTGTATTTCACCTATTGCCATGGTTACCCAAACAGGGTGGATACTGGCAGAAAGAGAAAGAAATAAAACTAGGAAGACAATGAGTCCTAGGAGAACATCTGAATGTGTGTATGAGGAGCCGCTGGTGAGGGTGGATCGGGGAGAGCCAAGAGAAGAGATTCAACAGAAGGGGGCATTTCAATACCCCTTTGTATTGTGTGAGCAGCGAGCTCGGTCACCACTCCACTGCCGCACAATACAGATCTCCGAAAGCCGGAGTAAGACCCACGCGGCCCCAGGGAAAAGAGCAATGAGACACGTGTAGTTTAGTTTTGCTGGTTGGCAGACAAAATCAAGACAGTTTGGACCAGGTGCCAAGAGATAAAATACTCAGCGTGTATCCGCACTCTAGATGATGAATAAGAATAGCTTAATGGTCTCATGTCAAGATCCCCAAGTCTCAGAAAGAATGATAGAGAATTGGACCCACTCCTTTGGGCAATCTGATAGTTAGCTTCAATTCCCGCTTGATGTAAAAGGGAAAAGCTGATCCACCCTCTTCCGCCCAGGCACTTTGCCTCACTAATCAGAACTCTTGCAGAAAACACCTCAGGAAACAGCCCCCCTTAAAAAGTTCACTATCACAGCAACCACCAGATGGCTTTCTCTGTCAATTCCTGGCTAGCATACAGACAGAGAAGTATTATAAACTTGAAAACTAGGAATCTGGGTTCCAACTCCCCTTCTGCTAATTAGCTATGTGACCTTAGACAAGTTATTAACTTCAGGTCTCTGTTTTTCAAAGGAAAGGATTTTGCTAAAATAATCCCTGAGCTCCTTTCCTGCTTTGTAATTTGCTGATTCATAGGCAATTGATAATCTCTCAAATTCTTGTTTTCAAAACAAATATAATCAAATGTATTCTCCCCTGTATTTGGGGTGCTGATCAGCACATGGAATGTAAATTCTGTAGGAATTTATTCTGTTCTGTAGAAATATAAATAAATGGTTGCTAGCTCTTATCAATGATCTCATAATCTAGTCACTTACATTTACCAAAAAATGGCATGATATATTCCTAAATTAAACTTTCTACAGCTTAAATGGGCAAAGTGGCAATGGCATATGAAAGATTATACTTTCAGCCAACAGAAAGGAGCTGGGACTTCTGTTAGCTCTTAGACAAGTGTTGTGGCTTTTAGTTCTTTAACAACAGCAGCTAAGCTCAAATTCAGCACTTGTCTTGGCCAGACAGAGATACGGACCAGCCTCTCTCCAGTGTTTAGTTGATGAGGACCAGAGACTCTAATAGGCATAAGCTGGTGGGTGGCTGGGCCTGAGCTATTAATTTAAGCCTCATCTTACTTTATACCTCTGAGTTTTATTTTTATAAAAACTTGCTTTTATTCAGAATAAATTACCACAGGGATACCAGGGACAGCATGATATAGTAGAAACAGGGCTTGGGTTCAGGGCCTGGTTATGCCACTGGGTGATGCTGGAAAAGTCACTTAACCTCTCTGTGTCTATAAAATGAGGATAGTAATATTTCCCTGTTGAGCTCATGGGGTTGCTATGAGGCTCCAATGAGACAACCTATATGGAAGCACTTAGCAATTTGGAAAGTGCTCTACTGATATAAACTCAGAGGATGATCATCCCCACTGCTGGCAAAACATTATGATTTAGAGCCAGGACCAAGGATTCAATGCCTAGGTTCACATCCCAGCACCATATTTTACCAGCTTGTATGTTCTTCTTCATCAGTTATCCAACCTCTCTGTTTATTCATTTGGAAAATGAGGTTAAGAATAGTATGTCCCTCATTGGACTGTTGCAAGAATTAAATAAGATAATATATTGCAAGATGCTTGACATAGTTTCTGCCACATACACAAGTGCTTAATTAATGTCAACAATTACTATTTTCTACCAGGTGTTTTAAGAATGCAAATTGTCTTTAAGATGAGATCCATCATACATACTAGTGAGAGCATAGATTTTTGTTGTTATCATCATGGACTCTGACATAATTCCTATTCATCTGCCTACTGGACAGTGGTTTCTCACAGTGGTGAGGGAGAAGGATTCTGAAAAAGTGGTTACCTTGGTTCAGTCCATCATCATGTTTTGATCACTGGCTACAGGGACACATGGCTGCTGGCATGATTCAAAGGTTAATGAGAGCTTCTTTCAAGTCAACAGCATTTCCTGCCTTGCCACAAAGCTTCGAGAAGCAGACAGCCTATTCATTCACCACTTTTTTATTCCTGGACATTTAGGAAGTGAAGCTGGGGATGATTAAAGCAAATAGGCAAATCGAAGAACTGCATTTCTCAAGAGCGCCAGAGAGATGTTACCTGGAGACTGTTTTTCATGTGTATAAACTTTCCAGGCAACTCCATATGGAGCCAGGCTTCTCTGTGATTTATCTGTTGGACACTGGGTGGCCAAGGGGCACCGTAGGCAAACAGTTATCCGGCTCGATAATTAGAGAGGGGAAAGGCAAACACAAACACACCCAGGTTGACATTCAAAACAAAGTGCAGATTTAACCATGGATTGCTCACTCTGCCACCCCAGTCCAAGTCTGCCAATCTGCCAGGAGGAAACCATGAGCCAAGAAAAGAAATGCTGGTAGTAATTTATCAGTACAGTTGATGGAAAAAGCACACTTCTGGGTAGAAGCATGAAGGTCCGAGTTGGGGGCCCAGCTTTGGGTTTAAATGATGGCTTGATCTCCCTAAGTCTTTACCAGGCTTTGGTGTTCTCACTTGTGAAATGAGGAATTTGGGAAAGCTCTTCACTAAGTACAGTCATGTGTTGCTTAAGGATGGGGATCCGTTCTGAGAAATGCCTTGTTAGGTGATTTTGTCGTGCGAACATCATAGAGTGTACTTAACACAAACCTAGCTGGTATAGCCTACTACACACCTAGACTGTATGTATCAGTCTTATGGGTCCACCATTGTACACATGGTCTGTCGTTGACCAAAACCTTGTTATTTGGTGCATGACTGTACGTATCCTCCATCTCTAAAAGTCTTTGACTCTCCAATCATTTTGGTTTCTTTCATTCATTCACTAATGTATATATTTATGTATCCTTTCAATAAATTGCAAACCTAACTGTGGATGAAGTATTGACAGTCGATGACCAAAATACAGCACAATCACTCCATCAAAGTGAAAGAAACAGCACTAAGTATTGATTGCTCTCAATTCCTAGGGGGCAATGATATTCCAAGTTCTGTTTTCTAAGGAACAGACATAATGCTTTCCTCTCAAGGAAAAAATATGATGGATGTTGTTTCTAGATTATCTTTCAAAGAAATCAAATGTAGTCAGTTACTCTTTACAAGCTGATTACTTAGCCTAGGTTTGTCTACTTTTATCGTCTCCTTCTCAGCCCCACCCTTGCCCCCTACACTCCATCCGACCCCCACATCCATGGCTAGAGTTTGGTTCCTTCTCATAATTTTAATTCAACTCAACTCAACTCAGTTAAATTCAGTTCTCATTCATGGGACCTTTTTCAGTATACAGAGCTTACATGATGCAAGGATTATCTTCAAGGAGCTTCCAATCAATCAAGTGGGGGAGACACACATGTAAAATAAATGTCAAGATAAAAATAAGTTTGGATAAAGAGGCAGTGAAGCTGGACCAGTCAGTGAGGCTACAAAGATCTAGTTAAACCAAGGGGGCAATTCCATACTACCGAGCACTCCACCTGTTTTCCAGGTTATCTGGAGATCTAAACTATCCTTGCCATCCTTGTCTCCCATTTGTATGTGAATATAAATTAACCAAAAAAGAATTTGATTTGATCTGCTGGTTACTGATTACCAGAAGCTGTATGATATTTTTATCTAAAGGATCAACATTGTGATGAAAAAGCTTTGTCACTGGAGTCTGAGACTTTAGTCTTTGCTAAGCGATGTGTGGTTGGGCCAGTTTTTTAATCTCTTGGAGCCTCAGATACTTCATAAAATGGGGACAACAGCCCTATCATGGTGTTGTTCTAAGGATGAAATCAGTTCACAGCTGTACATACCTTCTCCCTAGTATCAACAGTCCTAGGCTTCACTAATCCTGTCCAAACTTAAGGTGAAATCTGAGCAGGGTGGCCAGAACCCTCTCCAAATAGTTGTTTATATGCCATCCTTCATTTTAGTCAGTTTCAATATGGTAGTAATCACCTCATCATTAATGAGACACAAGACAAGTGTATGGACAAGTTTCCCCCACTCTTTATTTAGCTTCCATTACTGTTATTGGTTTCTTAAAAAAAAAAAAAAAAAAGAAAGAAAGAAACAAAAAGGAAAACGTCTTTCAGAGCTAAATTGCATTGGTCTAATTCTCACAAATAGAAATGAATGCAGATCTACATAACACTGAGGACACCATGTCCACACCACTACAGAATCACTCGCACCCAGAGGAAGCTGGAAATGTGTCCCAGTCTGGTTTGCACCTCCCCTATCCATTCTGCCTCCTTCTTCCTCCCCTTTTTCATTTCTCTCTGCTCATCTTCCTCCTTTCCTCCCTTTCCCTGCTTTGAATGTTAAAAATGTCTACCAGGTACCCAGTGAACTTCCTTTCTGGCAGTCCCCATTTTCATGGAAGACACCCACCGATCCCAGAAATTTGGGAGGAAGAGCCTGTTGTTTTGAGTGGTTAAAAAGACACAAGGCTCATATGACTTTGAGTCTGCTCTGACCCCCCAAAACAAAATCCAATATATACATATTCACTTGTGTAATTGTGAAGCCATATGTTTGTTGGCTTAATTCTTCCAAAAAAGAATCCATAAAACTAAATTATGATTTGCCAGAATGATGATAAAACCAACTTGGACAGATGCGGCTACAGTACTTTGACGTGCACTACTTGATACTAATGTACGTTAAATCAAAAGAACACATGTGCTTCCTGATTTAGGGTGTCCCAGATTAACGCACCATAGAGCTTACTGGGGACATCTATCTTTCTCTCTCCCACGATAGAAATGACCAATATGGAGCAAGAAAAACTATGTATTCTACTGAGCAATCACTTGTCAGACAGCTTCTAACAAAACTGTACACTTCAAGCAATCCTGTCTTAAGCTTTTGTCCACCTCCAGTACCTCTGAGTTTCACCAGAGATTCAGGATGATGGCTTTTGTCAGTGGCCAATAGGGAGGGTGAAATGGACACTCTGACATCACTGTCCCCAGGAGAACAGATCTGCAGTGTTGTGGCGTGAGTAACACCTCCCTGGCAGCTCTCTAGTTTCTCGTGTGCTCTGAGAACACACCCCACAGAGTGCATTCATCACAATAGCCCATGTGTGACCTTTGGAAAAGTCCTTGAAAACAGTGAAGCAAGAGTCTTAGTTGAAATCTGGAATCCATTCCAGTCTTACACAGGAAGAAAATTAGGCATAGAACAACAAAGCCCATAGTTCAGAGAAACCTGGGGAGGCTCTGGCTGACATTAAAATCATGGAAGATTTTTTTTTCTCCACTACTTTGTATTTCATAAAAGCTTTTCATCTGAGCAGCCCAAAGCTGCTAGAAAATACTATATGGTTATTAGATGACAATAACTGGTTTCTCCAGTGAATAAAGCAAGCAGAATAAGATTAGAGATGCTGAGTAACGTATTAAAAGTCACTTACATAACACTTTTCCAAGCTACTAAGTAAATGCTAGCCTTCCAAAATTTAAGTGGCCAATACTACCATTTTCCCCTTTGAATTAATGTATTGGCAATAACAAGGTTACGGGTGGAAGCTTGGGGCAGAGAGAATAGCTGTGCTCCCTAAGCCCCAACTCCATGATAAAGTTCATTAGCCCAGACATCACGGATCTGGAAATATTCATTCACTTAGAACATGAATCAGCAGAGTAGTATGCTTGCTCAGTAAATTTAACTCGACAAACATTTGTGGGGTTAACACTATTTTATAAGCCCAGACCAATCTTTTTTTGTCTCCAGCTGATATTATTCACTACTAATTTGCCATAGCATACGTTTTATTTCACACATATAAGTAATTATAAACCTCTACTCCCCTTGGAAGGGTTTTCCTTCTTTGCCAGCAAGAAATGGGGTAGGACACTTCTGAGTCAAGTGGTGGCATAAAATCCAGTGAAAATCAATTGGCAGGGAAATTTCATTTGGAATTGTGTTTTAGAATCCATCTAAAGTTTGTCTGGGAGGTCCCCCAAAACAGATACAGACCCTAAACCAACCAAGATGATTCACAAATAATCCAGCTTAGGGAGTAGCATCTAATGCTCAGACCCAGAACACTTATTCATACACATGAATAACTTAATTTTGTTTTTTCTTAAGTACCTTCACAGTTCATTTTTTATTTTCCTTTAAAAAAAAAGTAAATGGCGTTACTCTGGTCTCCAAAACACATGCCAGTTTGAGCTTTACTCTGCCAGCAAGTATTTGGTTTGGCTCTGCAGGGCTTGAGTTGAAAAAATATTTGCCAATTCCAAAAAGATTTAACAAGCTTTGCTGAAGATGTCGGTGCCATTTGGCATGTCACAGAGACTGTGGCACAGCAAAGAGAACTCTCTTGACCACAAATTTTATTTGCCCAAGGTAGCCAGCACTGGGAGTTCAGTTGCTTCCTTGGGTCAAGAAGCTGCAAGTCAAATGAGTGAAGTTTCCAAGGGAAAGTGACCAAAGCAGGCATCAAAAAAACTTGCTGCCATTGAAAACGAAGTCACTGGGTTTTGACGACATTTTCAGAACTGTCAATAACATTCTCATACCAGCCGTCAGACACAATCCCTAACACTATCAGTCAGGAAACCAAATAAATCTCCAACTTCTAGCAAAAGCTATCCTTATGCAATATCAGACACCAGAAACTTTGCTGCAGTGTATTCTGTTGTCATCTGATACCTTACTAATTGTGGTGTCAGAATTTAACTATACGAAAAACTGAATGACCTACTTCAAGTAACTCCACTAAATATAACCAGCTAGTTTACTTTATATTTCAAAGACAGACATGCATTGCTTTTATTAATATTTAGTAGAATATAAATGCATGAATCTATCACTGTGATTTGGAAAGACTGACCTTACTACACATAAATCTCGTATGTTAAAAGTCACTGAAGGTTGTCACCTGAAATCATGTATTTCAGTAAGATCTGCAGTTACTCTGCAAGAAAACAGGCTCTGATCCTTTCAAATCAACATCACATCTGACAACTATCACAAAAAATGAAAAATATTTCCATAATAGTGTGTGCTTAAAAATCGCATGTCTGTTTTAATGGATGTGGGGACAAAAAGAGTGGCACCGAAACTGTGACCACCTTGAATAAGAGAAACTCTGGATTATTTTTGTTAATTTCATATTATGAACAAATATACGCATACTTCGGTGTATCCCACCTCAGCTCCTATGGATCTCTCCAAACTTTTAAATGTCCCTTTTACTAAGGCCACATCTGATCCAATGCTTGTTACATGATCATCCGACACCACGGTTCCGTAACAAATGCCCTCAACAGGAGAGCCAAGCTCTCTACTTCCTTCCCACAGAAAGACCCATTCACTGAAACAAAGACGGAACCGTCTACCTGACTTAACTGAAATTTGGAAGTCACAGTAGAAATCAAAAGAAACTGTTCTTTACCATTTTGGCTTCTGAATGCATTGGCTGGACTTGGGGAGAAGCACAGGGGTTGCTGAGATTCGGACCTTGCATTCCCAGGAGGTTGGAGTTCACTGACATTTGTCTCTCCATCTAAGAGGAAGGAAAGCAACAGAATCAGAAGTCTGAGAAAGGCAGTCCAGGTCACAGACAGAGCTGCATTTCTCTTTCAATGGTTTGTTTAGAATTTCTTTGAATAACTCCAGAGAAAGTCAGTGGTTTGGGGAAGTGTATGCAATGCACTCCTGAGCCTTGAACTGAAGCACATCAAAGAATCATCCAAAGCTGTGCCTTCTATAGACGATGCCCCATTGCCAAGAAAACTATGTTGTCGTGGTACATCATTTCCAAACAAAAGTACAGAATATTTCCACTTTTGCAATGACTACAACTACCAGTAATTATGCTTATTTTTATAATTGTTATGGTTACCTCTGGCTTTTTTTCCCCGTAAATTTTATACAGGAACATGAATCATTTTAGCAATAAGAAAAAATAAAATGAATTTAAAAAGTAATGTTCTCAAATATGGTGAGTCTTCCTGTCACTCTAACTCGTAAACACAATCAGAATGATCCAGCACAGGTATTTGAGCTACTGACTCTGGCACATCTCTTCCCTGTGACCTAGTCATGACTCTACATGGCAGCAGTTTTGGGGCTCACAGCAGGGCTAGGCCTTTGGGGAGATGAAGAAAGCAGCTGAGGGTACTGTATGACACATGATCGACTGCCCCCACATTGTCCTGCTGGCCTGCCACTGAGTCTAGAATTAACGTCTTTAAAATACCTGCATTGAGTTCTGGCATTTTTGTCTCCACGGTGTCCCTGTTAAAAAGTAAATAAAGCAAAATCTCTATTTGAGTCAGGGAGGGGTGTGTATGATGGATAATTTCTGTTTAGTAGAAAATTAGCACTTTTCAAAGAACTAGCATAGAGCAAGTACACGTAATACTAAAACCACATAGAAAATAATTAGACTTTTCTCAGAGGGAAATATAGATTCTTCAATGCAAAAGTTTTCCCAAAGGATGGAAATGAAAACAATGGTCGGAAATTTTAGGAAACGAGGTTCTGCTCAAAGTTAGCCCAGAAAATACAGTCTTATCACTGGGGCTCTTCAAAGAGTGGAGGGCGGAAACCTCACAGAGGAGAGTTGAGAGTGAGAGTTGAACTAAATGACCCTTTTGGTCCCGTCCATTGTTGCGATTCTATCACAGCAACCCCTGCTGTGTCCACGGGGGTATGATTATGACATCAACGTGGGGGTTAGCAGAGGTGCTCGATAAAGCCTCTCGTGAATGACTGGTGGACACTCCCTGTCACAGCGGGGCAACGTCAGCCTTACCTTGGCCTGAATTAGCTTATCAGTTATCTAGCAGTGAACGGATGTGTGAAACCGTTTCAAAAGAGCTATTTAATGAAAGAGAATTTTCTATACGTTCTAGAGCACTCCAGCAAAACCTGAGGCCTTACCAATTCAGTAAGATAAAATGGTCCCTTCCATTCGCCCCCTAAATCTCCAGGGAGCCTAGGTACTCTAAGTCTTTAAAATTATTTTTTTAATGATGACAAAATATACATAACATAAAATTGACCATTTTAACCACTTATAAGTATACAGTTCCGTGCCAGTAAGTACATTTGTGTACTCTGGTTGTTAAGTCATAAAGATTGCTCTAAAAAATGCTTATTACTTATAACTCCCTCCCAGAACCTGGAGGATAGGAGAGTTCAAACAGCATTTGACACTTTATTCCAATTGGTGACCTTCTCCTCAAGGGAAATCAAGTCCAAATGAGCTTTTGCTTTCAGTTTTCCGAAGGAGGATTATTCCGAAGTACACGATTGTCTGGGGTTTTCCAAGCTACTAGCCATCGTCCACTACAAAGAAGGGAGAGTAGCCTGCTTTTGGCCTCTGGATCCGGAGTAGGCCATGCTTCCCACTTTTCGGGAAAGTTACAGCCTATGACTATTTCTACCCTGTGACTCACAAATTAAACATAATACTAAAAACAGGCTGATTTCTCTATCTAAAAGAACTGCATTTTTCTGTCTAAATGATTATAGAAGGTCGGCAAGAGCCTCTTCCAAACTACTGTTTGGTGTTTTGTACTATGAAGGCTCCGCAGCAAGAGCGTGGCTTTGGTGAGTTGACTAGAATTAAGAAGCCAGAAGATGGGAGTGGCTTTGCTGAATACTACGCAATGTTCAGCACTGTAGGTAAAACTTCCAGGTAAAGGAGTGCACCTTTTTTCGAGCTTCTTTTCCCTTGAAACAAGTTGGAAAACAGGAGCTAAAATGTCTGCAGTTCATTGGGCTTTTGTAATTATAAATAGGTGTTCATAGTGGCAAATTATTTATGCTTTTGACTTTCAAGATAGGAAATCACAACCCAGTGACCTCCTCGAAGGCAATACCTGCCTTGTTCTTCACCACATCCCCAGCGTCTATCACAGGACTTGGCCCATAGAAGGTGCTCGACAAAAGTTTGTGAAATGAATGAATGAATGAATGAACAAACACATCATTTTGTTTCAGACTTAGAACTTTGTGAAATGTGTGGCCTGACAGCATGTGCTATAATTCAGTTAAGAATCTCACCATCACCTACAGACGTGGACTTATCTTTTATATCCAGGGAATCATGGTTTCCCAGGGCACAAACTCTAGGGGAAGACCATGCTTGAAATGCCAAAGTTATATCACAGGAGCTGGTGACCTGATAATAAGGGAGAAAAGGGCCAGATCTCTAGGGCCTAGAACTCTTAGGATATGCATTTTAGAGATCTTATGTTAATTTTCATTAGTTACATTAGTGTCACTCTAGACCACAGTTTCTCAACCTTAGCACTATTGACAATTTGTGCTAAATAATTCTTTGTTGTGGGGGCTGTCCTGTTCATTGTAGAATGTTTAACAGCATCCTTGGCCTCTACCCACTAGATGCCAGTAGCACCACCCCCCCAACTTGTGACAACCAACAGTGTCTCCAGATATTGCCAAACATCCCCTGCGGGACAAAATCACCCCTAGTTGAGAATCATTGATCTAGACTGACACTATTGCCATGGCAGCTGTATGCATCACTGACACAGGTTTGGGAACTCCTGTGGGGGTGGCATCCCTGCCTTTTCATCTATACTGGCTCCTTTGCTGCACCTGATCCTTTACTTCTATTCTGAAGCAGGAACAGGAAGTCAAGTTGTATGCTGAGGTGCTGTGGTGTGGAAATCGATGCCAGGATCCGTTTCTGGGCCCTTTCATTTCAAGTGTCCCACCTTTGCCCCTGTGAACAGTACACAGTTTAGTCAAAAGGTTACTGCCGTGGTATTTTTCTGGACAATGCATAGAATTTCTGAAAAGAAACTAATTTTGGACAAGAGGAATTTAGACCCTAAATGAAGACAGCACATGGTGGAAGTCTTCATGCAATTAGTTGGGCTGAGTAAAACCTGGGATAATGGCATCGATGGTGCTATTTTTCTTCATCTAAAGATGTCTGATGTGAGCTATGCAGGTAAAGTCATCCAGTTCATCTGTCCTCCTGGCCCAACTATGCAAAGACTGTCTCTAGCCCGGACTACACGATATTTACAGTGGGCAGGTCCATTTCTCTAACCTGGGGCCACCAAGCCCTTCTCCATCCCCCTAACCATGCTTAGAGAAAGGAGCAAATTGCTCAACCTGGGCTAATCTACGCCACCCAGCGTGAGCTGAGATGTGAGTTCTAATCACAGTTCTTCACTCACAAGCTGTGTGACATTAGACAACTCCCTTCACCTTCCTAATTCTTCAGCTTTTCATCTGCAAAACGAGCGTATCAATAATTACTGCTATCAAATGCCCACAGGATTGCTGTGAGAACAAAATAAAATAACAAATGTAGACAATTCCTTAAAGTGCTAAAATGCTCTGCAAGACATTGTTGTGGGAAGGTTTGTTTGTTTTTTTGTTTTTGTTTTTGTTTTTTTTTTTTTGAGGAAGATTGGCCCTGAGCCAACATCCGTTGTCAATCTTCTTCTTTTTCTTTTTTCTCCCCAAAGCCCCAGTGCATAGTTGCATATCCGAGTTGCAGGTCCTTCTAGTTCTTCTATGTGGGATGCCGCCTCAGCATGGCCCGGATCCGAACCGGCAAACCCCAGGCCGCCAAAGGGGAACGCCCGATCTTAACCGCTACGCCACCGGCCTGGCCCCTGTGGGAGGGTTTTAATTGAATTGTCCTATCGCATCTACGGCTTTTGAGAACTCCTGTGGCCCCGTGAATGATAACACCAACCATGTTCATGAAGTACAGGGAGGGACTCCCGTGGAAGGAGAGCAAGGTTTGCTCCGGAATAGTCTGTATCTCCCTTCTATGTTAATCTGTCTTTTTCAGGGAGGGGGGTATAGTATCATGATTATGAGTGTAGACTCAGGAGTCAGACTCCATCACCCACTAGCTCTGTAACCTTAGCCAAGTTACTCAGCCTCTTGGGCCTCAGTTTCCTCATCTGTAAAATGGATAATAACAGCTCATACCTCCTAGGTTTGTTGTGAGAGTGAAAGGAGAGAATGTATGTATCATGTAGTGGTTCAGAGAGTGGGTTCTGGAGTCAGAATTCCTGGGTTCAAAACTCAGCTGCCATGCTTCTCACCCAAGCAAGTTACTTGCCTTACTTTCCTCATTCAAAAAATGGAGACAGTAGCAGCACCTACCTCAGAGGACTGTGTCATGAATAATGAAGTGCTTTGAGAGTGACTAGCACGTGATAAGCACTCAGTCAAAGCTGCTAGCGGGATTAATGATGTGCATGAATACATGTGAGCAGCTATTATGTACAATTGTTATTATTGTCATGTTATAATTATTACTCTGAGTCCTGGCTAGACCACTCACTGGCAATTTGAGGACCCTCTGTATACAGCCCAAGCTATAGACTTTGTATAGCCATAAAACACCGTGTCCCTGAATGAATTCCATTCCCTGAGTGTGGCAAGCTCACTTGTCACCCGCAGGAAGACAAGACCAGGCCTCACTAGGGAAGCACCGAAGGACGGGAAAGCCAGCGAGATGCCTAGAGACGGACAACTGGGCACGCTCAGCAAACTGTCACACAGCCCAACTCTCCATCCAGAAGCAGCCACTTTCTTCGTGGTCAGCTCTGATCTCAGCTTGTCCTTCCCTCTCGCAGAAGGGTAAGGCTCAGCGGAAGTGAGCAGCACTTACTGGCATCAGGACGGCAGAAGACCCGGGCATGGTAGGGTTGGGAAGGGTCCCGGGCATGGAGGCCGGCATGGGCTGTCTCTGTCTGTTGTGGAGATGTAGCAGAGAAGATAGAGAGCCTGGGACAGGCCTGGGAACAAAGGAAAAAAGCAAACGTTATTTCTGACGCCTCGGGCAGGGGATTCATTGCCTGTTTTCCTGTATCCAGAACCAGCGGGTACAACGGCATTACAACAGCAGATCAGATCCTCTGATGGGAGCCACATAATTGAGGATATTAGGGAAATAATAACAAATAAAACACAAGTCTGGCTTCCTTTGCTGCTTCCTAGTTAATACATCAAATTCCACTTCATTTCCTGACCTCTGTTATCAAACTCATGTTCAATAGACAGCAAGCCGGTAAATCTCCTACAACCCCTGCAGCTTTAGGAAAGGGACTTGGGGGTGAAATCCTGTGCTTACTTGGAAGTCTCTGCCTTCTGGAGGATCTTAGGGCCTGAGGTCTGGGTACATTTGTTTTATCCACACTCTCCCACACCTCTGCCTGGAAGCCCTCCTGGCTTTGCTCTGGATACACTTTCATTATCTGGATTTGCAGAGCCAACTTCATTAATGAATTTCCAATAGAAATCCGTTTTAACTTTTTCATAATTCTTCATGGTGAGTGGAAAAAAATCAAAGCCAGGACACAAACCAAAGCAGCCGGACTGAGGTTCATGGCACTCAACCGGCCTTTCTTGGGCAAGTCCAGAGCCCAGCCCCCGCTCACCGATCCTTCATTTCATAATAACTCGAGGTGTTAGGCTGTTTGACAGAAACTGATTTTGGCCTGACCTGCAGGACATGGGTAAGCATTCCTTGGGGGAATACATAGTTTGAGCTTTTGCTTCAATTTGCCAGAAAAAAATTTTAAGGGCCTTAAATTGATTTAATGAGCCAGGGAATGTGAGGCCAGGGAATGTGAGGCTGAGGGAAAAAGGGAATTATTTGTGTTTATTAAAAATGGCAAATAAGTGACCTCCTCGGCTAAATTCTCAATCTGCTGATGCTTTCGCTCTGGGGAGCTGTATAAATGTGAAACCATTAAATTAAAAACTTCATAACAAACAAATAAAATGAAACAAATAAACAAATACCCCTCAGGACCTCTGAGTCTTCTATGCTAAACCATCTTATCCCGAATGTCACGACAGAAAGTAGTGCTTCCAGAATTAATGCATTTTCTATAAAAAAAAGAAAAAAAAAAAGATTCCCTCATGCTACGTGCTGGGCCATGACTGCAGACGGAGAACTTCTGCGCAGGCCAGCGCCTTCCTGTGCTTCAGGGAAGGACAGCCTGGTCCGGAGCCCCAGCGGAGTAGCACGAGGAGGCTCTTTTTGGAACCCGTTTGCCTCCCATAGGTGACTCATGGAGAAGTGGGAGACTGGAATGGGAGAAAGAACGCCAACACGTTCTTCTTCGCATTGCTGTTATGATTCCAAAGGAGATTAAGTTTTCCATTCTTTTTGCCTGACAGCTCCTTTGGAAATATAGCTGGCTATCACGGTCACACATCACAGAAGGATTAGTCATAAATTAGTCAATATTTATATGTTTAGGAAGTTGTACGTATGAAAATATAAAAGAATGTAAAACCTTTACAGAGAGTTTATGTAGATGTACACAAATTATACCCAGTTTTATTAATAGAATGCGTCTATGAGTAGTTACATAGACAGGCTAATGTAAGTAGCTTGTAACAACGAAATGAGTGTTTTCAGAAAAGCAAATGAAGTACAATGGGTATTTCTTGACCAGAGGTGCCCTGGGGACCTCTGGAGTGTGGATTAACAATAAGGATTAGTAGAGCCTTTGAAGGCCGTTCAGCTTTTACAGTTCTAGGAAACTGCTTGTTTCAATTGCTCCAAAATTCTATAGTAGGTTGTAACCTCACTGGGTCTTAAAGTCTTATTCAGAGGAAGGAGTCAGATAAGTATAGACTGTGGCCCAGTCAACAGACAATGTTTGTTTTATATTCTCCAGTCTTAATATTTCGTTTGGGACATTTGCCAAAAAGAAAATAGCCATACATCAAAGTGCATCATGTTTAATAACGGTTAGTTCCTCTAAGTACAAAATTAATAATCTGAACTCCCCGGTTGCATAATGAGAAAGATTCATCAACAACATCCTTATAGACAGCTACTCTTTCATCTATATATCTATATATCTATCCAGACAGATAGATGTACATACATACATCTATACATACATACCTACATATAGATATATAATCTGTATGTATATACATACATACATACGGCCTTCTACCATATGTCTGCTTCCCTAGTCACTGGTGGGGGGAATGCTTTAAGTATAGAGAGGGACAAGCAAAAACTGTTATAGGAAAGATGACTAAAGACATTCTATTGTGTTGATTTGCAATATCATCCTCATAAACAAATGACAACATATTACCATCATTTACATTTTGTTTCCAATATGACGTGTTAATAATCTGGGTTATCAGTTTTTATTGATGGGTTCTTTTTAAAAAAGAAATCAATTAAACAACTTAATGGTGATGCAAATGGAGATGCAAAAGTAATTAAATTTAAAACAAGTTTTCATTCTTCCCCAAACTATGGAAAACTCCCAGTTGTATAGAATACCTGGGGAATGGTAAGCTTCATTTAATTCAATGTTCTTATTAGGTCGGTTATTTCCACACTGTGCACAGATCCACTAGATTTTAACATATCAAGTATTCCTTCATTAATTAAGAAAATCCTTCAGGGTACCGGATTCCCTTGGAATTATAATAATAATTACCTAATGATGCCAATCAGACCAATTAGCAATGTATACTTGGAGGGGAAAATGGTTATTTGAGAACCCCGAATGTTTGGATTCTGAATAATTTAGAATTATTGTTTTACAGAGATTCTGTAAGTAATTTCCCCAACCTTCTCTACAAAACCAATGGAGTTTTCTAGGCTTCCAGCTTGTGTTTTTAAAACTGAAAAAACTGAAACAAAAATCTGTGCCTACCCATCACTAGGTATACAAAGGACTAGACTGAGGTAATTTTGTAGCTTGGCTCAAGAAACAATCATTTGTCCAGAATACTCAGATTATCGAAGCAAGAGTGGTATCAGAATAACTGCATTAATTGCCTAATTCCCTTTGTGTATATAGAAATAATTATCATTTAATACATTGCAGTTGCATAAAACTTTTTATATTGCACTTATACACGGCTTCATCATTTCAAATATTTTCATGTTCACGTGACTTGAAACAATGCAATGTGGTAGGTAGGTCATATTATTCCCGTTTTACTCAGGAGTGAGCTGAATTCAGAAACACTTAACTTTGCCCAAGGTCATATGGGTCACGAAAAGAAGCAAGACTTACACTCAACTTGCAACAGAGGGCTTCCCCCATCACACCTAGATGGTTCCTATAACTAAGTTAGACTCTGAAAATAAGATGGCAAATTGCAGTAAAGTTGTGAAAACAAAGACCCAACAGTCTTTCTCCAGTGCAGGCTTGTTGCCGTGAGCTAATAATTCCAGACTTTGAGCAAGCCGAGCCTCCTTTTTAATAACCATATGCCTCTAGGTAAAGTATTTCTACTAAAAATTATTGAGGCATGGAACAAGGTAAGATGTGTGAGCTCATGTTGGATTGTTCAATTACTAAACTGAGTCCCGTAGCATTAAGAGTTTTCCAACTTGACAGATTATTCCTCTTTATACACTTGTATAAACATACTGCTTACGGCTGAAATCTATGTAAGCTTTTCTTTCAATTAAAATGTCAAGGATGACAGACTGTGTTTTCACTGTCCTTAACAGAATGATAGGTACTACAGCAAGCGATTTCATGTCCTCATTTTTCCTCCTAAAGAATGTTTTCCAGTCTCAGGGTGTCTAAAAAGCAAGGGCTGTGTCTGCTGGTCTTCCTTGCCCTTGGACAAGTCCAACTATCTTTAAGGAGCTAAGAGCCAGTGCTTTTGTTTGGAAGGTCTCAGAAGGATTACTGCAGACTGCTCTCTTTTTCCAGGTCTTCAAAAGATCCATGGCACCCCGAGATTGCCTATTAAACTCTCAGGACAGACAGATCTGCCAGGTATGTGGTCAGGAAAAGGGAAGATGCAAATGATGAAAAAAATAAGGTTAGAGAATTGGAAGATCAATCTGAGCATTGAAATCAGACCATAGAAATCTAAGAAATCTTGAGCAGATAAAAAGTAACAACAAAAGCACTTGGTGTATGTGTTGGGTGGGGATGGTGGTTGAATAAAAAAAGTTTCAAAGCAAAAAATGGAAAGAAGAGCTAGCAGGGAGCAGGAGATCCAGATGGCATTGCTATTAGAGTTTCTGACTTTGGGGAAGAGACTTTCTTAACTTTTGGGCTCTTTATTTCATCATCTGTCTAATGGATGGATAGGATTATAGGCCATTTTGAAACCCCTTGAAACTCTAAAATTCAGATTCTAGGACTTGAAATGAAAATGAGATGTTCTTAATCTAGGGAGACCATATGTTCCATTACGATAAAGGTGTTCTCACAGCTCAATGATGTACCCACAGTGCTTAACTCAGCACCTGGCACACAGTAGGTGGTCAGTGTCTATGGCAAATGAAATTGAGCCAATACCGCACTTCTTAATGTCAAGACTACATCTGAAACATGAATAAACTCCAAATAGGAAGTGTCCCTAAAAAGTGAGAGAAGATGCTAAAACAGAACTTGATACTTTCCATGGGGCCCACACTCCTTTGTCGTTTAAATGTAACATAATTCCACACACAGACTGGAGAAAGCATATTGCCCACTATCTTTGTACTTGCTTATGAAAAGAAATGTGTGCTCATGGACAGAGAGAACTGGTTGGTGGTTACCAAGGGGGGGGGGGTGGGCACAAGGGGTGAAGGGATGTATCCACATGGTGACGGACAAAAAATAACGTACAGCTAAAACCCCGCAATGTTATAAACTATTAAGACATCAATAAAAATGAAAGTTAAAAAAAAAAAAGAAAGAAAAGGAATGTGTGCTTCCTTTGGACCTTCTTAAATGAAGTTTTGTGGCCTAACCTGGCAAACTAGTTTTTATCTGGGATGTGAGGCTGAAGAGCTAACGGGGGTAACACAAACTCTTAAATCTTAAGAAAAGGCAGTTTGTAATGAGAAATGCTTATTTACTCATTCTTCTCCTAATTTGCAATTTAAAAATTCCTGTTTTTGTAAAGAAAGTAAATTGTCAGGATAATCAAGTAGAATGTGAAATGGAAAGACTATACAGTTAATTTCTTCCATAGGTAATAATTACATTGTAAAATGGGGTAGTAAAGACATGGGCTCAGAAGATGATCTGCCTAGGCTGGAAGCCCAGCTCTGCCACTTACTAGTTGTGTGACCTTGGGCAAGTTACTTGACCTCTCTATGCCTCAGTTTCCTCAACTGTAAAATAAAGATGATAGAGATATTTACCTTATGGATTAAAAAAGTTACTACATATTAAACATATTGAATATGCTCAACAAAATTAGTTGTTGTTTTTGTTATATTATTATTATGAAACTGATCAAACATTAATCGCTATACTTCAATCAAGAAACTATGGCTTAAGGCTGGGATATTGAAGAACACCAATCCTTACCTTTAACTTAAAAACTACAATCTAACAAATATAAAAATGCTCAAAATACCCTGCATTTATTCAAAATTTCTTTTAAAAAAACATCAATTTTTAGATTTCCAAACCCTTCTATGGAGGCAAATGGACTCCTCTCACCCAAAATTTAACGGAATTTCAAAATGACTTCACATTATTTCTCAGAAAGGACTCTCAAAAATATTTCCTCAAAATGGAACCAAACTAGTTCCCTAGAGATCAGTCCTCAGAATCTTGTTTTTCCTGAAAACAATGACAAAAATCCAACAGAAGCAATAACTGGGAAAACAAGAAAGCTATCTGGCCCATATTTTAAAGACATCACATTACCTATATCTTTTTTTGAATGAGCTCATGCTGTGCACCGTCTCCCCACCAAGCTCCTGAAGTTGGATGGCACATTTCCCCTTTTAACAAATGAGGAATTTGAGACAAAGAAGTAGAAGTAGTTAGCCTGAGAAAAGGCACCAAACTAACAGCAGAATTCAATTAAAATATGTATTTTCCATTTCAAAGTTTTCTCAAGGGAGGACCTCTGCTAAAGATCTAGAGTCTCTTTGCAAGAACTGTTCCCCACCTTTGGTGACATAGATATTTGGGTGCCCGGGAAAAGAGTTTTGTCTTAGTATCTATATCTTATCCTCTGCCTTGTGCCTAGCTGCCACCCTGTCCTAAACGCTACTAAAACAGCCAATGCAGAAACTGTCAGTGCCCCAGCTCATCAGAGATACCAGTAAGCCCATCTCCCTATGATAGAACTGACATGGCTCCAAGGCCTTGCACCACTGCTTCCTCATCTCCTGGCCCTGGGCTCCATACACATACCATGGTGCCTTTCTTCCAGCTTCATGGAGGCGCCATCTTCCTTCCTGCCACAGAACCTTGAACATAAGTCATCCTCACCACCTTCTCTGGACAGCCACACCAAGTTAGGGCCTTTTTGGGAGTGCTCTCAGTGCATCCCGTACTTTTCCCTAGCAACATTTATCACCATTTATTCAATCATCAGTCAATCAATCATCAAAAATCAATTAGGCACCCAATACATATCAGGCTCTGTGTACTCTCATTTCAGAGCAAAAAACTGGTTTGGTAAGTTAGGTCATTTGCATAAGAATCCATTTACGAATTTCCAGTTGGTGACAATCAGCAAAATAGATGTGTTTCATGGTGTCCTGGAGTTTACCATCTCAGCTTCCCAGTTACAATTCTTCATTAATTGTGAGTGATTTTTTTGATATGTCTCTGCTCCCAACTAGATGTAAACTTCATAAGTCAGAGATTGTATCTGCTTTGTTTACCAATGTAGATACTTCTGAAACTTAAGAAAGTGTATGGTACCTAGTAGGTGTTAATAAATACTTCTTGAATTAATGAAAACAGATATCAAGGATCTCTTTGACTAGCAAAGGACATTGCAAGAACAGTGTTCAGTAAATTATCTTTGCTAATTAATGAGAACTTAATTGATTTACAAGTCATAAGTGAAACTTCAATTTACATTAACAGTCTAATATAACCCATTTCTGTTCTTGAAAAGCATAAATGATTACCCCCAAGGTAAGCTGTACTTTTTATCAGTGCCCCTTAGATTAAACTCAAGCTTTCAGACGAGTTCTAGGCCCATTGTTTTTGCATCAATTAAATTAATTTCCATTTGAAATTATATTTTAGGCATTTCATAAGAAAAGGCCAAAATAATTCAGAAATGCTCATCTGTCTCCAATCTATATAATGTTTTAAAAATTGGATGCCTGCCCTGCAATAAGGTTGCACTTTATAACGTTCATAGCTCTGGGCTCGGGTGTACCAGTTACACCCACACCATGGTCGACTAAACATCCCATTTCTCATTATCGATATTGACAAGAACACTTTTGGAATCATTATCACCAGGGGTGTTGGAAATTAAATTTCCCATGCAAGATAAATTTAGGCCTCTTTTAAAATCAATTTTGCACTACTGATGCCTTTATTTTAAAGATGTAGTATCTAATATCATGGAAATGTAACTTTTCCTTTAAATGAAAGCCTGGCGGCGAGAGAGCCGATAGCAGTAATAAAATGTAATACGGCTAACAGAGCTGCATCCTGCTGGAGCCTTCCCTGGGTTTTATAGCATATATGCTGCATCTACTCAGGCAGAGGAGATGTCTAGTGCTTTTAAGTGTTTTAAACAGAGAGAGCAGTAATGGGAGGGAAGATGTGAATTTATGGCCATTCCGTTAAGACTATTAAATCAATCTTTTTTTCATCTTTAATGACTGATTTCTGCGCCATTAATCTGAATTAGTCATGCAGTCAGCCTTATTCCTTTAAGTTAATCAAAAACACGGTTGGATTGGTTTCTGATGTACTATTGTCAAAAAAAAATCCATTTTCAAAATCTGATATTTTTCCTTTGTAAAGAGCTAAAGTCTGTTTATAAAGAAAGACCCTTTATAAAAGACGTTAAATGCCTGAACAGTTTGGCTTCAGCCATGGGTCAGACTTAAAGACATGAAGAGATGGCTTTTCAGTTAGCCAATAACTTCTCAGTTGCATCAATTATTCATAAAGTTATACTTAGAAAAGGCAAGTAAATGCAGATCAAAAGACACAAAATAAAAGATGATTTTGAATGCAGGCTCAAATAAGTGATAGACGTCTGGCTGATTGGGGGAGAAACATCCTTTACAGAGACATCTCTCTAAGTAAAATTTCTTCCTGTTTGTGAGTTGTTAATAAGTTTCCTCTTTGCTCCATAAGGACAAATAAGTAGCCCTCTGATTATGAGCCTTGTCATTTACATGTGATTGCTGCTTGCATTCACTCACGTGAATGAATAATTCATGAAAACATTCACTAACGCACTTGCCTGGATGTTCTGTAGAGGCAGCAAGCTCCCTGAGCTTCCAGACAGCCACCCCCCTCCCACCTAACTCTACGTCGGCAATTCTGTTTCGGTTTCTTCTGGACTCTCGGCTTGTCAGTCATCATATTTTAATGAGTAGTTTGTGGTGGAATCCACACCCAGCACAATCCCCCAATACCTATGTTCCAAACACACAGCTTAATTTTGCAGCTGAATGACAAAAGCTCCAAATGCAAAAGACTTCACAAAAACAGAAGGGCTCTTGAAAAGATCATCTGGGCAACATTTACTCATCTTTGCATTTTGCAAGGCTCCCCATTAGGTCACCCTCACTAATGTCTTTATCTAACCTCTTCTTGAATCTCAAGGCAGGGTCTCTTAGGCAGTTTTCAAATACCTCTCCTGGGAGACCAAATTTATGACACTCTCCACCCAGCCACTCGCCAGGATTATTTCAGCTCTTGAGGAGGAGGCGCTAGAAATTATTAGCGCCACAGATATACTGGCAGGAGAGGGGATGTGTCAATGATACAGGAGTGGCTTAGGGCAGCTGTGATGACGTCCGTGGACCATGCAACCTTAGGCTGCTAAAAGCCTGATTTCTCAAGTTCTGTTCTCAATGATAAAGTAACAGACGTGCTGAGAGGGTAATTTCTTCTCTAAGAAAACAGACAAGGAAAGAAGAGGCATTGCCTCAAAGCTTAGCAAACTCCTCACTAGGTTACATCCTAACAGACAGCTGCAGATTCTAAACCACGGCTGTCATCAAATAACCAAAACCATAGGATCCGGTGTGAGACCCTAAGAAATCCTTGTCAGGTAAGGACTGAACATCATAGGGGAGGGAGGAGGGGAAGGTATGGAGAAATTTCAAAGAAGCACAGAAAAATACTAAAAGGCCAGAGGGAAGACCTAAATGGAAAAGCAAAAGGAACAAAAAGACTGGGCGGTGCCAGTAATGATCTTCAAGTTTCCAAATTACTATATTCTGAGAATGGCGACCAGTTACTTGCAAACCAAACTGAAACAGAAGAATAACAATAAGAAAACAGCAGCACATGAGATTTAAGTCTGAGGAAAGACTATCTCCCAAGAATGAATAGTGTAAAACAATTAAATGGCTTACTGAGGTTTTGGAATTTCCTCTTATTAGGATCTAAAAAAATAGCTTCGTCCCCGGCTGGCATGGTTTCTAGGGAGGAAGGGGAGGAACTGGCAAACCTCTCCTGGTCCTAAATTAGGTCTATTATTTTCACTTATTCCAGTCAGAGTGGCTGACAGAAATGATAGAGATAATGCTGGCTGCCATCATTAACCAGGAAATCGAATAAAGCAGCCTTGTGTGGCTGAGGAGGCACAGGCTTCGGGCGGCCTGCTGGTTCTGCCAGGGACCGTGAGTGTGTAATCCGCACAAGTCATTTAACTTCTGTTTTCTCATCGGCAAAAACGGGGCTATAATACCCACCTTGTAGGTAGGGTGAGGATGATCTGATAATCATATATGAGATAATATTTTGTGTGTGCTTGGCCCTTGGAAGAAGATCAATGTATATTCTATTCAAGAGATCATTAATCTATTTTAGAAAATAAAATTATTGCTAGTGTCATTTTAAAATACAAAGGAAAGCTATATTGTTCTAAATTTCAGAGTGAAGTAGTTTGGGAAAAAGACTCAGAAACATGGAGCCTCTCTGAAGGAGCTGAGGGCCTTTTCTATCACCGTGAGCCCTGGTGTATCCTGCTGTATCACCCTCTCAGGGAAACCTGCTCTGATTTCTCCAGGTCAGGCTGCTATGCGGTCTCACAGCATGCACCAGCCTCTCCCCTAGACTGGAGGGAGAGTATCATAGAGTACCAAGCTTGGCACTTGTAGCCTTGTAGAGGTTTGTTGAGTGACTTAACAAGGTTACCTCATTGTACATGGTCTGTCACTTCTTGGCAGCAGTACTTCCAGGACACGTCCATGACAGGCCTCTTTTTAAGGGTCACAATAACTTGAAACACCATCTTGAAGGGACAGCCAACTTATGATTGACTTGAGCAAGGGAGAGTGGGGGAGGGGTGGGGTTTCCAGGAAACTTGTGTGTCCTCCTTGTGCAGCTTTCCCTGAGCTACCTTTCAAGTTCTCCCACTTTGCAGGAGCACTTATCAGGAAGCTAAAATGATATTAATCTGAAACACTTAATAAAATAATAGCAATAAAGTTTGTAATAATGCTGCTTGGCATTTACTTTGCACTTTGTATCCAAAGATCTCAAAGGGCTTTTCAACCAGGCTTTGCTATTTTCAAAGCTACTCATGAACTGGACACACAAGCAAAGAAGCCACTGGGTGCAGTCACGCGGCACTTAACCACGGGGACATGTTCTGAGGAATGCATCATCAGGCGATTTTGTCATTGTGCGAATATCACAGAATGTACTTACACAAACCTAGATAGTATAGCGTACTGCACACCTAGGCTCTCTGGTACTAATGTTATGGGACCAGCGTCGTATATGTGGTCCGTCGTTGACCGAAACGTCGTTATGCGGCATATGACTGTATAGCTTCCCTGGGGATTGAGTTGGTTCGATCATTAGGTTCTGAGATTGAGATTGTGGCCATACTATCTGCATACACATAACCACTACACAGAAACACCCACAGACATCTACATGCTACAAAAGTGATATAAATACTTTGGGTCCCAAATACACTTCTGTTTGTATTGGCCAGGTCAAACCGTGGAACGCAGGTTTGCATTTTGATAGACTTGTTTTATTATATTTCTTTCAACCTCCTTCTCAGTGTATTTATAAGTACCATTGGAACGTCTGTGTCTGTTCTTTAAAGGCACGAAGTTTTAAAGGACTTACTTTTCCTTTAAGTTCATTCTGAAGGAAATTCTGTTTAGGCTTAAATGATTAGTTGAAAGCCACACGGGGGTTTATATATAAAGCCTCTCTTCTAGGGCACTTTTCCCTTCCCTGGTGGCCTTGCATTTTGCCAAAGAGAGTGACTTGCTCAGTTTCCCATATTATTCCCCAGACAGTCCTATTCCACTCCCAAACAAATGTGGTATTTGGGGTTTCAAGTTTAAAATGTAATTCGGTGTCATTTCAGATGTCTTCCTACAGCTTAATAAACATCTTTCCCAGAGGGACTTGGGGTCTGATTTTAATTTGTGGTAGGGTTATGGGCACAGTAAATGTCAATTTTAGCTATCGACAGTAAGTCCCTACTAGAAATAGAAATGGAAAGTGACTGACAATACATTTAAAGGACATGCACCACATTATGCTTGCTCACAGAAATTGACTGCTCTCCAAGAAATCCCTTCACTGCTCATTGACAGCAGCTTGGTTTCTCCTCAGGCCCCTGAAACTCAGACTGAATGTATTTTCACAGGATGTGTCAATCTGAAGATCAAAAAAAGATACAGCGAAAGAACTGAGTAGTAAATGCTACCTGACTCTACCTGCTGAAGAGCTAAGGTAACATTCCTTAAGTGCCTATGTTGAGCCCTATGGATGATCCTGTCCGTGGTGCCTGGGATGGTTAATTTTATGTGTTAACTTGACTGGGCCACCGGCTGGCCAGATATCTGGTTAAACATTATTTCTGGGTGTGTCTGTGAGGGTGTTTCTGGAATAGATTAGCATCCGAGTTAGTGAACTGAGTAAAGCAGACTGCCCTCCCCAGGGTGAGCAGGCATCATCCAACCTGTTGAGGGCCTGAACAGAATAAAAATGGGAAGGAAAGTTGAATTCTTTTTCTCTCTCTCTCTGTCTGATTGAGCTGGGACATCAGTCTTCTCCTGCCCCTAGACTGGGACTTAACACCATCAGAGCTCCTGGTTCTCAGGCCTTAGGACATGGACTAAAATTTGCGCCACTGGCTTTCCTAGGTCCCCAGAGTGCAGACAGCAGATTGTGGGATTCTCAGCCTCTATAATTGATGTGAGCCAATTCCTTATAATAAATCTCATTTTATGTGTATATATATTCATGTCCTACTGGTTCTGTTTCCCTGGAGAACTGTGACTAATACAGTGCCTCATCTTTAAACCTTTTCCCTAGAAAGTGTCTTATATTTCCTTAAATATATTTGATAGCAATGAATTAGTGAAATCCAGCATTAACTTTGACATGCCTCAGCCTCTACTTCCAATCATTCACCAAGTTCTATCCACTCCACCCTCAAAATAGCCCTGGAATTCATCCACTTGGCTCCAACCTCACTGCCAAGATCCTAGTCCAAAACACTATCTTCTCTCAACGGTTTCTACCTCCAGTTTTGCTCTTTTCCAATCCAATCTCTGTATTGCAGCCAGAATGATTTTCATGAACCAACGATCTAATCATGATGTTTTACTGCTCAACATTTTTCCATGGCTTTCCTCAGCATTTAGGATTTAGTAAAATCATCCTTTAAATTTTCTACCTCTTTGATATCTGTAGTACTACTTTCCCAACTGACTATGTATGTTTCATCCACTCTGGTTTTCATTCACTTCCTAGAACGTGCCAAGCTCTTTCCTACCGCAGGGCTTTAATACCTGCCATTACCTTTGCCTGGAATGCTTAGCCATCTGCTCTTTTGTAGACCAACTCTTATTCATCTTTTAAGCCTCCAGTTTAATATTACTTTCTTAAAATTTTCTCTGACCCCCAAATTAGAGGTGCCTCTGATTTAGAGGATTGTGTAGCTCCATGTATTTTTCCTTTGTGCTATTCCTAATAATATATTTATAGGTATGATTATTTATTTAGTGTTGATCTCTCCCATTAGACTCATACCTCCCAGATGGCAGGAGCTATGTATCTTTTGACTGCCAGAGATAAAGTCATTCCAATATGTCCTGACCATTGGGAAAATCTGTGCTTACTTTTTGGAATGTTCTATTCCATTTGGATGGTAGAGAAAGGGGAATACTATAACATAGCTGGAAAGGGTTCTAGAAGTTAAGAGGATTGATCCAACGTAAGTGAGTACCAGGGTACTTGCCTACATGCTATTAGTAATAGATCTTTCTGTCTTTCTGAAGCTTGAGGCTATTTCTCTTCACAAGCACAAAAGTAAAAATGCCAAATGGAAATGTCCATTCCAGGGCTTATAATTTTTGCTTTAGGTTAATGCTGAAGCATTCAACTGTTCTTATAGTAGTTAAGTGTTTTTCATTTTTGCCAATAGTTTCAATTGTTGAAGCTCTCCAGAAGGGTCAAAAACTGTAACTTTTATGCAAAATTTCCAAGTATAAAATATACATGCCAAGCTAACCTCTTTAGTTAAAATAGGACGTGAAGAACTATAGTTATAAGTGCCTTGGACTGCCTTCCTTATAAGGCAGAAAATTGAAAAAAGATCTTCTGTTTTTTTACTCAAAAACAAAGTAAACAAAATCAATGATTTCAAAGTCCAGTATGACTGAGAGAATTCATTTTCTTAATATGGAATGAGCTCAGGAGTGATGAGGCAGATAGTGGACATACAAGAATGGCTGTCTACTGCAGACTTCTGGCAAACTCTTTGGCCTATTGGTCCACAGCCAGTGTTTTTCTTCGTAAATGAATTCCACATCTTTATTAAGTTAAGTATTTCTTTTTTATATTATTTGAAACATACTTTAAATATTTTGTTTTATGACGTCCTGGAAATTGATACAATTCCTTCCAGATCAAGGAAAATGGAAAAATTACATTTTTTTTACATTCACAGTGAGTACACAAAAATTATGCCCCAATTTATCCACTACTATGACTATCATTTGATGTCACGTATGCACAACTCAAGACAGCCAGAATTAAAGGTGTCCTTCTGATTAGATAAAAGTTATTTTCACAGAAAAGCCCTAAATGATTATTAAATAGAAATATACCCCTAGTGTGAGTTGATTTGTAGAACACTAGGTAGTAAGAATTATAGATTTTAAATTACAATTAAACTTTTATAAGAAAAACCCCTGCAAGAACAAACCAAAACACATCAAAAGTCTGACGTGAGCTTTTAATGTCAGATCCTTGACACAAACAAGTTACAGTTCATAATCCAGAGAATGAATCTCATTAAAATGAATTTTATCTGACATGGATGAAATTTCAAAGCTGGCCCATTTACAGATGAGTTAATTGGCTTCATCCAAAAATGGAGGAATTTTTAGGGCCATTTAAAACATGAAAATTGTCAGTTCAGAATGCAGACAAGGGCTAGGGAAAGAAACCAAGCCCAGCCCTTAGCAGAAACTAGAGCTATTTTCCTCACTCTTCAAAACCAAGTTCTCAAAACCTCCTTAATGGGTTTCACTGTTTTCTTTCCAGTGCTTATCATAATCAGAAACCACACATTTGCATCCCTAATGGACCCTTTTCAAAAGTGTGTTGACATTTCAGTAGGTTTTGAATAGCTCTTAATGCTCCTCTCAATTTGGTCAGGTGCCCACAAATCTCCATATATGGGTCTCAACCTATAGACTGTCTGCTTTACTCATGGCTTGTTTTTTTTTTTAATCCTTGGGAACCTATCTTAATTATAGTCTTAAAAAAGTGAAAACTCAGAAGTCAGATGACTCAGAAAATGAGCATCTAGCTGGATATCCACATGCAGGGCAGCATCTTAACTATTTCTGTGAATTCAGGCACGAGTCAAAAGTATCATCCCGTATGTGGTCAATTCACTTTTTTTGAGCTTCTATTTTTATCAAAAGGAAATAGATATAAATAAGACCATCAAGATAAACACAGGTTAGGGGAGAAAGTTGAAATCAAGCAGGGAGCTCATCACCTGAGCAAAAACTCCACTGCATTTTGTTCCTTGAATTTTCTACGAGGAGTGAGAGCCCACAGGGCCTGCGGAGGGGCAATTTCAGTCCCACCTACTTTCTGTGGCTTCAGTAAAAATGGGATCCAACAAAAACACAACTAAAATTATTTTTTAAGTTTATTTTTTTAAACCTTTACTGAGCTCCTGCTATGTTTCAGGAACTGTGCTGGGAGCCCAGAGTGAATAAAAGATCATCCCTGCCCTTAAGAAATTCATCATCTATTAAGGGAAACAGACAAGGCATGGAAGTCAGCACAGAGTGTAATGGGAGAACCTCCCCCAAGAGATATCTAATACCCTGGGAGTTTCAGGGGAGGGGTCCTAGAAGAGGAGACACATGAATTACTCCAGGAAAGATGAGAAGTTAGCCCTGCATTGCATGTGCACACACGTGTGTGTGTTCATGTACATGTGTATGTGTGAGAATGAGGGAGAGGGGATATTGGTGGTAGGGGTTCCAAGGTGAGTTAACCATCTGTGCACGGCAGGTTGTTACATATGTCAACACAGGCAGAGAAGACATTAAATAATTACTGCCATTCATAGTTTAACATGAGATGAGAACAATCTCTTTGAATGATAACCACCCCTATCTAGAAATACATGCTATATCATGTGCATCCCATTGAGGCTGATTCCCTTGTAGATGTCAAATCGGAAACTACTTACATTTGGAGTTTTTTAAACTGATTTTCCAATATTTCACATAGGTGGCTGAGTTACAAACTAACAGAATCATTTGATAGACTGTACTATACAAATTTGATCCTTTTTGAATTAGAGGGCAGTGGAATAAAAAGGAGAAAGAAATTTGGGGTAAGTGGGAGGGAGGCACTGGGGCCTCTGGGCAGGGACTCGGCATTTTTTAGAATCAAAGGAGCTCTTCTTGGCCCTATTTATCCTATATGAAGCTGCTTTGGAAAAGGTAAAAAGGGAGCCAGAATTTGGCCCTACTTTTTCTGATTCTGAAGCCTTTTCCAAGACAGAAAGTTGGTATAACCAAGTTCTCTCTCCAGTATTTCTAGTTTTCATTTATTTCTTACTTTGAACTCAATGAATACAGACAAGTATGAAATGGGGGGTTATATTTTAACACTCACTGTTATGTAGTATTTTCATTAGAGGTACTGAAAGTAGTTTTCGTTGTTTCTTGTGACTTTTGGGTACTCCTTTTGCAACAAATTAATTAATTAACAAATTCCTAGAGAAGTTCTTACCTCAAAGCACTGTGTCAGATGCTGCACTAACAAGATAATAAACAGATTTTTCGATTATTTCCAGCATGAGGTTAAAACAAATAGATTTAAAGATAGACTTTTTTTTTTGGTCTACATTAACTTGAAACCTTTTGAAAAGTACATTGTTGTCCCTGGTTTCTAAATCGATACTGGCAGCCACTGAATGCACCCTTTCTTTCAAAGGAAAAGAAAGAAAGGAAGAAAGGAAGGAAGGAAGCCGGCGAGCAAACTTTGGTCATCCTGGTTTAAATATGAAAATGAAACAAGGGCCTGAGACAAGGTAGCTTCACAGAGCAAATGGCTGGACCAAAGTCTTCTCACCCATGCTCTCTCCCTCACTTGCTGTGTGCAGCTCGCTCAAAACCCACTCCTGTGCTTTTGCCTGTGAAAAATGAGGCCATAAAAGTGTCAGCCAGCTTTTGTTAAGAATAGCTAGTAAAAAAAATAATTGGAGGACATTGAATACATAAGATGCACAGCTCTCATAAGATAACCAGTCCATGGGTCCTTAGTACGTTGCTCCTGAGTTTCCTCATGCCAGCAAGAATTCTGAAGCGTGGAGAAGTTCTAACATAGTTTATTAAATAAAGAAGATATAACAGAATTCAAGTTTCCAAGACCATTCCCAGAAACTTGAAAACCTCAACCCATGCCCTGCCTCCATAATATATAGCATTTCCACACTGTGGCTGTTTTAATAAACCAATGAATATTTTCCTCCAATCTGTTTGCTTTTAGTGGACTTTTTTTTCCATCTCCAAAGAAGTTGGCATTATAATGTCAGACAAATGACTAGAATAACCGTGCATTGCTCTAGACACCAATGAATAAAATATATCAAATACTGACTATCCCTAGAGTGTATTATTCCACTTAGAAAATTATATAATTGACTTTGGATAGTATGGGGGAAAAAAATCCAAGTATTTCTGAGTTGTGGGGTTATTTTCTGGTAATTGCCTGACTTGAAACTTTCGTTTGTCAATCAGACAGTTCTCTTAGCGCTATAAATGTTTTTTTTTGGGGGGGGGAGGGGAGTTGGTTATTGAAGGAGAACTGAGAAAATGGCTAAGCCCCGCAGGCCTTTTTTCTTGTCATAAAGTTGTTGTCAAAAAGATTCGCCATTATGTCTGGGATGGGTGAACTCCATGGCATTTTGCGTTCAGTAAAAATGTCTCAAACCATTTTTCAAACATTTTGAGGTTTGGCAAAAACCTGAAATCCATCTTGCCAAGCACTTTCCCCCCTTAATTCTTAAACCCATGTGTCTTTCAAGGGAAATTTAATCCGTATGTTTCTGATTCATTTACACTTAACTCATCAAAATGGTGTTTTGTAAGAGCTATTTGATGTTCAAGAAGTCTTATGAGCTTCTTTTTATAAGTCTGAAAAGCCTTTCTTTCTGAGAACCAGAAAATTATATTTTACCAGCTGTAAGCCAAATGAGTTGAGCTGTGTTAAAAACCAAGAACCTGCTGAATTTAGGAGGCAAGAAAATAGCAGACACAATGACATAAATAAACGTCCTCACATGTCTGCCTGCTCATACGTCTCCTGAAGGCCTTTCAAACTTGTTCCTTCCCTGAAGAAGTCTATCCCACGAGGCCTAAGAACAAGCTATGAGGCTGAAGTAGGCAAGAACTATGGTCCTAGAGCAAAAATTCCCATTGATTCTGGAGATTCTTAATTGAGAATCCTAGCTCAGAATCAATGAAAGTAAAACCTGGTGTGTTTCATTAGATAAATCTATTATCTAGGAAATAAAATACTCATTGAATGTCAGAACTAGAAGGGACTCGTGAAATTTCTAGTCCAGTAATATTCAGATTGTGTTCCATCTCCTGGGCGGAGGTGGGGGTGTGAGTTAAGGGAGGAGCCATGGGCCAGTCCTGGGCTCTGTTTTCCACACTGGGCTTCCACAGAAGAGGATTTTAAAGAAATACTCTGAAGGTAAATTTGAAAACAAATACCTTAATTTTATATGCGGATTCTGAGGTCTGGGGAAGGAATCTTGGAGTTGGACAGAGCTGGCAATACGATCCACGTCTCCTGACCCTTGTCCAGCACTCCAGTGACCTCTTTACTATGCTAATGCTTTTTGAACTCTGGCTGTAGTTCATTAGTCGATCAATTAGTGAGAAATTGGTGAAATCAGTTTAATCTGACATGACTAGTATTTTAGAAAAATGGATAGAAGGTAAGATACCCAAGAACATTATACACAGTAAAGATTAAGTATTGTTTCATCAAACTACATAATACACACATAGGTGTAAACATACACTTGTCAGTATGTCGGGCCGCAATATAAAATGTACTTGTTGCTGTTGTTCATATCAAAAAAAGAAAAAAGTTTCAAAACCACTTTACCATACAGAAAACCATGTTTCTTTTACTGGTGGTTCAGCCAATAGCAGTTTTCAATTTGTCTCCTTAGAGACCACATGGCTGGAAAGACCCAACACAACACTTCTCAGCTCCCGGGGGAAATCACTGACCTATTCCACCAAAGGTGGCCTAACACACAGATTGAGAGAAATAGACAAAGAACAAATGTGTGATGGCGGAGGGAAGGAGAGACCTATACCTAGTTGAGAAGAGAGAGGGTTGTATTCATCTTAATATGATTTACAAATGGCAAAAATGATTTCCAACCTGCACACGGTGCAACTGTACAGTGGAAGATCCAGACATATTAGCACCAGCATATTTCTGAAGTGCATTTTCCAAGCACTTAACAATCATTAATTAGTTAGAAATATCGTTTCAAGGTCGGGAGGCACAATAGTTCATCTCCACATGACGGAGCTGTGAGACCACAGGGAAGCCGAATCGTACAGCACCTGGATAATTACTGTGGGAAGATTAATTGGGTTAACTGGCTGTGAAGAATCTTGTGATAAAGCATTATGAAAAATGCTGCCCCTGTCCTCGCACTGTTAGATGTCAGCGCTGGCGTCCTTTGTGCCTAACAGTTGAAAGCTGCCTCTAGGGGAAAGGAAGCAAAGTCATTAAAACAACTATGAATTACCCTTTACTCTCTTTTTTCAGAATTATGATGAAGTGACAAGTTTTCTGTGGCCACAAAGTGCCCCAGTCTCTTTGGGATTAAAGTGCAAAGTGGGGCTGTACTGGGAATTGTGGTCTAAAACCATTCCCTAGGTGGGAAGGAAGAGGGAGGAAGCAGCCAGTTGCAGAGCCCAGAGGTCACATCCTGCAGGTGGGTGGGTGCTGCTGCTGGGGCGGCTTCCAAGCTCTGTCCTCATCGGACATACACTCAGTGTAGCGAGGGCTGGTGCAGGGAGAGGGAGGAATGGGGAGGGTGGTGGGAAGCAGAGAGAGCCTGACTCCTGGATGTTCACCCCATTTCATTTATGGCCCAGGGACAGCACGCCCCACCCAGTAACTAGACACCAGGAAGCTTTTGGCTGGAGGCAGAAAGTAAGCTATCTCCTCTGCCTCCCATCCCTCTCTGCAGACTACAGGGTGGAGTCTTTGCACAGCCAGGTGCCTTAATGACTCCTAGCTTCTCTAAGCCTGCTGGTCCCCCCGTAGTGCCTGTACGTCTAAGTCTTTCTTCGCACTCTCCCCACTGCACCATCCCCGGGAGCCAGAATTCAAAAGAGGACTGAGAAGCATAAACTTGAGCAAGAAGATGGAGTTCCTGGCACCAGGAAGCCCAATAGCCTGGCAGGGTGGAAATATGTTCCTCATTGCAGCAAAGCCAGATCCGGGCCCTGCCACCAAATAGCTTTATGATACCAGATAATTCGTCACGTCTTTGGGTGGCCTCAATTTCTGAATCTGTAAGATGAACGGGTTGGGCTGAAGGATCTCTAAGGTTCCTACTTCATCAATGCATTTAGAATTATAAGATTATTATTCTACTGCTAAGGAAGTTCTGGATGATGAGAGTAGAGCCAAATCAAATGACATTCCTTGTGACCTGTACACTGGAGTTTCCTCTTTGCCCCGGATGGAAGAAAATGGCAAAAAAGCAGCCATGTACTGAGCCATGCAAGATCTGAATTAAGAAAAATAATTTGGCTACAGAGAGCCCACTGTGTAATCCATATTAGGGTGGATGCTGGTTAGAGCAAAACTAAAGGCGAAAATGCGACTCAAGAGTGATTTACATCTACATTTATACTAAATGGGTTTATTATAATTGCTGTTATTATGATTAATTCCAGAGGAATTAAAGGAGATCAGCCCTTTATTGCAGAGTGTTGCTCAATAAATAAGAAGGTCGAGAAGAGGCAGACGCAAAAGAAAAATTGCTTTATGCTATCTTAAAAAAAAATCTGCTATGTACTTAACTAAAAGAGGTGAAAAAAGAAAGATCCAGCTCTTCGTGGTGCTGAAATAAACTGCTTTAAAGTGAGTTCTTAAACCTCATTTTCTGGCCAGTGAAGAAGAGATAGTTACATAGAATACAGTCAGTGTCATGATTCTCTCCTCACCTCTCCTCCTGCTCACAGTCTTACCTGCATTCTGTGACTCAGTTTACCTTCCTAGGAAGGAACTGCTGATTCACAGTTTCTCTCTACATTATTGATGCCCAAAATATACCATTATCCAGACTTCCAACGGAGTCAACTGGCCCCATTATTAAATAACTAACATTTACTGAACATTTACTATGCTAGGTGCATTATAGTCATTATATCATGGATTCCATTTCTTAGATGAAGTAACTGAGGCTCAGAAACTTTCAAAAGATTGTCAAAAATCACACAGCTAGCAAGTAGCAAAGTCAGAGTTTGAACACAGATCTGTCTGATTCCAAACGATTCATAGGGCACATCACATGGGCCATATTGATTTCCAATAAACAGCCTCCACCTTCGCAAAGGAGCTTGCTTTGCAGACCTGCCTTTAGCAGTGATATGGGCCCCACTGATGGTACAGGGGCAGAGCCAAGTGGGCAGCAAGGCCCACAAGGCTACAAGGGGCCCAGCTGGCCTCTCTGCCATGTCAGCACATGTGTCCAGCTCAACATGACTTCAAGTCTTTAAAGATCTTTGATTTAAAAGAAAAAAAGTTCAGAGGCTCCTAAAACAGTAAGTCATGGTAGGCATTCCAACTTACATAGCACAGCCTCTTGGCCCCATTTTCCATATCCCATTAAGATGAGTGATTGAGTCTATGCATTAATAGATACGTTGGCATTCATTTGGAGCCTTGTTATTGTTTTTTCCAGGCTTTGCCTTTTTGGACACATCCAGTTCTATTTCAGTCATTCAGACAGCAAAGGAAAAAGTTATAAGGTAGAATTCAATTTTTGGTATCACGTGGAGGAAAGGGAGACTTTGCTGATAGCTAGATGGGTCTTGGCTATTGTATAACTACTGTCGCACTCTCCATAATGATTGCGAACTATTGATTAATTCTTCTTGGGTGCAGCGTTGCTTCATCAATCATTAAATAGGCTCTCCTGCCAGGGTAGGTACAGGAAGAAAAGATGTATGGACTTGTTATAAAGTGTATGTGTACTATGTAGTGGACTTTGGAGTGCTAAGTCAAGTCAATTTCAGTTTTCAAGGATGTAAGTAGTCAAGGAACCACTCTTGTTGCAACCAAAACTCATGAAATACACACTTCTGAAAGCGCCCAGCCTTAGCAGACAATTTAATCAGGCTAGCAAAGTCTGTTTAAAAATCACAAATGTAAATTTGGGCCGCAGAATTTTTATTGGCTTGGCCCACATTTATCAATGCCACCCATTCTCCTTCCTCCTCTCGGCTGTTCCCCACATCCCTGCGTGATGAGCGCTAGCTCAGGTACTTGCACACACATCTTTCTGCAATACAATGCAAAAGGAGTCCCCTTCAAAGGTCAGAGGCCCCTGAAAACCAAACAAAAAGAGAGCAGAAAGGAGAAGCCAGTGTTGAATCCACTGCTTCCTTTTTTAAGTGCATTCCAGATTTGCCCATGCTACTTTCTGTCAGGCACACGGCATTGCTCAAGTCCACACTAATTTCTGCCTCTAAATGTTGACCTGGCCTTCCTGACCAATGCTTACTAAGTAAAATCCAAGATGAGGCTTTTATCATACAGGTTGAGACAGCCTGGGGCCCATTTCCGACATGGACTTGGGAATCCTAGAATGAAACCCTTGAGGTAAGTCTTGGGCCCCCTCGCTGTTATACAATTCCATCAACTTCACCTTCATAACACTTTTCCACTTGCCACTTTAGAAATGCCCTTCTCTTCAATATCCAAAACATCCTGTTTACCACCAGAAACGATATTTGAGAGGGGGTAGCAAGCTTAACGGGTAGCCTCACCCAACTAAAGATCTGCGTTACACACATACGCTGTTGCAAATATAAGCTTCTCTTAATCAGCCAGGAACAGAATCCAGTTCTCACGACTGAATTCACTCATCTCCATTTCACGTCATTTTCCCATTCACAAAGCCACAGCTGAGCATGAATGGACACAAGGGTCTTTTTTTCCAACCTGCATTGTTTTCATCTCTCCCTCCACTCAGGTCCCTGGACATTTGGCAGGTTTTATTGGTTCTAGTGTGTGCCTTAATTTAATCTGAATGGTACTTTTACTTCTGTTTCTAGTACCTGATGTGATCTCAGACCTGCTTGCTTTTCTGAATAAAAAGAAGCCTAAGAGAAGAGAGGCTGGAGAAGGAAGAAGCCTGAGTGATGCTGCAAATAAGAAGCCCAGTTAGAGTCCGAAGTCAGTCATCTGCAGAGACTTCTGCCAGGAGGATCCTTTACTGGTATCCTCATGACAGCAGCAGCGAACACATTTCCTGTGATCTCACCGTATGCCATGGGGCCTCAAAACGTATCTCTGCCCCTGACAACTCCACATGGTAGGTATGGTTATCCTCATTTTACAAAAAAGAGAAAAACTATGGCACGGTGAGGTTAAGTGGCTTGCCAAAGTCCAACAACTCGTAAGTGGAAGAGTGATTTGAACCCAGGCCTTTGACTCCAAAGATCATGCTCTTTTCAGGAGACCCCACACTACTTCTCCGATCAATAGATGCCTGACTCTCTGGTATCATCCCCTTTCCTCATGCCATAGATTTGTCCACCAAGGGAAAAATGGGAGGGCAAGAGGAGGAATGCCGAGTTCAGCACTGGCTTATGGTTAATCTTAGGCATGGACAGTTGGCATTCCTCTGCTCTGGGCCTGGCATACAGAGGGAATAGAATTGTGCCTCTTCTCTTGTGCCGTCAAAGCCTTGCCTCCCCTTCACCTACCAACACGGGAGGCATGGCCCAAGGGCAAAGCTGCCACTCAGACCATGCCCCAAGGGAATGTAAAACGTGGACCCCAAGATTCCCCATTGACAAGCACAGCCATTAGGCCTCTGACAATCATGATGGTGGTGGAAAGTTTGTCAGTGATGACAAACTAGACCTAGTGTGGACTGGACTCAAGGGGTTAGAGCTTGTGTGAACTACGGCAGGTTTGACTCTCACTTTTCACATTAATAAAAACAACACACACACAAACAAATGAGTACAAGGAAAACTAGGAAAAGATGAATAAGAGCAGTGGACTGTAGCAATATCAATGTCCTGGTCGTGATATTTACTATCGTTTTGCAGGATATTACCACTGGGGGAAGCTGGGTAAAGGGTACACGGGATCTCTTTATTATTGCTTACAAATGCATGTAGGTGTACAATTATCTCCAAAATTTCCATTAGAAAACAACAACAACGGAAACAAAAACTCCAAACAAAGCAATTATCCAAGAGTGGAGCTCATGAGTCTTACTCTTCTGGGTTCCTGTGGGATGAGGTGAGGTAATACGAGTCTGACCCAGGATCACGCCTGGGCTCACACTCCTCGCCTTGCCTCTCTATCAGTCATAGCAGGACATTTCTGATTATGGGTGAACAACTCGGAGCCAAGTCAGCATAAATTGTATTGCTCTAAAAAAAGAAATCATGCCCTCTTTATTCCTGAAGAGTCTCAAGCACACCTTTGGCACCCATCAAACTTTGCACAATGACTAATAACCTTCACCAGTGGTTTCGTTTCAGCTCTGGACAATTCCACCCCTCCCCCCCCATAGGCATACTTGTGGTCCTTCCCTAAGCACAATTAAGCTGGGTCCATAAATACATACTTTACAATAAGGCTACTACCCAGGAATTTGGCTGAAAAATAGGGATATTGTTTGGGGAAATTATCTTTAAACAAGCACATATAATTTTGCTTTTCACATTCTTTGAAGGTTTTAAAATGTAGCCTTCAATCGCATCTAAAAACTTGAGTTTATGTTAAAACTACAGAAACATCTCAAGGAGTCATACAATCTTTGGGGGGAATAAATTCATTACAAATACTGTGCTGAGTCATATACGCGAAGGAAACATACTTGGCTCCTGCATTTTTAGCACCGTTTTATGCATCTGTGGGACTTGTGGGATCTTTTAGAAAAGTTTACTGGATTGGTAAACTCTCCCCGGGTATTCTACCACTCTTTTTGACAGATGCATCTAGGTAATTATCTCTCATTGAGGGCTCCTTGCAGGTAGCATTTGAAAATTAAGAATTTCACGTGTGGGATCTTCATGCCAAAAAGCAAAAACAAAAACCAACCTTCAAAGTGGGAAAAGATATGTTCCTCTTCACCCTCCCCCATTCATTTCTTTTAAGGCACTAATTCATCTTGAATTCAAATACACTTTTCTCTGAAAAGCTATGCCAAATACCTTTTAGCAAAACTTTTACAGAACACGGACACACACACAGAACTTTTGAACAAGAAGGGACTTCAGAGATCATCTCAGATTGGTTCTACCCATGGAGGAGGGGCTTATAGCCCACCTTGTCTGCTCCCTCACTTTAAAATGAAGCCCAGATGCTTTAAACGACTTGTTCAAGGTCATCAGGATTAGCACTCAGGCCTCTTGACCTCTACCACACCATGCTGTTTCTTCCAAAAATTATCTCCGCCTTCCCTCCCCCTTCCATCTCTGCCTGAAAAAGGAGAGGGGGGAGAAGATCCATAGAAAGTCATGATTAATTATATCCAAAACACACATTAAATCAATAAACACCCTCTGGTGCGTGCCCCATGCCTCAACATGCATCTAGCTGTATGATGATTAAGACTGAATGAGCCAGAGAAGTTTTGGAGTAGCCAAGAGTCGGGGATTGCTCTCTCATCGGGCTGACTCTCTAGCTGTAGACAGCTTCAGTTCATAACTATCTAATAACGCCGGATGGTTTCAGAAAGCGTTAAGCCCAGGCAGCGCATCACAGCACTAAATATATTTTATGAAACACACAGAAATGTGGTAATAATTTTCAAAACATGAGAGTCTCTCTCTGAGAACATTAGATCTTTAAAGTATTAAGAACATCATCATCTGTCCCTCTCTCCATTTATATCACGTTAATTCCTTACTTGCAAATATTAGCTGTTTCTATACAAATCAATCCAGAAGTGTTCATCATCTCTCCCACAACCTCAGACTCTCATTTTAAAATTAATTCAAGAACATAAAGGTCTTAAAGATAGCACCGGATTAAGTTAATTGTCATGTGAAACAACAGAAAGTTAAAATTCTCAAGCAAATGCACAATCCCTGTTAACATGAGCTGAAATAATAGGTGAAAGACTAGCTACTTCTGAGGATCATCATATTTTACTTTAAAAATCTACAGTATATTCTTAATGATAAATGCAATAGCACAACTCTTCATACTCAGCACAACACGCCAAATAGTTTTCCAGGCATTTGCAATTCACCAGTTACACTCAAAAAGCCACCCCCCAACTCCCACTGTCACTTCACTTCGACCTTTGTGAAAAGACAACCGTTTTGAGCCATTTAAGAAAGAGAGAGAGAGAATCCTGGTGGAAAATAATACACAGCTGTGATAATATCATATTTTTAAAATACCATAATATAGTTTTACTTTTAATAATAAAAGATAAAAAAGGGGCGTCTGTGAATAATTAGAGATTGCAGTCTGAAGCCAGTTACAGTCACTGCAATTGATAATAAACTGAAAACCCCTTGAGAGCAGGTAAATGCTTTGCAACCCTGACCCCCTTGCTCTCACATTACTTAACTACCCTGCGGTTCTTGCATTACATCACCATTCAAGCGATTGGTTCCTGCATTTTAACTCTCTCCCTGTCTCCTCCGATTAGGAGCGACACCGCAGCAAAGAAACTTCGCCGAGTTTGCTCTTTCTCGCTTTGCTTTTTATGTGTGGCCCTTTTGCTTCTGTCGCTCTGGCTTGCTCTGCTTTTTTTTGCCCGACTCGGCCTCGGTTCAACTCATTCAGGTCGCTGTACTAGAACAAAAACTCTTATCAAAGTGAAAAGAATGCCTCTTCAGGACAAGAAGAGGAGCGGAGGGGCTGGGGAAAGAGGAGAAGGAAGAAGAGGAGAAACAAAGACGGGCAGAAGGGGGAGATGAGGAAGAGAAAGAAGAGGAGGAGGAGGACGAAGACTCAAGAAAAGAAGGGGGTAGGGGCAAAAAAAAACCCCTATAAAATCAGAAAAAAGAAAATAAAATTAAAAACAAACCTCATGGACATCACTGAGGCTGAATTCCCTCCTGAGGTGCAGAACATGAGCGCTCTGGAATGAGTGTGTGTAGAATTTGAGCCAAAGCTTAACTAGCCTGAGTGAGTCATATCCTTCCCACTTGATTCCAGGCCAAGCGATGATGTAATGCGCTGGCCCTTCTCTTGCGCCTAGCTCTGGCTCTCTCCCTCCGGCTCGCTCGCTCTCTTTCTCCTGGGCTCGCTCTCCTCCCCCTTCTCCTTTTTAGCTCAGTGCTGGTGAAGTCACCATTTAAATCTGGCAGAACTGAAGCAAAAACTTCAATGTAACCAAAACAGCCCCAGGCTGAGTTCCAGACTCGGGGAGCCTTAGTGGTGCAATTGCCCTTAGAAACGAGTAAACAGGGGGGAAACAGTGCCACCTGGGGATGGCCCAACAGCTGCCTCGGACTCTCAGGGACCGGGAGTTCTGCGGGCAGGGGTCCACGGGTTCCGATTTTTAAAAAATGCTGGGTTGAAAAAAAATGCCCATGTGTATGGAGAAAGGGAAGCAACAGTGGAGACACACGTAGAGATGGGTGAAAGAGAGCAGGTTGGGAGGACGGAGCATGAACAACCAAGACAGGTTACCAGCCCAGGCTTTCATTCAGAACCAGGTGACATGGTTTCCATTGCCCTCGGCCCTTTTTTTCCCTGGAGCTGGATGGGATTTTCTGTTGCTGAATGCCAACCACCGGTCCTCCAGAGATTTCTCGCATCTGACCTCCCTGTCAGCAAGGGCAAACCCACTTCAGGGCCAAACGTGCGCCTGCGTCTGGGGCCATCAAGAACTGGGAAATCACAGTCGCTTCTCGTTGGCCTATATTGGTCGCTCTTTCATGTGCGGAAGGGAGAACGTCCCTAGTCACAAACACAAAGCTTGTCTTCCTGAGATTAGCACTCCACTCTCAGGTGAGTCATCCAAAGAAGAGGGAATTCAAATATGTTCACCCTCAAAATGAAGACAGCTATCCCGTTCCTCCACTTGCTGGGGGCAGCACTGGTGCGGGTGGGGCTGTCTGTGAGTTTAAAAGGATACAGGGAGAACAAACAGTATGTGTGTCTCTTTTTTAATTACAGAGTGAGGAAGAACAGCCTGGGGGTGGGAGGGGGGGAGTCAAACATTATCCCTCACAAATGACAGTGAAGCCCTTTTAATTGCGGAATTCTACCCCTCACTTCACACCCCTCCTGCTCAGGACTTTACCTAGAACAGTCCAGACACTTGGCTACCTTGTTAGCAGGGCTTTTTAACTCTATCTTCTCTCCGTTTTCTCATCCCCTCACCCTTAATGCCTCCCTTGTAAAGAAAAAAAAGGAATTTTAAAAAATGGGAAGTTCGCTAGAATATTTTTTTTTAATACCACAAAAGCAGAAGAAAGGCATGGGGTTGCAATTTTTTTTTCTTCAAAAATAAGCATAGCTTTTGCCAGTCTATTGCCTCTCATTGCTTTTGTGACCAGGGAATCAAGTAGGTGACACAAACATTTGTCTTTTCATATGTTGCCAAAGCAGAGAAGATCCCATCTTCTAAGCTCTGCTTTCAGGAAAATCTCCTAGCTTATTAAAGATATCTGTTCCTAGGGGACAGGACTGTTCATCTGAGTTCCTCCGAGTTGAAATCACAGCTTCAGGGAATATCGCCTCTGAGGGGGAAGAGTTAAAAAGCCAGGTTAGCCCAACAGTCTCCCTGACCCTGGGGGCTGGGCTGGGGAAGAGCTTTTTCCAGAAGTCTGCCCTGGAGCATGACATCCCCAATTGACGCTGATGCCACAGTTGCTCCAGTGACACCTTTATCAAAGCAGGCAGCTCTGAATTAGAGGTGATCAGCCGTAATTACAGCTGGCGCCACTGAAGCCCGTGGCCTGACAGCGGCAAATGTGGTTGTTATAAAGTTTGGTCCACCATGTCAGTGGCCTGTATAACTCACTTAGTCTGACTCGCCAAGCAGCTATTGATTTTTCTTCTGATGCAGGGAATAAATAAAACAAAACCTTCAATCGCTCCTACAAGCCTTCCACTTCAAGGTGGGTTGACAAGATTTTATAGAAACTACTTTCTCCTTTTTATAAGAGCCATTGACCGTGTTGGTTCATATAAAGCTAGGGACTTTCCCTTTCCTTTCTCCACTCGCTACAATTCTCCTTAATTTTCCTGTTTAAATATTTTCTTTATGTTATTATTTTAGGCATATCAAAATGGATATGTGGTAGAGTTTTCCAAATTGACATCTTCCTGTAATCTCAATGGGAAAATGCTCTCTCTAGGATTTTTCTTAGATCACGGCACAGGGTCTGCATTAAGCTGCTAGATAGTGGGCCCCTGCCTTATTTATTTATTTTTTTTTCAGTGAAGTAGGTAAAAGTGATGCTGTGCTGTAGGTGAAGATTATGTAAAGGTATCTTTCCTGGGCCTTCCTTGGAAAGTAACAAGGGAGATGACGGCTTTGGCCAAAGCCAGACACAGACCCCTCAGAGACACATCAGCATCTTTGCTCCTGCCAGGAGGAGGAGGGGGAGGCCGAGAGGTTCCAAGGCAGTGAGTGTGCCTCTGATCAGGGAGTGACGACTGGCCAATGGATCTGGTGCTTCTAGAACGCAGCCCAACTCTGAGGGCCCCGTACCTGATGATGATGACACTAAGCTAGCAATGTGCCAGGACACACTGACATTCCACTACAACTTCTTTGGAGTGCTGGCCTGAGGTGGCACCAATTTCAGAGTTCAAAGCGGTCTGAGTATTTACATTCTCACTTGCCGGGTCGGAACATAAGTACCCCCCCTGCCATTTCAAATCAGGCATTTTCACTGGCTGCTGGCTTCCTCCCCACTTGAAAAGAAACCCCGCGTTCCCATTTTCCTTCCTGTGAGCCACTAATGATAGAGAATATCCTGTTCCCAAAAGGAAATTCCCCTCTGACTCAAAGAGCTTCCTTTTTCGCCCATTTGGTCCTCTCGTCGCCTCTCCCCGGCAGCCCCTCCATGTCCTCGCTGCTCTTCTGAAGAAGGGGGGCTTTGCAGATAGGAGTTGTAAGATGCTGTAATTCCAGCGGGAGCCTTCTTAGAAGTAGCCCCCAGCCAACAGGCTGGGCCTCCAGATTAGCTGGCTTGCTCAGGAATGCTTACAACACCCTGCTTTCAGAACGTGTCATCCTTGGGGAGAGGGTGGTGGGTACCGCGCAGCTGTTCAGTGTAACTCACTCGCATACTCCCAGCTCCTGACGAAATGTTCGGCTCCGAAGTAGTGGAAACCTCTGAGATTTGAGCTCAGAATTCAGAACGCGTCTGGACCATCTCCAAAACAACCCACCAGAAGAGGCACAGCTTGGATTGCAGGACTGAAGCGCGCAACAGCCGACTAACGTAAACTTTGTGTGCCTGGGTGAATTTTGAGCTCAAACACATTATGGAAACACGCAGAAAATATAAGAAACGATCACAATCCTTCCTAGAGAGAGCTCATTTTATTTTTTCTTGTAGGTTTGAATTTATTGTCCTCAAGGAACAGCATATCATCTTCTTTCAGACATTGTTTTTAAAATTTAACCCATGATTTCTACAGTCCCAGGGGAGTTTGAGGGGCCAGATAATTTCAGACTTAAATAAGCTGTAATGACTATCACATGTACCCAGCCATAAACCTAGTATTAAAAATTATTCAGAAAAAAGTGGCATCTCTTCCTTTTTTAATTTACAATAACCATCCAGGTGGTTTTCTAAGGCCTCCTTTGCAAATTGCTTCCAGCGAACCTTCCGGTCACAGACCACTGCACACCCACGTGGTGTCATTCAGCATTCCCTTCAACTTGGGTGTCCCGTGTTTTCACAGTGGACAGAGGCTGTCTGGGTGAACCTGTGCAGCAGGCATCCTCAACTAGCTGGTTTAGATGGCTGGGCCTGCTAACGCCAGCTCCCAGCACTCCCAGGGAGAAAGCAAGAGAGTGGTCAGTCCTTAGTTACTCCTGTCTTGTACCTACTGCAACTCCTCTATCCCGGCCCTGGCACCAAGTACCCTCAGACAGCTGGCTGGCCTTTCCTGTGTCAAAGCCTGTTTGTCACATTCTGAAATGGTAATGTTGAATATCACTCAGACAAAGGAAAGAACTTCTAATGATAGAGGCACCAGGAAGCCTTAGGAGTAGGTATTGACAGGTTACGAGAGCCTTTTGATCAGCCCTAAAATATCATCATCAGTTCTGCCTACTCATAGTGGTTTTTTCCTAACTTCTCCACCTTTAAAATGGATATGTCATTGTATCACTCGAGCCTATCGCTGTGTCTGAGAGGCAGTTGACACTCAATGAATATCAGTTGAATAAATGAATGAATGAATAAACTCCTCAGCTCAGGCATTACCTTTCCCAAGAACACCTTGCTGGACTACCAGGCTGGGCTAGGAGTGTCCATTTCTCGGGCTCCCGTGGCATCCTGGATCAGATTCTATCCCAGTAATAAGCCAGTTAGGGAAAGTACCTATTCCATGCCCATCTTCCTCAGGAGTCGATAGCGTCTTCAGGACAGAGATTGGGCTTATCCATCTCGGCATCCCTAGCACCTAGCAAGTGTCTGACTCACACACAGTAGGTCCTTGAAAAATGTGACTGAACTTGGAGTAGCGGCAGTACAGGCTACTCATGCTCTGTCTTCCCTGAGTACGTTCCCTCCTAAAAATCCCTTTTCCCTTTTGTGTTCTTGCTCACACATTTCCTGTGGCTCCTTAAGATCTGGAGCATCTAGAAATCTCGGAATAACAAGAGAACCCTAGGAAATCTCCTGGTTGGCCTCTTCATCCCTGCATTATGCCATTTCTTCTTGAAGGGCCTTAGATTCCTCTTGCTCCTCTTTTCCTGGATTCACATGGCAACAATGCAGAGTGGGCACCCTGAGGTTTTTCCCAGGGCAGCTGACACTAGACTGTTCTCACCAGTTGCCTACATGAAGCATCCAGGGGAACTGATACCGGAGGTGAGAGGAACTGACGTTCTCCTAATGGTTGCTAAGGCATCCTAGGGAAAGGGAGACTGCCACCAGGACTTATTCATCTCCCCAAAATGGTGGTGTCAGTTATAACCAGCAGTCCCTACAACTTAGGGTTGGGACTACAGGAAGAACACAACAAAAAATGGCGGAAGACAAGAGGATCAAACATTTGCAGGCAGAAATACATACAGAATCCAAGCCTAATGGTGTTACCAGACTGCACTGAATTCATGTTCTGGTACTGAGTGGAGCCAGGACACGGCAGAGTAGCCCAACAGGACTGGCTGGGAGGCAATCCTACTCAGGAGAGGTGGGTAACTGAGGAAGGGAGAGAAAAAGGCCTCTACCGCAGGCTCTGTGGATAATCTCGGTTAAGAGAGTTAATCTACCAAATTCCCATTGTCCCTTTAGACAAAATGTGGTGACTGGGCCAGTCTAGAGTGAAGCAAATGGAGTACCTAGTGTGCAAAATTTAAGGAGGCGCTCACTCTTGGGGGTGTGCAAGTGCAGGGTGGCAATTACCCAAGCCTGAGAGTGAGCGCCTCCTTAAATGTTGAACTATGGGCACCCCATGTGCCTCCCCTAGTCCAGGCCGTGGGTGGTGAAGACTTACTACTCTCTGTGTACTTCGTGAGCACCAGCAGACTAGTAAAATGTATCGGGAGAAGCTCTGGGTTCACCTGGCCAGCTGGTGGGAAAGGGGCAATGTGTGTAATGGACTGGACTTTTCTTTGAAAGTGTCACTTTCATCAATCTTTCCTTCTCAATTTCATGTCCTTTAGCTTGCCACTCTATTTTTTTCCCACTATATTAGTTGCTTGGGTGAAACATCAAGATTACGGCCTTCTCTATCCTCTCTGTTAGAATTTGTGGAAATTGATACTTTTTTCCTTGCTATTCCATCCTTTCCAAAGACGTTAATTCTTTTAATAATTTTGGTAACGCTATGAAGTAGGAACCTTCATTATCCCCATTTTATGGATGAAGAAACTGACTCAGAGGATTTAGTAACCTGCTGAAGTGCCACAATGGAGCTGAGACTTGAACTAAAAGTTGCCTAATGCCAAAGTCAGGGATGTGACCGTGACACCTCACTCTTTCATATTGGTGCACTAACATCCTCCATAACCCTGGGTTAACCCGTGTGTCCAGAAGCAAGCAGTGTTCGGGACCTTAGCAATCAGGATGGAAAATATGGGTCTTATGAGCTTCATGATTCTGATCAGAGAGATTTTCCAAAAGAGGAGGTTTGGAGTAGCGGTAGGAAAGAATGGAGCCTTTTTACCGCATACCCTCAAAAAGTGAGAAATGTAGGCCATCCCTCTCAGGGGATAAGATGGTGTTGCCTGCCTCACACCACTCACCTGGCCTTCATTACCTCTGTCACACCCTGAAATCTCATCAGGGGCCACACCCTGAACCAAAACTGCAAAGTTCCCATCTCAGGCTCTCCCAGAGCCCTTCTGCTACTAGTTTCCGAGGCTCCTTCCTTTTTGAGTCTCCCCTTCCATGTGGAGGAAAATGTGTGCCTGCCGGAACCTGACCATCATGTGTTGAGAATTCAGATCTAGACTGTTATCCCTTTGCACATTATAAATTCAAACCATTGGGGTGTCTGCTTTCTGGATATTCGCCCCCAAATACTTTGCAGTTGCACAAAAAAGGTTTTCTGAAAAAGATTACTTACTTGTTTAGATAATAGACCTGAAAATATACTCTACTGGCTGTTTTCATTGTTAAACATTTTTAAATGAAAAAAAAAAACTACAAAAGTAAGAATGAATTTGAGGGGGTTTTGAGGGTATTAGAAATAGAAAAGAAAGCTTAAACTCGGGCATTGTATTAGTGGCTGCTTTTCCTTTCAGAGATTCCAGCTGTAGGGCTGTGTGTGTTTAATAACTGACCTCCTCTTGATCTGAGCAGAGGAGTTCACCAGCACTGATTTATTCAGAAGGTTCTGCAAGGAGAATGAGCCCTCCAACACTTTTGCCTGGAGGGATAAGAGGAATTTTTTTTTAAACCTCAAACATGAAGCTCTTGGGCCTTCCAAATGAAATTATCTATGTTTTTATTAACAGGGCCCCTGAGTTAAAAAGTTGGTTTTGATAAGAGAGAATAAATGAAAGAGAAAACTGCTGACATAATATTTTGGTTTCCAAACCCACTTCCACATTCTACTGTCCCTCTCAGGCCTGTACATGACTGTGGTGTCTGTACTTACACGAGAATCCCAGATAGAAAGGTGCAGTTAATCCTGCCTTATGCTGAAATTTAGCTGTAAACTTTAAGAACACAGTCATAATGACACTTTCATATGCACTGCTAGATGTTTCTGTCTTTCTAGAAGTATAGTACCGTATGATTTATAAATAACTCAGTCTTGTCTTCTCCATTCCTATGAGAGGGAAAGTAGATGTTATAATGTCCAATGGGTCTTTAGGTTTGGGAGGAAAAGATTATAAATTTCTCATTCTTCATAAACTTTAGAATTCTTCTGACATTAAGAGAAATGGGAAGGAAAGTTGAGATTCAAGCACTTTCTGGGCCAATCTGAGTGCCCAATTCCTTTCTTTGAGCACCCACCCAAACCGGAAAGCATGCTTTTAAGCTGGTGTTGGCACATACCTTTCTTGAGCAACAATCCTCCTTGAGAGTCTCATGAAAACTGTGAACTTTCCTTTTAACCACGGCCCCCAGGTTAAAAATCCCCAAGAAAAAAAGGATGTTCTCTTTGTATTAAACTTCAAGCTATGCTCTTTCATAAGTAAAGAAAAGCAGGCACATACAGATGAGTCTCAATGCATTGTAGGCTGACCCCCAGGCTGGCACTATAACCAGCAGACCTAGGTCTTTTTCTAGCTTAGTGGTTCTCAGATTTGGTGTAACTGAGAATCTCTGGAAAACAGATTAAAATGCAGATTTCCAGGTACTACCTCAAGGATTATAATGGTGAAGGTGGGGCCTAAGTATATGTATTTTTAAGCAAAACTCCCTAAAGATTTTGATGCTAGTGATCCACAGACCACATTTCAAGGAAGGCTGAATTCTAGCTGGTCATCTTGTGGTCATAGAAATTTTACAAACAAATAAATAAGTAAAAGCAAAATGTAAATACATGTGTTTTTTCCCCACTGTTCAGGATCTAAAGGAGCTGTGGTTTTCTTTTACCTCTTATTTTTTAAGGCAAAAAGTATAGTAATCTGCCTGAAATTATCAAGCCTTAAAAATCGGTGTGGTGGCTTTTCCAAAACAGGATGCCTACAAAGGATAGAAATAAAACATACGTGTTCACAGTAACACAACACCATCTAAACGGTCTATGGAATTATAGTCTCCAGGACCCCTGATAAGATTAGGGTTTCCTGACCTGTGGCTGGTTGAGCAAGGCATGTCTCTCCTATGTTTACTATCAATGCTTCCAGACGTTTACTTTGCAATATTCCCAGTCTCCTAATGTGACAATCGCAGGGAAGGTGCTTCAGGGAGGGGAAAGGAATATTAGCGGTAACTGAAGAATGTATGCCCACCACACCTTTGGCATAACTTGTATATCTTCTAGAACTTTCGTTGAGCATCAAACAGTTGTCTTGGTTCATATACTACAGAATGCTATGGAATTCTGCATTGGGTCCCCTTCTCTGGGCTCCTTTACCCACCACTTTCTCCAAAGGATGTTATAAAAGTTTTTCAGAAGCCTTTTATTTTTAACCTTGTAAAGTGCCATAAGCACTTGAGAGGAGAAAGTGCCATCCACAGACCCAAAAACACAAGTGACTGATGAAGGGGAATGAGCATCATGACCTGTGAGTCATCAAGGGCTGCATCCACTGCTAAGTGGGAATTAAATGTCTGAATTACAATGATACTCCTTGTATAATTTCTGTCTGACCAACTCTCTATCATATTAATACTGTCATAGTACCACGGAAACAGCTATTGAAACAGACACTACACACAAGCCCAGGGAAGAGACAAAATGAAGAACCTTGGTAGGTGCCGAATGTCTGGGAAAATAAAGCTACAATGGGAGGTAGCAATGTTCTAAGAGATAAGGGGCAGTGAGCATGAAAAATAATGAGGGATATGGCAAAAGCAAAGAGGCCTCTGAAACATTTCCTTGGTCACTTACACCCTTCTAGCCAGGGGCCATCAAGCCCCCTTTATTCTGACACTTGTTGACACTTTTTGCATGCATTTACCCAGAGAATCTTTAAGTTGACAGAAGAGGAAAGCCTCCAAGATTTGGAGAAGAGATATTGATTATTAATGACTCTAATCTTTGAATGAAATAATTTTGGGGAAGCAATCCTCTTTAAAGTTCTGGATACTTTCAGAAATAATTTATAATTGCCAGCAAATTGCCTTTTCCACTTGGTGAATAAAACATCCTTCTGATAGACTTCTCAAAGTTAATCCCAGAGTCCTCCCTGTCTCAAATCTGAAATGCTATTGTATGTGCGAGCATTTCACATAATGAGATATGTGTGAAACAGTATCCACGATGCACAGTTGCATAGGGTAGCACAATTTTGCAAGGTTAGATGGTTTTGAGCCCAGAAGGCCCCATAACTCAGTCTGGGGCAGCTCTGCTTTAATTTGTCAAAGTTTCTGTTATTTTAACAAAACCTGATATCTCTTGGCCTGCCCAAACCTCAGCAAAATTGAGAGCCTTTTGTTTCTCTCCCATCTCCCCTTTCAATTATCCCTCTCTACATTTCCTGACACCCTTTTATTCTTAACTGGTTTCAAGTCATCTCACAGAAGATTTTAGCTGATAAGGCAAATTTGCTCCATGGTATATGCTGAGAAGTCAAGGAAACACAAAGTGGTAACCTTATGGTGTGGTATTGGAGACACCAAGACAGAAGATAGGAGGGAAGTGGTTTGGTACAAGGTTGGCTGCTTTATCTTTGGTTCAAGGTTTCAGAGAAAAAGCAGAAAACAAAACAACAAGGTCTTGGACCTCAGGAAGCCAGCATTCTAATGGGTGGAAAGAGACGATAAACAAATAAACAAGTAAATAAATAATTGTAGATAGAGATAACTGCTGCAAAGAAAAGAAAACATGGAGATGAGGTGGAATGTTGGGTGTGGTGAAGTCTTCTGGATAAGGTTCAGGCAAATCCACTTCGAAGAGATAATGTTTTACCTGAGAATTGAATAATGAGATACAGAGGTGGAGGTATAGATATGGCAGAGGAGGTGTGCAGAGAACAACCCGGATAAATGCCCTAAGGCAGGAAAGGACTTAGTGTGTTCCCTGCATGGAAAGAAAGAAGGCCATGGAGGGAAGGAGAAGGAAAGGAAAGGAAACAACCAGGGAGAGGCAGGCAGGTGTCTTGCCGGCCACAACAAAGAGTTTCTATTTTATTTTAAGGCAGAGAAAAGCCATTGGAAAGTCTAAAGAAGGGACTGGCATAATCTGATTTTTATTTTAAAGAAAGTGCATTAACTGCTGTATGGAAAATGGATGGTCAGAGAGTAAGAATTCAAGTTTAGGGAACAGGAGATTTTGCAATAGTGGATGCTTGGCGGTGGAGGCTTGCACTAGGCTGGCAGCAGAAAACGTGGGTGAGAAGAGGGCAGAGCCAGGAGAGATTGAGGAGGCAGAGCCCTCAGCACTACCTGAGTTGGCCCCAGGAGCAAGGAAACGGAGGAATGGAGGATGACTCTGCATTTTTGACCCAATCAAGTGGGTAAATGCTGTTGCTATTAACTGTGACGAAGAGGACTGGTATTGCAGATGACTTGGGGAGAGTCAAGAGTTTTGTTTTGGGCAAGTTAAATGTGAGCTGCCTAGTGACACACAGATGGAGAAATCAGCAAGGCAGAGGGGTAGGAATGTCAAAACTCAGCGGGGTGGTCAGGGCTGAAAACATCCATTAGGAATTAATTCTGACTGTCTTTAAAGCCACAGACTGCGTGAATCTCAGAACTGAGTCACAAAGGATGCTTATAGTAAGAGGTGGGCAGAGGAGGTTTAGCTAGTGAGGTGGGAGAAAAACCAGGAAGGAGGCAGGAAAGAATCCTGGAAGCCAGCGTCAGTACAACAGTCACTTCAGATGACCAAGAAGTATGAATTTGTTAAAAATCACCTACTCAGTCACTCCTGTGGCTGTGTTCTGCTTAGGAAAATACTAAAAGGCAAGGGAGAGTCAGCTGAATGAGAGAATAATCCCTCCTTCGCCCTACCACCTTCCTGCAGACACTCCATCCCTTTCTCCTACAGTTGTAAATATCAGGAAAGAAATTCTTGTAATGCTGAAAATTTGAAGATTTCATTTGCAAGCAACAGGAGATAAGGAGCTCTAAAAAAATTCTACCTGGGGCCAAAAGCTTTTAGATACCTTCTGCCTGGGTACCTTTCCCTTTTACATTCGCTGTTCCCGGGGGAGTTAAAACATGGCTCTAACACCCAGATAAATATATGTAGTTTTTATTAGCAAGAGATAAACTTCATGTCAACCGGGGCTTCTGCTTTATTCATTACCGTTTTTGAGACTTAGCAGAAATGATAAAATTGAAATTGCCCCTGGGCATTAGATGGAGACCTTCTTTTGTCTCAAAGGCTAGGGAGCAAGATTAAAAAGAAAACCCTAAAACATGTTTTTAAACAGTTAACTTTAGTAATGTATGCAATTTTAATAGCTCTAGGACATTTCTCACTTTGAGATGGTCCCAAAGTGGTCTGAGAATGTGGGCTGCTCAATAGTTTCCAAGAGCTGCTTTTCAGCAGACGTTGTCCAGAGAAAACAGGTATCCTGGGACAGGTTTTAAAATGGGGAAGTCCTTTTGGAATGTGTGATGACATCCATTATATTAGACCCAGGAGGCCCTGGGTGGAAAAACAAATGGAGAGACTTGAGAAATTCACCACCCTAAATTTCAAAAACCAAATAATACATTTTAAAATTTGAAAGCTAAATTGTGGATGTTTTTATGAAAATCTTTATATTGTTCCAGGTAAATCCATATTTTCCTAAATAGTAGTAACATTGGGTCTAAATAAATCTGTCCCTCCTCTGAAGATGGCCTATACTGACTTAGACTGGGCACTAGAGGGAAGGGATGGGGGCAGGTGGGTGCTGGGGTGCAGGGACCCAAGGTAATTGGTGAGGCCAAGGGCTACAATGACTATTTTAAATTGAGTGCTTGTTTTTGAGCAAGCGAATAAAATTATGAAAGCCCCACTATGGTGGTATCCTGGAAAAGAAATAAGCGAAGAAAATGGGCAAAAAGCAGAAAAATATCCTAAGATTTTCAAAGGACTTTGTTAACACAACCTCACAGAGTGTTAGACCATGAAGATTTTAAAGTCGAACTTTCCTCATTGTGCAAATGAGGAAACTAAAGTATGAAAAAGTGTCACTAGCTTAAAATCACCCCAGGCCCCTCCTGCCTATTTCAGAGTTGTTTCTGTTACCTCCCTGGGAGGCCTGTATCTCTGGATTGTGGGGAGAGTCTCATTCAGCGATTTCCCTGAATTCGTTCTTGGCTTTGGGCTCTTGGGAGCGGAGGCTGTGCTCTGAACAAGATGTCAGCCGAGGGGCATTGGAAATGGCCCATGGAAACAACAGCTGGAGCCCCGGGCATTTCCCCTTAACTGAGTCAAGTCAGCCAGTCTCCGTCAATCAGAATTTGCCAGAGCTTATTTCATAGTACATTATTAAATGCCCTGATGTTTTTGTAACCAAATAAATGCATTATGAACAGGACACTTTTCCTGCAGTTCTCTACAACATCCTGGATCTGCTCTTAGAAGTGGATAAAAAGCAGTAGGGTCTCTGGTCACAAAAATGCCAATTTATGTGTGTTACAAAGCAATCTGTTACCTCATTTAATCCTCCTAGAACTTTTCCCAAGGAGAAAGGAGGGTGTAAGAACACCTTGGTCAAGAACACAGGTTTTTTGACATCTCAGTCCAATGTTTTTTCCATAACATAATTTTTCTCCTTGTCTGGTCTCCTCGATGTGTGTTGTTTAATTTTGGAAAGTGATTTGTGCATTTGGTTGGCTGGAGTGGTTGGAACCCCTTTTTTTTTCATTCATTATGGCTTTTTTTTAATTGTTATTGTGGTAAAATACACATAACATAAAATCTACAGTTTTAATCTTTTTAAGTGTACAGTTCAGTGGCATGAGCTACATGGTTAAACTTTTGAGGTAGGAGAGAACACGGAAGTGTAATCATAATTATTGTAAAAATAAAAGCTAATTACTAAGTCCTTACTAAATACCAAGCAATGTATTTCTGCAATATCTCAATAAATTCTAAAAGCAATATAATCTGCAATATCTCAATAAATTCTAAAAGCAAATCTGGCTTCAATTCTTATCCTTCTTTTACGGATGAGGAAGTGAAAGTTCAGAGAGGTTAAGTAATTTGCCCAAGGTCGCACAGCTGGCATGTGGCAGAGTCAAGTCACAAACCCAGGCAGTTGATTGATGCATTCACACTCTAATCCACCACACCTTGTTGCTTTTAATTTGGGGCCGCTGTTAAACAAAACAAAGAAGAACTGAAAGGCTCAATTCTTCTTTCTTGGCTTCTCTGTCTGATTTGAACCCTCACATGTTGATTGGCAACTTAGCAACCCAAGTGCTACCAGAATTTGAGAAGTAACCTGAGACAGGGAAAAAGGCCAAAAGTCTCTTCTTCGCCCCTGACAATCTGAAAAATGAGGATTGCTCCTTACTCCTTGAAGCCAGGAGCAGCTAACCCTGGCCCAGGGTATCCAAATGATGCTTATGCTAAAGCAAATGGTAAAGCAAATGCTTTTGCTAAAGCAAAAGCTCTCGGTTTTTTGAGAAGAGATCATGGAAAGCAGGAAACATATTTCTAAATAGGAAGTGTCTGAATTCATTTCACAATAAATGTCACTAAATGACTCAAGTAATCTAGTACATACTTTTGGGCAATAGATTGTTGTAGGAAATGTGATTATAACTTTATCCACAAAGCAGGCTGCTATGGACTGGCGGAAAGAATACACGCACACCATATAGATATGCATATACCTGTATATTTCTATATTAGCGAACTTCTGGTGTTTTAACTTGTATTGATCTGTACCCTCAGGCTTTTTAGATGGTGCAGGGGAGATACGGGGAATTAAAAACAAACTTTGAATGATTACCTCATATAAGCTACATATTTCCTCATGCCCTACTCTTTGCATACAAGTATTCATGGATGAAATATATTTATATTATTTTTGGATAAACTTTCAGCTTCTCTTAGTTTGCATTAATGACTATAGAAAATATTTCTAATGACAGAAACACAGTAGCCCCTAGAATCTCACCATTGCTCAAAAACAAGCTCTCAAGTACATGGTCTTAATGGAGAGAGAGACTTAAAAATCACCTATTAAAAGGCAGTGAACTCAAGTAAGCAATTTCAAATTATGTGCAAACTGGTCTTGAAGATGTTTTACTTTCTCTCACCTGCGGCAGAGAACACTCAGAATGACATCAAGAGGGTAGGGCGTGGCGGGAGAACCAGTACAGAAGGCAAGAAAAGAAGCCCAGGGAGCTGGGAGCCCCAGGGATATCGTGCCTGACGCTTGCATCCCCAGAGCAGCCCTGGGCTTCCAGCTGAGAGGTCCGTCCTTGTGGCCAGGCACGGGAAGAAGCAGACCCTGGGAGCAGGTGAAATTACAGAAACAAAGATTCTTGACACAGGAAACAGACTTCCAGAGCTTAGAGCAAAACAACAAATGCTTCTACTTCGAGCCACAGCCTAACCGCCCTGATGCCCCCGACGTGAAGGTCCTGTGTGGGAGATGAAGTCCCACAGTGATGTTTTGTTGTTTCTTTTTATTTTGAAATAATTTCCGATTTTCAGAAGAGTTGCAAGACAGTACAGAGCCTTCCTGTATGCCCCTTACGGAGCTTCTCCCAATGTTCACATCTTATAACCCTGGCACATTTCTCAAAACTAAGAAACTAACATTGGTGTAAGACCATCAATTAAACTACAGACTTCATCAGTTTTTTTCACTCATTTCTTTTCTTTTCCAGGACACCACCATAATGAGGCTTTCATAATTTTATTCCCTTGCTCAAAAACAAGCTCTCAATTCTAATCAAAGTAAGTATTTTTCAGTTATTTGATTGCATCTTATATTTTTAGAATCATCTGCCACTATTCACCAAGGTGTGGCCAGAGCCAAACTGGACGTGTTTGCTTTCTCTCAGTACATCCTGATCTTTCCTACATCCACAACCTCACTCACGCTGTTCGCTCTACCTGAAACATCTTCCAGGGCTCGTGGTTCTATCCTTTCTTTAAGGTTCAGGTCAAGTGCCTTCTGCTTCAAGAAAGCATTTCTAGTTCCTCAACTCAGCTATGTTCTTTCTTGCGTAAGAACCTCTGGTGCGCAGTAGTGGTACATTTCTCCTGTTGCACACTGGGAAGAGTACCATCAAATGGGACTTCAGAGCAGGGCAGGGTGGAAGGGCAAGGCCTGGGCAGCTGAGGGTCAGTAAGAAAGAAGGCTCTGACCTCGGAAGGAGGGAGCAAACAAGAATCCCTGGATGTAGGCATTGCAGTAAATTTGAAAAGAAACTTCATATTCTCATCCACTGGTAAAACCCAGTGCCTTAGAATGCTTTAGGCATAACAACATAAACTGATTCTGATACAGACTGAAATCATATAAAAACAATATAAAAAGAACAGGTTATTTCCTACCTATAATATTCTATTACTTTAACTGGAATAAAGTCTGTTTCACCTAAATTCTGTTTAGAGGAAAACCTAACTCTTTGTAAACTTTTTTGTTTTGATTTTTGTCTTTTGTCCTCCTTTCCTTACTACATTAAAGATGGTAATAAGTAATTTTGTCTTCTGTAGCCACACTTTAGGGGAAAACATATATATATCACTGGCTATAGCAATTGTTTTGTACTTTTATAATTCTATGTTCATATCTGCATAATGACAATAGAATCATGTATAGTTACAGATATGCAGTAAAAAGGATTACTAAAAAATAAAGCTTGACATATCCAGAGATGTTTTCAAAACTCAGACAATGGAAAGGAATGTATGACATGACCCCCTCACATTGAATGCAGAATACTGATTTTTTTTTCTGCAAATGAATAGATGTGATATGCTTTTTATTAGTTTTCTTATATATCTTTCAGCATTAAGTTAGCAAAGACATTTAATAAAAACTGAACAGTATAAAGTGAGATCATGTATTAGACCTAACAAGGGAAACTACACGAATTTTCTTTACATATCCTCACAAGGAATTCTGAAATAATTTGAGTTTAATAGAGATTAAAATGATATAACCTGACTATAGAGCATTTTATGAAAAAGTTTGATTTTTGGATACGACTATGCAATAGTCAAGGCTGGGGAAATTATACAAGAAGACATATGATTAACTTAAAGTGACTAAAAGGCAGACATGCAGTTTTTAAACCTTTAATTTTCTTATACACTGTAGCTGTTCTTCTTTTTAAAGGCAAAGCAAACGTTTAGAAAAATCTATTAATAAGCACTTAATACTTACCACTAGCAGTTTTTTGAAAGTCTAACACATCCTTCAATAAAAATACAAATGTGGACTAATTTCAAGTCCACTGAACAGGTATTTGCTTTTGTTTTCTGGGCTTTGTCATTTTAGGAAGACAGACTGGATGTGACTTCAAAAATAATTGTATAGAAAAATGTTTATCTTATTTGCAAACAGATATTTTGTAAGTTTACAAATAAACAGTACAAATTCTTCTCTTATATAACACTGAGAAGGTTTTTTTTTTTTTAACTGTTTCATCTTTTCTTTCTTTATTGTTTTTTTCTACATCATCCAATGGGATTTACTTAGAAAATGATTCCTATCCCAAAGAAAATATTTAGGCAGATTTATTCATATCCTTGGTTTAATAGGGATAGAAGCAGCCTAAGCATATTTAATTGCAGAAAGGAAATATATCCACTGTTCCTCTTACATATTAACAAGTGCTTTTTATTCCAAAAAGCTCAAAACATTCTATATCTTTAAGAATTTAAACACTCTCAAAACAGCAGCTTCTAGAGAGGGGCACAGGAGCATTTTAATTGCAAACAACAAAATATGATGGTAGTTTCAAGCAACTAGAAAGGCACGGTAAGTGCTTACAAGAACTCACACTAAGGACTAGTATCCTTGATGGCTCTCGCTGGCACTGCAGTGCTCACCCTGGGACTGAATGGGTCCACCCAGCACCAGCACACATCAGAAAACTTTTTGACAGGGCTGTGCAAATCTTCTGGATTTGTTTACAGTGAGTCTTTCAGGGGCAAGTCAGAACTTTCTACAGGATCCCCAACAGCAGCAATCCTTGTTTCACTTTCCACATCAAAGCAGATCTCCAAATCTTGTTACTGATGACCCACTTGATCAAGCAAAATTTTTGACAACCAAAGTCCCAATACAGTCAAATAATTAGGGGCATCCTTGTGAGTTTCTTGAAAGGGGATCTGGCCTGCAGTGGATCACTTTTCTCTGGTTTCTGCTTGCTCTCTTCCATTTCCTCTTCCCTTTCTTTGGGACACTCTGACCCTGACTTTTATTTTAAATTTTTGAATTTTTTTTTTTTTTAAGAAAATAGGCTTTGGACTGATTCTCAAAAAAGCTGCACCTGCATATGTAAAGGGCCCGTTAACACCAGGAAAGGAAAGTGACTTGGGACTGACTCAAGGCAGGGAACTACCCACTGAATCATCGCTGACACCTCCAGGGTTTCTTTGGAGGTCTCCCATAAGAACATCGACTTAGCCCAGCCCTGTTCAGCTTATGAGAGCTTAGCGGAAGGTGGTATGACCGCCAGCCATATTACTCATTGGGGATATTGAGTCATATACATTTATAAGGGGTGGGCACAGAACATTAAATATCCCTAAGCTGTTTTGTAGCTTGAATGATGCTGCCGAGCCACAGAGTGATGGAGCTCAATTTCTAATTTTGGGTATAACACACCAATTTCATCTTCACAACGTGCGTTTCTTGTTTATTACCTAAACTTTCGGCAACTGCCCCTTGTAACAACATTCATACATTTCCAAATAAGAATGTTTACTATTTTTTGAGAGATGGAAATGAAAAAAGACAGCAAAAAGTAGATTTCCTTAGTGAGTTTAGACCATTTGATCCATCATGGGTGGAATGGCCTTTGTATGGGATTTTGTATATGTTTAAGCTGTAAGAAACACACTTTATTATTCCTTGTGTTTTAGACTCGCCTCTTAATTCTACTTAGGCAAGGTAACCTCAGAAGTGAGATCGTGACCACAGTAACATGCACGAGATTCTACCAAACACTTCTGTCTTGCTTTCCATTCAGGCTGAATGCAATCTGAATAATGGCTTTGCAAGGAGAGGAATAAATCTTTGATCTGTTCTCTCAACCACTATTTGCCGAGACTTATCGGTTCAAGTCATTTCCCCCCCATAACCTTCCCAAATTCCTCTTTCTTACCAAAAGAAAAAAATAATTGGTAGAGCTTGCTTCTCTATTTTTTCCCCTACCTTCTTTATAAAGTTTCTAAATACATTCTTTCAAGTTTCATTTAAACTGGGGCATTTGGTAAGTTGATAGTTATAGCATGCTCACAGCTGTGGGAAAACTGACATAAAAAATAACCAGCTCAGAAAAACGGCCCATGCACAACATCTTTGAGTTTTTATGTTTTATTAGCAATTTGGACTCATTACTGTTTGGGGGAGGAAGGAAGGGAGGTAGATGTTTCTGCAAGTTGTTTCTTTAATGTATTAAGCAGAGTTTTCCAATCAGGTTTAATGTGACTCTGCCCGATTCTTTTAGCTGGGCTCCGGGAGATCCAGGAAATGTTGACCATTGGCCCCCATTCTCCTCCATCCCACTACCCCCTCCCATACCTCCTCACTCCTCCCCCGTTTTCCTTCACTGAAATTCATTATCCAGCAGCAGAGGTCAAGCTGAGTATTTCATGAAGCTTCCATAGAAAAATGAGATAACCTCCTTATCTCAACACAATATGCTCTCTGATCTTTCCCAGCTTTTGTCTTTTTCTTAGTCTTTTGGGCAAAGGCAAGATTACCACTTGCAGCTACTGCAGTGTCACTATAGTTTTGAATTATGACAGCCAGAAAGAGCTGGGTAATATTTAATAGCTTGAGATCACAGACTTCCCTGACACACTACTTAGCCAGGTCTGTCTTTCTTTCAGAACTCTCATTATTTGTACATGTTCTATGACTTCTGGGGAGAATATACTGTCTCTAAAACTCTCTTTTCCTTTCCTTTTTGCTCTTTCATGATATTACTCGCACCCACCCACCCACCTGAAAGGGCTGTCCATTTTGTTATGAAAAGCATTAATGGAGACTAAAAGAGTTCTGTTCCTAATCTTTTATGCCTCTTGGTGAATCTTTGGAATATAAAAACAAACTGTGTGCTGAAATAGCCTTCTGTGGCAAGCCTCAGGAAAATCACCAATTATCACATTTGAGAAAATGTTAAATACACAGGCATCATGTCTTCCAACTCAATTGCTACTTTTTCCCTAGGAACACAGGAAGGAGGACGATGGAAAAATGGCAGGCACAGAGGAATCAGAAGAATGAAACAGGAAAATTAATTTCTTTAAACCCTCACCCTCAGAGGGAGGAATGAAGGAAGGGAGAGAAGAAGGGAGGAGAGCAAAAAGGGAGGGAAGGAAGAAAGGAAGGAAAAGAACAACTGGTAGTATTTTTCATCTTTCCACAGACAAAAACTATTTCAAAAGTCCTATAAGCAGTTGAACCAGAAAAATATTTGGAATCTGAAATATCAAATCGTACTTGAAGGGTTGAATTAGCTCAGTGCTCCTTGATTTGATACACAGGTGGGAGAAAAAACGTTAATTCCACCTCTACCTACAAAATGACTGATTCAGCTTGTTTCTCATGACTAGGTTGACAGCTCTCAGAAGAAAAGATATTAGAAGGTAAGTAAACAGAAAAGTCCTGTATGATGGGTTTCTAGGGCAGTACAGCTCTTAATTGAGGCCCCGGGACTGGCAGCATGGGCATCACCTGGGAACCTGTTAGAAATGCAAATTCTTGGGCCTCACTCCTGACCTGCAAATCAGACTCTCTGAGGATGGAGCCCAGGAATCTGTGTAATTGCTTTCTAGGTAATTTTTCTGAAGGCTGAATTTGAGAAGCACTGTAAACACTCTGCCCCCAAAAGATTTTAGCTTGCACTTGGGAAGGAATAGTAATTATCAAGCCCTCATTCAATGCAATAGCAGTAGTACTAAAGCACCAGAAAGAATACAAGACAAGGTGTAGAAGAACACATTTATTATGAGCAAATGAGAGAAGAGGGTAGAATAAATGAACACACACATACACACACACACCCATAAACAGAGAAGATTAGAATCGTTACATTCCCAGAAGAAAAATAAATACCCAAATAAACAGAGGAAGAAATCAAATCACCATATGAGAACAGGCTTTCAGTCTCTGATACCTCGGTCTAGAAACCAGAGATGGTTTCAACTGGAAAATATAAAAATGGAATCTTAAACCAGAGATTTATGGTCCCATCTTGCCTTAGAAACTCCCTTAGGTTTCACACACAAGGGGAGAGACATTCCTCCAGGTAATATCATATCCATGATATTGACACACATAGAAGTAGATTTTAGTAATAGGGGAAATTGTGAGCTTTCAATTATACCGATGCCCTCACATATATCTTCCTCCAAAGGAGTCGAGAGTTTTAAATAGTAAACCTGATAATTAAGCAAAATGGGCAGACGATGGCTAACTCGTAAACCAAATACTCTCTCGCCCCTTCATCATTCTCCTTGAGAGAAACAGAGACAGAACTTGTCCAGAAGGTTCCAGATAAGCTTCCTCACACCTCAGCTCATCAGGGATGTTGTGTAAGGGTGTTGTGTTTGTGGGTGGGTGTTGTGTGTGTCTGTGTGTGTGGAGGGGTCATCATTTGCAGGTAAGTGCTTAAATCAAACTTCAGAGCAAGATGACAAGTCAGCTTTACGGTTTGGCCCCCAAAGACTCACTGTGGGGAGCAAAAATCAACAACCCTGCGCTGCACGGGTTTCAGCGGGCCAAGTTTAACCACCACCATTTCCTGCCGAGGCAAGCACGAAAGCACACTTAACCCACATCATGTTTGCAACTCCTCTCAGTGGCATAAAACCCTGAGCTGTGGTGAAGCCACCTGGTGAAGTCACTGACCATTAGAGCTTTTAGGTACTCAGGAGTTCTCTGCCTCATAAAAGCCCAGGCCCCTTGAATATCTTGTCCAAACCACCTTAGGTTTTTTTCTCACCTTTTCAATCAAGGTTGGTGGCTGACTTGGAGCAATAAGGCACAGTTTCAACTCACCAGACCGTCAGAGGAATGACCTGGTTTTTCTTCTACTTGCTCCCTTTTGTTTTCTCATAGTGATTTTCCTAGTTCTCTAGATGATCAAGTCTGTGCAGCTGGAAGAGCAGCATATTTTCCTGCTGTTCACTAAGGGGCAACCACGTTGTCCCCAGGGCCTGGCATGCACAGACCTAATGTGAAATGCACTCAGAGGAAACAGATCCAAACAAAGAACTGTGTTTCCCTGTTACATGATGTTTCTGCCCAAGTACAGCATGTCAGTTTCCTTCACAGCTGGCGTGTTTGCATATTGTGACAGGAAAAGCAGTGGTCATTGATAATGTTTACAATTTGTCTGCAACTTTCGTATTAAATCCTCATTATCTTCCCCTTAAAAATAATGCATTAGATTTCAAACTTTGTGTAAGTGCGAGGGAAAGGTAGTGAGCCAAACAGCATCCCCACTACAAGGACAGGTGAATGAGTGTGCCTTAAAGCTAGAAAGAGTCAGAGTGAACTTGAAAAATCAATCAACTGTTGCTTACTTAAAAGAAAAATAAAATTCATAAAATACCAGAGTTTTAATGAATTCTGTGACTGTTTCAATAAAGACAGGGATTTTTTTTAATGAAGTTTAGTCTCTCTATACCTTGCGAATAATTCATGCTGGCAGATATGCAAATAGCCAAGAGAAAAGAGATAATGAGTTGAGAAAATTTTGCTTTCATGCAGAAAGAGGGGAAAGCAGTTACCAATGACATGAAGACTGGGTTCCATGGAAGCCAAGGAGTGGGGAGAAGAAAGAGAGAATACTTATGGGAAAATCCTTCTCCTCATTCAGTACATCAATTCAAGAAACACTGAGCATCCAGCAAAAGTAGTACACATAAGTCATAAACAATTATGATATAATAAATGCTATGGGGGCATAGTGTGATGTGTCAGGGGAAGGGCTACGGGGAATGGGAGTTGAGGAGGAAGGAGGCAATTAAAGAAGGCTTTACTAAGGAGGCAACACCTGAACTGGGGTTTGGAAGCCCAGGAGAAAAATACCAGAAGCAGGAGACAATAAGATCCCGGAAGAAAGGGCCATGTTTTCATCCCACTCCCCCACCACACCCACCTCTCCACAGGTTCAGCCTAAAGCAAAAACTCAGTTGGTGCTCAGAGAATGAGTGTTGAAAGGCATTCAGACAGAGAAAACAGCATTGAAGAAGACAAGGAGTTGCCAAAGTGGTTGGCATGTTCAAGGCCTGGCGAGCAATGAAGAATGTCTAAAGGCAAGGTTTGTGGGGAGAGAAGGGGGGGAAAAATGAGCTGAGGTCAGACTGTGAAGAAGCTTTGTAGGCAGTGCCGAGGAGGATGGCTTTTTCCTCTGGAATCCAGCACTTCCCAGAGTGTGTTGTGGGGACATAAATTCCACAGAATATTAACTTAAGAATAAGAATAGGAAGAAGAAGGGGAGGGAAGAGAAGAGGAGGAGACACTATTCCATATGTAAGTAAGTTTAGGAAACATTAGGTTAAACAAAGTTATCCAGCAATTTTACTACGAGATTTCTCAATTTTAATAAAATAATACTTTATCTCCAAGTCAGTGTGGGCAGTGTGTAGAGAACTTATATCCATTTATAATTAAGCATTTGTTTGAGTGATTATTTATCCCTACTGCCCCAACTCCAAGAGAGCAAGGCCTACCTCTGTTTTTGCTCACCATTATATCTCATGTGAATAACAGAATGTCTAACACATAGTAGGTATTCAAAAAATTGTTGAATGAATAAATGATAGTCTGGCTGGGTATAGAATTCTAGGTTCAAAATCATTTTCACTCTGTTTTTCTTTGAGGACAATTATTCTTTGTTTTCTAGTAACTAGTGTTGCTGATGAGAAGTTTGAAGCCGTTCTAAATCCTGTTCTTTTATTGGTAACCAGAGCATGTTTTCCTTCCTCTAAAAACTTATAAAATTTTCTCTCTATTTTTATAGATAAGCTATAAGCCATAATAGCCATGTTCTTCTATGCATAGCACATTTTTGGCATTATCATAAGGACAAAAATAACTATTGACAGAGGAGAAGGGAGAGCCCCAGTAATCTCAATTCATTTGAATCCAGTTCTTTAACAAATTTTGTCCCAAGGCCACTCTTGCTCTTTGGAATTGCTGACTTAAAATTTGGAGCATGGCTGAGGGACCTTGGGCAGCAGTTTCCTCTACATTTTCTCCTCTGTTCTGATCATATCTTCTAGAAAATCCTCAAAATTTCTGATCCAATAACAGTACCCTTTGTCATTTCCCAGTACTGTTTTAGTTTTATTCATATATACATATGTTTTTTTCTTATTTCAAGGGGAGGTATGTATATATGCCCTTGGTTTGCCGTCTTGAACCACTGTATAGTATTTGTATTTCATTTTTGTATTTTTAAACTCATCACTTATTAGAGATATCAAAATCATACTGATTTTTAATTCAATTTAATCTAATCCATATTGAAATAGATTTCTTGTGTAAATTAGGAAGCAGCTTAAAAACTAAAAAGAATTGCAAAATATATTGTCACAAAATGATATGTATTTATATAATTCAGTTTCCAGCTCCTTCTGCCAAAGGATACCATGAGGATTAACAAAATGTTGGTCAAAGGCTTTAGGCTCTTTTCGTGCAGGACATATCTGGCTGTAGGACAGTGTCAGAGCATACTGAAAGAGGAATAATAAAGCTTCTAAAATGGGTTTAGGAAGAGTGTCCTGCAGCTGACACCTTAAACTTCCTCCTCAGTGGAAAAAGTGCCTTGTTGCCTCTTGTTAGAGCCTGTTTTGCCCTCCTTTGCTTAAAATATCCAACATCCTATCAGGGATTTAACTCTGAACACCATTTCCATCTCCTAAAGTGCCACAGGAACCGATTCCAGCTGCTGAGGGGACTTTCCAGATACTAAATAATCGCCTGCAAAGGCTTTACTCATGCGTGCCTAATAAACAGGAAAAATCCCATCCGCCCAGTACACTTATTGAGTAGATTGTTTAAAACATTGACTCTTCTGTACATTTATGAAAGGAATGAGTCGGTAGCTCAGTGTTCCGAGGCAGAGGACCAAATAAAATGTTCACTCATTTTGGAGATCTTACAACACGAAGACTTATAAATTATGACATGTATATCATATTTAGTGCATATTTAGACCTAAAGGTTAGAGACCTAGCTAAAAGAGGGACTATTGAGAAAGCATTCATTTATTGCAAACAGTCTATAGCATTTCTTTGTGCTGTTTTTTTCCCTACAATAGGAGGCTGCTATCTCTACCCATGTTTGTCTCCAGTTGTGCAGCAGCTGTCAGCCTTTTTCTTATCCCCCTCCCCAAACTAGAGACTCAACATGGCCTTCCCATCACCCCTTGCTTTAATCAGTTCAGAGTCTGAGAAAGCCAGGCTGTATCCTCCTGGGAATGCCACAAACTGCTGGTGGGCCACTTGGCCAGACCTCAGCGAGCTGTCTATTTGATAGTGTCTCTCACGTTTCTGTGTGCATGAGTGCAGACGTGCTTTATTCAAGGATGCCTGAGCTCCCCAGTGCAGCTGCAAGGACTGACTTCTCTTGCAATGAAGATAATTGCTGTATGCACAGAACAGAAACTCTTGCCTCCTCCACCAGTGTTAAGCATCTCTAGCCTGTGTGAAACTCCAAATAAAAGTCAGTCTAACAAGAGAAGCCTTTAAAATGAAACAAACACTCAAATCAGTTCATGGGCAGAGGTAGAGAGGAGCTACTGTTTTGATCATCATTCTGTTTCTTTCTGGGTTCACACAACCACAGAGTTGGTCATGAAATGAATTTTACTCCTTGACTTTGGAAATTTTATCCTCATTCTTTGGAAAACAAAAGTCTGGGCATGCACAGGAAAAATGGCTCCAAAAAGCAATTAAAAACTTATCCTATCATTTGTCTGGAGCCATAATTATCCCTGGTGTGCAAGCCATGCTCCACCCTTATCAATGCATTTATTTATATTGCATGCCCTGCATTAAGGAGGACAAAGGTGTGGAGTGAGTGATGCTCACAGTCACTAACATATTGTTTATGCAAAAGTAACCTAAGATAGACTATAATGTGCCTGCTCAGTGAGCAGACAAGAAATGGAACCAGCAGTTCATCATTTTGTTTAATCAGTGTTCTCTGTGTGCAAACAAAGAGATTTATACACACAATAAAGCAATAAAAACATCCTTCAGAATATTTCTATGAATGGGTTTATGATTGCACTCTAATGAGCCATGCCGGCATACATCTAAGCAGCTGGCTTAGGATAGCTGATTGGTTCCACTACTTTACAAAGGAGACACAATGACTAGAATAGACAGCTTTGGAGAATTTTTTTTTTTAAGTGTAGGCAAGGGGTGGGGTGGGGGTGGGTGATGAGGAGTAGAATTGCGGAGACAGAGGGGACTAAGGATCAACTCAGCTCTAACGCCTCTAGAGAGAGTTGTCAAAGCAGGCTCTGGCATAGTTCCGAATGCCTCCTGACCTGACAGGTTATGTTTGGAAACCAATTGTCCAGAAACATCTTCTTGGAACTTTGAATTGGTCACCTACTTCTCCAATTCGTGGCATGAAATATTTTTTACAACTACATCCACCATACACTTAAGACCTTCCATAGGTAGGCCGGTGTGGGTAATGGGGTTGGTCCCTTACAGAGGTGTTTTCAGAAGGGACTATGTGTGCTTGGGATCATGGCTGCATGGAAACATATTTCATGCATCCCATGATTCAAAATTCTCTAGAAAAGCTCTTTATCTCCTACTTTTCTTCCCTCCATAATAGTCTCATGTGTTGTCCCATGAGTTGGCTGTCTTGCAATATTTTCCAAAAAAAAAGAGGATACTGAAAAAGGAGTTAAAATCTTTTTATATGCAAATGTACAAGGTCAAAATATTGGTTTGTTATAATCAAGGAGGAATGCATTATAGATAAAGTACCCTGGAACAAAATGGCATAAACCCCAGGATGAATGAAAGGGCTGACGGAGTAGAGATGTACTTTCTTAGAAAGGTCTTCCTGGTTCATTCACTTGTTGGCCCCTTCTTCCAGGGAGAGAAGGTCAGGAGCTTGCACTGACAACCTTTGAAGGTATTCATGGTGCAAGTCCCAATCAGCCTTGTTAGGATGTTGGTATTCTCCATTTTACACTTTGGATCCAGAGTTTGGATCATTTATACAGCATGCTTCTGTGAAAATCATCTGATTTTAACACAGACTATTGCCTTTCTTACAGCAAAGAAAGAAGTTATTAGGTGCAAATAAATGAGTAATATCTTTTTAGTTGTTCATAAGAATGTTACACTCAATGCTATCACTCCAGAGCCTAAACCATGTTACCGTATTGACCCCGAGAATGAGGAATGATATGCCGATGTGGGCACACTGATTTTTTTTTTTTGCTGAGGAAGATTCACCCTGAGCTAACATCTGTTACCAATCTTCCTCTTGTATGTGAGCCGCCACCACAGCATGGGCACTGACAGATGAGTGGTGTAGGTCCACGGCCAGGAACCGAACCTCGGCCACTGAAGCAGAGCGTGCCAAACTTAACTACTAGGGCACCGGGGCTGGCCCTGATTTTTTTTAGGTAGAATGAGTATCTCAATAAAACTCTCTTCTATCCTCATCCTCAAAAAATATTTTCTTTATTGTTTTTATATTTAGCTGAACTAACTTAAAAAAGATAAATTTATGTCCAGTTAGAGTCCAGTTTTTTCAATACTGACTTACTGGTTACTGTTATGAGTAATTGTGATGATATTGTCATGTGACCAACCCACAGAGGGGCACAGCTGGGCTGAATTTTAGTACCCAAATATATCTCCATTTTTTTCTGTCTTAATCAATAGAAATATTATTCAATAGGCTCAATTTCCTACATTTAAAAAATGTTTTAGAATACAGTCATGCACCACATAACAATGTTTCAGTCAACGACGGACTGCATGTGCAATGGTGGTCCCATAAGATTAGTTCCATATAGCCTAGATGTGTGGTGGGCTAGATTGTCTAGGTTTGCATAAGTACACTGTATGACTCGCACAACGACAAAATCACCTGATGCATTTCTCACAACGTATCCCCGTCGTTAAGTGTCGCATGACTGTATGTTAATGAACTGTTGGCTTTGATGGGGATTAATTAAACCTTGGCTGTTATTTCTGTTATGGTCTTCACACAAAGCTCAGTTGGCTGAGGACATTTCGACTTCCCCAAACTGCATGGTTGTATAAAACAAAGACACAAGCAAAAACTCCTATTCATTCATTTGTAAATATGACACTATTATGAAAGCTAAATTCACACATATCACGACTAATAGAAATATTTAAAATTTTTTTTATTTAAAGACTTTTGGTGTAACTTTTCAGAGAGGCAAAAGTTTAAAGGGTAATACAATAAAAACCTAAGTACCCACCGCTCAAACTAAGAAATGAAATGCTACAGATAGGATTGGATTTTTCACCTTTAACCTCCTCCTGGGCCCTGGTTACTCCTGTCCTCCAGCTACAGAGGTCACGGGGTCTTAAATTTGGTGACTATCATTCCTATGCCTACCTTTCTACTTTTACGAGATACGTGTGTACTTTTGAACCTCTCACTTTTCAGCCAGGATGCCTAGTTGAAATTCACTGTGATGCTTGGTTAAGTGGGAGATATTAAAAGACAATAATTCTTTAGTTTGAAAGAATATTGCCTATACATCATCCTGTATCTCCAAATCATTTGCAATTTTATCACTGGTGACCCCCTTCTCCAAACGTACAAAATGAAGTACAGCAAAGGCAAATGAATGATCCAGGGTCCCACGACATCTCAGCAGCAGCATGAAGAAGAAAACACGGCAAGGAGGGCTCCCACCCACGCCTCCCGCTAGACTACGATGCTGTTGTGCTCTCGGGCTTCATTATATATTTATAAGCCCTCCACAATATGTAATAAATCATTATGTATTGATTTAAACAGGCCATTTGCAAGCCTCAAAGTGCTTTACTGTATTACATACATAAAGGAATCAAATCACTTCGCCAGCCACTGACAGGCAAGCGGCAGTTAGAAGCCCCGGCTACTAGAGGGGTGTCAGCAAAACTCCACAGCAAGCTGAGAACTAGAAGAGAAGTGAGTGGCATCAACTCCTGTAAGCAGCCAGCCTCGGCTAATTGCTGAGGGAATATGTGCTATAGTATATCTTCGATTTTTAACTGTTTGGATAGAGAGAGAATCTTTTATTTGTATAAATCGGTGTTTTCATTAGAGGTCTGTTGTGTCTGAAATTTCACAGGGGTAATGTATATTGGCTCCTGAAAATGAAAGACAGCTTTAAACAATGCAGTAAAGGCAAGTAAGTGGGAAAAATCCACACGGTCCTATAGGCAGCCTCAAGTGACAGGCACCTGTCAGTTTCATTAAAATGCCTTTGGAACCAAAAGAAATTCAAATGATCAGGGCTTGAGATTCTAAAACTCATTCCAAAGGCTCAGGAGTGCTAAAGCTTGTTGCACCAGCTTTGTGAAAGCCAACTGGTAAACATTCAGGAATCCTGTGAGTGGTTCTTAAGCTGTTGGTGAGTTGAAATGGACCGTGGTAGGAGCACGGAAATCAGTAAACCCTACAAATCAGGACTCTCCCCTTCAGGAAACTGGTTTGCCAGCACAGCACTGCTTCTACACATCCTTTGGGTGGTGGAGTTTGCACTTGAACCTAATTTTTACTGGATTCTGAAAAGAGTCTTTGAACAGCCTATGGATTCATTCACAGATAGTTGTTATGGAAAAATATCTTTTACCGTCCTGGCAAATAATGTGAGGTGATGTCTATCATGTTCTCCTGGATGAGTGGAAAACTCATATTTTCCCAAAGTGTAAATCAGGAAATGGCTATCATGGAAATAGCTACTTCTAAAGAAATAAAATAAATGTATAATGAATGTTTTCACCCACATTCAGTCAAGCTCAATAAAACACTACTTGCCTTCATGCTGGAAATCTGAAAGGGCATGCCATGTCAACACACTGACAAGTTACAGAATTACTTCTGTTCCTAAGAAAATCACTGGCACCTCAAAATCCCATCAACCCAAAGTGCCTCAAAGGGAAAAATGGCATGCATTCATAGACGTTTAGTGAAAATGCCCGGTTCTACTTTTTAAATGGTAACTCAATTATTTATGGATGGCTCTTCTAGAATAAAAGTTACTGTTTAAAGTGGTACCTTCACATCTTTTGATTAAAAGAAATATTTTCTATTCGATGTTAACATTTTGAATGGAAATTATCCAAGGTAATTACTCCAACTTCCTGCCAAATCAAACACATTGGGTTACTTATTTTTTTAATTTTATTTTCTTCCTAGTTTTAGTTCCTTCCTAATTTTTGTTTCACCTATGACTGAGGCTACAGGGCTCAATGTTGCACCAAGTCTCAGTGAAAAAGATTTTCACAGATAGAAGAAACAAGATTGAATCTGGAACATCCATCACCACATTTTTCTCTTTTTGGGCATGTGTGCAAAGGCAGCTGGATGCCAATCATCTTTTATTGAAACATATTTTCCCTGTACTTACATGAGAGCCTGCAAAGAAACTATATATTTGAGTAGCATCATTAGGAATCCATTATGATCATCCCATTAGCTAGGGGCACCTAAACCTAAGAGAGTTCATTTCCAGCTGGATGCATGTGTGGGGATAGTTACGTAATGACAGTGTTTTGGGTATCTAATCTGTGTGCAAAGCACCTTGCATGCATTCTCTCTAACCCTAACAACATTACTGCAAGATATTGTTGTTCCCATTTTATAGATGGGGAAACTAAGGCTCAAAGAAAGTAGAGGGACCATACAGAAAGTATAGAAGACAGAATTCAGACCTGCTCTAGTGAGCCTTTTTCCACTATACCACTATCTTAACCAGATCACAGAATAATATTCTCCCTGCTATATCTGCTTCCTATAAATAGTAGTGTTTCTAACATTTATAAAATTAGAACCATTAAGAGTTTAGGTTACTAGAAAAATTTCTCTAAAACCATAACATGAAAACATTTCCATTATACTTTAAAGCAATTTGAAAATGGGAGCTTTCACATTAGGAGTGAAGTTATGAATTATAAAATGCTGTCCTGTTATTCTAACTGTAATAATTACTATTGAGATAAGAAAGGTTTTTATTTAAAATATTAGATGTGAGAAATTAAGGTAAAATTTGAAGTATGGTTCACTATAAGTTTACTTTTAAGATAAACTTGTTTATTAATTATTTTGGGAGCAAGAGTTTACTCCATGGCCAAAGTACACAATTTGGTTATTTTTACCAATTTGCATAATAATAATGTCAATGTCGTTCACTTTTCGCTATAAAAAGCAAGTAGATCAAATGCTATTTATCCTGTTTTACCGATGAGGAACGGGGGTTCAGACAGGTATAAATTAGCAGAGTCAGAATTGGAGTTCAGCTCTTATGATTTCCATCTAGTGCTTTCTCCGCCATGCCACGCACAATGGTGAATGTATAAAAGTTTGAAATAGCGAAAGCACAAGAGACAGGTGGAGCACTTCTGATAAAAGAATAACAAATTCTAGCTCAAAATCTAACCTGCACAGTTCATAATGCAAACAGCATCTTGAATAGGTAAGTTTTGATGAGAGTAAAGAAAGTTAGGCAAAATGTTAGGTCTGACACAGGTTGGTAACCAGCGCCTGTTGGATAAAAGAGGACCAGAAAGAGTTGAAACAGTAATAGAAAGGCCCAAAAGTCTTCTGAAACCAGTGTTTCAAGTTCATTTGGGTCTTGTTCTATATGTTGCTACACACGTGTTGCGACGACATTAATAAGGCCTCTCATGAGGTCACTGTCGAATGTATTCACTGAGAAATACTCCTTCTCTCCATTTGCCCCTTCCCCTAAGAATGCAGTTCCAGTCTTTTGTGTTATTTTTAGCAGAGTCTCCACCCCATTCTAGAAAGACAGCAACAGTAGTGTTCTTCTAAATCAGCCTCCAGTCACTACTGTGATTTTCAATAAAATTTACCTGGCCCATGCTAAAGTGTATTTGTTAAAACAGATATTTGTTTTACAGGTTAATTTGCCAGAAGGTGTAAACCTGCTTTTCCTACTAATTGAAAAAAAAAAAAAAACAGTAAAAGCAAAATCATGTCCTCCAGCGATGAGCTGTCTTTATAATCCCATTCTCGCTTTTATCACCACTGCCAACTCTGGATTGTTGCCACGACTGAAAATAACCTGTAAAAGGGGTTTTGTTCCCATTCTGCATGGTAATTTGCTTTTCTAGGCCACAGAATCTTGCCATCTTTATGTGAACCAAGTAAACACATCAGAAAACTTCAGTTCAATATGCCAACATCCAATAATCAAAGATGATTAAAATCACCATTTGTTTTCTCTTTAAAAAAAGATAACTGAATTTGAGATCTAAAGAGCCATCTGCTACCAAAGGTGTTTACCGATAATACATACTTAGTTTGGATATTCTTTTTCTTTGTTGTTAAGAAATATGTGTTCCAGAAATTTCAGATTTATTTTGTATTATTGAATGACATAACCTTTCATAATTTGTTTCCTACTAATCTTAACATTAATTTCCTATGGAAAAAATATGCTAGGCTAATTCTTTAGAGCATGGTGTTCTGATGTTTTAGTGTTCTACTTGAAGGATTTGACACTACCTGGATCTACAGGATTGAAACAGCATAATTGTGGCCTGGCAGAAGCAGTCAGGTCAAGCAGCTAAATGATGTGTAAATGGAAATGGCCACACAATTGATTTGACCAAGGCAATCAATACTGCTGATGAAGACAGCAAAAAACGAACAGATCAGCTGGGCTATGGTCCCACTCAGTGGCTCCAAGTACAGTAGATATAATTTACAAAGAATGTGTATGACAGAAAACCTTGCTCCAGAGAATCTAGATTTCTAGGTGTATGTGAAATGCGCAAGTCAGCACCTGGCTCAGAGCAGGTATTTAGCAAATGTTAATTTTTCCACTTTATTCTGGTCATGGAATTTTTCAAGTATTTAATTGGATTATGCATTTTCAGTATCAAGTACAATCACCATAAGCAGATATTGGAGACTATTGGTATATACACAACTCAGCTGGTGGAAGCAGGTGTAAATGGGAGCCAAAGAAAGTTACTGGCTTTGCACGTTTTGTGGGACATGGCCATCCGCCAGCATGTTATAAAAGGGAATGGTTAGACGGCTTTTGATTGCGAGAGCATCTTCTGTTACCATTTACTGTTCTCGATATTGTCCTAAGTGTTTTCTAGTAGTTAGCTGGCTAATTAGCTCATTATTTCAGGACTATTATAATTCTGATATTTCACATGCTAGAATAATGAAAAGTAAGTAATTTGTTCTAAAACACCACCCTCTATCTGTCCATCTATCTATACTTCTATTTATTTATCTATATACTCATTCATTCTTTCATTCATTTAGTCATTCATTCATCAAATAACTTTTGATTACTTTCTATTTGTAAGGCACTACAGAAGATATAAGAGATAATAAGACCTGGTCTATTCCTTAAAAAGATTACAGTTTAGTGGGGAGATGGTAAAAACAAAGTCTCAAATGAAAAGGCAAAACTATCTTTTCTGATCCTGAGTCAAATACATTCCAAGTGGGTTGAATACTCTCTAGTGGCCTGGAGGATGACCCACACTTTGTGCCATCTCCTAGGTCAGGGGCTGGCAACCTTTTTCTGGAAAGTGCCATCTTTGCCAGCCATATGGCCATAAGGTCTCTATTGCAGCTCCTCTACTCTGCAGCCACAGATAATTGTCAATGAATGGGTGTGGCTGTACTCCAGTAAAACTTGATTTGCAGACACTGAAGTTTCAACTTCATCTAAGTTTTACATGTCATGAAATATCATTCTTCTTTTGATTTTTCCAGTCATTTGAAAGTATAAAAACTATTCTTAGCTCATGAGCCATAAAAACAGATGGTAGGCTGAATTTGGCCCAGGAGTTTTGTAGTTTACCAACCCTTATCCTCGGTTGAAGGAAGGTGTTTTGGTGGCTTCCTTTCTCTGGAAAATCTCGCTGGTGGCCAGGAATCACAGGAATTTCAACTGCCTGCTTTATATATAGTTCATCTTTGGCCACATACGTGAAGTCACCCTTATAATCCATGCCTTCCAGGGAAAGCACTGTGGGTTTTCTGCACATCTACTGAAAACCAGTCCCTTTCTCTCTGGTGGATGCAATTGCCTGCACACCACTGAACATTCAGTAGTGTTCTACTTAGACTCTCAAAGCACCAATGCTTTATTGGTATGTCAAAAATATCATAGGTATAGCTTTAATTAGAAAGAGAACAAAAGAAGAGAAACTTCAGAAAAGCATAGGCTGCTGCTGCTTTTTTTTTTTTTAAAGAAAAGCATCCTTAAGTATATTATGGAAACACACAGTAATATTTTAATAACTCTTGATAACCAAATATTTAATAGCACTGTTTCAAAGCTTTCCTCTTATTACTCTTCTTATACCTCAAGAGGTTCAGCTTTGAGGGCAACGTGGCTTGTTCATTGTCCTCATACAGTGTTCTTGTTTGTGAATGTGGTCAGACACTCCTTTTGTAAGGTCACAGCCCATCGTCCTTCTATTTCCTCTTCAAATGAAATACTATCAAGAGAAATCACATCTTTGGGTGCTAGTCTGTGGTCCTTTCTCAACATAAATTCTTTGCAATCTTGATTATCTTTTATTTTACCACTGAGAATGGCAGTCTCTATATCCTTCCAGCCTCTCTCACCAGGTATAAAGCTAATTATCTCATATTCAACGTATTTTATGTTAAAAATAACAAACTTCAAACCTGCTATAGGAATCTCAAATATCCCTTCCCGCTCTACACTATGAAGCTATGATTTTCACAAGATTTCATCTAGGTCTGCTGTGTCCAATACAGATTCTGTTAGCTACATGTGGCTATTTATTTTTAAATTTAAATGGAGTAAAATTAAATAAAATTAAAAATTGAGTTTCTCAGTTGCACTAGCCACATTTCAAGTGCTCAACAGCCACATTTACGTCATTGCAGAAAGTGCTACTAGATCACGTTGATCTAGATGCAAAAATAGGAAGACAAGCAGTTATGACTGTCAATCTTCTTGATTGATTTATATCAGCTAAGAATTGTCCTGACCAATTAGTTCTTTATTTCTTCAGAATAAAATTGTAGATTTTTTTAAATTGTAAGTACTAACAATGTGTTAGTATTAGAAAGCATTGCCCTCTAATAATAGGCTAGGATGCCTTTTCTCTTAACAACTTCTATCTGTCACATTTAGGACTAGGAATTAGCAAAGTAATGTTAATCATACCACCTATGGTCAACAAATGCATTTTAAGGAGGTATCCAGCATCCAACCTACCTTCCTCTTTTGGGGGGAATTCCTATTGAATAAGGTCTTAGTGGTGCACACGATGTGGGCTTGGTCAATTGTATGCAGCACCTCAGCCTATGGTTCTAGGACAAACGAGGCCAGAAAGGGCAGACTGAGTCACTTGTGCCATGTTTGTGATGGTGTCCAGTAGTGATAGTGGGTGGTGCTCAAGGGCAGCAGCTGTATCCTGGCCAGGCTGTTTCTGCTGCAAGTTTTCTAGGCCATCTGGAGCTACTCTGATCTCTGCCTTCTTTATAACATTGATCCCCTCCAGCCTCTGGCTAATTCTGGGAGCCCAAATATCCTTTGAATACATTCTTTTTTTCTGCTTCAGATGACAGGAGTGAGTTTTTCTTTTTACCACCAAGAACTTCCACTGATATATCACCCATGTTACCCACTATGTTATTTCCGCATTCTATACACAACCTTTACAGGTTAATCTAGTTTTCCTCCAAAGAAATAAGCCCAGATGCAAAGGATTTTGTTGTTATTGTACCAGGGGCTACTTTTTAGAAAATTTACAATCACTATTAATTGCAAAGTAAATAATGTAGCAGCCCAATTAAAAAAAAATCTCGCTTGCAAAAGGATTATTTCAGCCTACAAATAAAGATGGGAGATCATAAAGAAAACAAATTTCAAATTCTTAGTGATATTTCCAACTTGCCCTTTGGGTCTCTGTGTCAAAAACATTCTTTCCTCTCTGAAAGATTTCTTTCTTCTAAGTTTAAAAGCTTTGTTCTCTGTTATCCTTGGTTAACGCTATCGTGGTAACTGGCACTATCTCTCTTCAAAACACATGAAATAATCCTGATCCAAAGGCACTCAGAGGTTGGCCTTTCACACTATGAACACAGTCAGATCCGAGTCTGCGCAAGTGGGGATGGCTTTGAAAGATAAAGTATGTTCACCTCAAATGGGTACTTCACAATACTTCAGGAGATGACAGCACTGGGCCCCCATAGAAAGCTGTGACTGATGTTTCTCTTTTCCACTTCCTCTTGGTTTTCTTGGGATCTCTGGCCTGAAATATTGCTCATGGAAAAACAAGGTTGGGAGGATTTCTCATTGAAGAGGGAATTTCAGGTTTTCCTAACTCCCTGGCAAAGATATTTTTCTCCAAACAAAAGCAGCCTCATTTGCACATCCACCTATTTCCTGGAACATATCAGTATCACAGAAACACTGATCGTGTGCCCTGTCGGTTCTTTCTCTAACCATGAAGAGAAACAAAAATCTCTGAACAATCATAGCACAAGAGTAAATATATTATCTCTCTCTCTCCTCCACCCCCTCTCTCCTTCTCTCTCTCTCCACATTTCCATATTTTATACTCTACATAAGCTCAGGCACTTCCAAGCATGCTATACATGCATAACACAGATTCTAGGATCAGAAAAATTGCCCTGATTAGACACAGCATCATATCACATTAACAACCAGCTCTATCCAAAACCTACAAGCAAACTAGATGCTTCACAAGGTTGCCCAGAAAGAAGGTAAAATCACCATCAACAGAACAACTAGCATCCAGGAAGATCACATTTTCAGCCTGAAATCATTTCCCTTATGAAGATTCAAAAGTAATTAGGATTTTATCACAGTAGTAATTATAATATCAAGAAACCCACAGTTTTTAAGGTGGGAAAATTATTCTTAAAGCCACCCACCATTCCATGGTTTCAACTCCTTCTAGGTTTATTCTGTATTACTCATCTGAAGGCCGGGCCAAACCTAGTTATATGACTCAAGAGGGGCAGCAACTGGAGGAGAAGCAGAACTTGCTCTGGATATTCCCATCTGGAAAACGGCACTGCAGACCTTCCTTCTGAAAAAAAAGAGTTGGCCATAGGCTGCTGGGAAAGTTCCCCTCCAAGTCTCTTCATGTGTCTGTGCTCAAATGAGCATACACACTCCCTGGATTTTGTATGCTAAGTGTAACTGGTCATCACTCAAAAAGAAGAGCAATCTAGAAAAACTGGTACCAAGTGACATTGGTGGGACTACAAAACGAACTAGCTTTTTGAAAAAAAAATCTAATATTGAGGATCAGTAGTAGTAGAACAAGTAGTAGTTAATTTTAATAGGTAAAATATTTAGGTACAGATAGATGCACTGGAATTCTTCTGGCTTTTATTTATCTTTTCTTTTTAACCAATAGTAATAGCTGCCAATAAAGTTTCAAATTGGATCATAATTTTTAATCCCTTGATCCCCCTCCTCCTCTCCCTAGGTTCATTCCCATATGATATCCTTTGTTTCCTAGTTTGCAGCAGGGTGGAATGTTGGGGGCCTGAAGAAAGGCTTGTATTTCTAGAGAGAGTTGCATTTTTGCCATAATGTGAATCAATTTCATTGATAAAATCTGGCCCCCCAAAATGATTCACACCTGAATAATCTGAAATTCCCATTGGTAAACTTAAACACTTTCTCTGGTGCTATTCTGGAAAGCCTGAGGGAAAAGCATTCATGAAGAAAGATGATCAGCCATCATTCAGTCCAAGGTTGTGTGTGAGGCACATCTACCACCAACACACTTATCCCAAGACAGTGTGATGCATTATACGGACTGCTCTCTTATAGATTTGCCTATAGCTCAAAATAATGACAATGATGGTAAAACCTGATACTTCTTGAATCTTACTAAGTCCTAGGCACTTTCTAGCCTCATAAACGTATTATCTCATTTAGTCTAACAACAATTGTTGAAGTAGATACTTTTATCCCCGTTACAGATAAACACAGAGAGGACTTAACCTTTCTAAGGTCATTACAGTTTCATTCAGTTTAGAGAGGATGTGTGTCTGAGAGTGTGTGTGTGTGTGTGTGTGTGTGTGTGTGTGTGTGTGGAGGGGGTGGTGGTGCAAGGTCACTATGGGAACGGGGAGAAGAATACAAGAGAATGGAGAATGAAACGTTCCACTCCAGCCAGTTTGGAATGGCAGAGGAGTGCCAAACACACAAAGACATCTAGAAATTTGACCCATCCACTCCAGCCGTTTCAGTGACCTTGGATGAATATACCCTAAAATTAGCTAGAAGATTCCCTTTGGGGATTTGCAAGTGTTTTTAGAAATTCCCAGGAAGGCTAGTTCCAGGGGGCAGAGCTACGACTCTGCTGGATTTTTAGATATACTCAGATTATTACATAAATTCAGTGAGAGGAAAAGTTCATAAAGTCTAAAAGTTCAACACAGTTGCTGCTGCAAACCTTCAGTACCTGATAATTGAGAATTTAATCTTGAGAAAACATGCTTCCTCATAAGGTGTCTAGAACTTTGGGAGCCAGGCAGGCCAGGCTGTGTGTGTGTGTGTGCGTGTCTGTGTAAGATGGAGGAAGTTGACCCCTCAACAATAGAGCACCAACATGAAAACTAAGGGTTAAAATCTACTCCCCTTCCTGTCTCTTTCTGGCAAATCTTGAACAAGATCTGTATATCCTCTGGGCCAAAGTTTAGGCAACCTCGTTTTCATCCACCTCAACAAAAATGCTACTTGTTATATATGCACATTTCCATCTGCTCCCATCTTTATTCTGACTGCATACAAAAACTCACAAAGGACAGTTTAGTCAGCCAGAACTACAAATCTCTTCCTTAACAGAATTGGGATGAGGTTAATATATGAGCCATTAATTAGAACATTTTCAGCAGAAGGAGTTGAGTTCACACTTGACGTGTACACAGTGGCCCTAAGAAGTATCGTCCCATTGCTGGCCAACATGTCTACTCCTGGACACCTACTAACAGGCTGATTGGCAAATCACACTACAGCACTTACATGGAGAAAAGGCATTTGTATGTGAAAGAGCAAAATAAAGTTCAGCTTGAACTATTTTAAAAAATGAAGTTGGTAAATGCATGATTCTGTTGCACTAAATAGTTATGTCAGTATTAGTAACAGCTTCTCACTTTCTGGAGTTTTAATTATGTCTCTTGGGACTGGGAGAAGGGTGAGGGCGGGGTATACAGATTTTAACAGCTTATTTGGTTGCTGTCCCTACCTTTACTGCTATTGGACAAAAAAAAAAAGAAAAAAAAAATCTCCACAGGCTAAAATTCTTTACATTGCAAATAAAATAGTTTTTCCCTGGTTTTTATCAGCATAGGTCCCACAAGGAACCGACAGCCGGTTTATGTCAATGAACAAGACTTATTGTTTTCAGATTTATTTTTTTATAGCAAAAAAAAAAGTTGGTGTTGAGCTTAAAACAAAGGCAACAAAGAACCATGAAGACTCTAATTTGGGGTTCCAGCACAATTGCTGGGTTGAATAAAGGCCATCTTGCACCCAGTTATTTGTTGGAGAACTCATTAATTTTGGTGCTCCTCTCGGACTTGCTTCACATTATGGCATGCACACACACGAACACATACAGACACATGCACACACATGCTTTTCTTTTTACCCAATGGGCAGAGGTGTTGGCTGTGTGTGTATTTCTGGTTTCCATGATCCATCTATAAAAACTAACAGAATAAGGACTGGAGGTCAGAGAAGCAGAAAGCAAAGAACAAAAGAGAAATCCTGAAGGACTTAGGATACTTTATCTGGGACAAGAACAAGGAAGTGACAATATGCCTCACTGAGCTGCATCTATGAAATCTTTTCTCATTTTAGTCTAACTCACATTGCCTTTCTCCTAGAGAAAATGATGTAGCTAGAAACGGGGGAGACCCAATATATACGTTTTTTCCCAGAAATAAGTGTCTAACTCCTCCACCCTTGTCATGCCTGAGGGTAAGTCCCTTCTGGCAGAGTGGAAAGAGTAGGGGTTGGAAGTCAAGAGACCCATGTGCTGGTTCTGCCCCACCACAAAGTTGCTATGCGGATTCTGGCAAATCACTAAACTCTTTGGGTCCCAGTTTCTTTACCTGAATAATGAACTTTCCAAGGAGCCTGTTTGGGTCCAATATTTCTTGATTCCATACTTTCCTCTTTGAAATTTTAGCCCCATCTTCCATAACTCAAAAATGGTCCCTCCAGCGATCACCTGATGGGGGCTTATTTGTCATGGCCCTTCAAACCCAGCTTCTGGATTGTTCCCTTAGAACTTATTAACCATCAAACCATCAGGTCCTGAGTTCTATGGGACAAATAATCTCTTCCAGAGTATTAACTAAAATTAACCCGAGGTTGTCAGCTCCCAGAAACACTGTGTTCCCACTAGGGATTCTTACAGGCCAGAATAAGCCTTCTCTAACAACGGAATTTCGGCCCCTGACTTGATGTGGCATTGAAGGAGTAGTTTTGGGTGATGTCTGTCTGGATGACGCTCATCAATCATTTGGAGAAAACCAACATTCTGAAAGGAACCCAAGCTATGCCAAAGATTTAGAATTGGGACAAGAAGCAAAATGTGTTTGAGAACAGGACTCAATTTCAAAGCATTGTCAATGAGGCTCTGAGGAAAAACTGATATTAAAACTCCTTCTACAATGACCAACAAGCTGAAGGTGAGGAAATAAATTTCTCTCAGTACACTAAGGAAGACGGTCTTGCTCTGGGAGGCCAGGGAGGACTTATCAACTTGAAGAAGGGGAGACATGAGTTTCATGCATTTACAGGAGGTATATAATTTTAAAATGCTGTCCTGTCACATTCCCAATTCCAAGGCTTATTTTCTTCTGGCATGTGGCCAGCTCATATTTTGTAATCTCTTTTAATTATGGAGCTTACTGAATGAAAGTCACTTCCGTAGTTCTTCCTTATGATCATCATAAAATTAAAAAAATGCTCTCAGTCTAATTTTTCTTAATCCATTGTTGTTACAAGTAGTCAGTTGATAGAAATAGTACAAAACGAACATTGTTTTTTTCTCCAAATGGTAACATGAATAGCTAAGTATCTGTAGTTTTGGGTAGTTGTTGTTGAAATGATTTCTGCATTGTTATTGTAAAAGGTATTTGGTAAACTTTTCACCAACATCACAGCGTTTATGGCATTCTTTTAGTTGATATGTGATCAAAGTCAAAATACCCCGGAGGCGTTGTCATAGAGTTCAGTGCTGAGAAAGATGGAAAACTTCTAAGTAGACTCAGACTCTTGATTTACTATCTAGAACTTCACTCTTTGGGGCTGAGCTGGCAGAACAGGGCCTCGTGCTCACCTGTCTGTGATGCTCTAGCGCAGGTAATCACTGAGGTTAACGTTTTCAACCAAATTCTTCCCAACCTGAGGCTGTGAGGCCCAGGTTTTATCCAGAGTGGAGAGGAATGTGAAATACAGGGGGATTGTATTTCTCTTTTGCGTCCAACTGCTTCGTGTGTGTGTGTGTGTGTATGTGGCGCTCTCAAGTTTGTGCAGCAGTGGGTGCACGGGAGACCACAGACGTGACCAGCTGTGAGTTCCTGTGGTCTCCGGCAGGATTGAGAGGCATCTATTTTGACTCCACAGCACCACTGCTGGCCTCGGGGTTGAAATGCTTTTAAGTGTCCAAAAAACCTCATTTATAACAAAGTCTTGCCTGTCCCACTTTAAACTTAGTGCAGAACTGGGTTCTCCTACATAGCAGATAAGACAGGACATCAGGATTTGTTGTTGTGTGCTCTTGATGAGTGTCAGATAAGGCTCTGTGTGGTCTTTGAGGCCATGTTTAATGCCCAGGCTGCATTTTTCAAGTTCCAGTGAGAAGCCAGCAGCAAGGAATGATGAAATGCTTTGTTTTCGATTCACTCACATACTGTGAAAAATTGAAATACAGATTCCTTTTACTGAATTTGGATATATGGTCATTGCTTATTTTTGAGAAATAAAAAGTGTATAGTTGGTAGAACGTAATTGTTGTTAGTGCCCTCGAGTGAATTCTGATTCCTAGGGACCCTGTGTACAGCAGAGCGGAACCCTGGCCAGTCCTCTCGCACCATCCTCTCACCTTCTGGTGCTGCATCCGACAACGCTCCTCTGCTATTCATAGAGTTTTCACAGCCAACTTTTTCGGAAGTGGGTGGCCAGGTCCTTCTCCGTAGACTGTCTTAGTCTGGAAGCTCTGCTGAAACCTGCGCACCGTGGGTGACCCTGCTGGTATTTGAAATGCTGGTGGTATAGCTTTCAGCATCACGGCAGCACAAAGCCGCCACAGTATGACAACCACCAGATGGGTGGTGTGGTTCCCTGACCAGGAAACGAACCCAGGCCGTGGTGGTGAGAGTGCCAAATCTGAATCACTAGACCACCAGAGCTTGCTGAACATAATAAATACCACAAAAGTCCTTATTTCTGTTTCTTAGTTCATATTTCTTGAAACACAAAAATTAAACCTACTGAAATGTTTACTCACTCTCTAGAGCTAAATGTTGACATTTTAGCACAGCACATTTGTTTTGCTCTATTCTGATTTTTTTTTTTTTTTTTTTGCTGAGGAAGATTCACCCTGAGCTAACACTTGTTGCCAATCTTCCTTTTTTTTGTATGTGAGCTTCTGCCACAGCATGGCCACCGACAGACAAATGGTATAGGTCCACGCCTGGGAACCAAACCTGGGCTGCCAAAGCAGAGCACGCCAAACTCAATCACTAGGCCGCTGGGCTGGCCCAATCTGATTTGTCTTAAGAAGGGACCCATGCTTGCATCAGAATGTAAGACATATTCTAGAAAATGCTAAAGGCCAAACAAAGATAAGACTAAGGCCAAGAAACTTACCAGACCCTAGCTGAGTATCAGGAGAAACTGGAATCATTACGCCAAGTCATTATTATTCAATTGGTCCAGAGAAACAAATGCTATGAAGGCTACTGGGCTAGGTGTGGGCAGTACGTGTTCCCAGATCAATATAATTTCATTTAAAATTTTTTTCGAAAAGGGTAGCCAAAATGTATTTCAAATAAGCATATGTGCTAATTTTCCTTCTCATGCAATACATAATCAGGGCAAAAAAATGGATATAGACATTTCACCTCTCTGGAAGATGGGAAGGAGTACACAAAGTATTCTCTACTTATGATCTAACCTCCTTTTCAGAGGAGACAAACTGTCCAGATTTTGTTCTCTGATTTGTTATGTGAGTTGCAGAAATCATTGGTAGATATTCAGTCTTAGGTTATTCATATATAAAATGAACTAATTTCTAAAGGCTATGTGGAGTATATTATTATTAATAGAAGTTGTAATAATATCAATTGCATTGGTGTAGTCTCGTTATTTAAGATTAAGAGAGAAAGAATATATATACCCTCCTAGCAACCAGCTCTGCATTTATATATATATTATATGTTATATATTATATATATATGTATGTATGTCCGATCTCTTTCTTTAAGATAGTAAGTTGAATGAAGCCTAGACCAAGATTTTTTTGACCAACACTACAGTGATTGTTACATATTATAGGTTCTTAGTCCATATCTTTATTGATATACCTCATAAGAATCTGCATCCAGCATACACAAACCCAGAAATTTGATAAACATTTAAAAAATCCAGGAAGGACCATTAATTAAATGTTGTCAATCAATGTTTATATCCAGGGAAGGAGATCCTGTGGCTAATGAGGCTAATAATGAAGATTCCAAAAGACTCATATTAAGTTTTTAAAAAAGATGTGTCGATGGGGCTGGCTCGGTGGCTCAGCAGTTTAGTTCGCTCTTTGGCAGCCTGGGGTTCGTGGGTTCAGATCCCGGGCCCCGGCCGACGAACTGCTTGTCAGCCATGCTGTGGTGGCGTCCCATATAAAGTAGAGGAAGATGGGCACAGATTAACATCTGTGGCCCAGGGCCAGTCTTCCTCAGCAACAAAGAGGAGGATTGGCAACAAATGTTAGCTCAGGGCTGGTCTTCCTCACAAAAAAAAACCCAAAACAAAGAAAAAACAAAAAAGATGTCAAGCTACAATTTGATAAGACTATGAAGTTAAAGCACTGAGCTATCTGAATTCCTTTCCAGGAATTTCTGAATTCCAGACCTAGGATCTGCTAATCTTCCTTGGTCAAACTATTCACCAAATGTTGTTGGAAAAACACAGTGAAACAGTAAAAAAAAAAAAATTTTTAATTGTAAATCGCCCAATATTTTACATGTAAACATAAGTTCTTCATTGATTGACTTGTAGAACTGGAAGGACTCAGATATCTTCTATAGCAACACCCTCAATTCACAAACTGAACAATGTAAATTCCTCCCCACCAAAGGACCTTCTTCATTCAATTGTTCCTTCTATGCAAATGCTTTTCCCTCTACCTCTTCATGTGGACAGCTCTTTCTGATCCTTGGGGTCTCATCTGAAGTGTCACTTTTCAGATAAGTGTTTCCTACCTAGCCCATCTAAATCATCTTTCTCTCCCTCTTCCTTGCCCCTCCTCCATTAGTGACCATTTTAGCACCCTACCTGTTTCCTTCATACTGACAGTCATCACAAGTTGTAAGTATATATATATATGGACTTTATACTTGTTTATTATCAATCTTCCTCACTAGTCTGTAAGCTCCTTGAGAGCAAACTATTATATCAACCTCTACATAGGAAGCCCCTCATACAGTGCCTAGCAAATGATAGCCTCTCAAGAACTATTTTTGGAGTGAATGCATGAATGAATGAATGAATGAATGAAAGTTATAGGGCACCACTGAAGCTGGAGATATTCTAAGCTAGGAAGCACCCTGTGATCAAATTTGCATTTGAGAAAAGTAACTCTAGCTGTAGAAGTGTGGAGGCTGGATAAGAGAGACTACTTAGGAGACTAGAGAAAGAGTGATGAGGGGCTGAACTAAAGCAGTCATGGTAGAAATGAAGACGAAAGGACAAATATGAGACTTTCAAAGTTGGTAAATAATATATAGAACACAAACTGCCAGGTTGTAGGTTGTGGTTTAAGGGAAGAGTCTAGGATGACTATGGTGATTTATTCATTCAACAAATACTTGGGGATATAATAGGCTGGCATAATACCTGTCATCATGGAGTTTATAATCTAGAAGAGGGGACATTAAACAAATAATTATATCTAAACAAATTATTTTATCATAGCAGAAGTAAGTGCCATGCAGAAGAAGCATGACCAGGTGTATGGGAATGCAGAAGGAGGAGCAAATCTGGAGGAGAAGGAAGATGATAAAGTCATCAGTAATGTGGTGTTAATAATCCTTGCCAATCCTTTTATATGTGACAATGATCACATGTGAAAAAGCCCTAAACACATTCCACAGATGAAAGTTATTATTATTACTCCTCTGTATCCCTCATCCCCCCAGCAGAGAGCCTCAGGCACAATCCATCAAAGGAGCAGAGGGCATGAGCCAGAAGCACAAACGTGGCTTCTAGCCACTAGCTGTGTGATCTTGCTCGACATTTTCCTCTTTCATCAAATGAGGGGTATTGTGTGAATTTACTTACTTATTAAAAAAGAAGACTAAAATATGAAAATAAAAAACCAGTACATTAAACTTAAAAAAAAAGGAGGAAATTGGAACAGATGATCTCTAAGGTTCCATCCAGTGCTGCAATCCTATGTTTTTGTTGCTCAATAACTATTTGTTGATTTTATTTGATTCTTTGGCATGCTCAGTTGACTAGTTGCTGGACATGCTTTGTTCATCTCTTCAGAAAGCTTGGCTCACAGGTCTGAGCTACATGCAACAAAGGCATGGCTTGGGAGCAATTCAGAATCCTCAGGTGGGCTGCCAAGAGTTCAGGAGGCACCATGTCAACTGACACATGTCATTCTGGAATGTGACTGGGCCCAGAAAAAAATATGAATGGATGAATAAAAAAATCCACAGAGGCCCTGTAGAACAAAAAACTGAAATAGATTGGTCTAAAAATAAACAACCCTAAACCAAAATATAGATAGATGATAGATAGATAGACAGATAAATAGATGATAGACAAAGAAGCACAGAAGAAGTATGAAGATGAAATATTATTGACTAATTTGGGCAGTTTATGGTTGTAAAATGGCTAACATCTCTTGTTTCTGCAGCTTGTCAGCTGAGCCAAACATTCTAGCAACCTTTTCATGATGATAAAAAAGACTAAACAATCCGTCAAGATTGGTCTACTGATTTAAGTACTGATTTAAGTATATTAAGTGTTTCTTGTTCCATGAGACCAACACATCTCTTTATGTGTTTTTTTCTCACTTGCAGGCAAATTCATTCCTAATTGACATAGTACTCTACCATTAAGCTGTTTATATCTCCTTGAAAAGGCAATAACAATATGTATAAAACATGAAAAAAAATTGAAACTATAAAATATAAAATTAAAGGAGAATATTAGAGATACAGACTAAATTCCCCCAAGAGCTCAGAAAGAAAGGTGGACCAAAGCTAGAAAGTGAAGGTAGAAGCCAGAGCTTGAAGGATGGCTAGTAGGATTTTGGTTTATGGGAAAAAAAGAGAAGAGTCACATAATTGAAGCTCCAGGCACGAGTACTGAGGAGAACCCATTTGACAACTGAGGCAACAAGGCAAGATTCACAGGGGAGGGCTTGCAAGGCCCTTAGAATTCAGGCCATCTAAGTTTTTGGGGCAGCGAATGGCCTGATGAAAACAGAGTTGCATGATGCAGAGCTCATAATAATTTTTAAATAAAAACTGTCAAAACAATGTAACAATACATACTTTAAAATATTTTTCCTTAAGAAGAGAATGAAGCATATGATGAGGAAATTTGGACATCTTTTTCCCTCTCCCCATTATAAAATATCAGTTTAGTTTAATTCATGAGTATGCATTTATTTGTCCAACCTGACTGAAAGCGAAATGACATGATTAAAGCTTTGGGTGAAAATAGTTTTTAAAAAGAAACTCCTTTTGGAGCCAAGAGATGCCAATCACTGTTCAGAGACAGGCTGGATGGCAATTAAAGCTTAAATGAAATTCGTGTGAAAATTTGTCTGCCACTTTATAAGGCTGTCATGGGAAACACCAAGATCACACTTAGGAAACACTGCCAACCTCTGCGAAAAAGATGAGGCTCTAAATTGTTATCAATTACCCTCATTTTACTTTTTATTCTGGGAATCTTAACTGATCAGATAGCCAAGAAGACAGGCTAAGGTTTCAGACTCATTGATTTTCTTTTTACTCTTGTTTAAGAGCCAGACTCCTGGCTTCAGATAACAGTGATTTAGAGATTTGGTCTCATTTTATAGGCAGCACAGAATTTGTGCTGTCCAATAACTGGAGACAGGCTACATTATTATCTTTTTGATTTGAAGATGCATGACCAAGGGGACCCAAAGAGAGACAGAGGGGCACTGCCTCTGTATTTATTTCTTTGGACAAGCTCATGAAGCCCGTACATTCATAATCTTGCTTCTGTATTCCCTCTACCATGAATCCCCACCATCGCGCTGTCACTGTTAGACCCAGAGCTGACCATACACAAACTGGTCAGCAAATCAAAAGGATGCCAGTAAGTTCCTGACTCATCATTCCCGGGCTGGCCTGACCACTGTGTGGGCACTCTGCACAAGGTAGAAAGGGTCTTTGTTGATAGAAGGAACACTTTCTTTACTTTCTCTTTGGGTGTCCCCAAAAGTATTTTTCTAGGTGTGAGATATAGACAGAAGCAAAAGTAACTCCTGATAATCGAAGAGTTCAGGCTAAAAGAGTATTCACAGTGCCAAATTTTCTACATTTCTTTTCTTTACACACACACACACACTTGAATCCTTTGGTTAAATTGAGCAAGCTTCTCATTTGTAGGAAACAAGTTTGTTGTAAAAGGGTTTTGCTTTGGTATCATCAATATTTCTTCTGGAACTGCAACATGTTCTATAGAATATCAGTGTAGTGCATAAAAGTGTAGATTCTAGCGCCAGACAGTCTGAGTTTGAATCCTGGTTCTGGCACTTATTAGTTATGTGAGCTTGGGCAAATTACTTCATTTCTCTATGCCTTATTTTACTCATCTGCAAATAGCAATACTACTGATGCCTACCTCATGTGTTTATCATAAGGATTAAATGAATTAATAGCTTTAAAGTGCTTGGAGAAGTGCCTAGAACTTGATGGGAGCTATGGAAGTGTTAGCTCTCATTATTATAATTTGATCTTCTGGTACATTCATCATTCAGCCATTGAGTACCCATTATATGGTAGATACTATTCTAAACACTGGGGACACAGGGTGAACAGGACAGATAGTGCTTGTGTTGTAGTGGGGGATGTGGATGATAAACAAAAAATAAACATCCAACATCATTTCAGAGAGTGATAAATGCTGTGAGGAAAATGAGAATGGGTGATATCATAGAGGGTGACTGGGGTCAGGGACTGGCTAACCTTCAAGCGGGTGGGCAGAAAATCCTTTCTTGATGACACTATTGCTGAGACCTCAATTACATCTCCAGCGTAAGAAACACTAAGCAGAAGTAAGTCCTGGCATTCTCCATTCTCCAAGGATCCCATTACAATAGGTGCTTCCTGCTTTAGCATTACCAATGTTCTTTACACACCATGGATATATTTAATGATGGTGAACACAACATTTAAAGACCAAAGCATTTGAAAAGAAAAGTAGCAGCTCAGCCCTACACATGGTCACCCCCAAATTAAGGCACCACCAGGAAAGTGGGAGCAAAGAATTGGAGAGGGACCCTCATTGCTCCTTTTTCAGCATCTCATCCTAGCTCTAGTCAGGCAGTTTAGACTCCAGACACCCATGTCCTGTCATCAGTCAACTTCAGGAAATTTTTAGAAATTGTTGCCCAATCTGCAAGGACAGGAGGTGGAGGAAATGGAAAAGTGAGAGAGGGAGGAAGTTCTGCTCCTTGGTAGATGATGGAAATCAAGGAAAACATTACTGCTTGTGTTTGTTCAGTCCAGGCACCTAAAATTTTGGTGTGGGGGGATAAAGGCTGTTATCTTGTGGAAATGGAACAAACTTCATTGGGTTGGAATGTTCATCTTGATTCTATGGGAAGAACATTGTCCGAGCTGTATTTTGCCCGTGGTCAATGCTAGTTTTCATTTGCAACAGAAGGTTTTTTTTTGACATGTGTTTAGCCTATTTTAGTTTACAAAGTACCTGTATAGACATATACAATAAATAATCATGTTTCCCAGTGCAGAGCCCTTAAAGATACAATTCCTAGCCCTGAAATTCTCCCCACTCTTCACTTGGCAGATGCCTCCTCATCTTTTGGACACATTCTCCTCCAAGAGACCATCCCTGGCCACCTAGTCTAAGTAGGTGCTCCCACTCACACAATTTCCCAATGCTGAGATCTTTCCTGTCCTTTGGAACCCTTATTCCAATTTGCAATTATACATGTGTTTGCTTGCTTCTTCTTGTCTAGCTTCCCCACTTGACTGCAGGCTCTCCAAAAAAGCAGCACCTAGGTCTATTTTATCTACCAACACACACTCAGAACTTCACCAAGTGCTCGGTACATATGAGATGCTCAACATTTGTTGAATAAAAGAATCCTTACCACAAATTCGGGAGGTGGATATTTTTACAAGAGAAGAAACTGAATCTCAAGGGATTGAGTGCTTGGCCCAGGGTCACAGAACTTGTATCTAGCAGAGCTGGGACTCCAACTCAGGGATTCTGATGCTTGGTTTTAGGGCTCTTTCTACTACCTACCACACAAAAGGCAACTCACAAATGACTGTCAAGGGCACTAAAGAGAGAAATGGAGTTTCCAGGCATCCCAATAGGAGGCTGTGATATTGTGACTCATAATAAGAAATATATATTTGGTTTTCATCCCCATTTCTTGCACAAAGCTCCTAAAACCGTTGGAATTTCCTAAGGTATCTTTTGTTATGTTAATGTGGTTACTTTTAGACCCCACCTAAGGATGGGGGCTGGTTGCTAGGAGAACCAACCACGTGATCAGAGGGTTGGAACTTTCGGTCCCATTCCCTGACCTCCAGGGAGGGGAAAGGGGCTGGAGGTTGAATCAATCACCAATGGACAAAGGTTTAATCAATCATGCCTATGTAATGAAGCCTCCATAAAAGCCCAGAAGGATGGATTTCAGGGAGCTTCTAGCCTGGTGAACACGTGGAGATTCGAAGAGAGTGGCACAGCCGGAGAGGACATGGAAGCTCCTCACCCCTTCCCACATGGCTTGCCCTATGCATCTCTTCCATCTAGCTGTTCCTGAATTATATCCTTTTATAATAAACTGGTGGGTGCTAAATTGGTAAATCTAGTAAGTAAATTGTTTCTCTGAGTTCTGTGAGCCACTCTAGAAAATTAATTGAACCCAAGGAAGAGGTCATTGGAACCTCTGCTTTATAGCTGGTTGGTCAGAAGCACAGGTGACAATTATCTGGACTTGTGACTGGCATCTGAAGTGGTGAAGGGGGTGAGGAGGTAATCTTGTGGGATTGAACTCTCAACCTATAGAATCTGATGCTGTCTCCAGGTAGATAGTGTCAGAACTGAGTTGAATTTTAGGACACCCAGTTGGTGTCAGAGAATTGCTTTTGATGTGTGGGGGAAAATCCCACGTGTTGGATTTGAGGTGCAGAATTTTTAGAGGCAGATTAAAGTGGTGATGCTTTGCAATCAGCATCCTGAAATCCTTACCAGAGAGAAGAGGAGCCAGTGGTCCTGCCCAAGATACACTCAGCAGCTCAGGGTTGAAAGGTTTCCATACAAATCTGAGTCCCACTGCTGGTGCTGGGTGGCAGCTGTGACCATGCAGTTTGGGACCAGATCTCTGGTTCTAGCCCCATCATGACCACTTACTAGCTGTGTAACTTTGGGTAAGTTATTAATGTTTGTGCCTAACTTCCTCTTCTGTAACACAGGGAAGATAAACATACATACCTCATAGTGTTGACACTATACATACTCTGCCTAGAATACGAAGGAGGTACTTAATAAATAAATGTTGAATCAATACTGAAGGAACCTATAGATATATCTCTGCTGTGTGCAAAAAGTCACTCTCTTAACTGGTAGGACGGTGATCAAGGTAAAAAATGTATTTGGAATTTTTTGAGACTCTTAACCATGCTATTGTCCTTTTATTTGGTAATCTATTTAATCAGAATAATTATAATCCTCAAGCTATAAACCAAACTGCTTCATGCATTGACCATTTTGCTTCACCATATGTCCTTGTATCACTATAGTTTTGAGTGGCTACATTTTTTCAAACTTTTTCAGCTGCTACACACCCAGCATGATGCCTTAAGATGCAATATGTCAGGTGAAAATGAAAAACACATGTTTTTTCAGCACTTGGTTTTAAGTATTCTTGGGTTTCCAAAAAACATAGATTTGAGAATAAGATTTTCAAACGGACTAGACTGAAATGTAGATTTCCCATTGTTCCTGAAGTTGCAATTAGGAATAGGAGGTTAATCAGCTGGTATTAGAAGTGAGCAATGTTTGTTACTTTCATAGATTGGGTAGTACCAGAGAATCATGACAAATTAAGAAAAACTATCAAACTGGGTTGTCTGGTCTGAGAAGAAGAAAATTCAAGAGAAATAAGATAGCTGTCATTTGGGAGAAGGGATAAATGGGTTTAGTGTTATGTCAAATGAGTAGAACTAAGTCCTATGGGTAGAAATCCCAGAAAAATATAATTGGCTTCATAGAAGTAGTACTTTCTAACAATTCAAGCTGTCCAAGCAGCCACCCCAGAAGCACAGTGCTGTAGGAGCTAGTGAGCACAGAGCACAGAGTATCACAGAATGCTTCAGGCAGAAGCTGGGCAGACACCTCTCAGGGCTGTTTGAAAGTTACCCAGTGGATGGGAAGGTTGGACTGGGAGACCTCCGTGGGTACTTCCAACCATGGGAGTCCATATTTTCCGAATGTGTTGTAGAAGTCCATCCTTCCAAATCTATGCTCCTTCATCCATCAATGGTCAAAAGTTCTATGTTTACAGAAGGCATAATCAGTACTGAAGCTTCTCTGACTAATGGTGGAAACTCATCATAGCAAAGAGCTTTTACATGTTAATGACGTCTCTGACAAACAAAGATTAACTTTTGCAATATATTAGACATCATCCCTTATACAAAGCTGAGACAGTTCAGAATATCTGAATCAGGGAAGGTCAAAGCTTTGAGAAGACTTATGACTCCTAAGAAGTAAAGGTTACCCGAGAAGGAGAATGTCGTGGCCCTATTTTTAAGGGGCCCTTCCTAACTCTAGAAGGCCAATGAGTTTTCTGAAAGCAGCATAGACTGTTCAACCCCTGACTGTCTTGCTATCTTTTGGAGCAAAGAAACTCTGCACTTGCCAGCCGCCTGCTCAGCTGTGAATACAGAGTTGTTTGCCGGCTGCCTCAGAGCCTCTCTGCTCTGTCCACAGAGGCCAGAAAGAAGAATACAGGAACCAACAGCAGTCAACAGCTTGGCTGACCTGTGCACTGGGTGCGGGATTCCAGAACAACTCTCCGAGGAAAGGGAGGAGGTGGAGGGAGGATGGGGCAATAAATTAGTCATTTAGATTTCCCTACAGGGCCTACCTATATGTGTCCATCCTCAGACTCTCTTTCTTAATATACTCTGCTGGATTAATACTAGTAATCTAACCTTTGTTGAGTGCTTACTATATGTTAAACACTTCTCTGAGGATTCTGCATGTATTATCTCATTTAATCCCCTTTATCAATTAATCTCAACTTAACAACCTGTAAGTATTTTTATTATGTCAATTTTCAGAGAAGTAAACTGAGAATCATTTGGCCCAAGATCACATAGGTAGTAAGTGGTGAACCCACCATTTAAACAGATAGCTGGATTTAGAAGTCTGGGCTCTTAAACACTATCTACTAGTTGGGTAGGAAAAAGGGGACATGAAGGAGAAGAGGCATTGGAAGTTTGGCTTACTTTTTTTTTTTTTAATTTGATTGTTTGTTTTCAATGTCGTTAAATCTATCAATATTCAATGCCTGTTTAATGATCTGTTTTTCCCTTCACCAGACAGTACTCCATGAGTCAGGGCTGTCCTTCCTGTTCTCAACCATTAGTAGAATGCCTGGCCAATGACAGGCACTTCATCAATGTTTGCTGAATGAATGAACACAGCAAAGGAAATGTCTAAACGGATTTTCCTAGAAAAGCAAGAGAAATGTTATATTAAAAGCACTAACATACAGCATGGCATCTCTAATTTCTCAGGTGCTACTGTTTGACTCCCTGAGTCTATCCCTTGACCACCACGTCCCCTGATCTCCACGCTACCTGGCCAGCCTCTCGAGTTCACACTTTCCTCTGCCCAGTTCTGTCACCTCTGGCTGCCCACATAGAAGCTGCTGATTTTCTATACAGTTGTCTCTTCCCTCTCTTACTTACCCCTTGAAACACAGATTTCCTGGCCATGTTCCCCAGGGCCTGGAGGAGCCTGTTTGTTTCCCTTGGGTGATGAAACATCTTCTGGAAGGTTTTGAGGGCAAAGTAGATTGACAGATGCTAAGCCTGCTGGGGCAAATCAGAACTATGAGCGGTAACCAGACAGGAGACAGAAAATAAGCAGGCATAGCGAGTTGCTGTGGCAGCCCTGGTGGTAACAGGTTTCAGCAAATAAACAGAGGTAAGTTCAGGAAACCTGCGAGGTCTTATCGTATGTGCTGTAAGCGCAGACCACAAAAGTCCCTGGTCGCTGTCTGTCTTTAGGGTCTTACAGATGAGAAATATGAAAGCCACTCCTCGCTGACATCCCTGAAAGACAAAGGTGATGATGTCGGCCAATAACATAGTAATGATAGTTAGAATGAGAGAAATTCCCTCCTCTTAACTGGGAAGAATTTCCAGATCACTGGGGAGAGAGGAAAGGAAAGGAGTCAGGGCTGTGTGGCAGCAGGGAGACCAGGAGCTTGTGCATAAATTATGTCATTTAATTTGTAAACAATCCTATAAGGCAAGCATCATTATATCTATTTTACAGACGAGGAACCAGAGTCATCTCCAAACTCACACAGTAACAGTAGCCCCTGCATTTTGCACTAAACCACATACAAATTTTGATTTCTCAAACACCCAGTATGCACCAGGCACTGTCATGAAAATGATTTCTGGTGATTGCTCTGGTTTGTCTTGGGCTGAAGAGAAGTTGAAACATCTTAGCCATGAAACTCTTAGGCTTCTTGCAAAGCATGTGGCCAGAGGAAGCCTGGGGGACACTTTGAAAGTGCCATGAACTTCATCCTTTCCCTTTAATCTGGGGATGACCATAATTATATAGAAAAAAAATTCCTGTTCACATTTCAAGAGACAGGTCATGGGAACTATAATTGACCACTTAAATGAATTTTATATATTTCTGAGCCAAAGCCTTTCAGGGTCTTGGTATTCAGATTAAAGCCAAAAGATTAATTTAGCCCAGTGTTTCTCAACCATGACTTCACATTAAAAAAAAAAAATGCTAATGTGTGGGCTCCACCTCAGAAGAAATGATTCAAACTTTCTGGGGGTGAGGCCCAAGCGTTGGTCTTTTTTTAAAGCTCCCCAAGTGAGAGCCACAGGTAGCCAGGGCTGAGCCACTCTTTAAACTAATGGTCTGAGCGCCGTTTTATCTAATACAAAGAATTGAAGCTCAAGTTGACATGAAAATTCAAGTTGACATACATTTTTCTTCATAGAATGTTGGCTATCAGAAACTCCAAGCTGACAATAACAAAGCAACTGGGATGGAGATTTTGGAACAAATGCCCAGCAGCCAGGGCAGAAGAGAGTGAAAGAAAGATTATATGAACCACCATGCTAATTATGGAAAACCAGACGCCCTGGCAGAAGGCCAGGGGTGTGGCAGAATGGATAGGAGTGGGGGACAGGAGAAATTTTAGGAAATTAGAAATTTTAATAACTTTGACCATCAAGGGTTGCAATTGGATCCTGAATTTTTTCTAACTTATTGCAAGCCTTGAGAGCAAAAACAGATGAGACAGAAACTCCTGTATCACATTCTGGCTGCTTTTCATTTCTCAAGCTTAGGAACAGAAAGGAAATGAAGCCTTCCTGGGGCTCCTTTCCCCAAATCTGATTAAGGGCCCCCACAGTCTCCCTTTCTAAACACCAGGGGGAGTAAGACATATTTGGCCTTGTTCACCAGCCTTTCAATAAAGCATGAGAAAGAACAAATTCTTGCTTCTTGTTTAGACCTCTTCCTGAATAGGTCTTTCCTTCTCTCTCTGGCCAAAGATAACAATCTATTTGTACTCATTTAAAAGAGTAAGTAAACGTCCTTTAAAAGGAACAGAATGGATTCTATTCTATCATCCCATGGTTTGAAGAGGATCTAATTGGGGGGAGGTTAAGAGAGCAGATGCTGGGTCCCACTCCTCGGGTTTGAATCCCAGAAACAGCACTTAGTAGCTGCATCACCATGGGCAAGTTACTTAACCTCTTGTGTCTTGGTTTTCCTGTTTGTAAAAATGGGCATAATAATAGTAATGCACCTCATAGGATGGTGGTGAGGATTGACGGGGTAACACACATAAAGCTTGGAACAAGTCCTGGTGCATAGCAAGCAGTCAGGGGGTATTAGCTAGTGCAATTATCAAAGAGATGACCAGCACCTTTTAATTTGAAATTTGAACTCTTCCATACTTCAATCAATTCAAATATTTCATATTAAAAATTATACAACTCAAATAGCAGGAATGGTAAAGCCAGTGAAGCATTTGACAAGAAGTGATATTGTAAGGCAGAAACAAGATCATTTCTCATACACCACAAAGGTCACTTATTCTAGTGATCTGTAATAAGAATATACAGAAAACAATGAATTAGATATCATAACATGGTTAATATACATTTTAAATTAAAAAAACACATCCCTAAAGAATGAACTAATAAAATAAGTGTACCATAAAGAAGAAAGACAATGATCTGTTAGGGTATCATTATTGTAAACTTTTCCCAGAGGATGTAAGAAATCAGCTGAAGAAAAGGAGTATATGGTACTTAATGACAACTTATATACATTTGTAGTCTGACCACATCCAAAAAGACTCTAACAGTAGTTATTTCACTAAAATGCATGTACTTTTATAATTCCACAAAAGTGTTTTGATCGAAATAGATTATCCTCTATGATGCTACATCATTTTAACATGAGCAGCCAGTAAGGAAGCCCTGGGTCACTTTTCCCCGCATGAGGACTGATGGCACATTTTCCATGGATGGAGGCCACGGAATAAACATTGCTGTACCAAACATTCCTGACGATGAGGGAGAACTCCACTTGCATGTTTTTTCGTCCTAGCGCACATAACTTATTTCCCCTGTGGATCTTCAGCGAGGCAAGACAGTTGCCTTGGCTGTATGGAATTCAGCAAACAGAAATGCATGACCAGTGACCACACACTTGCATCTGGATGAGGTTTTGGCTGACTGCGCTTTGGGATTTCAACTCCAGCCACTAACAAGGATCCCCTTCTTTTTGACTATATAAGTCAACTCTGAGAGCCACAGGATAGAGTACATTTTTTTTTTTTTTGTAGTTCCTTCCATGTCTACCAAGCATTGAGAGTGGCGGTAGCAGAAGTTGACTTTCTTGTCCTTTATACTTCTTGTTGTTGGAGGTACCAAAGTCTGGAAAGATATTGGAATGATGGGGGAGGGAGCAGTCTTTAACAGTGAGTGAAACTCATCTTTTTCACTGTCCTATCAACATGTGTGGGAAAAATGGATAAAACTCTCAACAGAATGGCACATGGCCTGAGCTAGGCTTGAATCCAGCTCCACACCTCCTAGCCCTGTAACTTGGATTCAGTTGCTTAACCTCACAAAGCTTCATTTCCTTGTCTGTAAAATGGGAGTAATAGCAGTCTCTTCCTTACACAGTAGTCATGGGAATTAAAGAAGATGGTACTCATAAAATGCTTTATCCTACACTGCATTTTTAAATCCTTCCAAAACTCCTTGGCACGCACATTGTACTCATTTTGCTGATGGGGAAACTGAGGCTCAGAGGCATTATATAATTGGCTCACAGTATCCCAGCAGGTAAGTGGAGGAAGCTGGACATGAACCCAGCGTTGCTCTAAAGCTGGTGCTCATCACCACTGCTCTATGTACTCACTGGCCATATCACAAAATCCCGGAAAGTTAGGACTAGTGAGCTCTCAGACCATCTGGGCCAGTCCGTCCTTTTATAGGGGAGGAATAAAATTAAGAGCAAGTCAGTGATCAAGCCAAACTAATATAAACTAAACTTGAGGGTGGGAGGTGGTACTAGAATCTGTTCTTCAGACTCTCCCTAATAACTTTTGCTCAGTTGGCTCATATCCCCACAAGAAGGAGCAAAGAGCAAATTGAGAAAAATGCTCTGTTTAGACACTAAAATAACAAGATCATTGACTGGGGTAAGGCAGAGGTAGAGGGTTAAGGAAGGAACCAGATAGATCTCTCTTTTTTGTATAAGGCCTGCTAGTTGAATATCTAAAAATGTTGCTTGAATGTGATATAAAATCCAACCTTTTTGAACTGCAAAAAATTTGAGATTTCCAAACCTATTATTATTTATTAATTGTTCATTAAATATCTGTTAGAAAAAAAAATAGGTCTTAGCCAAACCAAAGAACAATTAGCTTTTTCAAGTGTAAACAGAAAACTAGTCCATAAATTCCCAGCTGTTCTTCCCTGCTTCTGACAGTGGCCTCAAATATACATACTCAAAAACTTAGAAGAGTAAATTAAATTATGTGAGTTACTGAATACCTGCTTCTTCTCTCGCTTCATAATTCACACAAATTAGACTTGCAGAGTATAAAGATTTTACTAATTTAACTGGCTTCAATATTCAATTTGCATTCATGGATTGGTCTGTGTATTTGAGAATGCTTTATCTATTTGTATGAATCTAATACTCTCCGGTTTAGACTGAATACCTGTAGAGGGCAGCATGCCATATGTATTTAATGGATGGACCCAGAATCTCTACTAATGGTGGTGGTAGTTACCATCATCATCATCATCATCACCATTGTCCCCATCATCGTTATCATCACTCTTCTTATCATATTCCTGGGTTTTGATCTTAGAGAAAATTTCTGTTGCAAAGTTGCAAGGTAAGCAACAGGTATATAATAATCTTCCCTTTATGACTATTAATTGTGTTCATTTTTTTTTTCTGACTTACTCTTTCACTTAAAATCCAAAAGCCTCTTCCACTTGTACACCACAAAACTCCTCTACTACGTAAGATGTTGGCATAAAATTCTGCCACTCTGCTATTTAAATAATTCAAAACATTTTAACACAACATGCAAAGGCCTATCACTAACAGAGAGCCGTGGGCAGAGGAATCAAATGGAAAGAAAGTTCCTCACCGAGATATGTTTTCACTCGCATTAGCCTGTGGTCAGAAACAAACACTCCCTGTAGAATCTGTTTCTTTAAGATTCTAAAAATAAATTGATCTGTAAGTGACTTTGCTGTAATACATACAGTGAGTCAGATCAAGGAGTAAGAGCCATTTATAGAATGTGAACTAAACAGTGGCCTGAGACAACCATTTAACCCTCACCAAACAGAGAAGCGGCATTTCAGATTGTGCAGAGTTTGATCTGCGAAGCTATTTTGAAATATAAAGATTCTTTTATTATAACTCTGGCTAAAAATATCAGAATATGACCAGCGGCTACCATAAGGACAAAACATTTGGCAACAGGACAACCAGTGTGAGAGTGTGCAAGTGTCGGTCTATGAGTGCACGCTCAGGCCCAACCTTTTATAGACGTATCCATATTCATGTGTATGTAAGTAGAGATGGTATTTGGTGCACTGTAACAACTTGTCGTTCCATCCATTGCCCTATAAAGAAGTAGGTGGGAGTATTTTGGCTTGCATTGCGTGGTGGTTTAGAGTGGATTTGTGTGACCATAAATAAGTCATTTAACATCTGTGAGCCTCAGTTTCTTCACCTGTAAAATAGAAATAAATATAGTTCCTACCTCAAGAGGTTGATGTGAGGATTAAATAACATAAGGCATATAAAGCACTCAGTACACATACTAAAAGAAATGTCAGCTACCACTCTGCTCCTCTCAGCCCTGGCAGTTATAGGATGGTGCAGCTTCTCCCCTCCTAGGGGGCCCTTCATTGCTAGAGCATGTCTTCGTAGTATTGTGAACAGTTGCCTTAGGGGCCATGCCTGATGGCTACAGGTTGGTAAGGGTTTTCTTTCCCCTCCTGCATGGCTGATGCAATGAACATCTTTAAAGAGATATATGATTGGAGGGAGGAAGGGTGCGTGTGTGAGTGTTTGTGTGTCCGTGTATGTGAGAGAGAGAGAGAATGCGTGTATGCGTCTAAGAATTCACATTGTGACAAGAGGAATTTGCCACCCTCCTCATCCGAGTTTCACTCACAGGAGAACATGTCAACATTGCCTGCACACGGATCTCAAACCTGGCACGCGGCAAAGAGCTGCATTGCAAGGAATATGACTTCATATCACAATGTTAATCACTGACCTCCGCCTTGGTAATAAGATCTTTCTTGGCCTTCAGACAATTAGAATCCACCTGAGACTTCCTAACCATCTACTCGATAGCAAATTGGCAGCGAGTATTAGGAAATTCCACACCGGTGTTTGGATGAGTCTTTTCCATTGATATAGTTTATTTGGATTATAGGCTCTTCAATTAAAACAATAAATCAGCCATTTTAGTTTTCTTTTCACCTCTGGATACATGTTGCCCTTAATAAATTATGTTGCAGTCAGAACGCACGCTGGTATGACGACATCATCCTGTCTTTCAGGTGTGGTTTCAGGGTCACACAGAACATTTGCATCTGGAAGGCTGACTTCACGGCACACCACAGACACATTCCGCTCCTCAGGGGGTGAGATCATGGTGCTGGCATGAATTTATCGCTCTTTTAAAGGAATGGGGTTGAATTCAATCTACTGACCTTGATTGGGAGGCTAGTGATACAGGCTGTGTAAAACAAAACAAGACAAAATAAACAAGGGAAAACCACAGCGCGTGCGGCCTCTTTCTTCCAAAGGTGACACTACTGAATTTGGTCTGTGAAGGTCTTGTCACATGAAAGTCTAGAAATAGCTATGACCTAAACATGGGGGTAGGAGACAACCCATTTAGAAATGAATGGACACATTCCTTTGCGGTTGTATAGTGGTTAAAATCTATTTTGGGGCAAAAGGGATATTGTAAATACTTTCCTTTGTTCATAACTACCATAACCCAAACTTTCTGGCTTTCAACATTTTTCAGCAAACCGCATGCCAACAATTTTTACACACCACCTGACCAGGCTAACATTATTCTACCAGAGAGGCAGGATTCCCTGTGACCCTTCTGAATCCCCAGGGCCAGCCAAGACTAGATTGGACCTCGTGACTGGTCCTAATCTGGACGTCTCTAGAGGCTGCCCTAGTCTCACTGCACAATTTCAAGGCCACTCAGTTCTGATGGCCCTCGGAGATGCTGCCATATTAGGCACATGGAAATGTCCATGTCATTCCGAAATTATTTTGGAAGTAGCGATTTAACATAACTTTTTTGATTAGCATTCAATTCCAAATTTGGGACTAAGTTTAGGTGAAATTCATATTACGGACTCCTCATTGGTTTCGGAAAATGTTAATGCCAGCAAGCACTCTTTCATCTTCAATACCAACTGGATCACAGGCTGTGTCCCTTTTTCCATTTGATTCTCCCTTTGGTAACAACATTTCTATGGCAGAGGAGGATGTGGCGATCTGTACAGACACCTCTTGACTCTAAAGTGGTTGGCTGGATAGGCTTATCATTAAATTCAGGTCAACCTGTGGCCTCTTTCCCCTTGAGCGTAATGGCTCTGGATGCCAATAGGAGGGTCAAAATGGAAGAAGCCTGGGGCCAGGTATGGAAAAATGAAAGATATAGGCATTTCCTGGATATATTGTTCCTAGTATCTCTATAAGGCTAAATACAAATTCTATCTAGGAACTACTACCCTACAATACTATCAGCACCCAAGAAGATTCCTTCCAGAGACAATGATGATCTTTCAGTAGGCACCAGGCCTGTGTGGAGAACTGGAGACTCTAAGACATAGCCTTGGTGGATGTGACTTCACAGGAGAAGTGGACTCTATAGTGCTGCCTTTAATAATAGAATTCCCTTGTAGCACTGTTCACTGAGACACTTGGTATAAATGGGACCACCTCTTCCAAGCAGATTTAGTTTCTGAAGAAATAAATGGAATTCCTTACAAGGCAGCTTTTCTCATCAGATGGCTCCAAAATAAAGACCTCAACAATATCAGCATAAAGAGCTCTGTAATAGTTATTTTTGGCATTTCCAAAGAATAGGTTCTTTCTATTTATGTGATCTCAATACCAGAGAACAAATCAGAGACTTGGCATTGACTACTCCACTGAACATTAATTTGTAAGTCTTTCACTGACTGGGTTCCAACTATATGTTTGATGGAGACAAGTTTTATTTATCATTTAAATCAAACAGTAATTTAAGCAAACTCATCAGTTCAAGGGTATAATATTAAAATCTATTTGCTATTGAGTAGGATTTAGTTTAAGATGGCCATTTCACTTCTTAGTTTCAGAGACAGGACTCTGGGGGATCAGAATTGGCTACCTAAAATATGTCTCTTTACCTTGATTATTTTCTTTGAAGGAGACTTTGACCTTCCCCGCCCTCAACTGTCTAAAAGGATTTGGGATGGAAGGCCTGTCCCCAGGACAGCCATCACCTTGGATAACTCTGGGTATCAGTAGACTGGGAGGGTCCTTGCTATGCCCATTCTTATCAATGTTCTGTTTACCAAACATTTACATTTGTAAGGAAAATCTCCATTTGTAAAGATATCTCCCTCTCTGTACCAGGAAGAAGGGGGGATGACCTCATCTCTAGAAACTCATCAAAGTGGAAGGTGAGGCTGCATAATAACCTTACTGTGCTTTTCTGGTAATCTCCCATAACTGACCCACCCCCAACATCCTCCATTGTCTTTCTATTTGAGAGGAGAACCTCCACCACTTTGTCAAGAAACTCAATTTCCCTGGTCTCTCCAGTGTATACATGTTATGAACCTTTGTTTGATTTTCTCCTGCTGAAAAAAAAACGGAGTTTTCATGGAGATCCAAATCTGGGGTTTAGTGAGACTATCCTACAAATGATATCAAAAGGCCAACTGTTTGTGTACTCACCTAGTAAGTAAGGTACCAGGGTTCTGTTATTGATAAATCTGTACAAAATAACTTACCATGTTAATGCCTTTTATCTTCCTATCTAATTATTTCTTATTGATTAACTCTTATTTCAGCATTATCAAAAGGTCACTAGCCAATGCTGTACATAATTCTAGGCTTATATCATATCGGTCTTAAGAACTGACCAATTTTGTGAGGATAGCCATACCGAAACATATTTTTTCCTATATTTAGAACCAGGGGCAGACCTTCCCAATTTTCAGAACTATTTTTTAAAAATTTTGTTTTATTTTGTAAGAACACTTAACATGAGACCTACCCTCTTAACAAAAATTTCACTGTATTATTATACTTTATTACACATTATGATATATTACTATCACACATTATTGTTGACTGTATGTACAATGTTGTACAGCCAATCTCCAGAGTGTATTCATCTTGCTTAACTGACTGTTTATGCCCATTGATTAGTAACTCCCCATCTCCCCTTCCCCTCAGCCCCTGGCAACCACCATTCCACTCTTTGATTCTATGAATTTGACTGTGTTAGATATCTTATATAAGTAGAATCATCAGTATTTGTCTTTCTATAACTGGCTTATTTCACTTAGCATAACATGCTCATAGCCAACAGGTGTATGAAAAAGATGTCACCAACCATCAGGGACATGCAAATCAGAACCACAATGAGATATCACCTCACACCTGTCAGGATGGCTATTATCAGAAAACAAAAGACAACAAATGTTGGTGAGGCTGTGGAGAAACTAGAACCCTTGCACATTGTTGGTGGGAATGCAAAAGGGTGCAGCTACTATAGAAAACAGTATGGAGGTTCCTCAAAAAAAATAGAACTACCATATGATTCAGGAGTCCCTTTATTCAAAAGAATGGAAATCAGGATCTCAAGATAGTGGCACTCCTACGTTCACTGCAGCACTATTCACAGTAGCCAAGATGTGGAAATAAGCTCAATGTCCATTCACAGATGAATGAATAAAGAAAATGTGGTATATAGACACAATGGAATCCTATGCAGCCTTAAAAAAGAAGGAAATTCTGAAATAGTGACAACAGAACCATATTCTTCTCAGAAAAAGCTAACAATATTTGAGCATTTACCATGCTAAATGCTTCACATGCATTATTTCATTTAATCTGCATAAACATCTGTAAAGTTAATTATTATAATGTACTCATTTTTCAGGTGAGGAAACAAGGCCAAGAGCAGCTCAATCACTTGCCTGAGGTCTCAGAGCAATAAGTGGTGGAGCCAGCACTCAAGCCCATCTCTCTTGATTGTAGGAAGTTCTGCTTGTCTCTGACGCCCATGCTCTTCACTACTACATGATATTTTTTCCATTCATCAAGATTTCATCTCCTCAAATGCAAATCTTTTCAAATCTAAAAATATCTAAAGAGTTTGACTTATCCTGAATTTTCTAGAAGAACCTATGAGAAGATTGCAAAAGTTGTTTCTCTTATCTGTACAGATTAAATATATCCCTGGCTCAAACTATAAGGGATGAATTATTGTACCATCTTAAAAGTTACTGTTTTGAGAATTTTCACTAAGTCAAGTCCATTTTATTATCATGATGCTCAAATTATGCAGAAATTTACAAGCTATTGTCAAATCTCATTTTAAAAAAAGTCTCTTGCATTGAGGCCTGACGATGAGGTTTGAGAAAAGTAACTGCTGGCTAGAAACTGCAAAGGACAATAGTAACCCAATACATTTGTGTGGTGTGCTACAGATTTCATAGTAATTTTCATAATTTGTTTTTAACCTGCGATAGGCAGAAAAGTCACTATTTAATACAGTTGAGACTCAGAGAGGTACAACAACTAGCCCAAGATCACACCTTTAGCATGTGAACATAATCCACGTTTTCTAGTTCTGTGTTCAGTGCTGTTTCCCCCTGAGCCTCTGCTCCCACAAGACTTGGAAATGCCCTCTTGTGTCGAATGTTTGCTTCACTTCCGTCCTGGAGAAACAGGAATGGGTTTAGATGTATGGTTTTCTCACTGAAGATGATGGTGTCTGTCTCAGTGTAGAATGACAAGGGAAAATAAACAGGCACCAAATAATTTTCTCTTTAACAGCTCTCTCAAAATCCACCCCAGTTATAGTAGGCCAATGAGAGAGAAGGCATTTGCCCAGCAGAAATGTTTGCCATTGGGGAACATTTCCTGTGATATTCAAGAATCCTCTTGGCTGGGTGAATGGTACATTTGGATAACCCTTCTCTTCCAGACCCAAGCTATGGGCCACCTAATCCAACCTTGGAGCCATGCTGGCTGAATTCAGATTCCACCTTTACCATTTACTAGCTGTGAGCCATCGAGCAAGTTATATAACTTCTCTATGCCTGTTTTATTTGGCAGCATAATGAGGATGACAATGATCTATCTCATAGGATAATTTAGGGACTTGTTCAATGTAAAGTGCTTGCAACAAGACTTACCAATGTGCCCAATGAGCGGTTATTTTTATTATCTTAACAAATGAGCCCCTTGATTTATTTATCTCTAAAGTGAGAATAATGGTAAACTCTGTAACAAGAATCAAATTAGGTCCTGTCTTTGAAAGTTCTTTATCAATCATAAAAGGCTCTGCACATCTAGAGAATGACTGCTGTTGTCTTGAAGAGAAAGTTGTAATGTCTGAACTACACCCGCCTTCCGATTGCCAGGAATTTCTCCTTTCTCATCAAATTGAGAAAGTGATTTGTTTTGTGAGTGTCCGTCTGACCCCAATGGTAGTTTGTTAGGCAGAAATCAAGGGGTTAGAGGTGTTGTCTGGCCAGGGGTGGACATTTACCCAAGGTCTGGTAGGCTTCCACCTCCCAGGGGAGGCTCACGGAGATTGCACTTGCTGGCACAGGAGGCCCGCCCCAGCTGTGTGTGGCTGTATCTGCATATAGATCTGGAATCAGAGAATCCTACCGGTCCTACAGGATCACCCAGGCAAAGCCACAGGCTGCCTGGAGCCCTGAAAAGGGGGATAACCGCTTACTGTGTGGGTGGCTACTCAAGGGAGCCTAGGGCAACACCAGTCCTGAAATCAGAGCTGCATCTGACAGAGAAGTAGATGTGTTGACACAGGGGAAAAACAGAATGAAACTGATTTTTCCAGAGTTTGAGATGACATGCTATTTCTGACAAGCTCAGTAGGAGTGCAGTTGATATGAATGAGAGAAACTTTTAGAGTATCTCTTCCCTTTTCTTTAGCATCATGGCCTCACCCAGTGACATACAAGGACTCCAAGCTCTAATGTCTCCAAGGAAGATACGGATGCCAGTGGGGACAGCTGTTCCCTTCATCCTTTCCCGGCTCACTGTGTGTGCTCCACCCTGATTGCCCCTCCCTGCCGGCTTCTCCAGGTGAAGTTCTCCCCGGTTTTCCATGTGCAGCTTCAATGCCATCCCCTTTCCCAAGCTGCTCCTCAATCCTCCACCTGGAATTCATCTCCTCCTTCCGTATCCACATAAAGCTCTCCTTTGCTCACCTTTAACTCAGTGCTATCAAAGTTTGCCTTGTTTCATAGTGAATTGTGCCAACTGTCTCTGCCTTACTAGCTTATAAGGAACTGCTTCATGTCATCTCTGTGTCACAGTGACACCTACACCGCACGCTGCTCAAAGGAACCACTCGATAAATGTTCATCAGGTGAATAAATAAATATTTCCTGGTGATAATTAAATTGAACTGAGAACTTCGTAGCCTCCAAGAAAGGCTCTGAATTTGTTAAATCGAGCATTGCTCTTTTTTCCCCCTATTACTCTTAAGGTTGTTTCATAACATCTCCTGCCAGGAACTGCTCCCATTGTTATATTATTAAGCAGCAGCACCTTCTATGATTAAGTACTGGGTGAACCTGTGATGAAGGGAAGCCCCCATTTGCTCCTAGTTTCAGAGGCGAGAACTGTCGACTTTATTTTTTGCTTCTTCTGTCACAAGCCAATGTGATTCAAATGATAGGTTTTGGAATTGTGTTTTCTGCTTTCTTCCCCCAGTTATCATCCCCTTTATCTGAGCCCTGTTTAATACATGTACCCAGAGTGGACTATAAGGTGCATTAATGAGAAAGCAGAGTCTACATTTCCTGTTTGGAACCTCGGACTGTGTTAAAACTAGACCTCGTGCTCCTAACCTGTATTCATTCATTGGTTGTATGGGTAAAAAGAGAACTGAGGAAGAAGTAGAGGAGGAGTTTGGAAGTAGAATCATTGATGCTATCTTTCCTCTACAATTTGGATTAACTTTATCATGCAAACAATTAACGAGAGTTCTCCAGATGTTCTTCTAAACTGCTTTTCTCTCTCAGGGATGTTGTCAAATACCCCTATGCTGGCTCTGCATAGCAACAAGACTTTCCATAGGGAAAATTCCAGATTTAGCTCTCAAGTACATAGAATCATTCTCATGGATGATTTCAATGAAATTTCCCAGAATCTCAGCATCCTTTCTTCCAGTCTCTGTACTTCAAGTTGAGGCTTTAAGAATGGTACCTCCAAGAGATTCCCCAAAAGGTTATTGCGCACAATGCTCACTCCCAAGCTTTAGACTTTATAGTTACTTACATAGCATAAACACTTGTCTAAAGGATAAAAAAATAAATGAACTACTGAATTAATGGATGAATAAATGAAATAATGCATTCTTAGAGACAGCTCTTCTTGGTCATCAGATCCCTAAGTATCCTAATATGGACTAATATACATTTTTAATCCTAAATGAAAATCATAAAATGTTTTAGCTGAAAGAGACCTTAGTGATATAGTCTTTATACTCAAGTTTTAAAAATCATGGCCTGATTTTTCCAAATGAAATTAGAAAAAAACCACTTCTCCGGTTGAAGTGTAGGTAGGGGGTCTGAAGCCCACCAGCTCTGAGAAATTACATGGTTTGTCCAACATCATGCATATCTCAGAGGTACGGCCAAGACGCCTGAGAGCCTGGCCTGGTGTTATCTGCTACAGGACTCCCTTGATGGGCGAAGGGTTGTTTCTGAGTACTTATTAGGTAAAAGGATGTCTCTCTGACACTAAAGTAAATCAGCTGCAGGCTTTAAGAAGTTTTGAACTGGACTTCAGGGTAGCCACATACTTGAGGGTAGGTTCTCTTTATAGAGGTATTTTAGCTAATAAATGAACAAGGAATGATAGAATTAGACTTCACCATTTTGCAATCCCTAAAGAAATAATGGATCTAGGCAAAGACTGCCAATATCCCAAAGAGAGATGAGCAGAGAGTTGGTGCCTCCCAACAGAAGTACTCCACATCGCCTGTGAAGTACTCTGGCCAAAAAACTGAACTTGACTCTAGATCGAGTTGAGAAAGCCCATAATTACCAATTTACAGGAACTACAAGAAACAGAGGAACTTATTAAACTGACACCATGGAAATGGAATCAACAATACTCAGATTGCAAACTCTACAGGCTCTTCAACAAATAAACTACAAGGAAAAACAAAAAAGGACGGGGGGATGCTCAGATCTGTGATTTAAAAGCATCTTAAGAGACATATCAATCAATTTCAATGTATGGAGTTTATTTCAGTCCTGATTACAATAGAGGGCACTTCTTCTCTGGGAAAACCCCAAATGGCGGAGGTACACTGGTGCTCCTGGGGTGCTAGAGCGGGAGGCAGCAGAAGCCCAGCCCAGATCATGGAGCTTGAGGAAGCAAGGCCACCTGGTTAAGGATATGAAGATCAAATCCCTGGAGATTTCTCTCTTTTCCTTGCCCATCAAGGAGTTTGAAATCATTGACTTTTTTCCTAGGGATATGCCTTGAGGATGAGGTTTTAAAGATTATGCCCATGCAAAAGCAGACCTGCACTGGCCAGTGGACCGGGTACAAGGCATTTGTTGCCGTCTGGGACTACAACGGGCCATATTGGTCTGAGTGTTAAATGCTCCAAGAAGGCAGCCACTGTGGTCCACGGGGCCATCATCCTGGCCAAGCTCTCTACCGTCTCAGTGCGGGGAGGCTACTGGGGGAAAATGAGGTGCAAGCCCCACACTGTCCCTGCAAGGTGCCCGCCTCCTTGCTGAGTGCCTTATCCCACCCCCAGAGGTACTGGGATTGTCTCAGTCCCTGTGCCCAAGAAGCTCCTGCTGACGGCCTGTATGGATGACTGCCACATCTTAGCGAGGGGCTGCACTGCCACCCTGGCAACTATGCCAAGGCCAACTTTGATGCCATCTCCAGGATCTACTGCTATCTCACCCCCGACTTCTGGAAAGAAATGGTGTTCACCAAGTCTCCTTATCAGGAATTCAGTGACCTTCTCCTACAGACACAGTAGAGTCCCACTGTGGAAGACACAGGCTCCAGCTGTGGCCAGCACCATAGCACTTTTATACAAGAAACATAAAATGAATGAATTAATTAAAAAATAAATAAAGGACAAAAATCTTATGAGACAATCAATGAAATTTGAAGGATATTTTAAAATATTAAGAAACTACGGGTAACTTTTTAGGTGGAAAAATGGTATTGTGGCTACTTTTCTTTAAAGAATACTTATCTTTTACACTTACATGCTGAAATAGTTATAGATGAAATGCTATGATATCAGGGATATGCCTCAAATAACCTCGGGAGAGGCTGGCAATGTGTAGAGGTACCAATGAAACACGACTGGTTGTGAGTTGCTGATTGTTTAAGTTGGGTGATGAGTTCATGGGGGGTTGTTTTCCCAATCCTTGTACTTATGTAATATGTTTGAAATTTTCCATAATAAAAAGCTTTTTTAAGAAGACTTGTTCACAATTATGACAAAAGATAGTTTTTCTCAGCTGTTAAAAAAAAAGCTGAAAGCCAGGAAGGGATTTCATATGAAGGTAAAAAGCTTATGGAAACGCAGGGACCCTCATTACCAGTGAGGCATGAGGAATCTCTTGGAAGTTATAACAAGAGTATCTAATCTGTTTTGACTGAAGCTAGACTAGACCAGGACAGGGACCCGCTGATGGTGAAAGTGATGCCTCATGGGAAAAGCATGGTTTCACTGACTTAGTCTTGGTCTCACTGTCTATGTTATGGGTGACAACAGCAGCCTAGCCTCTGTATATTACCTAACTGATAACAGGACATGTGAAACTATATATTTTGCAATGTAATTAAAAGATCATTCCATAACCACAAGATCAAATCCCAAATGGATAGCACAAATGACTGCCATCTGACCAAGCTTGAAAGTACCATTGTACTTATTACCCCCAAGACATGGCATTCCTAAAACAGATCCAAATGCTCCAGGCTGGCAAGAAGGCTCTCTGGATTGCAAGTTGTCCCTGAAAGGATGCACTGGTTTGCACTTTGGAAAGGTCATTTATGACTCTAAGCCACCTCAAGACCATTTGTAAATTACTGCTGGGGTCAGTTACTAAAATCGAGATTTGACGACCTGAAGAAATAAAGATTTTTACAAATGCCTAATGTGCTTGTGCAGACACTTACTGGCAAGATCTTGTCTGAATGTCATGAAATCAAATATGTCATCAAATATGACAATTTCCAAAAGGGACCCAGGTAATGACCAGTAATTGACGGGTCAAATCAAAGCACGTGGGAGGATCCTAAAGCTTACCTTTAACTTTGTCCTTCAAAAACCCACTCCAATCCAGCAATCATTCTTCATTCAGTTCACATAAAGTCGAAATGATCTTTCATTCTGAGAGTAACGACTTGATGATCTTTCATTCTGAGAGTAACGACTTGATGATCTGACATCTATGAGTCATAAGTGGACCTTTGTAAAGGGCCCAGTGACAATGTGTTAGCTCACATTTAAGCCTCAGTTGTGTTTCACACTTTCTTCCCATCAGTCCTCCATCTTCACTGCATCTGTGGGAGGTTCTGGGCCCTGGCTCAATGAGTATCCTCAATTTCAGACCTAATATATCACAATGAACCTTAAAAATTCTTAGATGGTCACACATTTGCAGTAAGACTTTTCTTCAATGGGAAAAATACATTTTTACTCATTTGGCCAAAACAAACAAAATGCTAAAATATGGGGTCCCCGCTATTTCATTCCTGCTTTGCTGAGGCATAGAAGTGAAGACATCTTTCTTTGTAGTTCCAGCGAGCAGATAAATATTTATCAATCAGGACACTCTACCACGGACGTCTAATAAGATACACTGGTCCTCTGGGTAATTCCATATTCCTGCAAGGAAGAGTTTGCCTTCTTTTTCCTATAATGACTGCATTTGGGGAATAAACTACGATGACCCAAATTTTCAATACATCTTTGAGAAGGTTAAGCACAAAAATCCTGTTAAACAATAATGGAATTTGTGTGTGAAACATGACACTCTTTGAACACTTTTGAGAAAGTTACTCTCCTCTTTCTCCTCCGACTAATAACAATTCAACATTATTTAACATAATCCCACTGACAGGTAATTTCTGACACGAAATTTATTACTGGCTTGCCCTTTGAGGGCATGTTTCACTATTAATGTTTCCTTTTAAAAGCTACAGAATACATTAGATTTTCATACAGAGTTTCCCCATGTTTTCCTTGGAAACCCCTACTTTGTGTGGTATTTTACATTGCCTAAGTCTGTTTTAACTCTATATCCTTACACACACACACAGCTCCTCTCCCAATGTCCAGGAATACACTTAACATTGAAGCATTTTATTCTACTATTATTAGGTTTACCTCTAACTGAATAGATAACAACATTAGTACAGCATAAATTTAAATAAGTTTCTCCTATCCCTAACTGGGTATGTGATTAAGGGAGCTAGAGGGCTTGACTTTAACACAATCATGCCGGGAAATGAGAGAGCTGCAGGTCACGGATGTTATCCATATAGGGCCAGTGAGACCTGCAAACAGACACCCTGATTGGTGTTCTGAGCCTTTCCCAATGCAGAACACATGAGATGGTTCAAAACATATTTGTGATTCTGACTCATTCAGAGAAATGATTTTTCACCTGGTGAGTCAGCACGAAGCTAGGTATTTCCCTACCTGTGCTAACCATACAAGGGCATTTCTACCTGGAGGGTTAGGTCATCTGTCCCAGAAGGAAACACACACCATCTCTGCTTTTTCTGGAGCAGCTTTACTGGCATCATGAGCTCATAGGCTGGAGCTGACTATGTGGTGTCCTTCCTTTGAGAGGGAGGCATCATCTAAATGGCTCACTGGCTACTGAAGCAGCAAGGGGCCAAATGAAAGGAACATTCATTCATTATTATTTATTTATTCATTTGTAATTTTAGGGAGATCAGGTTTGTTGAGTTATAATTTACAGATAATAAAATTCACCTTTTTTAATATGCAGTTCTCTGCGAGTTGACAAATGCATACAGTCATGTAACTACCACTGCAACCAAGAAATAGAACAGTTCCAATCCTCAAAAACTTCCCTCGCCCCCTTTGTAGTTAACCTCTCTCCCCACCCAGCAGATTTAGTTAAAAATAATATTCCGATGATTTACGACATTGACATGAATTCACCTACAGGTTGATTCATGGACATCCTTGTAGCTTGTCCTTAATATAGTGGGGGATTTATTGATGACGAGCTTTGGGGACCTCAATACCACCAGAAGATTGAGAAGATGTTGGGGAAGAATGATTGCCTCACATTTGCGCTAATGGATAACATATTTCTGCAGAGAAACACATGCAGGAGTAATTCCACGAGGTCAATTCTTAGTCTCCTAACTCTTCCTCTAAGTTTAAGAGGAAGACTTGTATTTCCCTCTAAGTTTAAGGAGAAGACTAAGTTCCCTTCAGTCTCTCACCTCAACCAAATCCAAACTGGGAGAAGCTGGGGACACCCACACACTCCACCATACCTTGACCCTGCCTCTCTCCCCATAGACTCACACACATATACAACTCTCTCTCTCTTTCTCTTTTACACACACACACACACACACACACACACACACACACACACGAGAAACAGAGGTAACACAAAAATTGCAAAGACAGTGTGTCCACCAAAGTGGTCACCAAATCTTCAAGGCTACAATGGACCTTCCAGGCCCAGAACTGTGCAGAAGCCTGGGGTGAGAATCCTCCATCCCGAGAAGCTGGAACTGATCCAAAGTCTTTGCACATTCGGGAAGAGGTAAATTCCTAGGTTATAGGACCATTAGCAGCTCAGCCATCCATTTTTCATTTGAAGGAGCCTTTTTAAAGGTTGAATTCTTATCTTCAGGAGGCCTGTAAATGCAGTTCTTGTGTTTTCATTGGGTTTATTTAGCCTGGGGGATTTAGGTCCCTATGTTTAGGCAGTAAATTTTCCCCTTTGTGTGAATGTATGTGGTTAATATACTTAAAAATCCATCAGGCAAGGCTAGCAAAAATGCAGCCGCCTTTACACAGCAGTTTTTGGCAAGAATATAGTCACTCAGGATGGCTGTGTGGTACTTATAATTGAATTGTGGTCACTAAGCCGAATGCTATCAACTTCTGTAAAAACCCAAAGCCAGATACCTCTGAGCATGCCTTTCACCACCTTCCCTTGGCCCCTTCCTCTTGCTGCTAGCTCCTCCTATTCACCCAGCTGGCAGAGTGGGACACAGAAACAAAACCCCACATGAACAAGAGGGAGACATTGCTACAGCCTTTAAACATGCACCATAAAAGACTGACTGCAGGGCCTGAAAGGACAGTATGGAAGACCTTACAGCATGAATTACAACACTTGGGCGGCCAGTGAAGGAGAAGCTGCTCAGGAAGAGGAAAACTACAAAGGTCCTCTAAGATGCCCTTGGAAGGCTTTCAACTCTTGGTTGAGAACAATGTTAACATTTAGCCATTCGAGTCTTGTCTGACACTAGGGGTACCGATTCCAGGCCCGCCAAGGCCCCCCTCACAATCGTAACCTCAGACAATCTCTAGTCCGTTAGCTGACCTTTCCTCCTCCTCTTCTGACCCCCATGTAGCCACCTCTCTGCCATCTCCCTCCCTGGCATTTGTGCCAGAGCCGTCAACCACAGGCTGGTGTGCATGACCATCATGCTTGTTGGCTGAAGTGGTGGGCTTCAGCCAACAAGCATGCAGCCTTCACAACTCAGCAACCACTCTTGCCCACAAGAGACCAAACTACTGCTACACATCGTAGCGCACCCAACTCAACAAGGTGGCCTTGGTTCCTGACAGATTTAAAACAAAAGGAGATTTAAAACCGCCTCATTGAATGAAGTCATGGCAGAAGGAAAGAAAAAATCTTGCCATACAACTCTCCCTAACCTAAAGACAAAACCAAATCAAAACAAAAATTCATGCAAGAGGATTTTTCTGTTCATTAGGCTAAGGGATAGCAAGATATTTCCTCTGCCTCCCAGCCATTGCATTCATTCAACAAACATTATTCTAAACAGGCACTTGCTAAATGTAACAACAGTACCCGGGATCTGTGCATGCATCAGCCCATCCCATATGCCATGTAAAGGACAGAAAAAGCACTTTAGACTCAACCACCGTCCTAGAGCAAATTCTGCTGCAAATGTGCTCCTGGAGCTAAGGAGCCTAGAAGCAGGTGAGGTCAAGGCTTAGATATTCAACAAGACAGAAACTACAGGCAGCCCAGCACACATGGCTTCAAAGCGAAGGACAAACTGTCTTGGACCTAGGACTTAAAAACAAAACTAAGTCAGGTCTAAAATGCACAAGTCAGAAGAGCACATATTTCTCAAAAATTAAACACACAACTTACTACTCAAGAACTCCTGTGCTAATTCAAATTATTGCTGCTTACCACTGACAGTGGTTGCATAACTATCTCAGGTCTGCCTTTTTAGAAAAATATATCTGCAAGCCTGTTTAAAGTTGCACCTCTGACATCCTGCTTTAGGTGGTAAGGTCCAAGAGGGGTTAGTTGACTTTCTTATTATAACCACAGATATAGCATTATATACATGGTAGGTCATAGATTATGAATGAACACTGATGACTAATTGCTACTGGTTAATATTTATGCCCCAAATTACAAAATTCCCCCTTTTAAATGAAGGTAATTTAAGAAGAAGTGTAGAGATCCTATTCTTTTCGTATCTGAGCCAGGCAATACTTAAGCTTCCATATAACCAATAGTCCTTATCATTAACCTTTTATTGACCTAAGATTACTCATGTATCAACACATGTCAAACCATCAAGTTGCCCCGTGCCCTGAGGAATTTCAGAGCCCTGGTTTTAAGAAAAGCAGGATTGACTTCTGAAGGAGTGAACTATGAAATCTGTTCATAGAAAATAAAAACTATTTTCTAAAATAGTTTTAGGGTCATTGATATAAGTCCTTACACCCTGGATTTTAGCCTGTTCAATGTGCTGTGCTGTGGTGAGGGAGGAAAGGCAGGGGCCAGGGAGGCAGGAAGACTGGGATTAATATAATATGAAGTTTTAGAGTAGCATCCTTAACCAGATTCTGCCCGGCTCTGACCATTGGCCCATTAGTAGTTGCAATTACATACTATTTCCCCTTTAACATTTCCCTCCCCACCCTTTTAAAAAATAATAATAACAAATTTCTTATGTAATTGCCAAAAGGATCTTTCTGGAATTTTACTGCTGAAATCCTATCTTTCTATTTACACTTCTCTACCCCCACCACTATCAAAAAATCACAACCGAAAGAAAATGGAAAAGTATGAAATCTGTGAACACACGTCGGGGAAAAGCATTCCTTGTCCTGCCTTCTCCTAAAGAGTGAGGAAAGACACAAACCAAAATGAAGGGCAAAAGGAGTTAGAGAGAGAGAGAGAGAGAGAGAGAGAGAGTGTGTGTGTGTGTGTGTGTGTGTGTGTGTGTGTGTGTGAAATCTGTATGGTACAAGAGGAAGCCATACAAGATCTCTCAGTGCCCTAATGTCATGATTAATAAACAAAGCTCACAGCCAGTGACATTACCCAGGAAATACCATGTCCTGTGCTGTTCAGTGTTTGTTTCAAAGGGCAAAGTCTGGAGGAAAACAAAGGAAGCCGGAGGGAGGAAGAGAAATTCAGTTTAACTGTACTGCTGTCAGCTCTAAAAGCAAGCCATATCCCAAGTTTGGCTTTTTTAATTTTGTCAGGAGAATATCTTTTCAAGTATGCACACAATAAAGAAAAACCTACGGACACTGGTCTTCCTTTGGGTGAGTCAGTGGTCTTTTTCATTTTGCAGTTTTATAAATGAAAAGGCATTAAACTACTTCCCTTCCAATGCATCATACTTCCAGAGTTTAGTCCTATAACTAACTCAGAGTTGTGTACTTCATTAAAACTCTTGAGATCCTACCTGGTTTAAGGTTTTTCAGATCCATAAGGCAATAGTTGAAATGGGTACAATTTTCTCATATGGTAGCAAAGTGAATCCAGCCTGTTGTTATGGATTGGATCCTCTTGGCAATGAGTGCATTAGAAACTCATTTGCACTTTCCAGTCCTTAGGCCTCATATGCCCCCAATGCATGAATGTACACACTGCTTTGCTCCCACTCAAAGGACACATAGCACAAGATCTTTCTTCTTCCTATTTCCCCTTATATTCAGTCTTGTGTCCCCATTTTACACATTTTCTGGATTGGTATTATCCTCAAGCTCCAATATCTTGTTTTTTTCTTGGTATCTTTTGACCACCTTCACCCATTTCGCTGCCCTCACACCCCCCAACCCCTACCCCCGCCTCTGGAAACTGCCAATCCATTCTCTTTATCTATGAGTTCAGTGTTTTTTCTTTTAATTTCACATAATTTAGATCATACAGTATTTATCTTTCTCTGTCTGGCTTATTTCATTTAGCATAATGCCCTCAAGGTCCATCCATGTTGTCACAAATGGCAAGATTTCCTCCTTTGTTATGGTTGAATAATATTCCTATATACACCACATCTTCTTTATCCATTCATCTATTGATGGACACTTAGGTCTTGGCTGTTGTAAATAATGCTGCAGTGAACATGGGGGTGCAAACATCTTTTCGAAGCTCAGATATTTTAAATACCAATTAAAGCATTGCGGTTTAGCTAGAATCTCTCTGAAATGGATCCAGCAAGATAATCAGAAAATCACAACTTTTATACTTGCTTCTAAAGCCTAACTAGAGAAATCACGATCTAGCTTTTCAAAAGGATCATTAAATCTGTCACCAGATGAATCTCTATTTCTGATATAGTAACATCTTATATGAGTAACTTATATGGTATGAGTAACATAAGATAGTATTCCTGAGACAATTAAAAAGAAAAGAGAAAAAAGGGCATACAGACAAGGAAAAGCCACACTGCATCTAACAAAGTGTGCAAAGGCTTAACAGGAAGCAGTTCTGATTAGGAAAGTTTTATAATTGAGAAACAGAGGACAAATGAATATGAGCAATTTCAGCTTGCTGAGGGCCCTTTTCCAGGGCTGAGTGGCTGTTCTCACACTAAAGCTGGGCAGGTACACCAAAGGTGTCTGCCAGAAGGTCATACAAAGGTGTATGATTTGAATCAAGAGGACATGGGGATAACTTGTTAGCTAAGTATTCACACTGTCTTAGCAGGGCAACAATGAAATTAATATGTAAATATTTTTAAATCAAAATAATAGTTCTACCCACAGGCATGAGATATCTTGAAGAACAGAATGTAAACATCTCTAATTAACTAGAACAATCCTGCTTCGTGAGATATATTATCTTTCAGTGGTACTGCATGAACACTTTAATATTACAAAACTTAAAAAATGGTGGTTGCTATCAAAATGTTGTCATTTCCTCTGTACTGAAGACAAGATTAAAGGACAAGGAGGGAGTCAGCAGTAATGCTTTTCAAATTGTATTCTAGTGACAATTTTTTAAAAATCAACTTTATTGAGATATAAATTACATATAGTAAAATGTATCCATTGCAAGTGTACAGTCATTGAGTTTTGGCAAGTGTCTACACTTGTGTCACCACCAACACAATCAAGGTATAAGACATTTACATCACCCAAAAAGTTCTCTCATGCGCCTCTGCCACCAGTCCCCCTCCAGAGCCACCACTGACAGGCACTCTGTCTCTACAGAGTGTTTTGCCTGTTCTAGAATTTCATGGAAGTAGAATCATACTGAATGCACTCTTTTGTGTCTGGCATCTCTAATCTTGGTTTGCCAAACCCACCATTTGGCTCAAAGCCCTGTGGCCCCCACTCCTGTGTCTCATGGTCAGGAAACCAGCTTCGACTCTGATAAGAAGACCAGAGATGGACCAGTGCCATTTTTGAGAAAGTCACTAAAATAGCAGGAAACAAGGAGCAGGAAGCAGCAAAGGTCAATTTCAGCTCATTTCCTTTTGGGGCATTAATTTTAGTACATTGTTTGGGTTTCCCCAAAAAGATATTTTTGGAATAAGGGAATTCCAAGCATGAAGGCCAAAAATAGAAAAGAAGAAGACCCTTCGGATACTCTTTCCAACACATGCCTTGAAGTATTATGTCTCTGACCAGAGAGACGCAAAATAAACACATGATGATGAAATCCGGGGCAGAACTGGGTTTTCTCACCATATCTAGAAGGATTTGCACAAAAGTACAAAGCAATTATGGATTACTTATTTCTAAATCTACCAATATTCTTCTCACTTGAAGGAGAATTGTCCTTGGTTTATAAATTAGAAATTTTCACTTCACCACCACAACACCAAACATGAATACTTTCTTTTTCTTGTTAGGACCAGCAAGGGTGTTTTCGGTTGTGTGTGACGTCCAGTTCTCTGTGGATCTGATACTGTCTCTATTTGCCATCGCAGTGTTAGAAGAATCCAAATTATCAAAATTATTAGGCTATTCTGTTTCCTGATGTCCTTCAAGACCTTCCTGTGTGACTCAACTTTTTTTTTTTCAAATGAGCAAAAGCATAAATTATTCTGGGTCCTAAGTCTTTATATAAACATCAGCTCCTGGGTTCTATTTTCCCTCAAGCTGCTGTCACATAATAATTGGAAGAGAATATATTAATTCTTCCAGGGCCCTGGGTTATAATGCAAGTAATAAATCAATTTACATCCTTTTTTGAAATACAGCCAAGGGATTATTAGTTAAAAATGATTTATTTAAGAGTATTTGTCATTAATAACTTTTCTACTTCAAATAAAACAATTTTGATTCCAATGATAGAATGATTTTAATCTATGGTATTGTAATAGATGAAAAAAACTAAGGTACAAAAGAGAAAACAATAACATGATATAGATCGAGAAGAAGTACAGAGAGGGCTGTGCTCGTGACTTCTATTATCTTATTGTTTTATTTGACATTCATTATTTTATCATATTGTGAGAAATTATCTGCTGGAGTCTTGCCCTAGACAGAGTAATAGTACCTTAATTGGACAGATTACCTGACCAATGAAAGAACCAAGAAGTAGGTTAATCAAACGACTAAAATAGAAGGAAATTTAAAAGAGGAAAGTTTTGATTTCTCTGAATGGTTAAGTCGCCATGAGGCACTGACTACATTAGTAGTCAGTCTTATAAACTCTTTCAGCCATATATTCAAAATATCAATGGCCATAAAAATGATCCCTTCATTGACATTTCTCAAGGCTAATCTCTCACCTGCATAAGCATCTAATGGCAGAAAATAAACCCAGATCTCACCATAAACATAGATTCTCTCAAATATCTAGAGCCAATAAAAAAGAGAAACAGAGTTTATCATATTTCCTTGTTATCAAGGATATGTGCAGAGGCAGTGGGTTCTAGTGAAAAACACCAAAATAAAAATTTTATAACTAGTCCTTGATTCCTCACTTCCTGTGGTGGGGACCTTGAAAAAGTTATGGTCCGTCCAGTCTTCGTTTGTTCTTTATTTTTTGAAAAAACGTAGGTGGAGGGTGTTATTCTTGCCCTACTTGGATTAGAGAACAGAAAGATTCACATGAAATGGTTTGAAAACTTTTAAGTGCCACACAAACACAGAGGATTACCACCCTTTTATGCACACCGTCTCTCTAAATACCGTAGGCTACACGTATTCTTACATGAGCGCTGCCCTTAAACTCGTGAAACAATCCAGCTCTCAGCCACAGCCCTCCTGGGGACACGTTCCTCCTTACATCAACAGTGGTTAGCCCTCTGTGAATACATTTACAAATCACCTAAAGACCCTAAATCCACAGAAAACCTTCCACACTCTTTTCTAAACTAAAAGCACAGCTGCCTGTAACTTACCAGCTAACAAACCGACTAACCAGCTAACTAAAATGTAGGGACATAAAACAGCATGTTCAGTAAGCTTACTGGGTTTTGAACCAGAATGGAAAAAAAAACCCACATCCAAAATATGGGCGGAAAAGGGCTCCAGACAAATCAGTTATTATTCCTCAAAAACATCACACTCCTTGGAAGACCTACAAGCTAAATACAAACTCCCACAGCAGGATGTCACACACATTCAGATTGCAGTCATTGCTCATTAGCGACCACTGCCAACAAAGACCTTCTTTGAGACAACTTCCCCCTGGTTGGGGCGCCCAAGTTCTGAGCAGTCTGCTGCATGCCAAATGCATCTCCTCCCTGTTTTACCATCTGGTTGAGATAGGAAGGTTACGGGAATATTGATAAGGGAGCTGGTACTACATGGAACAAGGATTCAGATGAGTGACTGCCTGATTCCTCTTTCAATGTGATCAAAAGGCTTGAACAGATAGGCTGTGATCAAAACAAAACATATTGGGTCATATTGGCTGAGTTCTCAAAGGCTATGGAAAAATTATTCTGCATGTTTTTAGAGCTCACCTAATTACACACAAAAGTTTCTGTCTGTCATTGAATCTTCATCTGGTAGCTATGGAATACAGTGAATTTATGAATTTTGAAGCAAAAGTTTCTGACCCTAAGATGCTCACATTCAAAGAGCAGTCAGTCAGTCAGACTTTTAAGTGATTATTATGGGTCCCTGCAAAGGAATGACCGTATCCTGTCATGGTAGGATTGTGGAAATCAACTAAGTTAAAATTAAATTAGAAATAAACATGTCTTTGATTTTTCAACTTTTTATTTTGAAAAAATTATAGATTCACCGAAGTTGCATAAAAATGTACAGGGAGGTCTTGTGTACTCTTCACACAGTTTCCTCCAATGGTTTAATAACATCTTGCATAATTATAGTACAATATCAAAATCAGGAAATTGACATTGGTATAATCCACAGAGCTTATTTCACCAGTTTTACATGCACTCATTGTGTGTGTGAATGTATCTGTGTGTGTGTTTAATTCTGTGAAATTTAACACATATGTATATTTGTGTAGTCACCACTATAATCAAAATACAGAAGTGTTCCATCACCATAAGGATTACTCATGATAACCCTTTATAGTCACCTCCAGCCCCTCCACCAACCACTGATCAGCTCTCCATCTCTATAATTTTGTCATTTCAAGAATGTTATATTAATGGAATCATATAGTATGTAATCTTTTGAGATTAGCCTTTTCCATTAACTGTAATTCCCCTGAGATCCATCCAAGTTATTGCATGCATTAATAGTTTATTACTTTTCGTTGCTGAATAATATTCCATGGTATGGACGTACCACAATTTGGTTAACTATTTACCCATTGAAGGACATTTGGAAATACACCCTTATTTTAAAATAGTCCAAATTTGTGAATTCTGACACAGATCAAATTAGTAGTATAAAGAGAAAAGATTTGTCCTTACTGGAAGAAAATATGCTGCACCATAATCTACTCACAAATTGATTATGCAGGAATATTATACATTCACTTTATGGCTTTTACCTTTTGGTGACCACATGAAGTTCTCTGTAATATGTCCTAATTTTATTGTACTTAAAGAAACCTCTAGCAAAAACTTTCTGCCCATACATATCTTTTTGTCCTAGACTTTTATTTGGTAATTTAACTACAGTGACGCTTCAATGGCCTCCACAGAGTCCAAAATTTTAAGAGCTATCTATTTTTTCCAGACAGAAGAATTGAGTTAACAATCTCCAAGACCGCTGAGTGGTTTTGGTCTGCCTTGCATAACTTTTCAGCTGTTTTATACCCTGAAATAGTCCCGCTGCAACTAGAAGTGCTGAGTGTAGAGCTGCCTTTCCTTTCCTCTAATTCTGAGCTCTTAAGACACCAAATGTAATAGAGACATATGATGAATGCTTACCATGTGCCCAATGCCTGTGGGTTAACTCCTCTATACATTACAAATATCTTTTGAAAGTGTCTCTACTATTATTTCCATTTCACAGATGAGGAAATTGAGGCCCAGAGCGGTTGAGGTAACTTTCTCCTAGTCACACATTTAGCAAATGGTGTACTCAGGATTCCAACCCACGGGGTCTGGTTCTAGCACCTGAGCCTTTAACATTATGCTCCCACTACTTTGCTACCTTCAAAGAGTGCATCCCTGCTTGTCCAGGTTGCCAAGTGCCCTCTTCATTTCCAACCCACTCGTCTCATTTTTGTTTTACATTGCTCCTACTTTCATGGTTTTTTTTCTTTTTATCTTCTATGTCTCTAGAAAAATTCCTATTTTACCCCCCCAACACTAAAATAGAAAGTGTCCACTAAAGTTTACTATGTAGAGCCAGGCATCAATTCCCTCCACAAAAATAAAGAGAGATGAAAGAAGGTCTAAGGATCCCCCAAGATAAAGACCAACGTGTTGATTATTTGAAGGGATATAATTCATTCTTGGGGATTTTACATGTTTCCTTCCTTTGGTCCTTTGATTTCTTCATTTTGTATTGAATACACCCAACTGGAAAGTGGACAGAGGAAAAGGAAAGAACATGAAACTCATATTGGTTGAAATGATCCTTTACACAAACTCTATACGGGGAGAGGCAAAGGGGCTGTTATAACTCTTAGCCAAGACATGTCAATTTGGGTTGAGCAATTTATTTACCCGGGTGGTTACTGAGTCCACAACTCCTCTAGGAGAGAACGCATATTGAAAAACTCTAGGAGATGCATTGAAAATATTTTTTTCACAGCTCCCATTCCTGTTCCTCACACCTTTGGCTTTTACACAACATGGACAGTGCTAGTGGTACACTTCTTTCACATTTTACCTTTCATTTGTAGTAGAATATAATCATCTGAAAAGTTTGCCTTTGCCTCACACCAAATCTTAAAGCAAACAAAAAGCTTTGAAAGACTGGCCTGCAAAATTTTTCTCTCTCACATAAATTGTGTATTAGCCAGCTCCTCCTCCTCTCCATCCCCTCCCTACTATGCTTAGTTCTCATATAATTAAATTAAACAAACACAGGCATTTGCCTGCTCCAGTGAGTTTTATCACAAAAGGGATTCTCAGGAAAACCATGCTAAAAGACTGTATATACAAAATTACTCATTAGGCCCACTGTTTGATCTTCAGGCGGCTGCTCTGATAAATGTAAGTCTTATGCCTGGGCACTTGGCTGGGCACACTGAGATGTCAAGACAGTTTTTGTACTGCTTCTCCACTTCCTGTTCCATAACTCCTGGATTCAAATAACATTTTCTTTCCAAACCACCACAGCACATTAGGGAACTCAAGGAGAGGCAAATGTTAAGGAAGAGAGGATACAAGGCAGGTCTAGGGACACAGGGATGTAAAGGGTGGGGGGTACAGAATTGGAGGTGGGAAGAAAGGAGGGGAGGAGGCGGGAGTTACTACAATGTAAGTGCTACCTACATCCCCCACTCCTACACACAAACCCTTCACCACAAACACCTCGGTCCCTACCCTCTCAACATGGTATGATTCCTATTAATAACTCAATTACTGGTCCATTGTGAACTTCACAAGAAGCAGAAATTAAATCACAGGTGGCATTTCTATAGAGCCAGGTCAGGTCACAAAAGGATGGACAATAGGTATCTTAAAGATCATTGTGTAACAATTCTCATATCCAGGCATTGACTAAATATTCCTGACCTGTTCGATGGTTTACAACAATAACATGACAAAGTGCGAAGTTGTAGATAAAACAATTAAAGAAAAACTGGGCCTGCCCTTGAACTTTAAGAACAGAAATTCCTTAGTCATAAAATAGAGAGAGATTTTTAGAATTTTACTAATTTGTAATAGTGCAGAGACATGGACATCTTTTGTTACACACTTAGAGACTCATCATTTACAGAGGCTATGCTGTGAAATGGGGCATCTACTTTGGCTAGATAAAGTATCTGTATGCATTCCCCACCGAATGCAACACCCCTTCCCCAATATACAGTCTCATGTTAATATCAGACCAAAATGCTTTCAAATGTCATCTTGTAAAATTATTTTCCTATGCCCAGATATTCTGATGGATTGAGTTTTAATTAGTGGGTAAGGATAAAACCCAAGTATACGTATGTATGGTTTTATTTTCACATCTTCTATAATTAGCATTATTTGAGGAAGAAAATCCCAAATAAAATCTGAGATAAAAGAGCATATTTGTTACAATTTCTCTCTCTTTCTCATCTTTCCTGTATATATTTCAAATAAACTTAAAATGAAACTTTAAGAGAGAGACTTAAGCTATAGTAACTTAGTTCAAAGCTAGGGCTTCAATCACCTCCTCCAGATCAAATTGCCAACACAATCTGAAGAAAAGGGAATGTTTCTAATCTCACGTAATTTACTGTACAAAAGCAAGCGTCTTTTTCTTACAGAAAATTCTCATTGAAATCTGTCAGTCAACAAAATAGGAGGAGGGTTGAGCTTGTACATCAGAACATATTGAGTTAGAAAAGCTGAGTCTCATTTTGCCTTTTCTAAGTTGCTTAAGATACCAAAAAAAAAAGTGAGGTAACCCTCGCTTATAAAAAAAATAATAAAACTTCTTTCCATTAAAATATACCATAGAGCATAAAAATAATCCTGTCCTACTTTAAACCAAGACCCCCTTTTAACTCTGCAGGAAAATCTCACCAGTTGTACCTACGTTGAGCTTCCTAACACTAACAGGTCACCGCACAGCATGGAAATTGAGCAAAGCCAATTCAACAGAGGGAGCAGTATTCAGATAAAGCAATGATGGATAGAGTGAGGTAAAGAAGGAGTTTGGCCCACAAGATGCTCAATCACTAGTTCTGGGTTAGAGGTGAGTGACGTTACACTAGCTTAATGGACTTGCCAGCACTAATTAACCTGGGACACAAGGAACGGCCAAATGCATCATGAGAAGTTGTTATAATTCTTCAATTAAGTCTAATGATCACAGAAATAATTCACAGGCCAAGTGCCCAATGATGCTCAAGGGTAGCTTTAAAAACATTGCCACACACAAAAGATCCTTCTAGCCCTCAGAGTTGTTACCCATCCTTTTCACACATCTTCTCTTAAATGAGATAACTCATTAAAGTGCCAAGTTCACAAATAAGTAAATCTTAGTTCTAGCTCCCTTTCCTGCCTTTTCCTTCAGAGGGAAATCAGCATTGGTTTGCCAAAGAAGTATAATTCTAGGTCCATTTTCCCACCTTCTTAGGATTCAAATGTAGTGACAAGTATTGTCTCTTTTCCCTCCAGTGGAAAGCAGTCCAATGAGGCATGTTGTTTCTTTCCTTCTTGTTTCTCTCCCATGCGTGGAGAACATCCTTACTCCCACACAGGCTGGGAATTCTCCCCAAGCAGAACCAGAAAGACTCAGCTAAGTTGTGGCTCATCAGGGTTCCAAAGTCAGAAGACTGACAAGGCTCCAGAGTTGAGGTAGGGGTTGATGTGGTCCCAGGATGAAACTAAGGACAGGTTATCCACTTCCCCTCAATCTGGTCCAACACCAAATTAAAAGAAACATCCAAACTGAAGTTGGATCCTTCCAAGGATTATTTGCATAGAATATGACTTGCATCTATGCCAGACCCTCCAGGTCCACTGTTTATCTTTCCTGATCTGGAGTCAAGTCTCTCTAAACATTCCCAAGGGTATTGTTATCACATTTTATTGGTGGAGAGTGCACTGGAAATGACACATCACTCAGAGTCCCCAGTGGACATCTGAAGACCATTGTGGTACAGTACACAGGACCAAGAGATCAGCTTTCCATCTACAAAGAGGTGTGCTGTTCTTCCATATTGCTCCTGAGAGAACACCTGCTCCCAGTGGCCAAATGTCTACACTTCATCAGAAAACAATAACAGAGGATCAAATGGAAGGCCTCTTGCATCTCATACTTATCCAACCCTTAGGTTCCAGACTGTCCTGTGAACATGAATTTTGTAGCTGGGAAAGGAAAAGAGTTGCACTGCTTATCCTGCCAAGGAGATAATGGATCCAGTAATTTCTGGGTTTGCCTCAGAAGGTTTAACTATCCATTAACCACATTCTTGAGTCCAGGCTAGCACATCATGCATTTCAGGTTTCACACTAAACCATGGTTTGGTCCCAGTGCAAATTTAAGCAGCGAGTGGATTGGGACCAGCATCATATGGTACTATTTTTGCCCCAAGCCTCACAAGTCTTTAGACAAACTGGGATCTTTTTCACTATTCAAAATCACTATTATGTGCTAATAACAATAGCAATAATAATAATAGCTAATACTTTTGCATTCTTATAATGAACACAAACCTAACTACTTTACACATGTATTATCTCATTTATTTCTGATGACAGCTCTATGAGTTGATTGCTATTATCTACACTTTAGGGATGATGTAACTAAGGCATGGAGAAGGTAAGTATGTCCAAGGTCACATGGCAGTTAATTGGCTGGGTCAGAGCTTGGACCCAGGTCTCTCTGGCTACAAATTCATGCTCTTAACTTCTTCAAAAGACTTCACTTATGGCAAAAGGAATTTGTTTTATTTGGATAGGAAAATGGGAAGAGATAATTCTAGTGCATTCTCCTTTCGATAATTTAACACAAACTGTTCAAAGTGAGCAACTGAAATGCTTCTAAGCATCTGTGACAGACTTTTTTTGAATCCCAGAGTGCTGTTATGGAAATGAGTTGCAGGGTACATCATATTTTTCTTCCAATATATGCAATGCAAGAAATTCAGTTCTGACATATTCATGCTGGGTGGCTCTTTTCTTTGTCCCTTAGAAAGAGTAAAATTCCAGTTCATTTTATTTAGAGCATCTCTGAATTTGAAGTCAAAGGTGAAGTGATCACCTCTATCTTGGTCCCCACTGGCGTGGCTGTCCAAATATTTTTGGAGTAAAAGTGATTTTGAGGAGTACTCACTCATCATATTTGATTTGGGGAAATATTCATCATTATATGCTATGGAGCTGCCACACACCCCAAAGGCTCATAAAAATTGCATCATGTCGTCTCTGAGAAGAATCTTCCAGTCAGCAAGGTGGCCCTTTGGGAGAGGTCATTGAAATCCCAACATTTAGGTCCACTGAGCAGAGGGGGTTGCATGACATTGTGATTTAGGAGGTCTTGGCCTAAAACGCTGTGGTAGGCACGATGAAAGTGAGGCCAAGGATCATATTTCCCAAGGAACCCAGAACACCACACCAGAGGTAGGCGTATGATATCCGTCTGCTGAACTTGCGACGCCAGAGAACTTCAACTGGAGTAACATGAAAACTGGCCTGGCCCCTCCAATTTCAAAACCATCAGTTCCTATCCCCTTTGCTTTGATGGTGTGCAAAATGGGCCTGAAATGTGATCTCCAAATTATTCCCAAGGTTGCTGCTGCCAAAAGAAAGAGCCATAAGCCAGACCTTTTCCCATGTTCAATCTTCATCACCAGCTTTGAAATTAAGACCATGCTGGTGGGAAGGGTTGAGAAGTAGAAAGAGGAGGCCTCTTTTTGTTCAGACTTTGCTTAAAGTTAAAAGTGATTTATCCTTTTTGCACAGCTGGGTGCTTGCTACAAAAAGGGTGAGACATAAATAGAACCCACCAGAGAAAGTGGGTACACCAAAGAACTTGAGGTAGAGCAGAAAGAAATGTTGAACTACTATTTAAAACTTTATTTTCAATCAGATCATTGATTGGCCATTCATCCATTACTGTGGATGAGCTTATTATGTTACGGTGATATCCCCAACTTACAAAATTTCTCAGAAAATCTGCCCTGACTTTCCTAACAAAGTTAAGTTCTTCTACTATGTGCTTTCATAGCAACATGCATTTGTACTTTAGAGGATTACAATTTTACAGGTATTTGTGTAAATATTCAATTAATGTCCATCACCCTCACTAGACCGAGTGTTCTATGATCATGTCTGTTTATTTTTCTCCATTATTTTCACAGAGCCCAGCACAGTGCCTGGCACATAATTTGAAAATATGTGTATATAATATGTAAAAATATTAAAATATACATGAAAAAATATATAAAATATATTTTATTATTTATATAATATATATGATAAATATAAATGCATAACATATAAAAATATACTAAAAATATATTTTTTTCATAGAAGAGAACACAGGCATTGGATTGGAGGGGATGGAGGGTGAGGGTACTCAAGAAATACTAAATGACTTAAGTTAGAAATAACCGAAGGATGTTCAAGGACCAAAGTAGGATGTCAGGAGATCTTTGGCAACTCATGTTCCTGAACCATACGAAGTTCAGAGAATGCTGTGTCCTTATGTAGCTAGAATGGCTTGTGAGGCTGCTGAACAGAAAATTTAAATTCCAGCAGAGAAAACAGAATGAGGAGTAAGAATTAATTTAGAACTCTGAAAGTCAAGGAATTTGGTTACCTGGGCCTCATATATGAAAGACCCTGTCACAGGTTGGGTTCTCTGAAAGCAGATGCTGAGATAGAGTTTGATATGAAAAATCTTTCTGAGAGAGAAAATGGATCTTTATCTTTAATGCTAATCAGAGTCCTATTCCACCTTGCTCCATTCAGCAGGTACTCTTCCATAATTATTTACTTATTGTCTACCGCGCTCCAGGCACACGATGCGCGCAGTGTAGCTGGGTAAATGACATGCTAAAAGTCACATAGGTATGCCACAGAAAGAGGGCAGAGTCAGCCTGGGGGAATCAGGAGGACTTGAAAAATTTTCTGGAAAATTAATCACAACTAGACCAATAACCCAAGGAATGTTTAGGAGACTAGGCAGCCTGTGTTTACCCAGGCCTTAAAGAGAGTTAAGTGGCCTGTAATCCTTGAAACCAGAGTTACAGAGGGAGGTAACTAAATTTCCCTTCCCTTCAAGTCGAACAGACATCATCTTATCAAGTGTATGAATCCACTCCTCCCCCCTAATACCAGAACAGGAGCTGTGAAAATAGTTACCTAGTCTAAGATACTTTAACCATTTGACTTTATCTATGAGGTTAAGAAAAAGAAAACAGTGATAAGCTTTACCTTTTTGTTTTTACTACATAATTTTAAGTTTTGTTTGGGGGGGGTGTCTAGCAGGCAACGTCGATACCAGTTTTCATTTTATAAGGAGAAAGGAGGCAGATTTCTCAACCTCTGGGGAGGAGTGTTTGTGAAAGGTAGGCAGATGAACTTGGCATTGCCTGCAGAAGAAATTGACAAGCTGGCCTCCCACTGCTCCGGAAGGAATCCACATTCGGGGACTCAGCGGAGACCTTTCACCCACCAGTCATTACGCAGCTCCCTGCTGCTGGTGATAACCTCTCAGGAGTTTGCAAGTCAAGTTTCTTCCTGTAGTTTTACTCTTTCCCACTTGGCAGGCTTTCTGTTGCTAATGGATCTGAAATTAATGGGTCCTTTCTCCCTTACTTTTTTTGGATCTCTGACAAAGTCAGCACATTCTGGGAAATGTGGCAGGTGGTTAGTTATCACCTATGGCACATCTCACAGGGCTGGGCCCAAGCTGCAATCATCACACCTCATGGCTCTCGCATCAATGCCTGGAATTACATGAAAATAAATTTAATGCACATTCACCATCTCTTTTAGATTTTATTCTTAGAGATTTCTCCATCCATGAATGGAGCACAACAACCATTTTTCTGGAGACATCTTCTATGTGTGTATAAAATTTAATTCAACCAACATGAATGGAGCAAAAGCCATGGAACGCACACTGCATACTGTGATAAGTCTGGATGTGGTTATCATCACAGTCGATTCTCTCTTGGTGAGAGGCTAATAGCTTATGCCATTTGCTCTCATTATCAGCAACTGGATTTGTCTTCAAGTTGTTCAACTCACTAGAGCAGTATATTGTGGTTGTGATGAAGCTGTTCATACCAGACTACCTCGGTCTGAACCCTGGTCCTGCCATATTTATTATCTATGTGACTTTGGGAAAGTAATATAACTTCTCTGTGCCTCGTCTTCTCATCTGCGAAATAGGGATCATAATTGTATTCCCATTTTACAGGGAAGACAACTGAAGCACAGAGGATTCAGTAACTAGGCTAGGCATCTGGCACCGAGTGCACATAGAACAGTGCCTGGTACATAGAACACATCGACAGATCACTGTTGCTGTCTCAGCTTCTCATCCCTGGACCACTGTTTGTAAAAACTTGGGAAGTACGGGCTCTGGCACTCAGACAGCTTTTGCTTCCCCACCTCCGCCAGCACGAGGCTAAGTGACCCATGCAGGATTGAACTCTCGACCTCCGTAGGCTTAGCACTATGCCCTTGCCCACTGAGCTAACCGTCTTAGACAGCAGGGTGAATGCCAGGCTCCTAACTACCATGCTATCAGTTCTAAAGGATGTCAATCCCCTTTGCTCCCTCATCCAAAATTCCTTCAAGATTTAAGTACACCTTCTAAGTTAATCTGTTTCAAACATTTGCTTAAGAAATAAATGAAGTCAAAGCGCCTGCTGCTTTACTCAATGTTGAAAATGGAGATACTGGTCTCTTCCCCCACTGGTCCTGCATTCTATTCCCCCCGAGTTCTTTGCAAGAAAAAAATTATGTTGGCCACAGTTGCAATCAGCTTTAATTCATTCTTTATTGCTGCTCTGGTTTTGTGTTATTTGAGCTGGTTTAACTGTTAAAAGCGTTTCAAATGTTCACATGGTCTGCATTAGGTTACCGAATTAAAACAGGAACAGCCCACTAAATGTAGCTTTCTGAAATGCAAACCACATGAGTTTGATTTCTTTGTGGTATAACTTTAATTGGGTTCAGAGGTCTCTGAGACTTACCTGTCTATCTGCTCCCTGATGGCCTGAACTGATAAGACTAACTTAAAGGGGCTGAGGGATCCAAATTGCTTCATCTCTAGTTTCAGAACCAAAGCCGACCAAACGACAGCTCCATCCCATGCGTGACTATCCAAACTCAACTAGGTTGGAAATCGCAGCATACTACCTCAGGGCTTCTTCACTTGCTGTTCTAGCAAGTGCCTGGCGCTCAAGGAGCACACAGGTCCCATGCACAATGCGCAGGGAAATTGCTAATATAGTATTAGCGACATGTCAGAGTTCCTGCTTTCCTCCACTCCCTACACCCCGCAGTCAGCCATGCCTAATACTCTTTCTTTTCTGACTCAATAGAAAAGAAGGTTTTACACTCAAATTGTCCTATTTTTGGTCTTTTGAAGGCACTTTGCAGCCAGTCTCCCTTGGACCCTCTCCACCCTCTGGAACAGCTTCCATAGCTTCTAACTTTTCCTAAACAGGTCTCTCCTTATTTCTGAAGGTGGGTGGAAGCAAGAAGTAACTGTGGTTTAGTTCCTAGGAAGAACTGAACTTCTCCCACGTAGGTTTCAAAGAAATAGTCACATGACTTAGGCAAATCTACAGATATTTCCAAGTACCATGCAAGCCACCACAAAACCTGAGGCTTGGGAGGGAAGAAGGGAGAAAAATCAATCAAACTTGTGGCTGATGTAAGATGGAGGGCAATGAAGAGGAGAAGCCAAGAAGACTTCTGAATTTTAAGCCTGGCTGCCTGAAGGATTGGTATTATGCTTGAGCCCAAAAGAAACCACCTTGTGACGTCAAGCTACGAAGGAAGCCCTGGGAACCACACAGAGGAAACAAGATGTCCTTTGGCCATTGCTCTTCCCTTACCAAGACATGACTCCAGGGATACCAGACAGACGCATCATGAGGAAAATCCAATGATTATCCCGTTTGAAGTAAAAGCAGACATCTCAGCTGAGACTAAATAGCACTCATTTTCATTACAACAGTGGGGAAAAATACATTTTCAGTATTTCCTCAAAAGTTCATTGATCACAAAAACGATTCACTTTGGTATTCTGAAAGACGTTAAAGTTTTTCTAAATTAACCATATACACATAAACACTTCTAACCACAAACTGAGCTGGTATTTAGGTGGTAATAATGATAATAGTCAATGTCATTGAGTATATACTATGTGTCAGAACATTTTCACCCATTATCTTATTGAATCATCACAACTTTATTTTTTTATTTATTTTGTGTGTGTGTGAGGAAGACTAGCCCTTAGCTAACATCCATTGCCAACCCTCCTCTTTTGCTGAGGCCCTGGGCTAACATCTGTGCCCATCTTCTTCTACTTTATATGGGACGCCCCCACAGCATGGCTGACAAGCAGTGCATCAGCGGGCGCCTGGGATCCGAACCCACGAACCCCGGGCTGCCAAAGTGCAAACTAAACTGCTGCACCACTGGGCGGCCCCAATCATCACAACTTTAAATGATAATATTATCCTCATTTTAACAGAAGAGGGAACAGAGGCACTAAGTGATGACTGGATATAACTTGCCCAAGGTCAACGTAACTTGGGTTCGAATTTAGGCTCTATAATGCCAAAGCTTGTGTCCCTTACCACTGCATATACCGCCTCTCCTGTTGATGCAGCAACAAGGATCTTAAGACAAAGGAGATGAATACAGAGATGGTAGAAGGAGCTGATGTCTGTCCCCAGGGTAAGGCCTGTAACATGAAACATGGCCTCACACATTCCTTTTCTATTCCTGCTCCTTCCTGACTAGAACAGATATCACTAGGTAGAGAAAAAAGTCATGTGAATACTCACCAGCTAAACATGCGAACCTTGGATATTACAGAATCGTTTTCATCTTCATGATTAGTTATTGATAATGAGAAAAGCTAGAATTATAAATGACACCCTATATTAAAAGTACCCATAAGTATACTTAAGATTTGTTCATTTCACTCTTTGTAAACGTCAATGACAAAAAAAAACCCCACCATAAATAAACACTGAACTCTATTTAATGATACAAATGCTGAAGTGGTTAGGGTTAAAGTTATTGATATCTGCAACTTACTTCGAAATGCATCAAAAAATTAGATGGATTGATGGATGGGTAGAGGGACAGATAGACGTATAAACATATGACAAAGCAAGTATAGTGAAATGGTCAGTGTAGAATCTAGGTGGTGACTATACAATTCTTTAAGCTTCTCTATATGTTGGAAAATTTTCATAATAGAATGTCAGCGGAAAAGTGACCATAAAGTGAGGCTCACATTTCTAGGCTGCTAGTTTCCTGACACCACACTTGAACTATTTAGAAAGCTGAGCAGGCAGGTGAGAAGAGAGAAACTACATCCCTGGGAAGAAAGCCAGCATCAGCCAATAATTGTGCTGTCCTTTCCAGAGAAAACAGCAGCTTGGAGAACAACGCCTTGACCACTTCTAGCCCAGATCCACAGTCTTGAGAAAGACTCGCATGCCAAGAGAAAACAAAAGTTAAAAGAATAGGTAAGAAAATACAGTGGGAGCAGGGAGAAGATGCCGGATTTCAACATCACTGCACATTGTGTCACTGGCAGAGCTGGAAATGAAAGGTCTGACTTTACAATATGGGTCCTATATACTATACTCAAGTCACTAGAAACATTACTGCTACACACAGAAAATGACCCCATCCTAGAGAAGGTGTGATCCAGGATATCAAAAGCCAAAATTTAGAACTCTGGACTGCAAATCAGAGCCCTCTGGAGGGCCTGAGGTGGCTTCCCTATTTTAACCAGAAGGATAGAATTATCCCTTTGTGTCAAGAACGTGAGATTTCACAAAGGGGTCAGGAGGCCTCCCAAAATAGCCCCGGAGTTCTGATCTGGAGTGAAGAGGCCTTGTAGCATCCTTAGGTGCACTAACTAATGTAACTGGACATGTGCTGGTGCAGCCAGGTGATGGGAAAGTAGTTGGGAAACTGGATGGGGAAAGACTAAATCAGTGCCCACAAAGAAATTTTAGGTTTTGAAAAGGAGCTAATGTTTTCCACCAAGGGGTGTCCAGTTGGAGACTGGTCTGAGCTGGCTCTCATTTTATAACCTCTCGACACATGTGTGCAGTCAGGGCTGAATTTAAAACCTATACCGTGAACCTTAGGAAAATAAACCACATTAAACAAGCACAAATTGAAAATATTACACAAGAGATTTCACAGGAAATTGGTCCAAATTTAGCCTCGCTCTTTATGTATTTAAGCCTCTTATTCGTCACTTAGAACTTTATATCGGGATTTTAATATGAGTCTACCCTCCCCCCAGCCCCCCAGTCCACCTCCACAATGGCCTGCTTAGTTTTATAAAACTTATTTTTTTAACTCCCAATGAATCCTGCTACCTTTGGCCTGCTCTTTCAGTGCTCATTAACACACATTCCAAAACAGTACGCTGACGACGCACAGCGTCAATGGTTAGGGGAGGTGGAAACTACACCTAAAAAATCCACTGCAGGACCAAAGACAAGCTTCATTTCTCTCCTAAAAGCTTGTGACTCCCGCAAATAGTGCTCTTGCCAGCAGACTCAGACACTGATTTTACTTAAAAGATGACAGCAATCATGACAAATGTCATAAGCAGCAAACTATCCCAGTGTCTTCCAGTCTCATTTAGAATTCTCTCACACTGCTTCCCTTTCTTCCATAGATTTTTTTTTGTTTTTAATCTTGTTGTACGGTACTTTCTGTAAGTCTCCTCAAATCCTTTTTTGGAACAAAGCCAAGAGTAGATAAATAACCGAACTAGTTGGAATCCCGTGGATTTAACAACGCACCCTTTCCAATAACATTTGAGGTGATCTTATGTTATCACGGTTGGTCACATAGCAAGAGGCCGCTGTCAGAAGCAAAGACTGGACCACTCTCTCCACTTTGGGACTGGTTTTTTGCCATCAGAAATGCCCTGTGGGCTGCTGCCAGGGTACTCCAGACTGCAGCCCTGCCGAGCCAGGCAGTTACCAGGCGGGAAAAGTGATGCCAAACCAGAAGGTAGTTTTGTGGGATGGACAAACACGCCCTGAGGCCATGCTGGGATGTCCCATTCCTTCCCACTTGCTGCCAGCCAGAATGTGATTATTACTGAAGTTTGCTTGCAAACTATTTTTTAGAAGACATTAAATTAAAACTTGTTTTGTATTTAGATTGGAACTTTTTAAATCGTTCCAAGTCTGAGATTCATGAAGCCTCCCTACTTCTCCTGTCACACCGAAAGAAATGCTTGCTGGTGAATGTGATTCAACTGTCCTGATCCCTTTTCTTCACCCTTATCCTCTACTTCTTATGGAACTTAGAAAGCTAGGAAAGGATAGAATAAGCCCTGTGAAGAGTTCAGCATCAGCTCTCAGCTGGGGAGAGGCAGCCCTTGTTGGAGGGCTGGCAGGGACGATTACCCTAGTGCTTTTGCTGGGCTGAACTGCAGGAAGTTTCTTTACAGTTATGATTATTTTACAAAAATTGTAAGAACCTCCTGGATCCCTCCCAGAGTTCTGAGCTGCTCTAGGGAACTCTCTGCTTTCTTCCCTTCTCCGCCTGCCGTAGCAGCCACCACGCTCACCGACGGGGCTTTCATCAGGACTCGGAGAGGAGCACCCGACCGGAGTTCCGAACAATAAGGATGGAGACCACAAACAGCACGCTTTTTGAGAGGCGTCACTGCACATCAACTCGGAAGTTTGCCAAGGGAATCGCTTCTTTTTCTGGTTTATTAAAAATATTAAGGGAATCAAGGTGACACAGTGATTAGATGAGCCCATTAAGAAAGAGAAAATCCAAGACCACCCTGGATCCAAAAAACACAAAGTTCCTAAGATGTGAGAACTCAAACAAAGCTAGGAAAGGGGGGAAGGGCAAGAAGAGCCCTTTGTATCTATTATACTGAGGGATGAACAAACTTCCCTGATTGAAAATGTGAAATTTTCTAATGTTGGAATAAGTGAGTCTAGTCCCACCTTCGCAGGAATCACCAGCCTGCAAAGCCCTGCTCAGCGGCAGCCTCGCACAGGTACACGTCTACTTGCTCTCAACACCCTCCCACTCGGGCTCTCGCTCTGGGTGGTCATCTCATACCCCCTCGCCCCCCAACACAATTCTGGCGGTGGGCTTTATTGGATTTCTCGGAGCATTAGGTTTCTTGGAGCATATAAACTCCAGGATTTTTCCTTTAAATCACTCAGAGCCCGAGAAGGAGGCAGAAGGATGCTTCAAAAAGAATTAAGAAAAGTTAACAGATCAAAAGAACAGTGCTGCCACTTAAGCTACTTCCTTTTTCAAAAACATGTATTAGGAGAACAGCAGCTAAAACCCTGATCAGTCACGAAAATGAGCACCAGCCTGCGGGCTGAGGGGCTGAAAGGAATTAGGTACCACCTACAAGAAATCTTTTGGTGATTAAGCTCAGTGTCGGAACACACACACGCGCACACGCACGAAAACTAAATAACAAAACCCATCATCTTGGGCTATCCTTCCTCAGACCAGTTGCTGGTGCCCTTTCCTTCAATGTTCAGGGAACATCATTAGCTGCTAAAAACTCCTGGAGGGCCGAGTTTAAAAGCCTCCATACCTACATGCAATGCTGATCTTCCATTCATTGCAAATTATAGGGTAGACCGCTTAATCAACAAAAAGTGTGTACTTCAGAATCCAGCAGATTCCACTGAGCAGAGTCTGCATGGCTAAAGAAAAACCACACTCTCCTCATTCACCTCAAAGTGGATTTTTATGGCAGTACAGGTTTGCAGCCCAGGTAAAATGCACCTCTAATAATATCTCATCAGATGTAAATGGTGGATCTGGCTTCTGGCAGTTGCTGGCAAACCTTGTCTTTCCTTGGTTTGCAGCTGCATCACTCCAATCCCTGCCTCTGCCATCACATGACCTTCTCCCCAGGTCTTCACATGGCCTTCTCATAAGGACACCAATCTTTGGGTTTAGGGACTACCCTAATCCAGTATGACCTCATCCTAACGTGATTACATCTGCAAAGATCCTATTTCCAAATAAGGTCACATTCAGAGGTACCGGGGGTTAGGACTTCAACATATCTTTTTGAAGGACACAATTCGACTCACAACAACACACATGCAGTAGTTAAAGATGGAAATAACTGAGTCTTGCCTATGAGACAGGACCTGCTGAGCCTGGGAAGGAGGAAGAAGTAAGGGATTGTCCTAGGGGCTGAGCCCTGGGGAGGAGGCGCCTCAGGAAGTTGCCTTTATATTCCTCTAGGTATGCTGAGAGGCAGAGTTCAGCCTGGACTAGGCGAGAAGCAAAATTGTGAAGAGAGAAAAAAATAATAGTGAAATCCTGGAGAGCTAAACTGAAACAGAGGAAGAGAGGAGGTCTGTAGATTGAAGGAGGAGGGGGAGAAGTAAAGGCATCTGGGATTCTCAGTCTATGAATGCTGCCTTTCTGGCCCCCCTGGGTCTCAGAGCCTCAGACCTAGTGATCGCAAGTGTTAGTGTATCCTGCCTAAAAGAGTGAACCGAAACAATACAACTTCCTTTGTTGTTGTTGTTTGACCTCTTCCTGTGAGACTAAAATGTACAGATTCCCATGAGGCCTTTATATTTTCCTTTTGACAATTTTCTTCCCTCTCATCCAGTTGCTAAAAGTTCTTTCATGTTTTATTTTCTGCCCCCATCACTTCGGAAACCACAGCTTGTGTCTCCAATCTCATGTACTTTCCACAATGGCGGCAGTATCACTAGTCCTCCAGGGAACTGGTCTTCAAGATGGTACCTGCATCGGCATGCTCAAGAATTCACTTTTTCTCTCATAGTACATATAGAGAAAAGAATCTCCTAGTTCTAGAGTTTTCAAACTTCTTTTCTTGACTAGAACGCTATTCAATGAAATGCTTATGGAGAAACTCAAGTCAGTGAACTAAGTGTGGAGCTGCTCTGGGTGAGGGAGTCCTTGGGAATTGGGGTACCCTGCCCACCCGGCCTATCTCCACATCCCTTGTCTTTGCAGCCCCCAAGCAGGCTCTGTAGAGGCCATCTTAGTAGATCCTAGTTGCCTGTAGTCTAAGAATTCATCTTTATAACATGGCATGTAGACATCATATTATAACATGCTGGGGTCTACCCACTCATCTTTTATACCAGGCACTCATGTTTTTATTTTAAAGAAAAAAAAAATCTCTGTGCAGCTGAGAAAACAACTGTTTCCCTAGTGTTGTCACATGCCAGACTGTGATGTCACCTCTTCTCCCTCTGGGTCTGCCATCTAATGTGACTCTAGGCTCTGACAGTATCCAGTTCTGTTTGGAAGCTCCCCCCAAATGCACCACACATCTCATTCTGGAACAATTAACAAAATTTGCAAGCTGTTTTCATTGCTGACTGTAGAAAAAAGGACCTAAAATTAAGTCAATTAATGGAGAGACAGCATTTAATAGAAGAAACATCAGATCTGTCACTATAAAAACCAATGTAACAATCAGACTTTGGAAAACTCCCAGCTTTCCGGAGAAACCCATTATGAAAACATGAAGGATCAAATGCTTTCTACAGAAATACCCTTAAAACAAGCACTTCCTATGGTAAGACTAAAAAGGACTTGGCACAAGAGGATCTTTAAATAAAAAAGGTAACAATGGGACTTATTAAAGACTGATATAAACAATACACTCCACACAGCTTTGTAAAAATATTGTTCCTTGTGAAGGTTACCACTGAAAATGAACACATTGAAGTTCCATCTTTATTAAACTCCATGCTGATGGAAGCCATTTCCCCAGCCTTTCTCTACCCCTAAATTCCTAGAACAAATGAAAAATGAAAAAGCAGCAATTCTACACTCGCAGGAAATCTTACCTGAAGACAAGCTTTACTACTACTGAGAAAGTGCTAGAATTCTTTTCCTTTACAGTACTATTTTACCTTCTTTTATGAAAACCCAGACAGGAATGCTCCTTTGTAATATTTTCCCTCTAAACAGTTTTCCTATATATAATATCCAGGGCTACAGATCTTTGGAAATCACTACAGTGAAACTTTCACTTGCTTCTTACTTGTACAGGGGCATTCACCCAAAGAACCCATTTAACAAAGTGTAATAATAAAAGAAAGCTCTTTTCAATGCCTAGGACAGGCGAGGGGATTCTTGTCACTCACTCCATCCGGGCACCATAATGGGAGAAGGTGTGTGCCCAGTTGCCTCCATTCCTGACCGACAGAGGGGTATTTACTACACAGACATGGTGCCTCCCCTGGTGCCCAGTGAGGTCTTCCCGGTCTTCCCTGACAGTGTCCAGGAATCGTGGTTGGCTTTGGGATGGAGGACAGGCTGTTTGGGTATCTATGGAGACAAAACTGACACGTACTCAATTTTGTTGGGTCTGACACGTCAAATGGAAGCTATTGGGGTTTTGTTTCTTCTTCTGATTCAGCAGTTTTTAGGAGTCTCTTGAGGGGTCTGATTGAGCAGCTTTTGCTACAAACACCCACTATGAGAGGAAGAGGTTAAGGGGAGGGGACATACACCCTACACTTGAGGGCATGAGCTATTCTCTTTAAGCACCGTCAGGCCTGTGACTGGTACAGACCTTGGCAAGGAACCAGTGAAATCTTATGGAAAAAAATAACATCTGGAAGAACATCTTGTCATGCTCTTTTTTCTTTAATGACTTGGTGAGCCTTTTCACCAGGCACAGGTTCTGTTGTGAACACTCCACTGGTTCAAAAATATCTGGCCACATGCTACCTGAGATCACTAAGGAGGGTGGGTGGGATACCCATGGTACAGTCATTTCAAGATGATAAGGTAAAAGGAAGAGGAAACAATTCAGAATCTGGAATCTGGAGAGTTTGTGTGCAAAGAGGCAAAACAAATCAGGAAAAAATAAAGTTCAAGTTGTAAGTATTCTGCTTCCTAAGTAAGTTTGCTGCTTTTCCGTTGGGTGTTTCTCCTGTTCTTCTACATTTCCCTCTCACATCATTTCAAGCCCAGCCTCCAACTGAAGACCCATCTTATTATTTATTTTTCTGTTTTTAATTAAAGGAACACAATGGCATGAAAAGATCCCTCATCTCCAGACTTGAGAAAAGCCAAGAATTCTGGTATCCAATCAAAAAAGCTTTCTGAGTGCCGACGCTCATTCATGCTGGTTTTGTATCTGATGAACTTTTCATTCAATTTGAAGCTCAGTGTGTATGAAACCCAAAGAAGTGAACCAAGACAAGGATGTCGTCCAAACATGTTGAAGCACTTGTGGTGATTGCTCGGTCCTTTGTGTTCTATGGCTCCTGTGAGAAGCCTCTGTCTCGGGCAGGCTCCAAACTGCCAACTCAAGGAAGCAAATAATAATTATTCTTAATGGCAATAATAATTATGGGACACGGTGGACCCAATATAAGGTTGGTTGTCTGTGGCTTTGGTGGGGCAGCCAAAGTTTCACACACTCGTTTTATAAAAATCTCTCTCTCTCTCTCTCCCACACGCAAACACACATACACATTTGCCAAAAGAGATCTGGACAAACTCACTCCTCTGGTTGCCTGCAAAGTGCTTGACCACAGAGCTAAATTAAATAAATAGCAACTATTCACACAATGAGGGGGGATTGGGACAGGTCTAGTAATTGACACCACACACACACACACACACACACACACACACACACACCCCTCTTTTCCCTTTTAGTTAAAAGTTTCAAACTTTCTCCAATTCCAGACTTTTAGCCAGAGCCATGGCCAAATGGCAGACATGAATAATTTGATGTATTCCTTCTTTCTTTCTAGGAGACATGGGAAGAAAAGAGGGAGGGAAGAGGGGACAGAGGAAGGAGAGAAAGTCAGGGTTCTAGATGAGTGCCCTCCCACCCCCATTCCACTTTGGTTATAAATCAGAATCTCCCAATAGATCAAAGCCTTCCTTGGTAAAGCCCCAAGCCCACAGTTAGTGCCACAGCCAATTTTCTATGAAATATTCCCCTTCTTCCTCACAGGGAGAGAATCACCACCTGAACTGACACTCCCTCCCCAACTCTAGGATTTGGCTGTCACCACCCTCCAGGAACGTCAGCATTAGCACTTAAGTATCTCACCCCACATGCCAATGATGTCAAGGTGTCAGAGAAATAAAAACTGACTCCTCCTGAAAACATAATCCATCAACCAAATGGTCATTTTCTAGATAATGAGGAATTGTTTCAATTTTCTGAAAACCAGCTGAAAGGGCTAATGAGAATCTACATGAGTTTTTCTGTTTTTTAATTGTAGTAGGCTTATCAGTCACTGTGACTATTCTTTAAAAGTGGTTCCAAGGTGCTGGTGTAGTTTATTGTCATGAAGAGGGAGATTATAAGGGACATTCAAGACATTATAAAAAACCATGCTATGTAAAATACATAGAATACATCTGGAAAAATTCTTCAAGGGTTTTGAATAAGTTTATACACATGTAAATGGCCTAAGTTATGTTCTAGTAAAGCAAAATGTTATGAAATGTATGTGTACCCACACCCAGACACTTTTCTTTTGAATGCAACTGGACATTAAAATTTCCCAGTCTCCTTTAACAGTATACAGTTTAGTTTGGATTCTTTTAAAATTTATTCTTCCAATATTTTAGAGAGGCTATGACTAGGAATATGCATCTGTAAAGTTGCCATTTTTTTTAGATTTATCATTAAAAATATACCCTAACTCAACTAGGGCTATAGTTGGCTATATAACTCAACATAGGGCTATAGAAAAACTTTAGAAGTAGACTTTGGTTTCATTGAGTTTGCAGGTTCATCAAATGGCTCCACTCATACAACCCAACCAATACTGAAGTGGAAGCAGCCTCTATTTCTCTCTTTTTTTGTGTGTGAGGAAGACCAGCCCTGAGCTAACATCAGTTGCTAATCCTCCTCTTTTTGCTGAGGAAGACTGGCCCTGGGCTAACATCCGTGCCCATCTTCCTCTACTTTATATGGGACGCCGCCACGGCATGGCTGACAAGCAGTGCGTCGGCAGGCGCCCGGGATCCGAACCCGTGAACCCCGGGCTGCCAAGCGTGAACTAAACCGCTGCGCCACTGGGCCGGCCCCTATTTCTCTTTAATATAGCACTTTACTGCTTGTCTCTTCAGGTACTCAGTCTGAGCAAGACATAGGGAAACAAGAGGAAATGTCATGCTAAGCAGTGATTCCTAAGAGTCTGCCAGACGCTTGGCCTGCAACTCCTACAGATTCTGAGAACAACATTGTGCATTTGATAAGTGTTCAGTGGCTTGGTAACTTTTGGATGGGGTGCTCGTTGTAGTTAGCACTATGATTATTTGTGTAGAAAATAGTTATGGGTTCTATGGACTGAAAATAATAGATTGGAAGTCAGCTGTAAAGTGCTGTGCATTTGGCTTGTGAATTACCATATCTGAATCAATATATGATGGGTATACGGTTATTCAGGAAGTCATTTCTGGCATTTCAACGATGTTTGGGGCCATCTGTTCTCTGCAAAGATCTGTAACCCTGCAAAAGCAACCCAAGCACATTCCGGCATGTCTCTACCCCACACCCACAAGAGTCCTATCATTTTACAGACTTTACCGGCCTATTCACCAGCCAAAATGCACTTTGCCAAAGGGGGAAAACCATAAATTCCAAATTCTTTTAAATATGTCTGTTACCATTAAGAATGTTTATTACTCTACAGGAATTTTATGCTGATATTTACCAAAAGCACAACACATTTGGCAAACAGATCACGAGATTGCCTGCTAAATGTGAATGTGTCTGTTTTATGGAATTTCTTCTTCCACAATTCACATCAGCCAAGCAGCGTTGTAGTAGAACATTAGTCATGATAGGGAAACAAACATGTTCCTAAAGCTAGAAGAGGGCACTTATTAGACAATCTAGTTTCATTCTTTCTTTGTAGAAGATGGAAAAGTAGGGCCCAGACCCCAAGGTCAAGGGGTCTACTCAAAGTCCCAAAGCCTGGGAGTGGTAGAGTCAGAACCCACTAGCCATGGCTTCCTGTCCCTTGAGCAATGGCTTTGCACTGCCTCATTGACATAGGATTCCCTCTGTATGTCACTGAACGTTAATATCAAGGATTCCCCTTACATCCAAAATTCTAGACCAAATCGGATGTTTATGTGCTATTCTCATCCAACCAAAGGTAAAATGTCCTTAGAGTTGGTATAATCTTTAACTAAATCCTCATTAGAAAAAACATAAAAAGATGATAATAGAGGAAACCCATTTGGTCTAACATAATTGAAAAACACATGAGAGAACCTGTTGAATCAATTATTTTTTGAATCCCAAAATGTCCAATTATATGAATGCATGGTATATGCAATAGGCACCATGAGTTACTGGAAAATTCCTAAAACAGTCCTTCTCTCTTAACTCAAAACCTATTTGTCAACCAGTTCAGACGAGAGTTATTTACCCTTTATGACACATATAGTATTTAAGAATATGAAACCTACAAATAATCAGAAATGCCCACTGGGACACTGCCATGTTACTTGGACATGCTCAGTCTTCAAAAGAGCAGAGTGTACTCCCAGTTGCGAAGGACCAGCTCTGCTTTTTCAGGTTCATTCCTCCCAACGTGCTCACCCTGAAGAACTGCACACATTAATCATCTTCCTATGTTAATATTCCTTTTGACATTCTTCAAGGAATGGTTACACTTAGTCCTGGGACTCTCTCTAAACACCATACCATGGGCCATGTGAACCTACAGCAGTGAGCCAGTGAGGCATTCATGCTTCTGGTCCTGAAAATGGGAAATATTGAGCCAATCCCCATGTAGGAACTATGACAAGAAAGGCGCAGTTAATTATTGCATTTCATATTATGGGAAATATATATCTTCAATCCCCAATGTTTAATTATTTGGCATCTTATTCAAGGGTTACCCCTAGGAAGACACTAAATATTGATGTAAGCTAAAGTCCAATGTTTCAGGTCTTCCACAAAATAACCTAAAAAATGATAATACTGCCAGAAAAGAAGTCAGTGGATTGCAATTTCCCATAGACCTGTGTCTGGCAAGATCATTGTTCAGTTTTCTTGCATCAGACTTGTTTTATATCTTTTAATATTGTGCCGTTGTTTAGGTGTTTTTCTAGTTAGATCTCCAACAATAAGCCACTTTTAGCAAAGTCAAAATAAAAGAACAATTTCTTGATAAGATTAGTGCAAGGGAGGAAACTACACATAACTGTGCATACAGCACTGAGCCCTCAAAGAACTTACCTTGCCAAGTACTTTTCAGAGTTAAACTTGTTATGAATATCATTAGCTTCTTGGTGCTGGGGTCTTTGAGGATTTTCTAATGATACCTCCCCATTTTATAGGTGAGGAAACTGAAGTTTTGGGAAGTGAAGTTCATTTGGACCTGGAGGGACTGTGGTGTAGGTGGCCTGGCTTCTAGTTCTGGCTCTTGCCATTATCAGTATGACCCCGGGCAAGTGACTTAATTTCTGAACCTCACTTTTCTAAACTGTAAAATGGGTGTGTTCATTTCCATGTAGCGGAATTATGAGGTTGTTTTTGGTCACCTAGGAGTTGAGCCTGGAAGTCAGGTCTCTTTGGCTTCCCTTCTCTTTGACTGCACTGGTCTCCTCTTCCCGGGCATACCCAAGCTCTATTCTGTCCTCACCCATTGCAGGTGTGTGAACACATCCTGGAGCTTGGATAATCTAGAACTCCTACCAAACTCAGCTCCACGTGGAAAACAAACCAAAAAAGAAAATAAATTTGAGACAGAAAAGAAGCATTGAATGAGGATTTTGTTGCTGGGACTGACTTGTAATCAGCTGGTTAACATTTTCACATATAGATGAAGGAACAAGCCTAGGGAAGTTGAGCATGTGGTCAAGGTTGTAAACCTTTTAAACGGCAGAGCCTGGACTTTCCTAAACCCATTACCTTTGACCCCAGGGCCAATACTGTTCCAAGACTCTGCTCTGACCTGATATGGTTTGGCTCTGAGCGAGCTTTTATTTTCCAGGCTTATCTTTTCACTGTGCTGAACAAAAGAACAAGTGTCCAGATTAATGACAGACACAGACTGAATGAGCCTGGACTGTTTGCTCTAGAAGCAGACCCTCACTGTGCCTATTTGCTTTAAAAATAGGGAGGGAAATACACACAGAGACACTTATATAGAAGCTTCTGGAAATCTGTGAGTAGGGCTTCTGTTTGTAAGATCCAGAAATGAAATCCTCCTCCAAGAGGAGGTCACAGACAAAGTCACCTCACCACAACAGGAATCAGAATAGGTCTGGAAGTCACACTTCATCTGAGTGGGGGAACAGGGTCTTCCTGTAAACTGAGAAGCCAAATGTGGAGCAACCAAATGGTTGGAGAAAGGGCAGTCACTCTGTGGTGACTTTGGTTTTCTTATAAATGAGGGAATTTGGCCAGGAGATCTCCCAGGTACAGGCCCACTCTCTGCATCCATGTGCTCAAGACAGTCTCTAATCTCCCTTCCTTGTGGTCCAGGGAACTCCTGTATATTTCTCCTGAAAGGCCAAATTAGCTGCTAGCAACTCAGTGTGTCCACCTCTGCCCTGACCACCCTGCAGGTATGTGAAAGCACAGAAGCTCTTCACACTGTAACCAGCCAGACTGAGCAGTAGCCAACTCCTGTGGGGAGATGATTCTCCTAAATGGTCAGACACGCTTATGTGTCTTCCATGGCCCTGGGATTGCCACGGACAGGAACACAGGGAAGGCATGTGCTTTGTTCCATTTTCTTTTTCTTTTCTTTTTTTTGTGAGGAAGATTAGCCCTGAGCTAACATCCATTGCCCGTCCTCCTCTTTTTGCTGAGGAAGACTGGCCCTGGGCTAACATCCGTGCCCATCTTCCTCCACTTTGTATGGGATGCCTCCACTGCATGGCTTGACAAGCAGTGAGTCAGTCCTTGCCCAGGATCCAAACCCGTGAGCCTGGGGCCGCTGAAGTGGAGTGCACAAACTTAACCGCTACCCCACCGGAAGGGCCCTGAAGGCATGTGCTTTGGAATTCAACAGACCTAAGTTCAAAACTCTGCTCATCTCACTGCCTGAATGACTGTGGACGACTAACTCCTCTTCTTTGAGCAATAAAACTGGACCAAAGAATGTCTACTTCTCTGGGATCTTGGAGAATTATAGGAAACAACATGCAAAGCTAGATCAGTGCCTGGCACATAGTAGACATGGGATAAATGTTAGCTTCCTTCACTCTCTTTAGTATCAGCCTGTTAATCTAGGGCTTTTCTAGCAAAAAGCTTGAGCCATTGAGGAGTGACCTCCAATTTTCTCTCCTGAGTAGACTAGTTGTTATGGACTGAATGTTTGTGCCCCACCCCCCAATTCATATGTTGAATTCCCAACCCCCCTTGTGATGGTATTAGGAGGTGGAGCCTTTGGGAGGTAATTAGGTTTAGAGGAGGTCATGAGGGTAGAGCCCCCATAATGGGATTAGTGTCCTTATAAGAAGAAGAGACACCAGAGCTCGTGCTCTCTCTCTCTCTCTCTCTTCTGCATGCACAAAGGAAAGGTCAGGTGAGCACACAGCAAGATGGCAGCCATCTGCAAGGCAGGAAGAGAGCCCTCACCAAGAAGCAAATCTGCCGGCACCTTGACCTTGGACTTTCCAGCCTCCAGAATTGTAAGAAATAAATGCTTGTCATTTAAGCCTCTGGATCTATGGTATTTTGTTACAGTAGTCGGAGCTGACAAGGATACTAGCCTTGCTGTGTTCCGGGTGAGGAGCTGAGACACCAAGACACACGAGGCTTGCCTGGGGAATCAGAGGCAGGAGCCACATTCAGAAACAAGAGCATGGGTATTTTTCTGCTTCTTGGAATACACAGCCATGTGCTCTGGTGTTCTGGCTCTGCCCCCTTCATCTGGCCACAATACCATGTGGTATTACAACTTTTGAATGTTAAGAAACCTTATATTTCCTCAAGTATCAGTACTTAATGTTTTGTTCCACACATAAAACTCTGTGAGTGGAAGGCTGCTGGCCCCCTTGTCAGAGGTAATTTCTCAAGGCTCTGCATGGGATTTAACGGGAGCCATATGGTTAAGTCCGTCAACCCTCCCAGAAAGCATCCCCCCTGAAGGGCTCTCGTAAATGTTCTTGGGGCTGTGAAAGATCCAGCAACTTTCTAACAATAAAGCAATGTTCATAGCCGTGATATTCAGGAAAACACAAAGCAGGAAATAATGGCTTCTGGTCTGAATCACTCAAAGGAGGCTTCCAGCTGTCCTGGTGAAGGACTGTGGGCCAGTGATAACCTGGGACCTGCTGGCCTGCTGTCTCCAGCAGGAAGAAGGCTGGCCTGGATGTCTCTAGCATTAACCTGTGGTGGGAAGTGACAGTTTTAATCATGATCAGTTGGTTTGTGGAGTTTAAGAAAACACTTAGTAATGAATTTATACACCTACGCGTTTACAGAGCAAGCACATTCGTAAACTGTAAGATGCTTTGTTCAAGTCTTTAATCTGTGCCTTTCTGTGACAGCATCATTTACTGACCTCTCTCCTTTTTTTTTTCCTCAGAGCAACAATGACACAAAAACCCTTGAATCAACTGACATTCCCATCTCGATGGACATCTCAAACAGCAACACCAATTGATAAAACAAAGCCGCTGGACTCTCCCCAAAAGGAGAGGCAGCATTGCGTTTGACACTAACAAGTTCTGAGATGTAGTAACTTTTTCTTTTCATTATTATTATTATTATTTTGTTGTCATTGTTGTTTTCTTCGGTCATGTCCATTGAGTTACACCTGCTATTCTGCATGACACATAGTGTTAGGGATTGCAAAGAGAAAAGAGAGAAAGAAGCACAGAAAGGGTGAGAGAAGGCACAATTTATGATGGGTATTTGCTCCTTTTTATTTTTACATAAACAAGATTTGCTTCTATAATATTTTATATAAATTTCTGGCTAAGTGTTAGCTCTATCTTGCCTAGCTACAGCCACATGCAAATAGGGTTTATGACCAAATAGCTAATATAGTTGCACATCACATGGACATATATATGCCAGGACTAAAATTGATATAAAATCAGGGTGATGTTTCATGCATAAATGGCTTCATACATGCATGTTGTTGAACATATTTTCAAGTTTTCTGATATCTTAACTAGAATATTCTACAATGGGCCAGACACCTTCTGTCCAAATATCAGCAAATGTTGATAGGAACATTTGTCTATTCTGATGTTAGACTTATCAAACTTCCACTGTAAACAATTACTGTCAAATAATTTTCACCAATAATTTAATGAGCTTATATATTTGCCCAATTCTGTACAGAGAATTAAATTTGTAGAACATTTTGAATACAGGAAGAAAATTCGTGGAATACCTTGGCAGTGCCTCCCACAACCTGTCAGAACTCTGTACTGCGATCCATTCTTGTAGGACTCCACACTCATTATCTTCATTGCTTTCCTGGAGAATTACTGAGCATGAATTATCTACTAACATTTACTCCACAAAGAGAAATAGGCCTTTTCAAGAAAGTTGGGATCTGTTAAGATTACAGCCACCTACTCAACTGATTATTGGCACCTACAAAAATGTCTCGTGAGGTGAGACAGAGAGAGAGAAAGAAAGAGAGAATAAGAAACAGAGAAAGAGAGAATTTACACTACCGCTACGGGCTCATCCACCATTTTTCCCAGCTTTTGCTGACTTCATCCTGAATTCATGAGCCTGTTACATGATATCTAATCAAAATGACTGGAGTAGAGATACTGCTTGGAATCTGCCACGTATTTGGTCCAAAGCTGAATCGATGTCATCTATACTTAACACACGCTTGTTTTCTGTCTCCCTTGTCTCCCCCACAGCCCGTGGCACGCTCTTTTTTTTCCATCTGGAAAACTTATCTCCTAAAACGCTCCCATCAATCAGCCAAAGACACTCTTCCCGACAGAGCGTCTGCCAGTTTGACGAAGCACAAGTAGTCACTAGTATGGGGATGCCTCCCACACTCTCTAGCTCTGTGTGTTTTTCTAGCCTGCCTAACCACACAAGTGCAATTTGGGATATTTATACTTACCTCCAGTTTCTATTGGGATAACAGCACTATTTTGACAGAACTGGGCATCAGGCATGGAAGGAGGTGATATGAGATGGAATGGAAGTTGCTCATGTTGCTTGTCTACCCGCTCTTAGCCTGATTTCTTAAGATTTTTGCATTTCCACCCATTTTGGTCTACTTTGGCTCAGCGCCTGCTCAAAAAGTGTGAAAATCAAATGCTCACAAGGATGCACACATTTTGTCCCCCAAATCTTCACTGAAAACCAGCGCTGCTCCCATTTCCCAGTCCCTCATGTCAATACATTCAAGCCTCTAAGCTTAAATACAGCACAAAAGGAGGGGCCAGAAAAGAGAGCAAACGTGGGGTTGGCATTGGTAAGAGGGAGGAAAGAGGAGGAGTGGGACCCCCTCCCTCCCACAAAGTTCCAGTCATGAACACACCCACTGGCTGTAGCAAAAGAGCACTGTGCGTGGGCACAGGTGGGTCCCAGCCTCTCTGGCTGGATGCAGCTTAAGCGCTGAGCCTGAATGAAGACTTTCATTGCTGTTTGCTGTTTTTGTTGGCCAGTAGCCATGGCAAACATTTGCAGGTGGCTTGGCCAGATTTTGACACTTAAATATTTGAGGTTGTGATAAAAATCAGAATATTACTACAATATGGTTCTGTGTAGCCTCAAAAAAAAAAAAAAAAAAAAACTATCTGCAATTTCAAATGCTCATTTAAAGACACAGTCTCCAGAGGGAACTCATGTTTTGAAATAAGTACTCATTTCCTCTTTGCTGAGAGAAATAAAAGAGTCAACCATCCCCAAATGTTACCACCTAGAGTTTCATTCTGAATCCACTGGTGAGATGGGTTGGGTTTTTCCTTGCTGAGCCCCCACGATCATCCGGGCAAGGTTTTGGATGGGTCACATGGAGAAAATGGAAATGACAGGATGTGTGGTTGGAATCAATATGGTAAGCCTGACAGGGAAGGATCTGAACAAAAGAAACAGCTTCCCTCAAGCTTGGCAATGAGACAGAGTCCTAAAAGTGACAATTATCTCCTAGAACACAACAGGAAAGACATACAACACCCCAGAATTGGGAATAAATGGGTAGATGAAGTGGGTTGGGAGGTCACACGTACCAGAGAAACACCCCCACCCATCTAGGCAGAGTGACACAGCCTAGAAATGTCACCCAACTGTACAGCCCTGGACCAGCTGGGTAAATTATTGACAGAGTCAACATCCATCTTAGAATTTAGTGCTAACCCTTAAAAGACTGTTTCACAAAAACCAGGATTGTACTAACAATTGCCATATACTAAGGGCCTCCAAGAGGGTAGTGGTGGGGTGGGGTTGGGGGCCAGGAGAACTCCAGGGGGTGAAGGAATGTTGTAAAACTGCTAGTAAACTCTAGCACATTTTATGTTTTTTCCCCTTGAAAGAAAAATAAAATAATTATAATTAGCTGGCCTAACTGTGAATTGTCTGCCCAAAGCCAAGCCACTAGTGTGAAGCAGTTCCTTGAGATTTAGATGCTGTCTTTAACGAACTCACCCCACCCTCTTAGTACATTATAGGTTCTTGCTTTAGATGGCGGCAACATTTGCTCCCATAGTCATTTGAAAAGAAATCTTTAACAGAGACACTTGCTAATTTAGCACTGGCTTCTTCCAACAAAGCCAAGCATTCAAATGGCCAGATTAATTTTCTATTTTTTGAATGGGAAATCAAATGGACCGCTGGCAAACTCACAAATAGTCATTGCCCGCAACTCTCATTTATTAAGGTGGGTCTTCACACGTCACAACCCATCCAATAAGTTGAGAAATGTGAGAGACAAGGTACTCCTTTTAGAGTGTTCTAAGAAGGAATAAGCCAGTGTTGTCCTCTGTGCTCCCTCTTGGTCTGGAATCCCCATAAGCATTAAAAACAAGGAGGGAAAGACCCACTGACAAATTGTGGGACAGCTTCTAATTTTTCTTTTTTAAAATCACCATATCCAATACTTAACTGAATATTCAATCTAAATTCTGATGCATGTACCAAACACAGCAAGCTCCCTTTCCTATTTTAAAGAGAACTCTGGGAACATCGAGCAAGCAGTTCTTATTATCCAGCAATATAAATTTATCAGAGCTCTTTGGCTTAAGTTATTACCTTTTCTTCCTAAGAACCTGAGTGCTCTTAAATCTTTTATTTCCTCTTCACTCTCCTCTTGTGAGGGTAGAAAAAAGAGACCCTGTCCTCATCCTGGAGATAAGGGAGCTGGGCCAGAGATTCTGCGTGTCTAAGAAGCTCTTGGTAACGGCCATGCTGCTGGTCCTCAGACCACACTCCGAGTAGCAAGAGGCAAGAGCTATCACATGACACTCAGAAATGAGAACCCTTTCCATCCCGTCATATGGAATGTCTGGGATTATGACAGGATTTTCCTACCAACTTTTCTCAATGCCTCAGTATTGTCTTTTTTACGAAAATGAGAGGGAAAGGGCCTGCTTTTTCTGTTTTGTCTACTCCAGAAATGAGTATGGACCAATGCAGAGGGAGTGGAGAGAGATAAAGAAGTATTAAAAAGGAAAAGAAGCAAGGAAGAATAATCAGAGGGAAAGAGGGCTGCGGAAATACACAGAAGACACAAGTAAGGGGTCTACCAGGTCCTAGGAAAGGAGGTACAGGTTCTGTTGGGGAGGAGGCTGGGCTGGTGAAACTTCCCTCCTCCATCCTTAAGCGTTTGTCCTGAGAACTATGCTCTGGTCTCCGTAACACCATGGGGCTTCCCACAGTCATCTTAAAGTGCACAAATCTCTTTTTGAAGAAATGATGGCACAGAATGACTTGCTTTCCTCCCCAAAGTTCAGGATCAAACAGCTTCCACCAAGTAGAGACTGTCCTCTTCTCCCATCAAAAGCATCACTCTGAGTACTAGGCAATATCACCCAGCCAGGAAAACCTACTTCTGACTTATCTAATCTGATCACCCAAAACAAAGAGAAAGTCCAGAACATTCCCTGAATTCCAGCCAGGACCCAGAGACAGCCGAGGAAGTCTCCTTACCCGATCTGGCGGTTGGTGGAAGGTGCCTGTGTGATGACAGAGCTGGACTGGGGCGACGGCATAGCTTGCTGAATCACAACGCTGGTGTCATGGTTGGGCATCCGGGTGCTGCCAAGCTGGTGAGCTCCGGGCCCCGCCATGGCCCCACCAACTGTGTTATGCATCGAGATATTCTGCCCAAAGAAGACAGAGGGGAAAGGTCAGAAGTAGTCAATGTTTGATTTTACTTGCAAGCTTTCAAAGGCTGAAATTAGGAATCTGGTCATGTCAACTAAATAGAGAGTTATGGCTTCTGGCAAGCCACAGGTCCATTCATCTTGTTATGACTTACAGCTACAAGGAGATGAAAAATAACTATTCACCCTAAGAGTAAAGCACATAAGAAAATACCTTGAAGTTCCCTAATCACTCTGCCGCCATCCTGATGTGAGGTTTACATCAGGGACATTTAGCACATATCTTCTCTGACTGGATGTGATATATACTGCATTGAAAATGATTTCTGTGGTAAGTGCATAATACTGTGATTTAGTGAAGAGCCGTTTGGCATCCTGCTTTGAATGGCAAGCACACTGGGTTATTTTTTCTTTTTCAGTCCTATAAAAGTAGCCAACCACCTATTTTTTTCCCAAGAAACTACTACTTTGCCAATCAGAAATGAGGAATTCCCCATTTATGGGGAATGAGGATGGATGATTAGAACAGACGACAGGGTGTCTGAGATCCAATAACAAGAGCAAGAGTTGCAACTTTCTGCTGTGTTTCCACAAAATCTATCTCTAATAATTTTATGGAATAATGGAGTACAGAACAATAATTGCTTGTCCGTTTCTTTGTTCACTGTCTTTTCTTCTAGAATGTAGAACGTTGGCATTCACAACTCTATCCCATGGTGCTTGGAGCAGAGTGGGCATTCAGTACACATTCACTGCATGAATAAACTAGTGAAGGAACAAATGAGACAACTGAGTCACTTCAGGGACCGAATATCCTGTATTTATTTCTGATGACTTGAATGAAGGCTTCTTTGCTTAAAATTCAAAAGTAAGGTAAAATACGCAAGATAAGGCTGGCTTGAAAGAAAACTCTTCCTAGAAAAGAAAGTCCCTGTGACAGCAAGAGAGGATTCACACTGAGATAGAGGAGGGTTGATCATCATGGTGGGGCTGAAATGGGAAAAATTCAGAACCCAGAAAAGAAAAAGAAAGTGCAGGGCGAAGCAAAGTAAGTGGGCCTCTGTAAATAACCAGGTACAGCTCTTCAGCCCAGGAGGGTAGGAAAATTCGAGAGGTCAGTTGGACAATGGGTTGAGGATGGCAGGAAAGAAATGGATTGTCACTAGCAATTTACCAGAGGAAAAATATATATCTGTCTGCGCTTTGGGGTTAGCACAGAAAAAAAATAAATGTTACCCTGGAGAACTAGAAGTGGTTCTTTGAAGTTCTTCTGCAAAGAACAGGATTTCCTGCACTATGTGTTAAACGATGGTGATAACATATATGGCATTTGGGGTGGTTGTGTCCATCACATTGCACCTTTCCCAGGTTTCTGATTTCTAAATCCTGACCACACAGTTTGTCAGAGGTCCAGATGGAAACTGGGCACCTGGCTTAGACTGTGAGCCGACTGTGTCGTCGTGGGATCCCAAAGGCATGTACAGGTTTATACATACACACACGTCCAAAGGCTGCTCTTATACACTGGAAGGTTTTTCTGACATGGGAAAATATTGTGGTTGGTTAAAGCAAGATGAAAGGAAGTGGTGATTTGTAATCGGGTGGCAGTGCAGGGATATGCTTGAGTTCTCGTTATAGAATCTAGAGAAGTAGAGAATTGAACTACTTATAAGTAGCAGTTTTTACATTGTTTGGATCCTCGAAGATACACTTTTTTACCTTGCTCACAGTCATCTACTTCATCAATAATAGATCTGAGGCACAGAAGGATTTCTGACTCTCTTTTTAGAATTATTTCTGTTGTGCTGTGCTACCAAATTTTATCAATAGAGCTGTATAATTAATTTTTAAAATAATAATCTTTAAATTCTCCAACAAGAAAATAAAATGTATGAACCCTCCTTGAGTTACCTCTGGCACCTCTTTTCTATCACCCCCATATGCAGTCCCTAAGTACTAGAAATTCAACCTAAGCATCCTTCATCTCTTTCTATCTTTCTGTCTCTCCTTCCACCAACCTATACCCAATCACCCTCATCTCCTTTCCTGGAGTAGACAGTGATCTCCTAACTGGTTTGTCACTCACTCTGGCTTCCCTTCCTCCTCTTTGCCATACTAGAGCTCCAGTGATCTTTTCAAAATCCCAAACTGACCACATCACACGCACCTCTCCCTATGATTCCCCTTGCAAGCTTCTCAAATGGCTTCGCATGGTTCAAAGACACAGGCAGCACTCTTTGTGTGACCTCCAAGGTCTGTATGGGACCCTTCCTACCTCCCTAGCTCATCTCACACCACCTTCACTCTTGCTTTCTGTGATTCATTCCACCTTACTGGGATTTCCCTTCCCTCATACTGACCATGCTTCATTTCAGCACCGATCTGGAAATATGCTGTTTTCTGCTACCTGTGCTCTTTCCCTGACTCCACCTTCAAATCTCAGATTAAGCATCATGTGAGGAGGCCTTCCCTGACCTATCCAATGATGGGCACCATCTCTCTTTCCTTCATAGTACTTTTCACAAGTTTACAATTGTTTTTGATCATTTGACTAATGTCTGTTTCTTTCTCTAGAATATAAGCACAGTGAGAGAAGGTACTAAATCTGACTTTACTCCTCATTGTGTCTCCATTATCTAGGTCAGTGCCTGGCATGTGGTAGGTGCTCAATAAATATTGAGTGAATGTATAAACTATAAAAGGACGTTCCCAGAATATTCAGTATGACAAAATCCTATCTTTTTTTCCCTGGGAAATATTTGAGAGTGCTAACTTCTCATCTATTTACCTTGAAATCTCAAAGTATGCTCACAATAATAGAATTTTAGATGTTAGGGTACTTGTTCGATTATGGGCTAGAGAAATAGAGAGAATCAGGATTAAGAAGAAAGCCACAAACATGGTACGTAGATTGGAAAATAAAGCCTTTGGGAAAATATTAATTGAGCCCTTGGAGGAAGGTACGAAGAGGTGAGCTTCAAGTCTTTGAGCACTTTGGCTCAAATGATGGCGACAACCATTCTTTATCTCCACCATGAAAACCAAGAAAAACTGACTTCTGCAGTAAAAAGAAATTGTATTGATTTCTTCAGAGTACAGCATGTTAGATGAGAGAAAAAAGTACATTTCCCCCCAAAAAAGCTTAAGGCTCTTCCCTGAGAATCATTAAAAACAATAAAAAAGACTATCCAGGAATATACCTCACCCTCTCCCCAATTAACATTTTTAAGACATCTCTTTGTCTCTGTGATCTCTACCAGAGATGAAAAAGCCTCCTGAAAGTTCTATTCTAATTCTTCAATAATCTCCTTTCTCCCCCACACATGAAATCTGCAAATTCTCTAGCCTCCTTCCCCCAGATCCAGAGAGTATTTCAAAACATTTTGGAAAAATAAACAATTAGGCAAGCATTATCATTTCACATTAAGAGAAGATGATTTTTTTTTCTTTAAGCATTACATAGTAACTCAAACATGAAATTATTTTCTGAGTTCACATTTTCCCAATTATGGGTTCAAAACCTATCTTCATTGATAAAAGAATGGCATTTTACCTTCGGATAAATTAAATATCCAATTTCAAAAACACAAACAGTAACTATATCTTGCTGAGTTATTTTTGCTAGTATCATTGCGTAGCTTTGGAGCTGGTGAAACATTGTCACCAAACCAGTGGGTAGATGTCGATATGCAAGGAAGGATCGGAGGTGCTCCTCAAGGTTCAGCCTTTGGCCTTTTCTTGTTCAACACTTTTATCAACAGCTTGGATGAAGATGTAAAAACCGTGCTTGTCAAATCTGCGGTTGACACAATGTTGGGAGGCATAGCTAACTTTCTGGATTGTAGAATCAGATTTTACTTGAGCCAACTCTGTGATCTGGCCTCCAAAAATGTTAACATAAATCTAGGTTGTTGTAAGAGAAGTGCAATGTCCAGATCAAGGGAAATAATTATTTCACTGTAGAGCACGTTGGACTGCCCACATTTGGCCACCATATTTTAAGGGGGAAATTGAAAAATAGGAGGGAATGAAAGCAATGAAGCATCCAAAATGCATCACAGGAAGAACCTTAGAAGAATCACGGAATATTTAGTCTGAAGAAGAGAAGACTTAGAGGGTCCAGCTAACTGCTTTCAAATATTTGTGGGATTAGACATTATCTATGTTGCTCCGGAGGGCATAATTTCAAAAAATGGGATCATAATGATAAAAACCAATAAAAACTACAGTTTGAGTACCTATTTTGAAGCAGCCACTGTGGTAGATGCTTTATACACTGCACCTCTAATCCTCACAATGACCCTATAAGGTAGGCATTATTATTCTCATTTTAAGATAAGAAAAAGGGTAAAACTCCTCACCGTCACTAATACCATGCCATTCACCTCTGGCCATCCTCATTCCTTCAGGACCGACTCTTTAAAAATACAAATTTGACCTTTTGTTGGGATAAATTTACCAATTTGTAGAGATATCCAAAGACAAAACAAGTTGCCTTGTATAGTACTGAGCTTCCTGGCATCGGAGTTAAGCCAGTAGGGACTAGTGGCCATTTGTCAAGGATGTCACCAAGATGATTCTTACATCAGGAGGGAGATGGCAGTAGATGACCTCCCAAGTCTCTTCTATTGCTAAGATCCCCTCATTTATGATACACGGATCATACTTTGGCTCAAATGCTTTCAAATGATTAGTAATGTGTGATAATGTTGAAAATATAATGGCTTGGGAGTTAGGAGATCTCTTCTAGTCCAGTCTCTGTATCCCTCCTTGTAGCCATGTAACCTGGACAAATCATTCAACCTCCTTCAGCTCTGTAGCCTCATCTCTAAAAGGAGGGGGTTGGACCACATGGTCTCCATGATCTTTTCCAGCTCTGACACTTCACCAGTCTCTTTCTATGTTACATTTTATGAGACACTAAATATCCAAACAGCCTTTTTAGACTTTGATTCATGGGCCTACAAACATTGATTTTTCTCTATAACCATAAGCTTTTGCAGAAACGAGCCTTCCGAAAATTACAGCTTTCTGCCAGACCCAAGGGATCATGATTCAAGAAACGGATCTAACAAAAAGTAAAATTTCCCAAACATCAAAGAGGAAAGCTCCACAGACAAACTATCCTCACCTAAATTTTTCCCTCTTTGGTTCAAATTTCTCCACATGTCGTTTGACTTCTTCCTCCCTTTGTGTCTTGCAATATACCTTGCTCTCCATTCACTGTTGTTCTGAGACATAAAGGGTGTGAATGGGATGAGAACCAGGGGAATAATGAGTCTTGATTGCATGCTCAGTGAGCTTGAGGTAGAGTGGTAATTGTCTTTCTGCATGCACGGGCTTGGAATACAATATGCAGAAAAACAACCCGATGTATATGAATATACGTCCATGTTCTTACAAATAACTATAATTTCAGGGTGTGGTAATGAAGGATGAAGGGAAGTGAACCATAAATGAAAGTGAAGGTTAGAGCATACAGGCAAGATGATGATGATGATTCCCATAAGGTCCCAAAGTGTTATCTTCAAATCTATAGTCTGTCCAACTGCCAAGCTGTGGAGACTTCATGGGTTTCTCTATAAAGAGCCAGGGTCATCCCGACACGTGTTTACAAGTCGAGTTGTGCAATCTTGGAATTGTCTGCATCTTAATGATGCCTGGGCAGTTATGAAGACTTTCAGAACTTCCCAGATGTAAACATCCATGAACTGCATCTAAAAGATGTCTGAGACATTCACAGAATAAGAAAGGTTCTAACCTTCTGGAAGATACTAGACTCTCTGAAGTGTGGGAGGGATTCTAGAGGGTTTTGACTCCTCCTTCCTGGTGCTCTTGGAAATTGGGATACCAGTATGGGTATTTTGAATCTTACTGAGAGGGTGGGTTGCTCCATGACAGAGAGGATAGTGAGGTATTAGAGGTGACACAGTGGAGTTGGGAAGACCAGGCTACATGGCTATAAGGAGGGGTAGAGAGACTGGACTAAAAGAGACCTCCTAACTCCCAAGTCAGTATATTTTCAACATGCAGCCTCCCTCTCTCTCCATAGCATTCTCCGTAGCATAGTCACACAGTGCAAGATGGACAACATAAGATAAGAAGCCATCTCAGGCCATCTCTGCAGGAGGGAAAAGGAGAGGAGAGCTCAGGGAACTGTGAAAACTCTAGCCTTGACATGCACATTTAAATTCTGCTTTTTCATAATTTGCTACTTATCTCTGAGAATTCCAAGAGGATCCATGGTACAGAAAGAAAACACGGGCACTGGAATTGAGCTCAAGTTCACATCACAAATGATCATCCGGGGCATGTTATTTAAGTTCTCTGAGCCATACCTTCCTCATCTTTAAATGGAGAGAATCATGTAATGGATAGGGTTGTAGTGAGTTTCATACAAGATAACAAATGTTCCAGCATAGTGCCCGACAGCAAATGTGCAATGCTCTCCTTTTAGTGAAGTTCAAAATGTGAAGCTGAGAGAGTCATGGTTCATTCTGGGTGGCTACTCCCCATGACTGATATTAATAGAAATATTATTAATAATAGCTAACACTTATACAGAATTACCATATGCCAGAAAACTCATTTAATCCTTATCATCAGTCTAGGAGGTGGGTATGACTATTATCCTCACTTTACAGATGAGGAAACTGAGGCAAAGAGAGGTTAAGTGACTTGCTCAGAGTCACACAACCAATACATGGAGGAGCTCAGATCTAGGCAGTTTGGTTTGAGTCCAGGTTCTTACCTATTAAGCCATGCTGCCTCTATAGTTTCACTGTAAAAATACTTTCCAGTGGAAAATGACATGGCAAAAAAATAAAGTGTACCTGATATCCTTTCTATGGACATTAAAAGAAATTCTTAACTGATGCTGGTATGTGATCTTGAGAATTACAGTATATCTGTCATACCATTAACTTGGATCAATGTCATCACCACCATCTTCACACCTAGAAAAGCCTGGGAATCCACCATTAATTCATTTCAAAGTGATTGATTGGTCACCCTGTCTTAAGGTCGTGTTGCCTGCATAGGCATTTCTAGACTGGTTTACAATGAACAAGGCAGATTAGGATTAGGGAGGGAAAGCTGTAGTTCGAAAAGTGTTGAACAATGCTTTTATCAAACTACCAAAACAAACAAACAACTCTCACTCGCTCACTCCTAGATGTTAGTTCACCTTTCTCAAGAGTTCCAAGAGCTCAGGGAAAACCTGAGAAAGAGATGATTTCTCTGATGTTTGGATCAAGTTCAACTTCCAAGGCAACTTCCTTTGCAATGGGTGGAAAGGAGGCTCACACACTGATGTGACCCTCAGTGGCCTTGGCCCACTCATCCCCTCCCAGAAAGTAGGCAGCCCCCCTGAGTGGGGCTCTAGACTTGAGTCTGCAGGATACAGAGCAGCAAGATCCATCTGACTGGTCTACGCTCTCCTCCAATCTCAGACCTGTATCATCCTAATACAGGGTTTGAGGCAACAGAGCCCTGAACCATCCCTATAAGCATTTTATAGCTATTCATTTAATACTGTAGTAAAATGCCCAAGACAATAAATGTCTTCTCAGGTGCCACCCTTGACTGTGAGAAACAGTTTTTGGGTGTCTCTCAAAGATCCTGCTCCTTTCTGTTCAGATTCTCAGTGCCTTGGACTGTCCGTGTCTCTGCTCTCATCTCCCGCTTTATTGTCTTGGTTGCTTCTCCCAAATATAATCATATGGGTTAAAAGGAATAAAATGGCGCCACTTCATTCAGGTTAGTAGAATTACAATTGAGCAAATTTCTGTAGTTGATGTATCTACAGATATCCTGGAAATTAGAATCTAGTCTAATGCCACTGAAAATGATATTGTACTCACTGCTCCCTGCTAAGGTTCCTCCTTTCTCAAGAATCTTCTTCCAGAAAGCTGTATATTCCATCACGGCACCAGCCTGCCTAAACACTTCTGCTACCACCCATTACCTCCTAACATGCCTTCACGTTCACTTCAGCCTCTTACAATCTGGTCCCAATTGATCTTTCCCACATCACTTCCTAGCAACCCATCCTCCCTGTACCCTGCCCTACTGCTCCCACACACAGGCCTCGATGCTTCTTGACAATTTTGTACCATTTCATGTCTCTTTTTCACCTTTGCACATAATACTTCCTCTTTGCAGTCAATTCATTCCTCAAGATCCAGCTCGGATGTCCCCCACTCCGTGAAGCCTTCCCCCACTCCGTCTGGCTCCGTTAGCTGTTCCCTGCTCTGTGCTCCCGTAGCGCCTTGTCCACCCCTCCATTAGAAAGCCTGACTTATTTCCACAAACGCTTCCTCCAGCTAGCTTAGAGCAGGGAATATGCCATGTTCTTCTGAGAACAGCCAGTGTCTGCTCCATGACAAGCACTTTAGAGATGTGCAATAAATTCAATTATTCAGTCAATAAATGAATAACGTATGATACTGAGCAAGTTTATGGCTTCTCTTTGCTTCGGTTTTCTCATTTGTTAATTAGGAACAACCCTACCTTGTAAGGTTTTTATAAAGATTAAGTTAGGTAATATAAATTCAGAGCTTAGTGCAATGCTGGATACATTAAATGTCCAATAAATGTTAATAGGCATTATTATAATTATCATTATTATTATCATGATTACTACCAATGCTAACACCATCTCTCTAACTAGAGCTATCCCTCCTGTTATTTTCTACCTCGGCATCCCAATCCTTTCCTTTATAGCACACGTCACAACATGCAATTGTTATCATTATTATTTCCAGTTCATCATATCATAATCAATTAACCAACCACTCCTTTGTCCTCCATTTTATCCCATAAATACTTCTTTCAAAGTTCCTATAACACATTGGTATATTTACTTATATATTTAAGGTCAGTTTTCCCCTTCTAGCTGTGAATACTTTGACAACAGGGACAGGGTCTAATTTCATATCATTGTCCTCAGGGCCTAATACAATGCCTGCCACATAGATGTTTGCTGAGTGAATATATAGTAAGTGTAACTAGTGCTGTGGAAAGAGAAAAAAGAAAAGGTAAGCAGTCTCCTAGAAGACCTACAGTTTAGAGGGAATATGGAAATTTGGGGAAAGAAGAAAATGAATCTGAAAAACACCTTTACATACACACACACAATAGAAAGAGAGAAAGACACATCACCTAGAGCTGATTAGACCATCGTCTGAAGAGCAAAGGGCTAGTCAACAGGTCTGTGCTTTCATCTGAGCTCCACCATTAAGCACATGATCTTGCTCAACTTTTTTAGTCTGTTGATTCTGCCTTCATAACGATTCCTACATCTGTCTTTTCTTTGTTGTCCCACAAGCTCCAGAGTTTTATCACTTCCCATCCTGATCACACAATAGCTTCCTACTGTTCTCCCGGCCTCCAGTCCTTCTGGTCCCTCACAGACCACTCCAGACCCCACTGTCCAATTAATTGTTGTAAACCAGCACTTTCCTAACCCCACTCCTCAACTCTAAGACCTCCCTGAGCTCCCCACTGCTTACAGTACTAGAGCGCACTCTTAGCCTTGCTTCCAAGGCTCTACGGATTCAGCCCCATCTCTTACCCCTGACGCCTGTGCCAACCCTCCATGCCAACCACACTTCTCTACTCACTACACAACCCATGAGTTCCAACTGTCACCTTCACACCCCTGCAGGTACATTCCCCAGGACTAGAATTTCCTCTCTTCCTCTCTGCCTAGCTAAATCCTATCCTCTAGGCAATAAATCTGTTGATCGATGGATGGAGTTTTCTCAAGTACAAAATGAGGATAGTGTGCACTTGCTTCCATTGACGTATAAAGTTAAGCCACAGTAACGGCTTGAAAAGTGGTTTAATAACACACATATTACCCTACGACGTCTGCTGTCCCCTCCTCTGACATCCCCTCATTTTTGGAAAGACTGCCTTTCTTTCTCCATTTCAGGTTCATCTTAAACATCACCTTCTCAGGTCACCTCCCTAACTAAAGCTATCCCCCCTGTTATATTCTACCTCAGCATCCCAATCTTTCCTTTATAGCATGTCTCACAATGTGCAATTGTTATCATTATTATTTCCAGTTCACCATATTATAAATGCCTGGAAGAAAGGGACCGTGCCTGTCTTGTTTTCCCTTCTATCGCTGGTACTTACCTCAGTGCCTGGCACAGAACCAGATGACCGATGACTGACTGAATGAATGAATTATGATTTCTGAGGTGATGATATGGGAATAAAGAGCATCAATTTACAATTTCGTCTTGTCTAAGTTGGGCACACAGTCATCGTAAGTCTGAGATATAAAGAGATAACATTTGCTGATTTGAGGCCTCGTAAGCCATACCACACACACAGAGGCCAGAAGACAGCTCAACAGTCTCCTCCAACTGCCATGTGTTTGGTCAACTCAAACCAGAGCCACTGGTTGAAGTGAGACAAGACAGGCCTTCCTAAGCAACTGGAAAACAGACAAGAGAAGCCAAAGCAAAGTGCTTAGAAATAAGCAAGGAACTGGGGGCCTGAGGCAGGTCTGGGGGAGGTAAGGGGACGGCTCGCACTTCTGTGTAGCATGAGGAAGAAAAGGGGCTTTAACATCATGAAAGGGACGCTGAGCACACAGGGAAATGCTCAGAAGTCACACTGAGCACCTGGGGCAGCTGTGCAAGAGGCAAATGGCCCATCTGAGAATTACTAAACAAATTTCTCTCCCTTTCTTAACAGAAAATGTAAAATCACTAAAAATAAGAACGCGTATGAAACTGTCACAGGGACGCTGAGGGTCTACATCTTCAGCATTTCAAAGAGAATCAAATACGTAATGACCAGAAATGTAAACGGAGCATTCTGTTGAAAGTCGCCAATGATACACTACAGATTTGAAAAGGGATTCCCTTTCCCAAGCCCCCCTTCCTCAGCTCTTCTCTCCTGTCCAAGAGAGCTGGAGGGTAGGGCTGGCCTGCTAAGATGAATTTGCTTGAAAACTCCCCTGCTTGGAGGATTGGTTGGGCATCTGCATTCCTGACTATTTGGCAACAATATGCTCTTAACATAAAATAGAAATGTGATCTTCAGTGGGGAAGAAAATGTGCCACAAGATAGACTTCCTCCTTTGAAACAATAGAGAATGAGGGTACTTGCACTTCATTTCACTTCTGGTGGAACCTGTCAGGTGGCTCTCCATGAATGGCCTCGCTTTGTAAATTGTTTAATTCTTCACAAACATAAGTTACTGCTATGCTGTTCTAATGATCGATAATAATTAAGCAGCATATTTCTATCCTGGGAAGTGACTGTTTTATTAGGGGACAAATACCCTCCAGTCGCCATTGCTTCCAAGCAAACTGAATCATAGCTACTGGTGTTCGTTAAGTCTTAGAGCAAAAGCCAGATCACATAATGCAACAGAGGAAATCGAGGAGAGATTTAGTGTGTCTTATTTGTTGAAATCCTAATATAAAGAGAGAACACTTTTCTCTTAACCCTAAGAAATCAAACAGCACTTGTGTAGCACAGGGGCACTGGCCACATCTGGGACACAACAGTCCCCAAAGAAGCTTCTGGAAATCCTGTCTGAATACTAACAGCAAATATTTTAAAATTTTCCTAGCAATAACTTGGGTTCTCTGCATCCTAAGGGGTCCATAAAAGTGCAATGGGGGTCAATGAGATGGTTTCCATGTTTGCAGTGCCTACAAGGTATATCCCCAAACCTACATGATATCACCTGTTACCACTGTGACCTCATTTCCTCCTACTCCTTACCTTACTCACTCTGCTCCAGAGTCTGCTGACCTCCTTCATGTTCTGCTAACACATGGGAGACTTGGCAACCAGCTGCTCCCTGAAGCTGGAAGGTTTCTTCCCATTATCCTCACAGCTCCCTCCCTCCCCTCTTCCAAATGTTTGCTCAGATGTTACCTCCCAGTGAGGCCTATGTCTGAGGCCTGGCCACTCTGTTTGAAATTGCAACTCTGCCTCCTTATTCCACATTTTCCTTACTTAATATGTCTTTTCCCATTCATAACATCCATTTCTCCCTCAGTTACTCCAGTCCAAAAGTACCAAACCAATTCTGATCCCTATCCTTAAAACAAGAATTCAAGAAAAGAAAAATACACAGAAAAACCAACGGCTCTATTTTTTTTACCACCAAGGATCTCTTTTATGATTTTTTTCCCTTGGATGCCATGTTTTCAAAATACTTTAAAAGTCATGAATTCATTTTCCTATACAATTATCTGTCTTTTGAAGCTTTCACATTCCTTAATTTCTAAAATCTCATTTTACTCTATTGTACCATCAGACACTACTATTCACAGTGTTGCTAAAATTCTACTCAAACAGAAAGAAACGGATGCTTTAGTTGGTCCAGGCAGACTTACTGCAGACAAACGTACAGTTTTAATTAGAGAGTTTGACTATCGTATCAATTGAGGTCCCAGCAGGAAACAGATGGCATGCTCAAATTGGGTAATTAGAGGAGGGATTAATAAAGGACTATTTGCAAAGGTGTGGGCAGAGTGCAGGGAAGCTGCAAACTGTAGTGCAGTACCCTGGGGTCAGTTTCTGCAGGGAGCTGTTAGCATTCCTGGGCCTGCAGGAGTGAGGGAAGGGACAGGCTACCAGGATTCAGGGGAAAGAGGTTAGCAGGAGCAGGAAAGGAGAGAGAGCTGTATGGAAAGGGCATCTGGCAGGAGCTGTGGCTGTTGGTCAAAGTAGGCAACTAACTGAAGGAGCTGGGAGAATAGACACCCAGGCTCCCCTTTCTCCCTCTCTGGAAGCTACTGTGTTGCCCCCATGGTCACTGGCCTAAATCCAATGGGAAAACACAGGTTAAAGGTGCTCAATGATGCAGTATATACAGGTCAGCCTTGTAGGGCAGAGAGCAGGGTGGAAAAGGGGGAGAATGGGCCTGGATGGACAATTAGACAATATCCGGTACAACTATGCTTTGATAAAACTTGCATTATTTTATTTTACAAGCAATATATTTGTAATATATTTGTTCACTAGAGAAAATTTATGAGAAAAAATTAGTGGAAAGGAACAAAATCACCTATTATCCCAACATGCAGAAAAAACTAATATTTTATTTTACCTCTCCAGATATTTTCTCTATACACACACATAGTGTACATATGTACATTACATAATATATACGTACATTATGATACGCAAGCAACCGAAAGATCAGAAAGCCCAGTTTAGGATCCTGTGACACATTTTTCACTCCACTGTACCTACCATGACTAAAAGAAAATGTTATCTGTATCTTTATTTCCTTTCTCTTGAATTTAAACCATCTGAGGGCAGGACTGTCAGTAACTGAAGTTACTCTGCATTTACCTGTGTGCTTAATAAATCACGACTGGACTGACGAAAACAACAGTAGGCAGAGCTAAGACATGCCCATCGCACAGTGTGCCCAAGTAACCCAGCTCCACCCGCAAAGATGAGCCCAGACAAGCACAGCTCCTCTGAACCCAGCTACACACCCTGAAAACAAGGTCTCGCTTTTAGGCCACAGCTTCCGATTTGTCTGCATTCCTCCTGGTGAAACAATCAAGCTTGGGATAAGAACGGCTTTATACGTGGGAGTCACAGAAGGAAGAATTTGGCACCTGGTGTGTATGTACCATAGAGTCAATACAGTGCTGAGCTCAATTCTCCTTTCCACCAAAGTTACTGCATGGCTGGAAAGTGAGTACATTTAGAAGCTGCATTTTTCTTCCCTAGACAGTCAGGATTTACGGGTTGGCTTGCTGAATAGAAGCACCAATGCCAATGAAATATTTTTATTCAGATGATCTCCCCCAGCAATCTTTCACTCTTGTGTTAGGACACCAAGTCTACAGGTCCCTGGTTTTGGCTACGTGAACATTCTATGATTTCCCATCCTGAGTTCATTTTCATCCCATTGTGCCAGGGCTCTACTGAAAACTTCAAGGTAGAACAAATTCACTGATTATTTGATAGACTAAGAAATAATATCGCTAAACCTAAAATAAAGGTAAGATGAGATCTCAGGGAAGTCAGGGACCCACGTAAGAACCGTATCTGTATTGCCAGAGCTTTTAGTAAGTTAGCCTTTGGACAAAAGGCCTTATATCTTTCCCTTTGCTTTAACACTCATGTCCCTAAGTTGATTATATATGTGTGTTCGTTTATTTTTTGCTTCACAGATGTGTTTCTTTTAATATTTGAATGTTGTCTGGTTACTTTTAAAGAAACCCAATTGTAGGCCTATGTATAAAGAAATGTTTTTCAGATATCTTTTCATACCTGTATAGTTTACTAATCACTTTATGAAATAGTTTTCAAACCTCTATAGATAAATTTAGAAATTTAAATCTGTCCTTAAAAGTCAAACAGAGGGGCCAGCCCAGTGGCGTAGCAGTTAACTTCGCCCGCTCTGCTTCGCCGGCCCGGGGTTCACTGGTTCAGATCCTGGGCTCGGACCTATGCACAGCTCATCAAGCCATGCTGAGGTGGTGTCCCACATAGAGCAACTAGAAGGACGTACAACTATGGCATACAACTATCTACTGGGGTTGTAGGGGGAAGAAAAGGACAAAAGGAGGAGGATTGGCAACAGATGTTAGCTCGGGGCCAATTTTCCTCAAAAACAAACTTAGCATTCATTAAAAAAAAAGATGCCCAAACTTAAAAAAGTTTAATAGAATAACCATGAATAAAAGGCATGTTCAGGGCAAAAGATGAAGCACAAAGTATATGAATTTCTTGTATTATCTTCACCCTGGTTAAGCATCTTTGCCTACAAGTTAGTTCTGCATTTATACATAATACTGATTTCTCTGGGTAGCTAACTCCCCATCCCCTTTCTAACGGAGCAACGACAACATTTAGGCATAAAATCTCATCTCCCATCTGCCGGCCTAGGAAGAAACAGTCCCCAGAGCCTCAGGGCCCTCACGACTAGCCTGTCTGGCGTGCTCCTCCATTTATTCTGACATCCTTCACACCTCCACATGTGATAGAGGTGTAGGCTCCAGTGTCTGAAGAAGTGTCGACAAGGTTGAAACGCACCTCTTTCCCTTTCCTCTCTCCCCCTCCATTCACTGGGATTAAAATCCTCAGGAACTCTTCTTGTCGAAGGTCCTTTTAGTGCTGTTCCAGCCACAGCAGAGGGAAAAGACCTATTTGATTCCTAGTTTGTATCTTTGTGTAGAGGGAATCCAGACAACCTATCTTTCTAGCACATGGCAAGCACATTTGGAGAAGCTTTCGATACACACGCGCGCACACACACACACACACACACACACACACACACTCTGCCTCTTACTCTTTCTAAGACTGGTCTAGTGCACTGAGCCCTAGCTCTGGCTGAATAAAATTCAAGTGGAGGCTGAGAAGTGGGGGTGGGGGTTGGGGAGGATGGGGGGATGCTCCACCAGTGGTGGAGGAGGAGGGTGAAGTGAGTATGGTCTTTTATCTTAATTTTTGTGACATGATCCAATTACATCTACTCAATAGTGCCCTCTAATTACCAGCGGAGATGAATAATGAAAGATTCTCCTTGTATTCACGCTCTTCCCCAGTCGGCTTCCCTTCTCGGCTCACTTATGTGAAGATTCTAGATTCACATACAGAGCATACCTAGAGCTTGTGCCATGCTCAGTCACATAAAGAGTCGCTTAAAAAACTGGAAAAGCCCTTTGGGGCTTCAATAAGAGGCTGTGGCTAATGGCTGACCCTGAATAGCAGGGTGGACGGAAAGGGACCCTGTCTCACCTCCAGGCACAATGTCTGTAACCAGGGAGATGTTGGCCAGCAGAGTTACAACACCTTTAATATGCAGGATTTAATCGTTAGGTTTTGATGGTAACTTAGGAACATGGAAAGGAACAAAGAAAAAGCAGATCCACAGAAGTTGAAATAATTACTGAAACAGTGGAAATTGGGGCAGTGAAAAGGAGGGACGAAGTTATCTCCACCTCATAGGAATAGAGACTGCACTTCAGATGGATAAACCCAAAACAGGAGATGCACTTTGGATGCAGTCTGGGAAGATAGGAAGGAAGAGAGTCCAAGTTAGAGGAAATAATTTTTATGAAACTGGTAAGTACCTGCTCTCAGAACTTTAGATTTGAAAGATACCATAGAGAGCCTTGAATCTAACTCTCTAACTTTATAGAGAAGAAGATGGAGGCCAGAGAAGGGGATGTGACTAGACCAGGGTCCCACATCTAAGTGGAGGCAGAAACAGGACTGGAATCTAGATCTCTTGACTCCTAATTCAGCGCTCTTTCGGCTATGATGGATGATTTTAGAGTTTTACTTCTGTGAAGTAGTAAGAGTGACTTTATTTCATGTTCACATTTGGTCCTCAATATATTGGACCATAAGGTAATTATTTCATCTTGGGGATGAGAACAGCTGACAGGCACTCAAAGGAGGCAGGACTTAGGGTCAAGTCCAGAGGACGACCATCTCCTTGGCACCACCACTGGCGGTCTAGAGTGAAGGCAAAGGGATTCTGTCTGACAAAGGACACACTGGCCTTCAGGTCCCGCCAGTCTCCCACCAGCTGATCAGATTCTGTGACAGCAGAAGGCCTGAGGACACTTTTAATTATGAGGGAGGGACACTTCAAGCCTCCCCAAAGCACAGCATAGTTATAAGGCTGAGTCCCAGCACGTTGCTTAAGACATTTTCTGGGAGAAACAAACAAAAAAACCAGCAAAGAGATCCTTTTGTTCTGACAATTCTTCCTCACACTTCAAGTGCTCAGCACAATTAGGGCCATTTATTCCGTGCACACTTGGATAATGCTCCGATAAAAAGCTTAAACTGCAGAGTGTGGCTGCACGGACGGCAAAACACTATTGCCTCTATGGTTTCACATACAGATTGTGTCATACTTAATGCTGAAATCATAAACTATATATTTTTGCCCCCTCCAAGCTGCCTATTGTGTGCTTATAAACAGGAACCTGGCAGCATGTCAGGGGTGCAAATTGATTTCCTTTCCCAAATAAAATTTTAAAAAGCAAATAAACAAGGTTATGTTGGCTAATGAAACATTACATGCCAGGCTGGGGAGAATTCTTTTAAAATGTATTTTCTTGAGCAAAGCCAACACAAAGCATCCGTAAAAGGTTCTTTCATAAACAACATGTTTATACAAAAATGCATTACTTGAAAGAAAGGAAAGTTATGGTGCATCTCCCATGATATATTTGGATTGTGTTTTACGAAATAAATTAGGGATGGGTGAGAAGGGGGGAGTCCTACAGTGCCACAGAATTTGGAAATTAACTCAAGGCGCTCAGAAGTAAGATGAAGTTGTTCTTGTTTAGCAAATTGTTTGATCTTAGTGTTTTTATAATTTATCATCAGGACGTAAGTAGCCCACTTTAAGTGTATCCTATTGACATGAACGCAGCTGGGACAGAAAACTGAATCATGCCTGCCATGCTTAGAGATATGTGAATAGTGAGCCTGGCTGACGGCATCAACGGAAACATCTCTTGGAGAGTGGCCTACTTCCCAGCAGAGATGCCTAGACCGGCTGGAAGCAGTTTTAGTAATCTACACGTAAGAACCATCTCCTGGACCTTGCCCACCTCATACTTCACTACAGAGAATGAATTTCAACCCAGCCCAGGACCAAAGCCATCCCGACTGGACTGTGAGATCCAGATCAAATAATCTCGTAGCATCTCCCTCCTTCAACCATCTTCCTAACACCTCTCTGCTGATGAAGCTAGGTAGCAGGAACCCCGATGCATCCCAATAAGCAAAGTCCCAAGAACCATCTCCTGGACCTTGCCCACCTCATACTTCACTACAGAGAATGAATTTCAACCCAACCCAGGACCAAAGCCATCCATAAAGCAAGACATAAAGTAAGGCTAAAATATCATGACACGCAGCCTGAAGGATGGGGCTGAAAAGGTAGAGGGGCAGTCTCAAGACTGGCCAATTGAGAGCTGAGTTGCTGCCTGCCATTGGTGATATATGAACAGGGGGCATTTTGCTTGTTGTTTTGGATCCCAGTGATGCCTCCTTCTCTCACAGTTACTGCCTGTCATCGGGGATTGGTATCTTGTACTAGAGCCCAGAGGCACAAGGTCGAAAGTCCCCATAATCTTGGGATGGCCCTGATTATAATGCAAGACAAGGAAACTTAAAATCCTACTCAGGAGCTTTCATTCAGGCTTAAAATGTAACTCAGCTAGCTACTTAGAAATAAACAATAAAATACTCAAATCACAAAGGTGACCCTGAGATCCTGCAGATGCGGAGGCCCTCCCCCAGAGGGCTTTAGTGGTGTTTGGGGGTGACAGGCTGTGAGGTCTGGGGGATGGAATAGTGCCTGAGATCACAAGTTCTCTCCCTTTCACCCCCGACTCACCAAGCAACCTTGGTCAGGTCTCCAGGCCACTCGGAGCTTCTTCTCCCCCTCACTTTTAATATAAGGCAAACACTGTCAGCTTGATGGCTGTGATGATTAATGAGGTAACATTTGTAAAATGCTAAGAGCTTTCCAGAACTCAAATGCAAATACTTTAGACCAGATACTCCGGATAATAGTTAAAACACAAAAAGGGTTAGTCACCAGTTGGCTGAGGATATGAACCTGAGAAGGAGCTGCCGAAGGAGTGTGTTTTGTGAAAGGATTTGACTAGGGTTGGGTGGACATCAAGGGAAGGGGAAAGAAGCTTTAGGGCTTGCAAAATCTGAAACATGAATTATTTTGCTTGCACCAGAGGCCATTAACTTTTAAAACTCTGCACCCTTTCAACAATACCAAAAATAATTTAATTATACAAAATCTTTTTCTAATAATCCTACAGGGTATAATCCAACAATTGAAAGTGGATTATACTGAAATTTTTGTTCTCACTCCAAGAAAATGATACAACATTATCCTATGGGGGCCATATACCAATTGGCTCGGCACTTGTAACCACCAACTTTCCTTCCCCCATTTTCTGTGCAAATGGAAGAATCACATTAATCATTGGCAAATTTGATAACAGATGTGTTTCTCAGCGAATCCACATCAAGCACTCGAAAAGCAATTACCCCCTAGAGCTTGTTGTGTTCCTCTGTACATTTGGCATCAAATAAAGACTTCAGTCGCTTTGTTTTTATCTGACACGAAGCTCAGGCCTCAGGGTGATACTCCAAGTGCTGCTTTAGATTATAAAGCCTTAAGAGCCCCTCGCTTTAGGGCACCGTGTTTATTGATGCTATGTAAGCAATTTACAGTCCCTTAATAGCGCATTCACCACAGTGGTACAATGTTTAACTTGTTAAATTATATTTAGAGCTTCGGGGAAAATTACCTCATTGGCTTCACCAGTGTGGGTTATTGATATCACACAGGAGTTAGGGCAGCATCCACCTGACTGGGGACAGCGACAAGAATATTTTACAGGCTTGAGTCAAAGGTGTAGTGCAAAATGTAAGGACTGATGAGAGAGATGGAAGGGGGGTGGCGCTGGGGGAAAGGAGTTAGGGAAGCAGAAGCGACCGAGGTGAACAGAGTCAGCGTCTGATAAATTTATTTATTAAGTTGTAGAGCAGAAAAATCGCTGGTGATGGCCATTTAGATTCCAACTTCTGTTTAAGCCACCTCTGCGACTGGGCAGTGTTCCTATTCGCAATCTCTGTGTCTGCTGGAAAAATGTTCTGGAGCAAGGGACCTGGGAGACAGCATTGACCTCCAGCTGCTGTAGCCACTCATCCAAGGGGCTTGGTGTTTAGCTCTTCAGGGCTAAGGTATTGCGAGGGAAACAGTGGGTATGTTAATAAGTAAAACAGGGAGAAGGAGAAGGAGGGGGTAGAGGTGGGGGGACAGGAGGAGGAGGAGGAGAAGAAGGAGGAGAAACAATAGCAGTAGCAACAACAGCAGAAGCAGCAGGAGCAAAATCTTTATTGGAATAAAGCGAGACATAAAGTAAGGCTAAAATATCATTGAGCCTGAAGCTCAGTGATGTCATGAGACTTCTTCAGAAAAGCAGCCAAAGGTCAGGGTACTAAAACCCACTGCAGAGGCTGGAGAACAAGCTTGTGAAACCAACCAAGTGGCTGATGCACTCTGGGGTCTTAGTTCATATGACATCTGCTGGCTCACAAACCACTAAGGGTTTGAAGCAAACCATCAGAAATGACAAGTATTGCCATGTGTAACCTCTATGAGAAAACAGCATTTTCTCTTTCCCCATGTGTAGGTTCTGCACTAGGTTTCTCATGCTCAGGATACTTAATAATAATTAACAACCCAAATAAAGCAGGAAATTGACAGTTCAAAAACAACAGGCATTCAATGAAATAAACCACATTGTTCACCAGGCTGTTTGGCTAATACAATTGTTGACAAGAAATAAGGGAGGGAAATAGCAAGTTGTGTGTATTTCAAAAGATGAGAATGAAAAGAGAGGAAAAATGCTATCTCCAACATAAGCGTATGGTTTCCCATGAAAGTGAAGAACAGCTAGGTGTTGAGGTACTAAATCTTAGAACGCAATCCCTTGAAGAGAAATTTCAGTCTTAAGTACAAATCAGAAATTCCCATTCCTCCTAGATTTGACAGATTTTAATATTTGATCTAATAATTCACATTTAATGCCCAGGGTTGCAGTTCCCAAACTGTGTGCCGTGATGCCCTAGGGTGCTGCACTGAACTCACAGGGTTGCCGCAGGATCTTTTCAAGTTTGAGGGAAACATGGCAATACTTGATAATTGTTGGACTCTGTGCAAACTCGAGGTCATCAGTGTTTCAACATTAGATCATACTACATTCCTTTGGATTATATCACATCTTTGCAAAGCTGGATTTTTGATGGTTGCTGTGATAAAAGTAAATACCATGCAAAAATAAATGTAGAACAGAAAACAAAGGTAGTGGTGTCCAATCTGACTCTAAGGTTTGGGAAGTTGTGGAGAGCCCAACAGGTACACACACTCCATTAATAAGTAATTATGGTTATTTAAGTATGAAATGAAATAAAAGTATCCTTTTTTTCCTTCCAATATCTCTGTATTATTTATTTCAAATAGCTACTGAGATGTTTATATAATTATTAAGTTGTTTGAACCTAATTACTTACTAAGCAGAATGATGTGGTATTTCTTTCGGGCAAAGCGTGTCCTGAAAAAATTATCGAAACACTGAGAGTGCCTGGATCTGAGAAAGTTTGGAACCCTCTGGCCCAGGGAAAACTGAGAAAGGAAATAATGTATGGTAATATTTAACGAAGAAGTAATTAGGAAAAAAACATAATTTGGGTTAATTAGCTCTCAGGAAAGCTGGTCACGTGGGTAAAAGAAAATCTGCTATGTTTTCCAAAGGGCAGTAGAGATTCAGATGTTCTAGAAACTTTATCTACTGAGCTAGCTAGCATCATGGAAATTTATATGCTCTGAATTTTGGAAAGTTTCCAACACATATAAGACCTAGAGTTAGGCGTTTCTGTATGTTTAACTCTCTCTACATTCATTTGGCCCCATCAACGCGCTGGTGCTCAATTATCTGACTGTAATTATTCTTTGCTCTTAGGGTGGTACCACAAATGTCATGTGTCACTGACAACAGTCATTCTATTGCATGAGCCTGAGACAGTCTAACACATCTTAGGAGACATTTCACTGATGGCTAAGAAAACCACAGAGCTCAGATCCACTGCATTTTACCCAAGTTGGGATCCAACACCCGAAAATATATTGGGGCATCGTGCATTTAATTGTCAAGGATATGGAATAGGAAGCTATTCCTTTTGGGCTAGAAAAGATGGAGCTGCATGAATCAAAGGAAAGTTCAATTCACAATGTCCCATGGATAACCAGGTGTTCCAGGTATCCATAAGACCAAGAGAACAGCATCAAATCACAGGCAATTTCAGAGTTTAAATTCTAATTGATACCAGAGAAGGGAACTGAAATGCTTGTCTGGCCAAAAAAACTTTCAACTACTGAAATTCCAATCAAAAATTGCCTGGAGGGGGCTGGCCCCATGTTGTAGTGGTTAAGTTCGGTGCATTCCGCTTTGGCTGCCCAGGTTCATGGGTTTGGATCCTGGGTGCAGACCTATACCACTTGTCAGCCATGCTGTGGTGGTGACTCACATATAAAGTAGAGGAAGATTGGCACAGATGTTAGCTCAGGGCTAATCTTCCTCAGGAAAAAAAAAATTGCCTGGAGAATTTGTTGAAGTCTTTTGGTTTGTAACTGGGGAGTAAAAAGAATGGGATGCAAAATGCCAAAGATCAATTCTTAACTCCAAATATTTACTTTGACATTATTTTAAAAAGCTGCTTCCTCTGTGCATTTATTTTTGGACAGTAGTATATTAAGCTTGATGTGTGTAGCATCCCACTGGGTGCTCTGCAGAACTCATAAGAAGTATATGACATGATCCCTGTCTTCAAAGAGTTGGCAAGACAGACCTTATACACTTACAAAGTTAAATGTCAAAAGAAGACAATGCCAGAGGTGTCATTAGTCTGCATGTGATTACAGGCCCAGTGAGTGGTTCAAGAGTCCAGACATGTGATGGTTAACTTTACGTGTCAATTTGGCTAGGCTATGGTGACCAGTTTTTTGGTCAAACAGCAGTCTAGATGTTGCTGTGAAGGTTTTTTTTAGATGAGATTAACATTAAAATCAATAGACTTTGAGTAAAGCAGATTACTCTCCATAATGTGGGTGAGCCTCATCCAGTCAGTTGAAAGCCTTAAGAACAAAGACGGAGGTTTCCCAAAGAAAAAGAAATTCTGCCTCAAAACTGCAATATGGAACCTCTACCTGAGTTTCCAGCCTCGAGATTTTGGACTCAAGACTACATCAACTCTCACCTGAATTTGCAGCCTGCCAGCCTACTCTATAGGCTTCGGACTTCCTAGTCCCTTCCCTCCCCCCATCTCTTTCTCTCCTCTCTCTCTATAGAGATAGAGATAAAGACATAGATAGATAAATATTTCCCATTGATTCTGTTTCTCTGGGGAACCCTGACTAATACAAGAGGATGAGAAGGTGATTATTGACCAGCACATTCAGGGAGCTCTTCAAGGAGGAACTAAAGATGGGTCTTGGACAGCAGGTGGGATTCGGATGAGAGTGAACTTCCTCGCTGCCATACTCACTGTTAAGGGATGAGGCAATATAAACTAAAGCAAGATGTGGCCTTCTGACCTACAGGAAAGAGAAAACAGAAGAGACAAATACTACAAGTGAATACTATTCCAAATGGGAGTCAGGTTGGCCAAACATAGAACTTGGAGATGTCAAAAGAATTCTTGTGAATACTGAGAAGGGCTCTGCCTGAATTCTTCCTCCAGCTCTGGCCAGTGTGACGTGGCTACCACAAGCAGCTTCCTTGGCTGCCACCACCCTTCTACCAAATTCAAGCAAAGCAATACCCAGCAATATCTGATACATCTCTGCTGCCCCTTGCAAACACTGTTTCCTAAGCAGCAAGGGTAAAGGAGGGAGGGTGAAGGGGAGATCTCCTCCACACTGACAAGACTTTCAGACAAGACTGTTCTCAAACCTATTGCTAAGGAAAAAAAGACATGATCTTAATTGAAAGACAGCAATCTAGAGAGACACATTCTGAATCTATGTAACTATAAGGAATAGACTCCTGGGGATCTATGTGGAAGATGATTTGCCACATATTTGCACATATATATGCCTATATATATACATACACTACATATATATTTGCGGGTATAGTTTTTTTAAGGAAATGCTAACATTTATTGGAAACTACAGTTTTTTTCTGGTTCCATCACAAATTTAAAAGTCGTTAGCTTTTTCTTTTCTCTCTCTATACACATACATATATATACCCTGGAACAGAAAAGAAAGAGACAGCAAACTCAATAAAAAATGGATACAAAATAGGAATAGGAATTCAAAAAAGAGAAAGTCCAAGTGTCCAAAACATATATGAAGAGATGTTCAAACTTAACTCGTAATCAGAGAAATGAAAATTAAAATGAGGCAACAAAAAATAGAAAAGTGGATAATTACAAGTGTTGGTGCTGACGTGGGGATCTGGGAACCATACGTTATCATCATGTAAATTTCTGTGGTCATTCTGGAAATCAACATGGATCAACTCAGGGAAATTAAATATGCATAGGCTATATGTCTCAATATTCTCATTCAGGTCCCTACAAGGATCAGGGTTACGATCTAGCCCCTTTCCATTTACGGAGCACAAGGCGAGAACATAAATGGAGGTCTACAGTCCACATGACTAAACTGTTTAATGTTACAGATCAACTTATAAATATGTTCCACCTCCTACCTTGACAAAGGTATATTCATAATGTAAATTCACATTTGAATTAATAATTCTCAACTCCTTGGGGCACTCAACCTCTAGCTCTGGGCCCCAAACCTGCTCCTCTTTTCTTTCCACCGCCAGCTCTATCCTCACCAAGAGTGGCCTCATATGCATGCATGTAATTTATAAATGAGGAAGCCAAGACTGTAACAATTTATTCAAGATCACAAAATGAGTGGCAGAATCAGGGCTTGAATTCAGGTTTCCTGATTCCCAGTCCTGCATAGCCTAGCTATTTTAGTGGACAAAGTTGATCAGAAAACTGCTTGTAAAATAACCCTAACATTGAGCTATTGAGTTGGGATGGGGTGACCCTAGATGAGAATCAGGGCCATAAAGAGACTGCAGTCTGCATATACAAGCTCCACGCACATTCTCCCCTGCCCGCACCTCAGAAAACCAGGTCTTGGCCATGCCTCAGGCCAGGGCTGTCTGTTCTTGCAAGAATGGACCCTAATTAGAATCCTCAAACTTTTAGGATTGTAAAATGGTGCAGCCATTTTGGAAAAGAGTCTGGCAGTTTCTCAAAAGGTTAAACATAGAATTACCATAGGACCCAGCAATTCCACTCCTAGGTATATTCCCAAGAGATATAAAGAATTTACATCCATACACAAATGTGTACCCAAATGTTCAGACCAGCATTATTCATATATCTGAAAAGCGGAAACAACTCAAATGTCCATTGACTGATGAATGAATAAACAAAAGGTGGTGCATCCATACAATGGAATATTATTTGGCCAAAAAAAGTGCTGATACATGCTACAAAACAGATGAACCTTAAAAGCATTATGCTAAATGAAGGAAATCAGTCACAAAACATCACATATTATATGATTCCACTTATATGAAATGTCTGGAATAGACAAATCCATAGAGACAGAAAGTAGATTATGGTTGTCTAAGACTGGAAGGATAGGGGATGGGAATTGATGGCTAATGGACATGAGGTTTCTGTGATGATGAAAATGTTCTAAAATTAATTGTGGTAATACATAAAATGGATGGATTCATACCATGAAATGCTGTATAGCAGTTGGAAGCAATGAAGAAGTGTGCAACAAGGATAAATCTCTAAAAGAGCGTTGCATGAAAAAAGTAATAGCAAAAGATTTACAGCACATTACCGTTCAATTAACAGACACACACACAACTATATTTTTACAAGGACACATGCAGATTTAGGACTATATAATGAATATATTGGAGTGGAGGACTAAGGAAGGGGAGGGGAATGGGAGTGGGAACTGAAGATAGAGGCGAGAACAGAACAAGAGTGGGGATTTTCCCAGACTGGTGATGACAATGTACCCTGACCTGAGAAGTTAGTCAATAATGTTGATTAACTCAACTCAGCACCTGAAGTTTCAAGGAAAATTTGACAAAGATAAGAAAGCAAAAGAAAAATTTAAAAATATATGACAGCAGCAGTAGATGATCTTCTCCTAAGTTTCTGAAAATAACATGAGCAACAAAATGGGCCAGGTATAATACCACTGTAGGTGCAAGGACGTGTTTCTGCATCCTTTTCTGTACAGGCCAGTGTAATGCTTAGGTCAGAAGAAAAGAAATACATCTGAGCTTCCCTCGGAAAGGATAAGGTAGTGCTTACACAGTAAGTAGGCAATGAGTGAAGTAATTTAAATAAATTCATCACCTAGAGACATACTGATCAGCAGACAACATGCAGTCCTCAAAGTTCCAGAGAGAGCTTTCAAAAGTCAATGAAGAAAGTAGGTAAGTAGAGAAAAAAGAAAATCTATTCTTTTTACTTATATTATTTTATTTTGTTTGGTTTTGGTTTTGGCTTTGGCAGGGACAGGGGGAGTGAAATGGACTTTTTAGATTTTGTTTTTAAGGGAGGAATTTTTCAAAAGCAGAAACTTGACTAACTTGAAGAGGGCTGTCTCCCGGACTGCAATATTGATCTATGCAGTGCTGAAATGGAACTCCTTCTTCACAGTGACAGACAAAATGCTGCCCCCTAATCCTTTATCTGCTTCTCCCTACCGTCCCCATGGCTAATGCTCACAGAGAGGGGCTGACCCTGCCAGCCAATTACATTATGCTAATTTGTCTGTTACTCTAACTCCTGCGGGGGCATTCACCGCGCGGAGCAGTTCCCAGATTTATATTGTCTCTTGCCACTTCTGCACACCAACTGGGTTAATGGATCTTTCCACTTCGCCCCCACACTCCCTTCTCTGCTTTCAGCTCAGGAGGCACGGCAGTATCTTCAGGAGACAACAGTGTACTTTCCAAATGACAGCTCTGAAGGCTCAGGGCTGTACAGAGGCGAGCCTGGGCATCATCCTGTACGTCTCTCCAGAATGCACTGTTTATCTTAGGAGACCTGTCCTCCGGAGAAACTTGTTTTCCTAAGAAAACATGTTGCTGCTTTTTTTTTTTTTTAACGTACTGCAAAGCTCTAGGCAAGTGTGTCAGTCTGCTGAAGCTTCTGTGTTTTATGGAGTACACATCATCTCACAGGAAGTCTACTACAGCAAAAGTTAAACTAAAAAGTCATGCATACTAGAAAATCCACACTAGATGTTATTTTCTTAAAAACAGAAGGTACTAGAACTTTGGAAGGTGAGTTGGAACACACATCTGAGAGTGTAGACTTTTCTCCCAAAGTCAGGAATTCATTGAAAGCCTCCTATAGCCAGCATCCCAACACAACATCCAAAGCTCACAAATCTCTGGACCAACCAGGACTACAAAGCAACCACCGCGTGCCAGGCTGTGAGAGAGAAAATAACAAACAATATGTAACTATCAAGCAAGGAGACCAGCTCCTATAAAGTCACATTTCAAAGTCAACTTCATCACATTAGAAGTTTGCAATCTGTGGGGCAACAATAAATGCTAAATTATGAAAAGACAATAGCCGTTAAAAGTCCAGCCTCCTCTGAAGAAAGTTACTTCATCAGCTATAGACTGTGAATCAGCCTTTGGATACTCATAAAACTCACCATTTATCAAAGCAAAAATAATCATCTCATTTAATGACCGCAGTGCTCATATGAGGTAGATATGATTAATCCCATTTTACAAGTGAGAAAACTGAGCTCCGATGGGTTAAGCATCTTGCCCAACATGGTGAATCAGCGATGGAGCTGGAATTCAAAATGAGCCCACGCTCCTAACCTTCATTCAGCCTCTATTAGATCTACTGAACTGCCCTATTTTGCTGATGGAGAAACTCAACCCTAGATAAACGAGCCCTCCCACACCGCAAAAAACCGAATGGAGGCCCAGAAAGGCTCAAGGTCACATGACTGATCTCCAGAGCACCTCCCAGAACACCATGCCTGCTCTTTGTCTCGACTCCTACAAGCCACATAGGAATGTGGCACTGCAAGATATTCTCAGAATGTTCTACTTTCATATTAAACACAAAAACACAGAAAATCTTTTTCAAAACAAAAAATTCATTTCCTTTTTTCTCCAACAGATTGGATTGAGCTCTGTCCTGACAAGATCTGGCTAATGCAAGTCCATCTCTTCAACCTAAGGTCTCCTTTATTCATACATGTTGTGACCTAAAATAATATTTGAAAAACAGATTTCCAAATGACTGACATTGTTAGGTGATGGCTAGAAAGAATGATGGAAAGCTACTTGTAATGATATGGAAAGATGCCTAGGATACATAACTAAGTATTTAAAAATGACTTGGGGCAGATAATCTCATTTGAATAAATAGAAAAGGAGAGATGGCTAGATAAATGGATAGACAGGCAAACAAATGCATAACATTTTTCTGGGATGCTATAAATTATGGCATATGAATAAAATTTTTTTGGAATGATATAAAAGAAGCTATTAACAGGGCTCACCTGTGGGGAGAGGCACTATGGGAAGGCAGAAGGAAAGGAAACTTTACTTTTCATTTTACGCCTTCCTGCCCGGTCTGAAAGTTTTCAATGTGGACACATTGCTCTGATTCTTAAAAAATGGCCAACAGATATTTGTTCCATATAACACAAGTAACCAAATTTCAGATGTTCCAGTGGAGAGAAAAAAGCAAGTATTGAGGTTCTTATGAGGCTAACAGGATCATGTATGAGAAAGCAGAACTAAAAAGAAAGTTATATGAATACAAGTTATTCATCATGATGATGGTCAGGGTAATTATAATGATGAAGAAAATAATAATCAGAAGAAGCACGGTGAAGGAGAACAAAGATCCAAAATTGTGGGGAGGCTGGGATGCCACTATGAAATGGAAATAGCCAGATGGCATCAGCTGATTTGTTTTTAACAGGATTTAGCATTAAGTAATGTACCCCCCAAAATGTACACCCAGTAAATTAAGGCTGTAATTCCATCTTGGTGTTATGGTGACATGAAAATCCACTCAAGCTTTTCTGTCAGGGTTTATGAAGTTATCAAAGCCCCTTGATGGAATTACAACACTATTATGTACAGCTGGAGGGACATTATTCCTTACCTCAACAGCAGTTAAAAACACAGTGGCACAAAAGGGCACTAAAATACCAGTTCCTCACTAGTGAGCAGCAGGGAAAGGGGACACATATACACATGTGATTGTGCACACACACAACGCGCGTGTGCACACACACGAGCTCATGTCCATCTGCATTAATGATTGTTGGTCTGAGGTGCAAAGTGCTGTATATTCTGCCCTCTCTTTCACAAGATTTAACAGAATTGTTCACAGATAACACAGTGTTTGAAACAACCAGTGTTTATCATCTTCTGGACACAAAGGAGCATCGGTAGGTAGTCAATTTTGCTCCCCAGCACTCCTGCCCCCATAAATAGGAGGCATATACATAATATGCAGGAAAAACAACTTAAGATATTTAAAAATAAACAACACAATGGTTATAAGCACAGGGTCTGGATTCAGTCTGGGTTAGAATCTGGCTCTACCATCTACTAACTGTGTGACTTTGGGCAACCTACTTTCCCTTTCTGTGCCTTAATCACCTACAAAATAGAGATAGTAATGGAACCAACTCTTTTGGTTGTGAGGATTGAGATAATACTGGTTAAATGCTTAGTACAGAGTGTAGACACAAAGCAAACCCCTGTCAAACATTACTACTATTACAGTATCAGCAGCATTATCTTCATTTAGCAGCAAATAAGCATATTGGATAATATAGGCTAAAACTGTATAGCCTTAAGAAAGACACTAACAAAATTAAGAATTATGGACGTATAATAGGACTTTCAGGAGAAAGTAGGAAGAATGGTCATGATAACACTAACCTTTGAGTTCAACATAAAGAACAACAGGGACATGTTTAACTACAGGAGAAGCCACTGAGACAAAGTAGTTAGTTGATTAACTAAAAAGTTGAATAATGGAGGAAGGACCATAAAAATGATAGGTGTATATTTTAAACATCTTGTAAATTCAAAGTGTATAAAGGCACGTGCACTGCCGATCTTCTGATGTAGGACCAATGCCTTTTCTGACAGTGGGTCTGCTGATTGAGTTCTGCATGTTCTTTCTTGCATAAACCACATACTGAATGCATAGTCAATGATTTCTAGTTTTAGATTTTTAACAGTAGACCAAGAACTTAAAGACCACTGAGAAACAATCTGAGTGCAGAACCTGTCTGTACTTCCACAAGTCTTTTACAGTTCTTGCCTATACTTCAATTGATAGCATTTCTAAGAGATTCTCTTATATTAAGTTTTTGCAAGCATTCAGATTAGGTCTTTCCTTCCATGCTCATACTTCCTTCATGTCTACATTATTTAATTAAGTTATGGAGTTACAACAGTAGGTACAGTTGGCATTGATAGTTTGGAAATAAATATAACTGATGTTTTGTAAGCACACTAAAGAACTGGTAGTTGCGAGCATTCAAGGTGTCACCGGCATCAGCAGGTTTATTTTAATGAGAGAATGAAGAGCATCAGTTAATCTGCCAGGTAGGCTCTGAGGGGTCCATGAAGAGAAGTTCTGCCATGTGCTCATGAGTGTTATGGCAGAGAGAGGTAATTGGGCTGAAAGAGCCCAGGTATCTTCCACTGTAACAGTTCTTACTGACATCCTTAAAATCCCACCTTACTTCCCTGTTCTCAATACTTTTTGCCATCAACACCAGATACAACCCTAAGAGTTATCTAAGACCAGGAAGAAATACAAACATACCATCAAAGAACCAGAAAAAGAGCAATTTTTAATATAAACACCGAATTTTGTGACATGACGGTAATGGTGTTAGTGCTAAAGGCTTACAACAATTATTTAATTAAATAGCATTTGGATATGTGGTTAGAGGGTGTGGGCAGCAGCAGCCCCAGGCAAAACAGGAAGCCTCCTCCACTATCACATGCCCAGCCACAGACTACGGGACTCTTTCACCTAGCACTCCCAAACCCAGATGCCCATTATACCTACATGCTCCTCCTCCCCTCTCTCCTCCCCCCTCCTCAGTCTAAACCAAAACATGCTCATAGGATCCAACCTAATAAACTTATTCACCTATAGTATGAACAATTAATGAAATTTAATGTTATCTTTCCCAAAGGATTGTATATTAGAACAAATAAAGTATCAAGGTGGCATATTAAAGGAATAAAGGAATAAAATTGTGCAAATACAGGACATCCAAGGAGATTCAGGATACTCAGAAGAATTATACAAGCCTCTCTGAAATCACACTAGGCAAGGACCGGGTGCTCCATATTATAAAATAGGCTGAGAAACTGGCATCAATATGGTTTTGGAAATGACCTTTATAAAATACGCTAAAGTCTTCAATGTTCCTTGAAAATACAAACTGGTCTCTCAAGACTCTAGGCTTGATGTCAAATTTCCCTGAAAGACCCCCACATTACACGTGTACCATGCATCCTTGGAAACAGTCATAACAATTTATGCCCAATGAATGGGAAAGAATGTTGATCTCACTTGCTTTACGACTTGGGTGACGGTGGGCTGGTAACCAAAAATGTCTGTGCTTATTTTCAGAACTGACACCATGACAGTCCATCAACTACCATTTGTCGAGTTCCCACAAGGTGACGACAGTGGACTTTGTCTTTGGAGGATGTAAAGGTTTGGGAACCTGGACATATTTTCAGCTCTTTGGGACTCTGCCTTTTCTCCGACTGAACTGAGTGGCTGAGGTGAGGCTTACCTACTGACTGGGGAACAGACCTTCCCCTGGCTTGAAGGATGTAGACTTCCACAGGGAACACCCAACAAAGATGTCAACCACAGAAACACTTAATTACAAAATTATTACTTCCTTTATTTGTAAGGAATAAAATATGAGCTAGGAATATAGATGTGAACTAGAGGACAGGCTGTTGCTATTATCTCAAGAAATAGAGTTTTCCATTCAAGCTTCTTTCCTACTATGTATCTTAATCCCCTTATTTGTAAAACACAGATAATAACAGTACCTACCCTCTTGGGAATGCTGTGAGACTTAAATGTATTTAAGACACATGCCTTACAGTTTAGCAGCAAATGAGAGTAGAGAGGTGAGGTTGGCCTTAGATCCAACACAGTACCCAGATAGCTCACATTTATTGAGTACTTACTACGTGCTAGATATTGTTCTAAAACCTTGTAATATATTACCAAATTTAATGCTCACAAGACACCATTATTTCCATTTTATAGACAAGGAAACTGAGGCACAGAGAGGTTAAGCAACTTGCCAGTGATGTACATAATAACTTTTCCAGTAGGAGTACCAAAAGATGGCAGAGTAAAACTGTTAAGGTAAAATGCAATAGAGGTTATTAGTTTCAAGCCATAAAGAAAATCTCAGCAAATTTCAAAGAATTAAAATCATACTAAATGCATCCTCTGATCACAATGAAATTAAGCTAGAATTAATAACAAAAAGATGACTGGAAAATTCCCAAATGTTTAGAATTGAAATAATATGCTTCTAAATATCTCACAGGTTAAAGATGAAATCACAGTGAAAATTAGAAGATATTTTTAATTGAATGATAAAAATATAATATATCAAAATTTGTGGGATACAGCTAAAGCTGAGCTTAGAAAGTAATGTATAGCTTTAAATGTACATATTAGAAAGGAAAAATGGCTGAAAAATCAATGATCTAAGTATCCATCTCAAGAAGTTACAAAAGGAAGGGCAATTTACACCCGAAGAAATAGAAGAAAATTATGAAAAATAAAAGTAAAAATCAATGAAATGAGAAACAAATATACAATAAAGAAAACTGACAAAGCCACAGCTTGATTCTTGAAAAACACTGATAAAACTGACCAAGTCCTAGCAAGACTAAGAAAGGAAAAAGGAGAGGAGGCATAAACTATATCAGGAATGAAAAAGGGGATGTTGCTACATAAGCCACAGATAACAAAAAGATAAAGAGGATATTTTCTTGAACTTTATGCCAACAAGCTTGAAAATTTATTTAAAAGGACAAGTTCCTAGATAATCCCAATTTATAAAATTGACACCAAAAGAAATAAAAAAATCTTGATAGATCAAGACAGAAGACGTGTTCTTCCCCCAGTGTTTTGAGACGCCGTTTTGCAGAGAAGGGGGGGTAAATACATCTTGATCACTGCTAAAATATGATTATAGAATCATATTTCTATAGAATCATATAGAATCATTTTCAGGCAGGCAGGAACACTTTCAATGCCACTGTCTCTGGCAAAATCTCCTAGCTTTGAATACTAGGATTCTACTTAAAAGGAAATTAAAATCCAAAGCCAGGATTTCTCCTTAGCTCTAATGAGGCTAAAAGAGTTGTAAGTTCACTCCACAGATGTACAGGAAAGACATGGCATCTAGATCCCGTTAATCGAAAGTTTACAAGGTCTCAAAATTATGATGATGTTGGACTTGACCCTTTTCTCTCAATCTCTGTAGGCTGTAGAGAGTTTTTAGAGTTTGTTTACGAAGAAGAGATCTCATCTCATCTCACAGCAACCCTTTAAAGTGGACAGAAGTCTTACAATTCCCCATTTTATTGATATTTGACAATTTAGGTGATTTGTCGAAGGTTCCACTGGCCAGTGTTGGATGGAGCTGGGACTTGAACACAAGCAGTCAGACTCCAGATTCAGTGCTCCTTCTAATTCTCTGGCACATTGCTAGGGTGGCCAGAATACGGCCAGATTATGGTGTGAATTTTGAACCAGTTCATAGTTGGCACAAAGTCTTTTAGAGAAACAGTGTGAGCATACCCATGCGCCAGCTGGGACTGTGGCAAGTTGGTCCTCAGGATTATTTTTGTCTCTGGATTTCTTGAAAATAAACTTCAGCGAGGGGTGCCCCAGACTCACAGGGGTGTCTTATTTCCTTCACAGTATAATGTAAAGACAGAGTCTAGCCTGGAGTTGGAATCACCTGGGTTCAAATCCCAGCTCTACCATTGACAGCTGTGACTTTGAGCGTGCTGCTCAATCTTTCTCTTTCTCAAGATTCCTTATTTGTAAAATGGGGATGATAGCAGCATCTGCCTTATAGGTGTTCTTTGTTTGTTTTTCTATGAGAAGAAATACAAAAGCACTTAGAATGGTAACTGGCCCATGGTTAAGCTCTCCATTAGAACAAGATAGACCTGTCGGGCATCTTTCTTCTTCCCGCCCGTCATCACCTCTAACTTGGCTTTAAATTTTAAAAACCAATGTCTATTTTTGCTCACTGTTCTTTACACTAAAACATTGGCATTTGAACCAAAATGTCCGTCTGAATACTTACATGGTGCCCAGAACAGAGGATTTACAGCTGAGCAAATGCTGTTAGCTCCACTACAAATACTTTCAGGAAATGGCAGTGTGGGAGACTTCAGCACAGGACAGGGTCCATGAGCCTAGTCGAAATGAGTTAAGAAACCACGGAGGCAACATACACATTTTTCCCCCAGTATTTTTGTAAATGACATTTTCAAATATTTCACTTGAACTTGGTCACATTCATTTAAAGAGATTTATTAGTGAAAGGTCTAAACCTTCCTGTACATCAAGATAAGGTATAACCAGTAGGTGTGTGGTTAGAAACCCAAACTGTACCCAAACTGCTTAATATAAAACAAAGATTGAATGAGAAAAAGAAGGCTGTACGTATATTGAAGATGACGCAGGGGGCTTGAAATGGAGACTCAGTTCTCCTTTCTCATGACAGACTACTGTCCTTATTTTTTGCCTCCAGAAAATCAGTTATGAATTTTCAAGGTTTGTAAACATAACCCTTTTGTTGTGAGTTCATGTATCTCTTGCTAATCTTCCCCCTTTGTCACCAAAAACAGCGTCAAGCAGCTCCCAGTTCTGCCTCGGTTAGCCCCCCTGTACTCATCTAAACAGACTATATTTCAACTCCCTCCAGTAATCCCAGTGGTCTACACTTTCCCCACGGCCATTCTGAGGCATCAGCATCTGATGAGCTATCTCAGGGTGTAATTTTAAATGACCACGTGCTCAAAATAAACGCAGACACTGCTATGTTGATAAACAAAAAGTCCTTAAATGCATGTTATATAGAAACTTCTTTTGTGTTTTGGTGGTGAAGTTCAGAGCTGTTCTAAACATTCACTGGACTTCTGTGAATATACTATAGTAGTCATTTTTAACCTCTCTAAACCTCAGTTTCTTTACCTGAAAAATGGAGCCAATCCTTCCACTTTATAAGAGGATTATGAGGATTACATCAAGCCATACACATTAAGCTTCCAGCACAGTTATGGTATATGGTACGTGACTAGTAGGTGGAGCTAGCACTGGGAGAGATACAATGGCATGGTTAAGCAGTAGTACCGGCTTTGGAGGAAAACAAACCAGGATTAGTTAGTAGTGGGCTTCTCTACTTACTGATAGAGTGACAATAAGCAAGTTACTTAACTACCCTGAGCTTTAGTCTCCTTATCTGTAAAATGGGCATAAAATAACTACTTTTTAGGGTTGTTTGAGGATTAAGTGAAACTAAGATTGTGTGCATAAATACCATTGACGGGCAACAAGTAACACTCACAAGTATTTAGTATATGCTCAACACCTGGGATTCAGTAACCAGTGGTAGATATTATTTGTAACGGTACTGATGCTCTTAAGAATGTTAATAATTTAAGACTGATGACTGGCTCTGGACTGGATGCTGGAAGTGAACCTTATTCATTAAATGATTCCACAAACCCCAAGCTGGTCAGGCCAGCACACTGCAGCCTTGTGAAGCTGTCAAATCCCGTTGCAAGGAACTTGAGGTCTGGTCTGGATCAGGCCTGGAAACAGCAGGGACAGAGTTGCCACGACTAGGAGAATCCCCGAATCTCAGAGCTGGAAGGGAATTCAGTACTTGGCAGGCAGGCAGCAAAGACAACATTCCAGAGAGACGCACCTCGAGGTGGAATGGAAGACAAGAAGCAAGGGAGGCAAAATAGACCCCCACAGGGGATCAAGAACTACACATGCCATGTTGCACAGCCTCTGCAAAGTCTAAAGGCATGAATTTCCACTCTTCTCTTGAAATTATTCTATGTCTTTGAAATAGAAAGAGGAAGCTAGAAAGAAACCTGAACAATACTCAAAAATGCTTAAAATAAAGCAGTGTGCCCTATAGACGCCCGGTGCTTCTCAGGTGCTGGCCCACCGGTTTCTCAGGCTGGCTGCATATTACACAGACGGGGAAACCCCATCTTGTGTGACTTGTGACAATAAACACTTCGTCAGCCACAGGAAAGACTCAGGGCCTCCGAGGGACCCATTTACAGCTCTGGGCTCAGAACCGTGATTTGATCTGATGAGTTTCAACTAAGCTGTAACATATTTTTTCTCGTTCCTTCTTTTTAGATAGGAAACCTGAAGAACATAACAAGGCTTCAAAATGCAAAATTTTGGTGGGACAGAAGTTAGTGAGGCCCAACCAGGAGAAAAGGAAGCATGCTACAAAAATGGCCGGGCATAGGAGGGCAGAGAGAATATCTTTCCTGAGAAACTCACAGTCACCATGCCAATGAGTACTTTCTTCCTTCCTTCCCTCTTTCCTCTTTTCCATTAGTTCCCTCCATTTTTCTTCCTTCCTCTTTCCTTCCTTCCTCCTCTCCTTTTTTCCTTCCTTCCCATTCTCTTCTTTTCTCCTCCTTCCTTCTCCTCTCCTCTCTCTTCTCTCTCCCTCCCTTTCTTCTTCCCTCTTTCTCTTCCTCTCACCTTTCTTTCCAATCTTCCTTCTTTCCATCCTTCTCTCTCTCTCCATCTTTCTTCCTTCCTTCCTTTCTTCCTTCCGGCCTCCACTTTTCCTAAAGGAAATAGTTTAACAGGAGGACTTGGACATCTGCCGCTGGCAGGGGACAAAGCCTCACTGTTTAGCCCTCAGGTACGAAAATTCCTGCAGAAAGATGTGATTTGTTATCAAATCAGGCCCAACCTAGCATTCAGAGCAGGGCTGCCCCTGTGTGACTGTGCTGGGCCTTATTTAAGGAGGGGATATAAATTGGGGGGTGGCAGGGAATCATGCTGTAGGCAAAGGGTAACCTTATCTCACTGCCTGATTCACCCAGGACCAGGAGGAACCTGAAATGCGAGCTGCAGCAGGTAAGCCCTCTGGTAAGAAACAAATTGTTAGCGAAGAATGAATTCTAAAAAAATATAAATACAAGAGGAAAGTGACATGAGGGCTTGAGAACTCAGACTCTGGAGTCAGACCAGTTGGGTTCAAATCTGGGCTTTGCTACTTAGTAACTGTGTGACCCTGGAAAAGTCACTTCATCTCTCTGTGCCTTGGTTTTCTGATCTCCAAAATGGGAAAAACAGTGGTACCTGCCTTACTGGGTTGTTGTGAGGACTCAATGAATTCATAGGGAAGCACTACATAAAGGTTTACTACAATGATAATGAAGATGGTGTCTGAAAATCCAGGCCTTTTAAACAAGCATAAGGGAAGGAAAGCAAGATAAATGAAAAAAGTGGAGATGAAGAGAAGAAAATATTATCTGAGGTTTCTGCTCCTGTTTGAAAATTCTCATATTTGGAGAAAAGCGGGTAAAGGAGTACCCCCCACCCCCACCCCTTACACTGGAATGCCTGGTTGGAAATGTCATCTTCCTGTAGTAATAGTCCTGTGAGAGGCACCCAGTTAGGGGAGGGATTGCCTTAATTACTACTTGGCTTACAATGGTCTTCTCCCCTCAGCCTAAGTAAAGGGGTCCACACACTCCTTCCTCCTCCAATGGGAGAAGGAGAAGCCCGAGGGGGCTCTGGAGGGAGGTTCAGGGCGGGGCTAAGAAATGGAGGCCAGATCATCCATCCGCCCTTCCTAGAAGCCAGGGCCTCCCCATTCTGCTGAATAAAGAGTTCCTTGTCTTTCAGCATACAGAGTAATCTCTGAAAGACTGCACTCCAATTTGAGAATGAGCCAAGAGGCAGTGGGAAATTCTCTAGCAAATGGGATGGGGAGACAACAATATGCAGGGCAACTAGATCAAAATGCCTTTTTTTCCCTAAAAATTCCTATCCCTGAGGCCCGAGGCACTGTGAGTCTGGGATTCTTTTCACAAGAAGTTGTCAGGATAATACTGTTCACAAAGCAGATACAGATTTGCTTTTCTAAGGTTAAGTCACAGGATCTGGGTCCCCAGAACATAACTGAAAAACCCTGTGTCAAAAGCAAATGTTGAAGTCCCAAATTTGACCTGCTGTTGTGACGCATAAATGTTTTTACTTGTTTTTTATTTTAAAAAGAGATATTGACCCAGACGATATAGCATCATTTAGGAGAAGGAGGAAGAAGGGGAGGGAAAGAGGTGGAGGAGGAAGAGTAGGGGGAGGAGGAGAAGGGGAAGAAGGAGGAGGAAGAGGAGGAGGGGGAGGAAAGGACAAGGACAGACCTCCCAGGGCTTTGGCTTAGTATGGGTACCCCAAAATATGCTCAGGTTTGGTTATTGTAACAAGAAGTAAAAATAGGCACAGGAATTTTAAGCTCCTTTACAAGAGAAGAGGAGGCTGTCTGCCCAATACAGGGCTAAGCCCATTGAAGGCTTCTTAGAAAATGTCATGTCAAATGCAGAGCTCAAAATCCTATAAAAATATCCTTTAGCCTTTTAGAAATTATGAATGGGAAACTTCTTATCAAGTAGAGTTTAAAACACTATGTCCTTCAGGAAATCCTTGTGGCACTTTCTGGTGGGACATCTTGACAGTATGACTTAGGTCACCATCTCCATGCAGGTATAAATGAAAGGAAAGAAGGACAGCAACTCTGCTGGAACTACTGTGGCAACCAGTTTCCATGTGTCTATGGCCCTGAACAAGTTACCTGGTCTCAGTATATCTTCTGTAACTAGGGGCAGTTACTTTTCCTCCTAAAGTTTATTATGTTCATGTATTTATAAAGGTTGAGGAAGGGAGGTTATGAAAGCATGGTCTTACCTTCACTACACACGTTCTGAGCTCCCATTTCCTGAAAGCTTGCCTCTTTCAACATGCATCCTAATTCAACTATGGGACATTTTATGTCCTGTTATCTTCCCACCCCTGTGTTCTCAAAAATAGGGAATTAATCTTACTACGTGCCAAACACAGTTCCAAATTATCGCCTATATTAAAGTCTTTTCTATGAGATAGATGTTATTATTATTATTATCCTATTTTACAGATGAGAAAACTAAGGCTGAGAAGTACAGTAACTTCCCTAAGATTGCACAGTTGGTAAAAGCTGGGATTTGGACACAAATAGTTTGGCTCAGAACTCTGTGCTCTTACCACTATATTATCCTGTGTTCAAGTGGACAAAGTTGCCACTTGAGGCTAATATGCTTGTAGTCAATAAAATACATCTATTTTCGATCACTTTGGAAGTATATTTTCCTCAAAAAACAAATATAAACAAAACTAAACAAAAAAAAAAACCAAAAATAAACAAAACTTTCTTAACCCTGAGGCTTGAGACACTGTGGGTCCGGGACTCTTTTCCCCTTGATGTTGTCAGAATAATATTGTTCACAATGTAGATTTACTTTTCCAGGGTTGGGACGGCAGGGCCTGTATTAGATTTCTATTGCTGCATAACAAATTACCCCCAAATTTAGTGGCCTCAAACAATGTACCTTTGTAATCTCACAGTTTCTCTGGGTTCAGGGTCTCTCATAAGATTGTAGTCAAGACATTGACTGGGGCTGCACTCCTCTGAAGGTTTGACTGGGGCTGAAAGATCTGTTTCCAAGATGGGTCACTCATACAGCTCTTTTGGCAGGAGGCCTCAGTTCCCGGCCAGGTGGACCTCTCTATAGGGCTGTTTGAGTGTCCTCATGACATGGCACTGGCTTCCCCCAAACCCTACAAAACCCTGCTTCACAAGCAAATACTGGAATCTCAAGTAGAGCCAGTAATTTTCTACTGATAAAATTTTAACCTCAGTTTTTAGTTAGCTCTCCATAACCCCCTCTACTGGCCTACTTTCAGAATTCCTATGTGAAAGAGAACTTGGATAAGTCTGTCACATGGTGTTATGGGTTGAATTATGTCCCTCTCCAGATTCATTTGTTGAAGTTCTAACTCCCAGTATCTCAGAATGTGACAATATTTGGAAACAGGTTCATTGCAGATGTAACTAGTTGAGATAGAGTAGGCTGGATCCCTAATCCAACGTGATGAGTGTCTTTATATAAAGGGGAAATTTGGATAGAGACACACCCACAAGGAAAACACCATATGAATATGAAGGCAGAGATCAGGGTGATGTGTCTACAGGCCAAGGAACACCCCAACATTGGAGCAAACCACTACAAGCTAGAAGAAAGGCGTGGAACAGATTCTCCCTCACAGCTCTCAGACGGAATCAACCCAGCCAACATCTTGATCTTGGACTTCCAGCCTTCAGAACCGTGAGACAATAAATCTGTGTTCTTCTAAGCCACCCAGTTTGTGGTACTTTCTTACAGCACCCCTAGGAAACTAATACAGATGGTAAGAAAAAAACTAGACATCTCCAGTACCAAGAGATCTCTAAAGGTTATCTTGCAGCCATGTACTGACCACAGGGCTTTCCTCAAAAGATTATATTGTGCCTTTTTCCTGCCGCCCATTAAAAAAACCCATTTGACCTTCCAAAAGCACATTCCCAAGTAAAACTGGCAAAAACTCAGAGTGGACAGTCAAGGTTTCCTGATCTCGCCCAAGAAAGCGGAAATTTTATTACTCTTTCATAACCACAAGGTATTTCCTAAGCTCATTAAGCACATTTTTCCTGCAGAAGATCTTGTCTTAACAAGGCCACCGCTACCCTGTTCCTCCAGCCTCCATCATCAGACAGCATAAAAGGCAGAATTGCGGTGGAGATGAGAGGGGACTCTGGAGAGTTCCAACTCTGCTTGTTTATTTTGAGACACACTTGTGCTCCGACGTGGGCCATCACAACTGTGGTCAAAGCATCCAGAATCTGAAGAACACAAACAAAGCTAAGCGTGGCAACGGGCCAGGGTAAAGTTTTCTTCAGCATCGTACAGGGAGGGCAATTTTGCATAGCCTTTTATATGATAATCACAGCTCCTTCGTATGTACTTAACTTTGCAGCAAGAAGGAAAAATAAATAAATAAGGCTGACTAATGGCTTGTTTCCCCAGAGGTGGTTTTTCATGGGATCATATGTTTTTTCAGCTTTTCAGTCACAGTTTCCTGCTTGGACATTAGGAGTCCTTGACATCGACTATGGCTTAGTGCACTCTGGACAGCAGCCCGAGCCACCCCTAAGCGTCTGGAGAGGGGTCCAGCTGGTCCACAGCACCTTCCCAGGTCACAGCAATGGCAAACCTCATCCCCTTCGATGAGCTGCACGCAGCAGCAGGTCTTTCAACACCTCCCAGGTCAAGCACGACCCTTCTTATCCGATGTGGTGAGGAAAACAAGGGTTGGGTTGATTGGGAGCCTGTGAGCAACAGTCCGTAGGCATGCAAAAGCAATAACAGCAACTCTGAACTGCTTTTTCCTGTTCCATTCACTACCACTCTTTCCAGCGTCAGAGGAGACTTTTGGAATTGGAGAGTCTTGAGTTTAAATCCCTGCTCTGCCCCTGGACAACTAAGAATAAGGAACTGAATTTCTGGGCTTCATTTTTTGATCAGTAAAATTGTAGGTGATAAAACCTGCCTTGTGGACCTCTTATCAGGATAAGAGAAATGTTTGTAAGACACCTGGCAGACAGGAGGTGCTCAGTATGCAGTAGCCAGTGTTGTTATCAGGTGTCCCAAATGTCCCCACCATCAAGGAAACTTTCCTGGCAGATCAATGTATGGAAAGGTAGTGCAAAGTGTGTTGGAGCCGAACATTCTTGAAGTTGGGTTGAGATAATAAATGAGCAAAAAACCATAGGCCTCCAGCTCCATCTATGTAGTTTTCAGTTTATTTCACTAGTTTTGAGTGGGAGGAAATTATTCTGGGATGCCTTCTGTTTTGCTCCCCCTTTTAGAGGGCCACAGAGCAAGGGGAGTCAGGATGGAAGAAGGGAGAGAGACAACTCTTGTTCTTTATTTTTCCCACCTTAGATTGGGTGGTTGAGGGAATGAGGAGGTTGATTAAAATGCACCACCCTCCTACTCTCGGGTAATTGCATTTAATTATACTTAGGGCAGTGGTTTTATCATAGTAAATTGGGAAAAGTCACACGATGAGTCACGGAAAATTTTTTGATAAAATTGTGGAAACTTGGGACATCTGTGATTTTTTTTTTCCCCTTGCCTCACTCCTTTCCTACTTTTCTGCCTGACAACAGGGCCCCCTGCAGGGATCCATGCTGAAAAAACTCCCTTCTCTGCGCTTGGCATCTACTCTCTGGGCCTCAGGCACTGCCTGAGCAGTTGACCAGCTGAGCTTCACAGTCAGCAGACATCTTTCCTGCATTCTGGGGCAGAAACACTGGAGCCCATCTCCTTCCAGGCACCAGCTGGTCCGGGAAACCTATGAACATAACTCAGCAAGTCACATGATTAAATCATGGAAACCATTGGGTGCTTCAGACCATGCTTTAGAGTTGCTCCCATAGAAGAACTGGGAATCTGTTGCCTTTCCTCAAAAATAACATTCCCCCGCCTTCAAGTTTGTTGCCTCAGAAGGACTGAGCTGTTTCCTTGGTTATGGAGACTTACTGCAAAGTCATTTGATGCTCTGCCCTCTCACTGCCTCTCTGGAGTCCAGCCTTAAAGCAACAGGCCCAGAATAGCCCTAAAGTTAGGAGGCCCCCAAAGAGATTCTGAGAGGGATAATGGTCAGAGGATAATGGCCAAAGAAGGGAAAGAAATATCATATGCTTCCTTGAAAAGTGAGAAACACGCCTATTCTGCAATGGCAAGCCTTTTATTTTTTAACCTAAAACATTTGTTAAGGTAATAATAATTATAATTGCTCATTTTCACAGCACATTGACGCTTATAAACTACTTTCACTACTTTCATAATTTAGACCTGAAATGCTAAGCACTCTTGATGTCACAGCATCCTTAAAAACTATCCTGCTGGTTGGTTTTCTTCATCATGAAATATTCCCCTTGACGATCACAGAACAATTGATGCTGACTCAATTATAGCCCGTATCAAGATCTGCTCTCTTACAGACAGCTAGAAACTATGGGCGTCATGTTTCAAGAAATCTTTGAATACATTCAAAATGTCCTGACGTGTCAGTACATTCAAAGAGAGTATGGGGAGCAAATGTCGACATAGCTCTGACTTGAACTAAACAAAGCATACTTTCCATTTAAGTATATTTGACGTGCAAGGCAACACGCTAGATCCTTTATGTCATTTTGCCTAAAACCCACCAAAACTTTGCAAGGTGGATAGAAATGGAGGCTCAGAAAAGTTAAGTGACTTGTTAAGGCCACATAGCCAGCAAGTCTGGACATCTCAAACTCTTTCCATTACAGTCCTGTGAAGTAGGTTCTAACGGATCATGGCTCTGTGGGATGTTCCACAGAAAGAAAACAGTTCTATGGTCAAATAATGTTAGAAAAATGATGGGTTGAACAAGGTTACTTTCACACAGGACTTCTTAGAGTCTTTAAAATGCCAATTTACATTGTGAATCCCCAAGAGAAGGATAAGATTAAACAAACAGTGAACATATTTGACAAGTGAATTCTTAGAGCAGCGGCTGTCTTAGAATGGTGGTTTTCAAAGTGTGGTCCCCAGACCAGCAGCATCAGCAACACTTGGGAACTTGCCACACTCAGACTTACCGAATCCATCTAGGGTGGGGCCCCAGATCTTGTATTTTTAGCAAGTTCCCAGGTGATGCTGGAGATTCTGATGCAGCATATTTCTCAGGAGCAGTTTTGCAAGGAAGGCATTTTGGTAAACACTGAAATAGAAGTAGTTGTGTGGCACTGACCTTTGGATATTTGGTTCCAGTAGCAAAAGGAAAGACAGGAGGACAAGCTCTTACTGGAGCAGAAAGTTGGTCTTAAAGCTTTTACTTAGGAAGGGATAATAGTAATTATGGTTGTGATAGTCCCAAATGACTTCTTGGAAATTGGAAGAGCCCATTTAGGCATGCCTCATTGCAACTAATAAGATTTGCACAAAAGGGCCAGGGCATATGTCATATCTCAGCTCTAATTCCCTGACTAGTTGCCCTCCTTTGATACAAGGTGGAAAAGTCAAGATTCTGCCACCATCGCTGCTTTAATATTTCACAATTTTCCCATTCTTGGTAAGGGGTGCAGAGCACGTGTCCAGACGTTAAACATCTGTCACAGGAGTAATAAGGTATGGGTCTCTAACATTTGTGACAAAAAAGAAAACAAGAAAGAATGAACTATATGGTTAAGGGCCTGTGTGCCAAGCTTGCATGGACCTGTGTATGGACCTGGATCCCTACCCCAGAAGGACCAGGGCTGGCAGGCAGGCAGCACCTCTTTGTGCATAGCTGGCCTTCAAACTTCCAGCATGGCCAGCCCACGTGGCTGAAGAGACTGTTTCTCCAATCAGGCGAAACTTGCCTAAACCGTGAACTCAGCCTTGATGGTGGATCTGCCCAAAGAGAGGGTTTATTTTTCTTTCCCAACAACGTTCTGTAGTAACCAAAACTCTAGTCATCCTGAACAACCAGACACTGGAAGAAGAATATCTTTTCAGGAAGTTATTCAAATGCCAAAGAAGGCAAAGCAAGGTGATATTGGTGGAATAAACAGTTTCGTGAATAAGTAACTGAGGAATAGGTGAGTATGTTCTAAAGATGTTAAGGTTTCATTTCTGTTTGTCCCATGGAAACTTCTATTATACTGCTCTGAAGAAATCATCCTGGGATATTTTTTTCTGGCCTGGAAGTCAGCCCAGCCGACATCTGCCAAACCTTCCTAAAAATAAATACTGGGTACACTGCATTACCTGGGCTGTGAAAGGAAATGTTGGGGAAGCCCTGAGACTTTTGATTTATATAAGAATCACCTGTAACAACAGAAAGACTATCTCCTGCTGGGTATGGATCATAGACACTAACCCCGCCTCTGACTTCTGACTAGAGCCTTTGGAAGGTTTTAGTCTCTTGGCCCATTGCAGTGATGAAAGGGACTTCTGAGTCACAGCTACCACCTAAAATCCAGGAAAAATTATGGGCATAGAGTATTTTCTTCATTTCCCACCCCAGATTTGGCATTCAAGTCTCGGCAGCCTCTGATCCTTGGGTATATGCATAGTGAAGGGGAAGGAACAGGAATTATTGAGCACCACTGCATACACATTACAGTGCTTTACATATGAGGTTTCATTTATCATCAACAACACCTTATGAGATAAGTAATTATTATCACTATTTTACAAATGAGAAGACCAAGGCTCATAATGTTAGGTTACTGAACCAACACCTACCACTGATGCCTACCACTCTCCCCACCATACATACACACACACATGCACACACACAATTTTGGGTTAGGAAATCCTTAGCTTAGCCCTTTTATACTATTATGGCACAAAACATTTGTCACACATTATAAGTGCTGGCATTTTGAGCAATATGCTATTGTATCCCAATGACTGACACCATATAAAACTTTGTTGAATGAGTAGATGAATTTCTAATTCAAAGCTTTCTTCCTTTCAATTCAAGATTCTCTAAACAGTATGGCTATTAACCACAAACTATGTTAATGGGTATTTTTCATCCTCAGTCATCCTAAGTCCTTCATGAATTAGCACATTTCTTGAAAAGAATGGATACTGAAACTCTTTAAGAGACACCTCTCCTCAGAGGTAGAAGGCACTTCAGTTCTCTTTGCCTCAGATAAACCAGGTAATGTAATCTTGCCATATAAGGACATCATTCACTCATTCATGTTCAGTCGTTCACCCGTTCCAATAGTTCCTCATGGAGCTTCTTCCATGTGTAAGGTAATGGTGCTGGGTGCCACAGAAGGGGAGAGGCAGAGCCCTGCAATAACATGGCTCACAGTCCAGGGGGGAGATAGGAGAACACAGCAAATACCAGAACACAAGGTAGGCAGTTAGAAGTGCCATAAGAAGTGCTTGAAAAGCACTGTGGGAATTCAGGGGAGGCCAAGCTTGCATCAGGTGAGGGGGAATCAGAGAAGGCTTCATGGAGATGGCATTTGACATGGGCTTTCACGGATGGGCTGGATTTCATCAAAGATGAGGAGAAGGGGGAACATCCCAGGTGGAGATAACCGTATGTGCAAGCACAACGAGGTGGGGAAGCCACAGATAGGTTTAGAGAAGGAAGACTTTCCATTTTCCTGGTGCAGAAAAGACACGAGAGAAAATGACACAAAAGAAAAAACTGGTAAATTAAGTCAGGATCAGATCATGAAGAGGAAGCAGCTAAACTGAGTAGCCACAGCCATTGCTATTTCCACTGTTCATGCAATCCCAGAGGAGCTTAGGACCCATCAAGAAAGCCAAACTTTCCTCCCACCCCAAGACTAACAGCTCCCCCACTGGAATGTAGCCTTGGCACCTGGCCCACCTAGCACAGCACGTGGGACATATTAAGCCCTCAATAAAAGTTTGTTAGTTTCAATTGGGAGGACATAATAGAATCATTTCCAGTGGTGGAAGTTGGGGATGGAAGAAAGGTGCATGGCGAAGTTTTCCTTTAAAATCCAACATTTAAATATATAACACTGACCACAGTTTATATGCCAGCAATTACTCTTTATCTTACTACCAAAATTCCTAAGACACCCAGAAATAATTGTGTAGCAACCCCCCTGAATCCTAAGGCAATGCCCTCAGAGATCACAGCAGTGTTCTCCTAAGTGTGCTCTTGTCAGTGGCAGTCATTCGAGCAGATATTCCTCTATTAGAACCTAATGTAAGCTCCAGATACATCTCCACTCGACAAATGTTCATTTCACTCCGGGAAAGCAGCGGTCACTAGGACCAGGCATGGAAAGAAATGTTCTATAGCAAGAGGATGTCGCTCACAAAACACTAGAGACGAGAGGATTGTACCACGCCTGGTTTGGAACTGGAATGCTGTATTTTGGTGAGCAGGGCAGCCCTGGCAAACTGCATGCCTTTGGTCACATTGAAAAATGCATGACGGAGAGCAAGTTGCCTTTTTCCCGAGGTTTCAGGGTCAGCCATGCTGTCTGCACAGCTACAGAACGTGGAAGAATCTGGAGCTGAGACTGGAGGCCTATGGAAGAATTTTTAAAGACCGGGATATGATGGGTGCAGTCCTGATTTTTTCATGTATTTGTGGAGGTCAAACACAACTTGATGCTTTGCAAAGGTTGCACTGAACATTTTTTTTAAAGTAAATTAGCATGTGTATTAAAAACATATCTGTACCATAAGAAAATAAAGACAGGAAGAGGTGATCTGAAGTAGTGGGGAGAACACGAATTTTCAGGCAGACAATCACATACAAATACTGGACCTGCAGCTTCCTAACTTCGGGGCTTTAAACTCTTAAGTTTTAACTTCTTATTAAGAAAAATGAGACGAAAAAAATCTCTCACAGGATTGTTGTGATAATCAGGAATAATATAAACAAAACTTCTAGAACTGTGACTGACAAATAGTAGGAACCCAATGAATGGTAATGAACCTTATTATTACTAGTTTATAATCTCAATTTCTAATAATTTGGTGTCATATGTTCCCACTATATCTTAACTTGTATAAAATAGGCTTTTTGCTTATCTCTATCTCTAAACTCTGTTTTCAGAGAATCATGGAAACTGTGAGTTGGAAAGAAACTTAGGAGTCATATAACCCAACCTGGATGTAATCCTAAAGGATAAATTAATTTCCTTTCCTAAAACATCTTCCTGGCACACAAGCTCTCTCTGCGCACCAAAAACAACCCTTATTTTTATAGCCAGAAATACAGGATTCTGGAAAAGGAGTACCATGGAAGCACTTTGAAGAATACCAAGTGAGATTCACAAATACTTGGCTTCTCAGTAGAAGGTAAAAGAAACCCAGTTTTTTAGTAAAAGCTATTGCTGTTTTAAGATCTATTAAATACAGCAATTGATGCAGTAGAGGAGGTTATAAATAAACAATAAATCATGCAATTATTACTGTTTGAATTTTGGCAAGATAATAAAAAGAGCAGGGGTATAATCAGGAAATAATAGAAAAGATCTGCGAGGCACCCCTGCAATTAGTGATAAACAGAACTTGGCTCAGAGTTGGAGCCCCAATATGGCTCTCATTAAAGAGCCTTGGGACCTGTTCCTGGGGCAGACCTCTGCTAGCTTGGGGAGAAGTGAGGTAACCAAAATGTCAGTGCACAACACACAACCCCCCCCCCCCGCCGTCAGATAATCTTCTACTAGAGTATTATAACCACCTGGGCTGAAATGACTACCTTATGCCTGGTGACGACCAATCCACGGTCTTCCGAAACTCTAATTGAGATGTTTCCTGTTCTCAGCTTTTTGACTCCTTCCTTTGTCATACCACAAACACATACACACACACACATGCGCGCACACACACACAGGCATTGCGCAATGGACGCCTTCACTCATTTTTCCTTCCTCCTTTCCTTTCACCTTCTTTTATTAATGGTACCTCTTAAAGAGATAAATGCTCCCACACAAGTGATATCACTTAAACAGATAAATAGTCCACACTGGAGGGACACAGAGAGCATAAGAGAAAACCCTGTCTTATTAGACTGGAAACAGACACACTATATTAATGCAAAAAATCAGCATATGGTTCTAATAGGCTTTCTTAAAATGATTTATCAGCTGTGATTAAGCCCTCAACCAGCATGTCTATCTTCATAAATAAAGCAAAAGTGCACCTTGCTCTCAAATGTATCTGCAGTATCTTATTACCCAGCCCCGTGCAGTGCACTCCATTTACAACACGGCTCTGGGGAGCCAAGAATTTGTGTGCAATCACAAAGTGTGTGCTCTAAAGAGACTGCCAAGATTTAGGACTCTTATCTCAGAGATAGTCTTACTAAAAATCCATTACAATGATGGCTTATCCCCTCTCTCTGTGCCACGGAGCTCAGCATTGCTGAAATATGAACAGGTAATTAAAAGGATATGCCTGATTTTACAGGGAGCCCAGTGACACAGAATCACCAAACAGCTGTTGGGAAAGGCATTTGGCACTAGAAGCAGGTTACCTCTGCCAGAGGGGTGTAGAAAATGAGGGCCCCTTTAAAAATCAGACTTGGTCTCTTTCTTCTTTTCTAGAGAAAGGAAAGGGAAATGCAAATATTAGTCATCTTTGTCCCGACCTCATTCTCCGCCTGGCTAATATGTCAAACAGTCTCAGCGACAAACTTGAAAGAAAGGGCCTTTACAGACACCCTAGGGAGGGGATGAAGAAGTAAATGCTATGACTTTGAAACAAGGGAGGAGGAACTGGGTAGAAGTGTATGAGCGCAGAAAGTCATCCACGGATGTTTGAAAACTGCACCAAGTCAACCATTTCATACTCACAGGGCATGGCTCTACTGGGGTGGTATCTATCTTTGATAAAAAGCCAGTGAGTCCAGGAGGATGAGCTGAATAAATCCCACAAAGCATCCAAGCAAAGTATTTTAGTGGCTAAGTTCCTTTCAAGCCATTCCTAGCATACACACAAAGCACCATTCATACTCTCCCTTCCAACGCCAACCCATCCGCCAAGATCAGAGACATATCCATCCCTGTCTATATGAGCTTTTCAGGCACTTCTCTACACATCCATTTGCAGTTTGACTGAAGCACAAATGTGAGATCACAATACTCTTTTACAACAACAAACCACTGTTACATGAGTTAGGCAGGTTGGCTGTGGCATCATGAGATTGTGTCAAATGGCAGTAGACTTTAGGAAGGGCAAAATGGAAAATCTCTGGACAGAAAATAATGCTTGAACTGTTCCATCAGTGTGTTAACAGATAATTTCTCTGTAAAACACCGCAGTCCTCTGTACTAGAGGTACAGAGTTGGTAGCTGCAGCCTGTGACTGTTGCACTCAATTAGAAGAACAGCACTAATGAGGTCAAAGCAGCTCCTCTCTCCTGCGATCACAGACTGCACCCCTGGCCCTGGCCAGCTGTCTGGCAATATGTGCCTCTGGTCACAAGGGGGTCCATGGGAGGGCACGTGTGTTTGGCTCTGTGCAAATCTATCACCACTAATGGTAAATCAACTCTAAGTTCACACCCAGCTGGTGGGCAAATCTGTTGTGCATCTTCACAATCAGAAGGCAGCAGGTAGCTATACTTTGATATCAAGTGTCTGTTAAAGCTCGTGTTGAACCGGACATTGTAGGCAATCCTAGGTAATGGTCGGAATGATGAAGAATTATTCACAAAGCCTGGATTGCCCACTTTGACTAAAACATGTACACATGTATGTGTGCACTATTAAGATACAAATAAAGAAAAAATTCCGGCAGAGATCTAGAACAAGGAGCTATTGCCCTCCTCCTGCTGTGCAGGAAAGAGATGCTTTTTCGGGCATCAATGTCACCACCGCGTTATTGTCTCTGTGAATGCAGAGTTTGGGTTTCTGTTCCCAGGACCCTTTTTTGGCCACTTCTTTTGGTCAACAACAGAAAGAACGTTCATGATGAGATTCCATAGTGATATGTGCATCTAACACTGTCTACCCAGGAATGAGTTTTATTTTCTATTCCCCAGATCTCAATATATTTGAACTATGTATGTGTGTAACTCCAAGTTTGTTAAAAGGCCCAGGTTAGCCCAGAGAAAATGAAGTCATGCGTGACTTAGAGAGTGATGGAATGGATGCTGGATTTCTTGCCCTCATCCTAAATTCAGACAACACCCTGCATTACTTCTCCAAAACCCATGCCTGGGCTGCTGCGAATAGCATGAGAAGAGTGGAGAGGCCATTTTCAGGTGGACGAGCAGCTCAGGGACATCACACTGCAAATCACACTTTGGCATATGACACCTCAAAAAGGCTGCCAGAATTCTGGACCATCTTGTTCCCTTCCGGCCACTTGGGGACCAACCAAGTGGGGCTGGAAGGGTGGGGCTCACATGCGCTCTACATTCTAGAGCACTGCAGATTCCAGGCTTACCCTGGAAAGGAGAGGAATGCCTGGGCCGACCATGCCAACAAATCCAGCAAAAGCCTCACATTCATAAATCCTCTGGGAAAGTTCCTAAGCTCAGTGCATAACAAATCATACCGGGAGAAACCAGGAAGGGGGACGACTCTTTTGAGAGCGGCTGTGATTCAAAATGCCCAGTGCTGCATCATCTGTAGTCAATCAACCGACATCCACACAAAACACGCCTGCTTTTCTTCTTTGGGGACATGACTGCTTACAAAGCCCAAATGAGCCCCCACCCAAACATGAAGCCACAGAAAAAGGCCGCGCCCCGCACCGACTCAGGCAGGATTTGGACAGCACTGTGATCAACTTTCAAAGTTTTCATATAACAGATGGTGTACTCCGCATGCAACTCAGATCCCCAGGATGCCTGTGGCTGCAGCCACACTGAATTCAAAATCTGAGGTTCGCCTCACTTCACAGAGAGCACTGGGGAAGCCCTCACGGTGCCAGACAATGAAGGGAGAGCTTGCAGGTGGGACTATCCCTCCTTCCAGCTCCAAAACCATCAAATAAAACAGTTCATACTCGCCAAAGGTCAAAATATCATCTACATACACAACAGTCTGATTTTGCCAATGATAGTGAGTTTTATTAGAAAATATGTGCTTAGAGGAGATGCTGAGAGCAAAGTCCTTTCGGCATTCCATTTCACTCTAGAGCCAAATGAGAGAACTGGCCTCTTCACATAGAAGAGTCACAGGTTCAAACAGGCTAAAAATAGCCTTCCATATCCCAGACAGCAAAGAACAAAGTGAAGCCCAGCAATGTTCTGGAGAAGACTGCAGCCAAAATCCCATCCCAGCTCGGATGCGAGGATCATTCTAGCCAAATAATAAGGAGCAAGAAGGTGACATTGTGCATGGCTACCCAAGGGAACAACCTGACCTCACCTCTAATCCAACCAGCTTGTGGGCCCCTCCAGTCACCAATACAGCTAGTTCCCCAAAGTGTAGGAATACGGTACAGGTGATTCAAGGGGAAAAAAATCCTCCATTTCATAAACTTTCCTAGGCCTTTGGGCTGTGGTGGTAGTTGGGTGAGGAACAAGGAAAATGTCCCTCTAGGGTTCTGATACTAAAATCAGTAATTGCACCACAGGTTTGAGTTGACAGCCAACGTGCTAGAAATATGGACAGGAGGAATGCTCGGAATCCCGGTTCCTGGCCTCAGACTTATCAATATGGAAATAACTTAACAACACACAAATGCTAAAGCAGGGTTCCCAGAGTAAATCACTCCCATACCTGCTCCAAACCGCACTTAATGTTCACCTGGATTTATGAGATGATGGAGGCAGAGACTCTTGCAACTATTATATTATTTTCCTTTTCTCTTTTTATAATGTCAATTTTTTTTCTCACATCTCTGTAAGGGGCACAGGTAAGTGATTTTTAGCTGCAGATGCTCACTGAGTCTAACATTTGATCCAATTTTCCAAATGTGAGTGCTGTTTTCTGCCTAGAACGGAAGCTTCATCTTTTAGTCATTTTGTTTCAATCCAGCCCAGAAAAAAGGTCTGTTTTCCTTCTTGTCTTTGGGAGCATTAATGCAGGGCCTCACAGAGGACAGTATGAGCTTCCTCTGCAGATGCAAAGGCCTCCTGTGCCCAGGTACACACCCGCCACTCTGTGCCTGTCTGGCGTGTTGGAAGTCCCGAATTACTCACAGATGGAAATTGATTCCTTCAGAGGAGGGCGTCTATTCGCTGTTGTGATTCCATTTGGACTAATTCCTTGAAATCCCAGCCTGGCTTGCTTGTCTCAGACAGGTAAGGAGTGATTTTAACCAAGTGAAAACCCAGCCCAAACTGGAATAGAAAAATCACCCTGATGAGAAAGTCTCCTGCTGGGAAAAGCTGCCCTTTTCTCGGCCCTTAAAGCCGAGCTTCATAATTGTTTTAGTGAGGAGCCTCCCGGTCAAATAATTCAATTGGGCTAATTTTCAGCTACAGTATGGCTGCATGATGGGAAGGCAGGCCAAACAAGGGTCCTCACAGCCCGAGTCTGGGTTGACTGTAGTGCCTGGGGAGCTTCAGGGCTCCACTGTGGTTTTGGCTACTTTGGGTTCTGTTCTTCATTTTTTTTAGTGCCCGCCCCCCCCCACCCCGAATTTCTGCTTTGGTCCTTTTAGATGCATTCCATGCATAGAATGTCATGGAATCAAGACTATGTTTGACAGCTCCCAACGTACTCCCCTTTACAGCTATGACATCCCACTCCAACCCCTCTACCTTTTAACAATGACAATATTTGGAGGAACTTTTAACTTAAGCAGAGGCAAACAGCTTCAAGAACAATTTTTTTTCACTTGTAAACATTTCAGTTAGTTTTCATTTATTAAAAAATGCATTCAGTTTGGCAATAATACTTAATGCTAGATATTTCTTTAAAGTTAGGTTAGAGGTCAAAAAACTTTCCTGGAATTCACAGCAACAACCCAGTAGGAAATGATGATGGTCTAGACTTGAGGTGATAGAAAATAAAGGGAAGATATGAGGACTCTTTCCTAAGTAAGTTGATGGGACCTAGTGATGGGGCAAAAGAGGGCAGGAAGGCAAAGCCGACTCTTGTGGTAGGTGGGCGGAATATGCCTCTGACAGAGCAGGGGAGTCAGACATGGCAGTGACTTTGTACAGGAAAGCCCTGAGTACAGTTTTGGGCAAGTTGATTAGGAACAGCAATACACAGAATATTAGCAGGAGAATATATAGTCATATATTCTAATGGGAATATTGGTAACAGTTGGAGATTTGAGACTGATAGTCAAGTCCGAAGTGAGGACTAGATGTATGGATAAAGGAATTATCCGGGTGGGACTGATGGTTAAGCTGTGAGAACGTCTGAGTTTTCTGAAGAGAAGGTGTAAACAAACCAGCTGAGAGTGGATACAGCCGAAACACAAGGAAACTTGACAGAGACAGAATAGCCAGAGAGGTAGGAGAAGAGCCAGAACATGTCATCCCACCACTGGTCCTCCCTAGTGAAGGCCTATCAACTCTCTTTTTGTTTTTCTTGATCGTTTATTCCTCTGTATTTAAAATGGGGAACACAGTATTGGCATCACCACCTATAATTACTCCCTGTTAACTAAAGGGACCAAAATCAAATTATCGTTAATAACATGTTCATGTCATATGTGGACCTGAATATGCTTCATGAATATGTAAGTACTTTGATCATTACTATACCCTGTCACAACTGAACAGGAAATACTGGTGGAAGAGAATACAATTTTATTCTGCAATATTTCCAGCACAAATAGAGGTTCCCCGAATCAATGCCCAGTTTCCTCTAACAATTTTCATGTTATGTCTTAAACAGGGTCCAGCACTCCCAATCTCTTCTACGTCATAGCTTCAAGCGGAAACATCAGTAGCTTACACGAGAACACCCATCACAACATGGAATGAATGCAAAACCTTTCTAATTCAGACTTCAGTCTCGGAAAGCCTTGTGATTGGTTCTCAAATAGGCAGAGACTTCTATCTTGCCAGAACAAAGGTCATGTGATAGCAAATACAAATAAAACCTATAACAAAATAACTTAAATGCTGAATACTGAACTTAGAGAACAATAAAACCTGCCCCTCAGAGGTGGAGACATTCCTCTGCAATTACTGCCACCACCACCATCCACTTTTAATTTGGATTATAACGTTGGCGGAAGGCAGAGCCATGAATAGCCAAATGATTTAGCACCAGAAATTAAATCCTCAGCCTTAAGCGGTAAGATATTTTTTTCTTCAGTGTGAAGGTTAGGTTATAAAGACTCATCCATTAAGGTCCAAATTATCCAAATATACAAATTCTCCAAGGAAGGAGATGAAGAAACACCTGGTACCCCTCTCCCTCAGTATTCCTCCAAGCCGTGGGCCTTCACCCATCATCCATGTCAAATGTACTTGATATTAAGTGCTCATTCTTTGCAAGGCAATCGACAAGGCACTTTGCTGATTTGAGAATACCTTGACTTTCTACCAAAAACCAAAAAACTCATAGAGGTTTTTTTTTCCCCCACTCCATTTTAAAATTGAGGCAGAGCCTCAGATCACATCACGATTCATTGACATGTGGAAGTGGATCCCAACTTTCAATAGTCTGTTAAGATTGTACTCACTAATCCTAAATCCCAGGGAACTAAAACACACGAAATAGCTTCCAGTATCCACTGGTTTAGTCACTCCCCTGAGTGGGATGCAAAGACCAAGCCAACCGAAGATGAGGGCATAATTTCAACCTATGAGGAGAAAGCTGGAAGTCCTTTACATTTGCAGTGTACTGAAACGAGAGGACCAAAAGAATCCTTACAACATAAGGGGTATGTTTTCCAGGGGTGGGGAAGAAATAGGTTGTCATCTCTTATAACATTGCCAATGGGTGTTTCCTTTCAGTCGTTCTGATAAAAAAAAACCCAAAAAGGTCACAAACAATCTCATCCACTAGGATTTAGCAAACGTAGTGACATTTTCCAAACCTGGATAAAAGCAAGTTTAGGTTTCAGAATATTCTCTTTCTCCAGACTTCTGGGGGAGGGAGGGATCGTTTTACACAAATATCATAGAAGCAACATGTTAACACAACTGGAAACGGAGCTGTTGCAAGTTGGCTCAACTCGGCATCTTTTATTTTCCATCCAGCACACGCACACCTTCCCCAGAGAGCAGTCAGGGCAGCTAGTGGCCGATACAGCGAGACTGCGAAGGCAGAGCGCCTCTCTCTCTGCACGCTCTCTCCCCAAGTCACTAGTGGTGTCGGGTAACATGATTTCCAGGTACAGAATTTAATCAGATTGAGAAGCCTACTTTTCTGAGTTGAGGCTGACCTGGCCATGCCCTGTTCCATGACTCCTGTTGAGCTGGGATCCAAGATCTTAAGATTGTAGCTTGTCCCTTGTTCCCATGTGTTAAACAGCCAACACCCTCTGGGAATAGACTGCACTTTTCATCATTTGGGTAGGAATTCTAGAGCATGGAAATGTCCTAATTTGCTATTGCTGCATCAGCATAATGAGTCAGATTTAGGTCCTACGGGAGAATAACAACACTTAGCACTTATACACCGCGCTTTTCATCTTCAGAGTCCTTAACCACGTTGGGCTGTAATGTTATATTTCTCTCAGCATGACAAAAGAGCTCATTTCTAGTCCTTTCAACTCCCCTTCCTTTCTTACACATACACACACACACATACACTCACACACAACTGCTATCATATGATGAAGCTATCTCCTGCTTCCTAGATGTGCATTATTCAATGATCACTTTTTAAAAAAAGAAATCAAATGTAGGGGCCAGCCTGGCGGCACAGTAGTTAAGTTTGTGTGCTCCACTTCAGCAGCCCAGGGTTCGCAGGTTCAGATCCTGGGCGCGGACAGATGCAGTGCTTATCAAGCCATGCTGTGGTGGCGTCCCATATAAAGTAGAGGAAGACAGGCCTGGATGTTAGTCCAGGGCCAGTCTTCCTCAGCAAAAAAGAGGAAGATTGGTAACGGATGTTAGCTCAGGGCTAGTCTTCCTCACACACACAAAAATTTTTTTAAGTAAAAATAAAAAATAAAGTAGAAGAAGATGGGCACGGATGTTAGGCCAGGGCCAATCTTCCTCAGCAAAAAGAGGAGGATTGGCAACAGATGTTAGCTAAGGGCTAATCTTCCTCACAGAAAAAAATTAAATATCAATAAATAAGAAATCAAATGTAAAAGGTCAATTCACTCTCCTCTTTCTTTCTTTTTTGTTTTTCTTTTTAAATCTTTTTTGGTTTGTTTTCGTTTTTTCCTCTAACATAGAACACGAAATCAGCATGCTGATTGCCAGTGATTGGAGTCCATTCAGCGTTACTGCTAGGGTTCTCATACTTGACTTGATTCTTCATGCCTCATAGTCTTCTGTGTCATCTCTGATCACTGAGGAGAGTTGAATACTGTGTCTTGGAGGATTCTGGAGGACTCTGCCGAGTTCCATGCTCAGACCTCTTCTCTACTTCATCTCTATTCTATCACCTGGCCCAGGTGATACCATGGAGTCTCGTGTATTAAACACCACCTATGTGTCAATGACTCCTAAATTTACATCTCCAGATGGGTGGCCTCCTTCTGAATTACAGACCTATATATCCTTCTGCTGATTCAATATCTCCACTTAACAAGTCTAAAAACAATCTCCTCAATTTTCCCCTCAAACTGCTCCTCTCACAGGCAACTCCATCCTTCCACTTGCTCAGGCTGAAAACCTAGGTTTATCCTTGATTCCATTCTCTCTATTACTCCCCAGATCTAATCCATCAGCGCATCCTGTTGGCTCTGTCTTCAAAATCAATCTAGAATGTAACCACTTCCTCCACCGCCACACAAATCTGCCATGCTCTTTAATCCAGATTCTTCCAATACCCTCCTAACTGGTCTCTCTCTGCTATTGGTCTCCAACAGTTTACTTTCAACTTAGCAGATCCTGTCACTCCTCTGCTCAAAACTGCCCTGTGGTTCCCCATCTCGCTCAGAGTAAAAGCCAAAGTCTACAAGGCCCTTCTCAATCTGCCCTCCCATGCCGACTCTTTACCATTATTACATATTCTCCGCCAGCCAAACTGGCCTCTTTGCAATTCCCGAACCCACTGAGGATCCTCCAGCCTCAGGGCTTTGCACTTACTGCTCTCTCCACTTGGAACACTCTTCTCCCCAACATGCACCTGGTCCAGGCCTTCTCCTCCTTCAGGTCTCTGCTGCATGTGCACTTACCAGCGATGCCCTCCTTGACCATCCCTGGCACTATCTGTGCCCCTTCCCTGCCATATTTTCCTCCATAGCACTTATCATCTTCTGACACGCGATACATTTTATTGTCTTCACTTGCTTCTTGTTTGTCTTGCCCACTAGAAGTAAGCTACATGAAGGCAAGGTTGCTTTCTTTTTTTCCTTATCAGCTTTAGTCAGTAGTATAGTTGGCAATGCCCTGGACAGTGCCTGCCACGTGATGGGCACCCGAAAATACTTCTCGAATGAATAAATGATGAGCAGAAGTTTCTCATCTGTTTCAGGACATGGACTAGCCTGACCTCTAAGTCATAGGCAAGCTAAGATTTGTGATGCCTGCTAGTGATAGATGCCTTTCCAAGGGGAAAAAAAATCTCTTAGTAAAGAGTTTTGAGGCTATGAGCTTACACTAACATGAAAAATTGAGGCAACTGTGGAGTGCGTTGTCTGCTATATATGATATGGATACAGATATTGGGGCTTTTTCCATTGGTCATGACCGACCTCTAGCCTGTCCTCATTCTATACACATATTGAGATGCTTTTGGGAAAGGATGTCAGGATTAGAGATAGTCTGTAGAATACAATTTCCCCAACAGACAGCCACATGGACTAAGCAAGGATCAATTCTCTACTTGGTCTTTAATAGAATTTTCTAGACCAAACTGCAGCTAGAAATTTGAAGGTGGGGGGAAGGACCAGCCCAATCTTTCCAACATTTTTGTATAAAGTACTTAGAAAGTTCAAGCAAAAACTTTTTTAACCAAATTCTCCAGATAAATTGATCCATCTTCCACTTTACTAAAACTTGCTGAGGGAACTAATGCAAGTCTTTTATTAAAAGACTCAAAGAAAAAGAAATCAGAAGAGAGCTGGAGACATAGAATTAAAAAGAAATAATTATCTGAAGGTAGAGCCAAAGGGAAGGAGAAGATAGCACTCAATAATTAGAAGGTATACATTGAATAAAGAGCTTGTATTTCTACTTTTTAAGCAGGGAATGAATAAATGAAGTAGGAGCTGGGGGTGGCAGTGTGCCAGGGATGTTGGTAGCTGGATGTTGGTATTGGTCAAAGGGGTGGGTAAAAGTATATTGGCCTACGGAGAACATCTACTCCTCATTTTCCTACCCTGTGGCTTTGAAAGAAATGCTAGGGCAGAAGCCACCCGCACAGCTCATTTGGTTGCTGGATGAATCCCTGCACATTAGGCCACAAGAAGATGGCCTCTCGTGTAGCCATGGTCACTCAAGGCTGGATTTGGCTCCTCTGGTTTGAACAAGACAAGGGCAGAGGACACCTCAACAGCTGGATGCTGTCCAGCTTCCAGCGTGTGCAAGTGAAGTTGGGACGTGAGATGATGGTCTGCTGAGAAGCCTGCCTCAAAACCACGGGGGAAGCTGGCTGCAGGATCCCCCACCCACATAGCCATCACGAAATCATCACATGGCTAAGAGTAACATTTCAAAGAGAGAAAATACTTTTTTCTACAACTGCAATAGTCCCCTTTCTCAACTTTGCTTTCCTAATTATTTTAATTTTTAAAGTTCAATTATTTATACTCTTTCCCAACCCACAAGGAATCAAAAGCAACTCACAAAAAATGTTTAGCATGAGAATGGTTTTTAAATAAAAAGTCAGGACCGGAGGAAATATAAACGAGAACTGAAAGTCTAATCTGGAGGGGGAAGTAAAATACACTCATCATAGTATTCTAAAAAGTTCTCAAAGTTAAGCAATAAACTTGGCTTCGTGTTAACCGAGCAGTCAAAGCGAAAAGAGAAACAGAACCAGTTACATGATTCTCATGTCCATGAGGAGAAAATATTTCAGTTCCTCAGGGGAAGCAAACTATTTCCTGGAATTCAGATATGCAAGAATTTCCTCCCAGGGGCCTTCCTATAGGAGATCATAAGCACTCTGTAAAAAAGAACATCTAAAACCACACCCTACTGTGGGCTTCCTAAAGCTGTCCTTGGTAAATGTCTTTAGGAAAATCAAGGACGTACACTTTGGTTAAAACGATTCTATCAGAAATGAAGAAAATATGGGCCAGGTACACACCTTTCTTATAGTTCAGTTTAATCTAAGAAGCCATCCTTGACTATCTCAAGGAATGAATGAACTTAACCCTTCAGTCTTCTGCAAATGCCACATCTACCAGGAGAGCTAAATTTATTACTCAACCAGAGGAAATTTACTAGACTTATTGGTTCTTCTTCTCCCTTGCTGTTTTCACGTTTGTTTTTTAAATCTACTTCTATTGCAATGAAATATAGAATGTATGCCTTCTATTTTTATTGAGTTAAACTTTTTAAGTGTTCAGAACAGTGCCTGGCAAATAAGTGCTAAATAAGTTTTTATTTAAAAAAAGAAAAAGGCCTTTTATATTACTGGGATGGGGAGGGGAGAGGCATCAAGTATGAATGAGAAATTAATTATAAATAAATAAAATGAGTTGATTGAGATTTTATACCCCTCTTGTAACCTTCACCTAGTTTCATGATTTTTCCTAAAGCAATACTGACTGAATACAAGCCCTTGACTATTTTGATCTGAGAACGTGACATGAAAAATCTGGTGGAGGGGATTATTATAATTTCACGTACAGGAGGATTCAAAGGTTTTGAAACACTTAGAGAAACATCAGAGCCTTTTAAAATTTCTTCTCCAGACGGAACAGCTGGAGCTTCAGGGTCCGTTACAAGCTGGCTGGTCCTTCGTTTCAACCAACTTTCACACTGTAAGTCTCTGTTCATGGAATGCGTCTCATTTGTTGTTTAGTACATTTCGGGCATTCAGTAATGCTCTATCATAACAATGAAGAAAATACTGTAAAGCTTTGTTATCACTTTTTACTTGTGACTCCATTTCCTTTCCTTAATCTTGTAAAGCGATTTTAAAATGCCAGCACAACAGCACAATAAAACAATATATTCTAGAGGGATTCATAAAGTGGATTTTCTACATTTGAAAGAACAAATAATCCACACTTATAGTTAACCTACTTGTCTCAGCAACAACAGATGTTCAATAATATGACTAAGAAGTAACGGTGAACCTGGTGGAGATCTACCAGGAAGATTATGGAAATCAGACAGTTACAACCTGGGCCCAAATCACATGAAATCCCCTCTCCTACTGCTTTGATTATCCTCCTGCTGTCCCTTTGACTAATCTGCTGCACCCACCACCCATGTAGGGCTTGCTACTAAACATTTAGCAAAGTAAAACAAGTTTTGAATAGAAAATGTCTATAAGTTTATCTGACTCTGGTTCAAGAATCAGGTAACTTTTTTTTTGCTTGAATTTCATATTTCAGATATCTGTTTTTCCCATAATTTTTCTAGCTTTGGATTCTATCACAATCAGGGATTCATCCATTTTTTTTAAACATTACACAAACACTTGCAAACAGAGAAAATACTGTTTTAGGGCCACATTGGCCCAATCTGCAGTGCCACCTAGTTTTCATGCAGAAGTTTCTAGCAGGTGTCAGAGGTGGCACCTGTCAAGGTTTCCATCCAAGCAAACCTACCCGCTTGCTGCTCTCCTCCTCCTGAGCCTTCCTGAGCTCATGCTCGAGGGAGCAGTCCAGCTCATTGAAGAGCCCCACTTCCTCGCAGTTCTTCAGGAATCTCGTTGGGGTTGGAGTCTGATCTGAAAACAGAGACCGAGTGATCATACATAAGATCTTTTCCTCAAAAGCCAGTAGCAAGCATGAGCTAAACTCACTAATCCCCATCCCTTGCCTTAATCAGATGCCACCTGGCCATCCATAATCTTCCAGCCCTTTAAATAAAATGAGAATATGGAAAAAAGTAAAACCATAAATCCCAAAGTTGACATCCGACGTGTAGTAGGCTGCACCATGGGAGGGCTTCCCAAACCTCCCTTTGGACGACTTCAGGAGATCCCGTTGCTGACCTTCTGGGGTCCATATCATTTGAATACACATTGCAGCATGTGAAATGACTTTATTTTAACTGGAAAAAAGTGATTTAGCTAAAATCAGGCCAAGAAATCTGCTGAGCCAGTGTCAAGCCTGATTTCAGGGGGCTGGGAGGAAAAAAGATTTTGTAAATTTTTATATCAAACAAAAAGAAAAAAACAAGCATGTTAATTCCTTTTTCCTAATGGAGAACGAAAATTTAGCAATTCTACCTCTCATTTTGAGAGTCACAGAAGGATGATGAAAGCCTCCAAGTCAAACATATTCAGCTTCCATCCTTTAAAAATATAATTATTAATTTTATTTTCCTTTGCTATAGCCAAAAGAATGTACTTAGAATGTTCTTTTTTAAATGGAATAGAATTTCCTTCATATTCTTGACTGTCTAGAGAGCTTACTACTTAGAAAACTGGAGGATCTGAAGCCACTATTTGTGGTTTAATATTTATGCAGCATTTGCAATTTACAAAATATTTTCACCCACGTTATCTAGAATCTAGATCTCGCCAGATCCTATGAGATAAGTAGGGTAGAATTATACCTTTGTAATCATTAAGGAGAGTCATCTTCCTTGGTAAAGGTGTACTTGAGTTGACATGAATAAAACTGTGCAAACTGCCCCTTTCTCAGAAACAAAACATATAAGAACCAGAAAGAACCATGGAGGGAAGTCTGGCCATGACAATTATTCTGCAAATTAAGAAAACTGAAGCCCTGAGAGATTAAGAGTCTTGTTCAAAGTGTCCCAGGTAGATGTGCTGACACCAGGATTAAAACCAAGGCCTCAGTGCTATTTCCACTATGTACATGTATTATTCCCACCTGAGCTTATGGCAGACACTGCTTGATTGATTATGGTACTTGCCCAGCTTGACTTACATTGTCTCAAAATCTCTTTCTGCACAGTTCTCTAAGCCATCACCAGCAGTCAACTGAAGAGTGCCCTCAAATTGAAATAAATTTGCCATTTCTCCACTCTCTATAAATTTCTATATGACAAGAAACTAGAACTGTATTTACTTTTCTAAGCCATATACAGAGAAGTTAATCCTAGTAAATTATCCATTGAGATTCAAAGAATATCTTAATATCCATGAAGCTGAAAATGGCTTGATATCTTCATTTAGTCAGCCCTTCAGAGGCAATGTCTCCTGACTCCCTATGGGCAAGGGGCTTTCCTACCTATTAAGCATCCAAATGATTGACTTGGATTCCAATGCAGCAGAATCCCCAATTGCATTCTTCCCCATTCTTAGCCTGATCTCCAAGATATTGAGCTCTCTTTGCAGTATACAGATAGCCTGCCACAAATGATCATAAATTGGACATTACAGATAAAAGATATGCAAAGGATTGGGTTTTATTGAAAATGGTTTCATTGGCACATTAACTTACTAAGATGCACACATATACACCTATGTATCCAATAGATACATATAGCAGTTATGTGTTGTGTGCTTATAAAACATAAAATTAGTATTTATGCACCATTTTTTAGTTTACAAATGTTTTCATCCACACCATCTGGAATCTAGATCTTACAAGATCCTATGAGGTAAGTAGGGTGCATGTTATTCTAGAAATGGAGAAATAAGTTAAGTACCTTGCACAAGGTCACATAATTTGTAACCATCTTATCACTATTAAGTCCTCTCTTACCTTCAGACATAATCTCTTCTCAGTCTAAATCCCATACTTTGCCTGGACTTACCTCCCAGGTCCAAAGGACTCTGTTGTATGTGTAAAACACAAAGTTGACAACCCCGAAATCTAGATTTGAAATTGTGTGATTTGGGGGAAATTACCTACAATCTGTGGACTTCATATTGTTCATCTTTCAAATAAAGTTCTAAAGTTACACGATTCTGTGAATGCTAAAATCACCGCCATAATGAGTTCACTTCAAAAGTCACTGTTAGTAGGTCAAAGAAATAAATGACCGTTTAAAGGACAGCTATATGGGAACATCAGTAACAGCTGGTTAGACACTAGAAATTAGGCCAGAGTCGACGCCTAGATATACAGATAAAGGCGTTTTCTGAACAGAAGGTGTAAATAGACAAGACCCGAGACTGGAAATAAAAGAATATGTGTCTGTGTGTACGTATTTTTCCACTTATTGGGTGCTTATTCTATGTCAGGCATATTGCTAAGTGCTTCATGTGCACCATCTCATTAATTTTCACACCAACCACATTAGGTAAAAGTTATTTTCCCCATTTTAATTATGAGGAAACTGAAACTTGCCCCAGGCTCCATTTAAAAATTGAGTCACATAATTGTATCAGTAATTGACAATCCTAACAATCCTTGGTTCTTTGGAAATATCTTGGAATCATTTCTACCCCTCATGCAATAGAACTGCATTACAATCCTACAGACTCTCCATTATCTTGCAGGAACATTTTTGCAACTAAAACAACCTGAGAAAACATCACATAACAGAACTGAAATATTTGACCGTTTGTCATCAGTAGGAATTTAGTTTGCCAGGTTCTAATTTTCCTTTTATTCCTCTATTCTTCTTTGTTGGGGGCCATGATTCCAGGTAGAGGGAACAATAACCCTAACAGGCTCCCTAAGACTCCTGAACTCTGAGAGGAGTTCATGAGATGGTTCATGAAATTGAATTCAGACTGGCATTTGGGGGGCCAAGTCCCAAGCAAAACTGAGAGATGTTTTCCGTCTCCTCTAAAGCAAAATTATTCCCAGATACCAGCACACACCCACACATAGCAGCAAAGGAGTTTGAAGGAACGTGGCACAGGGATAGTAAGACACTGTCCATCATCATGAGCCTCTCTGCAGCAAGAGAGAAACAAAAGCCACGGAACAGGGGAGTCATGGGCCATAAAGAAAGTCGTTCCCTCCCATCCCTACAGCAGAAGACCCACATGAAGGCCACCAAGTTGTTACCAAGTGTGATTTTCTTTGTTGAATGATATACTGAGGGAAAAGCAAAACAGATATCTACATCCACATTTGGAAAAGATAAGGCACACTGTTCCTAATTTTTAATTCATTTTCTTCTTGTGAATGAGCTATTCTTTCCAGTTACAACAGGAACCAGAAAATGGAGCTTAACTTTTGTTTTAACATTTATTAGAATTAATACAGGGTCTCTAGTTGCCTTTGATCCCACATGGTACCAGTTCCAAGTAAGCCAGGAAATGTGCAAATCTTCAAAAAGGGGACAGCTAAATCTATCAGCAGCTTAAACAAAAGAGACAGAGTTTCTCAGCCATGAATGCCTTGTCAAATAACTATGCCAGCTGAAATTAGACCTGAAGTAAGTGGGTAATATCCATGGCCATAAATTAAAATTCTTGTAAACCACACCTTATTTAGAACCAAGAGCATGTACCAGTTAGCTAGAGCCCCAGCAGTTTCTACGTCCTGAATAATAGTGGCTGATGCTCTATTGGTGGATAATATCTAAGGTGTGTTCAGTAGTAACAGGCTACACTCCAAGGACGTACAGGAATTGGTTCCAGTGGGAACTCAGAGCTGAGATGACCATTTAAGGACTTCTGCTCACCTTTCTTTTAGCACTTCCACTTCAGTGAGGACCATCTGAATGAGAGTAGGCAATAACTCCGAATCTCAAACTAAACTAAAAGTTAATAACTTTTGAGTCTGAACTTTACCCGAGTTGAAAGTATTTTGCTATTACCTTTGTAAATCTGAATTGGTGCTGCATAAGCACTTGTATGTTACCTTCTTGCAGAGAGTTTGCAAATAACACACCAGGTTCTCAGGAGACCCAGACACCTGGGGCCAGTGCAAGTAAGAAATCTTACTCACTTCTCCTACTCATCTCACATGTTCTTGGGGGATTTTTTTTACCAATCAAACAAGAAAGATTGGCACCAAAAGCAATAAAAAACATCCTTTGTAGAGTTTGTCACATTTCAATATCTGGTTCCCTTCCTGTAATGGTGAGTCTGTTTCTTAAAAAAAGGAGCACCTTTACACAGAATCACTGCCTCTGCAAATAGGTAGGTACTTGCCATGCAGAGACCTTACATATACATCTACTCGGAAAAGTGCCACAAACTTGGCATTATAACTTAGGAATTCACCCTTCAGTTATACAATAAGAAATGCTGCACCACATTACATCTGGGAAGGACAACAAGTGGCCAGAACCATTAGGGAAATAAAAGCAACTCGCTAACTTTTCCAATCAGTCCATAGTCTGCCTAGCATCAAATGCTTCAGCCCCAGCAAGTATGATTATTTCAAAGTCTAAGTGACAAGCACAAAGCTGAAGGCTGAAACCTGATGCTTCTTTTAAAAAGTGTTTAGTCTGCTCTACATTTAATAATAAGTTGCTACCTTATTTGGTTTCAGAGCTGCATTTGAGTTTTATGTTTGTCTACATTACATTTTCCTCAATGATTTTTTAAAAAGGCAAGGTGACAAGTCATCAATTTAAAAAAAGAGGAAAGAGTTCCCATCATATACCAGAGAAGAAGAATGTAAACTTCCTAAGCAAAAGTTTCTCTCCTATTGGTCTGATATTCTCAACCATGGTATTACTAAAGGACTATGGAAAGTAATTTTACATCCCTTTGTATTAAATGGATGGTGGCCAGTAATACTATAAAATCCTCACCAATTCAGACCAGTTATAAGAAAGATCAGTCTGAATTAGTGACCATTCTAATTATGAGATACTTTTTAAAGGCACTGCACTTTTCTTATTTGCATGACTCAGATTCAGCCAACAAAATGTGGCTTGAATGGAACCCCTCAAGAGTGCCGCTCAGATCAACAGAGACAAGTATTGGAATTAGCACATCTATCTTAGTAAGCATTGGGGTTCTCAGAAAAGGCATTTTTCTTAGATACTTTCTATATTCTTTTTATAGTTATATTTATCCCATGACTTTTTCAGCAAATGCTTTCTTTAAGATATTCTTACTTAGTCCCTATCTGAATTTTAATAAAGTCCTAATTAAGAGAGCATACATTAAATGAATTTTAAAATACATAATCCTTTATAAGAGCAATAATCAGTAACAACTGACAGAATTCCACAGAATCTTAGGCAGGCTTCTTTGCAATAAATGTGCCTTTTATTGAGTGTGAATATACAATAGGAGCAATAGGGTCCTCTCAGTAACACTGACATTACTATTTCCCTATATCTGTCCCAAGAGGCAGTGCTACCATGGGACAAACCAAGGCCACTCTGGTTTTTAAACAACAGCAGTGGCATGCTTAAAAATTGACCATGGCTGAGGTGATCCAGGTCACACTCTTGAACCGTATGCTGGAATCCATTTGTTGCCAAGGTGGAGAGCTGGTGGTCTAGATTCCCTTAGAGCTTCTGTGAGTCAACCAGAAAATGCTCTGACCAGGGCATCTCTTATGCCACACGGCTCCAAAGACATAGATTTAGATTTAAATTGTACATGCATATATTCTACACCTACTCACTATCAGTCATGGCTTAACCCAAGTGTTCCAACAGCAAACAAGCCACAGCTTTAATTCACTTTAGAGGGGCTGAGCTGGTAAAAAGGTTTATAACACTGGGAGATCATGTCTCTGCCTGCCAAGTGAACTAAGGGATCCAAGGTGATTTTCTTATCAAAACCTCCCCTGAATAATGGAAACTAAAGCCTAACATTTCCACTTAGTCACTAACTGCCTGAGTTCTACACTCTTTGTCAAAAGGGATTGGTTTCCAGGTGGAATAGACTGGAAGCCAGTTTTTCATATATAAAAAAGTACTGCAGATTAAGGCCTCTGAGGTATTCAGGTGACTTAGTCAAATTCTATTTTGCTCAACCAGCTAGAAACATGAATGAGAAGCTGACAATTCCTATAAATGCCAATAGCCACTTGTCACAATGGACAAGAAAATCTGATTTAAAAATACAACTCTTTGTTCCCCTAACACTAATGCATTAGTATAATCTAAAAACTTCTAAAAACTTCTATTTTTTCCATTTGATAACTATTGAAGAGATAAGCCAATAATATAAGAAAAAGCAGTTCAGAGATTCATGCCCAAACATAAATCTAAGGCCAAAATATGTTCTTAGTATGTGTAGCTCATCAAATCTAGGTGTACAGTGAGAAAATTATAGACAGATAGGGACTTTGGACAAACTGCTTATCCCCTTGATCTTGTTTCCTCGTATGAAAAAGGTAGCCAGGATTAAATGACGTAATGTGTGTAAAGCAGGGGGCCCAATTACAGGCATAAGATAAGGCAATAAATGGTAGCTGTTGTTATTATCGTGCTGCCCTCTGGTGCAAGCCATCTCCACCACCCTCTGTTCCATAAAGATCTGATTAATTTACATAGTGGGAAGTCATTATTTACCTCACCATGAGGTAGGTGAGGAGGTAAGAAAGGGCTGTGTGTGTGTTTGTGTGTGTGTGTGTGTGTGAGAGAGAGAGAGAGAGAGAGAGAGATTTATTTACTTACTCAGTTGGGATTTTTTTATATCCCAGTTCATTCCAAACAGATTTTGCAATAGGACATATCTCCTTCCCTCTGGCTTCCCCCTTAAGTACCCATGGATTATTAAGTAGGGTTTGTAGCAAAGAGCAATGGATTTGGGTTCTGAGATTGTCTGGTTGATCACGATCAATCTCTTGGAGACAAATGTTCTACTTCATCAAAAAACATTCTAGCTTTCTCCATAGTGAGAATTAGGTTTAGAGCCTGAAACTAAAGATAGGCCCTAATTCTAGACCTAATCCAGGGACACAATCAGTTTCTGAAGGATTATACTGTCATTTATGTTAGATGCCCTGTATCAGATGGTGATAAGGAAGACGGAAGGAGGAAGCCAGTCTCTCTCACCTCTCTTCCATGTGTCAGCTCAAGATACAGTCAGCTACACCACGTCTGATCTTGTGGTTTTACCACCTCCAGTCCCACCATATTCAGAGGTCAGGGAGAAAGGACACCTGAGCCCACACTGCTGATTATCAGGTCTTGACTGAAATGCCACCCATGCAGACAGGCCTTTCCTGACCTCCTGCTGGCAGTCTGCTGGCCACCTGTGTCACATTGTCATGTTTTATCATCATCATAGCACTTGTCACGAACTGACATTTTCTTATTTATTTATTCTGGTTTTTTTTTTTTTTTTTTTGTCTATTATCTCTCTTCCTCCCCACCCCCAATAGAGTGTAGTAAGTTCCATGGAAAAGGGACCTCATCTGTCTTGTTCAGTGCAGCATCCCCAGCACCTAGCACAATAGGATTCTGGTAGGCACTCAATAAGTGTCTGCTGAATGAATGCATAAGTGGTGGTGGAGGGGCAACCTCAGCCCCTCTTCCCACACCTCAGTTGGTACCTGTCCTAATTTCCTTCCAAGCAAACACCAGTTGCCGGAAGCATTAATTGGGCTACGGTGTCTGGTGCTGGGATTACAAGGCATTTAAAGGCATGGTCCCATGTGTCTCTTTCTCAGGCTGCCCACCTGAGATGTTGATTGGGTTTTACCTTTGGGGAAAGGTCTACAACACTCTTGAACTTCATCTTCTCTGCCATGAAGCAAAATCCACAATCTTCTAGGTCGAGATTTCTACCATACTCTCCCAACACACAAAAATACACACACATGCACAGTTCTTATTTGGAATATTGTTTGTTTGTTCAGCTATAAATAAAGTTGCACTTTGATTCCCATTCAGTTTTTGTCCCGTACAGAACCTGGGAACCCTGTAAATAAGTGGAGGTAGGGATGTCTGACAGGGTAAGACTTGGGAATTCTTGGATACTTAACCATAATACCATTAAAATAGACCCAAACATCATCCTCTTTACCTCTAATACTAAAGTTTGATCATAATTTTCAAACCAAACAGATCTTGTGTCACATACTAGCAACCTGTGTGTGGAAGTATATTGTCCTCAGTGGATCCCAACTTCAAATTTGGCGTCTAAAAACCTTCAATATCACAACTTCCCTCACCATGAAATTATCTTCTATCAGATCAAGAACAGCTGAAGGGAAAGAGTCATGTCCATTATCATATGAGGACTCTGGAAATGTACCACATAAACCAAATAAGGATGGAAGGACCAAGGTGGGAGGGGCTGTAAGTCTTTGCCTGCAGAATCCAACACCACCACCCCCACTCTTATCCCTACTAGTAGCGTCCCTTTAGAACTGGAGGTTTTATGTTTACTGTCTATCCATAAGAGCAGACTCATCTTAATAAAACACCATGACTGTCACTTTTACTACACTGCCTGCTGGCACGTCAAAGATCATTTACAATCATTTTAAGTAGTAAATTCTACCTGGCCTAAATAAAATAGAGTTTATGGCAAAGCTATGAAATTATTTCAGGTCTTACAACTCTTTGGACATTTATCTTTGAAGAGTATGTTTTTGGCATCTAAATAACTTCCCTAACTGAAGGACTATATTGTCATTTATGTTAGATGCCCTGTATGAGATGGTGATAAGGAAGATGGAAGGAGGAAGCCAGTCTCTGGATGGAGGATGAAGTGATTTTCCAAAATACAGGTTAACAAGATATCCTGAAATTAGTACTGTACATACCTACCATACTTTATCTTCTTAATATATGTCAAACTCCAATTCATCTGAAATGAAATTTTGTGTAATTGAATATTGCTTGAATAAAAAATGGCCCAAGAGGGACTTGAAGATTTTTGCCCTGATGATGCTTGCTGATTTAAGATTTGGTTTATACTATTTTTATTGTTACTATATTTCAAACTGTATGAAATCACTCATCTTCATGATAGGCCACAAAACAGGCTTAAAGTACATTAAGAAATAAAATTTTAATGAACATATTTTTAATAAAAGGAGATTCTGAAGCTTTTGATAAATTCAAATCTAAATAAATCAAGATATAGACAAGTAAAACTTCAGCCATGTTTGCAGTCACAATCTAACATGCTAAAACTAAAATGAGGTTTGAGATAAGTACATATTGAAGTCTTCCCTGGGAAAAAAATAGCAAAGCAAAAATACCCAATAGAGAGCCTATTACAATTCAGTGTGGACAACAATGGCGTATGCCAGGTAGTTGACATCAGTCCCTTAAACGCAGAGTAACAGAGCTGGACTGACAGCTCTGGATTCCATTCCAGCAAGAAAATTCTACGAGACTACGAATATGCAGAGTGGGCAGCAAGTTTAAAAATTTAGCACTTAGTTTCATTGAGAATAGGAAAGGCCTCATACCAGCGTCAACACAAAACATGAGAAAGCAAAAGAAAATATGCCAATATATTATTCATGCTGTTTTTCCTCATATTTATTTCTCCCTTCATTTCCTTATTCCAAGTTTGACATAATAAAAATTAGAGTGGCTTTTCTCTCAATAATTTTCTGCCTGGCACTGCCAATTACTGGCAGCAACAGCCTCAAAGTAACAAGGATCTGGTAAGAACAATTGAAAAGCTGCAAGAGCGCAATCAAAAACCTGTGGATAGGCAATATATAGAAATGTTCACACACCTTTAGCTACTTTCTTTCAGATCTTCACCTAGGGCTCCTTCTAGGGCCATCCTAGCAGTCTGTCTGAAAGATACTGCGTGGGTACTTACCACTTTAGTAGTAATATCTCCAATGAATACCACTCCCTGACACTCACCTCCCCCTCCCCTACCACCAGGTGGCCTATTTTAGGGATGATTTGGGAAAATAGAGAATTTAGGAATTTAAATATTGGGAATTGCAAAGTCTATGACCTTGCTATTTGCACGTATATGTTCATTGTTGAATTATAAAGTTACACCACGTGTGATTCTATAGAACATAATAAATGATAAAAACAAAAGGACAGACTGTCCTTCCTAACCCTTCTAGGCTTTCATAATCCTTACAAATGTGAGTTTCTGAAACTCTGTTTCTAGACTTAAGGAAAGACAAAACGATCTCTGAAGAGCCAGTTAGTTCAATAAAAACAAATAGGCTGAGAGAGAGGTGGTGGGTGGTGGCAGAGAGAAAGGAAGAGGCTGCCTTTGAACTTGGAGAGTCTTCCAAACCACAGCACATCTGCACATTAACAAGTCACTGGCGGGATTGTGAAGACAAGACGTGTGGACGGCTCTGTCACCAGGAGTATTTGATTGTGTATATAAACTGGTCAAGCCTAACAATGCGGTAGCCGGCGCAAGTTGGTGGGTTGGGACTGCAGAATTGAGGGCCTTCATCTTCGCCGTTTGGTGAGCCTGGGAAAGCTGCTCCATCTCCCTGTGCCCCTCCTCCTCTATCAGTAAAATATGGGTTGTAATAATAACCTGTCTGATAAAACTCTTAAAAGATTTACTAATAATAGGGGTAATAAAATACTTGTAAAATTTAAGTGCCATAGAAATGCTCAACTATATGAGCCAGGCCTGCCAGGACAGTCAGTTTCTTTTCTGGTATCATTTAAAACACATTCATGGGAGTATTATCTCTTTCACGATGCCAGGGAGACAGTGGCTCAGGTGAAATATTTCAGGCCTAAGAAGGGTAACGGGAAATGCTTCAATCACCTCACTAGGGTTTATGAAATGCTTTCACTTACATTCTTTCAGTGGATCTTCACAATAGTAGTAGTAGAAAGAGGGCTCCTTCTACTAAAGTCGCATAGCATTTTTCCTTACAATACTCATTTGATATGTATCATGGACAGTCCTCTGTTTTAGCTAAACTCTCACGTGCACACCATATTGTGACGTCCTCGAGGATGGGAATCATATCAATCTTTGCACCTCCCATGGCACTCAGAACGGTGCAGCGAGCATTATAGATGCTCAATTAAGATTTTTTGCTTCGGTGATTTTAAGTATGTGATTTTTAAAAATACTTATAGGGAGCCAAGTTTCTTAGTAATAAATATTTTATATTCCTGAAAATGAAAAGTCACAGCTCTTCAATTATTTGAGTGAACACTGCATTAGCTAATTACATTTCTGCTTACCATTATTTTAAGTCTCTGCTATACCTTAGAAATGTATATTTTCAAGGCACAGAATTTCCAGTGGAAATCATCCTATCCTAAGCAGAACGAGTATCTCACATGTGGCTGATCTGATCACCCAAAGCTTCTTTGCCTGGTGGCTCCTTACCTGATAACATATTGTCTGTTTTTATTGAGGGAAACTTCAAAGTCATTTCATGCTTGTGCCTATGAATCATCAGATGGTCCTCTGTTGGGAAGCGCTGTCAGACAAATAGAAAAAAAGGGAGAGGGGAGACGAGCCATTCAGTCTTGTAATACATATTTGCCATCATAGAGAAAAAGGTTTATTCAGCATTGCAAACGTGACAGGCAAAACAAAAAATTAGTTCTGAAAAAGTGTGAAAGCATGATAAGTAAAACGACAAATTATTTTACACAAGCAAATGTGCTGGGATGTTCCTTTGAATTACACCCAAATATATGCATCGTTATTTCTGTTATAGTTTACCAGGGGCTTAACTATGTTGCAGAAAAATCTGGCTGAATACTAATAAGACATAGGAGATCTTTGCCTTCCATCATCTCCGACTCCCCACACCTTCCCTGGGAATTCCTTTTAAGGGCCTCTACTTCTCAGCTAGTCCTTAAATCTGACCAACTGTGATGACTAGTAAACTAGACATTTCCTTAAGAACTAGAGTTTTGCACCTGAGGGTAGACTTTAAATTTGTATTTAGTTAAAGGATAAAACAGAAAGAGGTAAATGAACAATATTGAAAGTGTTAATATATACAACAGAAATATATTATTCTTTTAAAGAATGAAAGAGTATTTAAATGAATGTTCATTTGTGATCACAAGGAATAACTAACAATGGCAGCATAAGGAAAGTAAAATTCTCCCGTTTCTACCTACACATATGAGAAAACCATGTCCAAAATAGAAAAGTGGATTTAGACCTGAGTAGCACTGGAGTTTTGCAAAACTATTTGGAATTTTTCTCTAGTAATTACTGTTCTACATAATAGTGTAAAATTAAGTCTAAGGCATAGTAAGTATGCTAGACATTATCTACAGATTATCCAAATGCAGGAGAAATGCATAAAGTAGAAAAAGAATTTCGATTCATGTCAGACTTTGGGAAAGAAATACATATCATGCTTAATTATTTGACACATATATAGCTACAAATGTACACCAGGACATTTGTATAGTATGTTTCTATTTATGAAAACCTTGCACACTTATTGTCTGATTTTTTATAATTATACATATGATATACAGTAACATGACAAATTATTTTTAGTATTCTATACTCTGTACAGTGTAGTAAATCAACACTTTATTTTTAATTTTCACAGAATGATATGATGGTTGTCAAAAATGCTGTTCCCAAATATTTTCAGCTGTCTGACTTCTGGTCACATCCATGATTGGATTTCCTGGCCCTCTTGTGGTTGGGTGGAGCCATGTGACTAGTTCTGTCCATTGAGTCATAAATGGAAGTGACATGTCACCCAGATGCAAGCATCTAATTCCTGGTGCAAGACCCTGTAGAGTTCCCCCTCCTCCCTTTTAGTGTGGATAGTGGCCCCTCAATCATCCTAAGTCTCTGAAGGATTATAAAGAGCATTTCTGAATTCTGAAGGATTATGAAGAACATGCTGCCAATCTACAATAGAAATGCATGCTTTGGCAACTGAAATAAGCCTTTGTTGTTTTAAGCCATTGAAGCTTTGGGGTAATTTGTTATTGTAGCAGATCCTAGCCTATCCTGACTCAGACTGGTATGTTTTAAAAACCAAACTTAACAGAGTATCTGCTTTATCACAGTCAAATGAAAATACAACAGACAATAAACACTGCTGAATTTGGAAATCCAAATCTTTGACAATCTAGAAAATCTTTCACAGCTTCCCAGTTCCTCAGGACAGTCATTGTAAGTATCAATGACCACTGTATTTGTTGTTGTTAGTGCTGTTGATTTGATTTTGACTCCTGGTGACCTTGTGTACAGCAGAGGGGAATCCTGCCCAGTCTTTTTGCGCCATCATCTCACCTTCTGGCACTGTATGAGACAATGCTCTGCTGCTATTCATAGGGTTTTCAAGGCCAATTTTTTCGGAAGTGGATGGCCAGTTTCTTCTTCCTAGTCTGTGTTAGTCTTCAAGCTCTGCTGAAACCTGTCCACGATGCGTGACCCTGCTGGTATTTGAAATATTGGTGGCATAGCTTTCAGCATCACAGCAACACACAGCCACCATGATGTGACAACCGACAGACAGGTGGTGTGGTTCCCTAGTGGGGAAATGAACCCAGGCTGTGCCTGTGAGATTATCAAATCTGAACCCCTAGACTACCTATCATTGCATACTATGGTAGAAATCTTTTCTGCAAATAGTATGGATTTGTGTTCATGAGAATGAGGGAATTCACTGGGCTAAATTCTCAGGACTATTCTGAAAGTAGATCTTTGAATAAATATCACTTATTTATTTGTCATTTATAACATATAAATTGGAGAGTATAGAATTGGCAAAGCATCATAATTATGCCAGATTTCTGGATACATCGAAGTCTGATTTATAATGACATGTGGGCTTTTGTTGCAAGTTCATTAATTTTCTTGGTCTTCTGTAACACCATATAATGACTGCATCAGATGTGTGACACTACCACGTGTGGTGTAGAGATGTAGGTTAAATTTCTTAGTCTTTCTGTCAAAAGTCTTACTATAATTTCTTCTGTGATAAATATAATCAACAAAAAAACTTGATGATATCCTTCATTTTATATCTGTAAACCATTTTTAGACTCCATAAAATAATAGCCTAAAATAGAATATTAACCAGAATACTTATTTAATAATAATAATTTCCATAATACCTCTTATTAACTACAATTACCTTCCAAGAGATAATATAGGACATCCGTGGGGTTTTTTTTTTAATTTGGTAGGAAAATAGCAGCAAATTGTAAATAACCAAAACGGACTGTCTGCAACAGATACAGAGCTGAGGGAAGCCACTGGAACTCAAACCTTGCTTAATGCAGAGGGTGAAGAAACAGTGAAATTAACATTGGACTCTGTGAGAGCAGAAAGAGTAAGAGAAGCTTGGTTCTTTTTACTTCTGGGACAAAGATAATGTATAAGGTGCTGTAACATGAAAAATCTCCCAGGTATTATAAGCTGTTCCAATAGAGCAAAGTTTCTTTCCAATGAGGGCAAAAGGGGAAAAAATCATCTATCACCGCCAACACAGTGCATGCACTGATAATTCATATTTACTCCTCTTTCCAATTCCCAGCCATCCTGTCTTCTCCATGCAGGTTCCCAAGCTATAGAACGTCGCTAAAGTAAATACCATGATCACAACAAATTCGACTGTGATTTCCTAACACCCTACCAGGACACCCTTGGACTCACTGGGCAACTCCAACATTTTTCTCAAATTCTAATACCTCTTCAGTTGAAAGATGCACATATTATTATAACAGCTTGTCAAGAAAAAGAATCACTTCCACATTAAATAGAGACATCAAGTTTTAGATACATCCTTATATTTAAATTTGTCAGGGGGTTGAGGGGAGAGGCTTGGAATTTTACCTGAAAACTAAGTAACTACGCGAATCCTCAATTCTCATGTTTGTCCAACCTCTTCCAGTCCACTCAGCCTTCTCAAGGAAATGACCTACTCCTTCACTGAGAAGTTCAAGGTCATTCGAAAGGCACCCCCTCAACATTTATTATCACCTCCACCTCAGAATTTGTGTGTAACTTCATAGATTCCATTATTCCCTCCTGTCGCAGAAGAATAAGCACCCCCCATGCCTCCGCAGGATCCTCTACACCCGTATCTTCTGGGGATTGGCGCTTCAGTGTGGTCCATCAAGCGAGCATGCGCACTCCTCCCTGCCCTTGACTAAATCCCGCCTGGCTAGCCTTTAATTTAAAAAGAAGCTCTCTCAAGCAGCTTCCTTCTCAGGCTACCATTATATCACTCTGCTTCCCATCACTCCCAGGCTTTCTTGAAAGAGGCCTCTGTGCAAGCCACCTCCACTTCCTCACCACCCACTCACTCGTTAATCCCTTCCAATCTGGCCAGCGCCCCGACTCCTCTCTCATAGGTCGCAGGCAAGCACCCAACTGCCAAATCCAACAGTCTCTGCTCAGGCCTCTCACTGTCCCAGCTCCAGCAGCGTCTGACACCAGTGACCACACGTCTGTGGCATTTATTTATTTACACCCTGCCTGATTCCAAAAAGGAGAAAAGACAGCTTATAGCAATACATAAAATAGAGTAGGAGAGCATCAGTTACAAGTAGGTGACCAACAAAATGGAAGGGATCCAAAAAGAAACAAGGTTAATGCCAAAATGCAAACCATCGGGCAGTCATTCTCAACCAAGGGCAATTTGGCCCCCAAGGGGAACATTTAGCAGTGCCTGGAAACATTTTTGGTTTCCACAACTGGGGAGTGCTACTGGGATCTAGTAGGTAGAGGTCAGGGATGCTGCTAAACATCCTGTAACGCGCGAGACAACTCCCCCCCCACCCCAACACACACACACACAACAAAGAATTATTCAGCTCCAAACATAGTCCTGAACTTGGGAAATTCTGTCACACAGTCCAATGACCTATGTGCGGTTCTCTTCTCTCTGACTTATCTAAACATTAGATGTGGCTAACAACTCCTTCCTCCTAAGGCTCTCCTCTACTGTCATTCACAACCCTAGACTCTGCTGGAATCTGAACTCGCTGTGAACCCTCTCTGGCCTTTGCTAGGTCTCTTGAGGATCCCATTCCTTTAAATGCCCCTTCCATAGAGGAGCCTCCATCACCTGCCCCAAGTAAAGTAAATCCTTCTATGATATTCTTCAAGGTGGCCTGCACTCTTCCTTCATGGAAAATTGCAATTCACTAGTTAATTCATGAATTGATCATGTGGTTACACGTTTGATGCCTAGACTAGCAGCTCTGTGAAGACAGGGATACATGTGACTTATGCACATAGTAGGCTCCCCCAAAATGTGTTGAGTGACTCACATTGAATAAAACTTAATGTTACATTTTCTCAGCCAAAGCAAAGCAAACTGTTCAAATTATCTGATTCCCTTTGACTATTGAGACTTCTCTTTAAGGAAACTAAGTGGGAGTCGGTTTTACCTTGGTTAGATAAGGCGATTGTCTACATTCACAATGGAGACTACTGGTCTAGCAGAATTTTTCCCAGGTACTTATCAACCTATCTGTGTTTTCCCAGTGTTTCCTATTTCAAAATGACCTCCAAAACCAGTTTGCTGAAGAATAGTTGAAATTCAAAATAATTTTCTCTACTGCTTTTCTTGTTTATAGATTGAAAATCAACATTCACACAAAAGCCCCTGGAGAACCTGCCAGAACCTGAGCAAAGGACTCTTGTTTCTCAGTCAGTGGCTGATATTGCCAGCAACACTACAAGGCAGCACCAGCAATAATATCTCATGTTTCCATGGGATCTTCCCTCCAGAAGGCTCCCAGAACCCTCCACAAACTCTCTGGGGATAGAAAATAAGAGGGTCCTAATGGACATCACCTCTCATCTGACTCCTAGACATTGTTCCATGCTGTGCTGCCAACCTCACCACATAAACAGGCAGAAGAGCAGGGCTTGATCCCCCTTGAAACTACTGGGCAGTTTAGGGAAAGAGAGCCTAACTACCCATGTTGGAAAGATGTCTGTGCTCCGAGTTCTAAGCTATATCCCATAAAATGAAGACCTTAGCATGAGAGCAACCATGTGTGGTCATTTTCCAATGACTGGAACATGGAGATGCTCAAAGGGTCAAGTGTAGAAAAAGTCACCATCAGTTTCCAAAGGGAAAATGCAAACTTCTGATTTTAGATGATGGATGTTTCCAATTCTTTCAAAGAAGCAGGTTCCAGTATAACAGTAGTTGTGGCAGCAGCAGTGGTAGCAACAGTGGACACTAATTGAGCCCCATGTGCAGGCCCTGTACTAAACACCCTACACACAGTACCCCATCTAATCCTCACAACAATTTCACTTGATGGAGCCTCTAGAGGCTAAAAGAGGTTTAATCCAGCACAGCAGGCCAACTTCCTCTCTTAAAGTTTAGATAAATGAAAAAACTGTGGGTTCTAGAAGAGTTATAGGGGGTTTATTTTACTCAAAGGAGAAAGCAAAACAAAACAGAATTCAGTCTCTGATGGTGAGCTATTTCACCAGTAATCCAAAGGCCCAGTGTGCAAGTAGCTATTGTAAAAGCAGGCGCCCTCCTTCACCCATTCTGAAATAACAATTCTGAACATCTGGTGGGCAGGATGTGTCTGGCTTATTTCCAGGGGAAAGTTCTGGGTGGAATGGCCAACACCAATGTATTTCAGAGGCTGTGAGAGAAGTAGATCAAACTATTCAAGGTGGAAAATAATAATGATGAAGAAGATGATGGTGGTGGTGGTCAGGGGGACTTTGCTGGTATCCTGGTGAAGAAGAAAAGCCCAGAGCAGGCACGATTGGGGAGTTGTCTCCCTGTCGGAAGGTAAGTGCGTCCCCTGCAAGCCAGAGTGGAGGATCCCCACACTCACCTGGGAGCAGCCAGGGGCACTGCAGACAAACGGCCTCTCCTGCTCCAAATTCATCTTGGATTCCTCATAAATCTAAAGGGTCAGGGGGAGAGGGAGGAAGGAAAACAGAAATCCATGAATATCTCCTGCTTCTATGAGAAAGGCAATCACTCAGAGCTCCCTTTCTACGCCAATTTCCAAACTGGATGAAAAAAACATTAACATGAACACAGGTCCTGCCTCACTGGAGTTCATTATTCTCCCTGCAGTCCAGGTTCCTGTTATGTTTTCTTGAGGGCATATTTACTGTACTCTGAAGAAAAATGTCATGGGGCTGTTGCAGCAGAAGTCCCGCCTGTGAAAAATTACCTGGTGGGCATTATTACCAGGTAAGACCCCACCCATGTAAGAAGATTCCAAGGCAGAGTTTGCACTGGTCCTGTGGGGTTGGCTACTTAGGACAGCAAGAAAAGGGACAGTAACTGGGTAACCATCAGTGTTAGGACCAACCCTGAGCAATAGGTCAAATGATTCACCCATGATCACCTCACCAAGCTTCAGTGTGACCAAAGGACAGAAAGTAGCCCTGCAGCCAGCTTAGCAAATGACCCTGGTGGCAAGCCATGGTCTTGCATTCCCTTTCATCTCAGGCATCCAATGATGCCTCAACAAAAATTATCTGAGTTCTTCAGGCATAAATAGAAATCAGAAAATGCAAAAAACATTACCTTGGATATTTTGTTAATTTGGTTTTACAGGCTGATTTAAAATGAATATTAGATTAAGGCCACTGCCCCTCTGATCTAGATAAGTTATATGGAATAAGGTAGTTTTGCAGGGAGAAACCTTATATTATGATGTCAGACATGTGTTAAATTATAGTGTGGTCTTTTCTTCTGTAGAGGTTAGGTTCTTTGGTAAGTTCATTAGGCAAAATTTGATCATAATCAAAATTACCTTTGCAAATCTCCCCCAAAGCGGATAAAAATACCGTATACCTGGTTTTGTGGTTACTAATCTATATAGCAACATAAAATCTTTAAAAATATCATAAGAAGTACTATGCAAATTTAAGTTCCACAATTTAAATCATTTCCTAAATCATACTTTTCTTTTTGCCAATTTTAGAGTTGAGTTTAAATAGGCTACATGTGCTGCTGGTGGGGCATGGCTCTTTTATGGAACTAAAACCTCCTGCTTTGTTTCCGAGCACAGGAAGCAATTTGCCTCCTTAAAATGCTACTTGTAGGTGATTCCAAAGGAGTCCCAAGTCACCTTCGCCCTTGAAAGAGGGAACTCTGCTTCACTCTTTAATAGTTACCCTTCGTCCAAGGAAGCTTTATTATCCTGCAAAAAAACCCAATTCTAATTTGTTTGTCATTATGCCCTTCCCCCAAACACTAATATATTTCACATATATTTTTGGGGAAATAGATGCATACTTTTGCTTTTCTGAAACACAAAGTGAAAAGATTTGCCTTAGATAACACTCCTCATCAGATATTAAAAAACAAGACAAATATAAAAGTGTACACTCTCTTCGCACCACTGTTCCTCCTCATCGTACAATTTTCACTAAGTCATGCCCTCTTCACTCCCCATTTGGAATGACTTCCCACCGGTCACCTATCAACACAGTAATTCAGCATAATTTTACAGCTTTCCTGTATCAGGCATATTGTTTAAATGCTTGTACTCTACTATATTCTAAATATATTTCTAACTAAATTTTCTAAATATTCTAACTCTTTTATTCTATTACATTCTTTCTAAAGAAGAAAAAAACCCACAACTATCTTTAGAAGCTTTCCATTTGCCCTTGTCTGAGGAAAGTCATGAGCAATTAAAATAACTTCTCATTTCTCATTATTCGTTTGATTTTGCCATCAGTTATCAGAGAGCACCCTCCTCTCCCCTGTGAATGCTGACAACTTACTTCCAAGCCTTAAAATGAAGAGGGACTTTAAAGCTGAGAACATGATTTTGATCCAAGATAGAATAAACAACAGAGTAATTGGGTTATCCATTAATTAAATATGCCTTGTTTTTCTAGTAAATTTTCAAAAATGCTTTCCTGGAATTTTCTGTCTCTGTGGCCATGATCTGCCTGATCGTTGCCAGGTCTTGTAATTGCTTCAGGACTCAATTTCCCCTCCTTTAGAACAGGGGGATGACTATCAGTCTTCAGCTCCTTCATTCTTGTGTCACACAGATCAGTTAGGAGGCCTGTAAGATATTTCCAAATTACGGAGTGAGGTCTGTGTGTTTAAGTGTGTGGGTGGAGGTGGGGGGAGCTTTTGTGGGCAAGAGTTACTGGAAACTCACTTTAATATTAACTATTCCCTATTTATAAAAGAGAATTTGCTATAAGGTGATTCTTTCTTGGACACCACATAAGAGCTTTAGTTGCTCAAGTAACAAAAGAATGCCAATATTAGTTGTATTACTAACCAATATTAAGATTACATGATGGTAAAATGGGAAAGTTCCATACAAATATATTTATGCCCTACCTCTGAAAGTAGTAATTTGTGATAATAATTAGACTATTGTCCAACTAATAGAAGTGGTCAAGATTGGAAGTGCTACTGCTGAAGGTTAAAAGAGATTCATTAATAAGCCAAAGTAAAGAGATTGACCAAGCCCTGCCAGGTAAGTATGAAGAGAAAGTATTTTTCTACCATAATCACAACTCTATCCCAAACCTTAGTCCACCAAAATGCTGACTTTTCCTGTTAACTCAGGCCCACAATGGTAATAGTTTAACAATTCTGCTTGATACCAACATTAGCTGCCTTATCTTAATTATTGGTTACAATCTGCATATGAGCTGCAGCAAATATGTGGAATTGTACTACGATGCTGGTGCTTGGAGACAGAGGTCCAGCCACTTAGATTTAGTCTGTCTTATTGAGCCTTCATAGTATCATGTTACATTTAGAGGAAGACGATTGATCAGAGAAATACAGTCTGCCCTCAAATAGTTTAGAGTTCAATCATCAATATGTTCTGAGTTACTACTGTCATTTTATTATTTTACTTTTTAGACATAAATGAATCTGTATCAATTTATTACATGCTATGGACCCCATGGGCCAAATGTTTTGGCAACATACTATTGGAACAAAAATCCTAAGGCAAAATGGCAGTTGCTAAAATAAAATGAGTTTTAAGTGATTAATAAGGGCTGAGGTGAGTGGGTGTGTAGACATAAACGTGTGAACCTCAATTGCTTTATTTTGATGCTCTGCAGTTCCCACTTTAGCCCTCTGCAAAGAGCACACCCTTGCTCATTCCTTTCTGTGTGGGTGTTTGTGATAGTTTACTAAATGGTACCCCTCTACCACACAGGATTCATTACTTTTACCAAGTAGCATGATCTGGTCTGGTGTATTAGTCAAGAGCCATGGTCTATTTTTATGGTCTATTATTATGGTTCTTTTCTAGCACATATTGTAATAATTATTCTCTCAAACAGACTCCTAGTAAAGCCCTGTGTATATTCTTTTATCATCCATCAAATAGGGGGCAAATTACTCAGACGTGATTTTAGCCAGGTTGTTCTGCATTTGATCCTCAGAAGTCAGGCCTCATCCTCTCATTTCCCATTCAGTTGTTTTACTGGCTGGGATGCCTTAATGAACCAAGTTTTGCTTGGCAATCGCCATACCCCAGGCTCCACTGCATAGAGCTGACATAGTAGGCGTTCGATAAATATTTGTGTGTGGAATGGATAATGAATCCTGAATCATCACAATAAACTGTCCCAAACAGCTTGCCTTTTTTCTACTCCTAAGGCAGTGGTTCCCAAACTTTTTGGCTCAGAACCAAGTTTTCAGCAAGGCAAGAGGTTGTGCAGGCCGCTCATTCCACCTGTTCCCAGTTATGGCCAGAGAATAACTCTCACCAGATTTAATGGAAAAAACTCAAAGTTGCTTTTGGTGAAAACTATGAGGTGAAGCTAGTTTTCATTAAATTTTACACATAAATGTGTTAATTCATTATGAATTCAGTCTGTTAATATTGTCACAGACATTGAAACCACTGAAGTCCAGTCTATTAGCCATGTGTGGGTTGCTTATAACCCCCACAGAGCGCCTTTGAGAAACATTGAACGATCCCATAACTTTGGTTAGATACAGTTATAATTGTGGCAGGCACTATCTAATCATTTAAGAGTTTCTAAATAGTGCTATTTTTCGTTCCTCTTTTCCAAAGTTCAGACTCAATGCTCACTTAGAACAAATGTCTCATGAGTCTAATTTCCCTTCAGATTTTTGGAGAACAACACAAAACCCTAATAACAAGCCCTAATAGTGCATAAAGTGAGTCGAGGTTTTTAGTAGTTGACAAGGAGATGACAGGTTTGATTTACAATTCAAACCCTCAACTGCCACTGGATTCCTCTGGCTTCAGAATGAGCAAGAATCTCTTTCATTGTTCAGTGTTTGACCCCACAAATTCCTCCTGGTCTAAAATGGGAAATGTTCCACAATGGCTGATGCAATCCATTCAAATGCTTTGCCAGGCATTTAGGGATATACTTGGAATCATCATTTCATGAATGGCAAATATTGCAAAAAACAAATATTACTAAAAACTTGGATAGTCTACACAAAATACTGTAAATATGTATTTTGAACTTAAGGGCAACAATTGAGCCCAAAAGGAAAAAACCTACATCATCTGGTTTGCTGTAGTCAGCCAAGAGTGAAGCCTCCCTGTCTAAATCATGGAAAGCCATTACTGATCCTTAGTTAACATTAAACTCCAATCTTAGTGGGATGGCACAACTTTCCCTCAATAACAGCAGAGAGATTCATACATGGATATGGAACAGTAAGACACTAACAATGTTGTTTTAATCTGGCATGCACTCTTATCAACACCAAAAGTTATGAGAACTTCCAAGCTGCAAACTGAAACTAAATATAAATGAGCACTAATAATAATATTGATATGTCCCCATCAACTCTGGTATTGTTACTCTGGATATGAATGCATTATAGATCTGAAAGAGGGGCTTGAACATTAAGAGTCATGTTAACAACATCCGTCAGCTTTTATTGCCCTACTATGAGTGTGGAAAGAGCCTTCTTGGCAGGACTCACGTGAAACAGACATTGCTACCTTGGTGAGTGTACTAGACTGCTGAAAAGGTTCTAGAGGAGGAAACTGGTCCTTTCTAAAGTGCCAAGGACAGCTGACAAACAGGAGCCTCTTGAGTTAGTCACAGTGTGTGAGAGTGCAGATCAGTCTTACATTGTTTCTGGGAACAAAGGTTGTGTATTAACTAAATTAGTTAAGGGCATAGCCAATGTGTGCTTTGTGTTTCTGAACAAAGCAAATATTTCTCTCAGAGTAGTGGTCAGAAAGGCAAAGAGCCACACACAAAAATAACTGAACACAAATTCACCAACAACACAGTCTAACTTATTGTATTCTAAGATGCCTGATTCTACCTTAAAAGCAAGGATGCAGGGGGCCAGCCCTGGTGGCCTAGTGGTTAAGTTCAGCGTGCTCCACTTCGGTGGCCTGGGTTCAGTTCCCAGGCACAGACCTACACCACTCTGTTAGCAGCCTTGCTGTACAGGCAGCCCACATACTGAAAAATAGAGGAAGATAGGCCTGGCTGTCAGCTCAGAGCAAATCTTTCTCGGCGGAAAAAAAAAAAAAAAGCAGGGATGCAGGATGGTTCTCCCAACACACGGCTAGCTGTTGGAAAGGAATTCTGTATTCAATTTGGGGCAAAGACATATTTCTCAGGGAGGGATATTGTACCTTTCACCATCTTGTTTGCTCATCTGTAAAACAGGACCATTTTAGTAAAATATTGTAAAACAGAACCATTCAAAGGGATATTATTTGAAAAAATGACTAATAGAAACTAATCGCAAAATAAGAGAAAAGTAAACCCTTTTATTTCAAATATATTTTTATTTTTCAAACCTGAATATCATAATTTCAAATGAAAAAATAAACACCCTTGAATTTCAGTCCAAAAAAATCGATTATTTTGTGTCTTTGTATCCCTTTCTGCATCTGTGTGTGCCTCCCTTTGTCTCTGTTTTTCCGTATCTTCTCTCTTTAAAATTCTATGTCTCTCTTTTCATATGTTTACTTCTGTGTGTCTTTGTTTTGTTATGTATGTCTTTCTCCGTCTCTCTTTGTATGTGTGTGTCCGTCTGTCTATCTCTCTCCCACACACACACACACACACACACACACATTTTATCAGATGTGTTCTTACTAACTTTACTGGTAAAAAGATCTACTAGGCTTGTTTCCTGTTTCAGTGTTATTCTTGAAGTAGGCTGCAGCTAGAATCTGAATTTCATTGGGCTATTATTATTTGCAGCTGTGTGACCTTTTTAACCCTGCTTTTAAAGTGACATTTCAGCCCTCAAGCTTGAAACGCCTTGAATGCTGCAAAGTTTTCAAACCAGAGATTTACACAGGGAACAAGACCAAGAGAAGCACTGTACCTTCTAAGTGAAAATTTCACCAGAACTTGGCGAGAATGGGGTGTGTTACAGGGCAGTTTACAGCCAGAACTCTTCCCCGGAAGTCCTAAATTTTACACGTACCGCTGCAGTTAAATATTACTATTCCATCCAAACCCAAAAATCATTGTCCTTAAAAGATGTTCACCATCCACTGGTATCCCAAAAGTTCAGAATCTCACAACCTGAATCAGAGACCTCTGGGGGATTCTTTCACACACTGCATCACGCTGCGGGACTGTCCAAAGTTCCCTTCGAACCGGGCCCACTGTTCCCAGGAGGAAGGATTTCAAACAGCTTTTGTCTCTGGAAACGCACCCAGGCCTTACTTCCAGAAGGAGGCCCTAACAGGAGAGAGTGCTGGAAGCTCACGTCCTTTCCTGGACTTCAGCAGAGGTTTGTGGTTTTATTTATGTGGCGTTTATACTGTGTATGAAAAAACATTCCAGTGGGATTGGGTTTTCGTATGTTAGATTCCTCTTCCTTTTTTCTTTTCTTTTTTTTAAGTTTTCCATATGTTTCTTTGGAGATGAGACCTCTTCTTAAAGTTACTGGCTAATCTCTACCTACGTTTCACACAAGCCTGTCGTACACCTTTCTCATCTATGGATTCAATAGTTCTGAATATACTTGTTAAGCATGAGTGTTGGGCGTTGGAGGTGCGGTGCAGGATAAGTCTCTGCAGTACATGTGCCTGTGCCCACGTGTGTGTATTCAGGCCCTTGTTCCTCTTCTGGCTCTCATCTAGCACAATACATTTTTTGCAGGACACACCCCATCTCTAAGAAAAGTTTATTTGATATGCGTGTGGTTAACAAAACACTAGCGCAGAGATTCTCAAGTTTTGAAGGAAATATTGAATGTAACCAAATCACTTGGCTTGTTTCTAATGGGACTGAACACAACCTCAAAAGACATGCTGAAAGGCGGCAAATCTTCCTTCTTACCTGCTCCTGATACAAACAAACTGAAGAGAAAAGGAAAGAAAAGTAAAATTGGAACAAGATGATCAGGGGTTTCACTGACATTGTCATCTTTACCTTTCCAGAAAGTCTTCCACTGAAATTTAAAATAATTGCCCCATGAAATCCCGAAAGGAAAATCATGATAGCAAAGAAATTTAATGGGTATATTCTTCATACTGGTCAAAAGCAGAAAATCAGGAAAAATTTGGCAGTACAGTTCTTTCTTCTCCTTTTTTTACTCTACTATAGTAATATTTGCCTCTTTAGAATTATAACACATTCCCAAATGAAACTACTCTGCCTCTGGATAATTTTTAGTATATTTTGGGTGCATTGGTTTTTAAACTGTTTTTTCATGAAATGAATATTTTAAAATATTCTGAAAAATCACAACTTTCTAGTCTTGGTTTTATTTTCACACATTCAAATGACTTCTATTGGATAGAATTGTTGTCTTTGTATCTTTATTCTATATAAGTATCCTTGTATCTCCAGCAACAATATATGTTTGGTCCATTTAATGTACAAGCTGAAGTGATCTTTAACAAAACATCTGAGAAGTTTTCTTCTTCTGCACGAATCTGAGCTATAAAATGTACGACTGTATATAAACACAGTGGTGATGATTCCAGACCTCTCTACTTTCTGCAGGGCCTGGGAAGAGGCTATTTCATCTTACTATTAAATCTTAAGATTACTATTCCTGACTGACTATTAAAAGACATTTGAGAATGATCGTATCAAACTGGGTGTTTTTTCCCTTGACTCCAGAAGAAAGCTGGGCATTCCCAAGTTCTATCTAAAGTAGCCAGCAGTTGTGTTCAGAGCCTGCTACATCTCATGGTGTCGGTTGATTACAAGGTAAAAATACACTCGAGGACTTGATTCAGATTCCTAACACACTATACTTCAAATGTCCAGCATGTGAACATGTGACAGGACAAGCAAGTCACTTAAAGGCCATGTTAAGGTAAAAATCTCCTGTCATCTGAAGATTCTGCCATCATTCTAATAAGGTTCCCTTTCTAAATACTAGCAAAAGGCACATTTTCATCTGCCTTCCTAGGGAAGGCATAATTTCCTTGCATGGCCCAGTAAGGGGATTTGGAAATATGGGAAGCCAACTGTTAGTTGTCACTATTCCTGGGGGTCACCACTGGCATTTAATGGGTGGGGATCAGGGATATGAAGTACTCTGCAATGTGCAGAATGGGCAGCCCTGTGCAACACCGAAGTCTCCTGACCCAATGGTCAAGAGTGCAGCTTTTGCAAGAGCAATACTAGTGTGAGCACCCACAGCCCCCTGGCCCACACCACCTGGTTTACAGATAAAAAGCGGATGAGAGTAAGAACAGTAGTAAGAGTGAGACAATAAAAACAAAGTCAGCATACAGTAGAGAAAATGGAAATAAGTGACTAAAGGCATAGCCACCTCTTTATACTTTTCACAGAGCCCTGAAAAACTCTGACAAAGTTAAGCTTAGGATGAGGCTAGATTCAATGCCAATAAAAACTTTATGAATATTCAAAAAAGTATGTGGAATTACCATTCCCTCTCAGAGTGAGGGAGGGCTGGGGACTGTTGCCAAGATTTTAACCAAGCATAAGCATACCCTTTCAGATTCAATCCATAGAGGAGACAGATGAGTGAGTTAGTGTAAGCTAGAGGAGGCTTTTTTTTTTCAGATGAATTACCTAACTTGGCTACCTACAGTCCCCACTCTCCAGTTAACTGACCACACCGTTTTAAGCAGTGTTGACTCAACAGGGGCAAAAGAAAGCATTGGCCCAAGGTGGAAATATGGCTCTTGCTCAGAGGTCTTTTCGCTCCTGATAATTGCCTGTTGATTTTATATTATTGCTGAGGATAGCTCCATCAAAAAGAGCATGTTTTTCTTTTCTTTTTTACATTTAAGTAGAGAACACCACAAGCTTCTAAATTCTGTTTTAATGTTGCTGGTCCCATCAGCCATCAGCTCATAGAATACTTATTAGGGGAACATTGGCCTCCTAACCAACTTCTCAATAAGAAAACTTATTAAAAGGCCAAAAACTTATTAATAGGCCCATATATATACACACACACACATATACATATATATTTAATTTTGTTCTCTTTTGACCTAAGTATTCTTATTAAGAATTCAGGGGGGTGGCATGTGTATATGTATATATTCACACAAATTATAGAGATTATTTCATCCCCGTAAACCAGCTCAAGATTTAACACTGATATCTAGTCCCTAATGTAACCCAGAGGGGATACTGAGCTCACAAGGAGGCAGAATGAGAAAATCTAGGTCTGTCTCTCAGCAAAGTCACCACAGTTAAGGATCATTAAACTTGTTTTTTAAGAGTTCAGATATAAGCTGTATTTTTGAGGACCGCTAAATCGTTTCCGTGGACTAGAAAAGTCCTTAATGTCTTTCTCAACTTCCTATTAAACAAAAGAGTCACTCACTAAAGCCTGCAAATCCACTAAAACACCCTGGAAAAAGGACATGGAAAGAAAAGGCCTTTTCCTTGAACCACCACCCACGAGAGGTTACACTGTCCCAGACTCTAATTCATCAAAAGGTCCGCGCCATTAACAAACAGACATAGGGGCCGGCTCCTTCTATCCCCAGGGCTCGGCCCCCAGACAACAGCACCATTTTTCAGTCAACACCCCAAATCAGCATGGAAAGGGAAAGAGGATTTTTTTAATGTCTCTGCTCTCAAAAACCTAGGACCCCTCCCTCAGCATGAATGAGGTCTCTTTGCTCAGGGGGTGGAGGTCAGGTCCTGGGAAACACCCTGAATCTGGACTCTTCCGAGAGGGAGAGTGAAAGGGAGGAAGGGTGCATGCAGCACCCAGAATGGATCTGGAGGGAGGCCTATCAGACATTCCCATGGAAAGGCTGAGTAAAGGGGAAGGGAAGAGGCAAGCCCCCAATCCACACAGGCAAATTGCAGCTCCTCAACGAGGGAATTCAAGGATCTTCACAGGGCATTGTTCACAGGCTGCTTCGGGGAAAGTGGCCTGTGGACAGTGATTGATTACCTGTCACAGAGAACTTGTTCAAAAGTGATTCAGCCTCGGCATGTATTGGGAGTAGCATCAGAAACCGAGGACACTGGGCTCATTCATTCATTCTTTCCTCACATAGGCACTGAGCACCTATCATGCACTGGGCCCTGTGCTAGGAGCATGAAGCCCTCAAAAATAGCCCCTGCCTTCTGAGCAGTGACTGTCCGGTAGGGAGGTGAGTTCTGTAGAGATGTCTATGGTGGAAGGCAGGATTCTAAAGGCCATAAAGTAGTTCTAGCAAAGTGCTATGAGAGTTCAGAGGCCATGAGAAAGCAAGGCTGTTTCATTAACTACATTAAATACCATATAATCTCCTTTCACAGCTAAATATTTCTCTTATTAAGTTGCCAATTCAAGGCGCACACACACACCCAAACACACACACACCTTGGAGTAATCTCTTCACTCTACTAGAAGTAATGTTTTCTGGTTTTTTTTTAAATTTAGGCTTTATTTTTCTATTAATCCTGATAAGTAAGCCTGCGTTATTTGTGGTAAACCTAACACTGTGGCCAGGGGACCTGATTTTATGTTAGAAAATCAATAATGAATTCTCACTTCCCTTGCTCACTAGCTGTGTGATCTTGGGCAAGTTACTTAACTTCTCTGAACATTATTTTTCTCACTATAAAAGGAGACTATAGACAATATCTGCATTCTCTGCCCCACTGGGATATTGGGAGGATCAAATGGATGATATCTGAAAAGTACTTCCTAAACTGTAAAGTGCTGTGAAATGTTGGTTACTGTTTTTATTACACAGTTACCTTGTAGTAAGCGCACTGAGCTGCCGAGGTACTGGATGGTGCAAAGAGTAATGTCTACACTTGACAGCATCTGTAGGAGATGAAAGATTCTCAAAGATGTTGGAGGGGATGATCTTTAAAGAGATCCTGACCTTCTATGATTCTCTGACAATCTAGCAATTATCAAGCAAAACTTTATCTACTAGCTTTTTACTTGAAGTCTTCCAAGTAGAATTATCTTCTTTGTCTTCTAACTGAGACGTGGGGTTGAGAAATGCTTTGGAGTCTGGTCTGTATTCAAACCCAGCTCTGTGACATAGCAGCCAACATATAAGCTTGGGGAATGGGTCACTTGGCCCTGGGATAAATCTGGCTACTGCTGGCTGAGCTAGCCAGGGGGCATCTGACACCTTACTCTGGGCTTGGAGGAGCCAGAGCTAGAACTGCACATGAATTTGTTTACCCTCCCAGAACGTTGCTCCCGACCACAGGAATGCAGGTAAAGCTCTTTGCTAGGCAAGCCCACCCCCTCATCTGGACCTGGCTACACTGTCCTTGCAGACCAGACTCCAGTCACACTGAAGGTGGGAAAAGAGAGGACTTTGGAAGGCACCCAGGATAAGCTGAGAAACCCAGAGCTTTCTTATCGGTAGGTGCTTTTCGGCTTCCCTGGAGTCATTAGAAATCAGGCTCACACGGATTACGACTTTTTTTGCATCCACTCTCCACTTGAACTATCAAAAAAGAAACCGAATCTTCCTTTTGTTATTAAATTTTCTTTAAAAAATTATATTTTCCTCTTTATCATCTTACTGTTTATTCTTATTCCTGCTCTTCTTTATTTTTCTTTTCTTCCATCTCCTTTTCATTGCCCAACTATCCCACGTGGTACTTAATAAAAATACGTTGAATAAAGCATGAAGAATTCATTAGCAGCACAAAGATCTGGTCCTTTCAACCACTTGGGAAAGTGGAGAGATGACGTCTCAATAACAGCAACGTTTCCTAACCCAGGACCCTGGGGGGTTCCAGATGAAGAGCCCAAGACCTCTGGCCCTTTCAGGGTCACCTCCCGAGGCAGAAAGGTCTGCATGTGTAGAAAGCATAACAAATTTTGAGCTTTTTAATGCTTGGGAGTAGTCAAAATTTTATTTAGTGAAAATACCTCTTCTATGTACCACTACATCCTATGCATCAGGCATTTTTAATCTCAGAAAAGCATTTTCCGTCAAGGCTGAAAGAAAGCCTTGATTAGATACAACTCTGATTTATCTTCTCCACTAAGTACCTCTGTAGGGAATGCAGTTGGGGAAAGCAGTGTGAATATGAGTCAGGACGGCAAAATTCCCAGTTATTTCCAAAACCTTCAGTTTTCCTATGTGCCTCTGCAATACTTACATCAAAGGATTGCTGGTATTCTTGAAGTAATGGGATTATTTAAATAGCGACATCAAGCTAATGTTTGTAAGATGCTTCAAAGACCTGGAACACAAGTTGAAAGCGGAGTATCATCATTATTTCTTCATCTGTCCTCTCCTGTTTCCAAAGAAACAGAAACAACCACTCACACAAACACACACAAAAAATCCTCCGGACACCCAAGTCAACCGACGTTCTCCTTTCTTCCCAAACCGCCAATCAGCCAGTCACCGGGCAAACAGCGCAAGCACCAGGCGAGGAAAACATGTTATTTTTCTGGGCAAGCCTTAACTTCACTGCCTACAGAACACAGCCCCATGGGGCACATCCCACACACGGTGAGATTAAGGCTTCCCTCTCTCACTGGAAACCAATAGTTACCCGTCAACACCCGCGGAAACTGAGGTCAGGATTTGCCAGCACGCACCCTGAAGTCCAGGCTCATTTATTCTCGAGCTTTCCTACACAGACCAGGACTCACATCCAAGCTACCCCTGCCATGCCTCTCCTACTAATAATACGCAAAGAAAGCTCAGGAAGGAGTAGCCCAGAAGAGAAAGGATCATCCCCCAGGCGCCCCAAATCCAGTGGACTTCTCAGACAAGACAATTTGCTTAATGTCAGTCCTGGGCAGTGAGCCCACCTAGTCAATGTCTAAAAGTCCCCTGAAACAGGCGATTTGGTGAGCTAAGTTAGGGAAAAGAAAGCACAAACAAACAACAAAACCAGGTTTCAGATAGTCTCTTAAAAATGAGGCTGTCAGGAGCCAAATTCCACAGTGCACACAAGCCAGTTAAAGGCACACCCCAACCCACTCGTCAGAAAACTTCAAAGTGTAAGAGAGGCTCCCCTGCCGCTGGCCAGGGTCATGCACCCAAAGGTGACAATGAGACACTCCCAAGAACATCTGGCCAAATAAGCCGGGCACCGGGCCTTTCCAGATGGTGGACGGCGGCCTCTGTCTTCCCTCATCAGTGGACCCCAGATTCCTGTCCCAGGTCTGGCTGCTTCCTGCAGACCACAGAGCACAAACCTCATTCACCCAAGCGTGGTGGGGGGAAGAGCCACTCTCTTCCCTTATTCCCCCGTCTTCCTCTAGAAGACTTGTCAGTCTTCCAGCAAATGTCTCTGGAGGACCTACTAGGGCCAGGCACAGCGTTAGGTGTGGGGGAAAGAGCCGTGAAGGAAGCAGATGAGGGCCCTGTTCTCACGGAGCAAAAGTAAGCAAAAACCACAAGCACACAAACCAAGTAAGTGACCAAGGAAAACAAGTGCCCATTTAGGAAAGTCTATTGAGAGAGATCAAAAGGGTGATGTGATAGAGAGAAAGGTGGACAGCGGAGCTTTTTTAAGGGGGAGGTCAAGAACACCTCTCTGAGCAGGCCATGCAAACGAGCCGTTTGAAGAGTGACCGAGAGAAGGTGTTCCAGGTAAAGCGACCATGACAGCAAAGAGCTTGGCATGTCCGAGGGACTGAAGGAAGGCAGGTGAGGCTGGAGAATGGCGGATGAGGGAGAGATGGGCCCAGGGTCGCTGAGAAGCAGGCAGGCCTCGAATCATCCAAGAGTAGGATTTATTCTAAGAGTAAAGAGAAGCACTAAAGAATTCCAGGCTGTTGGGGGCCGGCCCGGTGGCGCAGCGGTTTAGTTCGCGCTTGGCAGCCCAGGGTTCGCGGGTTCGGATCCCGGGCGCCCGCCGACACACTGCTTGTCAGCCAAGCTGTGGCGGCGTCCCATATAAAGTAGAGGAAGATGGGCACGGATGTTAGCCCAGGGCCAGTCTTCCTCAGCAAAACGAGGAGGATTGGCAATAGATGTTAGCTCAGGGCTGATCTTCCTCACAAAAAAAAAAAAGAATTCCAGGCTGTGGAGAGAGGGTCTTTGAGAAGCTAACTTTTCTGCTCCTCAGTCCTCCTATGAAACATGAGGATCATAATAACTCACTCTTGGGCTGTTGTGAGGGTTAAAGGTATACCCGCACCAGGATAGGCTGGAACAGAGCAGAAGCTCACCTTCTCGTAAACTAAACAGCACAGCCTACCTCATGCATAAATAAATACGTAGGCTTCCCCCCAAAGTCAGAATGTTGTCCTGGGAGTGAGGGATAGAGAGAAAACAAGAAAGAATAAGTAGTCCCTGTGACATAGCCAACACAGGCTGAGAATATGAGAGTCTAAACACTGACCGTGGGATGAATTCTTTCAGTCACCACTTTAGTTGCAGCTTGAGGTCACACTGCCTGGTTTCAAACCATGGCTGTGTGACCTTGGGGAAGTAATTTAACTTCTCTGTGCACATTTCCTCATCTATAAATAGAGATAATAATACCTACTTCATAGGCCTGTTTTGAAGATTTATATGTAGATATAATATAAATAAATAATTATATATAGAATATATGTATAGAATGGAGAGAATAATTTCTGATATATAGTGAATGTACAATACACATTAACTATAATTATAATAATAATTACTTTTTTTCTATCGGAAGAGACACTGATTTGCCTTTCAAATAAGACATTGAAGCTTTTTCAATTCCATATAACCAAATTTAAGACAATCTCAACTGCTATTTTTTTTTTGCTTTGACTATTAAATACCATTTTTGGATTTAGTGGTTAAAAGAACATTTTCACTGGGATGGAGAAAGTGCATCAAATATAATTTTTACCTCTCAATAGGCTAGATTTGGTTTGGTTGGGTTTTCATAGAGCCAAATAATTATTTTAAATGTAAAGACTCAGTTTATCCATTGAAAAATGCTCAAGAATACTTTGGTAATTGACAAGACATGTTTTATCTCAACTTGTGATTTTATGTCTACAGGAAATCTTGAAGGATACATGCCAAAATATTAACAGATTAACAGTGGTTGCAGCTGAGCAATGAGATAAGGCATTTTTTGTGTATCTATATTTTCTTTTTTCTATCATGAACATTGATTGGTTGTGTACAAAATAAATGAAAAACTCAATGTAAGATAAAAGAAATACATCCAGAAGCACGCGATGATGGCAAGGACACTGAGAGAGTCCCTGAGCCCTCCTTGCCCTTTGCAGCGATCGGTTCTATCTTGGGCAAATTTCTAAGCCTCTCTGAATTTTAGTTTCCTCATTTGTGAAAAGGACAAAACAGTTCTTTGTCACACAAGGTTGTGGTAAAGAATGAATGAGGCATAGAGTGACTACTCAATAAATCACAGCTCCGTAGAACTGTGTAGTCTTTAAGAGTATCTGGGTTCAAATCTCGGTTATTTCATTAACTACCTGTGTGGCCTTGGGTAAGTCACTTAACCTCTCTGTGCCTCAGTTTCTTCATATCTTAAAATAATGGCACTTACCTCATAAGGATATAACAGTATATAAGGATTAAAAGAGCTAACATATGTAAACAATTTAGAACAGTGCCTGGCACATGGTAAGTACCATGTAACTGCCAGCTCTTATTACTATTATGAAATCTGAGTCTAAAACTTCTGAAAAACACATGGTTGCATAATCATGTAAATATGGTTTATTTTATGGTGACAAAAATAACAAGTAAGAACAGCATGGCATTCTTGTATCATTCACTGGCAGAGACCCTAATTTTTATTCATGTATGAACTTGCTATGTTTATGCGACAAAAAAAAATCATGGTCCTAATTTTTTATTTGTTTACGTATATCTAAACACAAGCTATAATTTCGGGACTACCCAGCAAACTCTTAATTGTCTGAGCTAATTTCTCCAATGAGCATTTTCTTTGCCATCATTCTGTCATGTTCCTCCGGCGTAGGATAGGATTCAGTAAGTCTACACGCATGTTTGTTAGAGCGTGTAATCACACGGTGTGGCAAGCACACAGGGGGCTCGGGTCATCCACTTGTTTATCAAATGCAATTTTTATTGGAAACCTCTTGCTTGGAGCCATGCTAGGTACTGGGGAGACCTAGACGAAAAAAGACAAAGTCCCCAAGAGATAACATAGTGGTCAATATTCACAGTAACACAGAACTGAATGTGGTCTTCACCCTATCTCTCTGCTCTTTACCACTAATAGCTGTGTGTCATTGGGCACACTACTTCATTTCTCTGAACTTCAGTTCCCTTGTCTGCAAAATAGGAATAATAATAATAATAATAATAATAATAATAACTACCTCATAGTTTCCTTGTAAATATTGAATGAAAAGTTGCCTGTAAATCCTTTAGCACACGGGAAGCTCTCAATAAATGTTAACTATTGTTATATGGTCTTCAAGGGAGGCAGACAGAAGCTGATAACTACATGTGTATGTGAAGAGTCAGTTTCAAAAAGGACTGTGAAAGCACAGAAGAGGGAATGACTCAATTTACCTGTAGAGTCAGGATTTAGGAAAATGGAATTAAATTATTATGCTTAGCACCTTCTGTTCCACTCTGGTGCTTGCCCAACCCACTGCCCATGATCCTTGGTTGAGCAGATCTGCCTGTCTCAGACAAATAAGACTCCATGCTCCATGTTTCTAGTCCTAAACCCAGTCAAAGCTTACTCTCAACCTCACGGAATGGGATGGTCAAGATTATCTTGTTCAACCACACATCTGATGCTTGAGTCTTTTCAACAACATCCCAAAGAACTCACCATCCAGATGCGCTGGAGGACCGGCAGCAATGGTGAACTTGCCCCTCTCAGGGACCGGGCACCATCTTTAAGATGCTTGTCAGCATTAGCAGACAGGCCTCGGCACTGGCCTTTGAAAGCAGCCTGAAACAGGTAAACTCCATCCCAGAAATGAGCCCAGGACCTGATGCCCCTGGCTTGTCTGCCACAGCAGTTCAGAGCCTCATGTCTATTCTGCTCGTAAGCTCTTCTGCTCAGCAACTCATGACTTCTGTTCAGGGCACTAGGCACTGCCTCACACTCTGTCCCCGGGCTCTGTGTCTGGATCTACTCTCTGCCACAGCTTCTTGAGTTCTGACCCTTGAATTAAACTGCTCCTCGCAGAAGGACATAATGACCTTCAAAGTCTACTTGCCCTTCTTCACTTCCTCCTCATAGGGAACTAAACCCCATCTCCCCACAACTTGAAGTCATTGGACTCATTCCCATCCTAGGGGCCATCGTGAAGAAGTATAATCTTTCTTTAACATGGCAGAGTTTCAAATATCTGCAGATCACTCCTAACTGCTTGCCACTCCCCACTTCTCTTGGACAGACCAAACATTCCCAAGCAGCTTTTGTTGCTTCTTTTGGGATAGTCTCTGATTAATCCAACCTCTTTCCTAGGATGCCACCCTGGCCAACTTGATGTGGGACCAATCCTAGGGAACACTTGTATTTGCATAGTAGCTTCAACACAGTAGCCCCAAGAAATGAGCAATGTGGGAAATTCTGAGAAATGGGTAGGCTGCTGATGTGATCTGGGGTGACTTCTGCACACTTCATATCCTTCCACAAGAGCAACTCCTCCACTGTCTACAGAAGGAAAATAAAGAATTGCAAAGATCACTAGGAGCAGCAACCCATTTTCATAAACCCTCAATGGGGTCTTGTGAACAGGTGCTACATCTGGACTATGTATTGTCAGAGTTGTGCCCAACGGTGCACAGCAAACAGTAGGTAGGACTTCTCAGAACCAAACCTGGGAAGTAGTACATCTTTTCCTCTGTAGACGTGCAAAAAGATACATGCAAAAGATATGCAGACATGCAAAAAAAACCAAAATGGTGGAATAAAAGGTTGTGTTTGTGTGTAATGCTCTTGCCATCTGGTTCCAGGGACTGGAGTAAATCTGCATAACGCTACAGCCAGTCCTAATGACCTTCCCTCACTGAGAGGAGAGTTCTTCCTCTGCCCCTCCAGATCCATTCTCTCCTCCCCTCTGGGTCCTAGGAGGCTGCCCTCTACTGACTGCCTCCCAGACTCCCTTGACTGGAGGGTGAAAGGAGAGCAAAGTCAGATGTCCACTCTCTGCACTGCCCCCCTGCTAGGAGTTGAGTGGCAGTAGCTGTGTGTCTCCAAGTATGATGAGCAGCCCCTCTCCCACAGCCAAGCCCTCTCCAGTGGGATCTTCCCTTGGGCCCCTTGCCTCTCCAGGTCCATGGGTAGGAATGGTTCCCTGCTGTGGCTAGGCACTGGTTAGCCAGCCCACTGCTCTGAAGTAATCCCTTCATTACATGTTCTTTCATTATCCCTCAGAGGGTGTCCTCTGTTCCTGCAGGGACCCTGACTGATACAGTGGTCCATGTTTGAGGAACATTTAATCATGTTCACATGCCTAGAACTACTGTGACCACTAATTCTCCCAGCTCATAGCCCAGATTTACATGCCTTTGATGTAGGGGCTCAGAGGAATTCAGAATTCTCTGGAGGAGTCAATGGACCAGATAAGTGTCATTTGACCACCCTGTTAGGGTAGCTCCTGGACAAAGAAAAGTCAGAACATTCAGGGCATTTTTGGAATGAGGTGGAAAGACGTGTTTGGAAATGTTTCCTGATTAAGCAATGTTGGTCTTATGCTATGAAAAGCTAAATCTGAAAGAAGGCAGAGGAGGCAACTACAATTTGTTGCTGTTTATTTAGTCCTCGTCACAACCCTATTGAAAAGATATTTTTTTATTCCTAGTGTACAGAGATGAGAAAATCTGAGGTAAACAACTTCCCCAAGGAACCAACTAGAAAGAGGGGAGCCAGGAACCCAACATGCATCTGCCAATACCAATGCCTGCAGTCTTTCCACTCCCCTAACAAAACTGATTGAAACTTTCCCAAAATAATCAGTGAAAATTCCCAAATAGCCAATGATAGATAGGACATTATCTTGAGAAACATTAACATTCTCAATTTTCATGAGGTAAAAGCTAAAAACTTCAGAGCTTTTTTTTCCCCATCATATATTTAGGATAAAAGTGATCAGGTCATAACTAGATGGAATTTACTAGAAAGGCCACAAAAGAAACATAAGAACCTATTTATTTTAATAATGCTTTTTATAAATGAAGTTGCCATTATGCCCTTCGGGTCTGTTTTTATTTCATTTCTTCAACTTGCCCAAGTCTGGCTTCTCGGTTGTCCGTATTTTGACTGTTTCTGCCCCAGCGAGGTGCTGCAGGTTCTGTGAAATCATTGCCTTTACAGCTGTGCTTGCTACATTGCAGAGAGGCAAGAGAAATATGGTCTCTCTGCTTCCTTTTTAAAACCTGACAGTCACACTTTCTCCACTTCAAAGCCACACCGTATGACCTCAGCAGGCTGACATAAATGGACACTCATACAAGAGATTATTCATTCAGTGGCTTTTTCCATATGGAAAAAAAAAAAGAACCATTCATTAACTTTTGTAGAGTTTAACAGTTTACAAAGCTGTTTTCCATACATTAATTTAATTTGGTTCATAGAATGATTTATGAAATGGACGTATTTTTTCTCTCATCTCACAGATGACGAATCTGAGATTTAGAGAGGGAAAGTAATGTGACTGAAGTCACACCACCAGTAAAAAGCAGAGCGAGGACTTGAATTCAGGCCCTCTGTCCCTAAATATTAGCATATTCTTAGAACAGAGCAACCAATTTGGCAGTGCTTTGGGATATTTTTGCACCTGGGGGAATTAATCTAAGTGCCGGTGAGTCCTAAAAACACATGTATGACACAAATACACAAGTGTTGCTCTAGAAAGCTCTAGGCCCATGGGGCATTTCCAAAGATGGGATGCAGTTTGTCCTCTCACCTTGGAGGCTGGAGAAACTGCATCCAGCACCTTTCCAACCACTGCTGCCCTGGGTCAAGCTGCAAAAAGCAGCCTCTAGAGAATAATTTGGGGAAATTCAAAATATCCTCCTGTCTTACTCTCTACTTCCGCAGTCCCTACTACAGTCTCCTGGTTCCTGGAGCTCTCCTAAAGCTTCAGGAGTCCTGACATCTCTCCACTCAGCATCCTATCCTCGAGACCTCCTGACATTCTGTATAATGAGGTGGGCTCAGAATTTCTTCTCTCCCAATAAGATAAGTCTTGGAGAAGATGGAACTAAGAACCCCCTCCCAATGGATTCTACTCTAATTGTCCAGGTTATCTGGGTACAATTACCAGCACCACCACATACCAACTGCATAACCATTGTGAGCCTCTGTTTCCAGAATAACATGGTACCTACTTCCAAGTGTGGTTGTAGTACATGAAATTACATATGTAAAGTATTTGGCACAATATCCAGCACATAGTAAGCAGTCTATATTAGTTATTATTATCACAGGGCCTGTACTCCAGAGCTCCATAGCTGTGTCTTGCAGAAACCCTTATTTTCAAAAAATGTCACATTCTTTTTTTCATAACTTGAAACAAAAGTACATGTAGTATGAAAGATTGTATGCAAACAAGTTAGATGATCTAGATGAAATGGAAAAATTCCTAGAAAGACATAAACTACCAAAAATGACTCAAGAAAAAGTAGAAAATCTGACTAAACCTATAGCAAGAGACTGAATTAGTAATAAAAAAAGAGAAACTTCCCACAAAGAAAATCTCAGGCTCAGATGGCTTCACTGATGAATTCTACCAAACGTTTAAAGAAGAATTAACACTAGACCTTCTTAAACTCTTCCAAAAAATAAAGAAGAGAGAACACTTTCCAACTTATTCTACAAGGCTATTATTACCCTGATACCAAAACCAGACAAGGACATCACAAGAAGAAAAAAAAAAAAAACTATGCACCAATATTTCTTATAAATATAGATGCAAAATCCTCAACAAAATACTAGCAAACCAAATCCAGCAACATATAAAAAGGATTATACACCATGACCAAGTAGAATTTATCCCAGGAATGCAAGGTTGGTTTAACATCTGAAAATCAATCAATATAATACACCATTTTAACAGAATAAAGAAAAAAACACATGTTCATTTCCTTAGACATAGAAAAAGCATTTGACAAAATCCAATACCCTTTCATGATAATACACTCAAAAAACTAGAAATAGAAGAGAACTTCCTCAACCTGATAAAGGAAATATACAAAAAATCCCACTGCTAATATCACATGTAACAGTGAAGGACTAAATGCTTTACCTTTAGGATCAGGAAGTGAAGGATATCAACTCTCACCATTTCTATTTCATAAGAGGTTCTAGCCAGGGCAGTTAGGCAAAAGAAAGAAATAAAAGGCATCCAGACTGGAAAGGAACAAGTAAAACTATCTCTATTCACAGACGACATAACCTTGTATATAGAAAATACTAAGGAATCCACCAACTTAAAAAAAACTATTAGAACTAATAAACATGTTCAGCAAGCTTATAGGATACAAGTCAATATACAAAACTCATTTGTATTTCTATATACTAATAATGAACAATCAGAAAATGAAATTCAGAAAACAATTTCACTTACAATAGCATTAAATAATAAAACACTTAGTAGTACATTTAACAAAAAAAGTGCAAAATGTATACTGAAAACAACAAATATCATTGAAAGAAATTAGAGAATACCTATATGATATTCTTTATATGGAATATGGAATATTATATATATCCAAGTTGACCTACAGATTCAACGCAATCCCAATCATAATCCCAGACGATCTTTTGCAGAAATTGACAAACTGATCTTAAAACTCGTATGGAAATGCAAGCGACCCAGAGTAGCCAAAACAATCTTGAAAAAGACCAAAGTTGAAGGATTCACATATCCTGATTTCAAAACTTATGAGAATGCAATAGTAATCAAGACAGCACAGTACTGGCATAAGGATAGACACATACATCAATGGAATAGAATTGAGAGTCTAGAAATAAACCCTTACATTCATGGTCAGTTGATTTCCAAGAAGGATGCCAAGACCATTCAATGAAGAAAAAATAGTCTTCTCAACAAAAATGGTGCTGGGACAACTGTATATCCTCATGCAAAAGAATGCAGTTGGATTGCTACCTCACACCATATACAAAAATTAACCTAAATAAATCATACTAAATATAGGAGCTAAAACTATAAAGCTCTTAGAAGAAATCATAGGCCTAAACATTTATGACCTTGGATTTGGCAATGGATTCTTAGATATGACACCAAAAGTACAAGCAACAAAAGAGAAAATAGATAAATTGGACAAATTTTTCATCAAAATTTAAAACTTTTGTGCTTCAAACTCACACAACTGAACAACAACAAAAAAACAACCTGACCAAAAAATGGGTGGAGGATATGAACATTTTTCCAAGGAAGATATACAGATGGCCAACAGACACATGAAAAGATGTTCAACATCACTAATCATCAGGGAAATGCAAATCAAAACTACGCTAAGATATCACCTTACACCTGTTAGAATGGCTATAACCACCAAGACAAAAAAACAACAAATGTTGGAGAGGTTGTGGAGAAACAGGAACCCTAATACACTACTGGTGGGAATGTAAACTGGTGCAGCCTCTAGGGAAAACAGTATGCAGATTCCTCAAATAATTAAAAATAGAAATACTGTATGATCCAGCAATCCGACTCTTGGGCATCTACCCAACGGACGTGAAATCAATCATCCCAAGAGGCTTATGCACCCCTATGTTCATTGCGGCATTATTCACTATAGCTAAGAAGTGGAAGCAACCCAAGTGTCCCTCAACCGATGATTGGATAAAGAAGATGTGGTATGTATATACAATGGAATACTGCTCAGCCATAAAAAAAGACAGAATTGTCCCATTTGCAACAACATGGATGGACCTAGAGGGTATTATGTTAAGTGAAATTAGTCAGAGAGAGAAGGACAAACACTGCATGATCTCACTCATATGTGAAATATAAACTGACACGCGGCCGGAGAGAACTGGTTGGTGGTTACCAGGGGGATGGGGGGTGGGCACAAGGGGTGAAGGGATGCATCCATATGGTGACGGACAAATAATAATGTACAACTAAAACCCCACAATGTTATAAACTATTAAGACATCAATAAAAATGAAATAAATAAATAAAAATACAAAAAACCCCACCTTTTGTGCTTCAAAGGACACAATCAAGAAAGTGAAAAGACAACCCATACAATGGGAGAAAACATTTACAAATAATATATTTGATAAGAATCTAGTATCTAGAATATATAAAGAACTCTTACAACTTAGCAATAAGAAGACAAATAACCCAGTTAAAAAGAGTACAAATTATTTGAATACACATTTCTCTGAAGAAGATCTCCAAAAGATCGATAAGCACATGAAACAACGTCATTTGTCACTAGGAAAATGCAAATCAAAAGCACAATGAGATATCACTTCACACCACTAGAATGGCTAAAATCAAAAAGACACATATGGGGCCGCCCGGTGGCGCAGCGGTTTAGTCCACGCTTGGCAGCCCGGGGTTTGAGAGTTCGGATCCCGGGCGCCCGCCGACGCACTGCTTGTCAGCCATGCCGAGGCGGCGTCCCATATAAAGTGGAGGAAGATGGGCACGGATGTTAGACCAGGGCCAGTCTTCCTCAGCAAAAAGGGGAGGATTGACAACAGATGTTAGCTCAGGGCTGGTCTTCCCCACAAAAAAAAAAAAAAAAAGACACATAACAAGTGGTGGTGAGGTGGAACCCCACCTTATAGAACCCCTCAAGCATGGCTGGTGGGACTGTAAAATGGGGCAGCCACTTTGGAAAACAGTTTGGTAGTTCCTCAAAATGTTAAATATCAAGTTTACGATGTGACCCAGCAATTCCACTCCTGAGTCTACACCTAAGAGAAATGAAAACATAGGTCCACACAAAAACTTACACACTTGCAAATGAATGTTCATAGGAGCATTGTTCGTAATAGCCAAAAAATGGAAACTCAAATGTCCATCAACTGATGAATGAATAAATAAAATGCAGTATTTCCATAGGTTAAAATATTATTCAGCCATGAAAAGGAATGAAGTACTGATACATGCTACAATGTGGATGAACCTCAAAAACATTATGCTAAGTGAAAGAATCCAGACACAAAAGGCCACACATTGTATCATTCCATTTATATGAAATGTCCAGAATAGGCAAACCCATAGAGACAGAAAGTAGATTCATGGTTGCCAGGAGCTAGGGGGAAGGAATAATGTGGAGCAACTACTAATGAATACAGGACTTCTTTTGGGGGTGATGAAAATGTCCTAAAAGTAGATAGTGGTGATGGTTACACAATTCTGTGAATATATTTAAAAAATACTGAATTGTATACTTTAAAAGAAGGAACTTTATAGTATGTGATATATCTTAATAAAGCTGTTATACATACATTATACATATTTTTTTAGTTATACATATATATATTTTTTTTAATCCTACAAGTGTGTTTACTACATTTTACCTCAGTTTTTCCATTTGAAGAATGGCAATGGATTTACAAGTTAAGCTTTTTAAGCCCATATCTTCTGAAACAAAATCAGGACACATTCTGACACAAGAGGTTTCTGCTTTTTAATTTATTTAAATGAAAAGGTCTACACATTCAATCACAGCGAGCCATTTTACAAATCATCTGTTGGGAAAGTGTTACAAAGCACAAAATTGGAGCTGTCACAAAAAAATCCTAGAGGTATGGTCTCATATAAATCAGCCATCAGACCACATGAAATATATATATTTCACTACTCAAAGAACACACACTAATTTCTAGACTCTAATCATGATGAGTTAATGGAAAATTATGACTACCAAAAGGTGTTTATGCGGGAAAATAAATGTCACCTATTTACTACTCTAAACTCAGAGTATGAACATTTAACAAGCACAAATGCTAGATCCAATACCCATCCAAAAATCGCGGTAACCAGAACATCTTGTCTTGTTGACCAATGTCTAGTGTAATAGGTGCCCCCAAAACAAAGGTTGAACAAATTTGTGGATTTTTCTCTCATCAAACCCTAAGTCTTCCTTCCTGTCTGTGTGTTTCCCTTGTATATCTTCTCCTGGGATTACACCTTTGTAACACTAAGTATTTTTATAGGATCTACATCTCTTTGATACCCCTTCCTCCCCTCCTTTCATGCTTTCTTCTCCTTTTTCTGTCACTCCTCTCCCTCTTACTCTCCTCTCTTACTTTCCACATCTGATTATGATCTAATCCTCTCAATTCTACTTCTTTTAAATCTGTCTGCTTTTCTCCATTCCTTTTCACCATCTCAGACAAAACCATCATCATTCTTAACTGCTTTCTTGGAATAGCTCACAGTATGAATAGGTGACTTTTACGAAGCACTTACTGTGCAAAACAGCTCTCATTTCATCCGTACTGTAACCCTACTGGGTAGGTGTTAGCATTATTCTTCATTTTTCAGATGAGGAAATAAAGACTCAGCCAGGCTAAGTCACCTGTCCCCTGGTGCTAACAGTTGAGTCCGTTGGACTCCATGGCCTTCGTTCTTGCCCAGTACACCATCCTGCCCCCAGCCCTGCCACATGGCTGCCAGAGCGCTATCTCTCACACTCAGAGCTGAGCCCAGCATTCCCCTGCATACAACACTTCATTGCCTTCTAGGACGAAGGATGAACACTTTAATAAGGTTCTGCCTGATGATGTTCTTCCTTAACTCTCCTGTCTTATTTACTGCCAATCCCTACGAGTCCTTTAGGAATCACCTGACCCTCACCACCTCCATGATAGACACCCCACATGAAAAAACGAGTTAGGAGACCCTCTCGTGGGTTCCCTAGCCCCTTGCCCTTACCCCCATGAAAGCCCTCAGAAGGCTGAACGTCAAGTCAGCAGAGTTCAAGAGGCAGGCTCCAGAGGCAGGCTCCAGAGGCAGACTGTTGGGCTTCAATTCCAGTTCTGCTGCTTACCAGGTATGCAATCTTGTGCAATATATGTAACCTCTTTGTGCCTCAGTTTCCTCATGTGTAAATTAGGGGTAACAGTAGCACTAGCATGTAACTACTTGAGTTGTTGCAAAGTTTGAATGAGATAACACATGTGAAGCAATGAGATATGGTAAGCATGTATATATTAATAAGTAAAGATTTTCCTTTTTACCTTCTCTTACCCCTTTTTGTTTCTGTCTCTGCTAATCCTGCATACTTTCATTTCCTATGTATAAACTTCATGAAATTAGTGTGATTTCCTTACACTTGTAAAATGTCTAATATTTTCCAAAATTCTTCTTCCTCAAAGCAATTCTGTGACATAGGCAGGACAAATTATTTTATAGAGAAATCAACTGTCTTTATATGTCACATGAACATAGTGGGACCATTGTAATTAGCAGGCAGTGAGGTTTAGAAAGAGCAATAGCAATAGAAGACACTAGCAGTGACAGGAACTGCAGCCGTAGGACAATCATTAGTTTCAAAGTCCTATTTAGGCCACTTAATTTACTTTTCTGAACGTCGTTTTCCTCCTCTATAAAATGGAGATAATCACACATACTTTATAAGATTGTAGTAAGGATTAAGCAAGATAACAAGGATGAAGCATCTGTTCAGTGCCAGGAGTATACTAAACATTCAGTAAATATTAATGACAACAGGACCCCACAAGAGTGAGGTCACTGAGCTTGTCAAATGCAAGGCCAGCACAGACCCAAATTGGACTACACACTATCCACCATGACTGCCCGCCTTTCCTCCTGAACAAAGTCTGGTCATGTTTTCAATAGAACAGTCAGTGAGCTCATCCACAAACGTGTCTCCTGCCTGCCCACAGCTACACCTAGAAGACAAAAAGAGAGGTGGGGGGGAGGGGGAGACAGAAGTGTAGAAGAAGAGATTTAATGCAACCCATGATGAAAAGATTCCAGAACCTGCAATCGTCCCTGGGCCCTGCTTCTATGGGTGACCTCATGAAAAACATCAGTGCTTCATGCTCTGATCCAACAACTAGGCTCACTTTTCTGAGGGTCTTGGCAATAGGAAAAAAAAAGGCCCCTTTTCCTGATTCTTATTTCCAGTCCTCTCTCATGCTTCCAAACCAGAAGAAAGGACAGTCAAGATGCAAACTCAATTCTGCCCGATAAAAAGGAAAACTGGATGACTGGGCAAGGGATGAGAGGGGTGGGATTTGCAGAGGTGGCTGAATGCCAGCTCTAAAGAAGGACCCCGTCTCTAAGAACATGACCACCACAGGAACCCATGCTGATTTTTCCAGGATGTGAATAAAGCTCAGTTCCACTGGGGCATTCATGTGGAGGGGTCAGTGAGGGAGTGGAGGCTCCAAAATGAGTCCTGTCCATCTTGGCAGGGAGGGTGACAGGGTGTGGGTATCCTGTCATCAGACTGCATGACATCGACCCAACCCATTACATCAGCAAGAATCACGTCACTCAGGGAGCACAAGGACCAGGCCCACCAGGGCCATCGAATCCCACAGCAAGACATTAAAAGCCTTTTGCCTCTCTCCTTCATGGTTCCTTCAGCACTGCCTATGGGAATCGCCATTCCCATGGCCCACTAGGTCTCAGGCACCACCTAAGTATTTAACTTATGATAATTCATTTAATTCCCACAACACCCCTTCCAGGATTGCAATAACATCCATATTTCACTGGTGACTAAGTTGGGTTCAGAGAGGTGAAGTCATTGGCCATGATCATACAGTTAGTGTTCAGCAACATTGAGATTCTAACCCAGGTCTGTCTGAAACCACAGTCCATGTTTTTTTTTCACCAGACTACACAACCTCCAGAGTAAATTCAGGATCTGTCTCTTGACACAGCCCTTTCCTGCCTGCCTATTTTTTGGAATTATATAACCCGAACAGTAATGAAAGGCTTTTAAAAATGTCCCTGTAAACTTAAATCCAACTTCACATAAGCTTTCATTGCTTTTTTACATTTTTCAAAACACTGCCCATACTACTCACCTTGCAATCCATTACCAGGTGAGTACTACACTGTCAGGTATCGTGCTAGACACTAGAAGGTATAAAATAGAGAAGACACAGTCTCAGGACTTCCCCCCCAAGACCCAAAACTAAGCTTGACCTGATATAGGAGTTCTTTAAGGAGCTGTTACCTGAACTGATGACATGTTTCACTTGCCTCACTGCTAATATGTCCTATTCTTATACCCTGGTTAAAATACCTGGGCTTCTACATGCCCAGAGAGCAAGACTCCCAACTCTAGATTTCTTCTCTAGGGTTCTGTCTGGGCTCCCCGTTCTAGTCACCTGACCAGTAACACAGCTTCCTCTAAAGGCTAGAGCCCTGCTGTGCTCTTCCAAGGCCTGGAGGTCCCCCTTCCAGGCCTGGAGTTCTGTCCAATGGCACAAAATCTGACGGGACAACCACCATTCATTCTGTGGTCTTAATCTGTCTCCTTGTTGGGAAACCCCACCCTCATGTTGAGTTCCTATCATAAATCTCTCATCAAGACACTAACTCATCAGTTACTGCCATGGGCACCAGGCTAAACCTTCACTCAGTGGGACTGGCCAGAGATTCTGCTCCGAAGCAACGGGAAAATCCAGTTCTAAGCCCATCTACCACCAATCCCACCTTTGCAAGTGACCAGGTCATACCCAGTTGAGTCCCAGGACAAGACATAAATGGCCTCTTTGTTTCTCTGTCTGAAAGCCAGTCTTCTACAAACTTAAGCTATTCTGCATGTACCTAACATACTCAAGCATATCAACATAAATTGTTATCCCTGGCATGGTCCATTGTCAGGAATTTTAAATTTATTTTGTTTATTTTTTATGTAGCCCCTTCTCAAATTTAAAAACAAATGTTAAAATTATTTTGACAGAAGACAGATAAGAACTACTTTCAGGTCAACTACTCCCCAGTTCCATAAATGTGTATTAGCTACTTGCCACATGCAGGACACGGGAGAAGACCTTGTCCTTTGCATACTGATGAAATTTGCTATTCTGCATACACAGATTTAGGTCCCTGAGATTAGCAGGCCAGTCCAAAATCTAGCAATTGTAAAATTCAGAAAGCATTACTCAGCAGCAATTGGTCTGACTGTTGTCAAACGAGAGGAGAGCATGACCGAGGCACAGTTCTGTAAAGAGAGGTGGAGAATGATTTCACTCATATGTGGAATCTAACAAACACACAGACAGAGAGAACTGGTTGGTGGTTACCAAGGGGAAGGGAGTTGGGGGGGGGGCACAAGGGGTGAAGGGATGCATCCACATGGTGACGGACAAAAAATAATGTACAGCTAAACTCCCACAATGTTATAAACTATTAAGACATCAATAAAAATAAAAATTAAAAAGAGAGAGAGGGGGAGGATGAAATGGGTGAGGTCTATCCATGTGCAAAATGGCAGATGCAACACTCATATTTAAGGAGGATCTGCTAAAGGGACGTGATCTTTAGAGTTTTTCCATTTACCTAAGAACTCCACAAAGGCTTTAAACTACACCAGCATCTAGGGCTCTCTTCTGGAGAGAATTATTGTGTTATCAAAAGTGTCTTTAAAAGCAGCCTCTTGGCTCAGGGTGTAGTGCCCCCATTAGCAAGCAGTCCATCACAATAAGGCCCCCTTGGCCAAGGACCACTGTCACATGGCTGCCAGTGACCAATCCATAACCATAAGTGAAAGCACTAAAAACAGCCCATGAGAGATTTGTTTTCCAAGAGTGAAGGAAACAAACTAGGAGACAATTCTCCAAAGACTGAACATTCACAACCAGCAAATGCCTGCTGGAAATTTATATGCTGTGAGTGTAAAAGCAGTGAAATTCGATAATCTCAAAGCCACAGATTTGTAACTTGCACTTATGTAAATATTTATGGATTCTTTGGGAAAAAAAATCAATCCTCTCAGCCTTTCTCTTTAGTACATGCTTCAAAGGGAACATTTTTTTTCTCAAGATGAGGATGTAAACTCTAGCTATTGCGTAGGAACATTAAGTCAGCAGCCTGCCCAAGGATAATCTGAATTCCATTTACGATTCTACACTACAGATTATATCACATTCTCCTCTCCAACACCACTGAGAGCACAGAGAAAACGTGATCGTCCCCTCTGTGGCCTGGCCTCATGAGACTGAGGAGGTTAAAGTTGACCAGGTCAATAACATTTCTTACAAAGGAAGAAAAGAAATAAAGGTATCAGTAATTCCTCCATCATTAATGAGAAATACAATGCATGTAACTCTCCACCGGTATCTGACACAAGCACATGCAGAACCTTTGACCATATCATCTTGGCCAGAGCTATTACAGTAGCCCGTTAAGCATCTCCTTCCTGCTTTCTTACCTCTCCAATCCCTCCTTCACACTGCCTTCCTGGAATCCTGGTTTTATTGCCTTTTGTCCCCTCCTCAGTGCCCAGCTGAAGCATCAAAGCTCCAAAGCGCATTCTGTGCTCCTTAGCAGGACAGTCAAGTCTCTGCTGTCCAGCCTAACTTTTATCTCCTGCTGGGCTCACAGCTGCAGAAATCCTACAAATCTGCAATCCAGAATCTCTTGCCACTACCTGAGCCTACCACACATTTTTAGCCTTTAATTTACAAGTAGCATTTTTCTCATGCTAGTCAGCAGCACCCTTTCTCCCTTCTGTGTTTACTAAAATCTCGTTCTACCCTCAAGACTTGGTTCAAATGCCACCATAAGAAAATTTCTACCCTCTTCACCCCACCTTGTCCACTCCCAACTCATAAGGAACTGCTCTATTTGCTTGCCTGATTCCTCCTCCAGATAGTAAGCACTCTCGGTCTTGTCCATCTCCGTAGCTCCATGGAGTTTATCCCAGAGTGTTCCACAGAGTGGGCATTTCAAAATTTGTCTGGGGATTGCCACACACCTATGATCAGTGAACAATTTTAATGCCTCACGTCATATAACTGATGACTTGAAGTGGGTTTCATGTGTGGCTTTACCTCCCACCCCGCTTCTTCTGTCAAATGCTGTTTAAAGCTTCTGTTCTTTGTCTGATTAAAAGAACAGAAACTGGTAAAAGTACTGTCTTCATGCATATTAGGGGGTGGTCAGATGCCACCACACAATCACAGAGGAGCCCCATTTGAGGACAAGTGAGGTGGTGTGCTGAAGCCACTATAAGGGCATCACTTCAGCATCCATGACAGAAAGAGATATGGAAGTGGGTACCAGTACACTTGGCTCTCCACAGCCAACTAGCCCTATGTCACACACATTCCACTACAATAGGCCCAATCCTCAAAGTGATGAAGATTCTGTTGAGGTGGCATTCCAGCTCTTTCAAATTGTAAAATAGCATTGGCATACTGGCACCTCAGTCCTTTAGAAGGGAATTTTATGTGCCGAATAGCATAGCCTAAGAATAATATTCACCCCAAGGGGATTTGGGGCCCTGAGACACAGACACTGACAAGCAAGTGTCAGAGTAATAAGGGGAGGGTAGAGCCATAGGTAGACTGATCATGACTAATCATGACATAAACTGGCCCAGCTTATTAGGCTCAGGTGGAGGTGTGGTATCCACAGATGCCATGAGGTGGCAGTGGGGGGCAATGCAGCCAACACTGATGAGGGCGAAGGAGGGAAATGAAGAGAGAAGTCCCGGAAGAAGATGGAGGAATGTCGATAGAATGGCAGAGCAGCAGGGACTCCGATGCTGGTGCCTGTCATCACAGATCCTCGGGAGCCCACATTCATGCTGATCTGACGTCCCAGAAAGCAGTGGCTGGGCCCTTTAGCTTCAACCACCACAGCTCTGGCAGGGGGAGCGTGTGTTGGATGGGAACACATTAAGGATAGAGGTGATGAGGAAATGTTTACAGGAATAAGAATTGGAGGCGAGTCTCTCAGAGATCAGCTAGCCTGGACCATAACCTCTCTCAGCAAAAAGGTTTACAAAGCCCATCTCACCCCAGCAAGGTGAAGAAGACAGCATTTCAATTTACAGAGATTTTCTTTCGTTTTACTCCAACTGCACCAGAGGAAATTTGCACCTCTAGCAATTTCATGGGTGATGACATAGTAAGTGGCACCAAAAATAGCTAAGCAATGGCTTGTAGCAGGGCAGGCTGTATCCTGAGGGCATTTTGAAAATTGTTGGGTGCTTCACTTTGGTTTTTACCATGATTGGAGGGGTGCTGTGAGCATTTAGCGGGTGGGGGTGAAGGACGCCAATTGTCCTGTAATAGACAAAACACTCCTGCTGAACAGATACTTGCCCTGCACCCAGCCACCCAACTCTCAAATGCCATTCATGTGGAAGAAGAATATACTTAAAAGTGTATGAGAAACTAACTCAATTTGATATGCACAAACTAAATGTATTTTTGTATGATTTTAATGTATGCTGAAATTTTCAGAAGTATAACCTGGAAATTCAGAAATGCAACCTGGAAAGAGAAGATGGTGTTTGGTTTAATTTGCAACTTTACCAAAAGTTGTTCACCATTGGAGAACACCAGAGTTGCCCACGCAAGGCAACACATTTCTTGAATTCCCACATTCATAGGGAAATCCTACACCAAGGTGCGAGGACTTGACCCTTCATTAAGTCTTCCAGGGTAGTAACACCTAGCATGTGCATGCTGATATACTGTGTTGGTTTTCCATTTGCTCCACCAAACCTTGACCCATTCTCTGCCTTTCCCTGTCCTGCTTTCTGCATCAGGAGGCTAAGCTCTATGGACTGGATCCCCCAGTCTCCCTTGCCCTCTGGCTTCCAGCCTTCAGTCAATGAGAGGCAGTGGCAGGAGATCCAAGAGTGGGAGTAGAGAGAGGCTGGGATATTCATTCCCTGCTCCCCTCCCTCCTACCCGAAGGTCTGGGTGCTGCCTCCCCTCTTCCAGCTCCAGCTCTCATGGGGTTCCTACAGGCCTAGGGGTGGTAAAAGCTTCCCTCTATCCCCAGTCTCTGGGTCCCTCACTATCTTTTGTTGGTTCCCTTAACCCTGCCCTCACATTTATTCAACTCTTTTCAGTTCACCTCTCCTTTAACTGTACTATCTCTTTCCTTTCAGGACCCTGACTGATATAAATACATATTATTTTGTTAAAATTACATTTTTTTATCTCTTTATTATATTATATTTAGGGCATTTTTTATAATAATGTGTCTAGAGTAGGTTTTTTATCTATAAGATTCATTGCAAGACAGTAATAGTTTATGATAAAATATTTGTCATAAAAAGGGATCATTTTATCTGATGTGGCTAGAGATAATGAAAACATGGAATGGGGAAACAAAACTTTGAGTAACTGCAGGTGAAGAACTGAGATTGCATAGTAATGCTAACATCCATGATAGAAAGGAATCACCAGCCTAAGATAGGCTGGAGGGCTCAGAGGTGGAAAAACAAACAGTGCAGGAAAAGCAGAAGGTGGGGGCAGGGACCTATTTCCTTGTCAAGAGGAGCTGGCAGCTAACGCCAGAATGTGCAGCAGTAACACCTATATACAATGTGCAATTGCCGTAAATGTGTGTATGTTACATACATATACACTTTAAAATATATGATCTGTTTAGGAAACCCTGCGGAGGTTAGTCGAAAACATGAGCTCAGGGATCCTCACAAAACCCATCAGCTTTTTTTAAAGTAAGAACTTTAACTGTATATAAACCCAACCCATATTTACATTCAAGTTCCCAGGCCCCAGGATGGAAAGACCAGGTTAGCGACACTCTCCAGAGAATGGTACCTGAACAGGGACACTCCTGGAGGAGTGCCACACCTCTGTGCACACACAACCTTGATCTTCCTGGCCCCACCTCACTGTATATCCACAGCACATGTGTGCATATGCACACACAGGCACATAGACACACACACACATATCATGCAATCTCTAGGCAGATTCAGATCCCACTGGTTGGTTGGTTTGCTTGTTATGTTTTGGTTTTGCTGAGGAAGATTCACCTAGAGTTAACATCTGTTGCCAATCTTCCTCTATTTTGTATGTGAACCGCCACCACAGCATGGCTGCTGATGAGTGGTGTAGGTCCATGACTGGGAACCAAACCTGGGCTGCCTAAGTGGAGCGTGCCAAACTTAACCACTAGGCCATGAGGGCTGGCTCCTCAGATCCCACTGTTTTTAAGCTATGGCCCCACAACCAGCTTCACCTAAGACTGATTTCCCAGGAGGAAAAAAACAAAACAAAACAAACAAAAATATATATACACATGTATATTTGGCAAAAGGACAGAATGGCATCCCAGGAAAGAGGCTGGAATTCAGATCAATTGTAAAAGAGCAGAACAGCCTGGGCCCTACTTGTTTACACCCAAACCACAGAAAGCCAAAAACAGCTGATGTCACTTTAGGTCTGAGGAATGTTAGATGCCAGCCACAATATAGAATAACTATTTTCCAATAAAGATATTTTAATGAATGCACAAATTAAGAGGGAGTTCCCTCAAGAAAGGGATTCCCAAGCAGGGACCCTCCCAATCGTATTCTTATTTCTGTTTCCCTTTATGTGCCCCACATCCTCTCCATACACACATGCCACAGACCCCTATAGTTTTCCAGATCACAGCTAGTGCTAGGGTACTTGTGAAGCACATCAGAAGAATCAATGATTTTTTTTCCCAAATCACCTTGACTGGAGGCTCTTTCTTTTAAGAGCTTGGTTCTCATTTACAAACCTAGGATTCCTTACAGACCTACAAATAGTGGATGTTTGCCACACAACAGGGGCTCCTCTGCTCCCAGGTTTATAATGCCTTAGAGATATGCATTTACTTCATCATCGATTCCAAATACCCCATCATGTCAAAAAGAAAATGACTGCTTCAAAAGGACTTATGAATTGAAGAAAATATGTTTTAATCCATTTTCAACATTTTTCCAAGACTTGAGACAAATCTAGAGAGCCAGTTTTCATCTCCTGCTACCCCATGTTTCTCTTGTCCCATCCAAGATCCATAGACAGAGAGAAGGAGATGCAAAGCTATGATGAGATGGAGCATCTGGCCAAGCCGATTCAGCTCCTGTGGCAATCCATTATCTGGAGAAAATTATGGTTTAACAGCAACCATTTGAGTTGCTGCAAATACCCCTTTCTAAATCTATGTTGGGCATTTCCTAATTGCATATTTTCTTCAGCATGAGAAATTACAAGTTTGGTAAATTATCTATTTCAATATTACACATAATACACAAATCAAGTATCAAAATGGCAGCTTAGAACAGCAGGTATCACATTTTAGAACTGGGATAATTTTTGAGATTTTTCCAGGCCCTTCCTTAAGTAGCTGTTTCTAGTGACGTATTATATAAAACCCTCAGATACCCAGTAATTGATTTAAAACCCAGTTAGGCATATTATAAATACCCTTGGGCTTTTTATTATCTTGGTCCTACAGAAAGCATCAGAGTCATTATTGTCAATCGCAACGGGATCCATCAAACAAACAGCATCTATTATACTGACACACAGCACCTATTATACTGACATCCTCCTTTGGGAAGAAAAGACCAAAAATAAATAAATAGACAAAAAAATTAAATTCATCAGCAATATAAATTGATTCTCCAAAATAACAGCTTCTCTTCTTATTGTAGGGCACGTATGATTTCATTCCAGTGGTCCAAAGGAAGGCCAAAGATTCAATCTCCTCATTTACTGAGCTCACTTCACAGACTAGATCTCCAAATTCTGACAGTTCATAAGTCTAAGAAAACTCAGCAGGTGCCAGCCCGGTGGCATAGTGGTTAAGTTCACCTGCTCTGCTTTGGTGGCCCAGGGTTCACAGGTTCAAATCCCAGGTGCAGACTGACACACCGTTCATCAAGTCATGCTGCGGGGGTGACCCACATACAAAATAGAGGAAGATGGGCACAGATGTTAGCTCAGGGCCAATCTTCCTCAGCAAAAAGAGAAGGCTTGGCAATGGATGTTAGCTTCAGGGCCAATCTTCCTCACCAAAAAATAAATAAATAAACAACTCAGCAGTATTTCACTCTATTTCATGGCCAAGTGAAGTGTGGGAGGGAGATAGGAGAAAGAAATAGGAAAAAACATTAGAGAATGGCTGATAGGGATCTTCTTAGGAGAAACTGACAAAGTTATCAACCCTGGTCAAATGATTTTAAACAACAAATAAAACATAAAAAATAAAGCCAAATCACGACCTTGATGTTAGGAATATTCCTCTTTGACAGATCCTCGGTTTATGATATTAAATCCCCTAGAGAAGGGTCCTGATACATTATTTGACCAAGCAACAAACAAAAATTGCATAGTCATAGTATATAAATGCTATTCATTGGTTTTCAACTTTTAGAGTTAACCAAAGCACAGAAGGCATGGTTGTTGTTGCAAGACAGAATGGAAGGATAAATCACCTGAACAATGTGAAAGTAACTATGGAGCTGACCAAAGCGGGAAGGTGGAAGCGAGTAGGGTAAGGAAAGGATCCTCAGGGGATGCAGACCTTCATCTTAAGAAATTGATTGAAAGTTGATGGGACACAAAGTGAAGGTGCAAGTTATAATTTAAAGGCACAGGTGAAAAATAGGAGTAAAAGTAAAAATGGCACATGGAGAGAAGGCAGGGGATAGAGAAGAAGCAGGACAGCTGAGCTAAATCCCCATCTTTCTAAGAGGAGACAACAGATGTAAAAAGATGATAAAGAAAGAAATATAGATATGAGCGTATTATTTAGAGTTTGGCAGTCACTTCCAGAAAAATCAAAAACAGAACCAGTTAGAAAAAATTACCTCTGCTGAGTGGCCAGAGAAAATGATGATTTTTTTAACTTACGTTCTTCGCGTGTGATTTACTTTGGTTCCATGTGCACATACCACAAGGAAGAGGTGAAGGGAGAAGGAGAAGAAACTCGGCCCACAGGAAGAACAGGAAAATACCATTTTAAAAAAGGTAAGAGAGGTGGCAAATGGTTAGGAATTGGTTAAGGTGCCAGAGTTTCATTTCTACTTCCATCATGGATAGGTGTGTGAGCAGAAAATAACAGAAAGAACCCCAAAGAAGGAATTCCAAGGCCTACATCCCAGCTGTGGCCCTGCTCCTAGCAGTGTGACCAGAAGCAAGTTATTTAAGCCCTCTGGGCCTCAGTTTCCACATTTATAAGGTGAAAATGTTAGCATTCAAACCCTGAAAATAGAACCAAATAATTTTGGAAGTAACACTTCACACGATGTTTGTTGGGTTTCTGTTTGATTTATGTTTTCAGGATTTGAAGGCAAACCCTACTAGTTTATCAATTCCCCCCCTCCTCTGGCTCAATCAATCCTCCAAAGACTAAAAGATTCAGGGCTCACGTGTTGTGGAAGTCACAACAGGCAATGAGTCAAGCCATCCAAAGAATTTAGGAAGTTAAAGGCCCACTTCAATATCTGAAAAGTTCTCCAGAGGACATGTGAAGAAGGTGGCAAAATCCCACAGCTAAACCCACCAGGTCCATATCACTAACACTGAAGGTTCCTGGGCCAAGATGGGCAGCGTAGTCTGGAGAATGGAGGGCCTGGGGGCCAGGGATCTTGTTAGAGACAAACGAACTCCGAGGTGTCCGACACTAAACTAAGCAGATCTGAAAAAAGTTGGATGCAATAAAAGTGGAACCACACATACACTCCCTGAAAAAAGTGGTTTCTTGCTGCTTCTTGTCTCTTTTTTTAGTAGATTGCGGCCAAGTCAAAGAAAGAAGCTAATGGGAAGAAGAGAAGGCCGGAGGTGTGCCGGAGGTGTCCCTGAGGTCGGCTAGGAATGCGGGGCAGTTGTGTAATCAGAAGCCACCTTTGGGAAATGCCAAGGAAAATAAAAGGCCCTTGAGTCATCAACTTCTTTATCTTGCTCTCCCAGCTGTGCCCCCCTCAGCAACCCCACACAAACATCACCCACTCTCCCCACAGCAGGTGCATGTGTGGGGTCCATGTTCCAGTGACATGCTGAGTGAACATTCTCTGGCACTGCTTTCTCTCCGTCACAAACATGGCTAAGGACCATTGAGGTTGGCTCAACTGAATCAAATGGCTACATTAAGGAGATGAAGGCCCTAAGACACTGAGTTGGTTGGTCCACATTTCTCCATTTGTAGGTTTGAACAAACATCTATGAGGGAACTTTCGGAGTTAAACTCTCTCTGGAAAAACCTGACCTTCCTTTCTTGGGATCAATCCCAGTGGAACACACCACTGTAACCTGTCAGATGTGAATGGGAAGACTTGTCAAAAAAGGATTGTGGAAAATAGAACTAGCATTTGTTGAGCACTTACTGTTTACCACATTTCAAAAAACAGATATGTGCCAGGTAATGGGCTTATAAGTAGAGTAATAACCATTGCCGGAATGTCAGTCTTCCAAGCCCTGGGATACGTGTATTATATTATTTAGTTGTCACAAGAACTCCATGGGGTAGGCAGTGTGGTGATCTCCACTTTCCAGATGAGAGGTTAGTAACTTGCTCAGGGTCACAGAGCTCAAAGGGACATAGTCAACATCCAAGCCCAGCCAGCCAGACTCTACTGTCCCACCCAGTTAGGAACAAGATATGGCCTTGCCTTGGAGGCGCTCCTGCTTCAGTAGAGGAGCAACTTCAACACACACTAGCTGGCATGTAGGAGGCGCTCAATAAATAACTTTGTTTAACGCCAGTGGCACCTTTATGAAGTGTGTAAGACAATTGCTATTTTATAAAGAATTGGGTTCAGAGATGTCACCCAGCTGTTAGGAGGCAGAGCCAGGACAGAGACCCAAAACTGCCTGGTTCTTTCAAGCTCTCTGCTCTCAGAGAGAGGCATGATGAAGACTTCACATCCTAGCACACAAGGAACATTTGGTTCATATTTTCACTAGTGTCATTATTTTGGAAGCTGCCAGCAGCCACATCATCCTGCCAAGTCAGCCCCAAATGCTCCAGTGTGTGTACAGCTTCCTGGAGCTGGGGGGAGTAGGGGGACCCAAAACAAACAGATCAACCGAAAACAACAACAAGGAAACTGTGGGCAGAGCCGTCAAAAGGAACAAAGTGGAAGGGGAAGATGGTCTGCGCTAAAGGTTTCTTTGGAGCCACATGTGTCTGTGAGCGTCTTGCATTGTTCACTCATGGAAAAGCACCCTGACCGCTCTCAAGACTTCTTCAGGGAAAAGGAGGAGAACTAAGTAATTATGAACTAACACTTCACACGTTGTTCGCTGGGGTTTTGTTTTGTTTTCTTTGTTGAGGTTGTTTTTGCCACTGCCGTGAACAGGCCTCGGCGATTCTGAGCACAACAGCAACTATCCCCTCACCCTATTAAGTATATTGGGAGAATATTGGCTCCTGTGGCCCACTTTCATTCCTAAATGAAACCTTGCTTCAAAGATTCTCATTTTCTTCCTCTACTTGTCTTCGCTGTTAAGGTGCATAAAGGAATTTCCCCCTCTGCAGCCTCATCTAGAACCAGATAGACAGAGCCTGTCTGAAGAGAGAATTCTTTTGCAAGATAAATGGCTCTAGAATGATCTAGAATCATCTGCTCTGAAAGAGGCCTGCCTCCATCACAGAGAGTTTATGTGTAAATTTCCTTTCTTGTTTAACATTTAAGATTAGGAAGAAATCCTTGGCAGTGATGGCCTCACAAGGAAGAGTCATGTCCCTACTCTGCTGTGGTTTTGGGGTGGCAAAGTTCTCTCTAAAATTCTTTCCTTCAAATTCTTCACTAATTAGATTTTCTCTGGCATCAAAGGGAGTTGAAATAAGCTCAGGACACAGGGCCAATAGCTTCAGGTGCTGAGGAGTAGGGCAGCAGGAGAGAATTTCTCACCGTGTTATGCTAATCCATGAACACAGTGACAGGGCTAAATGAGCATCAAGTCAGGCTTCTTTCTTTCATTTTTTTTTTCTTAAGGTATAGCTTCTCCTCTGATGGAGAGACGCCAGTGGAAGAATGTTTCCCCTGAAGTCACTTGTTTGAAGGGAGAATGGTTGACCAGCTAAGTTTCATTTCATTTCCTGACCACAGTTCAAAGCTACATACCACTGCTCTTCATTATTCCATGTCCACCTTTTTTATTTTCCCAGGAAAACTGGCAAACTAGCTCCCTTGGGGGGCCTGTGCTGAGAAAGAAGAGAATTTGCAGCCTGGGAAGCCTTTCTGTGGGGTGAAGGGGACCTCTTTGTTTGGAAAAGATGCTTCTAGTCATATTGTTGCCAAGACCTTTTTCTTCTCATAGATTCAAACTTCATAACCACTTACTATTTCCTGACAGGTCGATTCAGACACATAGCAAGGGGAATCCCACAAGCTGGCATAGACACTACCCAAACCTTCATCAAGTCATTTCATGGTCTCATGATACAAACATAAAATAATGCTGACTACTTGGTGGAAAGGGCAATAAGAGAAAAGAACTATTTGAATTTTGTCCACAGATCAAATTATTCCCAAGTTACAAAACTAAATTTTCCGTAACAAAATTAGTCACATTTAACCTAACTTTCAAGTCACCTAGCAGCATGGTTTTCTGTGTGCTGCTAAATATGGTCTCCAAACACCACTCTGACTTCTCTCGGGATCTGCCAATACCACTCCCACATGTCAGGCAACTCTGCGTATTTGGTATCTAGTGCTGGGTCAAACTGCAGAGGGAGAACCTGATGGCAGGAGACGCAGTTGTCCCAAAGTGTCATTATCATCTTAAGTTAATTACTGTTTTGTATCATTGGTCATTAGGTGGGGAGGTAACATGGATAATGGCTAAGGAGGAGAAGGGTAAGCAGGCAAGGGGACAAGTTATGGCTTAGAGCCTGTGGTGACTCTCTTCTCCTCTACTTTTTAGCTATGTGATCTTAATCCACACAGGTGCTCAATAATTATTTCTAGAATGAATAAATGACTTAACCTCTCTAAGACCAGATTCCTTGTCTGTAAAATAGAGATAATAACTGTTGGGAGACATTTTTCCATGGGTCTCTCACCACTATGTCTTAGAAGCAGAGGCACTGATGGCCAGAATCTTTTCAAACATGTTTATATAGCGAAAGTCTTAGAAGATAGACTTGGTGTGTCCATCTGGAGCAGAGAGCAGGCTTGCTTACTGTCCGGTATAATAAAGAGAGTGTCTGTCTCCAGAGCAAAGATCAGACAAGGTTGCTTACCATAACATCAAAAGAGATTGGGATTTCTAAGCTTGGAGTTCCTCAGCCATAATACAAACCCACTGCATGCTCAGCATCCACCTAGGCTACTCCACATCTCCCTCATAGGACCTGGAGGACCAGGGGAACTGATGCCAAGATGAAGCTGATGCTACTTTCTGGCTGTGAGTAAGAACTTTGTTTCTGATCCAGGAGTCTCATATGTTCTGCCAGACTCCGTGAAACTGGCAGGCTAATTTATTAGCTTGCAAGTAGGGTAAAATCCCAGATCTTCACGGGTCTTGACAGTAACAGTCTCTACTTCATAGAGTAGTTGTAAGGATTAAATGAGATGAGCATATAAAGAGCTCTGCAGGGTCTGGTCCAAAGTAGGTATTCAATTAAAATTAGCTTCTGTACTATTCTATGTAATGAATGATCTTTTAATATGTATATATCTGAAAGCATATTATTATATATGCATTCACTCTAATTATTCAATAAGAGAATGTAATGTAAATTGTAAGTGATCTTAATGACATGGAGAGACTCAGTTATAACTCAAGATAAACTATGATATTGAGTCCCAGCATTACAGTAATTAATATGGCTTCAACCGGATACTATACAACTTAGTGGTTAAAACTTGTAAAGGGCTGGATTTATATTCTAGCTCTTCCACTCACAAACTCTAAGATCTTGGATAAATTATACAGAGGAGTTTTGTCTTCCAAAATCTAGAAATTAAAAATATCTACCCTTCACCAGGTACTATGAGGATTAAACAAGATAGTAATTTGTAAAATGTCTAACATAGCACCTGGCACGTAACAAACATTCGCTAAAGGTTGAGTATGAATTTATTATTTTATTCAAAGAACAATAACATCAAGAAAAGAGATGTGATTTTATTTGTGGAGCTATTTGTGTTTTCCAAAGTACTTTCATATTAGCTCTTTTAATCCTCTCAATAATTCTGGGAGGGAGGCAAGACAAATACAGCCCAACTCTACAGATGGGAAAACTGAAGCTAAGGGAGGTTAAGTGGCTTTCCCAAGATCAAAGATCTAGCAAATGGCAGACATTTGATTTTTTAGAGTTTCTTTCCACGTGCACAGCCACCAGAGATTATCAAAAGGTAAAGATCTCTCTGTGCCTTTCAGTAACAGAGCTCACACATAGCCAGGAACTGGAGAATGCATTTGGCCCAGGTTTACAGCCTTATGGGCTTGGGGCTCTCAACCAAATGCAAACTTTTGGTGTGTGTGCGTTTAGACTTTGCCAAGAATAGATGGCTTTCTATTTTTAAAAAGGAGGGGGAAAAACATTGGAAGGTATTTAAATCAAGTTCTAAAGTCTTTCTGGACATCAAATAACTCTTAGAAAACAACATTTCGATGAGTTAAGTATAAATGAATCAAAAACATATGGACTAAATTTCCCCTGAAATACACAAGGGTCTAAAAATTAAGGGGAAAAATGCATTGATAAAACATGTTTGGGATTTTATTGAAACCAAAACATTTACAAAACCATTACACATCCAGATTCACCCAACCTCAGTGTGCTCTCTTCTGATGGCCATGGCCAGCCTCCTTGGACCACCCAATAATAGGCTGCCAAATATTTCCTTTCTTCCCAAAACAATCACTGGACTCCAAGCAATCCTACAGCAAGGTTTGGATCCTGTCTTACGTGCAGTTGATGAAACACCTTCAGCCCAAATGGTGCTCACTCCACTTCTCCTGTATTTTGAAGAATCAGCCTTGATCAAATGGCTCTCTGTGCCTCACCATATTGAAGGCCTAATAACCGATTTCTGCCTAAATGGTTTTATACGTGATTATTAAATTAAGCTCCCAACTTGCAATCCTAAAGCTAGTAAACCATCAGGTTAGTTTCCAGGCTTGTAAAATTAGCTAAAGGTGAATTTAAAAACCAGGGTAGGGCTGGCATAGAAGAACAGGACTACAATATTTCATGCAACTGTGGGCACCACTGCAGCGGCTTCCAGCAAGCTGGCAATAAACAAGTGATATTAACTGAAGCCCTTAATTTAAGGCAACAAAGTCAACCAACTAGTAATTAACAAATTATTCTTAAACAGACTTCGCTTAAAAATTAAGTTGAACTACCATTTTTCTATAACTCGTCAGGAAAACGCTGACTGGTACTTAAAGTAAACACAACTTAAGCAGATGGTGAGCCCTCACAGAGCACCAAACCTATACTTAAATAAATCAGCATTGTCAGACTGGAGAGCTACATTGATACTCAGCAGAATTCATGGGCATCTTTGCAAGATTTGGAAATGATTTACTGTCACGTGAAGATGACAGTTGAGAGCTCTAAGTTTTCCTGTTGGAATGTTCTACACCCCTGAGACAGGTAAAGTCTACTAGAAGAAAGTGTTTTTCAACTGATATTCCAGAAGCATGTCACAGAAGGAAAGATGATCCTGACTCATCTGAGTACAGACAAGCACTTCTGTGTTTGTTCATTCACTCATTCAAGAAATAGATCTACTAAGTGTTTACCCGGTGACACACATTTTGCTAGGCCCTGGGCATACGAAGCTGAATGATACCCAAAATTCCTCACAAATCACACAGGCACAGAAAGACAGAAATAATAATGCAACTTGCTAAATCCTATTATAAGGATGTTGTAGAAAGTACTTTGGGAATCCTCGGAACTGAAGAGCTAACTCCATTTGAAGGATTTGGGGAAACCTTCACCTTTGGAGGGGCCATCTTAGGGGAGAGGCAGTGTGCCATGGGGGTTAAGAGTACATATCGGTCCTGAAGTGATAGGCTGCACAGGTTCAAATCCTGGCTCCACCATTTATTGTCTATGTGACTTCGGGAAGTTTACTTAACCTCTCTGGGCCAGGTTCCTTCTCTACAAAATGGTGCTGATAATGGCAACCACCTCATCATAAAGATTAAAATGAGTGCCTGGTACATAATGAGTGCTATTACCTTGGCAGGATATTATAGGAACTTATCCAACAAAGATCGAGCAGAGTGAATATTCCAGTTAGCAGAATAACATGTGTAAAGGCAAGGGTTTATAAAAGGTCTGGTAGTTGCAAGTATGATGAAAAATTCAGTGTAGCAGGTTCATAATGTATATGTGGAGAGGAATCGGGTGTAGATTAGGGTCATGTTGTCAAAAACCTTGTACATCAAGCCAAGAAGGTTAGATTTTAGCCCACGGGCAGCTGAGACCCAACAGAGGTTTGATACAGTCAGTTTTTGTTTTCCAGATCATTCTGCCTGCAATGCAGAGCCCAGGCTAAAAGGTGGTGTGAGGTCCACTTGGGATATGGAGATAAAGGATCACACAAAGGGTCTGGATTTTGTTTTTAATTTTGTTTTTTTATCACAAGTAGAACTGTCTGTGGTCAAGGATGACAACGAGACATTGCTACTTTCGGTTGCTTACCAAGGAAAATTGTGGGGCACACCCAAAGCACAGCTTTTCCCACATCCTTACCCTGCTCTCCAAGTTTTGGGGGTATCTAAATTTGCCTTTGCTCCCACCCCACAAAATGTTGGACCTGGATTTCAAAACTCGCTGTTGGGAGTACATTTGTAACTGGTCAATTTTATTGGTTTTAATGGTATTTGCAAATCACAGAATGTTAGAAGTAGAAAGGAATTTATGGCAATTGCTAAATCCAACTGCTCCCCACTTGGGGTCTCCAGATTCCTAGGCAGTCTGTGAAAGTAATAACAGAGATCAGTTCTATTTTCAGTATTTCCAAAAGCTTGACATATATTTAAACATTTAGTCATTCACAAAAAAGCTCTCACATGTCAAGTAAAATGTCAACTTTCTTTACTTGTGGCTGAAATTTTTTTGATTCAGTACGGTAACATCGGTCATCTCATGTTTATCACAATTTCTGATTAACCATTACCCATTATCAGTGCCTTTAATTTTTTAAAAATGGATTAATTAATACTAATCAAGTAGAAAAAAATCTTTCAAATATAAACATACAGTAAAACAAAGAGGCCCTCTATGGTATCCAGTTAAAATCAGTGATCTCTAGTCCATCCTCAGCAGCCCTCTCCCAACACCTCCCTTTAACAGTAACTTGCTGGTAGAGTCTACACCCTTGTTCCCATCCCATTTTTAGAATGTAAAACATACTCGCTAGCATGAATGTCAATTGGAGATGAAAATACAAATCAGCGTGTTTGGGGTTATCTAAATGTTAAAGGAAACCCTGAACTTCAGCTCTCAAGAAATGAATGAGTTAAGCAAAATCTCCTCTTGGATGAAATTCTATTACATAACAGTAAATGTGTCTCTAGATAGTAAGGGCTTCAGGCAGGATTCTCGTGCTTTGTCTCTTGCACACTCTCCCAGTAAACACTTAAGTCACTGCATAAATGATGCATCACAATGCATCCCAACCACAAATGGGTCTTGAATAAAAGCCTTTTTGGATAACTGGAAAATATCATGCAGGGATGAATGCCAGTGTTTGTAAATTCACCCTGAGCCTGAAAGTTATCAGATTCTGATCTTGCAAATGTCTATGCTCTTTTCTGTTCCAGAACAGATTTAGGACTATAATTCCAAAACAATCATAGAAAGAATACTGAACATGTTAGTCATTTTGAATGACTGCATTTAAGAAGTAGGATGATATGACATTGTTTATAATTAACAGGACTGTACCTTTATATACAGCTATTAACAATATGACTACTACTAATAATAGGAGTTACAATTCCATTTAGTTAAATTATAGTGACAACTACACCTTGTTTCCTGTTGTTAGGTGAAATGAGCAGTATTTTTATTATATTTCTTGAAATCAACGGTTACTAAGATTAGGATTTTGTAGGCACTCAGTGAAATATTTGGTAACAGACAGAACCAAAAAGCATCTTGTATTAGTAGAAGGTGATGGAAGGAAGATCTATGAAGCCAAGATTTCAGTGGTATTTTTGCCATACAGATAGCTTCGTCTTAAGAAGAAAGAATGTTGGTCTCTCTTGGCAAGTTTGTGGAAATATGTATACAGTTCAGAGCACAAGGAAAGGAAGTACCCATGACACAGAGTGAATGCTGGCTCTGCCACTTAATAGCTATGTGATCTTGGGTAAAATCTTCAGCCTCTCTGAACTTCAGTTTCCTCATCAGAATAGAGAAAATAACACCTACTAAATAAAACAATGTAAGTAAAGTATTTAACATAGTGCCTGGCATGCAGTAGGCATTAATCAAATTAACTGATTAATCTATTTTCTCTACATAGACGGACAGTAGTATAAAGTCTTTAGCCACGTCCCTTAACAGGTGCTCATCTGTGTCACTCAGGTTGGGAGAGTTCTTTCTGCTCATCATGTAAGTGGGACCTTGTGAGTAAAAGCTGAGTTCTCTAAGGGATACTGTCCTGCTGAATCAGTGGCATCAGGCCAAAGAGGAGACAAAATCTTGACTAGATTACACGAAACCAAAGACCTTCTGATGCTTACTCTCCTTCTAAAACTGGGGAAAGGACAATTAGGGACAATTCATCATTTGCTCTAACACAACCTTTGAGTTACCTCAAGAGTATTTTTGTAATTTTATATAGCAGAACAAATGTACCCTGCTCCCCCAAATCCCATCATCTTGGTAACACATCCTTAAATCTCACAATCAATGCTGTAAAAGGCTGGACTGGTCCCATTTATCAGAGGCAATGATTAGTTCAAGTAGATTCTTAGAGAATCTGAGAGTCTTCCTCTACTTTGGAACCTAATCCTAAAGTTCAGCGCTTGATTATCTCCTAGAAGAAAACTGAGATGGAAACTCCACTTGGTTGGGAAAAAACGATTAATTACATCTAAGCACAGGCACATAATTGGCCATCACAAGTCTCAGAATCTTTGTACTTGGCATATTAAAGATAAGATAATTCAAGTCTAAAAAGGAACTAAACGGTTTTAAATTTTGCTACCCCTCCAGAAATCCATCCTCTTCAGATGGTCTTGCTACCCCCAACCAAAGGAATAATACACAGACAAGTAATAAACTGGCCCCATTCTGTGCTCACTCTCCAGGGAAAACACTGGGAGAAAATTTAAAAAAACACCCTCTGCTGTTCTCTAGCAAACACTCAAGGAAGCCAAATACGAGCCAGCAGATTGTTTGTAATGGGGCCGAGGTCTTAGATATGTTTCAGAAATACCAGAAAACATGGGTGACAAAAGGCCATGGGTACAAATGCACACAACGGACACAGGCTCGACAACAAGACCTCTGCAGCTCGAGCAGCAAGGGCAAGAAGCATTGATTTTCACTGGAGAGGGCATATCAAGTTACAGGAATGCACACATTTAATTTTTATGAGACTGAAGGCTCACAGAAACAACAAAAAAATTCCCACTTTGTGACACATTAATGTAGCCAGTGAAGGGCAACTTCAAAATAAAACAAAGGGAAAGGCTTAATTGTGTTATCAAAAGGCCTTTGAAAATAAACTCTGATGCCACAAGCCACTCTGACATGTTCTGTGACACTTTTAGTCTCCTGGCTAGAGAAATGCTGGACCCAGGTCACATCCCCAAATCCTCTTTTTTATGTAAATATGTATAGATGGTATTACTCACCCCTTTCTGATTTCTCTAAAGAATATTTTTCTTTTTCTAGATAAATCCAAGAGTCACCAATCTTCCAGCTCTCAGTCCCAACCCTAAGAAGAGCAAGTAAGCAGGGCAGAAATGTGCTTTCATACCAGAGCATCTTCTTCCAGCCAAATGTAATTTACAGCAGAGTGTTTGGTTCATCTGTCACAGGAGAATTACACAACCTCGCCACTTACCCTGAAAATAAATATGCGCTCCTCATTCAGGTAAATGAGATCGTTTCAGAAATAAATGGACTCCACCACTAAATTTGCCTTTTGCAAAGAAAATAAATGTTTGAAATTTCTCTCCTGATGAAGATGATACAGCTGACACAAATTTAAGAGGCTAGTGCTATGGCCTTCGTTCATATTAAGGCCAGCCCAGGAGAAGCTAGAGGCCACGAGAGCCGGAAACATCTGATAATAACTCAGCTCAATCAACCCCCAGCTCTTATCAGTATGCAAAATCTTCCAGGCAAAACTGGAGGGGAAAAGGTCAAAACGCACATCTCCACTGACAATCATACATCTCCACCGATAATCATGCATCTAGAAATAAAACAAGCTTATAAAATGGCACTGAATTTTTACTAGCCCACACAAAGCTTTTAACTACCCAATCCCTCCTATGGAGTTCCCTTCATTTGAGCTTCACAAGAGTCTTGTAAATTAGAGAAGGTATCATTTTCCCATTTAGAGATTGGGAAACGGAGGCAGCATGCAGTTACCTAAGTGTCCAAAGACTCCCAGCTGATTATACGTTGAATCAGGGAAACAAAGCCAGGTGGCCTAGGCGATCATTCAGCATTCGTTCAATCCCTCTGCTTTTAGAGGAATTACAACACACGGTCCCTACTCTAAGGTGCTTGTGATTTAATTAGAAAAATAAGATCCTCAGACACAAAATTAAACAATGCCATTGAAAAGAAAATCACCAATGTTAAATATACACCCTTTTCACTATTTTCAAATCAGAGCCACATTATGAATTGATGGAATCGACGAAAAGACGCTTAATAAATTAACACATAGTTTCAAACTTAAAACTGCACAACAAAAGCCAGGGACACTGTTCAGAGCACGTCATTTGTTAAGTTATTTATGTCCACATGACTTTCCTGCTGAATATCTAGGTAAACTATAATAGTCTTAAGTATAATTATATACCAGTGACGAGATCATGGCTCCCATAGAAGGAAAAAGCAGTTAATGTGGTTTAAAAATCAACAGTCTCAAATATTTCACTATTTGATTATTGAGTTACAATGATCCATGGAGATGTAAAATTTAAACTTTTTTTTTGACATTCCTTCTTCTTGGAACTCCAAAATCTCTAAATATTTTCAACAAACTCAAATTTCCATATTTGAACGAATTCACTTAGAATGGGGTAAAATAAACATGAAGAAGCTTCTTTATCTTTGAAGATAATAGGCAAAAAAGTATCCACAAATAAATGCTTCTGGGTGTCGAATTTTGGCATTCGATTAAAATTCTATAAAAGGAAGAAAGAAATTAATGATCTAGCAGTTATAATAATTAGTAATTATATTTTCAGAGTCTCTAAGAATAATTAATTAGAGCATACCTTTGAGGTATTATTAGCTGCATCATAAAATGAGGCAGCGGAGATGGAGCCGAGATGAACGAGTTGCCTCTGGCCACAGGCAGAAGAGAGCGGACTGTCAGATACCTGGAATTCCTGAGACCCACGGCCTCGCTAACTAAGCCCGCTCCCTGGGAGCTGACATCGGGAAGTTCATTCTTTACGCAGCATAAACAAGAAGCTGTCCTTTTTCTCTCGTCAACTACTCCTCTCAACTAGAGCTATTGACCCCCTTCAGTTCTCAGATGAGATTCTTTTCAGACTGTGGTTTCCTTGGCAGACTGCCACCGAAAAGTGTAGTCGAATAAAGTGAGATAAGTAGAAGTCTGGATCTTTTAAAAATTTTATTACAGTTGAAGGAAGAGAGAAACAAGCAGAAAAATACAAAAAAGATTGGTATAGTGAACCTATAACAGGCAGAAGTGGCATTAATCTAAAAATAAACTGTGTTTACATATTTACAGGCATATATAAACCACTATATCAGGAATTAAGAACCGCAAAAAAATTTTGTTAACCTTTTTATACTAAAAGTATATGGCTATATTTGTGCCTTTAAATTTTGAAGATAAAGGGTGCATATTCTTCCTGTATTAAAAAAAGTCAATTTCAATAAGGAAAACATTAATACTCTGACAGAAAAATGGCCAAAAGGCACAGACAGACAAGAACAGACAATTCACAAACTGCCAGCAAATGAATGGAAATAATGTTCCACATCCCTTTTAATTAAATAAAAGCAAATTGAAACAATTTTGACCTAATAAATCGGCAAATATTTCTTTTTGAATGACAATATCTAAATCCTGATTAGAGGTCAAGTTCAATAGGTACTCTGCATAAACTTGATGATGATGAGGCAATTGGTACAAGCTGTTTGAAAGCTTTTTAGTAAAATTCATCAAAATCCACTTGTTGGAATAATTCCTTTGGAAAAATAAGAGATACAGATGAAGAGTTATGTGCAAGAAGGTTCATCACAATGTTATTTATTACCTCAGAAAAATTCAAAATAGATTATGCATCCAATAATAAGCAGAATAGCTTAAGTAAATGATGACAAAAGATTATACATCATTAAAACCATGTTTTCAAAAAATAAGTCATGACCTTGGGGAAATGTTCACAAAATAATGTTAAGTAAAAAAAAAATCCAGAAATAAAACTGAAAATACTCTATGAAATATAGTTAGACAACATGGATGGATAAAGACATAGATTAATGAAGGATATACATCAAAATCACCAACAGTGATTATTTTGGGTTAGAATTTTCTTTAGATGTTTCCGTATTTTTTGAGGTTTTTTGGTTTTTTGTGTGTGTGTGTGTGTGGGTGGGGGGAAGACCAGCCCTGAGCTAACATCCGTTGCCAATCCTCCCCTTTTTGCTGAGGAAGACTGGCCCTGGGCTAACATCCGTGCCCATCTTCCTCTACTTTATATGGGACGCCGCCACGGCATGGCTGACAGGCAGTGCGTCGGCCGGCGCCCGGGATCCGAACCCACGAACCCCTGGGCTGCCAAGTGCGAACTAAACCGCTGCGCCACCGGGCGGCCCCATGAGGTTTTTTTTTTTAATCAGAAAATAGTACATTTATGTTTAAAATTTAAAAAAAGGAAAGTAAGGGAATCCTTGAATTCAATATTCGAGACATAGTTAACATTTTTTACCATTATTGTTCAAGCTAGGTAAAATTGGTCTTGACTCAGAAAAGAACACACCAACAAGTAGATTTTAGCATTAGGATTGGCTAATTTCCAGTGTGAAAAGTTTGGAACTTTCCTTTTCTAGTTATACTTTCAGGAAAGCTAGATGCCCTGTCGCTCCTCTTCGGGGTATTTTTCTCACAAGGTCAGCTTCAGGGGGAATTTGGAGGAATGAGAAGTCACCAAGACCACTATTGTAAATGGTGTCCTCTAACTTTAAAATCCCAGAAGACACTGCCAAGTTGCCTTGGTGCCCGCCAGCTTAGAAAAGAGCCACAGGACATACAGGCAACAGCCATAAATGACACAACCGAAAAATGATTGCTGCTTGTTTGAGAAAATATGCACAGAATATGCCAAAAAGACTCCTACACTGGATGTTTTTCTGAATGAATTTCTTGTAAGTTCTGTCACATGAAACTAATGTAACACTAGGAATCCCAATGCTACAAGGACCTCATTCCAAACACATCTACCACATTGCCTTTGCCATTGGCTGGTCGAAATACACAACTTTTCAAATCTGTGTTAAACATGTTGCATAATTTCAACATCTCATTATAAAGTCTCCATGCCTGTTTCATCTTTGTGCAAGCACAGCTTTTAGTTAATAGATTTCAGAACTTTTCTTTCAAAAACAGCTCGATGCAATAACTAATGCAGTTAGAATTACCAAAAAAAAAAAAAAATCATAGCTGTTTACAGTCACCCCAAACCCCACAATGGCTCTCCATTGCATTTAGATTGAAATCTAAACCCCTACCCTAGCTCACCACACCTCACCTCCAATGTCATCTCGTAGCATTTGCCCCCTTGCCCAGTACCCTCTGGCCACACTGGTCTTTTTTCTTTTTCTCAACCATGGCAAGCTCATTCCCATAGCACTAGGTTTCCTCTATGCCTGGAATGTTCTTCTCCTTAATCTCCAAATGACCAGACCAGCTTTGTCTTCAAGTGTGGGTCAAAAGTATTCAAGTGAACAGATGAGATATCAATTCCATGAAATGGCAAATTAAAATGAACATATTTTTAATTCGGTACTCTTGCTTAGGAAAGACTGACTTTTGTTTACCTCCAATATTTGGAAAGTACATTTCAAATACTCTCCTGAAAAATAGAGAGGTTGTAAATGTCCAAGCATGAGCCAGCACCAACGGCAAAAGAATGAACCAGGATTCTTTCTTGGTTGCAACTCTAAATCCACAGGATTCTAACACCAACTTCCCTTGTCTGTCCTAACTATTATGTCTTAGAGGGATGATGATACTTATTTTCCTTATTTCTTTCATTTCAAATAATGTAACATCACTAATGCCATAGATCCAGCATTAACTCATAGTATTGTTTACAAGCACTATGTAGCAGGCAGTCTTTGAGATGTCCCCTAATGATCCCAGTGTTCCAGTATACCCTTGTGTAATCTCCTCCCCTGAGTACAGGCTGGACCTAGCAACTTGATTCTAATGAATGGAATATGGCAAATATGATGGGATGCCACTTCTGAGGTTAGATTACAAAAAAAGACTGTGACTTCTATCTCTCACTTTACCCTCTTGCAACCCTTGCTTACTCTTAGCCTGCCAACAGCCATATAAATAAGCTTGGGTGTGGATCCTCTGAGGCCTGCCACAGCCATGTGAGTCTGGAAGTAGATCCTCCCCTAGTTAAGGCTCAAGATGACTACAGCCCTGGCCAACATCTTGATTACCACCTTGTGAGAGACCCTGAGCCAAAGAACTCAACAAAGTCATACCCAGATTCTTGACCCCCAGAAACTCTGAATTAATAAATACATGTGGGGGGGGGGTGGTTTGTTACACAGCAATAGCTAACTAATACAATTGTTTACAACCGAAACTACATACTTGACATTTTCTTTTCTTTTTGTTAGGATTATGGTGAAAGGAAATTTTAGCTCCCTAAATTATAAGAATAAATCTTAGGTTGTACAGGGATTGAGAACATTCAAAACTAGAAATAATTAATCAGGATTTATTCCCAAAGGCAATGATAACTGCATTTGATCCATCAATCATAAAGCTACTCATAATTTATATGGCATTTTAAAATCTAACTGGTGTTTTCACATGAATGGCCATTTACTCCTTTTAAAAAGGCTATAAAGTAAGTATTATTATTATCTCCATCTTCCAGATAAGGAGACTGAGATTCAGTAGATTTCATGACTTCCATGAAGGCAAAGACTTTTTCTCTCTTGTTCACCACTCTTCCCTAATGCTTAGCTCCATGTAAATGCTCAATACATATTGTTGAGTGGACGCCTCCCATGACAATGTTATCTATAAAGATGATGTCTACCCTTTTTTATGAAATTTCCCAACTGACATATATATCAATAATCAATCTCTATATATATTTGTGTAACACACAAATACATATTTATAGAACCAGGATATGTGTTTCCCAAACAACACAGGCACCTCTGAAAGCTCACTCTAGTTCTAACAACAGTAAAGAGATCACTCCAATTTAATCCTGTTTTTCATACTGTTCTACATTGCAAAGACAGAGATCTAGAGCTCTTTTATGAGCTAGTCATCCTTTCTCAGTAAATCAAGTCTCTTCCCTCACATATCATTTCCTGTAATCTCCCAGGATGAGGCTGGAGACAACAGATCTTTCTAAGAGGCACCAAAGGAGGTCATCACATGGCTCAGATCCCCTCATCTCCCTCAATGCCCTCACCCCTCCCCTGCCATGACTGGCCTCTTTCCCCCTGATAAATGTGGCAAGTAGGAAGTAATAGGTCTTGTCAAAGGTCACTATACAATAACTTCAGGTGATGTTAGATAGAGGTGTCCACAGAAATGCAACAAAGCCGTTGACAAGGACACAGGAAGTGGGAGAATTTTGATTAGGAAGTTTGGATAAACCTTAAATTCCTTCTCTTTTCAAAGTTTCACAGTCAAGTAATCACTCAGTCTTCAATCACAGTCCAGTCTCTTCTCACATATTAGCTAATAAAAAAGTGTTTGTTCACGAAAGATATGTGGAGCCATTGAATAATCAATGTCTATGTTTTAAGAAGATAAGAAAATCATTAGGTATGATTACTCTTGAAATTGTATGATTACAAATAGAGGAATTGCAATATATCATGTGTAAAGTAATAAATTAGTAACAGTCAGCCATTCAGTAAGCAAATATTGAAGAAGTGTCTGCAATATGCCAGCACTACATGTTGGGAAAATGGTGATGAACCAAATATGCATGATCTTTGACATTTCAGAATTTAGATTCTAGTGGGGCATATAGATTTTAAATTTTTAAAAATTAAATTAAAAATCACTTAAAGGAATATAAATTTGAAAATTGATAAATGCTATTAAGGAAAAGTTCATGATAGCAGGAATATTTAACAGGAGGACCGAATTGAGATTAGGGAACCAGGGAAAAGCAGAAGTTGTCTAGGCAGGCATGGTCTAGGAAGAAGGGACAGCATATGCAAAGGGCCATGATTAAGAAGGACTTGGTGCTTTCAAAGATCTGAAATTCCAGTGTGGTTAAGGCCCACTGAGTAAGGGGCTGTGTGTTGTGAGTTGAGGCTGGTCTATCTGATGCCAAAGACTGTGATCCTGACTCTATTCATATCTGTAACACAAATGCCTTCCCTGAACACCAGACTCAGCATCCTACTGTCTACTGGACATCTCCTCACACATAGTATGCCCAAACTGAGCTCCTAATCTCCCCCACCAAGCCTGTTCCACCTGCCACCTTCCTCATCTGAGTTGATGGCAACTCCATCCACCCAGTGTCTCAGGTCAAAAACCTAAGCATCCTCCATGACTTCGTACTTACCCCCACACCCAATTCATCAGTAAGTCCTTTCAGCTTTACCTTCAAAATAAGCCAAACTCCTCACCACCTCTTCCATAATTACCCAGTAGAAGCTGCCATCTCTCTTGCCTCCTAACAGGTCTCCCTGTGGCCACCCTCACCCCTATAGAGTCTATTCTTCAATCACAACAAGGGAGGTCTTTAGAAGTGATAGATTCTTTTCTCAAAACTCTCCAAAGGCTTCCTATCCCACATTCATAGCCTGGTGCGCAAGGCCCTACATGATCTGGCCACCTACCACTTCCCACTCTCTCCTCCCCGTCTCCATCTCTGCTTCCTTGCAGCTCCTCAAACACACCAGGGCCTTTGTACTAGCAGCTCCCTTGGCCTGAAAACTCTGTCTCCAGATCTCCACAGCAATTGCTCCCTCACTTCAGCAGCTCTCTATTCATATGTTACCTTCTCAGAAAGGCCTTCCCTGACTACTCCATCTGAAAGATGCAAGATCACACTGTATCCATGTACCTGGTTTCATCTTTCTTTTTAGCACTTACTGCTACATGATGCATTATATATATAGCTATTTTTATAAAGATTTTTTTCTGTTGATTCACTGCCATATCCTTAGAACCTGGAAGAGTTCTAGCTAAAGAGAGCAAAGGCACACCCTTACTGATGTACTTTTTTGGGTTACCACGTGGCCATCTCTGGAAGACCTTTTATAATAAAATTACAAACTCCTAGGAAATAGATTGAGTATCTAATATCTTACCAAGATTGAGGCTCTGGAGAAGTAAGAAAAGGAGAGAGAAGTCTGGCTAGGAGGAGGGGGAAGGAGGGCAGGGTTTGTAGTAGACAGGTCAGTATCTAGGGGAAAAGGGCAGCCCTGAGTTCCTGTGACTGGCACTATGGTGTGTTCTACCATAGTGCTAAGAGGAAGAGAGGCAGAAATAAAAGGAATAAAAGAAGTGTGAGGGTACCCAAACAAACTTGATCTCTGTCAAAATTTTGCCTAAGCTCGACTCTAAACGAAGGTTTTTTCAACCAGCATAAGAGGAAGGAGATTAAGGTTTCAGAGTATATATTTCTTTTGTCAAAAGATTGGTCATGTGTTTTTTATAATCATAAAAAAAAGTCCACAGCAAACTTAAATGTCAAAATGTCAAACAATAGGGGATGGTTAAGAGATTATGGCATAGCAACTCAATGGAATACGATGCATAATCATAGTTTTGAAAACTATGTTGCAGCATAAAAGATGTCTGTGGTATAGTTTTAAGTGAAAAAACAGAATTTTAAAATGTATCTATGCCTGGAGCAAAACTATTCAAAAATTATGTTCCCCTCTGGACAAGGTATGGAAGCAAATGTGAAAATGAAAAATCAATGATTCTTTAGGGTTGTGATATTCTCTGTGATTTACTCATCCCACCCCATTTTTGGATTTCCAAAATATTCTTACAATAGTTTTAAGCTATAGGGACATCGATCAATATATCTAAAGAACCTCCCTAGGTTAATCTTCCCAGGAACACTCACCAGACATCTAACATCTCATCCTGATGATAGGAAATTCATGACAAAGAACAATGTTCAAGTGTCCGTGTAATCCACTCACTCAGAATTAATTAACCATCTACCATGTGTAAGGGACTATATGCCAGGTTCTAGGAGGGAAATCAAAACTGAGCAAGAGTCCGTCCTTGCTGTTATGGGAATTTATGACAATCCAGGAGAAGGAATTTATGACAAACACAAATTTAACCTCAAGGGAAGACAATTTTTTTAAATCATAAGAAAAAATATTAATAAAGCACTAAGGAATTAATTAATTTTCCATTCAGTTTTTGGCTTGGGAGATCAAGAGACGAGTGTTTCCACAGTCAGAAGATGAGGGGTGGGGGGGAAGGGGTGTGTGGGACAGGACAGGAGATGTTCCAGGGAAGAGGAGAGTCTAAACATGGTGGAGAGGCACTTAACACAAACAATTATTATGGGTCTGGCTTAAATATGAGATAAACCTACAAAGATGCTAGCTGGGGCTGGCCTAAGGGCCTTAAAACAGATGCTGGTGAAGGCTCTCGAGAAGGGACATGAGATGTTCAAAGACATAGAGTAAAAAGACTCTTAGTAGATAGAATGGAGAGAGTCTGAGCTCAGGGAGAAGACAAAGCTGGTTCCAAACCCCAACTTCACCATGTACTGATTTTGTCACAGTAACTGATTTGTCCCTTAATCTCTGAGCCTCACTTTCCTTATCTATAAAAAGGGGTAACTCCAGCTCCTTGGTAGGTTTGTTATGAAGGTTGACATGGTCAAGAGAGTAAATCAAAACAGTAGGCTCAATAAAGACTCAGTAAATAATTCTGTTCCCTTAATTTTGAGTTCATAGAAGGAACTAGTTGAGAAGGAGACAGAGCAGAAGGACAAAAATCACAAGATGCTGCTCAAATGGGGTCTAGAAGACTTGGCAATGACATGTTCATGATGGCCGAGGGAAAAGGCGAAGTCAGTGATTATCGTGAAGGTTCAAGCTGGAGGGCCAGAGGATGATGGTGGCCCCCAATGAAATGGCTGTGTCAGAAGGAGAAATGATCTGAGAATTAGTTCATATTTGAACAATTTGAAAATTTAGGAACAGTAGCAGTCCATCTAGAAGGAAATGGCCAGGGTGAAGTTGGAAGTCAGGGCTCACAGCCCAGGAGAGAGGTATGGGCTAAAGACACATGGCACCTACTCTAAGATTTTTCATAGTTGACCATTCCTATTGCCAAAGTCTGTAATGCTCCTATCAACCTTTCTCCACTGTTCTTCTTGATATATTCATCCCAAATATGTACAGAAGTTGTTGGATCAAAATACAGTCATGTGTTGCTTAATGACGTATTATCTTTTTTTAACAGCTTTATTGAGATATAATTCACATATCTTACAATTCGCCCACTTAAAGTGTATAATTCAATGGCCTTAGAATATTCACAGATTTGTGCAACCATCACCACAATCAGTTTTAGAACATTTTCATCATCTGGGGAAGAAGCCACACATCCTTTACTGGTCACCTTCAACTCCCCAGCCCCATCCTTAGTCCTAGGCAACCACTAATCTACCTTCTGTCTCCATGGAGTTTTCTATTCTGGACCTTCCATATAAATGGAATCATACAGTATGTAGTCCTTTGTGTCTGGCTTCTTTTTCTTAGCATAATATTTTCAAGGTTCATGCATGTTGTAGCATGTATCAGTACTTCATTTCTTTTCATGACCAAATAGTATTGCAATATATTGATGTACCACATTTTGCTTATCCATTCCTCAGTTGATGGACTTTGGGTTATTTCCATGTTTTGGCTATTATGAATAACCCTGCTACAAACATTCATGTACAAGTTTTTGTGTGGACATATGTTTTCCTTTCTCTTGGGTGTATACTGGGGAGTGGAATTGCTGAGTCATAAGGTTTATGTTTAACTTTTTGAGGAACTGCTAAACTGTTTTCCAAAGTGGCTGTACCACTTGACAATCCCTCCAGCAATGTATGAGGGCTCCAATCTCTCCACATCCTCATCAACACTTGTTATTGTCTGTCCTTTTTTATTATACTCATCCTAGTGGGTGTGAATTGGTGTCTCACTGTGGTTTTCTTTTTTTGTTGTTTTTTTTTGGTTTTGTTTTTTATGGAGAAGACCAGCCCTGAGCTAACATCCGTTGCCAATCCTCCCCTTTTTTTTGCTGAGGAAGACTGGCCCTGGGCTAACATCCGTGCCCATCTTCCTCCACTTTATATGGGACGTTGCCCCAGCATGGCTGACAGGCAGTGCGTCGGCGGGCGCCCGGGATCCGAACTCGTGAACACCAGGCTGCCAAGCGCAAACTAAACCGCTGCGCCACCAGGTGGCCCCTCACTGTGGTTTTCATTTGCATTTTCCTGATGGCTAATGATGTTGAACATCTTTTCTTGTGCTTATTGGCCATTTGTATATCTTCTTTGTAGAACTGTCCGTTCTTCAATTGGATTATTGTCTTTTTATTATGATGTATCTTTAAAACACAGAATTTTGTCTTCTGGGCTTTCCTTGTGTAAAACAGAGGTAGCCCATACGCATAAATTGTCCATCAACAACTAGAAAATCAGAATTTTTTTCCTCCTACATTGAAATGTTTACGTTCAACTTGGTATGTGTATTGCTTATAGGAACTGGTGGCTTTTGTCCTTGTCAGTAAATATTAGCACATCAAAACAATGATTGTTAAGCCTGGCAGGGTGACAAACTACAGCTGTATTTAATTCTTTGTTCTCAAGGTTAAAAGTTGGTGTTGCCCTTTTGGCATTGCTCTTTCACAAAACCTGGAGACAAATTCAAGGCCAAACCAAGGACAATACCCACATTAGTAAATTCACTAATCAGTGCAATATAAATACATCTATTTTAAAGTGTAGCCTTTTGTGGCTGTGTTTTGCTGGCTTTGTGCATACCTGGTAATGTGTGGACCCCCATCTCTGAAGACTTGATCCAAGTTTTTCTGGGGATCCATATAAGTTTATTTTTAACATGTGCTACAAAATATCTGGTTATAATTGACATCACTCCTAATCTGCCAGCTCCCGTGGGGTCCCACTACTACGTGCCCTGGATGCTGTCTTCTTGACGGGCATACCTACTGTTATGGGTTGAATCGTGTCCCTCCAAATCTCCAGTACCCTAGCATGTGAACTTATTTAGAGATAAAGTCTTTACAAAGGTAGTCAAGTTACAATAAGGTCCTTAGGGTGGGCCCTAATCCAATATGATTGGTATCTTTATAAAAAGGGGAAACAGATGTGCACAGAAGGAAGATGACGTGAAGAGACACAGAGAGAAGAGAGTCATCTACAAGCCAACGAGAGACCTGGAACAGATTCTCCCTCACAGCCGTCAGAAGGAACCAACCCTGCTGACACCTGGATTTTAGACTTCTAACCTCCAGAACTGTGAGAGAGTAACTGTTGTTTAAGCCACCCAGTCTGTGGTACTTTTTACAGCAGCCCTAGTGAACTAACACGCCTGGCACTGCACTGGATCCCCCACCCCGCTGAGTGCCAGCAATGTGGCTGTCTTGTGGGGTGGGTGCTTCTGTCTCTGGAGGGGCTACTCTCTTTCAGAAATTATCAAAACTGCACTGCCTTGCAAACCAACGACTGAACTACAGTTTTTAGTTATAGTTGCTCTTTGAGTTTTTGTTCACAGCTATTTTCTGTTCTCTTTCAAGGACTCAGACACAAGCCCATGGGGCACTGGGACAGAAACCCTCCCCTCCTCTACCACCACAAAGGACAATCCAGACTTCACTACTGGGTCAAGCTTATCCCGCACGGCTCCTTCTTCCCTTAGACTAAGTAAACCCCTCTCCCTTACCTTCCAGTTAATCAATCCCCTAGTCATATTGATCCTATCTCTTAAATGACTTGAATCTGGTACCAGCCCAGCCACCATCACCTTTGCCTGGACAACCACTCTAGTGCCCTAACTGGGCTTTCTGCCTCCAGACCTGCACCCTCTCACCCTCCCACAACATTCTATCGGAGTGACTTATTTGGTGTCTCTCCTACCAGTAAGTTCTGTGAGGAGAGGGACCGTGCCTGGTTTTGATCATATATCCCTAGTACTTGGCACATAATATGTGCTCAGGAAATATCTGATGAAGGAAGGGAGGAAGGGAGGGGTGGAGGGACAAGGAGAAAACAGGAAGGAAGAGAGGGAGGGAGGGAGCGAGGGAGGGAGGGAGGAAAGTGTGGGTTTATATTCCTTTATATAAACTACCAGGCTGTGCTTTTTCATTCGTCTCAGTTGAGCATATCTTTGCACTGAGAAAGGCAAGCAAGTCAATACAAACAGAGATGTTCTAATAATGCCAAAAGGTGTGTTTTTCAAATTACATAGGGCCCATCTAAATCCAAGCCAGTCTCCAGAGAAGAGGCGCTTGGTGGTGCGTGCCTAGCTGTGTCTCTGGATGATCCTGTGTCAGAATCACGTCACACACCCATCAGCTCTCTGCACTGGCCTGAAGAACCAAAGTCCTCTTTAGATTTTTGCTCCTCCCATTGAGACACTAAAGCTGCTATACCCAACTTTGAACAAGTGGTCCATGCATTCTATTTCTCCCTCTGAGGAATGGGTACAAGCAAACCTTATCCCTTCTTTTTTTTTTAAATTGTGGCAAAATACACATAATATAAAATTTACCATCTTAACCATTTTTAAGTGTGTGGTTCAGTAGTGTTAAGTATATTTACACTGTTGTGCAATCAATCTCCAGAATCCCCTATTTTTTAAAACAGACATTAAATAATTAAAACTATGTAAAGGAATATAACACTTCCCAAACAGGCCTCCTAGAATATCTGCTAAATGTTAAATAAAGATAAAGCATCCATTTACAGCCTTCCTTTTAAAGATACTATAGTTTTCGTGCTTTAGGAAGAAAAAAAGCACATTTCCTGGAAAGGGTAAAAATGAACCTTGGGTTAAAGGGTTAACCTGTCTGTCTTAAGAATGTCCCTTCCAAAGGGCATGTCAAGTAATTATGTGTAATTTTTTTTCTCCCTGATTTTTGTGAGTGCTTCTGAGGTACACGAAAAAAAATAATTGTACTTCCCTGCCAGCGTTGCCTCCATCCAATGGGCAAACATCACTGTTTTGTTTTCTTTTGTTTTAATGTTTTGAATGGTTTGGAGATTAGCATGGGTATTTAGCAAAAAGTACAATTTCAAATTACATGCTGGTTCATGGTGCCAAAACATTGTGCACCATCATCTTTGATGACGTCCATCAGCACAGCACTAAGAATGGTGGTTGTTAGTCATCTGGCTTTGTACAGCTGGAAGATGAAACTGTAAACAATGTGTGCTTAGACAAGCCTTATTAGAAAAGAAGAGTGTGTTAAATATGGTTTCAATTTTTTTAATCTAGCAGTATCTTTTAATCAACAATATGTGTATCTAAATCAATGTGACAAATAGATACTTGCTTAAAAGAAGGAACAATTTATCCATGGGCATCCTAAAATAGATGATAATCACATTTACAAGTATACATGCTAGTAACACTCTGGGCCTCATTGGCCAAGGTTCTTATTTATATACAAGCTTAACCACCATAACCACATATACGTGTGTTTATTAAAATTTTTTTAACTTTAGTATAATGCTTAGAGAGCAACCCAAAATAATCCCTTCCTGGCACTGGTCACAGAGTGTATTATTAATCATGGCTTGTATTTCACCCATTGAAGACACAGAGGTGCAGACAGAAACTGAAAATGGCTAAGTCCAACCCTAGTCGTTATTAGGAGAAAACAAAAACCAAATATTCAAAAGCAGATGGCTCCAGGCCAAGTGTGAAGATAGCACATTGATAAAACAAGAGCTAAAATGTTTTTTTGTGTGTGTGTGTGAGGAAGACTAGCCCTGAGCTAACATCCGTTGCCAATCCTCCTCTTTTTGCTGAGGAAGACTGGCCCTGGGCTAACATCCATGCCCATCTTCCTCCACTTTATATGGGACGCCTCCAGGGCATGTCTGACAAGCAGTGCAGCGGCTGCCAAGCGCAAACTAAACCGCTGTGCCACCAGGCCAGCCCCAGAAACCTTTTACTTTCAATCCCCAAAAAAGAGTTGAACAACTTACATCTTTAATCTTATTGTCTCTTCACAAAGTCCTCTAATAGTCAATCACAAAGTAGCCTAAGAGAAAGTTTCCCTAGATTCCACCAAAAACACAGGTTTGTAATAGACGTCTCCATGCAACTTTTAGAATAGGTCCCATGTTAAGAGGTTGGTATAGCTATATATATTGGTTAACCAACACAGGTACATATAGCCTGAAGTTGGGAAGCAAGAGTTATTAGCAGAGAAACCATTTAAGTGCAAATAATGCATGAAAAAGCATCAGAAAGAATGTTCTTTATAAATTCAAAGACAAATGCAATTGTATACACAATTGGAAAATCCCCACCTGAAAGGCACCCAGAGTAGTCCTTCCATTTAGGCACTAATAAACGTGAGCTCTTTCCTCAGACTGACTACCCTTCTAATTAACGAACACCATGCCTAGCCTTGTCAATTCTTCAGTTTCTCCATCTATAAAATGAGAATTAAACCTGTGTGTTAATACATGGAGGTTAAAATTCTTCCAATGAATGACATTACAGAAAAAACAAATATTATCACCCTAAAGGTCGAGAAATGTGCAATTTTGTACCTAAAAATGGTTTTAAGTCCTGTTTAAAAAGCACGTGGCCAGATAGACATGTACTTGGAAACAGATGGCTGTGCAGGGGATGGGGAGAGAGGTTCAGGGTGAAATGACTCACGAACGAGGGAATGCAGAGGCTCTCAGCAGCATGAAGTCACAAGGGACTGTCCCCGAGGTCTCTCCTCTCTTCCACAAATAATGTTGTTTGTAGACTTCGAAAGGAGATGGGTGAGGAGTTTGGAATTATTATTTTTTATTTTTTGGTTCTTTGCAACCTTTACTGAATGCAGAGACTGGTATATTGTTTTAAAAAAAATTATTAAAGGAAAACATTCTGGTGTGCATTGAGAAATACTGATTCTTCTAAGATTTTAAAGGATGACAAATACAAGGAGCATTTTAAGTCGAGGTGGTTACAACTAACATCTTGACTTGAGCAAAGGGCAAGTTTGGTCTATGCAATGACACAAAGCTTGTTAAAAGCTTAAAGGGAAGAAACACAAGGGGATCCAGATGTCTCAAATGGAGTAAGATTTTCCCTCTAAAAACAGCTAAAGGCAAGTAGTATCTGAGGCAAAGAAGTAAGTTAGCAAAATAACTGAAATGTGGCGACCTTGACCTTTTCCAAAATGGAGGGTTTCTAAGAGGCTGCATGCAAATCAAATCATAAGTTAAGATTTTTCAGGAAGCAAACCATTTAAAACATCCATATTTGAAACTTACGCAAAACAGAGCTCATCTGTGGTACAAAGAATTATCTTCTAAATTACTCAATCTGTATATTTTAATGTTTATTAATTATATTTTCTTAAATATGTTTTGTAGCATGTAGCAGGCCTATAACAACCGCTGGCAGCCCTTGACTCTGAATGCTTTACTGCGATCCCTTTCCCTAAATAGAATCATAGAATATTCGAGTAGAAGATTCCTTAGAGATCAGTTAGAATTATGGTTCTCAACTCTGGCTTTAGAAACACTTCTGGAGCTTTTCAAAAATATGAAGGCCCAGGCCCCCACCCCAAACCAGTTAAATCAGAATAGGGGTGGGAGTTAGGTATCAGTACTTTTTTAAACTCCACAGGTGGTTCTACTGGGCTGCCAGAAGTAAGAACAATTGATACAGAGGATAGATTTGCATTGCCTGATACCATAGTCACTGGCTACAAGTGGCTATTGAACACTTGAAATGTGACTAGTCTGAAATGAGATGTGCAGTAATTGTAAAATAGATACCGGGTTTCAAAGATTTAGTACCGAAACAAAAAATTGCAAAGTATCTCAACATTTTTATATGGATTATATGTTGAAATAATAATATTTCAGATATATTGGGTTAAATATAATATGTTATTAAGATTAACTTCACCTTTTTAGTGTGGCTGCTAGAACATTTAAAATTACACACAACCCTCGCATCTGTGGTTCCCACTATTGGACAGTGCTGGTCAAGACCGACACCCTTTTATCACAAATGAAGAAACTGAGGCCGAGAAGCATAATGACCCGAAGGCAGCACTTTGGGGATCCCCTCTCCAGTCTTAGGCTTCTCCTGTTGCTATAAACCACATTGCTGCAGAGCTACGAATGGCAGCGCCCGTGACGCCATCAGTCAGATTTCAAACTCCCCTTTCTTTTGTCTTGCTAATTGTTTCTTTTAAGATTTGATATGAAAATCTATTTCCCTTATGGAAAAATATCCTCTCCATTGTGGACACACTTGTGATTTGTTATTGTAGGGTTACTCATGAAAGCAGAGTAACTAAATGGATGTTAAAAAATAAATCTAGAAAAATGCTAGCGTGAGGAAAATGCAGAGAATGGATGAAGAGGACTATGAAGGCTTTTAAGACACAGATGGTCCAGTTCTGGCCCGTGACTGTTTTACCATGTTGTAGTTTAATAAATGACCCAGGAGACCCTCCGCCTTCTGAAAGCTGTCTTCCGCACAGCATCAGTCCCTGCTCAGAATTTAGAAGTTTGAGCCGATAATCTTGTCTTTCCTCCCAGAAGGCAATGTTTTTCTGGACAACACTGTCATTGCACTGAGGCAAATCAGGCTCTTCGTAGTGGTGCACCATGTCATATCTAGGTACCCTGGTGGAAATGGACTTAATCCTCAATGCCTTCCACCCTCTGGTACCTGGATGAGTACCTGCTCATTCAGAAGCCAAACAGCATCATCGCTTACTTAAAGAAGAAAATCTTGTTTTGATACAGTGAAATGGTCCTACCAGATCTGGCAAATGGGGATAAAATGTATTTCTTCTAATAATCAGCTAATTCAAACAAAAACAAATATTTTTTTTTGTGGCATGTGGTTTTCTCCCCTTGGGAAGCCCGCAGAGAGAGAATTGCATAAAACTGGCTGAAATGTGCTATATTTGAGAAATCATGCAACACAGGGGTTCCTCAGTGTAATAAAAGAATAAAAGAGACCAGAATTCTGACATAAAGCTTTCACGCAAAGAGTTGGAAAGGAAACCCACGGGTCAGGCCAAACAACACATACAGTAGATGCATTCAAGATTTCTGTTGCGATATTCTTGTTCTCCATCCTAAATACAGCATAAGCTAAATGTCATCTTAAATCAAATGTTTGGTGCTCTGGAGCCCCCTATGTTGCATGTGTGATTTCTATTAACTACGATTAGTCAAATTTTGTCATTTAAACCTCAAAGAGCATACTTCCAGATTCACTTCTCTTGTAGTAATATTCACCTCTAAGCGCTCTCGTATACACCAATCTGGAAAGATAATATATTACAGATGCATCCTGGGCAAAAATACATCTGCCAGAATGAAAATAGCACTCGTTGCTCTGTTTGACAAAAAGATAGATTATTTATTGTAACTTTAAAATTTTTTCAGATCCCTTTCTCAAAGATGATAAAGAAAAGACAGGAAGTAAAGAAAGTTACTGCCTTATTCTGAGATGGTCTTTTAGACCATTTTTAGTTTTGCCTGGTTTTTGGTCTTAAATGAAATCTGGATGGTGTAGTTTTACAGGGCACATCTAATAATAATGGTGAAGAAGAAGAAGAAAAATGGCCTTCAAAGAGGGAGGCCAATATTAGAAAACTTAACATTGCAGATATGTAAGAATATACAGAATAGAAACTACAGTTTATATGGTCAGAGTATTCATTCAAAAGATCTGATAAAAACTTGTCTTTGAAAGGTTAGTGATCAAAAGGTTTGAAAAGAGCGAAGCGTCCAAAGCCATGGGTTATGTTTCATTCACGACAAGGGCGGCCTGGCTCCTGGAAAGAGAACCCAAACTGGAGGCAGAGACCGGGCTTCTAGGCTCAGTTTGGCACTCTCTAGCTCTGGGTCTTGGGTGAGCCAGGGGACACCACCAGGCCTTCGGGTCTCCTCTGCAAAGTGAAGAGGTTGGTCTACCAAGGAGAAGATCTCTCCCAGCTCCGGCTCTGCGTCTGCTACAAGAAGACTCTCTCTCTCCCCACCAGAATCCCTAGGCCGAAAGGAGCTCTTACTCTCCAAGATTAGTTCAAGACAAATGCCAACATGGAAGTTTTCAATGCTTGTTAATTTTAGGGTAGAGATTAGAAATATGAACCTTGAGGAAATAGAAGGAAGCAACAAAAATATGTATTTCTAAAGTGTTAAATTGATTCTGATCTATTTCTCAGAAAAGATAAATGAGCAATAGAGTCAGCTTGGAGGAAAGCAATATGGAAATGCCAGTGTAACATCTTATACATTCAGGAATTTATCCTAAACTTTATAAGTTTTATTTTGAAAGTCCCAGCATCTCAACAAGAGCTTCAAAATTTTTATTCTTGCTTCTGGAACAGTGTTATCACTACCTGGAAATCTGTAAAAGCTTTCTCTCCTTCTCTCTCTCTCTCTTTTATTCTCTTATGTTAAATCCATGATTTTCGATTCCCAACAATGGAATACTAATGGATCCTCAAAAATCACTAATTGCCCATTTTTTTCCTAATTACAGAATGTAAGAACTCTTTAGTGAAAACATTAAACATGATGTCATTTTTAAAGTGCCAGAGTTTCTATATAAAGCAATGCCACAAAATAGATAGCTTATTTAGTTTACAAAGAGCAACACAAAAAGGTTCTTTAAGTCTGTTTAGCATATCTGAAAGTGCTTCTTTCTCACACTTAAATATTTAAGGCTATTTCCTCCCCTCCCCTCAGTTTATTACCTTATCTCAGTTGTATAATTTTCTTAAGTAGGATTCAGAGAAATAGTCCTAGATTTGAATTTTTAAACACTAATTTATAAAAGCATTGGTTGATTCCCATAATACAGCCGGTAGTCAAACTGAACAAGATAATGAATTGACTGAGATCATTGTTCCATCTTCATCCAAGAAAGCTGCCTCTAAAAAAAGATCTTAAATTGCTGTAGAAATCCAATTTGTAAGAAGCAAAAGAAGCATATAGATGGGAAACACCAGCCATGATCACATTAATTTTGTGACTAACAGCATTGCTTTGAAGTGAAGAAGAAGAAAAAAGAAAAGATGACAAAAATAATAAGTCCACACAAATCCTCAATTTTAATCTAACAACACAACCGGAAGAAAATCAACCACAAATACAAAGTTCACATCTTTGGCATCCAGCAAACATCACACTCCCACAAAACAATTTTCAGCTTAATAAGAAGCAAACTCCAATGCTAAGGAAATACTGTAGGACGGTGAAGAATTGTTGCTAAAAAGCAAATTATAGTAAGAAATCAGGAGACCAGAAACTTGACATTAGTACAAATAGTCATGGAAAGTCCATGATTGATTATTGGTTTTGAATCTACAGGTGCGGGAAACTGACAGATAGTTGTAACAAAAATCTTCAACTTACTGTATTTGAAAAGCTATACAGGAAAAGTCTGACAGGGTACCATTCATTTAACCACCTATTCAAATAAAAGCTGCAACATCACAGAGATAGAAATAAAGGCATCATTTCCACTTTTTTGTAGGAATGTTCTAATAAACTATCTGCTCATGTATAAACTATATAAGGTCACAACTGACTTCTAATTGATAGACAATTTACGATATCAGCAATTTACATTAAAAACAGTTGGCTTGAATTGAGCAAACATGTTTACTCTGAGTCAAGTTGAAAAACAAAAATTGCTATGAATCAGTCAGGATTTAAAAATAATGGATCTACATAAAATGCTACAAGCAAAGGAAAATGAGAACATTTATAGGGAGGCACAAGTAAGTTCTTCCATTGTTTTCTTTTCAAGTTTTAAAACTACAGTAATGGCTGATATTCAATCAATAGCATCCTTCCTCAGAGGAATACACATCTAGGTTTGGATATGGAGAAAGGGGTTTTTTTTGTTTTATCTTTAATTTTTAGGTTTCTTTTTAAGAACTCCTTCCTTACTAAAACTTAAGTACTTATTGAAGTGATTCATGAAAGCTTGTGGAAAAGGAATTCTTACCTACACATTATTTAACATGCTTCATAGCTCCCCCACTGCCACTCACAGGCTCATGAACATTATTTTACCAGGGAAATAATGGTCTTATTTACACATGCACACACACAACCTTCCACACAAAATGCTACCCAACCCCAGGAAACTGACAAAAGTAACATTAAGATTCAGTGCAAAATAAGAATTCCATTTCTGAATTCCATCTATGCAAATACAAGATTGGTCTCATTTAACCAACTGGAAAGTTCCCTCTCTGCTTAATAAGAATAATAAACATCATCTTACCATTATGTGTAGAATAAAATCTGCAACGTGTTGCTTCCTGCAGTCACCAAATCAAGTTTTTTCTTCCTTTCTTTCTAGTAACTCCTTTTTCACCAGCAAGATGAGGAAGAAAATAAATCTTTGAGTATGTGCCTCAGTATTTCAGACCACAAGCTTATGAAACTAGCTCTTAGCAAAAAAAAAAAAAAAAAAAAAAAAAAAAACAGATCTAGTATTTTACAATCACTTCTGCAGCCCAGAGGTACCTCCTGGACTCCTGTCCCTCCTTTCCTCCCTCGTTCCCTAAGTTTCTTTTAGTAATGAGACTAATTTTTCCAGTAGCCTCGAACACCCTAGATTTAACTGACATGGAAAATGTGACTAAAATCTTGTAGAACCGTCTAGTCTCCAATCCTACACAGAATCAACTTTGTTGTAGGTGTTGAAGAACACCTCGCAAGCAGCTACTTGCTCGGTCAGACTCCTACACCACACAGCACAGCGCACCAAATAACAGTGCGCCATCTAGTTAGCAAGTTGCACTCTCCCTTCTGGAAGGGGGGACACCTTCAAACCCTGGGAGTTAAGAACTTGTCAGGGTTCAGCCGCTGTAAAGGTCCTATTGTTTATTTAAATTTAAAAAAAATATCGCTACTGAGATAATCCACATCTAGTGGATATGGGAAAATTTAGGTTATAATGGCACTACAAACTTTTACATCTAACTTTGATTTACAAGATAAAAGCAAGTTTTAAATTAAAAGAGCTTTCTGTTAATAGAGCTTATTATTCTGAAGACGGGAATGATTTTCTTCGAAAGTTGTCCCTGGGTGCATGCCTATTATCTTTGCTTTTCCCCTTCCACTAATGAGCATTTATCTAAAGAGCCTGTTAATCCTCTGATGTGTGCTTCTGGTCAGAGGTAACAGTTTGAATAAAACCACTAATCACTGATCACTAAATCACTGATCATTAATCACACTCTCCAGTGCCGGGGACCCGGGCCATTTTTTCCTCCAGGTCTATGCATCACAAACAAGAAGTTTCACATTTTAGATGCACATGGCTTGTGTGGGGTTATACTATTTCATCTCTAGATGTGAGTAAACAACAAATACTGCCACAAACTTGGGGGAAGGATGTCAATTAGACCCCAGACAGGAGTTTCACAAACGCCTACTCTACAGCACGTTTTCATTTTAAAGAAAGTAGATCTGATTATAACAAGACACGTGTTCTTCAAGAAATTCTCACATACTCAGAATATAAATTTTCCTTTATTTAGCTTTCACCAACTCCAAATCAGAAAGCACCCAAATCTTCTGCCCCCTACATCCAAAACCCTGTTAGTAAATCTTTTATTTGATTTCTGCTGCACACCCACCCCCCACTACTGAGATTTCTTTTTTCTTTTACCCCTTAAATATGTCACACTGTGTTTTTATTTCAACTGCCAGATACGGAGATTCTGACTCAGTTCGGTGACTTATGTATTTAACATCCTCTTTAAATACAGAAACTTAAGGTTAAGAGAAAGAAAGTAACATACGCACCAATTTATTGTATGGTACTTTGAGTTCAAACACTCACATTCCCTCACTTGGAAATGAAACGTTTCATCTTGATCCTTTCAGCTAAATTTGATTTAGTCAGCATCCTCCCTTGGTCTTCCCTCCCGGGCTAAACGGTGGGAGGAAGGCGCTATGCAGAATTAACCACTTTGTTTGCAGTGGGTGACTGTTTTCCCAAGTCACCACAGGGACACAGTATTATCATAACGTCTCTAAATATTTGCTAAGAAGCCTTTTCTATCAGGGCTGAGTATTTGCGCCCTAGAGAAGAGGGCTCGCTGGTGCCTTCCTTAAATAATAGAAAAGGGCAGATTGTGTGCGCGCTGACCAGGCACTGTGCTCCCCTAAGACACCAGAAGCTCTTACCCACACTCCAGGGACAGTGATCGCCCCAGGGAAAGCAGTAAAAGGGGAAGGCGGGGCCCGAGTGATAACGGTGTGGGCGGGAGAGGGGGTGGAGAAGGAGAGGTCCGGGAGGAGAGGGCAGTAAGGATGCCCAGGGAACAAGCGATTGTACGAGTGTGTTGGGGGGTGGGGATGGAAAGCAGAGTTGCTTTGTCAGCATTTCTAAGCCCCCGAACCCTTGAGTATCTGAAGCTGTTAATCAAACACTTACTGGCCTGCAGAATGACGTAATGGACCTGTATCCAGCCTTTATTCCTTGACACTTGTCAGAGAGGGAGGGAAAAATAAAAATCAAACACTGAGGACTCTGACAACGGAATATACAAGCAGCCCACTCCAGTTCCTGGCCTTGAACAAGCATCAGGTGGGTGCAGCACCGGTTCAAGCAAAGTTGGGGAGGGGGTGGGCAAGGTCTGGGGTTTTATCTACCAGATACACCACCCCCCTCCCCCGGAAATAAATCTATGGCAAAGAAGAAGCGGGATGCAGCTGCCGCGAGAAAACATCTCCTTGGTTCCTTCGCCCGTCGTGCCCCTCTAAGAACTTGGTGAAAAGTTGAAGCGGTTCCGTGGAGAACCTGCCAAAGAGGAAGGCTCCGCCGCCGGGTCCTGGGAACTGACACCGCGCCTCCGCGGCAAAAGCGGGAGCTGTCATTTGGGGCAGCGGCGGCGAAGAGGTAATGATGCCAGCGAGAACCGGACGGAGGCAGGAGGCGGCTGGAGGAGTGAACACGAGCAGAGCCTCGCCACTCTCGAGCCTTCCACGCCTGGAGCGAAAGCCAAGTGCCCTCCAAGGGCGACGTCCCCTTCCCGGGCGCGCGCGCCCACCAGCTGCGGCGGGCAGCCCTGCGGGAGAGGTGGCAGCAGCAGGCTCGGCACCTGGGAGGGAGCGAGCCCCCCGCGCGCCCGCCCGCCCGCCCCCTCGGTGACCCGGCGTCCTCGCCGCGCCGGCTGGAAGTTTGCAAACTTTCTCCGGGGGTTCCGCCGCATCACCGGGAAGTTGGGGACGCGGGGGGAGGTTCCTGGCTCTCCGTCTCCGCTGCCGCCGCCACTGTCGCCGCTTGACCGCACTTCTGGAGGGTTCCGCACCTTGCCAGGTCTCTGGAGGCAAACACACACCCCCGATTCATAACTGTTCCCCGTGTCAGGGAAACACACGCGCGCTCCCACACACGCACGCACGCCGGGGCGGACACGGCGCTCGCTCCACGTTAGCATCCTTCCAGTCGCACGGCGCGGCGGCCACCGAGACGCGCTCCGGGACGGACACGGCGTGGGGTCTCTGGGGTGGCCTCAGGACACAGCAGAATTCCACAGTCCACCAGCATTGGGGGCCGGACTTCCCTCTGGTCCGCCAAATGTTTACAAACACAGATCACCCTCCAAAAAAAAATGCATCGCATCTTCCCTACTTCTTGCCCTGTGACCTGCCCACTGGACCAAGTAACCTCGCGGCTGCTGCCGAGAACCAACCCCTGCGAACAAGTACGCTCCGAGATGGCTCCCGCGGCAAGTGCAACAAAAGTAGCTAAATGCAAAAGCCCCAGAAGTGGCCGAGCCGTATTTTTAGGAACTTACCAAACAAGTGTGGAGAAGGCAAGAGCGGAGCCCGGGTGAAGGGACCACGTTGGACTGAGCAAAGATTACAATACATTCTATTTAGAGTGCATTACATCACCCCCCCGGTGACGTCACGTGGGATTCCTGAACTTCTAAATCATTGCGGTCCGCGGGGGAGGGAAGGAGTGAGGGGCGGGGCCGGCGCGCCGAGGGGGCGGACCCCGCCCCGGCCCCGCCCCGGCCCCGCCCCACCAGCGGACCCTGGTGCACCGCCGGCGAGCGGCGGCGGCGGCTGCGACCGCGCAAGCAACAGCTTGCAGAGCCCAGCGCCGTGTGACACGGCTCCCTGACATTAGTGGTGTGAGTCAGCTTGGAAACAATCCTCATGGTTTCAGACAGGACCACAGAGGAGGCACGGACACGGGCTTTCCTATGAACAGGGTCTGGTAGCGTGTGAAAAGTGTGGAGATGGGTGCTAGGGGAGCGGTGGGGAGGGGGATGCTGAAAGGCGCGGGAAGAGGCTTTCTGCAAACACATTCAGGACGCTTCCCCCTTTCCCCCACCAGCAGATGTCCAGCCCGTTTTTGCCTGCGACACCCGTGACCTCATTACAGTGTTCCCTGCATCCTGGTTTCTCAGAGCACTCAGTCGACACCCCTTTTCACCGGCCCCCACCCCACTTCACCTCCAAGAGAATAACTTCTTTATTGTGCACACTCACATGAAATACACAGCCCCCACCCTTTCCAAGACCCCTGCTCCGTGCGTCTGAGAAGCTGGAGGGACAGTTGCTCCTGGAGGCGAAAGGTGAGTCACAGCCAAAGCCAAGCGGTGAGCCGGATTTAGACTCAGCGTCAGAGCCGGAAGGGCCCTTGGCGATCACTTCCAGAGCCTTGTCTGTAACTCGCCCAAGCTCACAGGCTGGCAAGTGGCAGAGCCAGAGCCAGAATGCAGGATCCGAGCGCCTGGTCTGCAGCATCTTCCTGACAGCTCCGTGAGGGAAGGAACCTGGCATTTTCAGCATCTTGGCCAGTCACCATCCCCATCCCCAGCTTAATTTCCATTCAGATGTTCTCCCTGTGAGTGGCATTCAAAAGGAAGGCATGGGCTAAATTCCAAGCCTATCCTAGACGACCACTGTCATCCTTGCACCAGCTCACACTTCACAAAGCACTTGCAGCCACGTGAACTCCCTTGATTCTCACAGCAACCCAGCACAACAAGGAGAAGTAGGGCAGGAGTTATAATGATCCCCATTTTACAGGTGAACTAAGGCAGACTGCAGGTTAGGGGTCTGGCCTGAAGTCACCTGAGCAAGTGGTGGCACTGGCACCACCCCAACCCCTGTTTTCAAACCCCAAAACCCAACTGGGCTCCTTTCCAGAACCAGGGATCAGTGTTCCCTTCTCATGGGTTATTGGTGGTTAGAACCTCTGCTAAGAACCTGTTGGCTGGGATTTGGAGCTTTGCTGAGGAACAGTTTAGCCCCCATGAACAAACAATAATCAGTCCTGACATTTATGTAACATCTGACATTTATACAGCACCTCTCATCCCAATGCATCATAACCATGACTGTACAGTTTGCCAGAGAATCATGACTGGACTGGCCAGAAATTGTAATGCTTTGCCTGGATTGTCACATCCTTCTGAGCTGGTTTTGACATACTAAATGGAAGAGCTTTGTGTTTCCTTTCTGGTTTTAGGTATTTAAGCAACTCCCTTTCCTTAAAAGTTCCTTGAGACCACACGGACTGACTGTCCCTTTCCCACAGCCTTATTCAGAACTCATCACTGAGTTTTCTATTTGTTCTTTTCCGCACGTAGCCCTGAAGGAACTGCGAAAGAAGGGCTGCAGTCGTAACTTGAATCTCAACCAATGAAACTTTAAATCTGACAACTCAGTTACCTGGGTTTACAGAAGGAAGCCATAGCCTATTGAGGAGCAGCCTCCTCGCCCACATTTTCCACCTAAAACAGGTGTCTGCCTCCTTCTCCCCCAAAGAAAAAGTGTGAGCCAGGTGAGGAGCAAACTGGAGGCAGAAAGGGGACATAGTTCGACACAGCAGAGCTCAGTCTGAGAGTTTATCTTTTTCCCAGCTGACAGGTGTGGACCAAAGGAACAGAATGAAGAACTGAATAAGCAAAGCTGAGGTGATAAAATATTTTAAAACCTGTAAGTAGTTATCAACATATAAATTTAAAGCATTTAATTCCCAATATTCCGTAAACGGAAGCATATATATGTGAGTTTTAATCCAAGTAGTTCATCAGTTTCTAATACCATCCAAATCTTCTGTTGATCTTTAAAAATTATTGCTGACCTTTTTTGTTTGATATGCTGTCACTAGGTAAACAATGCCCCTTTCTAAGCCAATATTGATGTAGGAACACACCTGGGACTCCACCTGGGACCTCCCCAATAACTTGATAATCATTAGGTTACTTGGAGTCTCAATTGGTAGATAATTTCTCTTAACATCAGCAGTATTGTTCATGGTGTTGACTCCTCTCTCAGCTTCTGCTAAACTGACAGCAAGTTCATTCAAAATGTTTCTAGCCATTGTATTACACTTTTTTTACGTATTCCAGATCTCTGTTACCAACTAAATCAGACACCCACACAAATTTTTTTGAATGTAAATTGAAGAAGAGGGTGGTGTTTATGAGGGTGGACTCTAACGACAGGCTGCCTGAGTTCAAATCATGGCTCTGCTACTTGAGTTTTAAATAACCTTTAGATCTCAGTTTGCTCATCTGTGTAATGGGGATGGTGGTGATAATTATAGTAACTGAAATGAGTTAAGAATTGTGCTTGGCACAGGACAAATACTAAGTAAGTACTTGCCCTCATTTTGTTAATGAAAGTAATGTAGCTAATGCCATGATAGGAGAATATTTAATGATTTTAGCAAACCTGACCAAATAAATGAAGAGAGAACCTGTTTCCCCATACTCCTCCCACCCCCACACTAACAGCTGCATGCACCATCCCTACCAAGTAGGCTCTCATTTGTCAAACCCTGCCAACAGAGCCCTCATGTCTGGGGACTCGAATTCCTACATGCCTTGTGCTCACCCAGTCTCTTCCAGGACCTCTCAGAGCCCAAGTCCCATGGAGGTTGCAATTCCTAGAAGCAGCCATGCAAGAGCATCTCTAGGGTACCTCAGCTGGTTGTAGCCATTAGCTGGGGTGCCAGCACCATGTGCTGGAATGCCATCTGACCCACTAGGACTCCACCCATTATGGTCTGGGGGCATGTGGAAACAGGGACACTTACACCAGAGTCAAGGTAAACTGGGTGGGTTTACCACCCACCAGGGTCCTCCCCACTCCCACCCGATCCCCCCCCACAGGGTAGGGGCACAGGCAGAGCACAAGCCCGCCCATAAGGCACCACATCAGTGGAACCTATGAGGGGCTGACCGGCACCTACACTGACCGATGAGACTACCTGCTAGACCAGAGGTTAACCCTTTAGTTGCTGGATCACTTGGGCAGTCCAAGGGAGAGGCCTGGGCAGCTGGGCTAGTGGGATAGCAGAGATCAGAGCAGTGGGTATTTACCAACCACTATGGAAGAACTTTCATATTTTAGCCAATTTACAGCCTTCCTGGTGCTTTCCTACTGAATGTCAGGCCTGAGTAGAAGCATCCCAAAGGTATTCAGATGGGAAGAAATCCTTTAGCCTCAGTGCTTTGGATTCAGTCATTTCTCCAACATTCAGCACCCATCTGCTGGGTGCTGGAGAAAAAAAGAAACAAGACATTCTCCTTCTTCCCAGCTCCTAGGCTCCTGCAGAATTTCTCAAACTTCCCAGCATGAGAAGCACCTGGGCAACCTATTAAAGGCAGTGTCTCGGGCCAGACTTCCTCAGGGATTTCAGCATGCAGGTCTGGCATTGGGCCCAGGATTCTGCCCTGTGATTCTGAGGCAAGCATCTGGGGACCTCGCTTTGAGTGACTCTGGTTTAGTGAATTCAGAGATGCGCAGTGCCCCGGGAGCAAGCTGGGGAGGGGCTAGGAAGAGGTGCTGCCTGCAAGACTAAAAAAATATGACCCTGGGCTCATATGCTTATGATCAATCCTCTAGCTGCTTCCCATAAAGACGCACATACCCCTAAAGAAAGCTTCTCCTGGTCTCTTCTGCATACACCACTCAGAGGGACCTTTCCCATTTATTCTTTCATTCAAGGCTTTTCTTTGAGCGGAGGAGATGCATGGACTAAGCGTGCTCCCGTTCCCACCCACGTCATTTGCATGTAGCGCTCTTGATGCCTCAGCACAAAATTCTGGTGGACCCATGATGCATGAGAGTTCAGTGCGACTCAAAGCGAGTCGGAAATAAGCAGGTTTTCTCTACGGCTGAGCGGGATGCAGGGAGAGGGGGACACTGAGATCACTGAGAGGCCGTGCTTTCCTTTCAACCAGAACTTTCTTGGAACGCAGAAAAAAGGCAAAGGTGGCCTAAGAGATACAAATGACCAAGGAATCTTATCTACTGGTGTTACATCCCTGTGTCGGGCAACCAACCACATGCACTGAAAATGATGACGTAGAAGGAAAGGGAAAGTTAGGGCAGCCCTTACTTCCATTTCCTTTCAGTCTTTCCTCACTCAGGAGTAAACGGAAGGCCCAGTGTTGGTAGAATGTGTGCACATCAAATGAAATAAAGACAGGTAAGTTATTTTGTGCAGCTTTCCCACTGCTGTGGTAAGAACAAAATACGTATGCACATACAGCCGTAAAATACAAATTGTGTGAATTCAGTGATTCCACATACAAGTTAACATATTTACGTTTAAAACTGGCATTGCACAGTAAAAGGTGAATGGTAAATGAATGCTCATAATTTAATATTTTAATTTTTTGTTACTTAGACATTAAATAGCAAATTAAGAGCATCATGACAAGTCAAGAGATTGGCTATCGAGGGGAGGAAAAATATTTCTATTCAAAATCTTTGAAGGCACTTTTTCCCTCTCTTTTGAACAAGGGCCCTGCATTTTCAGTTAGCACTGGGTCGGAGAATTGTGTAGGCAGCCCTAACTACAGACAAACGGGTGATGCTATCCACCGTGCCCCCAGATCCACGCTCACCGTGCTGAGAGGAAAGGCAAGCAGAGCAGGGGGGTCTAACAACCTCCGCTTTGTCAATTACTAGGTGTGTGACCATGGCCAGTTTTTTTACCTCTCTAAACTTCAGATTCTTCATCTGTAAGATGGAGCCAATATTAGCATCTACCAGCCAGCATATTCCAAGGATTCGATGAGTTAGTATATGTAAAGTGCTTGCAACAATGCCTGGCACATAAATTACTGAAAAAAAAATTAGATACTATTATGCCTTATAAGGGTTTTGGGGGAGAATTTAATAAAATAACCCATGTCAAGTGCTTAGCACTATGTGTGCCATTTAGAATGTGCTTAGTAAATGTTTGTTACATAAAATTGCATGAAAGCTGTAATATTGGAGTTCTATGGATTGGAATGGAGGAATCAATCTAATTAGTCCTCAAACTAAGGGCCTTAGTATAATACACTTGTATTTGAAAGAGAAAGTATGGTTAGATTAACAAATCTGCCCTGAGTTTGTGGGCAACAGAGCAATTTTATGTAAGCTGATGTTCTAGTTGAAGCCATCACAATTTTCCCTTCTAGTCTTGACATACAAATGCATTTTTAGACCAGCAGTTGTGTGATTATTAACTCTTGAATGGTTTAGATTTTCTAGAATCACTCCTTGAAATCCTAAAAAGTATAACTCAAAAATTCCATGCTCTTGCGTTGAAGGCGGGGTGCATGTCAACTCTGAAATGTTGTTTGACAAGGGACAGCCTGGTGACTTGGCTCAAGCTTGAGAGACCCCATCAGGAACGCCATTGATTGCTGATGGTTTGACCTATTGCTATAGGGAAGTATTGTGTCCACCACCTATAAAATGTGATGTTTTCTCCTGGACCTGGCTGGACATCAAAAGCTTCACCTATTCCAAAGAGAATTAAAGTGTTAACATCCCTATAAAAGTTACACTTATCTTAATGTGTTCCCCCCCCCCTTTTTTTTTTTTTTGAGAGACTTGATTAAATGAAAACCTACTCCTTTTTTTTTCCTGCCTTGGGATTAAGGGAAAGAGATTGACACCTGCTCTGAATAATGACCCAGAACAATAGTGCTGTGTCAGCACACTCCAAAAATTTAGTCATTTCCTTAAGATCAATGGGAAGTGGAAAGTAACAGTTTTACAATAATTAGGAGTGTTTTATATATAGGGAAGGTTCATTTAGACTAAAACATTATTGATATCACATAAATTAATATTGAGCGTCGCCTCGCATGAACTGATATTTCACATACCACCTCTTTTTATATCATCATTAACCACATGTTTAACTCATGTACTGCTGACGTGGAAGGTTATTCTCATCTCTTTAGGGGCATTTATAAGTACCTTATTTAAATGATTCTTGAGAATTTCGGTAGCTTTTAAACCTAATTGATCAGTGATTCCTCCTCATTCTTACACAATACAGAATATTTAAAACCTGGAAAGTTCCTCTCAACCTCCTTCGAATAATGAAAATTATCTACTGAGGGAGTCAGAAAATATAAAGCTTCCCATCCCCCGCTCTCCTCCCCAACCCTGGTTTTAAAGCATTCTGTCTATAGCTTTCACGACAGTGCCTTTACTTGACACTTAAAGAGAATACAGTACAAACAGTAGACTGGGACATTGTGCTGTTTAGAAAAACCATCTATTTTCAAGACTGCTGTGGTTATTTAATGCTATGCCAAAGTCTGAGGGGACGGAAAGAACACTGTTATTTGTGATCACCAACTCTAGTTCAAGCCTGTTATATATTTAATCATGACAACTCTGGGTGAAAGATGTTGTTACTCTTGTTTTATAGATGAGAGTCCTGAAGCTCAGAGAGGCTAAGTAATTCAACCAAGGTCACACAGCTAATAAGTAAGGCAGCTGGATTTTGAGCCTAGTTCTGATTTCAGAATCCCCATTGTCCATCACATCCTGCTGCAGAGGGCCTTTATTTCAAGACAGTCCATTTCTCCTTTCGCCCTCCTGCATAAAATTATTTTGTTTTGTTGGGCAACCCACCCACACACATACACACACAGAGGATGAAAATGCTGTGCCTCTCAGTCATCATTTTGTTGGGAGTTACATCCCCTCATAGGCTGAGCCTTGTGTTGGTGGAGGGGAGCAGTAGACCTGTTTGATGAAGAACAGAGGATCCTACATAGCAAGACCTTGGCCATCCTAGGTGATCCAAGCATATCACAGTCCCATTTGTGTTGGAGGGACTGTGGTCTAGAGAGCTGCTAGCTACCCTGAGCACTTATTATGAGAGTAGGCTGCTGAACATGGCTTCGACCTTAGCCCCACTGAGAGGACAAATCAGTGAAGGCAGAGAAGGCAAAAGTTGCTGGTGTGGAGGCTGGAGGGATACTCCAAACATGGACTGAATTTGCCAGAGGGAGGCAGATGCAAAAACGATTGAGAGCCATCATCAGATTACTGGAACCCTATTTATTTCTTTCATTGCAGTAGTCACTCATCCATTTTCCTTTTATGGACGCAGATCGAGGGGATGCTACCTAAAAATAAAAAGGTTTAAATGAATGTAACACCTTGAGAAATACAAGGGCTTGCTCTTCCTCTCCACAGCCCTTATGGTCTCTCTTTCATTTCTTTAATGGCAATATTTTTATTGTTTCTTCAGATTATAAAAGTAATATGTGCTTTCAAAAACCTCAAGTAACAGAAGTGTTCAAGGTAGAAAGCAGATTTCTCCCTATAATCCCATCTGGAGATAACCACTATTAAGTTTGATGACTATCCTTCCAGAAATTATTTTGTACATATAAACATAAACTGCATGAGTGTGACCAAACTACATATTCTTTTCTCAAACTGCCCTTTCCCATTTTAAAATTTATTGTGGACATCTATCCCATGGGAATAATATAATATGGCATCATCTTTTTTGTGGTTATGTAAGATGCCACTGTTTGGGTTTAGTTAATTTATCCATTTACTATGAATGGATATTCATGTAATTTCCATTTTGTTGCTACTATAATCAATGCTACAATGGACACCTGTTCATGTACTCGTACATGCATATGTGGCTATTTTTCATAGAAATGGAAATAGGCTATGCATGTTTTAAATGTTGTCACATATTGTTGATAGCCCTCCAGAATGGCTGCACCAATTGACTGTCCAACACCCCCTGCCCCCACACCCTTACCAATAGGGGGCATCTTTTAAGATTAATTCAAGTCTTACATGAGATGGCAAACAGATGAAAGTCTATCTTAGAAGCAAAACTCAAATTGGTGGTTTCTACAGAGAATTCTACAAATGGAGAACTATATCACAAATGTGAGAGATTTGAATAACAGAATTCACACTCATAAATCATCATAGCAACACTAACCTTGATTATTATGAATCAGTGTAAGTCTATCCCACACATCTCATTCAATCAGGATAACTCCGTGAAGCTAGTACCATTATTATCATCCTCTTTCATTCCACAGATGAGAAAACTGAATTACAGAGAGGTGCAGTAACTTGCCTACATGGCTAGTAAAAGGTGAAACTAGGATTCTTTTTTTCATCTTTTTTTATTGTGGTAAATATATATAACATAAAATTTACCTTTTTGCCATTTTTAAGGGCACAATTCAGTGGCATTAAGTACATTCACACTGCTGTGTAACCATCACAGCTATCTATTTCCAGAACTTTTTCACCATCCCAAACAGAAACTCTGTGCCCACCACACAATAACTCCCATCTCCCCTCCCTCTGGAACTGGGATTTGAACTCACAAAACCTGAGGCTAAAGCTGAGGGCTTTAAAGGCTTAAGTACCAGGATCTACTGCATTGAAAGGTTCCATCATTTTCTCCTTTACTGTACATTTGAATTAAACTCACATTTTCATGTTTTGTTTTTGTGAGTAGGGCCTTGTGTGGTGAAGGAATAGCAGCCATAGAATAATGGGAGTTTTTGTGGCAAAGGTGGGATTGTCAGGGCACAAGTCAATGCTGACTTAGCATTACTGAACTTGCCTGTGGCACTTCTAATAGCTAAACACAAAGGCCAGGGCTTTATGTTAGGCTGATGAATCTGTTTAAAAAAAAAAAAAAAGAGGAACCATTTCTATCCTGATTCACTAATCTAAATAAACTGACCAAGAGGCAGCTGTGGCTTATATGGATCTCCTCAGTGCAAATCCTCAATATCCCACAATCTGGAAGGAGAGGGAGATGCTGTACCCTCCAGAGGCTGGCTGTACCCCCAGAGACCCAGACTGTTGGGATTCTTCTATCTCCTTATCTTTTTATGTGGGTCCCACCCTATTCTAAGTTTTGCTTCCCAAATAGATCCTTCTGGAATACAGCTGCCATCACTCATTCCAATGTCAAGGGGTTGAATGACTGCCTTTTTGGAGAGGAATACCACTCTGTAAATCAGCCACCAGGCACTGTTTGTCCCACTGATGGATGTCACACATCCAGACATATGGGTCCTAAACCAAAGCTATGGACTTTTTTTCCAATCCACATGTTGGATTTTTTTCTCTGTATTTTTAACTTCTTACACTGCTGTTTTAGAATAAGTTCTTCTTGAGAAATCAGTCTCCACATATCATTTAACCCCCAATCCAAGGCACCGTCATGAACAAGAAAATGTCTGTATATCCTCATGGCATTTAAAATGTATTGTAATTTGTCTTCATAAAAAGACACCCAGATTTTTTCCTCTTTTTATACTCATAGCCCAGTGAAATGAATAAAGGCTAAATAATCCAGAATATAAGGAGGAAGAGAAGGGAAAAGGAGACAAAGGAGACAGAGGTATAGACCTTGACAGAGACAAAGTAGAAGAATACAGAAGTTATGGCTTCGTTCTTACAATGTTACCTGGTATTCCTCAACTTGCTGGAAAGAAAAAGAAATAATAGCGTCCAAGAGTTATGGCCCTGTTTTAAAAATAAAGAAGTTGCAATTAAAATGATTAAACTAAGTAAAACAGACACAGGAAACATATAGAAAAAAATATGTTTCCTGTGCACTAAGCCTCTGATCCCATTAAGTACTTAAATAATACCTTCGTGACATTATGACTGTATAAATAACATGATACTTTCATATTTATGACATCAAGAGATTCTATTACTATTTTATGAAAAAATATGCTTAATTTGCAATTTTTAATGACACGATATAGATTAGTATATATTATAGAATTAGATACATATGCCATACCAGCTAGTTTTATATTTTATTTTAAACTTCCTGAACAGGTGCAAAAATATCACATAAAATAAACAAAAGATAAGGCATCTTATAACAATAAAGGCATATCTGCCTTGCATCCAAAAAGAAGGGAAAGTATATGTACATTCCCATCATCCCACATTCCTCTTTCTAGAGCTTTATCTAACTCTTTCTTGGGCACAGTGCCATATATCTATAAGCTTTTGTATCTTCTGATTAAAAGAAAATAAGTGTAGAATCATGTTTGCTACAGTCTGCTGCCAAAAGCCCATGTCTATAATCCATCATTAAAATGTGACAGTGTATGGCTACAAAGAAAGAAAAATCTCAGTTGTCATGCTCATTTGCAAATGTTTCAGGGGCTGGAAATTGTTTGGCAATTCTGCTCTTTCTAGGTTATTTGTGGAATAACCAGTTTAATTGAGCTGATGATTGCCTTGTGCCTGCATTGCACGTCTGACTTAGATCTTTATTTTCTGCAGTTGGCATTGATTTGTGCTATGTGGCAAGGGAATGGCATGCATTCAGCAAGCCCAAATTCCAGAGTTCCAGCCCACCCCTTCTTTGCCCTTGCCAATCTGATTTCTGAGGAATTTGCCTAGAGTTGCTACAGGAAAAAAAAAAAAAATGGAAAAGGAACTCCTTGCCCTACTTTGCAGACCATTTCATAGAATACCTCTTTAGGCTTGAGATCTTGGCCCCATAAGGAAAAGGGCTTTTATGCCTTTATTGAAATGAAGGCCTGTTTAGGATGTTCTCTGTAATTGGAGCACATCCCACTGCATGTAGTACACAATGTAGACCAACCTGTTGCAACCTGGAAAAGAGTGCAAGTCAGATATTTGCTACCCAACGGAGCACGTTGGAAAAAGAAAAGGGTGGGGGGAAGCTGGGTTAACACCAGCCTTGTCCTGACATGCACCAAGACTACAGCATGAAGGAAAATTGAAAACAGAAACATCAGGAAGATCAGTTAGAAGGCAGGGCCTCTCTCTTTTTCTTTCCTTTGTTCCTAACAAATGTTCGTCTTCACGTTCTCTAAATCATGTCACTGGAATGAAGACTGTATAAAAGAGAAGTTCATATTGCAAAGCCAGTGTGGAGAGAAACTGCCCTTGACCACTAATGGGAATGGCTATCCTCTGCTTGGAATGGGCTCCTTCCCCTTGAGAGTAGGTGAGTATCCCACGCTAGTTGAATCTTGGAATCCGAGATTATGATGAGATCAACAGACATCATTTAAAAGAGTTTGTGTTTTTCTTCCATAAGAAGAACCTAATATCAGCCCTTTTCCAAGGAAAATTTAGACAATATTCTCAGGTACATAGTGAATTTCACCTAAAAACCTCCAATTAGTTTCCTCCTAAAATCCCCCAGGGAAGTAACTGCAGTCCTTTTCCTCCTTCAGGGAGGAGAGATAAGCTGTATCATTTCAAAGTAGGGAGGAAGATAACTTTGGGGAACAGTTCCAGATACATAAAAGTCACTCCAATTCACGGAAGGTATAAAACCAACAGGTGTGCTAAAGTAAAACAGGATAATATGATCATTCTTTTTTATTTTTTTTTTTGTGAGGAAGATTAGCCCTGAGCTAACACCTGCTGTCAATCCTCCTTTTTTTTTTTTTTTGCTGAGGAAGATTGGCCCTGGGCTAATCCATGCCTATCTTCCTCTACTTTATGTGGGACGCCTGCCACAGCATGGCTTGATAAGTGGTGCGTTGATCCACACCCTGGATCCAAACCTGCAGACCCCAGGCCACTGAAGAGGAGCATGTGAACTTAACCACTATGCCACTGGGCTGCCTCAACATGATCATTCTTTTATTCTCCCTCTACAAAAATAAATAAAAATGCAAGGGTTAGAAGATGAATTTCCAAACTTTTCATGACAAAGTTTTGAGGAAGATCACTTTATCCTTGGTGAAACCAAATCAGACCTGAACATTCAACAATCATGTCATATCACTGAATTACACAGGCACAGTGTCAAATGTGGGTGAGGTTTGTGCTGAATATCAAAAGATGGGGGACTCTCTCTTAATATGAATTATATGAGAAGAAAGCAAAGGCTTCTTAAGAACACCTGGCTCTCCACAGGAATACATCACTTGTCTTAAGGACTAATTTATCTGAAATTCATGTAGCTACTCCAGCTTTCTTTTGGTTAGTGTTAACATGGTGTATCTCTCTCCATCCCTTTACTTTTAATCTATATGTGTTTTTATATTTAAAGTGAGTTTCTTATAGACAACATACAGTTGGTCTTATTTCTTTCATCCACTCTGACAGTCTCTGTCTTTTAATTGGTATATTTAGACCACTCACATTTAAAGTGATCATTGGTATAGTTGGAATTATATCTACCTTATTTGTAACTGTTTTATATTTAGTGCCTTTGTTCTTTGTTTCTTTGTCTTCCACTCTTTTTCTGCCTTCTCTGCTTTCAATTGAGCATCTTATATTATTCCATTTTCTCTTTTCTCTTAACATATCAAGTATACTTCATTTAAAAAAAATTTAGTGTTTTCCCTAGAATTTACAATATACATTCTCTTTTTTTTTTTTTTTTTGGTGAGGAAGATTGGCCCTGAGCTAACATCTGTGCCAATCTTCCCCTATTTTGTGTGTGTGTGTGTGAGGAAGACTAGCCCTGAGCTAACATCCATTGCCAATCCTCCTCTTTTTTTGCTGAGGAAGACTGGCCCTGGGCTAACATCTGTGCCCATCCTCCTCTACTTTATATGGGACGCCGCCACAGCATGGCTTGACAGACAGTGCATCTGTCCGCGCCCAGGATCTGAACCTGTGAAACCCTGGACCGCCAAAGCAGAGCACGCAAACGTAACCACTAGGCCACCAAGCTGACCCCTTCCTCTATTTTTCGTATGGGATGCTGCCACAGCATGGTTTGATGAGTGGTGTGTAAGTCTGCACCCGGGATCCAAACCTGGGAACTCCGGGCCACCAAAGCAGAGGAAGCGAAGTCAACCACTATGCCACTGAGCTGGCCCCTGCAATACACATTTATATCTTAATCCAAGTCCACTTTAACGCTATACCACTTTACAAGTACTCCAGATAACTTATAATAGAGAATTCCCAATTCCTCTCTCCCATCCCTTATAACTTTGTTTTCCTTTCTCTTATCTGTTAGCTATAATCACCCAATACATTGTCGCTAGTATTATTTTGAACAAACTGTTTTCTGTTGGATGGTTATTGATTTTCAATTGTGAGGATGGGATTGATGACTTTCAGGCTCTTTATATTGGACTGGAAGCCAAAAGTTGACCTCAATTATATCACAGTGAGACTAGGAGAGAACAGAGAAAGGGTAATTAAGATCTAGCAGAAACAGTGAGGAGACCAGAATCCATAATCAAGTCATCAGAATATTAAAGTTATCAAGAAAAGTTGAAGCAGGTGGAGAGAAGGGTAGAAATGTAGCAGACAGAAGGGACCAGAGGAAAGATGTTTGAAAATTTAAAGCTTTAAGCTTGTTGCTTTCTTTATGAAATGGAGAGTCTGAGGAAGCAAGATTTCTGAAAGGAGAGTCAGGCCCAGTAGAAATATTTGATGTTTCTTGGCTAAAAAGCATCACTACTTTGTGGGTTGAGAAAGATTGCTATACTTAAAAAGGACAGATGAGTAAACAAAGAGGCAGCTTTAAGCCCAACACTAAAGCTGAGATTGTATCACAAGACAGATGAGTTCTGAGTTATGGGACTGAGGTGTCACTTGCACGTAGAAAATCTCTTCAGCCCTCCCAGCCTCCTTTCCCACACCTTTGAAAATGAGGGTTTGATTAGATCAACTACAAGATCACTCTGTACTGAAATTCCAAGATTCTATGAAGGGTAGATGCACAATGGAAACACTGATCTATCACTGGTCAGGGCAAGAGCAAATTAGAAAGACCCAAGGCTGAGACCCTATAAGAGGAATATTGCGTAACCCGTGAGGTATGTCCCACATAATCCTGGGCTGCCAGGAGCAAGGCCATGGCACGTAGAATGAACCTTCCACTTGAAGAGAATAAAGAGGAGCCAACTGCAGCATGGAGTCCCAGAGGCCAGCAGCTTCTGAAGCTTAGTGCAGCCCCTCTGATGGAGAATGGGGAGAACAAGAGGGCTCTTTTGACATTCCTGCAACAGCCACATGAGGAAAGGAAGGACGCCCTCTGGATGGACCCTGACTCGGAATGCAAGGGTTACTGAGAAACAGACCTCAAAACACAGAAAATGAAATTTCCCCTTACAACAGGGAAGGTGAAGAGCTAAGAACACTAGGATAGAGAAACAGAAGTGAAGAAAAAGGAGACAGAAGTGGAAGATTCATGTGTTGTTCTGATATTTAATGAGAAGAACCACATCCAATCAGTCCTGGAGGCCACGCAAATATTTAGAGTAAGCTGAAAGAGTGTCTTATAAGCAGCTGTCACCAAGGGGGCACCAAGAGCCACTGACTGACTGCCCATCAGAATTGGAGCAGACCTTATACCCCAGCAAGACTCATGGTGGCTCAGTCTTCACTGAGCCATTCTTCAACGGCCAGTTGATCTGATTTCATTTAATGTTATAATTATATTGGAAAATATGAAAATATGTTAAATACAAGTCTTATATGCTCACATAATTATTTTCCAAAAGATTCATTCTACAGTGTCTAATGGCCTATTAGTAGTGACAAATGAAATCCAATTAAGATCGGGAAAGAAGAGGGAGAAAAAGGAAAAAATCCGTTGAGTGCTTATGTGCCAGGCACTGTGCTAGGCTACCCAGATGAGGTCATTTAATCCTCACATCACCCTTTGAGAGAGAGATGACTACTCTCTTCTTACACATGAGAACAAGGCCCAATTCCCAAGGACACATGTAAATTGTACTTACTGAAATCTATAAGAGCTCTGAAGACCACACTAACCCATACAATAAAAATGTTTTTGATAAAATTATGATATAATACTAAATTTGAAATAGAACAGAAAACCAAGTGATGATACAAGTATAATTGTTTTATCCTATGAATAATTTCTAACCAAAAAGAATTAACAGCAAATTAAGGTGATGGATAAAAAAAATAAACACCATTAAGGTGATGGATGAGACTCTGAGTGGATTGTTTTCTTTTCTCTATTTAAAAAAACAAAATCTAAAAAACAAACTTATCAACAGCGACTTTTAAAAATTTAATCAACAATAAAACAAATTCAGCAGGAAGCATGAAGTTCATATTACATTATATTCAACCCGTCTCTCAAAGAGTTAAAAATGCATAAGGAAAGTCTAAGTTGGAGTCTAAATCATAAACTTGACTTGAACTCGGTTGTCAATTGCCAGGGAAAGCATTCCAGACTGTAAGAAACTGTTTGATTTTTTTTTTTTTTTTCCTTTATAGCATCAAGAAAATGCTGGAGGGCATATAGGGCCCCTGGCATGTAAATTGTAGCCATCAGGAGAAAAACCCACTGTACTAACACGTGACGCTTTCAAAGTCATTTTCTTACCGCCCCTTATAGTGCTGCCACACAAACAGGGTAAAGATGGGTCAGAGAACTCTTCTGGTTTGAAATCAACCAAGTGATGCAGAGGAAAAAGAAGCACTTTCCCCGAATCCCAAGATTAAAAGTAACAAGGAGAGAGGTGTCTGTCAGCATCTAGAAGAGTTTTGTAAACAATAGATGCAAAACATCAGAGCCTCCAAAAGGAAAGATTTCTTTTCAGTGCCACTTTTGGAGAATGATCACTAATGTATTTCATTTTTGGTTTAATAAGTTTATTAACAGTTTCTTTTAAAAAAAGAGCAAAATAATATTTTCTGTGAAGGTTTGCCGATAAGCATTAGTGCGGTAAAGAATTGGGTGCCTTTTTATGAACAGTCTACACGGTAGAATAAAACACTGTCTACATGAGCTTTCACACAGTAGAGCAATTAATTAACTTATCTCCCTGAACACTGTTCTCACTGAAACTTATTAAAAGTCTGATTCATCCGAAAAGCCCCAGGCAATCATCAATTGCCTCATAATAATACAAAAGAAAAATAAACTATGGTTATGTTCGCATTTAATATCCTAAGAAGATCCTCTTTGCCCTCTGTCTTTGTTTGAAAATATCTCTATTAGGCTTTAAAAAAAAAAAAAAAAACTCCCACTTGACATGAAATATGTTACAGCAGGGAACTGTGGGAGTAAATTACAGAGCCTCCAGGATCCCAGATTAAGAGGAGAAGCTGGACTTTCTCAAAGACACACAAATCATTCAACATGTAGCACAACAGGGCATACAGTGTGTTATCGATGCCGAGTTCCAAGCACCATTGTTAATACAGACCAGAAGAGGAATTGTTCATTAAATAATAAAACGGGGGAGGGGAGAGAACGCTCAGACTTCAGCGTTAAAGAAGCCAGCAGCAGAAGGACGCTGGTTTCACAAGTATTAAACAGCTTAAGAATTATTAGTCTGCTTAGGGTTTAGGTTTAATTCAAGTCTCCCAAATATAAGCCTAATGACTTCGAAGCAGACTATAGTTTATGAACCATGTAGTTCTAAAAATGTTTAGTAGAGTTGACAATATCAATAGCGCCCTCTACAGGAAGTCTCAAATCCACACTGGTTTTCTTAAATTTGAAAAAAGGCTAAGTAAGGTGAACACCATCTGAAAACAAGATGAAAAATTGAACAAAATTGATAAAATTTAAGAAAAATGTGAAATGCTCATGATGTCTCCATTTCACATGGGAATTTAGGAATCTGAAATGAAGCAAAATGAAACCACAGCTGGTAGCCCTAGGTTAAGGTTATTCTATATGTGTGTGTGTATGTATATATATTTTGTTGGTAGTGGTAGTGGGGGTTTGTTTGTTAACTCTTCGTCATTTGAGAAAGGAACATTCCTAATGTGTCTTTTTTTTCTTTTTATTGAAATCTCAAAAACATATTAGCTTTCCCTATTCTAAGATTTGCTAGTTGCAAAACTGTATTGTACAGTATTACTCAGATTCCTTCTAAGATGCAAATAGAGTTCACTTTTTTAAGAATGCCTAAATAACTAATGTACATACCTTTCAAATTGTGCTTATTTTCCTAATATGCAGTGAAGATGCTTAACTTGAGGCTTTTGCACGTGGGAAAGTACTGACACTGATAAGATATGCCTTCTAAGATATGAATCCTAAAAATGTGGCTGTTTAGTAACTACAGATCATTCCTCTCCATGATCAGTGGTTTCAGATCCAGATTCAGAAGCCAGAATCTCCTTGAAGAAATCGTTATAACTACATTTTCTACCCGTGTCACTGCAGCCTTGGAAGTCAGAAACACAGGCTGCTTATCTCACAGCTATAATACATCGAATGACCTTGTGACAATGATTTAATCTCACCTTATTTTAGCAAGTTATCACAATTTGGAGGAAATTGACTTCTGATTTCAGAGCTTTCTTGAGAGTTACTAGCAGTGACACAACAGACGCCAGCTCTAAGAGCTGAAGCATTCATATCTTGTGTGATCTATGAAGATGTAGACAAGGAGTCCAGAGGCTCAATATTACTTTCTACTTTGCTGTGCCTTTTTAAAGTCAATTAACTTTTCAGGGCCTTAGTTTCTTCGTTGGAAAAAATAACGAAAAACTTCTGTTTGGAGAAATATTTAGAACTAGATACCTAGAAATGCTGGATGAAATTTAATAAACATCTTTTTAATAGCTGAGCTATAAGAATGGAAGCGTAAACAAAGAGTTGAGCTCATGAGAGCTGGAAAACAGGAGTTAGCTGAATCTATGGCTATCTGGTAGGCATCTGCCAATCTACAACCAAGAGGCTTGGATTTTAATGGCTACACTGGGGCCTAAGCAAGATGGGGAATTGGAACTGAGACCTCATATGAAGCCAAAATCGTGAAGGGGTGTGCCTTCCACGTAAACCACATAACAGGAAATAACAGGGAAGTCTTCTGTCTCAGCCTAGGCTCTGGGTTGGAATATTACATCTTCCCTGAAAATTTATAACCACAGGCCTGTCCTTGGAAGGTTTGGAGTTAAACTGATACTACTTGTGCAATCCAGGAAACCTCAAGCCAAGAAATTAACTCATTGTGGACCCACTCAATGTGGACCCACTCAACGTGGACCCACTCAATGTGGACCCAAATGGGTAGTGACCTGCAGGGCCTGGCAGAGGTAAACACAGATTCTCTCTGAGGGACTCAGTCTCAACTCAGGTCTTGCAGGATTCCTAGAGATAAAGCTGAATAGGAACCCAAAATCCAAAATTATGAAGTACATGAGGAAACAGGACCCACGAGTGAGAGTCAGCAGAAACAGTAACAGCTGAATGAGACTGCAAGAATTTTGAATATTGGAATGGATGATACAGAACATAAAATAACCAGGGCAAAATGTTAATGAGAAAAATATGGAATAAAAAACCCAAGAAAGTAGTAAGATACTTTCAAAATAGCAGGCAGATTGAAAAAGAAACCAATATTTAAAAAGCTAAAAATGTAATTTAAAATCACAATGTATAGTTTAATAGATTAGTCACAGTTGAAGAAAGAACTGGTAAAATGGAAGATAATAGTCAAGAAATTAACCAAAACATGGGAGAGAGAGACAAAGAACTGTGAAAGAATATTTACAAGAGACTGAGAATAGAATAAGACACTTGATAAACGTCTAATTAAAGTTCAAGATGATTTTAAAGAAAATGCCAGTGATAATGGCATAGAATTTTTAAGAACAGATGAAAGATATAAATGTTCAGATTCAGAAAGCACAAGTCCCAAGAAGGATAAATCATAAGAAATTCACACCAAGAACCATCACAGTAAAGCTACAAAACACCAAAGACATAAAGACAACGTCAAAAGCATCTAGAGGAGAAAAAGATAGATTATCCATAAAAGGATAGTTAAACGAGCAGCAGACCTCTCAACAGCAGCAACAAATGCCAGACGGTAGTGGAATAAAATCTTCAAAATGTTTAGAGAAATGATCTACCTAGAATTCTACAGACAGCAAAAGTACAAGGGTGAAATAAAGACGTTTCACACAAACTAAAAGTGAGGCAGTGTACTGTCAGAAGACCCTCAATTAAGGAAATTTGAAGGATGTACTTCACAAAGGACAATGATCATAGAAGGAGAGCCTAAGATGCTAGAAAGGAAGATAGACAAAGAAAATACAAATAAGTGGGTGATCTAAACACTGACACGATAAAACCACAATATTGATGTTTAAATCAGGAAAGTAGAATATTGTGGCCCCCAAATAGTGGACCACAGTATTCTGTAAGATGCAAGGGGAGGGATCAGAGTGAGCAGATACAGATATATGAATGTATTCATATACATCTGTAACTCAGAGTGGAGCTCTGCTGGTACAAGTGAGGGCAGGAGATTCCTACTAGCTGGGGTTCACCCAGGAGCTATGGCCACACAGGGCTCGAAAGAATGAGTTGGAGACTCACTAGACTGCATTACAGCTGGGGAACCTTGCAATGCCAACATTCTGTCTGTTATTTTGTTTTTGTAGTATTCATATTTTCATTCTGAAAAATGATTATTAAAAAGCCATATATTCTTTAACTCTTTTTTTCACTCTCATGCACATAGCTTCTTCCATTGACTTCAAAGGAGAACAACTTAGTTAAGGAAGCAGCACAAGAATCACATCTGTAGTTACTGGGTTAACTAGCAAAGGTCATTATCCATGAGCGAGATTCTTGAATCCTTTTTTTTTTTTTTTTAATCTGACTGAAAAACACAATTCTGCTGCCAGGTAAGAATTGCTTTCAGAGGACATCAATACTCTTAATCTTTCAACTCTTTAATACATACTTATACAATTTAACACTGAACTAAGTGTGTGTGTATGCTGTAATGCTACTTAATTATTGTTTCTTTTAAACTGTAAGTTATATATACTTATTTTTAAAAAATACAAATGCATATAATCAATCAAAGACCTTTCTTCTCAAAGAAAACTAATGTTAATATTTTTGTTGGCTTCTTAAAGGGAGAAATCTTAATTACTTAAGCACTGATTTGGTGCTTTTCAGTGAATTTGAAATATTAAAGATCTCTAGATTAAGATAAAGAGAGGTACAATTGAATCTTTCATATAAAATTAGTTTAGTTTTAACAACAGGAAATTTACAAATTTGACTTTACATTGATTACAGCATTCAGTAACAAAGGGTTTCACAGGAACTCAGATGAACTCTCCTTGATTTACTTCAGGAGGAAAAATAAAACCTGGAAAATACTTCCGCAGTGGCCTTGTTTTGATGTCTTGCTTTTCTATTTGCATAAAGCATGCTGTTGGCTCTCTGATTATGACTAGACTGTTCAACTTATCTCCTTGTCAGACTGCAGCTAGTAAACAGAACATATGTTCATTCATATGTTCCCAAGACATTAATTAAGTGGATAATCTATCTTTTGTTTTTTAAGTTAGGAGAAGTAACTCCTTTAGCAGTTAAGTTTCTCTTTAAAATGAAATGATCTGTTTTCAAACATGACAATCCTAATGCTCATTGATGCCTGGTTATCTGAGGCGTAGGCATGGCAGCTCTCCTTGGAAGCATAATGCTGTAATACTGGGATAGGCAGAATAATTTCAGGCCACTAAATTTGTGGTAATCTGTTACAGCAGCAATAGGAAACCAGTACAGATACCATTCAAAAGATGATTGTAAAGCTGTCACACTTTGGGCTCTGAAAGCAAATTTGCTGCCTTTTCTTCCTCTGTTATGATATCATATGCGTGTTTCCACTAGCAGTAATGCACACTAGGGTTGCCATTGTTAATCTTGCAGTTGTACTTTTCCAGTTAAAGACACTAGACCTTTGGCCTCTTTTTCATTCCCAGGGTGTCCAGTGGGTGGCCTGTGATGTCTCCCCACTAACCTTACACAATATTTCACCCGATCTAATAAGCACTCAGCTCAGATGGTCATCTGTGTGAATGCCACAAGGAACAGCTCCCATGGGACCCAGACAAGTATTCATTTTACAACGAGAATTAAAGCCTACATTGATAGCATATAAAATAAGAACTCCTTAACATGTGATGAGGTTATCTCGCACTTTTGTTGTGCTTTTTGGAAAAAGCAAAATTTAAATCTTCAGAGATCTGCATGCCTACTTGACACTTCAAAGAAATAGAAATCCAACTAATGAAATTTATCCTAAATTCCTTCGCCAGCTTCTCTACTCCCAAAATTGGCTACCCTTTTCCAACTCACTTTTCCATTCTTCTGCTAATTTTCTGATTGAGAAGCTTCAGAGTAATATTTTTTTCTCCCTCTGATTCAGCCCTTAGAAGAGTTTCTCACCTCGTCCTCATTTTCTATGCGTCCCCTCTTTCTCACCACAAATATACATGCCCCTAACACAACTCTGAATGTCCCATGTCTGTATCCAGTGGCATGCTTGCTGGTCTCTGCCTCTTGGGTTCATTCTATATAATCTGTGCCTCTTTCTGCCTTCATCTCCATGCTACTTACTCCACACTCTAACATGGCTCCCTCCTGCTTCAACCTTAAGCATAAATCCTTCTGCTTGGTTTTCAAGGCCCAACTATCTACTCAGCCTTATTCCCCACTCCTCTCCACATTCCTTCCCCCTTTCAGACAGCCAGGCAATTTCCACTGATACATTTAATTTAGTTTTCTCTCTTCTTGGTAACGCAGGAGAAAGGGACAAAGCTGAATAAGACACTGACCCCTTCCTTTGACACGTATGTAATTTAACAGGGATGGAGTGGGGGAGACAGACAAATAAGCTTAGTGGCATTTTAGGTGCTATTGTGAATGAGTGCTGTGAGAGCACCCACAAGGCTAAGGGATCAGTTCTCCAGGTGGGGGCAGGGCAGGAAAGGCTTTGGAAAGGAGATGATAGGAAGATGAGTTGTCATTTTGAGAAGTGACTGTTTTCCAGAACATTCTGCAATGTGCAGTAGATTCTATTCATGCTCATGCAAATAATGTAACCACTACCAATTTCCTCCCTGGGAGAAAATATCCACCTTGATGCAGTTCTATTTTGTACTTAGGAGTAATCATTAACTCAAGTGGGTTAAGAAAACGTCTCATTTTATTAGCAATTGACAAATCAGCAAACCCTTATAACTCATTCTGCTGGGATATACTTAGTTTTAGTCAACAGGAGAGTAGAGGAATGTTCCCAGTAGTCTTGTATTGCCCTGCGATTAGGCAAAGAGATAGCATGGATTTGAAAGTAAACTTTTTTCTGTTTGATTCTGCCAATAATTTATGGTAACCCTATGGGGACTCAAAGTCTGAAACCTACGTAATACTTTGAGGGGCTCTGAAAAAGATTCCATTTCCCAACAGTCTGATTCGGTCTCTTAAATTCCACTATCACAGGTTTTCTCACCTTTAAAATGGAGATAATAGCAGCACCTCTTTTAAGGATTAAATGAGCATGCATACGAAAGCAAGCTGCATGTTCTGAGGAAGGCGCTCAGTATATGTGGGTTCCCTTCCCTCCTTAGGGCTAAAAGATGTTTAAATACTGTTAAATTGCATCTATTCTGAAAACACTAACACGTTCTGAGACCCATACACCCTAACCTTGATTAGCACTTTAACTCTCTTCCAACTGACTGATAAGTGAAAGTGAATTTCAGAAGGATAAAGAGAGGCCAAGATCCTAGCCTGAGGAGGGTGATGGATTGCATGAAGAAAAAGGAGGTTTCTGGAACCAGGATCTGATGAGGCTCTGTGGACAAACATTCCACTTCATAGTTTTCCTGAGCCCTAGTTCTGAAAAACTAGCTAAAAACACTATAATTTGATGGCAGGTACACAGGAGTCTGGTTGAATAACCACTATTTACTAGTGCCGTGCTGGGCACTTTCACAAATATTATCTCAATTAATCCTCATACCAACCCCAGGAGGTAGGGATCATCATTCCCTGGTTTTATGCAGGAGGTAACTGGGGTTCAAAGAAACTTTGTGAGCCATTCAGGGTCACACTGCCAGAAAGAAGAAGAGCCAAAAATGGTTCCAAGTCCCTCCACCGCCAGCCCCTGCTAAGAAAAGTGGCTTTGCAGCCACAGACAGTGCAGGTCTGGGCCAAAGTTTCTTCTAGTCTATCCCCCAGGATGATACCAAAGATCTTCCACCAATTTCTGATTGCCTGCTGCTGTTTCCATTCTGTTTCCTCACAGTACCTGAAATGGCTATAAAATTTGCACTTTAACATCATGGGTGATATTCTCCCCTTGTTTCTTTACAACAACCTAGCATTGTCACAGGTGGACCTTGTATCAGCCATTATGGCTCAAAAGTATTCACTAGAATTGAAATAAATGACACAGAGGAAAGGCACAGCAGAGTGATTGGCAAACTCAGATGAGCACCCTCAACTGAGATGTGACTGTTGTGAGTGAACACTGGGTGAGAGCATTCATTGTACGTTCTGCAGGCCAGCTCACCAGCTGAGAGGGAAATAGAGCACTCAAAGCTTTCTGCATAGCTTACCTGCCAACTCCTCTGTCCTTAGAGAGCTTTAACTGGCCTCAGACTAGACATCTCCAGGGTCAATAACATTTGAAAGGGCAACCCTTTTTCCAGGAGAAAGGAAAGCCTAGGGCAGTGGTTTTCAAACCTTAGTGTGCGGCGAAATCACCTGGAGGTCTTGTTCAAACTCAGATTCCTGAGCTCCTCCTCTAGAGTTTCTGATTCAGTAGATCAGAGGGAGGGACTTGAGAATTTGCATTTCTAACAAGTTCCAGGTAATACAATGCTGCTGATAAGGAGCTCCACTTTGAGAACTACTCACCTAGATCAGTGTTCTTGACACTGGCTACACATTAGAATCCCCTGGAGAGCTTTAAAAAATCCTGACACCCATCCACACCCAAGCCAAGAATCCAAACTTCTGGGGATGTGACCTGGACACCAGGAAGTTTAAACTTCCAGGTGATTCCAATGGGGGAACCATTGGCCCTGAATCTTTGAGAACCAAGCCTTGTCCTTCTTGATAACTCCTGAGGGTTGAGCAGAGGAAACATCCTGACATCTAATTTTTCTGACAGAAGAGAAAATGTTTATGACTCTTAGTGAAAAAGCATTTAGCTGTTCTAGACTTTAAAACAAACTAAACTATGGATATGTCAAAGATAATGGCTTCCAGAACCTTAATAAACATTGAGTCAACAGAGAACAAATTGTGATAAACAAATTTAATTGCTTTGGGGAAGCAAATGGCTTAAACTGGGGGACAGAACATATTAGAGTGGTAGATAGTGTCTTTATCCAGGCCCCTGGCATCACGTAACTTTATCCTTTGACTTAATGCACCATTATTCATCATCAATCTTTTGTTATTGTGGCTCAGCTAACTTAAAAGCCTGTTTTTGTCCAATTTTCAATCCAATGTGCCAACCAAGACTTTATCAAAACAATTGTTCCAATTTTCAGAAAGATGTTAGAGAATGGGGGAAGTAGATTCCAAAAACTACAGACTCGTGGGTTTGATGTCAAACCTCTAGTAATATTCTGGAACAAACTATTTAAAAACCGGTGAGCAGTGATCACTGAGAGCCAGTACAGGTTCCCCAAATCAGTCTTTCACCACACCAGTCACATTTCCCTTTTTGACAGGTTTACAGGTCAGGCAGATCAGGGGAATATCATAGATAAAAATATATCCTGATTTCAGTAAAGAATTTGACATCATGTGGACAAGAATGACATGAATGACAGTACAGTTGACTAGATTTGTAGCTGGTTAAGCAACTCTGCCTGAGGAATGTGGACTGCTTGATGAACCACTGCCTACCCGAAGGGCAGTCACAATGGCAGACTCCCAAGTGCTATCAGTGGTCTATCCAGTCCAAAATTTCAACTAATGATGGATGAAGACTCAAAAGACACGCTTATCAAAACCGCAGGTGTGACAAAGCTGGGAGAGAAGCCTAATTCATTAAATGTCAAATGAACCAAGGAGACAAAAACTCTCAATGAACTAAAAGAATAGGCTGACATGAATAAAAATAAACTTAATAAGGATAACGCAAAATCATCCATTTAAAAAAATCAAATGAAAAGGTATGGAAGTATGGGAGATTTAGATTAAAAATAGTTTTATGAGAAAAAAAAATCCCAGGAGTTTTAAGTGGCTGTAGCCTTAATACAATCTAGTGCGTCTCAGATCTCTTTGGAAATGTATGCAAGTTAAAGACTATTTCATAGACAAGTGCCCATAGTCATAAAATTTTGTTTACAATTTCAGCTGGAGCCCATCTATGACCACCAGGGGTCACAGACCCCAAGTTAAGAACCCTTGAATAGTATAATTGGGCCACCATGAAAACTACAGCAAGCTGTGTGCTTTAACAAAGGTATAAGATCAAAACAATGGTGATAATGGCCCCAAAGGGCTTGGGACGTCTTCATTATAGCCCTCAGTTTACAGTTTTCAGCTGAATGTAGAGATCAAAAAACTGAAATATATTTAATGGTGAAGGGTCTAGAAATTATGCTAAATAAAGGAAACTGAGACATTTACTCTACAAAAAAATTAGAGGAAACACAATAGCAGTCTTCCAAAATCTAAAGGCTGCCATTTGTAAGAGAGTGCAGACTTATAATACTCTGGAGAGCACTATCCAGTAGAAATATAATGCTAGTCTCATATGTAATTTAAAATTTTCTAGTTGCCACATTTAAAAGTAAAAAGAAACAGGTGAAATTAGTTTTCAACATACATTACATTTAACCCAATAAACCAAAAACAGTATTATTTCAACATGCAATCAGTGTAAAATATCTTCATATTGAGTTTTTGAAATCTGATGTGTATTTTACATTTATAGCACATTTCAATTAGGTCTAGCCACGTTTCAAGTGCTCCACAGCTACATGTGGCTAGTGGCTACTATATTGGACAGCACAACTCTATAGCTTCCTGGGGCAGAAGAGAGCCAATTAAGAGATGTTAGAGAGGGAGAACTTTCTAATAGAATTGTCCAAAAATGGAATGAGTCCCCTTATAGAGTAACGAGGTCTCTGTCATTGGATATGTTCTAATTGAGACTGGGTGACAACCTGTCAAGGATTATTTAGGTATTTCTGCACAGGGTGTGGGCTGGGATGGATAATTCTGAAGTCCATTCTCATTCTGAGGCTATAATCCTATGACTCTCAGGTTTGGGAATTGAGGTTGTTTGAACCACCAACTTTGTGATATTCTGGGACAAGTGGCCAGCCAGCCTTTCCTAAGAAGATCTTGCCAATCCAGTTATGCAAAAACATGGCAGGTCTCAGCAACGGAGCCAGTTTGCCCCTACCCCTTCTGTTGTGGAGCGCAGCCGAAGTTTTCCATGAAGACAATCCATATGCTTGGCTCGGGCTCTGACACGAGGCTGAAGAGACTATTATCACATCGCTGAGCTAAGCTCAGTCTGGAAGTAACCCACCTAAAACATGTGTCTGACATACACACTTAATTGTTGCACTCATCCAACCAGCTCACCTTTACTTCCAGTTTTGCATTAAGCTCATTAACAGAAAATTAAGTGTTTAGCTTTGTTAAGAACATAAAGGTACTTCTCTGGAGGGAATCCCAAAGTGCTATTCAAAAAGGAAAGCCATCCACGAAGAGAGACCATTTGCTTGTGTTTAACTAGTCACAGTCCCAGCCCTCACAGTCTGCAACAGTTGATGACTGGCATTCAGCATACAGTCTGAATCAAACTGGATAAGCAATCAGTGTTTGAGGAGCCAGCCCCAGGGTTTTTGTAATCCACATACAACTGCCGTTGGAGAAGCTGGAAGAGGCATGGTGGGAAAGAGGATGAGCCTGAAAGCAGATTCCCTGAGTTCAAGCCCCACAGGTGCCTCTCACTAGCTATGTGACCTTGGACAAGTGACCAGTGGTAACCTTGGTAACCTCTAATTCACTCTTTTCACCTGAAGTACTGATCTGTCCCTGTCAGTTATTTTAATGTTTATAAAACTAAAAAGTCATACAAGGAGTAAAAACAAGTGTTGGGTGGAGTTTGGTTCATTGATGACACTTTATAAACATTACCAATGCTTCTTTTTTTTTTTTTTTTTTTTGGTGAGGAAGACTGACCCCAAGCTAACATCTGTTGCCAGTCTTCCTTTGTACGTGGGATGCCGCCACAGCATGGCCTGACAATGAGTGCGCAGGTCCACGCCTGGGGTCCAAACCTGCGAATCCCGGACCACCAAAGCAGAGCACCTGAACCCAACCACTATGCCACTGGCTGGCCCCACCAATGCTTCATTTTTATAAGTGCCTTTATTTCTCCTGAATATATTCATATGTATATGAATATGTAAATGATATATATTCATTACAGAAAATTTGGAAAATATATAAAAGTATTAAAAAGAAAATTTAAATGACCCATTATCCTACCACCCAGAGCAAACCACTTTTTAACATTTTGTCACTTCTGTATATTTTTTAAGATAATGTGCATCACTTTTTAAAAAAAATCAATTTCCAATACACTTCTAAGTTCCAAGATAACAAAGAGCAGATTTCTTATTGAAATCTCTGAAGTTATACATTTTCTCCTACTGTCCTGATGGTCATCGGCAGAACAAACTCCTACTATCATGATGTCCCATTCAGGAGGGACATCATGAGTCTGAATTTACTCCATCAGAGAAGATAGAAGCAGGGTCCTAGGCCATGACATAGAAGCAGACAGAAGACTATTAGAGTTAGAGTCTCGATTCTGCATTTAACAAGTGAGGAGACTGAAGCCCAGAGAACCAAAGTGACTTTCCTATGATCACACAGCAGGACCTAGAGCTGATGTGTCCTTACCCCACATAAGCACCCTCCCACCTCACCACATTGTTTTGTACAGCATGATTCAACCACACCTCCTAGCTAACGTGGAGCCAACTTCTGCTAGGCATCTCTATATTTTAAGATCAAAATTAAATGCTTACATATAATTTTTTAAATAATGGCATGGTACTCAGTTTGATAATAGGAAAGTCATTTATTCCACAAAAGGCACTTTGTAAGGCTGTCTTTCCAAAGAAAAAGCTCAAAAGAATTCTCTTTGCCGTGTGCAAAATATCCACTTAATTAACATGAGCACTCATATTACTAGGCAATTAAAATGATTTATTCAAAGAGGTTCATAGTCATACCAATCTATAATAAACAGGAGAAATAAGAGCAATAATACTTACTATCGTCCTGGTTAAATATAAGCATCATAAATAATATTTGCACCTTTAAGCAATTCATAGATCCTTTCCAAAGAATAAGATTGTAATGTACTTTTCAATGAGATAAAATATATTGCTGAGCTTTGTGTTGGTTTTTGCAAGGCTAACACTCAAGGAAGGACTTTTCCTGGTCTATGCGGACTATGTGTCTCCTTGAGAAATAAATAACTTTGAAGTTACAGGGACACCTCCATTACTACCTGGTTGCTCCTCGCCAAACACAGGGAAGCAAACTAGTGCCTAGTTCCCATGCTGTCATATTACCTGCTGTGTTGGATTATAATTTATTTGTTGTTTATTAGTAATGTGTTTATCTGCCTTTCTCATTAAATCATTCATCTGCCTTCCTTGAAGGCCGAGTTTGCTGTGAAGATTAACTAATAGTATACATAAGGTGCTTAGCACATCTCCTGGCACAGAGCAGGCATGACCCAATGCTACCAGTTGTCATCATCATCTTTATCATTGATCTTAAGTGCTTACCACTGCCCAGTACAGGGTCTGGCACACTCAAAAAAAGGTGGACCCCCAATCTATGCTCTGTGTCTATTTGTTTGTTTGTTGTTGTTGTTTCTATCTTCCATTTATGAGTGAAATCATACAGCATTTGACTTTCTCTGTCTGACTTGTTTCACTTAGCACAATACCCTCAAGTTCCGTCCATGTTGTCGCAAATAGCAAGATTTCATCTTTTTTTATGGCTGAGTAGTATTCCATCGTGTATATATAGGGGAAAGGGGGAGAGAAGGGGGAAAGGAGTAATAGGGCACGTGTGTACAGTGATGGTGGTAATTAGTCTTTGGGTGGTGAACATGACATAGTCTACACAGAAATCGAAATAAAATGATGTATAGCTGAAATTTATATAATGTTATAAACCAATATTATCACAATAAAAACATAGATGGAAATGTGGGTCCTTGAAATATCTGGGGTCTTAACCCTCTAAGTACTGAGTCACTGAAATTGTAGTTTTGGGAGAAGATTCTCCCTACCTTCTTAAGCAGATTTTAATTGACCATTATTGGGAGAATGTGTGCCAGATCAAGTCGTTAGCACTGAGATTGTGAAGATGGCCGGCCCTCAAAGAGCTCATAGATGAATACTGGAGGAACGCGTGTGAGTCCAGTGTCTTAGGACAAGTGTAAGGAGAGACGTGCAGAAGAAGAAGAGAGGGACTTAACAACTCTATCCATAGGACCAAAAACAGCACTTCAAAGAGCAGCCTTTGTCCTGAATACTGAAGAAAGGGTGCCTCTGGAGGGTGCACCAAGTCCCAGAGGACAAATAACAACAGTAAACCTTTTATTTTCTCTAATGAAAATAGAAAAACAAGGTTATTTCCATATGTGGGTGGACACTGAAGGCCCGGTGCTACCTGCAGGGGGCGCTGAGGAGGGTGTGGTTCGCAGGGACTCAGGACCTGTTCCCACTTCCGGCCTAGTCTCTTGGTTCTGCCTGAGGGTTTTGCTGCCGCACTGGGCAGCAAAACATTTGCCTCTTCTGGTTTCCCCAGCTATCACTGTCTGCCACTTTCTTAACCATTCTGCTCCTGCTTTCCTTTGTTGGTCTTATCTTTCTGTCTCCTGTTGTTTATGTTTTGCTTCTCGGCTTTGTCTCAATCCTTTTGAAATGCTTCTTTGCTTCTCTTTAGGGAATAACTCATTCCCAGGTGTCTAAGTTACCTTCAAGTTGTGGATTCCTTGAAGTTGGGGGTTCCCATTTTCATTGCTGCTTCCTGTGCAAAATGTCTCTCTTTGCCACCAGAAAAGTGTTCATTTTCTTATTTCTGGGTTTGGCAATGTTTGAGGTGCCAAAGTGCAATCTTCGAATAATTAAAGCCTTATGTAGGCAGCTCTGGGGGATTTTTTATGGCTAATAAATCCTATGAAATACTGTTAATTTAACTCCCCTAAATAGTTCTCAGAAGTCACTGGAGCTGCACTTGATATATATATATATGTGATATATATGCTTTATATATGATTTATATATCATATATATACATTTTATCATCTACAAAGTACTTCTACCTTACTCTGCTTTTGTTTAAGTACGAAAAATATGTTTTCCACAAAAATAATTTCTTTAAAACACAATGCATATGACTCTAACACAATTTTCCCTGTTTCTGCATATTTAAAGAGGTTCACACTTGTGGGCAATATCTTAATGCCTTCACTTCCAATTCCTGAACTAACCAGAATGTCATTTTTATACCTCTAACACCTCACCTTTATGATGTGTTTTATAATTACCAAGCTCTTTCACATACAGGATTTCATTTACTCCTTTCAACAGTTCTGTATTATGTTTTCTCATTTTACAATTGACGAAAGTGAGGCAGAGAGAGGTTGAGTATTTCTTCCCAGGCCTCACAGCTTAGCTGTGAGTGTCAGCGGCCGCTTGGACGCAGGATCGCTGAGGCTCAGCCTAGGGCATGTCCTACCGCTGCCTCAGATGCCACTAGAAGACAGAAAGGCCTTAACTTTCAAGCTCTAAGGCCTTGTCCCACATCCCTCTGAGAAATGGAATTACTTCTCCTTTCCATTCTTTCTTCTTCTAATAATAGGTGGCTCCTCCAATCATCATTAACCTAATGCAAAGACATCATGGTGATTCTCACTTCTAAATAAGGCTCTTCATGTGAGCAAATAAATATGACTAATGGACATTACCAGAAAAAAACATAGTTGCTAGTGTTACAAACCCCGTAAAAGTTTTCGAGTAGCGTGAAAGGTGAAAACTGCTGCCCTAGTCAGGTTCCATAGAAGCAGAGCCTGAGATGGGGATTCATGCACACACCAGGTATTGAGGCATTGCTCCCAGAAGAATCTGATAAGAAGCGAAGGAATCAGGATAAAGAAAAGGAAGGAGGTGACGTCTGGTGAAGACTAGCTTCATCCTGACTTGGAGGGAGATCTGCAGCTGCAGAAGTCCTGCTCCACTGTCGCTGGGCTTCCCAGCGTCTGGCCTGCCTTGAGGCAAGGGAGCCAGATTTTGTAACCCCACCCCAATCTGTCACTGGCCATGGGAGAGACAAATAAAAGGAATTCTAGGGGAATCGGACTGGGCAATAACAATAATAATTTGACAATAATAACAATAATTCAAAAACTACCATTAGTTAGATGCCTACTATGTGACAGTCACTGACCTATATTATTTCCAATTCTTACAACAATCCTGCAAGTTATTATTTCCATTTAATACATGAAGAAACTGAGATATAGAGAATGATGTGACTTGTTTGAGGTCGTGGAGCTGGACACTGGCAGTTCTGGGGTTAAATCCTTATTTGACTTCAAAGCCCATGACTATCTGATGTTCTGTGATACCAGCTCCAGTGCTAGGTCAACGCTCAATAGTGAGACGAGATGGTAATCTTTATCTAAACCTGTGTTGTTAACTTATTATTCCCTGGAAATACCACTAGGACATGCTCCTGTACTTAAAAAGGACTGTAGCAAACCCAGTGAAAATTCCTGCATCCATTCAACAAATGTGTGCACCTACTATGTGTTTGACACACTTTTGACACTGGAGATAGGGAGATAAATAAGAGCTTACATACATAACAAGAGAAATAATCCATTTCTAACAGGATATCAGCTATCAAAAAAATAGGATAATGGGATAGAGAAGAAGTTAGTCAGAAAAGACCTCTAAAAAAGATGTTATGTGAGCTGAAGTCTGAGGAGGGAAAATTAGATAGCAATGGGACAGTCTAGGGGAAGAGAATTCTAGACTAAGAACACATCAAGTGCAAGACCCTGAGAAAAAAAGGAAGCTTGGTGTGTTTAGGAACAAGAAGAGGGTCTGTGTGGCTGGAGTTCAGTGAGCAAGGAAGACACAGACACAAAACTGAGATCAGAAAGGTAGGCAGGGTCCAGACCACAGCCCTCATAGGCCCAGATAAAGAATTGGGATTATTTTTCATATAGTGTTTCAGGCAATGGAGTGACATTATCTGATTGATGTTTTTAAAAGGCACTTTGGCTTCATTGTGGAGCCTGGACCATTTGGGTGGGGGGTGGCAGAGTAAAAGTAGGGAGACCAGCAAAGAGGTGTCCCAGTCCTGCAGGTGAACCCTGATGGTGATGTCTCCATGTAGGGAGAGAGCACTGAAGATGATGAAGAGAAGTGAGTTGATTGGGGATATGTTTTAAAGGTAGCACTGATCGAGTTTGCTGTAGAGAGTGATGAACAAGAGAAATCAAGAATAACTCCTAAGTTTTTGGATTTAGCAACTGGTAGGATGATGTTGCCATTTTCTCAGGTGTGGAAGGATATAGAGGAATAGGTTGGCTAGAAGTGTGCTAGAGAATCATGAGTTCTCTTTTAGACATGGTCATTTGGGATGCCAATTAGGCATTCACACAGAGAAATCAGGTCAGAAGTTGGATATACGAATTGGAGCTTGTGGGGAGAGGGCATGGTGGGAGATACACGTTTGGAAGCTTCAGCTTATTGACAGTATTTGAAGCACTGGGACTAAGATCACCTCGGGAAGAGATGGCCAAGAAAGGGAATGAAGGGGACCCGGGAATGATGCTCAGGGTACTCAACATCTAGAGGTAAATAGAGGAGCAATAGCCAGCCAAGGCACTGAGAAGGAAAGGCTATTGAGTTAGGAGAAAAACCAGAGGTCTTCAGAGTATGCAAAGATTTTCCGAGGGGAATATAGGCCTAGATAGTTCTAAGGAAAATGATTTCCAGTTCTTCAAATTCACATCCACTTTCTTCAAAAACTTACCTGCCTGAGAATGTGCCTAGTGAAAGTAAGAAGGTCTCCATCCCAAGTTCCTTTCACAATCACCTGTCTCCCACTTTCATCTGTCCCAAATCTTGCTCTTTCATCTGCCCCAGCAGTTGAAATGTCCTAGGCACAAAAAAGAAACAATTAGAACTACTGGTATCAGTTTGATGAAGTTCATAACTGTAATATCTAGCTAACAAAGACTTGAGCAAGTCAGATGATGTCCAATTTTTTGCTTTCCACAACACTGGAAGAGGACCTAATTGAGTTGAGAGCTGGTGGATCATTAAAAAACATTTTTTGTGATAAATTATTCTGTGATTTTTGGCATATAACTCAGGAGTTCAAAGAATTGAATAGCATTTCTAAAACAAAATTTCTATCTAATTATTTACATAAACAGGTTTTCTCAGAGCTTACACTTTTTGAGAAAGAAAAATTAGGGAGGGCCAGCCCTGATGGTCTGGTGGTTAAAGATCGGCAGTCTCACTGGTGGCCTGGGTTCACTTCCCGGTTGCGGAACCACACCATCTTCCTGTCAATTGCTGTGCTGTGGTGGCAGCTCACATAGAAGAACTAGAAGGACTTACAACTAGGATATATAACCATGCATGGGGGCTTTGGAGAGAAAAATAAAAAGAGGAAGATTGGCAACAGAGGTTAGCTTAGGGCAAATCCTTCACTGCAAAAAAAAACAAAAAAAGAAAGAAAGAAAAAAATAGGGAAAAAATTGATGCTGGATTCTATCTTATTATAACAATAAGTAGTAGTATCCATGAATATATGAACTAATTGGGAAAAAAATAAGCCCTAACCAACTCATAGGAATTTATGTTTATAATAAAATTCTCCGTTTAGGCCAATACTTTTTCACCAAAATTTGTAATATACAATACTTACATTATTTTGATCAAGTATATAAATAATTAAATAACTGTAATGATAACTGAATCTAAAAGAAATATTTTAATTTGTAGAGCCTTATAGTAATAGAAAAATTTTAAAGTTTTATTTTCAATTTATATACATAATTTAGTTGCAGAGAAGTTGGTAGAGTGATAAAATATGTTACATTGGAAAAAAATTTTTTGTGCAGAAAGTTGAATGAAAATATAAATCCAAGGGGCAAAAGGGAACAATGTAAAATTTCTAACTGTTGAAGAAGTCTGTGTATTTTCTAAATGGTTGATGGTGAGTATCAAATTTCTATGGTGTTTAGATTCCACTGGGCACATTTAAAAAGAGCAATATAACAGTTTTATTTTAAGATGTCAATATTTATAACATACTGGAAATTCTATCCTTTGCAGCTATTTAAACTTACAATGAAAAATATAGATGTCAAGTATAAAAATGTGCAATGGTCTACAAAATTTTACAAAATTCTTTTAAGGGTTCTAGGAGAAAAATGTTTGAAAACAACATGTGTATGCCAAGAGAAACAAAGGTTTCAAACGGAGTGGTCCGCTGTGTTGAATGCTGCTGAGATAAAATGAGAATACTATTGGACTAACAAAAGGCAGATCATTGAGCACCTTGATTAGAGTAGTATCCATACAAGTGAAGGAGCTGGAAACCTAGTTGGAGTAGGTTGAAGAGAGAATAGGAGTGAGGTGAGGTGAGGAAGTAGAGACCACAAGTAAAAACAACTGTCAACAAAGTTTGCTGTGAAGAGGAGCAGAGAAAGGGAGTAGTAGCTGGAGGGATAGGTGGGATCAAGAGAAGGTAGATAAAGAAAGGAGATGCTAGAATATGTTTGTATGCTGATGGGAAGAATCCAGTAGAGAAGGAAAAACCAATAACGTGTAAGAGGAAGGGGATAATTCAGGAGCAAAGGTGAGGGGGTAGAATCCACAGCATAAGTGAAGCATGGACATATCTTCCATTGTCCAAGGAAGGAAGGCATAGGAGGTGGGTATAGAGGCCAATACTATTACGTTTATAGATGAAGAGGGTGATGGATAGTGGAAAATGTTGTAGGGTCAAGGGATTGGAGATCTTGATAAGGTCAAAAAATTATTAGAGTGAAGATAATAGAATAAATGAGATAGAAGAATAGAAAGTATCAGAGAGAAGGATATTCGAAACTGATATTTTAGAGGAGATGCAATTATTGGTTTGATCAAGGGAATTGGTGGTGAGGTGGAATGGAGGAAAAGGTAATTAGAGGTGATGATGTTAAGGAGCTGAGAGCCCTGGGTATTGCGTGGTTCACCCACATGGATGTTGAAATCACTGTGAATAATAACAGGAGTAGAATGAAGAAGAAGACAGAACCAGGTACCTGGGAGGCTAGTAGAAGAGAGCTCTAAGACAGTATGGATGGACCTTGAGGGTATGATCTTAAGCGAAATAAGCCAGACAGAGAAAGATAAATACTGTATGATTTCACCCATATGTGGAAGATAAACAAACACATGGGTAAAGAGAACAGATTTGTGGTTACAGAGGGGAAGAGGACTGGGGGGTGGGTGAAAAGGGAAAAGGGGCACATATATGGTGACAGATAAAAATTAGACTACTGGTGGTGAGCACGATGCAGTCTATACAGGAATTGACAAGTAATAACGTACACCTGAAATTATACAATGTTATAAGCCTTTAAGATTTCAATAAAATAATTGAGAAAAAAGAGAGCTAGAAGAGATGGTTGAGTGGAATAGTAGGATGTTGTGAGCTTTATAGGACTGGCATTTCTGAAAGATGAAGGAAGACAACTAGTTTCTGGTGGGTAATAGGTAGCCAGGAGGACATCTATCCCATGCCAATGCCCTGAGGTATATGGAGCATAAGAGAAAAAGCAGCCACCCCTTAAGACAAATGTCAGGGAGGTAAGTGCAGGTGGAACAAGAGGGTCAAGGGCAATTCAGAGAAGAGGTTGAAGATTCAAGGGAGTTTGCTAACAACAGACTGAGGATGCGAGCATACACAATGGAAAGACATAGGAGGGAGTCTGGTTGATGACGGATGGCCCAGGAAGCTTGTGCTTCTGCTAGTGATGTCAGTTATGATGGAATTTGCCCTGTCCGCAAGATGTGCCATCAGTGCATTCTAAAGTCCAGAAGATTTAGCTAGAAGAAATGTGGGCCAGTGTACACTCAACTTCTTCATTTTTCACCAATAGGAAATGCAATAGTTGTGGGGGAATTGGTCAAAGAGAAAGTACACTTGTGAACAATCTCTTCATAACTCTTCCTCAAAGAGCTGTTTGTTTTTTTCCATGATGTTCCTGCAATTTGGGTATGCCACCACCAGGGAGCAGTGGTGCACAATCATGTGATCTTAAGGCTGGCGTTTTCTCTTTTATTCCAGGAATCTTTCTGCTCAATCTTCTGCAGTTTTCCAACAGAAAGTTTTAACATCCAATTGAGGAAACATAAATTCATTATGAGATAAACTGAAAATACCAAACTTTAAACCAGTCATAGATAAGACTGAGAGCCAATTTTAGAGAAATAAGCAATTAGATTGATTTTTACTTTTCCATTTCAACCAACCTAAACTTTAGTTCTAAGCCTCATTGGTTCACAGTTCATAATGAGCATATGCCTTTACTACAAACCCTGTTCCTCTAAATATGGAGTCAAAACCATTGTGTGCATGTTAATTCAATTAAATCAGAAACAATGCATATCGAGGGAATATGAAAGAAGAAACTAATATTTGAGACCTACAATAATCCTCACCTCAAATCCTGCTGAATCTGCATTATTCCCTTCATTTCACAGATAAGAAAAAGGGTTTTAGAGAGATTAAGTAGCATTCTGGAGTTATGTGGCTAGGTAGTGGGAAGCCAGCTCTGTTGGCCTCCAAAGTCTGTTCTCCTTCTTTGATGCCACAGTGCTACTCTATGCAACGCATTGTGTTGAGAATAGAAAAGATACAAAAATAAGTATGATGTGGTTCTCAGCCTCAAGGTGCTCATAACCTAGTGGGGGTTCAGACTCATTATAAGTTCCATAAGACAGGTTCAAACCCATGCTGCTGTGGGTGAGATCAAAACTAGTTGGAGGACCAGAAAAGACTACATGGAAGAGGCTACCTGGGATGGGCTTTAAAGAATGGACAGGAATTCAACAGGAGGAGGATACATCCACAGCTGTGGGGCTCAGTCCCCAAGCATCAGTCACACTCTTTTGGGGTCAGTAGCCCAAACTTAGGTCACTAACTAGTTTCCTTTGACTGCATGCAAGCTCATCAAAGGAAAATTATGTGTTTGCCTTCCTCATGTCCCAAGACCCCAAACGTCTGCTTTTTGTTGCCATATTGGGAAGGGAGAGAGTGGATAGAGAAGTGGAAAGTTAGGTGTCTTCGTGATGTCACTAATAATGGAAAAGACCAAGGTCTCTCCAGTCCTAGATTTCCCTCTGAAATATGTGGCTACTCTAGAGATGTCATTCATGGCCCATTTCCTCTTTTAATTGACCCAAAGTGATATGCAGTGGCTGTTTCTAGTGCTTAGCTGAGTTTTTCCTTAGCAAAAGGTCTTAACTGACAAAATGCTTTCTCCCCCTAGCATTAGAAATTATAAAATCCTTATCTATAACTGAACCCTTCAAATGAATTTAAAACTCTATATACACATGGTCTCATTTAACCATCCAAACAACCAGCTGAAATAATTACTGTTATTATCCCCACTTTAGAGATGAGAAAACAGCCTCAGAGGTGTCAAACTTTTAACTGTCTTCATCAGAGACTTAATGATTTCATTTTTTTAAAAATTTGCAAGGCTTGTTTCTCCAGTTTTCTTTTTTATGCCTATACTCAATGATCATGCAGGTGGTCACTACCACCATGGGTATATGTAAATACATAATACGACTTTATAAATACACATTAATTATGGCTCCTGCTATCCAATCCAAACTTGGAATAACTACTGGTGCTGACTCTTGAGGATAATTGACAAATACAAGAATTACAACTCTGAATTTCTGTTCCAAATGTTGTCTCTTGTACCCTTAGAAAATAAAAGTTGCTTAAATTTCTCATACACTTGAATTTCATAGGTTGTACTTATAATGAGAAAAGATATGTGCACAATATTCTTTGTAAACTTAAAAATGCTTGGCAAATTTTAAACCACTAATCAAATGCGATTTGTTATTAAGCTATTATTTTAAAACAGAAAGTGAAGCTTATCAATTTCTTTTTTTCCAAACAGTCACACTTCTGGTGCAAGGAAACAACCTAAAAACAATAGTTAATGAATGTGCCAATTGCTATTCCTTGTGCTTATAACTAGCCAGTGTCATTGCTTGGTTGGACTACTCCCTAACGGACACAAAATTTAAATGTCTACTCTATACAGATGTTAACATGGGGTCTAGAAAACACCTAAGTTAAGGTTGGAGAAAAGAATAGCTTTCAATGTGTATTTTACAATAAATATACCCTGTACTTCTGAGAATTTGCTTAAATCAATATTTTAAATCACATGGTTGCCCAATTCTGTTAGCCAAATGTAAAGTGTTCACCACAGGACAGAGCTAAAACACTTGGCTAATTTGTTTGTTGATAAGGACTTGTCTAGAGGAGGAAGATTCAGCTTTTAGTTGGATAAAGAACGTGAACTCTAGAACTTGGAACTGAATATTGCTGCAGTGCTACTGGGAAAAATACGATTAGCAGCTCTTCCCTGTTTTGCCACCATCTAGGCTACAAATCCATACCCCCATCCCCATCTCCTGTACCAACAGACACAAAACATACAGTCCTATGGTTCTATTCATTGGGTCATTGATGAGTAAGTGATCAGTCTAGGGTGTTGGTTGACACCAACAGAGCCACCTTTGGAAATGTATTGGAAGGCTGTGGGAACCCTACTGGCCCACCAGAGGCTGAAGAACAGGCACTGGAAAAGACAGGAACCAAGAGGCTCTGTGGAGCGGGCGGGAGGAGCTGACAAACTCATAGCAGCAGGAATCCTAAGGCCAGCACACCGCTGCATGTTTTCATCACTTCTTCTTACATTCAAGAGTCAGCGTCCTGGAAGATGGTTCGATTGGCCAAATCAGGTCACATGACCCTTCCCCAGTTGTGCAGGGTCAGGGAGAGGAAGGACGTGGCCCTTTGGTTTCCTTAGGGAGAGGCATCTGAATTTATGTTCCCACCAAGGCCTCACATGATTGGGGAAAAGAAATTCTCAAAAAGGAAACTTCGGTGCTCTTGAAGAGGGGGAATAAATACTAGGTGGCCAAAACTATATGAATATTTACTAATGTAAGTTTAGGAAGGATTGATAATTAAGGATTGCAAACAAGTTGGAAGGATTCTGGAAGAGCAGCTACAGGAACACTGAGCACAAAACAGGCTTCCATAAGCACTTAGCAAATGCCAGGCACTGGGCTACAATTTAGTTGTGTTACTTTATTCAACCTGCAGGACAACTCTATGCAATAAGTACTATTGCTACTATTTGTCTTACCTTAAGATGAAAAAAGCTGAGGTTTATTAAGATAAAGCAGGGTTTTTTAACCTCAGCACTACTGACATTGGAGCCAGATAATTCTTTGTTGTGGGGAGCTGTCCTGTGCATTGTAGGACGTTCAGCAGCATCCCTGGCCTCTACACACTGGATGCTGGTAGCATCCCACCTCCCAGCTGTTACAACCAAAAATGTCTCCAGACATTGCCAGATATCCCCAGGGCAGGACAAGATTGGCCCCAGTTGAGAACCACAGAGATAAAGTAATTTCCCCCAGTCACACTGTGTAAGGACTGCTCCGTCTGACACCAGAACCTACACTGCTAACCATGTTTGTGACACACATTACAGCTTACAAAGCGTTTTCACACAGATTATTTCTCTAGTGTCAGATAACACTCTTGTGCGGGACGTAAGACATGTCGTCTTCGCATTTCCTTTGAGGAAATGGAGCTTCACAGATTTTGTGACTTGCCTACGATCTCTCAATTCTCAATTTCTCAAGCCACCACTCAAAAACCTCTTTTCGGTTTGTTTGGTTTTCAGTTTGTTTGATTTTTTGGTTTTTTGCTTTCAACCCACAATTTTTTCCACTCTGCCACAGTTTCACTAAACAGTAGAACTAATATTAAAAATAATTTTCCTGATCAAAATGTTAAGGAGAAGTATAAATTCTCCTTGAATGATTAGGTTTTACTATTTTGAAAGAAGTAAAAAGTCAAAACGAGTGAAGTAGGAAAGAAAGGAAGGAGGGAAGAGAGAAGGGAAAGTGAGTTCATGTGGCTGCACTGAGGTTTTATCCTCACTCTCCCCAAAAACAGGCCCCAAATATTTATCACAAGTCACCTTGCACCCCAGAAAAGTCATTTTGCATTAATGGGGAATGTCCTTTGGGTTTCATCACAGGATGGCCCCATACTCCCTCTAACTTGCTGAGGCAGTGTTTTATTTCTGACTCAGAGGGAGGATTGACTCACAAATACCACTTTACCACTTAGCCTTTCATTGAAGTTCTCATGGCCAAGACCAGGTCAAATGTGAGGCAGCTTGGAGTAAGAGATCAGATGAGCTCAGGGCCCAAGGCAGAATGGCTGCAGATGTTTGGGAAGGAAAGACTTTGACAGCTGGGGTGTTCGTGACTTAAAAGCAAAACAAAACTCCTAGCTAATTGGGAACCAAGACAATGCCTAAAAAAGAAAACAACATGTCTTGGTTAACCACTAGAGCTCCCAGGCCTTGTCCCATCTGCTGGGAAGTGGTGACCAGCAATGATATCCAAGAACCACTAATGATGCTGATGCTCGCCACGCACCATCATCACTGGCCTACCCAGCTGCTGGAGGCTACGTCAAGTCCTGGAGACAGAGCAGCTGACCCAGCCTTGGTGAAAGTGTGTCTGCTGGGGGGTGGGAGGGAGGGAGTGGGAGATGTGAGGGTTGTGTGAGCAGGAGCCCCAGGTTAAACCACTTACCAGCTCTTCTTTTCTGCCTCCCTTGTGTCATAATCCATTGTGGTGCAGTAGACAGAGCCTGTGAAGTCAGCAGACCATATTCAAGCCCCAGCTTTGACTTTCAGTGTCTAATTTCTTTTGGTCTCAGTTTCTTCATCTGTAAAACTAGATAACTGTATTTGTTTCCCAGGGTCATTGTGAGGACTAAATGAAGGTGTGTGTGCAAGACATCTAGAATGCATGACATTCAGTCGGTGCTCAGTAAAGGCTATCAGCTCCTTCACTGTAGAACCCCCAAACCCAGGCTCTTTCCTCCACACTGGCCTCCTGCTCTGCTATCAGTCAGCACACACTGAATGCAGTGATGTGAGTTTAAATTCTGCTTTCCCACCCTGCTCAGCTCATAATTCCCCAAATGCCCTCTCCTTTTACTGTAGGGACCCTTCCTTCCTTTCATGAGCTGTAACCACTTCTGAGAATTCTTCAGTGAAAGCTCTGACTCAGATAGAGTGGCACTAAAGGCTATCCCAAGCAATTGCTTCCACAATGAACTCCTGGCACAATGCTGTATTTACTTAGTTCTTGTCATATGCAGAATAATTCCGATGCGTACACTCCATGCCCACCAACAGCATTTTGTGACTGATGTTACGTTCATGCACACGAAGTCACACATCTCTAAACCAGAGATGGAAACTTAGCAGGAAAGGAAAAGAAGGATTTGGGGTAATATTTTTCTAACTGCTCAGATGATAAAAGACCCTATGGGGGGAAAAAATGTTCCTTTAAAAAAAATCCAGGTTAATTGAACTCTTAATCAATGGCTACAAATAGTAAATTCCTAAATAACTCACACGATTACTTAAATACCTAATTTACTATACCTCCCTTCATCTCCAACAAGCAATGCCAACCTCATTTTCTCCTAGTAAAGACTTCTGTTCTCAAGAAAAGACAGGAAACTCAGAAAACCATTCAAATTAAAGTGTAAAGAGCTGATAAACATTGAAAGTTATTCCTAGAGGAAGTTGCTTTTTGAACAAGAATCTAGACTGACACTGAAGATGGATGTGCCATCTTTGGGCAGCAGCAACGTGAGATTTAGGAAGAAGGGACCAGCAATGCAGCCTTCCCATTACCCCTCCCTGGAGAATAGGAAATATTCTTCCATCTGGGCCTTGCTTCTTTGCCTACACCAAGTATCTCTTTCTGTGGTTTTAGTGAGGGATTCAGGAAATGAAGAATGAGGAAAATGGGAATGGTCCAGGACCCCAGCACTTTTGTCTCACCACATGCTGCTAAACAGCTTTCTTCCTCAATAGAAACAAGTCTGCAGAGCTTTCTAGCAGTCCTCTCAGTATCCATGTCCCCCTTCTTTATGGTAATAATGTTCTTTAACTCCAGGAATGGAGACTCATCTTCACCCCCTTGCAGCTAGATATGGCCATGTGACTTAGCTCTGGCCAACGAGAAGTGTCATGTGGCAGCTTCCAGGAACCTAATTAAGAAACAGTGCAGGTGTGCCCTTTCAAGTCTTCTCCATCCTATTACTGAAACACAGCACTCTCCGTGGTGACCCTGGGGTGTGGGCCATCCATGGTGAAGCAGCACAGTAGACAGCCTGGCTCCCTGACCCTGTGAGCACCATAGCTGCCCTGAACCATCTCCTGTACTTTTACACAAGATGGAGAGGACCTTCTGTCTTGTCCAAGCTGTTATTTTGGGGTTTCCTCACTTGCAGCTGAATGCAAGCCTAACTAATACAGCAGGTGAGTGTGGGTTGAACTCCCACACCCAGGTGAACCCCCACAAGCCTGTTGATTGCCCCATGGGTTTATTTGTGCTCCAGTTCAGCTCATACTTGGTGGGCCAGCCTGGGTCAATAATATGTTTATCACTTCTTCTCAAGTTAAATGCCAGAGTGCCAAACTGTTGCTTGAAATGATGTCATAAAATAAAATCTGTTTCTAAGTTGAGAAAGCCTTGCACACAAACCCATGTGTGCACACACGTATGTGTATTGTGATATATACACACTTTTCACTGAGATAGCAGCTGTATAGGTGGAAAGCCTTCTTTCTAGCATGCCACATCTGGGTAAACCTCAAGAGCCAATTGCCTTTTTCACTTTGTCAAGGAGTAGAAAATGGCTCATTGTATCTTAAACGGGCTAAGTGCCCCCTGATTTATTTACCTATCTGCATTCAATTAGAAAAGTGCCGTTATTTTCTGTTTATTTATAGACGTCCTTTTGGTTATGGCGGTGCTTTACTGTATGTTGTTCACTTCCCCTGAACGCAGAGGCGTGTTTACAAAGCCCTTACCCATAATTAATGTCACTCAGTGGAACAAGGCACCTCTGTTTTGTACCTGCCACAGCTGTCATGCTCTCTTTGGAACGAATTGCACTGATGGACCACTTGAGTCACCATTTCTTCAGAAAGTAGCACAAAAAGTGTTATTGCAGGGGGTCTGGTGCTCAGGGAAGCCATATCAGGTGTTACACTCTGTGACAGCCTGAGCTCAGAGAGAGCTTCCTCTATTACATTCCCACTTAATTATTCCTGCGCTTTTCAAGAGCTCCGTGTCATAAAAACGTGGCATGCAGTCAATTCAGATTAGCTTTATCCTGTCAGGGGATGGCAGACCCCAGACGACACGTTAATCAGTGGACATTGGCTTGGGGATTCTATACACGTGACTACCGGCAGCCACGTTTAAATGGTGGCGGCAAGGGGTGGGGAGAGAGTTTTTATGGGTATACATACATTTCATTAGAATTCCAATAAAAGCACCGTGTCTGAGAAAAATATAAGATGCCCCAGTGCTGTGTTTAATTTTTCTTTAGGACACTTTTCTATTAACATAAATTGCTTGACGAAAAAGCATGTTGCAAGTAATATTTTTCTCCAAACATGAAGCCTTATTAAAATTTCAAGGAACTTTTAAAAAAAATTGTCATGATCCTCTCTGCTATAGCTTTTGGTACCTCAGATCCAGTTACAGGCCAAAAGGACTTCATTGCAATGCTATGCCAAGAGTGGGCAGAGAGAAATGGAGCCACAGCTGAAGGAATTAACCAGGCCTTCTCTGTGCTGGCCAAAGCAGGAACTGCACTGTAGTTGCACATTTCATCCCAACAGGAGCAGAAGCTTCACAGAGGTCTGTCTTCCAACCTGCCAGTGTAAGAAGTGCACTCTAGAAACATCCTTCTCTTGCTTGAAGAATTCAGTTTATACATAATCAAAATGAAATAGAGAATTGAAAATCTCTTGTTTTGGATTCATGCATGCCACTTTCTTAAGGATGCTTTCTGCTGGGGGTCACAGAAGAGATCACCAACACTGGCTTAAACCATAGGCACACGTATTGCTAACTGAACAAGACATTTGGAGGTGGCTAGGCCCCATTGGTTTGGAGAATCTGTGATGTCACCAGGGACCCAGGCCCCTTCTATCCTTCTGCTCCATGTAGGCCTTCATCCTTAGTCATGTCACTTTAGGGTCAAAAATGGCTCCAGGCAACAGGTGACCTCTAGTGTTTCTCTCCTATTATCAAGAAGTTAAACTCTTTCCCAGAAGCCCATAGCCAAACTGGGTCACCTGACCACCCCTAGATGAACGGCTGGGAAAGCAAGTACCTGGATTTTTCACTCTCTGAAGTAGGGTGTGGACAAAGGAGATGGAAATTGGGAATGGCTGATGAGTCAACCAACAAAGTCAGCCACAGGGAGGCCCTGTCTAATGCCATGAGGGGGACGCTTGAGTTAGCCAGATAGTGGCCTTCCTCTTCCACTTAATTTGGACTTGTAAGCACATCCTTAATACTACAGGAATCCACTCTTCTCCCTGCAGTTAGAGAGGTCACGCTAAAATTGTATTCTGATCAAGTCCCTCTTTTGCTAAAAATTTGTAATCACCCCCCACTGATCTCAGGATATTGTAATTACCCCCCACTGATCTCAGGATATAGTTCAAACTCCTTAATGTGCTTAATAATATTTTTAACGGTTCACTTCTTTTTACCTCTAGAGCCTTATCTCTTGACTACACCATGCTTTGTGCTTGACACAAGCTATTCTGAACTACTTTTAATTTTCCACCTGCACCCCATTCTCCATTTTTGTATGCTGCTCTTTCTACTGAAACACTTTATCCTACATGAATGCACACACACACACACACTTTCTACCTGGCTAATATCTCTTTTTTAAATTGAAATATAATTGACATATTATATTAGTTTCAGGTGTACAACATAATGATTTGAGATAGATATATAGATATACATATATTGCAAAATGATCACCACAATAAGTATAGTTAACATCCATCACCACACACAGTTACAAATTTTTTTCTCTTAGCAACTTTTAAATAACAATTCAGTATTGTTAATTATAGTTACCATGTTGTACATTACATCCCCATGACTCACTTATCTTATATGGCTAATCTCTCTTATCCTTCAGATCTCAGTGGAGATAACGTAACTCACTTTCTCTGGGAAGCTATCCCTCACTCTAAGGCCAAGTTCATTGCTCCTCCCATAGATTCTCCTAGAATCCTGTACTTCCCTATCAGTGTACGGGATCTAGGACAGGACCCTGGGAAGAAAAGAGGCTCTTCTGAGGGAAAGAATAAAGATAAGAAAAATCAAAAACAACTTTTACCTATTTCTTTCACTTAAACTGACTCCAAGGCCCCATTCAGAGTTAGGAAGGTATTTGCCATGGCCAAGTAGTTTAGGGCAGTGGACAAGAACAGTGCTGTAAAGTCACACTGCCTCAGTTCAAACCCCAGGCTCACCACTTAGTAGCAGAGAGATGCTGGGTACACCACTCAGCCTGTTTCAGTTTCCTTATCTGCAAAATGGGGATAACGGTAACATCTACCTTTAGTAGGTGTGGTTGGTCGCCTACTCAACGTCTATTCCCCACCTACCAGGAGAGTCTTCTCAAAAGGCAGAAGCTGGCTTTAAAGAAAATGAGATGCAGGGAAGACCCGGTGGCATAGTGGTTAAGTTCACACACTCTGCTTCGGTGGCCCAGGGTTTGCAGGTTCAGATCCCGGGTGCAGACCTATGCACTGCTTATCGAGCCATGCTGTAGCAGGCATGCCACATATAAAATAGAAGAAGATGGGCACGGATGTTAGCCCAGGGCCAATCTTCCTCATCAAAAAGAGGAGGATTGGCAATGAATGTTAGCTCAGGGCTAATCTTCCTTGCCAAAAAAAGAAAAGAAAAGACAGTGCAAGGAAAAGTGAGTCTCTTCTGCTTCCTCTGGGGGTTGACATGAAGAATGCAACCCCTGAAATGGTGGTGGTCGTCTTGTGATCATGAAGGAAGCCAACTCAAAGACAAAGTCATACCCTGAGAACAGCTGAGCAAAAAGACGGGAAGAATCCAGGTTCTTAATGGTGTCAAGTGATAAATTTACCAATCTTGGAGCTGCCCTGTCTTTAAGCTTTTATTCCTAGAGACGATTCATTTCTTTACCACTTAAGTCATTTTGAGTTGGTATTTTTCATACTTACAACTGAAAAAAGATCTTAGGTAATACACTCCCTCTGAAGACTGTGAGAATGAAAAGAATTAATGCATATAAAGAGCTCAGTACAGGACCTGGCCCACGGAAAGCCCTTGAAACATGTTGTCAATCATTATTATCAATTAGGGGACTCTTCTGGGTCAGTGAAGAGAGATTGTTCCCAATGCAGCTCAGGCCAGTGCAGAGAGTTGGAGAGGATAAAGTCCTCAAAGGAAGGACCTTGTCTGGGTAAAACGTACTAATTTCCGTTATTATCCAGACCAATGCCCAAGACTCTATGAAGAATAATTAGAATAATTTCTGATTATCATATGGCAGTCTCAGCAGCTCTATGACTGTCAAATGATACCAGAATATCTAGCTTCAAATCATGTCTACTTGTTTTTAAAAAATTTTTTTTGAGGAAACTAAAATCAGACACTTTAAAACTGGCAATTATAACTAGTTGCATGTGGTTGCCATGAATGGCCCAGTTTTCTAAACTGTTTGATTTATTCAGGGAATGTTAATTTACATTTGTCCCTTTCACTCATCACTATCCCTTTATTACCAAACTTTATTACTGCGGACTATAAATTCCTCCATACCATATGGACCACATAACTTTCTTGGATACCTAATTAACAAGGATTTTTTTCTAAACTGTAATTATAACAAAATATGGTACATTTAGCTTAATTTTCAATTTAATGCTTGAAGGTGCATAGGAAATTTAGCTCAGTGGCTCAGAGATGGGGAAAGCTGCCATGTATACACTCAATTCTGAAGAGTGGGTCTGGGAAACAGATGTTCGTAGGAGCAAAAGAGAGATGAGGATATTGGAAAAGTGTATCTGAAATGATATCAATGATTAAAGGCCAGGATGTAGTTCATGCTCATTAATAGATGAGGAGAAAGGAATAGGAAAGGGAAGTCTCAAACTTATCAAAGAACAAAAAGACACTCCTTTCTTGGCGCAGGCAACCTGCTTTCTTGCTGGCTCCTTCACAAACATCTTTCTTCCTCCTTCATGCAGCCCAGCAGCATATACCTGCAACCACTGGATGTGTGTCCTGAATACGAACACTCATATGTGTGTAAAAGAACACAGAGCACACTGGAAAACCTAATATTAGTAACTGTATGGCCCTAGGAGTGTTTTTCTAGGAGACGTGTTTCATGAAAATATTCAGGAGAGTGGAAGCTATTCCAGAAAATCATATATTACGGAAAAAAAAATCTCAAATGCCTTTTGCACTCATGCATAGGTTCAGTCCCCACTTCCCCTGCCACCTCAGCCACTTATCACAGTTAGCTCTTAGTTTGTTTGAGCAGAGATGTATATAATCCACCTTTGGATTACTTTTATGAGAGCCTTTGGAATGCGTTTTACTTCTATCATTACATAAAGTTGTCTGATGGAAACTCAAGAAAAGCTCAAAATCCATGGTACCCATTGGGACTCTGTGTTGTAACTGACACAAAGTCCAGCTCAAGTTGACTCAAGCAAAAAAGGAATGTATTGGTTCACATGATTGGAAATTCCAGAGATAACTCTGACTTCATGTAAGGCTTGATCTAGCAGTTCAAACAGTGTCATCAATGACCTGGCTTCTCTCCATTTCTCTGCTCTTCCTTCTGCAGTTTGACTTTATCCTCAAGCTCCCCACAGTGCTCTCTTCTCCCTGCTTCACCCCTAAAGCTGAGGACTCTCCCTGGGATCACAAAGTGAATGTCTGTCTCATTCTTACACTATCACACCATGCAATCTAGTAGATTCTGTGAAGGAAAGAAAAGGCTCTCTCTTTTCTAGAAATCCTAGTAAAGGTTTTCTCCCATCTCAATGGATGTTATTGGATCAAAGGCCTCTCCCTGAACCAATACTGTAGCCAGAAGAAACAGATATAGTTATTAGCTTAAGCCAAATAGGACTCTTCCATGAAAGTTCCACCCACACCATGTGGTAAAAATGGAAGAAGGGAACTTTCCCAAAGGAAATTTGAAGGACTGTAAACCAAGAGGAGAAGCAACATGTGCTGAGGAGCAAGCAATAATACTACATCGGCTCAGGCAGCTTAACTTCAACAAGTGTCGACTCTTCGCCATCTCCTGGACATCATGGAATGGAACACTGTGGAGGGTGTCGGGTGAGAAGACAATGAACTGTTTTCAAATAGATGTAGACATAGATACAATACACCTGGATATGGACATGGATATAAATATATTTCCTTAGTATACTCTTTAGGTTAAAAGAGTGATTCCCTTTGTGACTCTGAAGGACAAAAGTCAGCACTTGGCCCTGCATCCACTAATGATGGTTGTATCCATAAGGGAACTTCAAAGTGTTAAATTTCCTCTCTAACTGCCTCTGTATAACACCCAGTCTATGAACTAAAAAGTCTTCACTAGAATCGACAGCAATAATTTCATCAAGTAATTCACATGCAAATAAAATAAGAATTGACGATTTTTTGGTGGACATCACAGCACCCTTTCCCCAGAGCTCCACAGGAAATGAAATTCACAGCTATTTGTCTGTTGTTTAGCACTGTGTGTGTCACACGGGAGAAGGTGAATAAAGATTTGAACAAATATTTATTCGATTGAATGAATGATTAGATAAGGTACAGACACAGGTATCAAAGTAACAAAGAAACCACCACCACAGTCACAACCCCACGTCATACCTCGTCTCCTGGTATCCCTCCATTACTGGAGCTAAGGTCCCCAATTAAGCAGATGACCATTCACATTGACATGGCTTTAAAAAACATTTGATTTAAGTCCCACTGGGCCAATTATGGGCCTCCTTTCTCGGTTGGTTCATAGAGCATAAGGACTAGGAGGAAAAGCAACATTATAAAAGTTCACACCTCTCCTTTGGCCTTTTCTCCTAAAATCAATGCCAAGGCTTACACCCACCCCTCTTTCCCTTCTCCCACCAGAAATGGACACTAGATTGACTATGGATGGGGAAAATTTGGATCAGAAAAATCTATAAAACCCATTACATTTTAAGTGTGGTTCCAATATTTTGCTAATTTGACTTGAAAATCAGGGAAAGCGAAGAATAAAAGCCCCTTCCAACTATGTAAGCTTCTTCAGATGAAGGGCAAATTAAGAGGCAAAAAATTGGAAATCGTCATAGGTACTCTATTTTCTTTTAACTTGACTTCTAACGTGACGGCCACTGTCAGAACAGCCCCCTGAGAGCGCTTACAGCTTCAAAATGACAGGAAGATCATACTGTCGCTCTCTGCCCAGCCGTCCCTGATGTTCTGTGGACTGTCTTCTCTTAGGTCAGTGATTGCCACCCCGGAGCCTGGAATTACAGAGCCGAGGAGAAACCGACAAGGTCCAGTGCGATCGCGTCGGTAAACCTGCACCTGGCAACGTTTGTCTGTGGAATTCAGTTTCCTCCATCGCACGTCTCTCCCCAGCACTAATACTATCATTTAAGAAACGACAACAAGAGCTAAGCCAAGTTAGGGCTGGTTGTACCATAAATAACCTCACGTTTGAAGCAATTTACGCAGCTGCCTGGTGAGCCGGGCGAGCGGCTGGCACACGCGGCCGCCGCACGTATGGCCCAGTCGGGGAGTGCTCTGTGCACGGAATGTGGCTATTGGCACAACTTTGTTCTGTACCTGGACCGGCTTGAATTGTTGTCTCATTGCCAGGAAACCTAGCAGACCTTTGGGAACGAGTTAGGGAAAAGCCCATATATTTCATGTGACTTGTGAATGGAAAGATGGATGCTGTCAGCAAGCCGTTTTTGCTGCCAGATTGGGCATAAAACAAGCTAATGGGGATTTAGATTATACAGAAAGCCCCTTTTCATAGACTTTATTTATTAATAGCTAACAATAATGACAACTTCCATGTATTGAGTGTCTACTAAGTGCCAGATAGTATGCTGAGCATTTTAGATGTATTATCTCTAATTCTCACCACTACCATGCAAGGTGAGAGAGAGAGAGAGAGTGTGTGTGTGTGTGTGTGTGTGTGTGTGTGTGCGTGTGTATGTGTGATCATGTTATAAACAAAGAAGCTTGTTTCAGAGAAGTTAAATGACTTGCTTAAGGCTCGTAATGTGCCAGCGATGAGGTGCGGACCTAGTTTTCTTCAGCTCCCCAGACCTCATTTTTCTCCCTGAGTGATACTATCTCTTGCCATGCCCTGCTTCCACCCATGTGGAATGAGAAGCCACAGAAATAACTGTGATCCTCTGCACACCAAACCTCTGGATTGACCAGTGGAAGCATTCAGATGAATAACACACAAATGTCAGCCCATGGACACAGCCCATGCCCAACCCGAGGCATCATTTCACTGTCCTCACTTGGAAAGCCTCTCTTCCTATAACTTCCCTGCCCAGAGCACCAAAACCAGGATGAAATTATCAAACCAGTAGACGTGGACAGTTTGGAACACAACAATCTCTCAAGGATACCAGTCCTCCCCAGCTCAGGATGGAGAGCTCCACTAACAAATGGTTTGAATTACAGGGAATTTGAATGTGTTCTCTTTTCTTGGACAGAGTCGATGTAATTATGAAATAACCCCGTTTTGAAAGTGTGTTGTCCATATGCCGATACGCTGAGTCTTTTCACGAACAGCAGACTCTTGACCATTTCATGAGGAGTCACACCCCCCCCAGAAGTGGACATCCACAATCTGTGAGACAATTCCAAAGTGAAATTGACGCCATTGCTTTGAAAATTCAAGCTGTTGAAACCTAGACAGTACAGGTTGGAGAGAGGGTCCGAATTAATATTACTTAGAAAAGAAACAACAGCTGATTAATGACACTTCAGGAATTAGAAAGATCTCACAATTTGCAAAGAGGAGCCAAATGTTGTGACACAGTAAATGCTGACGTGGAAACATGCTCTAATATGACTTCCACGCTGCTTACTCGCTTCGTTTTTTAAAGGGGAAAGTTTTTTTGGTATAAGAATTTTCTATTCTTGGACTCAATCTAAACAATTTTTGCCTCCTTCCTGCCTTCCAAGTGGTATTCAATCAAAGGCCACTTTGAGCTGTGTAGAGAGGGGGCAAGTCTCTCTAAAAATAAATTAATTAATAAAAAATCTCCTGCTCTGGTCTTGAAACACAAAATGGCTGGAAGAACACACTGGAAATCTCACAATAAAATAATATTAATTTAGGCCAAGGAACAAAATTGCATCAATGCCTTGACAAATACTTCTTAAAATTAAAATTGTATGTTTGCACATGATGAGTAGATTTGACTATTTGAACATATTGATGGCATTATAAGCCCCAGGGTCAGGATACACAATATTTACTAGAACAAACAGGGAGAAATGTCACACAGATGTCCACAGAGGTCCTTTTACTTCCCTATCTCTGTCTTCCTCAGCTTCTTGTAGCTGGGTTCCCTTAACCTGTGTAGACTCAGCCACCATTGCCCTCCCCTCACTCCAATCCCACCCCAGGGACCAGAGCAATTGGGTTCAGATAGGGGAAGTATGCACATAGTTTTGGCCAGTTCCTCCTATTCTTTCATACTCCCTCCTTTTGGCCTCCCCTCCCAACAAGGTCAATCCAGTGGGATTTCATATAATATTATGTCTTCCCTTTTATGTTGATCAAAGTTCTACTGTTCCAATTCTATCATTCATGGCCATTGGGCACTCACATCCCCGAAGTTGTAACTTGCTGTGGTGGATATTATGATGTCCTCCCCAGATCCCCTTTCAGGAAGGAAGGACTTATTCCCCCAGCTGCTGGGAGCATGACCAGAAGATGGCCCTCAGCTGTTAGCCATCTTTGAGAATTGCTTCTGTTGAAGAAAAGTGTCTTGCCCAAAGTCACACCTCCTTCCAGTGGCAGCCCGATCCAATGACTGATCAACATGGGGGTATAAAGGCCTGACCCCAATGGGCCTCCACCTCCAACTCAGGACAATTCTGACCATTCCCGCAAGTTTCCCCATGGGGTCAGCTAAGGCCATTGTTGGGACGGCACCCCAGCTAACTTCTCTCTCTGCTCAATCCCGCTTCCCATCTCTTCCTTCCACAGATGTTTACCCCGAGAACATTCCCAAATAAACCTCCTGCATGCTGATTTGATCTCAGAATCTATTTCCTGGGGAACCCAAACTGTGACAACTTACAGTGCTCCCCTTCTGGTAACATGGTGTCTGTATCTGAATCTTGAGCTTGAACAAAGGCCCCACCTTATTCCATCTCCATCCCTGTAGTTTGTAGAGCTGGGCTCCTGCTTGGAGCACATGCTGAGATGATCTTTCTCCTGTTGAATGTCAAGCTGTACCACTGCTGCGCAAGACCATGGATGATAGCTGAGGATCTGTGTGGCAGATCAGCAGTTCCCACTGTCCCAGTAGGCAACCTTCACTTCCCATTGGCCCCATGCTGAGCATCTGCCAGACCAAGACAGGATATTGCTAACTCATGCCCCTCGAACAGTGTGCCTGGCTGAGCCTCTGCAATGAACACCCCCCAGCACCTCCCTGAACATAGGGCCTGCCCTGCCCTAAAGGGTGAATTGGGACCAAGCCTACCTCCTCCCACCACCACTTGGCCTCCAACACAACAAACTCTGTTATGCAACAAGTGACAGAGGTAGCTCAATGAGATCTCAGAAGTGACCATTAAAACTCAGATATTGTTTTGTTCCTCCTGTAACCTGTGACTTTCAAGGGCTCACAGGCCTGGCAGGAGATGGGACAGAGGGAGGGGTTGCAGATACAGATGGGGTGACATTAACAGTAATAAAGAGCTCTCTTTTGGCCCTTACAACTTTATAGAAGTTTGAAACTCAAGAAATCTTAAATTTTGTGGTCTTGCCATTTTATCTCAGCAACCTCATGCTGCGTCATAAGGAACATTGCAGATGCAAGCACTGTTCATTTAGTTTTAGCTACTGGATACCTACAATCCTCCTTTCTTTTCCTAAGTGTTCAGTAATTCAGACTTTGCACTTCCACTTGTATTACTCCCAGTTAGTCTGAATCAATGAGGTTTATAGCCTATACAATTACTTTCTCAGCCATTCCCAGCTCATGACAAAAAGGGCCTTCTCTGCCACTTTGGTCTTTCTTCTCACCCCCACCTATCCTTCCATATTGGGGCTGGGCACTCCAGCCACATCTAGGCAGAAAATAGGAGATAAGAATGGTGATAATAAATATATTTTTACATACTTGAGGTTTTACATTTAAAGATCGTGGGATTAGTGAAATCTTGGTTGAGCGAGCACCAGCACAACCTTAAAAAACAGAACGTGGTACAGGAAGCAGAGAATGGCCTGTCTTCCTCTGCCATTCTCCATCTATGTCCCCCTGGGGCATAGGCCATTCTCTGCTTCCAATAACACATTCCCTTTTACAAAATTATTCTGGTGCTCGGTTAACCAAGATTTCACTAACATAAAACTCTGTGTCTGTGAACAATTCTGTCTTCCAACCACATTTACTACAAAGAGACTCTGGTTTCCAAATGGCCTTTCCTTCCCTTCCCTCTACTCAAATCATACCTGTCCATCAACGCCAACTCGATGCCCCATTTCCTGCACAATGCTTTTCCGGCTCCTGACTTTCAAGAAAGGGGTAAATATAATCCAGTAAGCTTGCCATCAATCTCTTGTGAATTCCAGAATGGATTATTGAATCGATGATTAATGAGCAAGGGCAAGAGAAAGTGCTGATTGCTAAGAGGTTGTGTGGATCCACCATGTACAAGTCATTATATTCTTGGGACAATTCAATTTAAAATAACAAGTGTTTCTTGAGCACCTCTTGGGTTACACATCCAGCACTGTACTAAGTATTACATGGAATGCAAGACAAAGGAAGAGGCAAGCCCTGTCCTGAATGGGCCAAGACAAAACCCAATACGATCTGATGGAGTATTGTAGGAGAGTTGAATCGTGGAAGACAAGACGTCTGTTAGGAGGTTAATACCAACCAGGCGGGAAACCTTTTGAGGTGAGAGTCAAAGTTCCATCTCTCATCTTCTACTAGTCAACACTGCAATCCTTGACATAGAAGAAAAAATTAAATACTTGCTTAGGTATGAATGACTGATACGGTGGAGCACAAAGTGCAGTCCCAGAATTATCTTAGTGGGTTGAAATGACAGGAGGAAATCCCTTTTTCCCAGTAAAAAATAGGGATAGGTGTAAAATCTTAAAAGTTTAAACTAAAGAGAAATCAATAGCGTAAGAAAAAAGTGTTTCTGATATAGAGTTCAATTTCAAAGCAGAAATAAGACCATGCCCAAGCTATCATTATGGTTAGTAAAAATCCCACATGAATTGTTTTAAACAATACATAATCAGTTGCTCAGACACAAGTTAGGAGCACTCTACTTCATAAGTATTCAGGTTAAAAGACACAGGGGTTTTAGTTAATTAGAGGGTCAAAAGAAGATAGCAAGCTGCTATCAAAAGAAGGTAGCAACTACCTCGCAAAGCTAATGAAATCATCTGCCACATTAAAATAAGTGTAGTGTTCAAGTCAAAAGCAATAATAGTCCCACTATATTGGTGTGGCCAGATTTACAGTACCTTGCATCGAAAAGGCTATTCCATTTTAAGAGGGACATTAGCATCCATCAATAGGAGATTGGTTAAATAAATTATAGTAATCTATACAATGGAAACCACGTGGCTATTAAAACAATGATGTGTAGCTACATTTATTGACTTGGAGAGATGCCCATGCCACACTATTTAATGAGAAAAAAAGCAGGTTACAGAATAGCCTATATAATATTATGCAGTTTATATAAAGTTACGTGTGTCTGTAGCTTCTAACATTTTTACATTTTTAAAGTGCATATTTCTAAACATGAAAATATAAGATATGGGACGTTTAGCCTGCACAGGAGAAGACCGTTGGAGAGAGTGGTGAGATGGGAAGGAGTACATGGTCATAATCCTCAGATACTTCCAGGTCCATCTGGCAGAGGAGGCGGTAAGCTTAGAGTCAGGTCCCACTCACTGTTCCTACCATGCAAACGTAAGCTGAGCACCTACCGTGTGTCAGTCACCAGGCTACATGCTAGGAATACACAGATGAATGAGATGCTGTGCCTTAGGACACCAGGGAGGAGAGATGGAGTATTTGTTTCCTGTGGCTGTTACAAGTTACTACCATCTTGGTGGTTTAAAACAACAGAGATTTATTCTTCTACAGTTCTGAAGACCAGAAGTCTGAAATCAAGCTGTCGGCTAGGCCACACTCCCTACACAGGCTCTAAGGGAGAATCTCTTCCAGCTTCTGTTAGCTGTTGGTCTTCCTTGGCTTGTGGCCGCATCGCTCCAATCTCTGACTTTATCTCTCATGGCCTTCTCCTCTGTGTCTGTATCAAATCTCCCTCTGCCTTTCTCTTATAAGGACACATGTCATTGGAATAATCTGAATAATCCAGCATGATCTCATCCCCAAATCCTTAACTTAATTCCATCTGCAAAGACCCATTGTTTCCAAATAAGGTTACATTCACAGGTTCCTGGTGAATGTATCTTTGGGAGGGAGGCATCATTCAACCCACTACAAATGGCTAAGCAAATAACTAAAATGAAATATAATACAGTCTTTCTAGAAGTATGTGCAAGGTGTGGGAGCAAGCGAGGACAGGGAATAAGGGTAGAAGAGTGGGGACTCTGGTGTATACTTCGGGATTTAGCTATTTGCTCACATGTCTCTCGTTCCCACGAGACCATGCATTCTCGGTAGGGGTGCTACAGCCTCAAGGGGCAGAAATTGGTTCTTGAAGAGCAAAAAAACCTTACTTTTTATTGTAAAAGCACAGATATATATACAGTACATAAACAGATATGTAGTGTATCTGTGATATTAAAATTACATAAGTGGGAGGGCAATTAAGAAAAAAAGTCTTCTTAAGGGAAATAAGGTTGAGGAACACTGAACTAAGCCAGAACCTCCACAAAACCAAAGACAATCTCACAGTCATCAGTGTGTAGGCAAAGTGCCCAGTAACTGTTGATTCATAAACTGAATAAACGAAGGAAGCTTCAGGGAGACAATTTGGCCTCACTAGTGAGAGGAAGTATTCTACAGATAGAACTGCCTAATTGTGAACTAGGTCTCCCCACAAGATAGTCAGCACCCTACCCTTGGAAGTATTCAAGCAGAGGCTAAATGAGGATTTTCATTTGATGAATGTCAGGACTCCTATAGAAATATTTGTTAAGTTTCATCAGTACCTGACACACGAATGTCACAATACCAGGAACCCCACTGGATATTTGTTCAGCTGCTTTGGCTTTTAGACAAACCAAGTCCAATTATTGCAAGTCTGAATGTCTGTGACCATATGTAAGCCCTAACCATCACTGTAGAATTTCTACCAGGAAGGAAAATACAATGACCTAATGAAAATTGGTTCTGTTGCTGTCAATCTGCCATTCAGCTGGGAGACCTAGCTCATCATCCATGGTTGTTTTCCTTTCCTTCTGCTACTTCACTTTTGCTATTCTATTTTGCACGGATCCTAAGGATACTACAAATTAAATGCATTAGCAAAGAGTGAGGATCTTAGATAAGGCACACTATTACTTTCAATCTGTCACTGACAATATTTCCCATTTGGTTTAGCTGCCAAACACTAGGGGATTTAACATTAGAGAGAAAGGACCCCACGGCTAAGGCAAATTAAATATGGAAAACAAAGGCAAAATTCTGTCTATAGCACATGCTAAAAGACTAGGTTTTTAAAAATTGTCTTATATTTACATAAGGGGATGGTTCAACACTCGTCTCAATTATCCAGAAATTGGGTAAGATAATTGATCAAAGAGTCTATAAATTCAAGTCACTCAGAGCAGCTGGTGCTTCACAGCCCATGTGTAAGATACCAAGGAAACCTTCAAAACAGGAAATATCAGACTCAACTCGAGAGAGTCGAGCTGTGGTGAATTTGTACTTTTCGGTTTTGCACAATGATTTGCAGATGTCTTCTGAAACCTGTGGCCAAGGGAGGGTGGCTTGGGCCATGCTCGCCCTTCGCTGGACCTAACCTTGCAGGCAGAGGGCCGGAGAGGCCCGTGGAGCTGCTTAGCCGCTGCCCCAGCGGATGAACTGGTGGGAAAAGTGTTTCAAATTATTCTCTCCTTAAGCGAAAACAGCTCCACAAAGCCATCGGTTTAAAAAGTACTTAAGCATCTGCTCTTATTGAATGTGTTTGGTTTGGTTTTACTTCTCCGACCAGAGCCACATGGGATGGCACAGCCAGAGTTGTGAGGTCTACTTCTGTCTTAACGTGGGGAGAATTTACGCCCCTCAGCCCTGTTAACACCGTAAGATGCCAAGGGCATAAATCGTCACATTATGCAAGGAGAACGGCAGTTTTATCATGACAAAGAGCCGCACCCTTGCGTGGCTAAAACCTGACACAAAATTTCTCACTCCGGCGAACTTTTTCCAACAAGGGAAAAAAAAAATGTTGGCCCTAACACCTCACACACCATATTCCAGCAATTCAATTTAAGAAAAAAAAGATTAAACAAGTTGGCAGCAGGTCAAAAACATCACCATACTGATTTTTATGAATGTTTAAAATTTGAATCTGGGTTTGTTTTCTGAGTGCAGAAGCCTTGGGCCCAGAGCCAGCCTGAGAGCGAACAGCCCCCATTCAAAGAGTCTTCTCCCCAGGGTCGCCCCGTTCTGTAGCTGGAAGGCCAATGTGAGGGTGAACTCCCCATAGACTGAGGCTTCTGGAAACACAATCACAAACACAGCCTCCACTCCAGCCTATGACCCGTTAGCAGCACAACTGTAACCAGATCTGTAGTGAAGAAGAGAAAATAATGCAGGAAAAGTGGACATAAGTGATTTCAGCTAGTAGATTCAACAATTGTCTTCATTCCGTGATATGAAAATGGTTGCTCCTTTTCTGCAAGAAATCTTCCCATGTACTAATCCGTATTCATCTAGCAGAGGATGATTATTCACATAAGAAATGGATTCTTGGCTTTACAAAATTCACCACTAAGGTACCCCTTTGAATGGAGAGCTTCACTGGTTAAATTCAACTGCTGTTTACAGACACCAAATCAGAAATGCCTCTCCAAAAGGATAGTGTCAGTCACAGACAAAATTCGACTGGCTTCACCAAAAATATATTTGCGCATAGCTTTCTGGGGATGTTATCTGTCTCATAAAGATGGCTATGGTGATAGCCAAGAGTTCCCTCAATACCCTAAACAATGTTTTCCAAAGTAGGGTCCATCAAGCTGAATTATACTAGGAGCTTGTGAAAAATTCACATTCCTGAGCCCCATCCGAAACATGCAAATCGAATCTCTGGTGGTGGCTTGGATCTGCATTTTAAACACTGTCTGCAAAGCGATCAATTTTGATAAAGTTTGAGAAGCACGTCCCGAAAGCAGAGCGCCTGCCGGCAGTATAAGGCAATACATTCAGATGGAAGAATCCACCTCAACCAGGAAGAATCTGTGCAGATAGTAAGTGCTCAGCAAATCTTACTCTTGTTGTTATCATCATTTGGAATGAGCATTTAAGAGCTTTCTGACAGTAAAGGCATCCTCATGGAAAAGGAGAAAAGCCAGGTAGAAATCAGAAATCCACACCTTAAAACTACACAGCATTTAGGCACCCACACACCTTGTTTGAAGGCTTTTCTCTTGCCAAGGATATTTGAAACTATTTGAAAGTGAGGTCTGCACCTCACCAAAAATGACAGTGGAGACCCTATCTTAGCCTTCTGTGTCTGAGTCTGTTTCAATGGCTCTGTGTTTCTTAGTTCCTTTCTTGTGGTCAACCATAGGCATGACATATAAGGAAGATAAAGTTTACAAATGGAATTTTACTAAAAAGGGAGGCTTAAATCAAATGAGGACTTCAGGCTTAGACTGAACGTGGTTACAGAAAGTTGCCATCTAGAAAGAGTGTCTTGTTCTCATCTATTCTTCAGAGTTCACTGGATGTAGCAAACAACTGACTCTGGTTTGCAGGAAATCCTAGAAGCAAATATCGGCCCACATGTTTGAGGGGTGCTGCACTTATTTAAACAGTCTGCTTCAAAACAGGAATGCTTATTTTTATTTTTTGATCTTTCAGCTGGTAATTTTGATGGATTATGAGAACAGAAGCTAAATGTAATAAGGGGTCTGAACAAAACCAGACTTGTTTTTTTGAAAAAGGAAATGGAATATAAAGTAACTCATTTATCCCCAAATTGAGTCTCTAAGAAGCCATCTTATCTGCCACAAATCAGCCCTCATAAACAATTTCTAATATCTGTTAGCATTTTCTCTCTCAGGGGGAGGTGTAAAAATTATTCCAGTGAAATTCTGAAAAGCTATATTTACAGACGTTAAAAATTGGAAGAATGCTTTTAGCAAGACTCTTCAGCAGGACTTGTGGCCACAGTAAATAGAAAAATGAGAGAAAAAATTAAAATCTCTCAAAGTGTCAGATTACAAAGGCAATAGAAATGCCAAACTATGGAGAAGTGGGAAGGGTAGAGACAAATGAGATATATTGTTAATAAATGTTTCAATCAGCACATACTACAGAATTACATAAATTATATACGTATATTTTTATTCAAATAACCAATTTTTATCAAACACCTACTATGTGCAAGGAATACTGCTAACTTGCGGATGAGTATTAGGGCTACATATTTAAATTTTATTTCCTTTATAAGGGTCCATTGTATTTTATTATAATGCATGAATCAGGTCATTAAGTCATTCTGCGATACATGACAAAAATGCAGATTCACAGATTTCAAGCAATTCTTGGCACCAAAATGTATAACTCTTGGGTATAGTGAACACATAACATACCAGAGAGAAAAAAGCATTGCTTCCTTGGTTATGCCTACTCTGTGTTCCAGAACCAGAGTCAGACAAAGTCTACCAAATAAAATGTCTATATGTTTATCCACCTATACCTAACTAGAATATTCTTTAACTTGGGACTGCATGGAGACTGCAAAAGGATAGGTGAAGAATGACTGAGCCCTAATTCTATAGTAAGAATTATACATAACATAGCTATATAGGTATATGTACGTACAACAAACTTTAAAGTTTAATAAAGACAAACATGTCTACAGCAGAGACACACGGTCTAGAGTAATAGCCATGAGGACAATATCTGGTTGCCTTGGTCAGTGGTGTATCCACAGCATTCAGCGTTGTGCCTGACTCAGTCTAGATACTCAGCAAATGTTTGCTAGATGAACAAATGAAAGAATGATTAACTGAATGAATGACTGAATACCTACTAGAAAGTTATAAGGAGTTAACTTGGAACAACACTAGGTCTGGGAGTACGGATTCACAACCGGCATGGGCTTATGTGAATCAGTAGTGCCGCAACAAAAGAGACAGTCCATGTGGCCAGGAGATTGGCTACATCTGGAGGGATTGAGCAAATAAATATATCAAGGATAATGGGAGCCAGGTTTCTCACTGTTGGAAAAGAGACCTACAAATATGGAAAGGGAGTTAGCTAGAATAAAGTATGTAGTGTTAGACTGAAATTGTGGGTGTATCAGTGTGAACTCATGGTTTTTAAGATAGATAGTGTGTGTGTGTGTGTGTCCTAATTCTGTCTGCTGAGAAGGCCTAAAAGCAATGACAGTCCAGTAGCAATGAGCACATCTAGAGCCCGTATCTTGGTTACTAAAAGGAATCAAAGCTCCTTGAAGAAATGGCTGATTCCAGAGACAGTATAAAATGAGCCTGAAACATCTTTTTGTGCCAGAACATAGAAAAGTACTCAAATAATGACAAAGACTTCTCAAAAGGACACAGGAACCAGCTTGACGGGACTCTTAATGGCCAAATCTGAACAGTTTGAAAATAAATAATGCTGGTAATTGATGACAATGCATTGAATAAAATAGGAATTCACAACTCCGTAGTGATATAAATAACAAGGGTGACATTTAAGCCAATATCTGAATGAGAAGAAGAAACTGCTGAATAAGAAGTATCATGAGAATTCCAGGAACAGGTAGTTCAAGAGTTCCTTGTTTAAGATGACCTTGGCGTATTTGAGGAACAGAGAAGGCCAGTGTGGCTGAAGTATGCAGAGTGGGCACAGGAAGAGTCTGTGAGATAAATGGAGATGTTGACCAGATCTAGACTAGGTAGAGTTTATAACCAGCACAAGAAGGTTGGATTTTATTCCCAATGTCAGAGGAAGCCTTTGGAATGTTTTAAGCATGCTCTGATTTACATTTTTTTAAAACATCTCTCTGGCTGCTGTGTAGAGAAAGGATTATAATGATGGAAGAGTGGAGGCAAAGAAATTAATCGGAAAGTTATTGTAGTTGTTCAGGCTAGAGGGGATGATGGCACGTGGTAGAGTGGTGGTATTGGAGGTGGAAAAAGTGGGCAGTTTAGGGATGTATTCTGAAGGAAGTGCTGACAGGTCTTGCTGATAGATTTGACATGGAATGGCAAAGAAAAGAGAAAATGAAGATAATTCCTAGATTTTTGGCTTCAGCAGCTAAGTGGATGACGGGGCTGCTTACTAAGATGGAATGATTGGGAGAGAAATAGATTTTGGGAGTAAGGAAAATATCAACAGTTCTGCTCCAATAACCATGACAAGTTTGAGCTCCCTATCAAACATCCATGTGATGATGTCAGATAGACAGGTGGCTATAGAAAATCTGAAATTCCAAGTAAAAGTCAGAGCTAGAGACACAGATTTGAGAGTCATTGGTGTGTAGGTTATATTGAAGACCTTAAAGTTAGATGAGATCACCCACAGGAAAAAATATTGCTTGGGATTAGAAGAGGGCTCAGGAATAGGCTCCAGAAACCTCTGGCATTTAGAGATCTATCAGGGAGGAGGAGCCAGCAAAGGAGAAAGAGAAGGAATAGCCAGGAGGTAGGAGGAAGACCAGGAGTATGTGGCATCACGGAAGTGAAGATTTATTTCTTTAAAGGATTTCAAAAATTAGGAATTGTCATATAACAAGACCATGGAGTTTGGTAACATGGAGTAATGGTGCCCTTGACAAGAGCAGTCTCAGCAGGAGTAGTGGAAACACAAACCCAACTGGAATGAGTTAAGCAGAGAATGTGAGACAAGGAAGTAGAGACAGCAGTTGTAGGCAACTCTTTAAGAAGGATTGCTGTGAAGGGGAGCGGAGAAATGGAACAGAAGCTGGGAGAATAAATGGAGTCAAGAAAGGTTTGTTATTTATTTTATTTTTTGGACAGAAGATATTAGAGCACATTTTTTGCTCTAGTTCAGGGGCATCAGATCAGGGACATTTGTGACACAGTGATACAAGAGAGGAGATATTTGCAGGAGTTAATGAAATGAAAAGTAAGAGGACAGATACAGATTACAAATAGTCTTTGATAGGATGGAGCAAGGACACTTCATTATGATATACAGAGGGAAAGAGAAGAGTATGGGTAGATCAACCGGTGGAAAAATAAGAGCATTACTACCTGGGTGCTTCTGTTTTCCCAATGAAGAATGAGACAGGGTCACAAGACAAGAAATAGGGAGGGGGTAAAAGGGAGAAGGTATAAAATAGCAATTTTGAAGAGTGGGAAAATGAAGTAAATATAATTGCCGCTATGTTGAATGTCCATTTGAGATTTGAGAACAAGAGTTTAAATAAGAAGAGTCAACACAGTTGTGAGTTTTTCTCCAGCCATGTGCTGGCTCAGGGTAGAGAGTTATGGTTTTAACCAGGACTGGGGCCCTGCCAGCCAAGTTCAGTGGGGATGAGTATGCAAATATTAAGGGTGCTAATAATGTCCATAAGGATGAAACATGGCATTTAGACTGGATATGGAGGGAAGTGAGGGCACTAGGGGAGGTGATTGAAAGTGATGGTTGCTCAGTGGTTTGGAGAATTCAACAGGGTTGATAAACTGCTAGTGAGTACTAGAGTAAGTGAGCTAAAAGACAGAAGGAGGGGATCAAGAATGTGGTCTTGGGAATGGATAGCCATAGAAGGTGAAAGAACAGATCACTGGAGGTGAAATGGTTGAAGAACTGTGAGGCCAACTTTAATTACAAGATAAATTCATTTGAAATTTGATAATATCTCAGTTTGCTAAATGGACTCTCTTTTTCCACGTTTCCCCACTCCTTTCAAAGTTTAAGATGAATAATTAGAAAAGAATATGACATAAGGTAAATAATCAGAAAAAAAATTTAGTCCTACTAAGTAAGTAGCCCTGAATTTTTAAAATCTGTTAATTTTGTTTTACCCAGTAACCCAACTTTTCCCTACAGAAACTTTTCTCAAGTAACACACTTTGGAAAACGCTAATCTAATGCTTTTTGTTAGGAGAGCACAAAGATCTTTGTAAAAGTTACTTTATGTCTCTGGGGTAGACCAGTTGGTCAAAACAAATCTTTTTTTTTTTTTCCCCCCTGAATTTTCCAGATGGATAAAATGATTTGCCCAGTTAGTGTTGGCCTCCCTAAAACTGAGAACAAAACCCAGTTTCCCCGTCTTAAACCAAAAAGTCTTTTGATAATCAAAATGAGGTTTCAATCGACTGCTAAGGAATTTCACATCTATTCAGCTATTTTCAGGTGACACAGCGCTCCATGCTCAGCAGGGGGCCCACACTTGGGGCTTCAATGTTTTGTGATCATCATCTTGAAAATTCTTAATAATTTTACCTTTGAATATGTTTTTTGTAAGTGAAGTCCAATGAGACAACAAAGCATTCACCAGGGTTTGGAGCCTCTGCTCATGGGCAGACCCTCCTCCCACCACCTCCCTGTCTCTCCAGAAAGGGCCCTCTGCCATCCTGCTCCTCCACCTCTGCCCAGGGATCTCTCTCAACCCCCATCCCTGGCGGGAGGCTAGACACAAACACAGGGAGGGTCAGAGTCAGGGGCACACTTACAGTGCACCAAATTACCAGGAGGGTCCCCAAGCATTTGTGAGGGTCTGCACTTGCCGCGGGAATATACTTGTGTTTGAAAGGAGGTGTGTCGTTAGATAGCAAATAAAGAACACCATGATAGGTTGAGAGAGAGAAAGACCACAAAGGAAAGGGAAAAGGTTTTTTCCTGATTTTTGGACAAGAAGCCCTGCAATTTCATTTTGTACTGTGCCTGCAAATTATGTAGCCAGCCCTGGCCATTTAGTACATACAATGATGATGATGATGATGATGATGATGATGATGAAGAGGGGGAGGAAAAGGATAAGGAAAAAGAGGAGGAAGACAAAAAGAACGCTTTTATTAAAAAGTTAATACATTTATAGCACTGACCAAGTGTCAGACAGTGTTCCAAGTGCTTTATAAATTTTAACTTATTTAATTCTCTCAATAATCCTTTGCAATAAGTACTATGAATGCTCCATTTTACAGATGAGGTGACAGCGAGGCCCAGAGAGGTTAAGTAACTTACCTGGGGTCTCCCAGGTGGTAAGTGGCAGTGCCAGGATTAGTACCCAGGTAGTCTCACTCCAGAGTCTGTAATTCTCCAGAACTTTCCCATTCCACCTCTGTGAATTATATATCAATTAGATATACTTGTACCTGCATCTTTATTAATCCTGAAAGATGTTATTTTTATACAGAACTTTCAGAATATGAATTCACTTTACTTACATTTGCCCTCCCACTCATAAAACTTTGTTTAATTATTTATTGCTTAATTTAAGGATTGTCTTCTGCTTTAGTAACCCGCAATTAATAAGTGTTGAATAATCTTGACTCTGGAGTGTGAAGTGAGAGTTCTGATATTTCAAATGGTGTCTTTGCTTAAATAGACAACAAGCACAGGCAAGCATAATTTATTCCTCACCAGTAATTATCTTGGCTGAGGATAGGGGCCTGCACTTCACATGAAACCTTCATATAGAAGAGTCTTCACCATATTTCCTAAATTCTGGAACTAGGTATTTATGCAAGACAGGGTCTTTATGCAAAACAGGCCATTAGGACTCAGGCAGGATCTGGAGAAGCAGGGAAGGGAAGCCAGACAAGGAAGTCCATGGAGCTAGACTCCTATGTGGTCAATGTCCTTGTATAAGTTTCTTTCCAAACAACTGGCTTTTATCTCTGCAACCACCAGCCTCCCTGGATGGATCCTCTGGTGTTTAAGGCCTCTGGATTCCCTGTTATGGAATTTTCTCCTCTTTGAGAAGGGAATTAGTTCCTCATCAGACATCTATACCCTTTATAATCTGTGCTGGATACACGGGGTTGGTGTTACATCGAGAATACATTAAAGAAAAAAAACAATTTGTAGTAAAAAGACCTAAAAAGGCGAATTATTTCCATTAGAATAAATATTAAAAAGTGTAGCCACACTGCCAGACCCCTGCCACCCAACCACTTTTATCCATTAACACTGTCTCCAAACACTATCTCCATAACACTTAAAACAGACTATGTAAATAATAAATGAGGAAGCAAACGCCAAGGGTGATCCTTCCTACCTTTATGGTGCTAATCCTGGACTTGATGGGGAAATCAAGAGGTGCCCCTGAGTAGGGTGGGTTGGGCGGTAGCGGGGAAGGATGGGGTGAAAAGTTCAACAACATCCACCTCCATCAACTCCAAATGTACACCCAGGAGGCCACATGGAAATTGAGAGCTAGAAATGACCCGAAGGTCCAGCCTCCTCTTCATCCTTTGTTCAGAGAGTAACAAAGAAACTGCTACCTACCTTCCATTAGGAATCTTGAGAATCACAGGATAAGACACCTTCACTCTGTTGGCTGTTCTGCAACTTACCAACATTAAGAGGTGAAAATACTCCAAGTTATGGGTAAAGGTATCCTATGTAAATGAATGATGCAAGTGAAGAATAAATAAAGCATATAGGGATTAATCTGTAAGATATACAGCCCTTTTTGGCCTCGCCAATGGGTTGTTCAGTTGCCCTTTGATCCACAGGCCTTCTATCTGGACCAGGTAATATGGCAGACCTAATAGGGGATTCTTCCTCCCCTGAAGCTTTACCTTATGGCTCCTTGTCCTTCCCAAGCTAGGGCTCAGGTCTTGAAGCATGTTCTGGCCCCTCACCTCAAAGAAACTAGAAAAGAGGATAGGAATGACCTCATGTGTCAGTCCACCAATTGAATGAGCATGTTTTATGTACAGATAAGCTGGCTTCCTTTAGTTGAATTGATTGAAATGCTACAGATAAGAATGTCAGTCTAGAATTGGAATCTGTTGAGTAGATAAGGTCTGGGAAGACTTGTCTGACACTTTTCATTTTTCCTCCCCACATAATAATTTAAAGGTGTTAACGTTATCAATCTGCAAAAGCCTAAGCAATTAGATTTTCATGAACCATGAATTTTCTCCTTCTCCAATATAGCAGCTTAAAATTTAGAATGGTATCATGGGCCTCTTCTAAGAGTCCAGTATTTAACTCTGTACAATTAAATACGGGACATTTTGGGCACAATCCCTGGACCAGAAACTGGCTCTGCCTCTCTGTATCTCCCAGCCTGATAATGCACCCAGATCAAGCCAAGTGGTCCAGCTCTTCTCTCAGGCAAGTTTGAGGATGAGGCATTGTGGTGGAAAAGTGAGACCCTGAGGAGAGTTAGAGTGGTTGAAAATATTTATACTGTTAATCATACATTTTTTGAAATAAATAATACTTACATTTTCTATTTAACACACTGACACCTCAAGGTGTGCAGTAAACATATTTGAAACTTAGAAAAGAATTTCACATACTCTTACAAATAGCACCTATTCATTTTTGCAACACATTTTTTGCTGGAATGGATATTTCTACACCATCTGCAGCTTGTTTGCTGAGGCATCATTGCTGCTGCCTGTTCTTGGAACCAATACATTGCAGATTGGCTATATCGATCGCACAGCATTCATGTACCATATTGAACATCCCTCTGTGGTAATCCGAACTGAAGACTGAGCTTAACATCAGAGAATTGATAGAAAAGAAACAGAAACTATGGCAGATTGGAATGTCAGAACCTTTCCAAACTTTAAAAAAAAAAAATGCTAAGGATAAATACTAGGAATGTCTGGCAGGTTTTAAAACTAGATAACTTCATTTATCTGGAAAAAGTTGGCTAGAAATATTAAGAATTTATTTTAAAATACCACTGTTATGGTATTACTGGCAAATTCCAGAAATGTATTTGAAACTTTTAAAAAATGGTTTAAAGAGTCTTTAGTAGATTCTGGGTCCAATTTTTCTCTGCTAATGGTTGACTTTGCCTTGTCAATAGAGACCAATGTTTCAAATATTGAAAGAGCATCTACTCTGTGTGTTCAGTCAGTGTTGTGGTGAGCCCATGAGGGACTCAAGAAGTAGGAGACTCAATCCTCCTTATGGTACTTAAAACTGAAATGAAGAGATTAGCGTGACACATACAGAACGATAATCTAAAACACACTGTACAGCATTATTAATAAGCATTTATTGAAGACTTGCTAACGTGTAATGTGCTGTGCAAAATACTTTACATACTTCACCTAATTTAATCCCTGCAATAAAACAATGAAGGAGGAGGATAAGAAAACTAAGAGTCAGGGGGGCCGCCCGGTGGCGCAGCAGTTTAGTTCACGCTTGGCAGCCCGGGGTTCGCGAGTTTGGATCCCGGGCGCCCGCTGACGCACTGCCTGTCAGCTGTGCCGTGGTGGCGTCCCATATAAAGTGGAGGAAGATGGGCACGGATGTTAGCCCAGGGCCAGTCTTTCTCAGCAAAAAGGGGAGGATTGGAGATGGATGTTAGCTCAGGGCTGGTCTTCCCCACAAAAAAAAAAAGAAAGAAAGAAAGAAAACTAAGAGTCAGGGCCAGTCTGGTGGCATAGTGGCTAAGTTCGCATGTTCCACTTCAGCAGCCGAGAGTTCACAGCTTCCAATCCCGGGCATGGACCTACACCATTCATCAAGCTATGCCATGGTGGCATACCACATACAAAATAGAGGAAGACTGGCACAGATGTTAGCTTAGGGACAATCTTCCTCAAGCAAAAAAAGAGGAAGATTGGCAACAGATATTAGCTCAGGGCCAATCTTCCTAACTAAAAAAAAAAAAAGAAAAACTAATAGTCAGAAAAGTAACCTAATATGCCTCATGTCACATAATTGTGGATTGTGAAGCTGAGCTTAAGTACAAAGCGATTGCTTTTAGCCCCTGTGTTCTGCCTCCTAATGCACATAGCACAGCATCGGCTATCGGTGCTCCAGGAATTCAGAGATGCAGGAAGTCAAAGGTATTAGGAAGATGCCTCTTCCCCTCGCCCGCCTAAAGTGTGTTTTGAAGCCTGAAATTTTGTGTTTTGAAATTTACAGTTTATGGGATGCCCCAGGTGGAATAAAGGAGAAACCAACTGATTGCTCTTTGGCACATGGGAAACAACAGCCAGAAGTCCATCTCTGATTCAATGGTGGTCGCTGCTGTGCCCACTCTGGTTTCACGGGGGTGGGGATTTCTCCACATTACACTATCATAGGGTAATCTGAACCCCATACGCAGCATTTCTCAATCTTTTCTCATGAGATGCCAATAGCACTGTGCCACAGGGAAAAACTGAAGCAGACACACACAACAGAAAGTAGATAGTCATCATGTAAATACTGTCAGGGGAGGAGATGAAATGGATCTTATAGAACACAGGGTCTCTTTTGTTCCTGCCAAATACCTATGTAGATGTCAATTCCGTAAGTATGCCAGCCTCTTACATCATGACTTATCTTCTGAATGAAAAGCAGGCATTTTATGAGAGGCAAAGTCATATTTATTGTTCGCCTTACTGTGGGCCAGCTGTTTCAACAACTTTGCAAAGCAAGTATTATTATCCCCATTTTAAAGATTAGGATATTGAGGCTTGGAGAAGCCCCAGGCATCCAACTGCCTTCTACCACATGCGTTCTACACTGTGAATCAATAATTAATTTTAAAACTATTTTTAAATGTAACCACAGTAACAGCTGTTGAATTGACTATGCTGGACTAAGCAGCAGAAATATCTGCTATAATATAGTAAGCAACTCTACCAGTTATGTACTAAGAAGGATGAAATACCCCAGTTGAGTAAATCTTTGAAACCACATCCTGGGGACTTCCCAGCCTTGTCATTAAGCTAAAGCCAGCCTAGTGGCAGGAGTGACACGAGATGCCCAATGTATGCAGACACTGCCAGGATCTGGCTGTGTGTTTCTGTAGCATTCGTTGGCTCCTAACAAAAACAATATTTAACTCCCAAGTTCCTGATCCTGATTGTTTTTTCTCTCCTTTTGGAACCAAAGTCAAATGATAAACTAGTACTGACACAGCCTTTTCCCCCAGCCCAACAGTCTCCAAGGCAATCTTTTGGGCTCAGGTTTTCCCAGGCATTGTCAGGATCTCTGTGGCTCCAGTAACTCCTGTGTTTGTCTGCGATTGCTCCAGGCAGATGTCTGAAAATCACCCACTGACAGATTTACGTTCATCAACCTCTGTAACACCCTCCGCCCCCACCCCAGAACCGTACTATACTTGTGGGGGAAAGCACTCCGAGGCCAAGTGCACCGAGTCCTCTCAAGCACATGCGAAGCTAAGACACGGAATTGCAATGGCATTCGGCCTGCCCGCCCTCCCTCGCTACATTCCCTCATAAACCCCAGGCTCCTCCGCAACGCACATTTCCCTGGCCTGCTTTCTTCCCAAGATCTGGAAAGACTTGGGTCTCCAGGCTTTTGAAACAAGATTAAAAGGTCTCTTTTACAGCACTTGCGGAAAAACTCCTCAGAGAAAACGTGGTTGGCAGGTAGAAAAACCGGGACCTGTCTCCTTGAAAATCACAGCTGTGTTATCTTTTTCCTCCACTGATCGCTTCCAGATTATCATTCAGGGCAGCCGGCCAATCAGCCAGTCCTCTGTGTCACAGAGCCTGTCTCTGGCTACAGCTCATTTCTCCACAGAAGGGAACACATTTGAAGAGGTGCAGCCAGGCAATGTGCAGAGCCGGGGAGGGAAAACTTGCAAGTGAGTTGCCCTCGCCACAGCAAGTCCACACACGAAGGTGAGTCAAGAGCTGGTGCAGGCAGGAAGTTTACCAAGGCCTCCGGACGAGGCCAAACACAAAAGATTCCTTTCTGAAAGGAAAGAGGATTGAAATTGCTGGGGAAAAGTAAAATAAAACACACGCGTGTGAACCTCACAGTGATGAAACCTGTTGTTGGAGAACAGAACCCTTTATTCAGTGTCTCCCGCCTGCCTTTGGCGAACATGTTCTCTGCAGAGCCCTGTGGAAGCACCTTCTTCCTCGAGATTCTCTGGCACCTAGCCATTGCTCAGGTCTGACCTAGGAGAGTGATTCACAAAAGACAGCCACCTCTGCGTTGGACAACTGGGGCAAACAGCCCTCACTGTGACTTCTCCAGAAAGATAAGTCAGACTGAGACCTTGGCTGGTCCAATGTCTGTCCAATGAAATTCTTTAACCTGGCAGCATAGTAGCAATAGAGGCTTATGGGAGAAAGATTTGTGCTGTAGTCCCTATTCCTGGTGACAATGCAAACAAATTGTGCCCCCAAGAAGTCACTGTTTTGGCAAGAATCTTCAGGAAATTGGCATACACACACAACCAACGTATGTTCCATACCTTCTATGGGCTAGGACCACACTAAGCACCAAGGACAAAGTCTCTCCAGTGACTTAAAGGGCTTCCATCAGCAGCTCCCAAACTGTGCTCTGAGGGGTATCAGTGTCCCACACGGTGTTGATAGTCTTGTCATGAAAATAAGTTCCTACCACTGGAATAAGTTTAGAAAATGCTTCCTTAAATGAAGTTGAACAGGTTTCATTACTGTGGGGCCTTTCACAGCCCTTAATATGCTAACACACCTGTTAGCAGCATTTGCCAAATGTATTGACCATGAAGCCCTTTTATCACAACATACTTCTTGAGATCTAATTGGACACCAGTGATCCAGGATGCACAGTTTAGGGAGAATTGCTATTGGCTCTCAGGAAAGACACGGTGGGGACCTGGGGCAATATTCTCTTCTGTAAGTGACCATCTGGTTTTCTTTTCCTTGGGGTAGGTGTGTTCACTGACCCTACCCCAAAGTGTCTAAACTATTACTGAGGCACTTGTCGGTCACCAGGCTGAGTGTTCATATATAGCATCACCTTCTGTCTCACAAAAATCTATGGGACAGGTATTACTCTCCCATTTTTGGTGGACAATGAAAATGAAGCTCAGAGATGGTAAGGTCACAAAGAAGTAGTGCTTTAAAGCTCTGTACCTAGAAGGACCAAGATTCACACCCTACAATCCACAGCAAGAAATCAACCATCTTAGCTTGGGTCAAGTGGTGAAGATGGGTAATGGGGACAGCATCACCTCCAAGGGGAAAAATGCCCAGTTGCCTAACACTTAAATTTCCATCCTTTGAATGCAAAAGAGCACTGTCATTTCACCTTGAAATGTTTTCCTAAAACATGTCTGATTTAATAAGGCTGTTATACCTTTAATGACTAATTAGGACTTTTCACCAAAGATGCACAAAACAAGATCCATAATCTTTCCTCACATAGCTACAAGAATCAGCAGGATAGCTTCTCTTCAAAGGCAGAAAATACCTGCTCTTTCCTTGGAAACATGGATATGTTTCCTTAAAAATGAGGCCCTGGGTGAAGCTCCACTAAAAAATAAGCCCCTAATAATTCTTTTCTGAAACATTCTGCAAACTTTTATGAGGGTTCCTTTGGCATGGCCAGTATTTTTTCAGTGGTGTCAAGGTTTTGTGCTTACCTATTCCTATTAAAATTATATATTTTTGCAGTGCCCAATAAAACTCATTGTATGGTATGCTAGAATAAATCTCAAAATCTCCCTGAAGTGCTAGAAACTTTCAGATATATGTCTATTAAATTTTTATTTCTTGAGCAAGTTGCGTGTGTGCCAAAATATGCATTTCATTGCTAGAATGGTCATAAGTCCACAAAGCTGTGGTAGAACCACGGAGGAATACTGAGTTGTCCATCACTAAATATCCATATCTATGGAGCTGGGAGTAGCTATTCCAGCCTTACAAAGGAATTCCTGAAGTGGCCATTCACTGGGTATCTCCCACTCCTCAAACACTCAAAATACATTTGTTCAATTGAATTTGTTATCCCAGGAATAGAAGATCAGATTTTTTTTCCCTTCGAATGGTTTAAGGTTTTAACTATACTTTCAGAGTACCAATACAGTCAGGTTCTCTTTTACCCTAAAACAGTGAATCACAAACCAAAGCTAATAAAAATGCTTTTTGTTAAAGCTAGGATGAATAATTTTTAACTCTGCTGTCAAAGAGGCAAGACGAAGAGCCTACAGGTAAAAGGGGTAGGAAGACAGATTTCAGATTAATATCAGAAAGAACTTTCCAGCAGATTAAGTGTGTCACTGCTACAAGCTATCAGAAAATGGGTGAATAGGTTCATGAGGTAGGAAGTTCTCTGTCTCTGGAGGTAGTCAAACATTGTCTAGATCAGTGGTTCTCCGAGCGTGGTCAGCAGCATCACCATTACCTGGGGACATGTTAGAAATGAAAATTCTCAGGCCCCACCCCAGACTTACAGATTCAGAAACTCTGGGGCTGATGCTCAGCAGTCTGGGTTTTAACAAGCTTTCTAGGTGATTCTGACGCCCGCTAAAGTTGGAGAAACACTGGCCTAAACTACCACTTGGCAAGAACAATGCAAAGAGGATTCAACCAGCAGATGAGAGATTGAACTGGATGGCCAGTCTACCCTGTAATTCCGTGAGTCTAACAAGGTTCTTTGGCCTGCATTATTTCCTTTTTGGAAATGAGGAACCAACAGCCTACCAACCCAGGCCTGATCCCTGGGCAACGTCTGAATTATGTAAAGGAACTAAAATATATTATCACAACTGTTATAAACTCTGATATTCAAATCTCCTGAGGACCTTTAAAAAAAAATACCAATACCTGGCCACCCAGAATCTCTGGAGACAGGGCCCCCAGGCCTACCTTTTACCAGGTACTTTCACATTAATTACCTCATTTAGTCTCCACAATAATCTTATAAAATATGTATTCTTACCAGCCCCATTTTTACAGATGAAAAGTGAGGCTTAACGTGGTTGAGTGACTTGTCCAAGTTCATGGAGCCAGGAAATGCCTGAACTGGGAATCAAACCCGAGTCTCAACATCCATGCCACTTCCCTCCTCCCTCCCACGTCAGAGACTTTCTGGGTGCATGTGGTCCCCCAAGCCACTGTGTTGCTCTCTGGCTGCACACGTCTTGTCACGGCAGCCCTCCAGTTCATGCCCACCATTTCTTGCAGCTCTCTGCCACTCTGTAACCTCCCCTCCCCTGTATGGCGGTGGGTGTTTGATTCTCTCACAAAGATGCTTTCAGTGGGCTGCCCTTAAACCCACCCTCCATGAGAAAAATAAAAGGCTGCCTTTGGTTTGTGATATGAGGACAACCAGAAGGCCCTTTTAAGCCAACTGGGCACTGATGCCAAAATTCTACTTTTCTATCATTTAGCTAAGTATTTTCATCCACTAAAACGAAAATGACCTCAAAGGATGAGTACATTAAGTTGGTAACAGCCAATTATATCTTAGAGTCTAATTCACTAATTAGATCTTTTCCAACTCTAAAGAAGGTCTCTATGTGAGGTAGAGGTATAAAGGGGTAGAGTACAGGGCCCTTCCAAGGAGGACTGACTTTGAAGGAGGTGGAAGGACAGAGATAACAGCCAAGAGCACCTTGGGAAGTACAAAGGTCCTGTGAGAAGGGGCCACAAGAGCAGGGAAATTGTCACTGAAAAGGAAGGGAGGAGGACAGCAGAGACAGAGGGAAAGATTCTGGTCAACTACTCCATGCTCTGGTTGTTTTAGTCGGATCTTTAATTACACACAATGGAAGTCCAGAGAAGTGATGTAGCTTGCCCGAGATCACACTGGCCAGGCATTGGCGGAGCCAGAACCAGCTCCTAGGGCTCCTGACTTCCTGTTTTCTGAAGGAATGCCTTAACGTGGAACTAAATCAAAGTCAGTGGGAAACTGAAGAAATTAAAGAGAGAGACCAGGCACATCAGTGGCTGTGCTAACTTGCTGGGGTAGAATATACAGTACATTCTATGCGACCAAAAGTTTTTTAAAATTTAAAAGGAAGACAACTCCAAAGGTCTGTTTCTGATCACTGTTCCATGAGATCGATGGTAAGGGGACAGTGGGGATATTTTTTCAAAGCACTACACAGGGTTTGAACTGCTCAGTTCCCATTGGTTTTAATGATGCGGCTACAGCTAAAACTCTGCATGTTTCTTTGAAAATAGGTCCTCAGGACCCAAGAGTCCATGAAAAAGGAACAGAGAGAAAAACAGTACCTACCTTCCTTGGTGGGAAGCCAACTGAGGGAGGCCTGGGCACAGAGCTATTTGCATTATCTTCTTAAATGCTGCTCAGGCCTCCCTCACTGGTCTCATAAGGACACTCTTTGTCTATGTTTAAAATGATATCTTTTCTTTGACAGAGATTAAAGAAACATGACAACGAAATGTCCTGTGTGGAATCTAACTCAAATAAAACAACAATAAACAGATATTTTTGAGACAATTGGGAAAATTCTATTATGGTCTGAATTTTAGATGATACAAAGTTCTTTTCATTTAATGTAATAATGACTGTAATTCTTTTTTTTAAGTGTCCATATATTTTAGAACATTGAAGCATGTAGAGATGAAATGACATAATGTCGATGTTTTAAAAAAATTCAACCAGGGGCCGGCCCGGTGATATAGTGGTTAAGTTCGTGCACTCCACTTCAGTAGCCCGGGGTTCGCAGGGTCAGATCCCGGCGCTAACCTACACACCGCTTATCAATCCATGCTGTGGCAGGCGTCCCACATATAAGGTAGCAGAAGATGGGCACGGATTTTAGCCCAGGGCCAGTCTTCCTCAGCAAAGAGAAGAGGATTGGCAATAGAGGTTAGCTCAGAGTTAGTCTTCCTCACCAAAAGAAAAAAAATTCAACCAAAAAAAAGAGAGGGCAGGGGGGAAAAGGAATAGATGAAGCAAATGTGGTAAGATCTTAACAACTGGATAAACATACTTTTGTGTATGTTTGAAATTTTATAATTAAAAATCCTTAGACAAATATATATATATATAAATCTATAACTCTGCTCTTGTAATTATGCCTGAGAGCAAAATTTATGTCAAACTCTTAAAGTTTCATACCTAAAAAGAAATGTTAGACCTTATTCACTTCACTCCACCCATCCCTGTTTCCCAGCTGAGGGATCTGAGCCCCCCCTGAAACTCTTTGGTGCTTCAGCCAGGACTTGAATCTGCTTCTCCAGACCCTTAGACCAGAGCTCTGACACCAAACAACCATCACAAGAGTATAAAATGTTGCTTTCTAATCCTTGTGTTATAAACTCTCAGACAAAGTACCTCACTGTGATTATTTTGTGGAAGTGAATCTGGTCAAGGAACAAAGGAATACATCCTATCTCGTTCTGAGTAAATTTTTGCATTAAATGATTCTCTCCCATTCTCTCCAGGCTTACCCGTACCGTTGTCCCTTCCATTCTTCCCGCATCCCCTGGGACCCGCTGTTGTCCAGCCTCTGCATCCTTTGCTGCTCTTGAGCTCATGATGCATGTTGAGGTATCTGTGTCCACCCTCCAATGTCTAGCTCCTCCTGCTGAAGTTGGGCTTAGCTTCCAAGTCCAGGGCAAAGCAGTCACCTCCATGAAATCTTTCTTCCTCCTCCAGTAGGAAGTATTCTCTCCCTTCCCTGGACCCCCCAGCCCTTGGCATGTGCCTCTATTATAGTCCTTATCGCCTTCCTTCTTCACGGTTAAACACATGTATATCCTGCCCTTTCGATGGTCTCATGTCTGGCATGCTGAGACTGCAGTGGCAGAAATCAAAAGGGAAAAGGAAGGAGCCAGGAGCAGAGAGGCCCACGTAGAGCCAGAAGCTATCACCAGGGATGTGGCTGGCTCTGGAAATGGCAAGAGAGGGAGGTAGAGCTTTGGGTCAAAATCCAAATGTGATTTCCAGGGGGTATGAAGGAAGCCTGAGCTTTTCCCAGCTGGGAGAATCAGGATCCAAGAGGGGCCAGCCTCAGGGAGAAAAGGCTGGTAGGTGGGCTCTCCTGGCATTGGCAAAATCAAATAAGGCAGTTCAGTAATTAGGTGGCCAGGTAACACCAACCAGGCCCTCAAATTGGGAAGCTGGTGAAGATTAAGCAGGATGTCAGCCAAGAGATCTGGGTCAAGGAGAAGCCTCTACCCCAGCAGAGGAAAGTAGGCACAAATCAGGAGCACAAGCCAGAAAGCCAGGCAAACCAGCTGGGCATGTATGGTGGGATCAGGAGAAAAGAGGAGGCTCGGAAGCTAAGTCTCTGTGGGCTGGTGCCCAGGCTTGTTAATGCCACTCATAGTTATTGAGCATATACTCAGCCAAATGCTGGGGATACAGGAGTGTATTAGTCAGCGTTCTCCAGACAAACAGAACCAATAGGACGTATATATATATATATATATATATGGAGAGAGAGAAAGATTTATTATAAGGAATTGGCTCATGCAATTACGGAGGTTGGCTAGTCCAAAATCTGCAGGGTGGGCTGGCAGGCTGGAGATTCAGGGATCCAATATTCCAGTCTGAGGCCAAAGGCAGTCTGTTGTAGTATTCTCTCTTGCTCAGAGTTCTATTTTTGTTGTTGTTGTTCTATTCAGGCCTTCAACTGATTGGATGAGGCCCACGCATCCAATTATGGAGGGCAATTTGTTTTACTCGAAATCCACTGATTTAAATATTAATCTCTCCTAAAAACACCTTCAAAGAAACACCCAGAATAGTGTTTGACCAAATATCTGTGGCCCACCCAAGTTGACACATAAAATTCACCATCCAAAGGGATGAACAGAAAAAGTCTCAACTAACTACAGGAGATGGAAGACTAATGATAGGCCTTCTACCTGGATGAAGATGCTGGTCCTGATATGATTCCTTTCATGGTCGGGAGAGAATGTGCCCAGGAGCTGGTGGGGCTGGACCTGAAGGGGCTGTGCAGGGACCTAGCAAGGACAGACAGCTTCGTAAGCTCTTGGAGGGGAGGGACCAAGCCCTTCATTACTGGGGCACAAACACTGGAGCCAGACTGCCTGGGTTTGAGTCCAGCTCCACCACTAACTGGCTTGGGTAAGCTACTTCACCTCTCTGCACCTTGGTCTCCTCCTCTGAAAATGGGCACGGCAATACTATCTACATCAAATGAGGTGATACCTAAATTCAATTAGTTAAATATCTGTAAAGCACAAAAAGTATTTGTAAAATCTAGCACCATTTCGGTGCTATGGAATTGTTTGCTAGTATTATTCGTAAGCACTAGAGCTGCTTACATATTACGCTCTACCTAATAGACGCTTAGGAAATTTCAAATTGAAATTGTTCTTCAAATAGTGCAAAATGAGAAGGAACTAAGCCATGTAAAGCCTCTGTCTTACATTTCAATCCCATATTTTTAAGAAGGCAAATCTATTTAAGTTACATAACAAAAAGCCTTCTAAGATTTCCCGTTGCCTTAGGAAACAGACCCAAATCCCTTCTGAGGCCGCTGAGGCCCGCCTGATTTGTTCTGGATGTGTCTCTGCATAGACTCACCTCTTACCTCTCCCCTCCAGGTCCCCAGGCTCCAGGCACACCAGGTTTCTCTATGTTCCCTGAATTGCCTTCAGTGCCACTGCGGGGCTGTTCCCTGGTCCTAGAGCAGCCATCCTTGGGCCCCACCCTGCTTACCTGCCAACCCCCACTCAGCATTCATGGCTCAGTTTAAGGAAAAATCCTCCCAAGACCAAGTTAACTGCCTCCATCATGTGCTCCTGCAGCCCCTGCTTTTCTTTGTGTATCAGTCAATATATTTGGAATTAGATGTTCAATCATCATCTGTCTTCCTCCTCACTCTGTCAGCTCCATGAGATCAGGGACCAAATCGTATCATTCACAGCTGAACCCTTGGGACCCAACATAGTGCCAGGCACATAGTGCTCAACAAATAATGTGTTGAAAGAATTTAAATTTAGAGATGACAGATTTCAGCTCTCAGCCAAGTCCAACTGATTTGTAGCGGCCACCTGAAATGCTAGATTGAGAAGGATTCTGAACCTATGTCATATTGTGGCTGAGTGTGAAATATCTGCCGTGGCTGAGGGGCCCTGAGGGAGGAGCGTGGGCATCTGACATCATCTCTTTATCTGCAGAGTTAACATCTCATGGAACACTGCTTCAGGTTTAATGGCAAACAATAAAGTTTAAAGAAAAAGTACAAGGGTGGTTTTTATCTGAATAAGCAAAAGCTACTGGAGCTACACTTACACTGCAAAAGCAAGTAAGCCAAAACATTGCCGTCTATTAGATGCTGATTTCAATCATCCTTCTCACATCTCGTATGGATTCATGAATCCATTTTTACGACCATAAAATTGGATCTGCGTGTACTGATGCCTATTTTTTTCATCTCTCTTTTAGAATCTTGTGCCACTGGGAGCAATAAAGACTTTTGATTTGGGAGTTTGCCCTGGAGGACACCAACTCACTTAGGAATGGGCTGTAGCTTCAAAGGAGAGCCAAGGTGGTGGAGTAGAAAACCAGCAGCGTTGAGAGTCAGATACTTCAGAGTCGTGCAATGGCCCATGAGATGGCTATAAGGGATGCCCCATATCCTTCTGAGGCTCAGTGTCCTCCTCTGAAAACGGGGGCATAGAGAAGAGTGACACCATAGGCGCACAGAGAGCACTTGGTAAATGATAACTGTTATAACTAGTCTTCAGTTTGACAGGTGGTGGGTTTCTGCTTACTGTGACTATAAACAGCAACTGTTACAGTTAATGACACTGTGGCTGGCTGCAGCTAGAGCCCAGGAAAGAGTCTGGCTTTTTTAAAACAGGTGGCACAAAGATATCTTACAGGGACATTCACTGCAGCATTGGTTGTAATCATGAAAAACTGCAATTAACCTAAATTGCTATCAGCACCAAAATGACTAAATAAAAGCCAGTTGTAGAAAAGAACGATCCTGTTTAAAAAAAAATTCTGTATGTCACGTCATTTGTACACACGGGTGCACATGCACGCACACGTAAGCGTGTAGACAAATATCTAGATGGATTCCCACATAACATAACAATAGTTGTGATTTCTAGGGAAACTTTGTATATGCTGTACTTCTGTATCATTTGAATTAGTTGACAAGGTAATGTATTACTTCATCAATCAACAAGTAAATGAATGAATGGACGAATCAATAATGGTTCTACACTCAATTTCAGTGTGTGGGGGTGGTTTTCCCACACCAGCTGGGTGTCCTACAATTCAGCTCAATTCTGACACTATCTACCTGGACATAGCATCAGATCGCACAGGGCACAAGACTGTCCCTCCCCTTTCAGATCCCAATTGCAAGTCCAGGTGGTTACCTGTGCTGACCCATTGGCTATAGATCAGAGGTTCCAAATTTCCCCTCCTAAGTTCAATTAATTTGCTAGAGTGGCTCACAGAACTCAAAGAAACATTTTACTAACCAGATTACTGGTTTACTATAAAAGGATATAACTCAGGAACAGCCAGATGGAAGAGATACATAGGGCAAGGTACGGGGAAAGGGCACAGAGCTTCCAAGCTCTCTCTGAGCGCAACACCCCCCTCAGATCTCCACGTGCTCATCAACCATTTGGGGTTTTATGGAGGCTTTATTACTTAGGCATTGATTAAGTCATTGGCCATTGGTGATTGAACTCAGTCTCAAGCTCCTCTCCCTCTCGGAGGTAGGTTAGTGGGACTGAAAGTTCCAACCATCTAATCACATGGTTGGCTCCCTTGGCAGCCAGCACCCATCCTTAGGTGGTCTGAGGACTATCATAACGAAAGACACGTTCATTGTTCTCATTACTTAGGAAATTCCAAAAGTTTTAGGAGCTCTGTGCCAGAAATGGGATGAAGACCAAATATATACTTCTTGTTATATATCACAACGACAAATTAAAATAAAACAATGAAGTTTTAAAATAAGTCAGTCAGACAGGTGATATTCACCATGAAGGCTAATGCTAAGGAAGCCAGGAGAGGATAGGAAAGCATTGCTACTGGGAGATATGAATGAATGAGTCACCATCAACTCAATGAAGTCACTTCAGGAGTCCTCAAAGTGTCAGCAAGTTCCTTCCTGTGATTACACTCTTCACTGTGTCACACCAGGAAAGCCCAAAGGGAAGACAACAGCTTTGGGTTAAGTACCCCCTCCTTCTCAAAACTGCTGGGCAGCTTGACTGAGCTACAGAGAGAATTCCCAGGGGGAAGCCAGTTACCCTGACATCTGCACTGATGTTAAAGGAAATAAAGGGCTGTCCTCCAGATCTTGCTCAGCAGTGGGAAACAGGTTTTCCTGGGATGTTGTCTGAGGAGACTAACAGAAGAAGAAAGAAAGCAAAAGGCTGGAAAAGAGAAGCCAAAAAGATTGGAGATAAAAAAAGCCAAGGTGTGGGTTCAGAAGTGTGTTGCAACATGAGGATGAGCGGAAGAGACTATGAAAGTGAATTATAGAAGTGGACTTGAACTTTCCTAAAAGAGGGCTGCTAAATATTCCTAGGTTACGTTTTAGGATGAGATTGGCAACTCATAGCTTTGTAACTTAGAACAAGAAACTGGAGAAGATAAACTTTTTAAAAAGCTGTATTTTTTCCTAATTATTTAATTTGACAGGCATGTTGCAAATTTGGGAAATATGAAAAAGATCTCAGTGAAGAAAATCATACATAAATATAATGCCCAGAGGTAATCACTGTACAGTCATTGGTGTATATACTTCCAGCCTTTTTTTTTCTACAACATGTACATGTTTTTACCAAAATCAGAGTCATACAGTATTTACTATCTTACAGCCTGTTTTTTCCCACATAATAATATAACATGAAAATGTTTCCATTCAAGTGAATATTCCACAATGTGAGTTTTAATAATTACACAGTATTCCATGGTATACGTATACTATAATTTGTCTATTAGCCCCCAATTATTGGATATTTATGCTGTTTCTTTTTAACTTATAAATAACATTAATATTTATGCATGCCTCTCATTTTCTTAGAAATTTCCTAGGTGAAAGATATGAACAAGTTTGCAGTTTTTCACAACCATTACCCACTGTACTTCAGAAAAGAACCAATAGACACTTCTATCAGCCGGGTAGGAAAGTGCTTTTCTTTTCATCCTTCCACACTCATGGAAATTGGGTATTAGCATTTGCTGGGAGGGAGAAGCGGGTGAAGGGGAGCATTTGTAGAGAGAAAAGAAAACAGCTTGTTTAAATGGTAATTTCTTTGCTTACTTGTGAAGCTGAGCATTTTCCATATGCTGGTCATTAGACGGATTTTCACATAATCCTCTAGTCCTCTGAGTCTATGACTGGGACAGAGAGTTTGAGGCATGGTATGAAAGGATTTCAATCTAAAATGGAACTGGGGCATATGAAATGGAGAATCTCACGCATGCATCCTCCGGAATAATGGAACTTAAGACCTGAGAGACTCGTTTGCCAGGAAATGCCTGATTTACAGAAGACCGAGACTTATCTCCTGACCAATGAACGTCCATCAAGAACTTCTCCTCATCCTCAAGCCAATGAACTTACTGCTTGGACTCTAACTGGACATCGCCCCTCTTTGCACTCCTTGCCCATAAATACAGCCCACCCGAAACCCTCAGCAGCTCATCTGTATCTTGCTACAATTTGTGTTTTCCAAATTGAGTTTCCTCTGCTATTCCCAAATAAACTCAATTTCTGGTAATTCAAGCTTGCCTCAGTTTACCTCTTTATTTAGATTGACGGTGGTTAAACCATGATCTGCTTCTGTGGTCTGGTCACAGAACAAAATTATTAGAGCTCACCTCTTTTTCTTTCTCTAAAACTGGTGTGAAAGGATTTCAATCTAAAAGGGAGCCGGAGGATATGAAATGGAGTATCTCCCTTAGGAACAGGAAACTTAAGAATTGAGAGACTGATTGCTTAAGAATGCCAGACTTACAGAAAACCAGAACTTATCTTCTGACCAATGAACATCCCCCAAGAATCTCTCCTCATCCTCAAGCCAATGAACTTACTGCTTGGGCTCTGGCTGGACTTCCCCGCTCTTTGCACTCCTTACCCATAAACACAGCCCACCCCAAACCTTCAATGGGCTCACCTGTAGCTTGCTACAGTTTGCATTTCGCAAATTGCAATTCCTCTGCTATTCCCAAAGAAACTCAATTTCTGGTAATTCGAGCTTGCCTCAGTTTACCGCTTTATGTATTTAGGTTGACAGTAGAATCACATCTTTAACAGAAGACTTTTAGATAAAGAAAATAGGGCGTAGCCTTATATTTATCCTTGCTATCATTATATACTATAATAACACTGTTTAATTTGTATATCTGAGCTGTATTATAGCATTTTGAATGCCAGTATTGGACTCATAAAAAAGCAGCTGTTCTTTTGAGTTATTTATTCTCTTATTAACAAGATTGCCTGATTTTTATATTAAAACTATATTTATTTTATTTCACTTTTATTGCCAATGTAAATTAAATGGATATTTTTCTTTGCATTTATTTAAACTTTATTTTTGAGCACTTGTGCATAAAATATTATAAAATCCAGTTAATGTTAATCAAGTCCACATTTCTCAAATTCTTATTTGCAATAGTATTAAGTTAAATATGTATGTATATGTGTATATTTTGGATTGTTTCCATAAGGTTTCAGAAATTGGCCACAGGGAGGCAAAACTGGATATTTATATCAATCCTATTCTTTTACTGACACATAGAAGTTCCAACACAATATACAATTCCTATTCATCTTCAACAACCATGCAAATATTTGTGTCAAACAGCCTAATCAGAAGGCATGTATTCATTTATTAGGTGTTCCTATATTTTTACATACGAAAAAGTTAAGAAAGCAAAGAGAACAGTCTCTCTACGTTAAAATGCTTGAGCATTAACTAGATAAAAATTGAATAATCCCTCCCTCTTGATTTATTGTTGTAGTATATTTAAAGAATGTTTTACTGCTTCTTTCTTTTAGTAAAATGAAACTGTAATCATATGTTACTTTGTTTTTCTATTGGGTTTTAGTTAACTGTGCCAACATGTAAGTGAGGGCCCAAATTTTCAACTGGTCTCAAAAATTATGCCTATGAATTGGACCAGTCAACCATTATATTTTCAAGGGCCAACAGCACTTACACAAATAAATAAGGTTCATTATAGGTCTGCTTACTAAACATATATTGTACAAACATTTGGAATTAGACAAGCTGCAAATAATTGCTAATTAGGACTAGCAAATTAGATATCTGCTCTGAATTAAAAAAACAATTGGTGAGGGAAAGTGGGGGAACAGCTATGTATTCTGCGATCATCTTGTGAAACAGAATAACAGCATTCGCTTTCTTTCAAGTTTGACTTTTATAGTAATTTAATCACTGTAATTGGTAGGCAAAGAAAGGGTGATTTCTGTAATTCTTCTGGGTCCAAAGCCAAACAGATGTGGTTTTCTGTTCTCCTAACGTGATTTACTACATTTGTCTTTAAAGATGGTGCTTTAGACAGAGGGCTGGCTCTCCATGGAAGGTGAGAGGTCGTGTCCAAGGGGCCCAACAAACTCTTCAGCAGGACATTCAAGGCCCTTCCTGCCTCTCTTGGCCACAGCCCACCCCACTCAAATCCCAGCTCTCTGGGACTTTGGAAGAGGCATGAAAACTTTCTGGCTCTCAATTCCTTCATCTATAAAATGAGGGGATTGGATTCAACATGTAAGATCTCTTTCAGTCCTAAATTCTATGAAGTTGTTATATTAAATTCCCATGGTTTAGATAATTATATTCTACATAGTTAGACTTTTTTAAAATAAACATAACAAAAACATATTAAGTTCATTATAAATTTTAGCCTTAATATGTTGGAATCGTTCAAACTGAGATTTTTAACTTGTGATATTCACTAAAAAGAATCATAAATGATATGTTTGTTTCTAAAATAATTTGACACTAGTATTTCTTCTCAATAGAAGCTAAAAATCAATCCCAAAAAGCCCTTAAATTACTAATGAAATGCTTAATGTAATATGAAATAAGCAGCTTTTTTATTTACTGCTTCAAAATTAGAGGATTAATATTTTAATGTAGTGAAAAGGGATACTGAAATTTCACACTTCATTTAGCTTAAATAATTTTCAGCTTAAATAATATAACACATTGATTATAAAAGAAATTAAATTTTCTAATTTGTTCAAATATTCTCTGAGTTTATCTATTTTAAAAAATTTTCTCCGACATCTATTTATGATAAAAACTCTCAATAAAATGGATGCAGAAGGAAATTACCTCAACATAGTGAAGGCCATATATGACAAAACCACAGCCAACATCATACTCAACAGTGAAAAACTGAAAGCCATTCCTATGAGACCAGCAAGAAGACAAGGATGCCCACTCTCACCACTCTTATTCATCACAGTATTGGAAGTTTTAGCCAGAACAATTAAGTAAGAAAAAAGAAATAAAAGGGATCCAAACTGGAAAGGAAGAAGTAAAACTCCCACTATTTGCAGGTGACATGATTCTATATATGGAAAACCCTAAAGAATCCACCAAAAATCTATTAGAATTAATCAACAAATACAGCAAAGTTGCAGGGTACAAAATCAACATGCAAAAATCAGTTGCATTTCTATACACTAATAAAGAACCAACAGAAAGAGAAGTCAAGAATACAATCCCATTTACAATCCCAACAAAAAGAATAAAATACCTAACATTAAATTTACCCAAGGAGGTGAAAGACCTATACAATGGAAACTATAAGACATTACTGAAAGAAATCAAAGAAGACATAAAGAAATGGAAAGATAACCCATGCTCATGGATTGGAAGAACAAACCTAGTTAAAATGTCCATACTACCTAAAGCAATCTACAGATTCAATGCAGTCCCAATAAGAATCCCAATGACATTCTTCACAGAAATAGAACAAAGAATCCTAAAATATATGTGGAACAACAAAAGTCCCTGAATAGCCAGAGCAATCCTGAGAAAAAAGAACAAACCTGGAGACCTCACAATCCCTGACTTCAAAATATACCACAAAGCTATCATGATCAAAACAGCATGGTACTGGCACAAAAACCAACACACAGATTAATGGAACAGAATTGAGCTCCCAGAAATAAACTCACACATCTATGGACAGCTAATCTTTGACAAAGGAGCCAAGAACATACAATGGAGAAAGGAAAGTCTCTTCAATAAATGGTGTTGGAAAAACTGGACAGCCATGTACAAAAGAATGAAGGTAGATTATCTTACACCATACACAAAAATTAACTCAAAATGGATTAAAGACTTGAATGTAAAACCTGAAACCATAAAACTCCTGAAAGAAAGCATAGGCAGTATGCTCTTCGCCATGGGTCTTGGCAGCATCTTTTTGAATATTATGTCTCTAAGGGAAACAAAAGAAAAAACAAACAAATGGGACTACATCAAACTAAAAAGCTTCTGCACAGCAAAGAAAACCATCAACAAAATGAAAAGGCACCATAATAACCGGGAGAAGGTATTTGCAAACCATACATCTGATAAGGGGTTAACATCCAAAATATATAAAGAACTAATACAACTCAACAACAAAAAAACCCGCAAACAATTGAATTAATAAATGGGCAGGGGATCTGAACAGACATTTTTCCAAGGAAGATATAAAGATGGGCAACAGGCACATGAAAACATCACTAATTATTAGAGAAATGCAAATCAAAACTATGATGAGATATCAACTCACGCCTGCAGAATGGTTATCATTAAAAAGAAAAAAATAACAAGTGTTGGAGAGGATATGGAGAAAAGAGAACCCTCATACACTGCTGGTGGGAATGTAAACTTGTGTATCCACTATAGAAAACAGTATGGGGATTCCTCAAAAAATTAAGAACAGAACTACCATATGATCCAGCTATTTCACTTCTGGGTATTTATCGAAAGAACACAAAAACACTAATTAGAAAAGATATTTGCAACCCTATGCTCATTGCAGCATTATTCACGATAGCCAAGACTTGGAAACAACCTAAGTGCCCATCAATGGATGAATAGATAAAGAAGATGTAGTATATGTACACAATGGAATACTACTTAGCCATTATAAAAGATGAAATCTTGCCATTTGTGACAACATGGATGGACTTTGAAGGTATTATGCTAAGTGAAATAAGTCAGACAGAGAAAGACAAATACTGTACGTCACTCATATGTAGAAGATAAACAAATACATAGATAAGGAGAACAGATTAGTGATTACCAGAAGAGAAGGGGGTGGGGAGAGGACGAAAGGGATAAAGGGGCACATATGTATAATGACAGATAAAAACTAGACTATTGGTGGTGAACATGATCAGTCTATACAGAAGCTGAAATATAATAAGGTACACCTGAAATTTACACAATGTTATAAGCCAATATGACCTCAACAAAATTCAAAAAAAATTTTTTCAACCCAATCACATTATTATTTTATGAAGTAGCTTCAAAAAAGTTAGATCAAAGATCTAACTTCATTCAGTCACTTTTCCTATTTAGCAAACCTCCAAGGGATTTTGTCTCAAGGTGAATTTTTTTAAGAAGAAACACCAAATACAAAGAAATTATTTTTAACGTTATTGAGGAAAATTGACCAATATAATCATATATATTGAAAGTGTACAATGTGATGATTTGATATACATATACATTGTACAATGATTATCAAGATCAAGATAACACATCCATCGCTTCACATACTGAACATAGTTACCACTTTTTTTTTTAAAGAAATAGTTTTCTGACAACTGTTTCTGTCACATTAGGCAGCAACTCCAGAATCTCAATCATATCACTACATCTCATCCATCCTCCTTCCAGGGGCTACAAAACAAACCCAAGCACAACAAAACTTCATCTCAAGGCTGCACCTTCTAGAGTTTAGAATGTGTTATTTTTTTCCAGAGTACAGAATACCTTTAGACAATAGAGATCTTATTAAAATGTAGATCTTGATTCAGTAGACCTGGGGTTGGACTTCAGTCTTAATTTCTAACCTACTACTCAAAGCCCCTAGGCCAGCAGCCTCAGCATCACCTGGCAGGTCATTGGAAATGCAGAATCTCAGGCCTATCTCAGATCCACTGACTCAGAATCTGCATTTCACAAGATCCCCAGGTGATCTGTGCAAACATTAATGTTTGAGTAGCAGTGGTATACTTCAGTTAAAGGATTATTTCCCAATGGGTTTTGGTCAATTCTAAATTTTGCTCCCACACACCCTAGTCTAGAGTGAGTGGATTCTTCCCCTCATGCACTTGAAAAGCATGAAAATCCCTTCCTGACAGTTTGACCACAATCCAAGGACAGCAGAAACAACTGGTTCTCTGAAGCCATGCCAACCTCAACAGTTCCAAATCAGAAGGGAAGTTTGAGCAACTTTTCCACCAGAGCAGTGGTTCTCAAATCTGTCCACACTTTAGAACCACCTGGAAAGGCTGTTAAAAAGACCAAAACTTGGAGCTGGCCCTGTGGCTTAGTGGCTGGATTCAGTGCGCTCCACTTCAGTGGCCCAGGTTTGCAGGTTTGGAATCTGGGCACAGACCTACACCACTCATCAGCCATGCTGTGGCAGCTACCCACATACGAAATTGAGGAAGATTGGCACAGGTGTTAGCTCAGGGCCAATCTTCCTCAAGGGAAAAGTAAAAGAGGGAGATTGGCAACAGATGTTAGCTCAGGGCCAATCTTCCTCAGCAAAAAAAAAAAAAGACCATACTCCAGACTAATGAAATCAGAATCTCTAGAGCAGGGATTCTGAAATTTCACTAGCATCTGAAAGGCTTGTTAAAACACAGATTGCTGGGCCCCAAACCCAGTCTCTGACTCAGGTCAGGGGTCGGGCCTGAAAAACTGCAGTTATAACAAGTTCCCCGGAGATGTTAATGCTGTTTGTCTCTGGACCACACTTAGAACCACTGCTCAAAGAGTCTACCCTGAGTATCAGTATTTTTTAAAAGCTCTTCCAGAGATTTCAATCTGCAGTCAAGTTTAATAACCATTGTCCTTGAGAAAAATAAGATGAGTATTAAAAAATGAGATTGGTTTCCCATACATCTTGTGAAACCTGTTTCATCACATTAAGTCGCACACACTAACACTCAACCAATTTCGGCACAGACTGTCCACAGTTCCAAAATTCTTGGCAAAATGAAATATTCAGCGGGTTTCTTAAAAAAATGTGTGTCCATTCACTGTTAGTATGTGAACCCTTGGAAAGCAGAGACTATGTCTTGAATACACCTTTGTACCCCTAGGTACCAAACACAGGGCCTGGCACAAACGACATGCTCAGGAACTGTTTGCAGAGTTGAATCTGTCTATCGTCCACCCAGCACCAGCCACCAGGAGACTGGCACATGCTCTGCTGCTTGACAGTGTATAAATGTAATCAAAACTTCTGAACGTTGCCACAAATATTACATAAGCAAGTTATGTTCTCTCAGCCAATTTGGTTAGCACGTGAGTATGATCTCAATGGGAGCCAGAGCTTGAGAAGCAGCGCAATATGGGGAGGTTGAAAAGCACAGTTTAAGCAGTCCCCTTAGAGAGTCAAAGATTGAGGAAGGTGAGCAGCCCTCCCTGCATGACTGAAATGAAACACCTAAGGTTAAAAAAAAAAAAAAAAGCAGTATAAAGAACAAATGGATAGCGGATATGACAGGCATCAAAAAGACAACACATTACATAAAAATGGACCTGGAGAGATTACGAATCACTGAATAATTACATTTAACTCTCAAAATCTCAGCGATATAGATTCTGAACTGGTTCTTATAACATGCACTATACAAATTAAATATTAAGATAACTTTGATGTCAATCAAGCATACTATCCAATGTGTAAGTTAATCTACCTAACTTTGGTAACACAATGCTGCAGGATGGCAAAATATATTTATTTACTATCAAGTAAAAGTTAAGCAATTGTGTATTGGTTCAAACTGCACAATCAAGGCTAGTGAATAATACGTCCCAAGGACTTTAGGTAGCATAAGCAGAAAACATCCATTATTCCTCTGTTCTTTTGAGGACAATAATGAAAGGATATTAGCAGCCTTGTCCAATAGAACTTTCTGTGATGATGGAAATGTTCTCTGTCTGCACTGTAGAATGAGGTAGCCACTAGTCACTTGGGGCTATTGAGTAATTGAAATGTGACTAGTACGACTGAGGGCCTGAATTTTTAATTTATTCCATTTTAATTAATTTGAGTTTAAATTTAAATTGCTACATGCAATCGGAACCTACCATACTAGATAGGTACAGAAAACAATGCCAGAGTGTAAAAGCTATACCCTCTTTCTCTGCAAACAAGCTTGTAACCAAGTCCAAAATTGGCCTCTTCCTCCACTACTTGCATTCACCAGATCAAAAAGAAGACAAACCTAAAAAATACCCCAGTTAATTTCATATAGAATAACAAAGACTTCCAACATGAAATCCACACTCTTTGAAAGGCCACAGACTTCCTCACTTTTATAAACAGTCTCTAAGAAAAAGCAATCACAATGCGCAGCAGCTTTTGTGTTTATAAATCCCAGTCCTTAGGAGGGAGGGAAAAGGACTCTTTTAAAGCCCAAATCTCTTTACAGACTTCCAATTGTGCCACCCAGTGGTAATATGCTTTGTTGAACTTCTGACTCCAGTGAGAATTTTTCTGGCCAGGGAAGAATCCTTCCTAATCAGGACGCTAAGCAGTGCTGGCTAAGATGGGGGAATGATGATGGTACCGGTGACCTACCCTGTCCATTCACACTGTGATTTTGTCACATTTATTTCCATCTTAAGCCAATCAATGCTTAGTTTTGTAGCCTCTCTTAAGAAGAAATACAAAATAGCAATGATCATCATGTTTAAGATTCAAGAAGATTCTGAATTCCTTTAGCCTGAAGCATTTACATTAGAAGAAATTGATTTCTCACTCTTCAAATTTTATATGAAGGTGTTGGATGAGACTTTGCCTTTGTTAAGAATTTTTAAAAATAGAACACTTGGCAAGCCAGAAACATTTGGTAACATCTTTTTCTGTGGGTTTAAAAACACTTCGATATAAAATTAAATGCAGATGTATAATTTGAGAGTTCATGAATCATCAGCTTATGAACACTTATAATTACACTAAACTTAAGTATTCCGAAAGCCACATTAGTCTCTGGTTATTGTAGCTAATCCTCTGATAAAGAATTTGAATGGCATTCTAGTATTGCATTTTACCTAGAATACACTGTTACAGAATTGTGTGTAGGAATTAGTTGTGTCTTTTTTAGTTTAGAATTTCCCCAAATAGGAAAAAATGCTCGATATGAAATAAAGGTAAGTTCCTTTTAGACGTAGATTCCAAGAAGCAAATATCTAAAGAGCAAAAAGAGTCACTGAAAATAATCAGCACCATCCAGCATTCATTGTTACTACAAGGTAGGCAGACGGCGCAACCCCCGTTTCCATGACTCGAGGGGACCCAAGTCTGCACTAAGTTTGGCAGAGAGACTTGCTAGAGCTCAAGATCTCACAAGATGTAACTCCAGGGAACATTTTAAAGTGACAGAAGCTGCAAATCTTCCCTGGAAGAAATGCAGAGCAAAAGCGACCGTAAACATAAGAAAATAACACGAATTTAACACTGGCCCAGTTGGCATGAGTTGACACTTTTGTTGGCAGTTTTAGCAGAAAGATAAAGACTGGCTGAACACAGGAAGTCTTAAAATACTTCCAGTGTGGAGAGGAAGGAGCCGCATTTGTGTACTCAGATTTGCCCTACATAAGTAAGGCAAAGGTGTTTGTTACCTCTCAAGGATTTCTGAGTCCTTCTCAGAAGGGCTCTGCTTCAGATTCTCCAGTGTCTCCCAGGGCTTGTTCTCAGGACACAATGGGGACTTGGCAAATTTGTTTCTTGATACTATGAATCAATCCTTAGATGACTCCACCACTTATTGTCTGTGTGGCTTTGGGCAGGCCACTTATACTCCAGGGAGATCTGAAGCTTTCATCAGACTATCTGAGTAGTTCATGACTCCGGAGAAGGTACGGAGGTTCTTTGGATTCTGGGACAACATTGGGATAAGTGGAAAAGGGAGATTTTGCCAAATGTGAGACTACATGCCAGTTCTGAGAAGTAAAGAGGCATATATTACAAGAAATAAGAATTGAGGAGGTGGATTCCGCACCTGAATCTTCCCTGAGACCACCCCCTAGATGCCCCTCGCTGTGCACATTGTGCAAACTTCCTTCAAAGCACTATTCTTACAACCTAGTGATTGCTAATTTACTCCTCTGTCTCCTCCAAACAAAAGGCTTATCTCAATCATATTTTTATTCCCCAAATCTAAGATAGTCCCTGATGCATAGGTGATTGACAAATGTTTGTTAAATGCATTAATATTATATAAAGCCCTGTTATCTGGACTCTCAAATGGCAGCATCATTTGAAAAGCTTACTGTCTTCCCTTTGAATATAGTCTTTATTCAGAATAGATTAGGAGTAAACAGGGTAAAACATTCAGAATTTTGTGAGTAAGTAGAAATGCAACTGGTGTATTCAGGTGATGTTGATGTAGCTGAGTCAGAGAAAAACAATGCAGTTATTAAGGAGAATTCATGAGAAAAACGTACAAGACCTAGCACAAAAGGAAGGAAGGAAGAGAGAAAGGGAAGGAGGAAAAGAGAGGAGGAGGAAAAGAGGAAGGCGAGAAAGGCAAAACAATCTCATTTATGAAGTTCAATTTTTTTAAATCCTGAATATAATATTAACAAATAGAATCCAGCAGCACTTTTTCAGAACGAAGCTGGAGGACTCACACTTCCTGACTTCAAAACTTACTACAAAGCTACAGTAATCAAAACAGTGTGGTACCGGTATAAAGACAGACATATAGACCAATGGAATAGAATAGAGAGCTCAAAAATAAACCCTCCCATATATGGTCAAATGATTTTTTGACAAGGGTACCAAGACCATTCATTGGGGAAATTATAGTCTTTTCAACAAATGGTGCTGGGAAAACTGGATATCCGCATACAAAAGAATGAAGTTGGACCCTTACCTAACACCATATACAAAAATTAACTCAAAATGGATCAAAGACCTAAATGCAAGACCTAAAACTATAAAATGCTTAGAAGAAAACACAGAGCAAATGCTTCATGACACTGGATTTAGCAATCATTTCTTGGATATGACACCAAAGACACAGATAACAAAAGAAAAAATAGACAAATTGGACTTTATAAAAATTTTTAAATTTTGTGCTTCAAAAGATGCTATCAACAGAGTGAAAATATTGGGAAATATTTTCTCCCAACAGAATGAGAGAAAATATTTGCAAATCGTATATCTGATAAAGGATTAATATCCAGAATATATAGAGAACTCCTAAAACTCAACAACAAATAAACAAACAACTTGATTAAAAAATGAGCAAAGGACTTAAACAGACATTTCTCCAAAGAAGATTGCAAATGGCCAACAAGTACGTGAAAAGATGCTCAACATCACCCATCATTAGGGAATGCAAATGAGATACCACCTCACACACATTAGGATGGCTACTATAAAAAAAATAGAAAATAGCAAGTGTTGACTAGGATGTGGAGTAATTGGAACCCTTGTGCACTGTTGGTGGGAATGTAAAATGGTATAGCCATTGAGGAAAACAGTATGGCAGTTCCTCAAAAAATTAGAAATAGAATTACCATATGATCCAGCAATTCCACTTCTGGGTATGGTATACACAAAAGAATTGAAATCTGGGTCTCGAAAAGGTATGTGTATACCCATGTTCATAATAGCATTATTCACAATAGCCAAAAGGTGGAAGCAACCCAAGTGTCCATTGACAGATGAATGGACAAGCAAAATGTGGTATATACACAGGATGGAATATTATTCAGCCTTAAAAAGGGAGGAAATTCTGACATATGCTGCAACATAGATGAACCTTGAAGACATTGTACTAAGTGATAAGCCAGTGACAAGAAGACAAATACTGTATGATTCCATTTATATGAGATACTAGAGTAGTCAAAATCAGAGATAGAAAGTAGAATGGTGGTTGCCAGATGCTAAGATGGGGTGAGAGGGAGGGCAAGGTGGGGAGGTATCATTTAATGGTACAGAATTTCAGTTTTACAAGGTGAAAAGAGTTCTGGAGATGGATGGTGGTTATGGCTGCATAACATTAAGGATGTATTTAATACTACTGAACTGTACATTTAAAAATGGTTAAGATGATAAATTTTATTTTATGTAAATTTTACTACAATAAACAAAATAAAATCAAAAAAGAATCCAGTAGCACTTTGAAAGAATTACACCATAACCTAGGAGGAGTTAATCTGAGAAATGCAAGAATGATTCAAAATTAGGTGATCTGTGGAGTTAATTCACCATATTTTTAGACCAAAAGGAAAAACTCATATGATTCTTTTTATAGATGCTGAAAAGACACTTGATAAATCTCAACATCGACTCTTTTTTATTGTGGTGAAATATACATAACATAAAATTTACCAAACTGATAGATAGAGAGAACAGATTGGTGGTTGGCGGAGGGGTGTAGGGGCTGGGCGAAATGGGTGAAAGGAGTCAAAAGGTACAAACTTTCAGTTATAAGATAATAAATCCTGGGGATATAATGTACAGTATGGTGACTATAGTTAATAATACTGTATTGTGTATTTGAAAGTCGCTAAGAGAGTAGATCTTAAAAGTTCTCATCACAAGAAAAAAATTATAACTATGTGTGGGTGATGGATGTTAACTAAACTTATTGTGGGAATCATTTTGCAATACATACATATATCAAATCATTATATTGTACATCTTGGACTAATACAATGTTATATGTCAATTACATATATCTCAATTTAAAAAAAAACAATGGGGGGGCATTTCTCTCTGTGCTAATATGTAAGAATCTCCAAGAAAAATTATTATTTGAAAAACACATTCAGAATAATAAATGTGCCCCAGTTGTGTTAAAAAAAGAAAGAGAAAACAAATAATACATCTGGTTTTGCTTTTATATGCATTTACTATCTCTGGAAGGACATGTAGGAAAGTAGAGGCGGGGAAGACCTGTGGGGCTGGAAGTGGTACCCAAGGGACTGGAGTAGGAGGGAGACACTTCACTCCAAGCCCTTTGTGTCTTTCTAGCTTTTGCTGCATATGACTGTATTACCTATTTTTTCACTTTTTTTTAAAAGATATCTACCCAGATACTGAACTAAACTACAAGGAGAACTTGCATCCATATTCAATTGCTAAGACAGCAGTTTTAGATTAAATAAATTCTTCTAGTTGACTTTTTCCAAACTGTTGTCAAGACAACCTTCCTTTTCTCCACAACATTGAGAGAATTAGGTGTTAACCTGGCATCTGGACAGAAATAGCTGCTTAATTCCAAGCATGGATGGGTTAAGAAGGCCACAAAGTTATTGTACTTATAGATTCATGTAACACCTTGTAAATACTTCTTGCCCAGTGGGGGCTCAATAAATGTTGCTGACTCATCTATCACAGAGAAGCAATATTAACTCAGAAGGACCAACCGAAGTCATTTAATTGGAAAATCAATTTCATTTTCCTTGTCATGGGGAAAACATTTCTGCTAAGTCGAGAAATATGCAGAGGTGATTATTATTGTGTCAAGGATTCAAATGAGAAGCCAGGAGTTAACATGGTGTGAACAAAACAGATGCAAATCAATTTGCTTTGCATTACAGTTGGCGGTGTTGAGCACAATTTAGCCACATATGGAAGTCATGTTTACTATTTCAAGGATATAGTATCACTTTACAGCACTTAACAGTCAAAGGCCCACATTATATTGCTTTTTTGCAATTTTTGAACAATTTCTGGGCCAAGGTTTGGCATTAGGGTTACTGGAACCCGAGGATAATTGCAAATTTGCTTCCCTCCCCCTGCACTTTACTTCTTGTGGTCCTAAGACCAGGATTGTATCAGATATTAATCTATGACTCAACCACCAAAAGGATTTTATTGAAGCTGGGGTAATTCCACCGCCAGAAGACATGACAAATAGCCAATACATCACTGAAGATTTATGTTTGGTTTTGAAACCCATTATCTTTTAGGAAATATTGCATAGAATGATTCACCGAGTGGTAGCAGTCTCATATAACCCAAGGTTTCTCTGTATTGATTTCACAGAGTCATTATTAACAAACCCAAGTGTCTGTGCTTTGCTAGGCTCACACCATTAAAACCAAAATCAGCTTCGGGGATCATTAGCAAGAAATAAATGTACCTGCAATACTAAGACTCTAAGACTGAGCTTCCTCATGCTAGGAATAATGCAGCCTACATTTCCCCCTCTGTTTAAGGCAAATTCAAGAAAGAGAAATGTGTTGCTTTGACTAAATTGACCAAACAACTGGTTGGCATGCTGCTTTTCACAGCTGGTAAATAAGATGGAACCACTTCAGAGCTATACAATATTGGAGTCTGAAGAGGTCTTAAAGATCCTCCTGTCCAAAACTCTTACTTAACATAAACTGAGGCTCAAAGAAATGAAGTGACTCCACACCAATGCTTTGTTCCTCTACCATGTTTAACAGTTCTGCTCATAGATGATGTAGTGAAGCCATGATGTAGAAAGGAGGCAACTCAAGGGACCATGAACACAGAGAGAGCAGGCCATGGTCCTGTCAATGTTCTCTTTCCATTTCACTTGGGGAAATCTTCTTGGTTAGGAGAGGGTATTAAATACTCTTTGAATGATGGAAACTTTAGGGCTTTGCAATTGGGGTGAGATGCAGAGGGAAGTGGAGGAAGGTGGCAGTGGCAGAGGGTGTTCAAAGTTACCTTTAGGGGCTATTTCAACAGCTTGCTATTAATCCATGTATTGCAGCCAAGGTGCAAACCCTCTGCATCACTAAGCTAAGTGTCCTAGCTTCCTGTTCCTTTCTCATTTAAATTTTCTGAGTTTTGAAATCTAACTTCAATTCGCTACCCTCATTTTACTAGACCTCTCTGCAGCATTAGGCACAGCTAACCACTGTCTCCTGCTTAAAATACTTTCCCCTCTTTGCTTCCTTGACCTTACAATCTATGAGTTTCCTTCTATCTCACGGGTGGTTCCTTATCAATCAGATTTTAATCTCTCTCAAGAGACTTTCCTTTCCTCTTATCTGCTTTCTTCACTTAATGGTTAATAGGTATCTTATGCTTAAAGCGTCCATAAAATAACTCATTATTTATCTTTCCCCACCACAGAATGTACCCCCACCTCACACCCTATTAACACCTTCCTCCATCTTAGTGAATGCAGTATCTTCTACTCACCTCCTCAAACCAAAAAACTAGCAATCATCTACAGTTTTTCCCTTTCCCTCACATCCTGTCCCCATATCCAAACCATCAGGAAATCCTATTGGATTTACCTAAAATATATCTCAAAACTATTCCATCTCACTGCTACTGCCCTTGTCTAATCCAGCTTTTTCTCAAACTGGATTGTGGGTTTTCATTCTTCCCCATCCACCATCCTTCTCCAGAAACAGCCAGAGGAATCTGTAAAATGTAAATCAGATCATGTTGCTCCCCTGCCTAGAACACCAGTGGTTTCCCATTACTCTTAGAATAAAATCTAAACTCCTTACTCCGACACACAAAGCCTGGCAAGATCTGGTCCCACATGGTTCTGTCCCCTCTCCTGCTCATTCTCTGGGCTCTAGCCACACTCACCCCCTTTCTGCTCTTAAAGGAACACAGAAGCCAACTCATTCCCATCTAAGGGCTTTGCATGCTGTTCCCTCTACCAGAAAAATACTTCCTCCACTCCTGCACAGAGCCATGTCTTTGTCATTTAGGTCATTAGGTCAGAGCTCAATCCACCTCCTCAAAGAGGTCTTCTCTCACTATCACATGACAGTATTTTATTTTCTTCAAAGCAATTTTCATCATTTGGAATTGTCTTGTCCATTTATTTCATTATATGCCCTCCCTCCAGTAGAAAACAAGCTCCCCGAAGGCAGGAAAGCTTTTCATCTTGTTTGACACTGTATCTCTAATGCCAGAATGCCATACTGTTTATTGAATGAATGCAAAAATGAGACATAATCATATACACCTATCTGAGTAAAAGAGTTGTAAAACTATATACTGATTCTTACTTATACAATTGATCTGGAACCCCAGTCCCTCTCTAGAGTTAGTGGGAGACATCTCATGATGAATACTTTCATCTTTTGGTTGAGGTTAAGGATAAGTCATCACTGATTCTGTAGTATAGGCGTCAAGGTCAAAAAGGGAAGGGCCCACACTTGAAGTAGGGCTTAGTTTGGGGATTTTATATGTCAGAGAGGGGAGGTTGAATAATATTTGAGAATTTACTGATGCGAACTATAGCTGAAACGTTAATTCCTGGAGAATCAAATATGGTGTGGAGCAAAGAACACTAGACTTTGTGTCAGAAGTCCTGATTTTGAGTCCTGACTCTACCACTTAGTTGCTATGGCAACATATGCATGTCACTTATCTCCCTGAGCCTCAGTTTCCTTATCAAGAAAAGAGGTAATGTGTGTTTCATATTTTCCAGTCACAAATACTGGCCAATACTACTTCCCTCCAAAGCCTGAAGTAGATTCCAGAGTAGGCAAAAGTCTCAGCTAGTGATCGATGATCAAAAACTAAGATTATTTTTGTCTGGTGTTTCCCGGTTACCATCAAAGATCCTTCCAGAACAGGTGTAGAAGTGGTGGAGAATATATCCATTTAACAATAACTATATCCTGTTAGGATTAAATTTCTCATAGCACACTTGGATCATTTGGCTTTTTTTCCAACATCTCCATGGACTATATTTGTTGGAATTTGGTTTGGATTCCAGTTACTTTCCAATAATAACACGTGAAAGTGAAGGCTTTCTCACATCTGTAACTTGGGCAAGGCATCATTGTGAGCACAACTTTAGGAATGAGAACACCCCAGGGAACTGTGCTCTAAACCACCAAATGTGTCTCCTTCCCACCAAAGCGGAGGAAGAGCACACAGAAATCACCAGCTGCCACGCCCCTAATGGGGTGAAGGCTTTGATTCCTTGAGGAGTCAGCATTGGCCTTCAAAGGCACATTCTGCAAAGTCAACTATTTGCTAAATCTGGCACATTTGTAACACGAACTCAGCCTATTTCTTGACCTGATTTGGGTCAAGAAATAGCTCCAGTTCAGAAGAGCCTGGGACCACTAAGTAAAGGAGCAAATAAGCGATTTCTTAGTTAATGAAAAATTCTTTCCCAAAAAACAGTAGGTGAGTAGAGTTTCTATTGATGTTGAAAGTGGGAGGGAAAAGCAGAAGCCACCAGAAGAAGCAGCCTCATTTAAGAAACACTCAGAAGTACTGCTTCACGTTTTCTAGTGTTGGCTACTGTGACTGACGATGGGAGCAGTGCCGGGGCTCTCCCACAGAGGGCGTTTTCAGAGCACCCTGGTATCAAGAGCCTCTTCTAGGCACAGAGGAAGAAGAAATGAGGTTGCGGGAGGGAAGCTAGGGCTCATGATAGTGGGTATTCTTCCTACCTTATGCACTATTTGATGACCTGAGTTACAACACTTATTCTCCATCGCCACTCTTATACTTGGAAATAAAGAACCATGCTCAAAATACCTCTAATCCAGAGTCTCTCAACCTCAGCACCATTGACATTTTGGGCCAGATAATTCTTTGTTGTGGGAGACTGTCTTGTGCACTGAGGATGTTTAGTGGCATCCCTGACCGCTATCCACTAGATGTCTGCAGCACTTCCCAGTAGGGACAACCAAAATGTCTCCAGACATTGCCAGATGTCCCCTGGGGACAAAATCACCCCCAACTGAGACCATTGCTGTAAGATTATTGAAGTTCTCAGAAGATGTCTTCCAGAAGTATCTTGGGCCACGTTCTCTATGAAGGAGGTTTACTGAGAGTACTCAGAAATAGCACCTGAAGGCTGTGAAGGAAGCGGGATTGGGCAGAAAGAAATGCCGAACAGAGATGCAGTTGCAGTATAGATGTCAGTAGATCCTTGGGGAGCTCTGGAGCCCTTCAGAGTTGGCCCAAATCCAGGCAAGGGCCAAGTCCACCCTTCTCCTAGTCATTGCATAGGGCATGACCTTGTCAAGGCTCCCTTCCATAGAGGGCAGTGCCCCAGGAGAACTCAGCTGTAAGCATTGCTCCTGGCATCAGGAGAATGAGCTCCGGTCCTGATGGGGGCTCTAAGCAAAGCGCTACAGTGCCCACTATCAGAAGAGAAGAGCTTCAACTGTTTCAAGGCCACAGTCATAAAGTTGAGCTTGGTTGTCCTTAGAATAGACTGCCAGAAGTCCCCAATTTCACAATCACAATGTCTTTTCATAATCCAGTGCTATCATGGTCAAGGAAAATTAGAAGAGCTACTTCTGACCCCAATCATTTTTGAAATGTATTTAATTTGCAATTTTCATAGATTCATAAACTGGTAGTTGTAGGTTAGAGCGCGGATAAAATTTGCAGAAATTTGCCTAAAAGTAGAGCTCTTTTTCAGAAGGTGTTTAAAGGCCCCTTTGGAAATGATCAGGGCTACTGATTTCGATTTACTTCGTGAAGGAATAAAGTTAGAATATTCCCTCTGACTCTCTGAGCCAAAGCAAGTGTTCCACAAGCTGACAGAACTCTTCCTAATCATTCCTGGTAAAGTGCTTGCTGGTCGTGCAGGGCTGGATCTTGCCCCAGTCACCGCAGCTTAGTCTCTTCCACTCAAAGAGGAGCCCTTAACAGTAACAGCACAGCACCGAGGGCCTCGCCTTACATTCCCTCATTTAATTGTAAATAACAATCCAGAACCACCTGAGGCACTGTTAGTCTCAATTTACAGAGGAGAAGGAAGAGGCTGAGAGAGTTCATGCAATTTCCACAAAATCACCCAGCTGGTTAAGTAGCCAGGCTGGGACCCAAATCTGGTCTGACTGGAGAGCACCAGCGTTTGGTTCTTTGTGTATATTATTCTGCATCATGGAAAGGCTCATTTTCTTTATATGCAATCTCTAGTCTCTGGAACTCTTGAAGGAAGAACCATCCTCACGGGCATTGTCTTTTGTCCACCAGCCAGCTGCAAACTCCCCACCTGCTCTCTTGAAAGTTTGACGGAGAGGAGGAGATATGAATACATTCCCAATACATTTTCCCATATGTTTTCTCAATCCTTACAACAACCCTCTGAGGCAGGGAATAGTATCCCAACACCTTAGGTGATAAGAAAAGGCCCAGGGAAGGGCCTTGCTCAGTCAGCTGCTGGGTGGTGCAGGTCCGCCCTGGCGCAGGCTTGTCTCCCAGCTCTGTTCTCGCTGCACCACTGGCAAACGCCCCGGACAGTAGTTTCTGTACTCACTTCCAGTGTGCCAGGGGATATTTCTCCCTTCAGGAAAACCCTTCCCAAGATGAGTTCAATTTGGAAGTTGGCCAGACTCCTCTTGTACCACGGGCCCAGTGTTTGGAGAAGTGGTTGCTGCTTTGATCTGGCTGTTGTTTCTATGGCACCTATACCTAAATAAATATCATATCAAACTAGAACAGGGTGTACAAATGTTTGCTTTTGGCTTTACTCTCCGCTAATAGCATAAATTGTGCAGTGGAAAGAAAGCATAGAGAAGTACTTTATCTGAGGCCACACACACCAGGTAATGGAGCAAGAAATAGAAAACAGGCCGATCCCGTTCTGCTGCCTTTAGCGCATGCTGTGTTCTAGCACCGAGATGCAGGCAAATTCAGGCATTGGACTTTTACTCCGGGTTGCAAATTATGAAGACTTTACTCGGCATTTAAAATTGTTGAGATTGAAAAGGAGCAGGCTAACTTTTAACAGAACTGTGATACACATGAGGGAATTGTTTCAATAAATGAAAGGGGAAAAGGGAAAATGATGTGGCCTTGAACTTCAAAGACATGAATGCTAACCCTACAAGCAGTAGGGCTATGTAAGGCAATATTTGTGTGTGTGTGTCTGTGTGTGTGTGTGTGTGTGTTCAGATCTAATGTTTATTGAGCACATACTATGCCAGGCATTGTTCAAAGTACTTTAAATGTATTTGCTCATTTCACAATCACAGTATCCTATGAGTCTGGTGGTATTATTTTCCCCATTACATGGGTGAAGAAACTAAAACCCAGAGAAAAATAAATAATGCTCATGGTCTCTCAGCTAGTAAGTAGCAAAGCAGAAATTTAAATCCAGGTCTCCTGGCTCTGGAATCTACACTCTTAATCACGATGCTACACAGAGACAATTGTCCTTGCTGGGGACAGGACTTGCCTCATGGACCCCCCTCATGGGCATACAACCTGTGGGCCCTGGGCCCTGGGCACAGAAGAACCCACACCTCGTTTAGAGCTCTGCTATCACTGTCTTGAAATTCTTAATCATTTTGGTTAGGGACCCTACATTTCCATTTGCACTGGGCCCGGAATTTCTGTAATCAGTTCTAGATAAGGAATACTTATTAGCAAAATCATTCCTTAAGAATATTACTTAATTTTATATTTTCTTCCTTAATTATTTAGGACTTTTCAAGAACTGAATGCTTCTGCCTATGTATCTCTCATCAGTACCCTTTAGATGTATTTGAATTTCCACAAGTATCTTAGAAAAATTTAAGCTTACGAAGATTTGTCTTTCCTCGAAATCTGAATTCTAATTTCTTAATTTAGTAACGGCTTCCACCCCCCAGACACTAACCTCTATTCAGCCATGGGCAAGGGCACGTAATAGTCCAGAAGACAGAAACCAGACAACTTCTCCAGGTTCAAGTCAGAGTCTTGGTAAGGACTGAAGAGGAAAAAATAGAGTGGCCTTAAAAGAACATTTTGTCCAGACGGTCAAAATACAGAAATGATTTAGCAGTGGGGAGGGCTTTGTAAAAACTGGCCACTCCCTAGGGGATCAATGGAGTAAGCAATGTCTTCCTTCCCAAAGTCATTGGGCATGTTGTATGTGTGTGTGTTTGAAGGACTAAGGTGGCGTCCTGTTGTGTACGGACACAAAGAAGTTATATATTTGACTGAAGGTGAAAGCTTCTCTCAAAGAAAGCGATCATGGATTGAGGCCAGTGTTTCAAGCAAAAAGGTCAGAGGAAGCCAGTAATTTTTTTAAAGGAATTTTTAGAATGTATTTGTTGACTGACTTAAGAAACTAGGTACAAAGTCTCCCTGTGAAAAAATAAGTAGGTACTAAGAAGTCCAAATGAACTAGCTGTTTCATTATTGGCTTTTTTTGAACAGTAATACATACATATTATACAAACTTCAAAAGACATAAAGGGGTATACAGGGAAAAGTACATCTCCTTCCTACCCTGTTCCCTACCTCCAATCCGGGATATCTTCCCTGAGTGTAATCCTAGGTATCTGTTTCTTGTGAATCGTCCTGGGAATGTCCAGGAGTAGCTGTGTCTTTATTTAAAAAAGAAAAGAAGGGGGCCAGCCCAGAGGCATAGTGGTTAAGTTCACGTGCTCCCACTTTGGTGGCCCGGGGTTCACAGGTTCGGATCCCAGGTAGAGACCTACGCACCAGACCTACGCACCACTTATCAAGCCATGATGTGGCAGGCATTCCACATAAAATAGAGGAAGATGGGTATAGATGGTAGCTCAGGGCTGATCTTCCTCAGCAAAAAGAAGAGGATAGGCAACAGATGTTAGCACAGGGCCAATCTTCCTCACAAAAGAAAAAAAAAGAAGAAGAAAAGATCAAAATAAAATAGAAAGAAACTAAGTACTTAAATCAGAAAATCTGAGACATAATTGATATTAAAATAAGTGCAATCTGGGCTAGTAGCTAAGGAGATGTATGAATAGTGAAGGATTGAAGTCAAAACATACAAAAATTAAAATGTTTTCCTTTATTTAAATGGGGAAAAAATGATGAAAGGAGTCACATCAAAAAAAGTGGGGGTGTTAATTTTTTTTTACATTCACCCACATCTCAAAAAATGTTAATCAGGAATTAAGAAATGGTTGCACTTCCTGGAGAGTTAGCCTGAATTAGAACACAGGTTAGTGAAAAGAGAGCTTGATGCATTTCTTTTCAATTGTACAAACACTAATTGATCATTTGCAATGTTCTGATCACTTTGCTAGGTACCCACGAGGATTTGGAGGAATACACACAACCCCTGATGAAGACAGACGCAGAAACACAAAATAGTAAACTCCTAATGTCTATTAGCCACCATGCCAAGTTATGCCGTATCTCAGTTAACTCTCACCAAAACTTCAGTGAGGCATTGAGGCCTAGAAGCCACATAGGTAATAAGTATTGGAGGTGGAGTTTATCACAGCAACAAGGCGAGAGATGGTAACTACCCAAAGGAGTAAATGCTCTGAGAATACAGAGGAGGGATCATTCCAATGGGGGAAGGGGTGATTATTTTATCAATTTAGTTGGTTAGTTTGAACTTGGGAGTATATGTAAGAATTTTCTCCTCCCCCAAAATAACTTTCCAGACTCTGAGAAAGGAGGAAGAGATCTGTATACCCTGGAACAAAATGGGTCTAGGTTTGGTTTCTAAACACCTGTTATTTGTTGTTATGTTTTTACAGTTTCATTATCTGCAGGACATTGATTAAAAATTGCCTCAATTTTATATTGTTATTGACTCATTATTAATATGCAAATTTGTGTGTATTTTATATATATGTATAACACACACACATGCATAAATATACAGAGTAATGTGTTCCTTTAACTTGCTCTTTCTGGTAAAAAAGCAGCTTTACACAGTCAAATCTGGAGATTTTGAGCGACATAAAACTGGAAACAAACCAATATTGTGCTTATACATGAATAAGAAAAAGGTTCCATCTGAACCTAACCAAGGAGCTGTGCCAAAAGGGGAAGTAAAGAAGTTACACAGCTCACCTCTGCCAGGCTAGGACAGGAGTCTCCGGAGAATCCAAGAAGGTCGTTGAGTTCCTGATGGAAAGATAGTTCAGGAAATAAATTCTAAAATTCCATATAATTTTATCTCTGAAAATTTTCAGATGATAAAACTCATTCATATGTTTTCATAAATTTGATCCAGAGCCCATTTTTTCTACACAGTATTTGGTCTACACAGTAGAATTTGTTGTTGGATCCCTACCAAAATATTGGAATTCTTTTAACAGGAGAAATTGCAGATTTCTGCATTCAATTCTTACCCAAAATCAAAGACAGAAACAAAAACACTCCTATATGAAAAGAAAGAGTTCAGCCAACAAAAGATACAAAATAACCTTTCAACCATGAGAAACAGTGAACCGTCTGGGACTTAACTACAGACGGAACATCTTCCCTTCACAGAAAAAGCTGGTGAGGAAGTGGCTAGTGGTGTCTGAGATCTAAATGGTATCCCATAATACTGTTTCTGCTTGTACTAGTTATTTTATTTTTCGTAGAAACAAAAGTTTGAAATTCAAGCTAGGTAACTCGTACTCATTAGCTCATTCAATAAAAATTTTAATTACTTTTATTTTAATTGTGTAAGAAATATGATTATTATACAATATTTTTTAAATACATATAGGAAATTTTAAAAATAGATCAAAATAAATTTGAAAAAGGAACCGCAATTAACATTTTGGTGTGTATCTTTCCAAATTTTCTTCTCTGCATTAGAGAATGATATAAAAATATTTATCATATACATTTTACTTCTACAAAAATATATGATCACCGAAATTGTGTCAATTAATATATTTCTGCAACATCAGTTTGAGTATTTGCATAATGCTATTTTAATGTACAAACCATAATTTATTAAACTGGTCATTTTTAGACATTTTTTCCCACTTTATTGCTATTATTTATTTTGCTATTATTTAAGTTGCAATGTAACTAGTCTTAGCGCATATCCCCAATTATTTTCTTAAAATATATTTCTGTCAATGGGATTGCTATTGAAAGGACATACGTATTTCTAAGACCGTTGGCCTATTTTGCCAAATTTATCTCCATTTATTCAGCCAGAAAATATGCATTGAGTGCCTGCCATGTGTTCAGCTTCACACACCAGTCTCGGGTGGGTTCGGTGGAGAGTAAAATAGATACAGTACTAAGCCTTTACAGAGTTACAATCTAGACAGAGAGAGAGAGACAGTAAGCAAACATCCACTTATAATAAAGCATGAGGGAAAAGAATGGAGCATCATGAGAAAATATAATGCAGGGACCTAATCTAGGCAGGGCTGGAGGAGGCATGCCGAGGAAGTAACACTGTGACATTGGAGCTGAGACCTGAAGCTGAAGAGTGGAGGGATAGGCATTCTGAGAGAGAATCTAGCACAGTGTACAGGCCCCATGAGAAGAACTCCACAAAGGAACTGGAAGAGGCCGTGGGCTGAAGCACGGTGACCGGGAGGGACAGAGCTTAGACAGGAGCCACACTAATTGCAAGGAAAGCTATCACTGAAGAGTTTTAAGCCAAAAGAGTCACATGGTCTGATTTATGATTTTTACAAGATTCCCTGTGGGGCCAGCCTCGTGGCATAGCAGTTAAGTTTGTGCGCTCCGCTTCGGCGGCCCAGGATTCGCAGGTTCGGATCCCTGGCGCCGACTATGCACCACTTATCAAGCCATGCTGTGGTAGGGGTCCCACATAAAACAGAGGAAGATGAGCACGTATGTTAGCCCAGGGCCAATCTTCCTCAGCAAATAAAAAGATTCCCTCTGGCTGCTATAAGCAACCCAAATAGGTCAATAATGGTGTCTCGGAGGAGGCAATGGTAGAAGTCATAGAAGAATTTAAGATATGTTTGGAGGTCAAATCAACAGGCAATGGTGGCTCAAGTACAGAAGAGGGTTGCTTTTCCTGAACCCTCATAATACTATTTTTTTCTAATTAAAAATAATTTAAATAATTAAAGTAATAAAAACAATAATAATAAAATAATTAAAATAGCATTTCAATGTTGCTTCTAAATGCTTGAACACTTTTTACTTGTTTATGGGCAATTTGCATTTATTCTTTTGTGCCCTGCCTCTAGGATTCTTTGACCCCTTTGCTACTAAATTATTCTTTTTCTTGTTGCTTGTGATTAGTGTCCTAGGGCTGCCATAACAAAAGACTACAGACTAGGTAGCTTAAAACAACAGAAATTTATTCTCTCACAGTTGTGGCAGTCAGAAGCCTGAAATCAAGGTGTTGGCAGGGCCAGCCTCCCTCTGAAGCCTCCAGGGGAAGAGCCTTCCACACGTCTTCCAGCTTCTGGTTGCCCCAGGCATTCCTTGGCTTGTAGATGCAACACTTCAATCTCTTCTTCCATCTTTACACGAGGTTCTCCCTGTGTGTCTGTCTATGTCTCCTCCTCCGGTAAGGACAACAGTCATATTGGATTAAGGACCCACTCTACTCCAATGGGACCTCATCTTAACTAGTTACTTCTGCAATGGCCCTATTGCCAAATAACACCACATTCTGAGGTACTGAGGGTTAGGACTTCAACATATCCTTCTGGGGGACACAATGCAACCCATTACGATTCATAAGAGAAATTTATATGCTGCAAATATTTTTCTCAGTTTGTTCTTTGCCTTTTTATCTTATTTATAATGTTTGGAATAGACATAAGCTGTTTAAATTTTATGAATGTTATCTATCAATTTCTCTTTTATTTAATAAATATCTGTTGAGTGCCTACTGTTTCCCCCAATGCTGTTCTAGATGCCCTTGATCCAAAGATGAATGAAAGTGGGTCTCTTAGCCCTATGTGCTCAGAGTCTAGGAGGCAGACAAGTAAACAAATATAATTCAGTATGATCACTGCAACAATAGATTTGAACTAACTAGAGAGTGGCAAAAATGAGGAAATATCCAGCTGAGTTTGGGCAGTTGGGGGAAGCTGCACAGAGGAGGTCCTTGGGTAGCAGTTAAGGAATACAAGTTTCACTAATGATACCTCAAACAGAAAGGTTCCTGGCCAGCTATGCATAAAGTAGGCTACTCAAAGTGTGGCCCGTGGACTACAGCATCAGCATCCCCTGGGAGCTTGTTAGAAATGCAGAATCTCAAGCCCCCACCCCAGCCCTACTGAATCAAAATCTGCATTTAAATGACATCCCTGGATGATGTGTATACACGTGAAAGTTTGAGAAGCACTGCCCTATTCTTTGGAAGTTATTTTTTCAGGTTTACAGTCACAGGCCTCTGTCTGTGATTGTAAGGACATAACGAGAAACTACCCTGGAAGGCTTGCAACACAAAGGCAAACTTTTAAACTCTTCCCATGTGTTATGTCAAGATGCCGATTAGTACATCAAATGAGCAGCCTTCACCGAATAACTTCGTAATCCATGGGAAAAGAGACCCAGTTTGCACATTTCAGGGTAAGCTCAGTGGAAGCCAAGGGGACGACTTGCTCTCAGGATGACCCTGGCATGACCCTGTGATTCAGACTGAACATAAGCCTCCAAATCCATGCCCTGGATCAGCTGTTCAAAGGGGATTTGTCTCCCTGGTTATAATTGGTCTCCCACTTGTATTTTGAGCAGGTGGTTCAGGGAAAAGGGAAACTTTGTTTGATTTGTTTAACCAGTTGAATAAGGGAAGCGTCTCTTTGGGAAAGGAGAGAGACAGAAGCGGTTTCTGCTGTGGTAATTGGGTAGAGGAAGCCAGAGGAGGTGGGGGTTAGAGGAGAAAGTGATGGGAGAGGAAAGGGAAACAAGAACTGGTGGGGGAGAGGAGGAGACCTCTCTCACCAATGTATAACAGCTGCCGGGTCACTCAAAAACCAGTGGAAGCCAGGTTCAATTCTGTGATGAAAAGGAAGGAACACAGGTGGATGACTAGGACACAGGTGTCAGATACCACAGCCTCTAGATAAAAAATGTTCCTTAGGAAACATGCAATGTGTATGAAGTCAGCCTCCAGGCACTCTGCAGGGTGCGCACTGCCTGCCACACAACCTCTTCCTTGCTTAACTCAGTCATGGGTTTTAGTGGAACAAAGACTAGAGTCTGTCTTAACAGATGCTGAAAGATGTAACAGAGGCATTCGATGAAAACAGTAATCTGGGTGACTTTCTACTGCCTGCCTCATATGCATCCTGCTCACCAAGAACCTGCCACTGATTTTAGAGGGGACTTACAGGAATTCATTTCAACTCAACAAAAACATATTGAGACTTGTTGCCAACAGTTTATTGTGTGAGTCAGGACCGCCGTGTACAGTTGGACAGACGGACACTGCTCAACTCCAGGCACTCTTTAGAACTGTGCACTACGCAATCCAGGCCAGCATACACAGCTGCCTGTGGACTGCAAAAAAGAAAAAAGGTGATTAAGACAAGGTGCCTATATCCAAGAACTTACAGTTTGATATAAAAATAAGTAACTAGGAAATACATCTAGGAGAAATCATCCAATTTCATATGACCTATGAAAATGAGAACTAGAAGATTTAAAATCCATTTGTCTTCATATAATGTGCATAAACATTTTTGGGGGGTTGATGGGCCATTTTTGAATATGTTATTAGTTGGATATTTCATACTTCTGTTATTATTGAGTTGCCTCTTTGTTTAAAATGTATAACCTAGAAATTTATGACTATCTTTAGCTTTCTTGTGAATAAATTAGATTTTTTTTAGGCAAAAAAACACAGTTCATAGAACAATGGGGATATGGAATGCTTTGCCATGCAGAATGTCACAGGCAGAGGCCATCTGACAACTCCATCAACAGATCTTTTTATAAAAGGAAAAGATCACTTTGTTTTTGTATTTCTTTTTCTAATTCAGTCTGATGATGATCAATTTAAATGTCTAACCTATGGGCATACAAATTTTGAAGCAACAAATTTTAGGAGTTTGAAAGCTATTAGTTCATTGTGAGGATAAACTTTTTTTTAATACTTTTTAATTTTCACTCTTAAAAATATCATATGCCCCTATCACACACCATATACAAAAATTAACTCAATGTAGATCATAGACCTAAATGTAAGAGTTAAATCTATAAAACTTTCCTAGAGAAAACATAGGTATAAATCTTCATGACCTTGGATTAGGCAATTAGGTCTTAGAGACCATCCCCAAAGCAGAAGTGACAAAAGTAAAAAAAAATTAACCAGACTTCATTAAAATTAATAATTTTGTGCTTCAAAGGACACCATCAAGAAAGTGAAAAGACAACCTACAGAATGGGAGAAAATATTTCAAATGATATATCTGATAAGGGACTTGTATCCAGAATATATAAAGAACTCTTATAACTCAACGATAAAAAGACAAATAACCCAACTGAAAAATGAGCAAAGAATTTGAATAGACATCTCCAAAGAAGATATACAAATGGCCAATAAGCACATGAAAAGATGCTCTATATCACAAGCCATTAGAGAAATGCAAATGAAAACTGCAATGAGATACCACTCCACATGGGCTAGGATGACTATAATCATAAAGATGGATAACAAGTGTTGTTGGTAAAGATGTGAAAAAATTGGAACCCTCATATATCATTAGTGGGATTGTAAAATGGTACAGTCACTTGGGAAAACAATCTGGTAGTTCCTCAAAAGTTTAAATGTCAAGTTACCATATGACCCATTCCACTCCTAGGGATATACCCAAGAGAACTAAAATATTTTTCCACACAAAAACTTGTACATGAATGTTCATGGCAGCATTATTCATAATATCCAAGAAATGGAAACCACCTACACATCCATCAACTGACGAAATGATAAACAAAATGTAATATATCCATATAATGGAATATTATTTAGCCATAAAAATGAATGAAGGATTGATACTACAACATGAATGAACCATGTAAACATTATATTAAGTGCAAGAAGCTAGACACAAATAGACACATATTGTATGTTTCCATTTCTATGAAATGTTCAGAATTGGCAAATCTATAGCAACAGAAAGTAGCTTTAGTGGTTGCGAGGCTCAAGACGGGGTGGGAGGTGTGGTGGGGTGGAATGACTAATGGGTACAAGGTCTTTTGGGGGCAACGAAAATGTTCTATAATTAGACAGTGGTGATAACTGTACAACTACGTGAACAGACTGAAACACAGTGAATCTTATACTTTAAAGGGATGAACTTTATGTAATGTGAATAATATCTCACTAAAGCTATTATTTAAAAAACTATATGTCCAATTCAGAAAAAGAAAGAACAGAATGGAAAAAATTCACCCCAAATCCTAACGCTCAAAAATCCCACTGTAAATATTTTTCTTTTGGAAAAGTGAAAAAACTGAAGAGAATGTATAATTTGTCAATTTATAGTTCAAAATGATTAGATAACTCCACAAACAACTCATTCAAGTGAATTCTATGTGGAAGTGACATTTAGCAGACCCTGAAGGCTCTTGCGTGAGGCTTCAGTATTCACTCTAAAATGAAGCTACCAAAAAAGTATGCTTGCACACCGAAACATTTAGGAACAAAGAGCCATGGTATCTACAACTTTCTTTTAAATTGTCCGGCAATAATAACAACAATAATAAGTGTAAATATAGAGAGAGAGAAAGCAAATATGGCAATGATAGTTGGTGTTCAGGGTGTATAGTAGTTCATTACACAATTCATGCAACTCCTCTAAATTTGAGTTTTGTTTTCAAAATAAAAAGTTAAAAAATAAGGTGGATTAAATACAGTAACTCTCATTTTGAGGGTCTAACACAAGGTCCTTAAAGTCTTCTATGTGCATTCACCTGTAACCTGAAAAATTAGACGGGGTGGTGGCAAAGGGCAGCAAAAAGAGTGTCCCCACCACACCACCTTCCCAATCTCGGTTTATGATGTGGGCTTCTTGGTGACAGGTGGCATTTGAGGAAGAAAATACATCCTACCCCAACCAATAACTTAGGAGGGTCCCAGTCCTCACTCCTGGTAGTGAAGGTACCTGTTTGGAGCGCTGTCGTATGTGCTTTCATTTGGGTTTCTTCTCCTGTTCCTTTATTCCAAAATTATTTTTAAGTGGTTAATCTATGTTATAAAAAATTTATATCTATACACATATGAAAATAGCTGAAAGGAGACCCACTAAACTGTCAGGGGAGGGAGTGGAGAGAGGTGAAAAAGGTATTTCCACTTTTTCTTCACATATTTACACATATCTGTACTGTTTTAATTTACTTTCATATCATCATGAGCAGGTACTACTTTTATAATTAAAGAATATTGCTCAAGTTTCTGGGATAAAATTACTTTAAATTGGTTTAAAGTAGTTTAGTAAAGAATAAAAGGAAAAAAATGAGTAAATGAGGCAAAATCTTGATAATTATTGAATCCGAGTGATGGGCATATTGCAGTAGTGTACTCTCTTCTTTTGTGAGTATTTGAGTTTTTTATAATAAATGTATTTTTAAAAAACAACTGTGGAAAAAAATATTTTTAAGAGCAGGAGAATGAGGGAGAAGAAGACAGTAGCACCAATCCCACCAAACCATATGAACAATGACTTTGCTGTCTTATTTTTGAAAACTATTTAAGGGTATTGGAAAACGCTTACTCTATATCAGAGATTGGCAAAGTTTTCTGTAAAGGGCTAGAGAGTAAATATTTTAGACTTTACAGGACTCCAGTCTCTGCTATAACTACTCAATTCTACTATTGTGGTGCAAAAACAGCCATAGACAATACATAAACGAATACACACAGCTGTGTTCCAATAATACTTTACTACGGACACTGAATTTGAATTGCATATCATTTTCACATGTCACAAAATGTTATTCTTTTATTTTTTTCAACCATTTAAAAATGTAAAACCATTCTTAGCCCAGAGGCCATACAAAAACAGGCTGTGGGCTGGATTTGGCCCAGGCCATGTTTTGCCAACTCCTGCTCTCTACTATCTGCAAACCCTTACTTTATTATATATACAATGCAAAAGTGTATGTATAACTTCTATCAAAAAATACTAAAAAGGGTTAAACCTAAATGTGAATAGTGACTATGTCTGGGGGATAGGGTTATAGATAATTTTTATTTTCTTTATTTTACTCTTCAGCATTTCACAAATGTTTTACAGACACATATTTCTGCTAAATAATGTTTTCAAAATAATAATCTCACTGCCCGCGAGAAGAGAGACAGGAAGATATAACACGGAGATTAGGCCCTTGGCCATCTGTCCTGAATGTCTTCTGGAGTCCAGATCGAATTAAAAAACTTCTGAAGATTTCCTTCCTGTTCTGGGATTCTGCCTCCTCACACAATCAAATGCCTGTAACATAATTCCCCTCAATTTGGAAAGCAATCTTCTCTCTCGCTTCACTCTGAAAGTAAATTTCCGAAATTAAGTCCTGTAGGCTGAGGGGCCTCCTCCCCCATCTGGGCAAATGTGATTAGCAATTGCATCTGGTATTCGGGGAACCAGGCGGTCTCGCTGCTCAAAACAGCCTGGAAATGCGAAACAGTAAAAATACCCTTCGAAAGGCCACAAGGGGGCAGAGAGCCTGCAACCCGTGGAAAAAGCAGGGTTGGCCCCAGAGAGACCGTACTCTTTCGTAAATTGCCCCAATTATCTAAATCCCTTTCAGAAACCAAATTAAGAATGGTATAAAGACTTCGTTTTGTTCACATGAAATGGTAATTCACAAAATTGAGTGTGCCTTTTTCTTGGAGCCTAGATAACCAGGGTCTTTCAAAAAGGCCAAGGCAAATTGTTTTTTTTCTCCTGGTCCAAGGTAGAGGTTCTGGAAAATAGACACATTTTCCTTCCCAAATAGGGAGATTTGTTCAGCTCACAAGCAATCATTGCTTTACAAAAATAGTCTTTTTCATTTCTTCATATGTGGCAAAAATCAACCAAGTCAAATTTAAGGAGGAAAAATTCCCATTTATTTCAACGCCCCCCATAAAAAAATTCAGGAATCAAATGAAGTACAAGGGATATAGACAAAGGAACCACAACTAAATCTGTTTAACCATATAAGTTATCCTAATAAAGTGTCCTAATATTGGTTCCTAAGTGTCATATTATGATATATAATAAGAAATATATATTGGTTTTGGTCCCCGTTTCCTGCGTAGAGCTCCTAAAACCCTTGGAATATCCCAAAGGTTAGAGCCTAAAGGTGTCCTTTGTTATGTTAATGAGGTGACTTTTGGAAAGTGCCTAAAGATGGAGGCTGGTTGCCAGTGGAGCCAACTTTGTGATTAGAAGGTTGGAACTTTCAGTCCCACCTCTAGACCTCCAGGGAGGGGAAAGGAGCTGGATGTTGAATCAATAGTCAATGATTTAATCGATCGTGCCTATGTAATAAAGCCTCTATAAAAACCCAAAAGGACTGGGCCTGGAGAGCTTCTGGGTGGGTAAACACTCGGAGGTGCTGGGAGAGTGGCGCACTTGGAGAGGCATGGAGGCTCCGCCCACTTTCCCCACACCTTGCCCTATGCACCTCTTCTAACTGGCCTTTCCTGAGTTGTATCCTTTTATAATAAGCTGGTGATCTAGTGAATAAATTGTTTCTCTGAGTTCTGTGAGCAAATTAATAGAACCCAGGGAGGGGGTCCTAGGAACCTCTAATCTGTAGCCACTTAGAAGCACAGGTAATAACCTGGGCTTGTGATCGAATCCAAAGGGGAATGAGGGGTGGGCAGTCTTATAGGACTAAGCCCTTAACCTGTGGGATCTGACTATCTCCAGGTAGACAGTGTCAGAACTGAGTTGAATTATGGGACACCCAGCTGGTGTCGTGGAGAATGGCTTGCTGTGGGGAAAAACCCCCACATAGTTGGTGACCAGAAGTGAAAGATTCTGTTTGACAAGTAAACACACAGGTGGAAAACAGATTTTCTAAAATACTAAGTAGTTCACAAATTTGAAAGAAATATAAAAATGTAAGTTTTGACTTTTTCAAATAGCAAATAATAAACAATAGCTAACGGTAACTACCTAACATTTATTCATCACTAAGTGCCATGTATTATGCCAAGTTCACATGTTATTTAATAACCACCATGAACGTGGGTGTAAATAATACTATTATTCCCTTTTTATAAATGCAAAATCACATCGACCTAACTATTTCTCATCTGGTCATTCCTAAACTCAGGCCTGCTTGTCAGCACACCCTACTCTCTTGCAACCTTCCACCTGAAAGAGAAGAAATCTATGTAAACTTTCTTATATCAACAAACATAATAATTCATAAATTTGAAGAGACAATCTAGGATCACAATACAAGAACAAAACACTTGACCTCACTTCCACCTCCTGCTGTGCCCCATTTTTCGCCTTCCCATCACAAAAAAGTTTCTTGAAAGTTTTATACTTGCTGTCTCCAATTTCTCTCCCCCATTCTCTCTCTCTTTTTAAATTAAAAAAAAAAAATTTAAGGGGCCGCCAGGTGGCGCAGCAGTTTAGTCCGCGCTTTGGCAACCTGGGGTTCGCGAGTTCGGATCCAGGGCGCCTGCCGATGCACTGCTTGTCAGCCACACCACGGTGGCGTCCCATATAAAGTAGAGGAAGATGGGTACGAATGTTAGCCCAGGGCCAGTCTTCCTCAGCAAAAAGAGGAGGATTAGCAATGGATGTTAGCACAGGGCTGGTCTTCCTCACACACACACAAAAATTTAATTGTAATAAATACACATAACATAAAATTTACCATCTTAACCATTTTTAAGTGTACAGTCCAATAGTGTTAGTATATCCATGGTATTGTGTAGCCAATCTCCAGAACTTTTTCATCTTCCCAAACTGAAACTCTTGTTCTCATGAAACAACTTCCCATTCCTCCCTCCCCTACCATTGACTTTCTATCTCTATGAGTTTGACTACTCTTGATAACTCATAAGTGGAATCATGCAATATTTGTCTTTTTGTGACTGGATTATTTTACCTAGCATAATTTCCTCAAGGTTCATCCATGTTGTAGCATGTGTCAGAACTTCCTTCCTCTTTAAGGCTGAATAATATTCCATTGTGTATATATATATATATATATATATGTATAAAACATTTGTTTATCCATTTACCCATGATGGACATTTGTATTTTAACAAACCCTACAGGTGATTCTAAGCAAGCTAAAGTTTGAGGACCACTGCTCTAAAGGTTCCAATTGGGTTTTTTTGATTCTTTTTTAGACTTTTCCCCTGAAAAACTCCCATGAGTGGGGCTCCAGTAATGACAGTGTGAGGAGCCAGGACAAAGTTATGCGTTTGCTGGGTCAGTTGTTGCTGTTTGTAAATTGGGAACTACATGCACATTTTGAATGTTGAAGCTAAAAAGGAAGAAGAAAAGCCTTGAGCTCATATTTTACTGCAAAGCCAAAAGTTATTGTCTCATTCGTTTTATTGAAGATGCATGCTTTGGATTGCCTCACTGTGAAAGAGGTTCTTACATAAAATTTTCCCCACAAAAGATTATATTTCTCAAAGTTCCCTTCCTTCTATGGGGCCTCCTTCACAAAATAAATTTAGAAATTGTTTTGCAACAATAGTAATGACAACAATAGCCTCTTTTGTTTTATATTAAAAGGAAGTTTTTGGAGACCTGTTTAGAACTGTAATATATCTACTCCAAAGATCCACTTTTGTAGACATAACCTTATAATGTCTGGTGCTGCCAAAAAGATAAATAATATGTATGAAAAGAACAAACTTAATAATATCAGGCAAAAGTGAGACTAAAAATTTCTTCCAAAGAATCCTAAACATTTGCAAAAATGAGTTATCCTGTTGTAGTAACTCCTGCCAAATTAGGTTAAGTTGTGATTTTTCTGAAATGTTGTTTGGAAAATGTGTGCTCCAAGGAAATAAATTAATTGGAAGGGAAAGCATTGTATTCACAATATAAAAATATATAAGATGAGTTAGAGTGTTTCCTTTACCTAGAGGTTGTATATAAAGAGCACTGAGAGAAAAGAAAAGCAGTAGAAGGCCAACAACATAATGGTAAATCCTAGGAAAATTTTTCTAGTACCTCAGGTTGAAACAAGTCAAAATACTCCAGTAAATTGGCCTTAATGTGCATGATATTGCTAGATGCAGAAGTAAAGTAACTGGTGACTTGGCTCCCTTAATCTGATCAAAATTAAAGTCCTCCTCACAGGGCTGGCCTGGTGGTGTAGTGGTTAATTTCACGCACTCCACTTCGGTGGCCTGGAGTTCGCAGGTTTGGATCGCAGGTGCGGACCTATGTGCCACTTATCAAGCCATGCTGTGGTAGGCGTCTCACATAAAGAGTAGAGCAAGATGGGCACAGATGTTAGCCCAGGGCCAATCTTCCTCAGCAAAAAGAGTGGGATTGGCAATAGATGTTAGTTTAGGGCTAATCTTCCTCAAAAAAAAAATCCTCCTCACTCCATCCCTTTTCTTAAAAAATGGTATTATTTTCTTGTCTATTACTTTTCACTTACTTTGCTCTTTGGTTCAAGGTCTCAGCTTCCTGTTTTGTTTATTGAATGCTAATAGCTCACATTTACCAGGCCATTGTCCTGGACCAGGCACTAAACTTAGGACTTGCTTACAGGATTTCATTCAACTCCCGCAATGCCCTTGTGAAGTGGGAGGTGATGCCCTCTTTGCAAATGAGGGACTCAAGATAGATTAGGAACTTGCCCAAGATTACGCTGTGGTAATTGATGTAACCACTCCCAGGAAGCAAAAAGTGATCCGTCTTATGCAAAGTTAATGTTCCTAAGCAAATTTTTAAAAACAAAAACAAAACACCAGTGCCCTAGGCAAGAGGTGAACTGACTGGGAAGTACTTGCAGCAATGAAGTAAAGTAGTAAATGGAGACTTTAATTCCATTAAAGGGATCGAGTTGTTTGTAAAGAATACTACAGTACCCAGGAAACCACAGGAAGGCTGTTCCTCACAGAAAAAGAAAGGAGGAGGGAAGGATTTTTCCTCCATGTAATTACCATGAACTGCACAAGTCATTAGAAGAAGTGGTTTTCAAAGTGCAGTCCATGGAACAGCAGCACCAGCAGCCCCTGAGAGCTCGTTAGGATGGAAAACTCTGAGGCCCCCCTCCAGAGCCAGTGAATTACAAACTCTGGAGTGAGGCCCAGCAACCTGCGTTTTAACAAGTGCTCCAGATGGTTCTGATGCAAGCTCTAGTTTGAAAACCACTGCTTTAGAGTTTATTTGGTGAAGTATTAGGACACTGATCAACACAACTTATTACCAACAAGATTTGCATGTTTAAATTTTGGACCTGCCTACATGACACATGGGTATTAAGAAATGTAAGAATATTCATCCAGTTCAGCTAAGTGTTTTACCACCAATGCTTAACCTAATGCATTGGTCCACTGGGTTTAAAATAACAATAGCAAACACTTCTCAAGGAATTATTATGTGCTGTTCTAAGTGCTTTACTTTGATTAACTCACTTAGTCTTCATAACAGTCTACAAGATGTGCGCTATTTTTACCTTCTTTATGTCAATGAAGACACTGAGGCTGTGAGGGGTTAAGTAACCTGCCCAGGTCATTGAATGAGGATGTGACAGTTGAGATTTGAACCCAGGTTACCTGAGTCCAGAGTTTCTGTTCCTAACTGCTAGACTATCTTGGGGCCAAAAACTCTTTAAAAGAAATGTATCTAAGGGAGATTTCTAGGGGAAAAAAATTAACTAAGAAATTTGAATATTGAAGAATTTTAATCCTCTCTGTCAAACCAGTCAATCTATAAGAGGCAAATATCAGAGTCCTGCCAAATGTATTATCGTGACACTCAAAAGAGTCTTCAGAAACTTACATTAGTTCCTTGGGACATTTGGAAGAGATGTTAGGCTTAGGTGATTTCGTGGATCTATTGATTGTAAGATTTGATGAGGCTACTTTTGAAGCAATTTCTTTCTCTTCTTTTATCTTCAAATGATACGATCATCTTTATCCTGTAGTGGTGCATTTATCCCCAGGAATAACAAAGAACCACACCAGAAAGCGTATCACAACTATAGGTCAAATATCCACTCCACTTGTCATATTTTGGCCTAGGCAAGGAACATAAGTAGAGAGAAAGATTTTACTACAAGCCCCATGACTTCTATTCTCAACATTTAATTATGGTTTTTTTCAGACCCTTTCTGGATAGCTGGCTTACTGGCTGTATATGAATATTAATTATTGCTTTATATGTAGTTATCCAAAAACATGAAGTGAGAGGGTTGTGAATTTAGAAAGTTTGAAAAGCTCTGTCACTGGTCTCTCCCTACTCCATGGAATTTCTGAGGCTTTGCTTCCTTTTAGGGTCAAAGCTGGATATCCTTGTACCCCCTGAAACCTGGAAAGTTCCGTCACTGCTGTTTTGTAAAAGAGGTCAGTTTTGAGTGACTGAGGAGAAGAGGAAAGGCTGGGATAGCAGGTGGGTGCCAGGCAGAAGGGTTCCCAGGCCATCCCAGAGCAACAGTCTCTCCGCATCCAAGAAAATGAGCTAGAATTTTGTTCAGTGCGGAAAGGAAAGATGTACCAAGAATAAACTTACTTAAAGTTATGTCTCTTTTTTACATGATGGGAGTGTTCCCTTTGCAAAAATCACCACCACCACCATACTCCGTCTGGGACTTCTCACACATATATCACAAAGGCAATCAGCCACTTTGGAAGGAGAATGATGATAGTGCAGGTCATTCATTGGGATGAGAAAGTAAAGAGGCCTCTGGAGTCACTTGTCTCAGACTGTTTCCTTTAGCAGATGCTCAATCCTGTGGCCTACCTAAGTGTGGACCTTTCCCAGATCCTTTGTGAGATCTTCAGAGTCTTCCTGTTGCAAATGAAAGACACAGATTCTTCACACACATTGGTAACTCAACCGATTTGACTTTCTAGGGCCATTCCTGCTCTTGCCCTGGTCCCACCTGGAATACAATCTGAGCATATCATTGTCATATCCAAAAAATTACCCACAAATTCACCTCCAAAATCAAACAAAGGTTGGAGATTTTGCTGAAGAGCTCCAGGAAAAGGAAGAGGGGATTTCATAGTATAACCTTAGCCAGGGTAGGGTAACGAGGACCTCTGTCAAATAATAACATTTGAACTGACACCTAGTGTTGAGGAGGACTCAGGAATGGGGCCATCTGGCAAGAACGTTTCAGGCAGAGGAAACTGCTGTGAGACAGAAACGAGGTTGGCATGCTTGAGAAATAGAAAGAAGGTGAGTGTGGCTAAAACAGGGCTGCTCAGAGGGTTGTCTGCGACCACTCTGCAACAAGGTGAGGAACAGGTGCCCAAAAGGAAATCAACGTACTGCTCATCAGGTCTTGCCACCAAAAAAAAAATCAGCTGAACTAAACAGTGTACTTAGTGGTATAATTGATTCCCTTATAGTGCAATTCTTTTTTTGTTTTGCAGAAATACATGAAGAATATTGAAGTAGTCTAGTTTAAGATTATGTAAATTTGATATGTTTGTAGCTTAGTAATTTAAAGATATTCCAATATCTTTTATTGCTAAAAAGAAAACATTGACAAAAAATAATTCAATATTTTACAAATCTTCTACAATCCAATCACTGCTGCACTTTTACTTTTAATAAGGGGTCATTCTTTCTTCCTGTGCATATATAGCTTTATGCAGTTTCAGTCATACCTACATACACGTTTGCTTTTTCAGTTAATATTGAATCATATACATTTCATATATTTATAAATAGAAACAATAAGTATTTTAACAACTACATAATAGTCCATTGGGTTTTTAGCAATTGACTTAAGTATCTACTTTTCATGAAACATTTATTTACTTTTTTCCTATTATAAACAACCTGACTATGAAAATCTAAGTGCATACTGCTTTTCCTTCTTTTAGATTATGTCCTTTAAAAAAATCCCCAGAAGTTGAATTACTGAGTAAAAGAATATTTTAAATGTGAGCTAAAATAACCCACATTTGCTATATATATTACCTTATTGCTATATATATATATATACACACACACATATATGTATATATATATATATATATATATACACACACACACACACATGTAAAATAATTTAAAATGTGACCTGCAGGGCTTTTAGTGCAATGCAAGACAATTGGTACCTGTTAAACATTTTCTTTAGAATCCTCAATTCTAAAAGAGTCATCATCCACAAATGAACTTATCCAAAATATTTTATTATATAGATTTCTACAATTTAGTTAATAAAATTGTTCATTGCAACAATTTCTAAGAAACACTAGTCATTAACATATGGAATTTTTTGTGTGTGTGTGTGAGGAAGACCAGCCCTGAGCTAACATCTGTTGCCAATCCTCCTCTTTTTTTGCTGAGGAAGACTGGCCCTGAGCTAACATCCGTGCCCATCTTCCTCCACTTTATATGGGACACCACCACAGCATGGCTGACAAGCGGTGCATCAGCGGGCGCCCGGGATCCGAACTTGTGAACCCTGGGCTGCCAAGCGCGAACTAAACTGCTGCGCCACCCGGCCGGCCCCAACATATGGAATTTTAAGCACTCAAAAAAACAGATACAATCCCCTAATAGACATTGGTCCTTCTGGAGCCTTTCTGTAACCCTGTTGTTTTAAAGGCACTCAGTCACATGTGCCACTTACCAGGATGAACTCAGGTTGTGACCTCAAGTTCACTCTGCTACAAACAAGGCAGGTTTGTACCTGCAGAACTGGGAAGACTCTAATTTATTGTACACCGAAATCAGAAAATTAGAGACTGATAAAGGAACTCAGATACACCCAGGGACAAATCAACCAACCTAACTAAAAAGAGAGAAGCTTCATTTAATCCCACCTAGTTTTTTTTAACAATAACATTTAGTTTTGATGTATTAACTAAATTACAGAGCTGAACACAAAGATTCTTCTATTTAGTTTTCAAGGACATTGAGATCCTAACCATTCTTTCGTTGGTAACGGTATCATGGAATTTCAAAGTGAGTCTTGTCTTTTCATGACTTCCTGGTCACCAAGAGTTGTGGCAGGCCCACACAGGTAGAAATATGTATGATCCTTGTCCCCCGTGACTTTCAAAAGAAGACAGTTTAAAGAGAGCCAGGCCCAAAGCCAGAATGTGATTAAGTTGGGTTGCCCTTCATATCAGCCTTCCAGCCCATTTTGGCTTTTATCAGCACTGAAAAGGAATTTGCTGCATTCAGCAGACAATTTTTGTAGATACCATGCTGAGTGTTCAATAACATCCTTCCCTCTGTTCTGTGTGTCTTTGATACTAACCCCTCTTTAAATCCAATATGTAAATGGGAGAAAATATCACTTTTCCATGGGAATGTTTACGTGTGGGATTCTGCAAAGAGTGCGTTGAGTGCTGTTTGCCACCTGCAAGGGTTATCATTTCAAACTGTAATTCACACTATACTTTGAAGAAACTTCCCAGGAAAAGCTGAGTTGCTGTTTGTGGACAAAGGCTTCAGGCCGATGGTGAGACCAAGAGGCGGTATCATCAACAGCAAGAGGCCCTTTAGGTAGCAGCCTCTTCAACCCTAGTCACTAATCAAAGGGCTGGCTCTTCATGTGCATGAAGTGGAAGAGACTTTTCGTTTCCATTAGGTCTCTTGAGACACATATATGCAGGCACACGCACATGCACATGTATGTACACAGCAACACACACCCCACAAATCTTAATAACTGTCTTCAAAAGATGAGGGGTGATAGGAAAAGTTAAGGCACCTGTGCAGTACACTGCTATGTCAACTGGCCTTACCATTGGCAAACCAGCAGATAGATATTGCTAAAGGGAGAAGCTTCTTTCTGATCCTATATCAAAATGAATCTTATTACAGAATACCTCTTTTAAGGGTTTATTTTTAAAATGCATTTATTGAGTAAATAGGAATCTTAAGAAAAGAATAACCAAAGCAATATTTCTATTGAAATTTAAAAAGTAAAGCAAGTCTGTCTTAGATATTTTTGAGATTCATATTTTCAACTCAATAACATCAAGTGTTTTTATATTTAGAATCAAGATTTTCTCTGCACTTGAAAATATCTGGAAGTTTGCATGCTGCTAAGGAAACTGACTAATGGGTAGATTGTTTGATTTGGACTTTAACATATATCCTGGTTAAAAAATGAAGTTCATAATAATAAGTGGGGGAAAATACCCACATTCTCTTTAGTCATCATTTAAGAAGTTTGAATCAGATAGCTGAAATATATCCCATGTCATTTTCAATAGACTATTTCAGAATGGTGATATTTTATTGTTAAGAATAATTTGCTTGACCTCTTAGTATATGAAAAAGTTAAGTTATGATAAATCATAGACCTAAAGTAAGACCTAAGACTATGGAACTTCTAGAAGAAAATCTTTGTGGCCTAAGTTAGGCAAAGAATTCTTAGATAGGACACAAAATGTGTGATCCTTAAAAGAAAAGAATTAATAAAATAGACTTCATCAAATTAGAAACATCTACTCTTCAAATAACATGGTTAAGAAAATGAAAAGGCAAGCCACAGATTGGGACAAAATATTTGCAAACTGCACTCTCATAAAGGACTTTTATTAAAAATATATTTTTTTAAAAAGAATATATAAAGAACTCTTACAATCTAATAATAAGAATACAAACAACTCAATTTTACAGAGAGCAAACACTTCATCAGAGATGCAAATGGCAAATAAACACATGAAAAAGATGCTTAACATCATTAATCCTAAGAGAAAAATCAAATCAAATCAAAACCACAATGGGATACCACTACTTATCCATTAGAACGGATTTTTTAAAAAAGAGAGAAAATATCAAGTGCTGGTGAAGATGTAGAACAACAGGAATCTTCCTATATTGCTGTTAAGAATCTCTCAAAAGTGAAAACGACCTAAATAGCCTTCCACGGATGAAGGGATAAATGAATACTGGTACAACCACAGAGGAGAATACTATTCAGCAATAAAAAAGGCATGATACACAATATGGATGAATCTCAAATCATTTTAGAAAGTGGAAGAAGACAGACTTAAGATGCTATATACTGTATTTCATTCATCAGACATTATAGAAAAGGCAAAATTATAGAAACAGAAAAATAGGTCAAGAGTTTCCAGGAACCGAGAGTAGAGGAAGAGGTTGATTACAAAGGAGCACAAGGGGACTTTTGGGGATGAAGGAATGGTTCTATATCTTGCCAGTGGTGGTGGTTCCACAACTACATTTGTCAAAACTTATAGAACTGTAAAAGGTGAATTTTACCAATGTAAATTATATCAATAAAAAAAGTTAAATTGGATTCCTATTTCATGCCATATTAAAAATCAATTTCAGGTAACTTAAAGATATTAAAGGTAAAATAAAACCTTTAATAGCCAACGCAAGGGAATATCTTTCAAGATGTTAAAATAGGGAAGAATTTCTTAAATGAAATACAATATAGGAAAAGATAGATATCTTGGATTACTTGTGTTCATCAAAAGATATCACAAACAGAGTGAAAAGTCAAGCCCCAAATGATAAGAAGATATTTGCAACACATATAATTAGCAAAAGATTAGTATCCAGAATATGTAACTAACTACTACAAAGGAAGAAAGTATACAATCACAGCCAGGCAAATAACAGTCAACTCACTTTAATTATGATTGCACACATCTGAATGTTGTGTTGATGGGCTGAGTGAGGAATAAAGTCATAGAAGAATATCTAAAGTACAATTTCATTTATATAAAATTCCAGAATAGACAAAATTAACAATGATTTGCTTGGTAACATATATATCAGTGATTAAACAATAAAGAAAAAGGAGAGAATGACAACACAAAATTAAGGACAGTAGTTAACTTTGAAGTGAAGGAGAGGAAGAGGCGGTTACAGGTAATTTTCTATTTCTTAGCCTGGGTGGCAGATTCACATGTTTATTTTATTATTATATAAGGTGTGTATATGTGTTTTGTACACTCTTATATTTATGACTGTGTTAGCTTAGGTCCTCCAAGAAGCCAAGATGAGGTTAAAATGCAAGAGATTTATTAGGGAAATGCCTAGAAGGGATCACATACAGGTCTGACACCTGGGAGGAAGAGGAGGCGGAAGCAGGGTTGGGTAGGAAGAGCCTTGGACTGTAGCACAGTTCTAACTAAGAAAGTTTCAGCCAGGCCGATGAGGAGCCAAGGCTACCCATCAAGGAATACCCATCTTGCAGGGACAGTGTCCTTTCCATGTCCGGTCAGTGGTTGGGATCAACCTTGGGAACCATGATCTTGGCGTTAATTTGAAGGTGCTTTCAAAAGGCAGCAGCTGGGCTGTCAGTCAATTACACTCCCCACTCCAGGAGATCTGAAAGGTGCAATTTTGTGGCCACCACAATGGTATATTTCAAAATTTTTTTGAAAATTAAAAGGAAATGAAAATGGGCAAAAGATATCAAGGAAGGAAGGAAGGTTCTTTGTTACAGAAGAACGTCATCTAATAAATGTAGAAGCAATCATAGAATTAGAAAAATCATCTTTTTCTAGTCCCCAAAGTAATAACTGATTTGCAAATATTATCAATGGATGCTAAAACACGGTGCAAACAAAGTCTCACCCCACAGATGACTAACTAAATGCAAACGGAAGATGTGTGGTCCCAATGGAGACATCCAGTGGTGACCACCTTAACCAAGTCATCAAACCTGAGAAATGTGGCCTCACATTTGCAGGGCCTGGGGGGGCAAGAACACAAGGAGGCCCACATGGCCACTGTCTAAACATTTAGAGCTTGTGAATCAAGCTACCAACTTTCATAAAGCGTATTTTATTCTCATACCTTGACAAATATACCTTTATAATGTATATAATATATGGGTAAAGCTATGCTTCTTTTTTTTTGAGGAAGATTGGCCCTGAGGTAACATCTGTTGCCAATCTTCCTTTTTTCCTTTTTTCTCCCCAAGCCCCAGTAGATAGCTGTACATCATAGTTGTACATCCTTCTAGTTGCTCTATGTGGGACGCCGCCTCAGCATGGCTTGATGAGCGGTGCATAGGTCCGCGCTCAGGATCCGAACTGGTGAACCCTGGGCCGCAGAAGCAGAGTGCATGAACTTAACTACTATACTACTGGGCCAGCCCCAAGCTATGCTTTTTATACGGGGACTTTTAGATGACCGAAAGCTGGGAAAATATCAGAGAATTTAATTATTATTGTGCACATATGAGTTTTGTGTTGATATACTGTGATGTCATAATAAAATAAAGACATATACATAATTTTATTGTACATTTATTTGGATAATATTAATGTTTATTGCCTTCATTTCAGTAAAATCACTAACTAGTTTGTTATAATCAGTAATTTGACGTAAACTGCATCCTATAGCTAGTAATAATCTAAAAGATTAGAAATAAAATGTCCTGGCATTCAAAGTATCCAAAATTTGAATATATCTTATGGAAAATATAAATTATATAAATGTAAATATAGAAAATTTAAATTTATTTTTATATGTGCTTTCCAAAACTATTTTTCTTCTAAATATTCAAAATTATCTATTTGAAGGTAACTGCAATTTATTATTAACAAATATCAAAATTTTTAATGAAAAGTATTTAAAGCTGAAATTATATTTAATTTTTTTGAAAATTTGATGAAAGCTTATTAAATATTTCTATAAAAATAATTTTTTTTGTAATTCTATTGTTCAATATTCATCTAGTTGCTTTTATAAATATTAGTATCCTACTTCATGCATATATAAAAATTGTTTAATATTGCAAAATGTGCAACTTACGAACGCCATGTGAATTCATGAGGATTTCCAGAACCCATTCCCAATGTGAAGAGAAGCAAGAAAATGGGTGCTTGGCACCATTGGATAACAATACTTCATTATGCAAGAATTTTTTGTACTCAAGCTGAGAAGAATGGTTTTATGAGTTAATTTGTCTTTTCTCCTAATTACATACTTCCACCTCTCACTTTCTCCTGACAGTCCAAAGCAGTGTCCCTCCATCATTGGCTGGCTGTAGGCACAGCCCTAAACTTGCAGGGCACTGGGTCATAATCACTTTGTGTTCTAAGGACGAAGGCGTGGAGAAGCATTTCCATAGGGCCAGAGCGGTGTTAGTGACACCAGGAAGACCCAGGCCAATGAGCTGATAATGGCAAACTTTCTACAAGATGATTGGCTTGGTCTCCTCAAAAAGTTAATACAGATGAGAAGTATGAAGACACTGTTCTAGATTAAAAAACTAAGGACACATATCAAACTTAACGGGTGAAGCTTAATGTACGACTGGTTCCAAAGAGTAAAACATATAAAAGATTTGGGGGGCTGGCCCTGTGGCACAGCAGTTAAGTTCCCACGTTCCGCTTCGGTGGCCCAGGGTTCACTGGTTCAGATCCTGGGTGTTCACCTACTCACCGCTCATCAAGCCATGCTGAGCCTCTAGAGCAACTAGAGGATGCACAACTGTGACATACAACTATCTACTGGGGCCTTAGGGAGAAAAAAGGGAAAAAGGAGGAAGACTGACAACAGATGTTAGCTCAGGGCCAATCTTCCTCAAAAAGAAAAAAAAAGATTTGGGACAATTAGGGAAATTTGAATAGGGACTGGCTATTTCATGATGTTATGAAATTATTGTTAATGTTCATAGTTGTAATAATAGCATGTGGTTATAACAGAGAACGTTAGGAAGTGTATTCTGAACTCTTTAGGAATAACACGTCATGATGTTAGCAACTTAGTTCAAATAGTTCAGCTAAATATGTTTCTTAACTAAGAGACTAGTAAACATCCATTTATGGTGAAAATAGGTTGTGGTGAACAGACCCTGTTACATCACTATTGGGTGTATAAATTGATAAGACCTATGGAAAGAACAATTTAACAATATCAAATGTGCAAATCCACAAATCTTTTAATGCAAAAATTCCACCCCTAGGCATTTATCCTACAGATATACCGGTACATGTGCAAAGTGACACATGTTCATCAGTAGGAAAATGGTAAAATTAATTATGGTACATCCATATAATGGAGTACTATGCAGAAAAAAGCAGAAGATTTTAAGTTAGTGATATGGAAAGATCTCTAACATCCATTACTAAGTGGAAAAAAAAGGCAAGACACTGAACAGTATTATAGCATGCTCCTATTTGATTAAGAGAGGAGAAATGTTTATGCATAAACTCTCTTTTGGCAGGATACATAGGAAGTTAATCACAATGGTTGCCCGGAAGGAGGAGAATTCAGTAGCTGGGGGACAAGAATAAGAGGTAGGCTTTTTCCCCATGACCCTTTTATACTTTCTGAATTTTAAACATGTGAATGAATCACTTATTCAAAACAATTGTTAAAACTATCAAGAAAATTAAACGGCCCATATCACCATGAATGGCAGACAAAGGTTTAGTAACTATACTATATAAAGAATTTAATAAACCGATGAGGAATAAAGGAGAAGAGTGGGAGTGGTCAGCCTTGGCTAGGGTGGGTGGGGAGTATTTTATCATTTACCTGTTTAGAATGCTGGTGCAGACTGACGTTTAGTAGGTTTTATGATTAGTTTTAAATTATCTAGGGCTGGCCCCATGGCCTACTGGTTAAGTTCAGCACTTTCCACTTCGGCAGCCCACGTTGGGTTCCAGGGCGAGGACCTATACCACTTGTCAGCAGCCACGCTGTGGCGGCGACCCACATACAAAATAGAGGAAGATGGACACAGATGTTAGCTCAGGGCGAATCTTCCTCAGCAAACAAACAAATAAATAAATAAATGACCTAGAGACAATATACCCCCATATTACACCCAGAGTGGACTGTTTTCATTACCCTGCCCTTCAGATGCCTCTGCCCCAATTCACACACAGAGAGAAAGAAAAAGAGAGAGAGGGAGGGAAGGAGAGAAGGAGAAAAGGAATGGTCACATCAAAATACATTCAGCTTTTACTAATCTTTGAAATGCAAATTAAAACATCTATGGAATAACCTTTTTCATCTGGCCAAAACCAATTTTTTTTAAATAGTAACATACCGTAGCAGCAGGTGAATGAAGAAATGAGAATGCAGATTTTTTACATTTACATTTTTAAATGTTCATCTCCACTGACCTCATAATTCCATTTCTGGAAATTTACTTAAAGAAAGTAATCAGAGATGGGAACGAAAGTATTACTTATAATAACAAAAAGTAAAAAAACAAATGCCCATAATAAGGAATTAAATTATCTACATTATAAGAAACTATGTAATCATTAAAAATAATGTTATAAAATAATGTTTATTGACTTGGAAATGCTAAGAAGACAATTAAAACCATATGTAAAGAAAACTTTTTGTAGTAAACTTTACATAACATAAAATTTATCATTTTGACCATTTTTAAGTGTACAGTTCTGTGTCATTAAGTACTTTTACATCGTTGTGCAACCATCACCACCATCCATCTCCAGACTCTTTGCTCTTGAAAAACTGAAACTCTATGCCCTTTAAGTAACAACTGTCCATTCCCCCAGGCCCTGGAAACCACCATTTTACTTTCTGTCTCTATGAATTAGACTAATTTAGGTACATTATATAAGTGGAATCATATAGCATTGGTCATTTTGTGTCAGGCTAATTTCACTTAGCATAACATCTTCAAGATTCATCCATATTGTAGCTTGTGTCAGAATTTTCTTCCTTTTATGGCTGAATAATATTCCATTGGATGGATATGTCACATTTTGTTTATCCATTCATCCATCAATAGACACTTGAGTTGCCTCCACCTTTTGGCTGTTGAGAAGAATGCTGTTGTGAACGTGGGTGTACAAACATCTGTTCAAGTCCCTACTTTTAATTCTTTTGGGTATTAATCCAGAAGATGAATTGCTGGATCATAAGGTAAATTTTTTTTAAATTTTTTGAGGAACCGCCATAGTGTTCTCCAGTTTCCAAACTGCTGCACCATTTTTCATTCCCAATGGCAGTGCACAAGGGTTCCAGCCTCTCCACAGCTTCACCAACACTGATTTTCTGTCTTTCTAATAATAGTCATCCTAAGGAGTGTGAAGTGGTATCTCATTGTGGTTTTGATTTGATTTTCCCTAATGATTAGTGATGTGGGACATCTTTTCATGTGCTTGTTGGAAAGAAATTATGTTTATAAAAGAAAAAACTTTTATACAAAAATCTATTACATAGGGGAGGAAAAAAGAAACTACAAATACCAAAACATTATCAGAGTGCTGAAATACTGTCCAGTAAATATTGACTCCCTTCCACAGCGTCACCATGGGAGGGGTATACCTCCCACCCGCTGAAATTGGACTTCACGTGCCTTGTCTTGGCCACCAGTGGAACGTGAACAAAAGTAGCAGTGTGCCAGGTCTGACTCAGGACTTAGGACATCACATGCTCCTCCTCATCCTCTGAGCGACTTGTTCCAGGTAACCACTGACCCCGAGCCATAAAACGACACCTGTGGAACAAATCTAACATCCTCCTGTAGCCTGAAACGGAGCCACCCGAGCTGACCTGTAGAAGCATAAGCGAGAAGTAACTGCTCGTTATCGTACACTAGTGAGATTTTTGAGGTCCTTTGTTACACTGGAAAGGCTAACCGTACACAGAGTTTACCTCTGAATAATGAGATTGAGTGATTTTTTTTTTCCTTACTTGTGCTTCTAAGTTATTTTCCAAAATAAACACTTATTGAGGATAAAAAAATAACCTGGAATATTTTATACCAAAATATTAACAGTGGTTATTTCTGTTACTAACCACATATTTTTAAAACACGTTTATTTAAATTCTGAATTTGTTTCACAAGGAACACGTCTTACATTTGTAACCGGAAAAAAAATAACAAAGGCTGTTGTTTGTGTCTTTCTTTTTTTTCTGGGAACAATGGCCATTCGAGAATCCCAAAAGGAACTTCCAGGAGTTACTAGTGAAGCCAAGTGGAGAAGGATAGAGCATCCTTCCTCACTGGCTGTCTGGAAGGCAAGTGACTACAAATGGGCAGTGGGATCTTTGGGGGGAGTGTGAGAAATGTTCTACAATCCGATTGTGGTTATGGTTGTACAACTCTGTAAGTTTGCTAAAACTCATTGAATTACGTACTCAAAAAGGGTGAATTTTATGGTATGTAAATTAGACCTCAATAAAACTGTTTTAAAAACTCCATTCTTCCTTTACACAACAATTTAAAGAAAAAGGCTTTAGTTTCAAGAACTGGAACCACAGATAACTCACTCTCCCAGTAAAAACACAAGCAACAATAATAAAAACAAAAAATAAATATACAGTCTCATTGAAAAAAGTAGAATAATTAAAAAGCAAACTTGAATGAGGATATGAAGCAAAGGGAGTTCAGGGGAAAAAAAGAAAAGCTGCAGCCCTAAATTTAATAGGAGCACTTTCCTTTCACTAAACAAATTGTGATTTGCCGATCATGTTCTCCCGAAAAGTGGTCCCAGACAGCACCTCAGGGCCAGGCTTGGGGGTGGAGGGTTAGTAATGGGACCAGTTAGCCTTCCTGGAAGCCAGCACAACTTGAGAATGGCTTAGGAGACGAAAGCACAACAGCACCCAACTTGCTGACCACAATTTCAAGACGACAACTTTCCCTTCCCCACCTCTGTGGGCGAACTAGTCAGCTCCTAGTTGAACTCTGAGAAATAGAAATGAATGACTTCTAGTACCTTGTAGGCACAGGGGATGTAACCAAACACTCCGCGGTCGGTCGAGTCAGAGGTTAGCTAATTTGAATCGAAACAATTTACAAACTATGTAAACTAGTTTCAAGTACAGTAAAAGCCCTGTGTCCCAGCCCAAAAGTTCTAAATCAGCCCATCTGTCTGGAAGTCATCTGCTTGTCAAACCTCTAGGCTAGCATCTAGCTCTTGCAATATGAAAGTTGCCATGACAACTGAGGGGAAAGTTTTGATCAACAGAATATAATCCAAAAACAGTTTTTTTCAGAAACAACCGTTTTAGCAACTTCTCTAAGCCAAAGGGGAGTCGAATGTCGCACGTCCAAAAAGCACAGTGTCTCACAGGTATCAAATCTGGGGCTCACAGGGCAAGCAACGGAAAACTAGATGTCAGGGTCAAATTGACAAAGCAGGAAATATGGCCGCCCACCACCTCTCTTTCCCTTGGGCCCCTTGTACATAAGATGTCCAAGAAATGTTTGTTGGTCTGATATGATTGGGAAAGCGCCAAATCCTTATTTCATGTCCCAAAGAATGAGCTTGTCTTGTTTGAACTGAGACCCAGACACACTAAATGGATATGGATTTCCAGAAATCCCAGTACTTGAAATGATTCAGCTTTTATTGTTACGTTTCCTCAACCACTGTAGTTAGTATTTGATTTGACATCAATTCAAGGGAAAACTGCTTTTGCAAAAATTAGATTCAATTAAGCCAAAATACAAAATAAAACCTTTTAAAACAACTTGTTTTTGAGGTGTATTTTGGGGGAACTGCTTTCTCTGTGTATACCGGGAATTTTCTTATGTTTCTGGGCATCAACTATTCTCTCTTCATCTGGTGACTGCCCCTGACTTTCCATCTCCCATTTTCAGCTATGTGGTTCAGGGCCGCTGATTCCATCCCACGTTTCAGGAAGATGCTGTGACTAGGCTTGACCAAATCAGAAGCTTTACCCTCTCCTGGCCATAATAGTTGGTTCAAGGTTGCCACATGACCTAATCAGAATCAACAGAGTCAATGCTGGACCATTCTCTGAAGGAACTGAGAGTCCTGAGAAAGTCATCATGTCCTCTTGGGTTGTAAGGCACTGTGGCAGACTACAGACACCACTGCACTGACAGAAGGACTTGTTTTAAGGCCCTGCTTCCTATAAGCCGTGTGACCTTGGACAAATCACTTAACTTCCCTGGGTCTCATTCTCCTCATCTAAAATTCCTTGGGGGTTTCTGTGAAGATTTTATACAGCCTGCATATGTGAAGGCACCTTATAAATTGCAAAGCATTACTGAAATGTAAGACCTTGCCTTTTGCTTTTCTAGCAGCCAAAACTAGAATAAGCATGTAGAGATGTTTGGACCTGTTCAATGCACTGGAAAACAGAGAACATTACCCAAGAAGAAGAGAATCTGAAGCCACAAAATGTCAGAGCCAAAAAGGACCTTGGGGGATATCTAGTCCAGCCTCCTCATTTCACAGATGAGGAAACTTGCTCTATCTACCCTTGAAAGGGAGGAAATGAGATAAGAACAGCTATTGCAACCATTCAGCCAGGTTCCCCACATTAAATTAAAGCAATAAGATAATAAACTACGGCCTCTAAGCCAGAGCCCATGCCTGCGTTTGAATAACGTGGTTATCTTCTTCCTGTGGTAACAGCCTCACCTGCAGAGAAATGACGGCTACAGAAAAAAAAGAATTTACCCAATAGTTCACCTCCACACAGCTCAGCCCTCTGAGTCCTAAGATGAGAGGAAAAGAATTTTGCAGTTGGAAAAGCTGCTGAGCCATGTGTCTGAAATGCTTAACAAGTCTCAGTGGGGATTTTATTTAATTTTTTTCATTTTCCCTCTTGGTGAGAACCACTTCTGCCAAGAAGTTATTTGCCAAATGGTGACTTCATTTATGATGCAGGCAATGTGATGTTTAACAGCTGACATTTGACTACTTTTTAAAAATCTGTCCCTTAGCTTACATAGCAACAGAAGTGTTGCAAAAATTCAGAGACACATATGTATTGTTCAATAATTTTGTATGGATAAGAGTTATTGGAAGGAGTTATATCAATATTTTTAAACATTATAATAATAAAAAACACCTATTACAAAAAGTACTTCATGTATATTAAATAACTTAACCCTTACAACAACCCCAGGAGGTGGGTACAGTTTTTAATCATCCATAGGTTTGAAGTGAGGCACAGAGAGGTTAAGTAACTTTCCCAAAGTCACCTAGCCAGTGAGTAGAAGAGCTGGAATTTGAACCTATGCATCTTGGCTGTATAGTCTGACTACTTAACCACTCTGCTATATAGATCTTGTGATAATCTTCTGCATAGAATACCTTATATGGTCTTAAAGAAATAACTTGTACATGAAATTAAAATAAATTAAAACATCTGTTCAAATTTATCTTTCTAAAACAGTTTCAATCACAGCATCCAGGAGAGCACAGTGGCGTGAGTGAGATGCAGGCTCTGGAGCTGGGTTCAGTGGAACTTGAGTTCAACACTGACTAGTAGCTGTTAAGACCTTGGACAAGATCCCGAACCTCTCTGTGCCTCAGTTTCCTCATCTGTAAAAGAGGGATAATAATGTTACTTCAGGCCTAGAGTGGTGCTGGGGTTGAATGACAGCGTTTATGTGAAGTGTGTAGTCCAGTGTCTGGCTCATAGAATGTCCTCAATACTTATCACTCATTATCATTATCAATGTCATTATTACCCTGGTATCAGATACCACTTCAGCTCTGCTTCAGCTTTTTTTCAGCCTTACCCATCTCGTATTCCAGCCACCCTCCCCTCCTTATCCTTCCTCCCCTGCAGCCCAGTCCTGCACAGGCTCCAATCTGCTACCTACCAAGGCCTCACCTTAAAACCAGCAGTGCCCCTGTCACCTCCTGCCCTAAGACAACTCTGTTGACCCCAATGCATGAGACTCCAGGGGAAACTGCTTGGCATCTGAGCACATGCAACCCAGGAGTACCAGCAGTGAACCGTCCAACAGTCAAAACTCTGACCCCTTCTTCTCCCTTGTCAGAGGATGTATTGGTTTGCTAGGTCTGCCATAACAAAGCACCACAGACTGCGTGGCTTGAACAACAGAAATTTATTGTTTCACAGTTCTGGAGGCTAGAAGTCCAAGATGAAGGTGTTGGCAGGATTGGTTTCTTCTAAGACTTCTCTCCTTGGCTAGTAGATGGCCACCTTCTCTCCGTGTCCTCACATGGTCTTTCCTCTGTCTGTGTGCATCCCTGGTGTCTCTTTGTTTCCAAATTTCCTCTTCTTAAAAGGACACCAGTGAGATTGAGTTAGGGCTCACCCTAACAGCCTCATTTTGACTTAATCCCTTCTTTAAAGAGACCCTATCTCCAAATACAGTCACATTCTGAAATGCTGGGGGTTAGGGCTTTGACATATGAATTTGGGGGGACACAATTCAGCCTACAACAGAGGGTCCTGAGATGCATTTCATTAGGCTCCTCAGAAGATCCTGTGGGATAGAGCAGCTGGTGGACCATAGTGGTGGCAATTTGAAACATATCCTTCTTCCCTCCTTTGCATTTCTGCCCCCTTTTGGGATCATACTCGCCAATAAATTCCTCACATGTAAGCCTTGGTCTCAGTTTCATCTTTCTGGGAAATTTGGCCCAAGGCAGCTGATGGAAACTGTGGATAGTGTCCTACAACAGGGCCAACCAGACCTGCCAAATGTGGCCCCAGCTGTCCTTTCAGCCCTCTCTGCCCAGCCAGCACTGGGCTTGGTGTGTTTTAGCCACACTGGACTATTCATTCTCACTTGTCCTCTCCAGGACACAGAGTCCTCATCTACAAATGACAGGGCTGGGTCCCTTCTTCTCCTTCAAATTTCATAAGAAAGCCCAGTTTCACCCTCCTATGAATGACCTTTATTACTCTCCTGCAGATAAGTTATTATTTCCATATAATTCTAAATAAATATTCTGGGCTAATCAGGAAAGATAAAAATGTTCCAAATTGCACAAAAAAAGAGAAAGAAAATTACAATACTTCAGAAAGTATCTAAATTAGTGCTTGAGAATTATATAGGAAAAGTTAACAGATCTACAGCTGGTCAATTCCAGATTTTAATTAAAACCCATCTTTTATTGGTCAAAACATGACTAGTATGACAGCCAAGCCAAAAGAGAGCTGGATTAACACACACATGGTCTCACACACATATACACAAACACATACTTCTTAGCATTCTGTTATTTCATACCATGTGGAAGCAGCCGGATGTGGATACAAATGGATTTTTCATGTATTTCTCTTGGCATTATGGCCATATTTAATGTAACATCCAGGAAAGTAGAAATTTTAATTAAGTTTATGGTCTGACCATCTGTATTTGTTTGGAATTTCTGTCTCTTCAAAGCAAAAATGTGAACCTGGCTTTAGACCTGAAAATATTTCAGGCTGCAACTGAATGCATTGTCAACAAACTGAGAATGTGTGGTCTGAAATATAAAATCAGATTGGAAGAGGGGGAGCCCATTATCAAAATATCACAAAATGCTTGGGTATTAATCATGCAGTCACTAATTTATTCCAACAGGCTTCAGGGAAGATAAAAGAGAAATTTTACATATTTTCAAGGGGAAAAAAAATCTCAACATCAATAAACTGCCAAAGAATCAATTAAATACATTTTGTTTCTGTAGTTTTTGATGTTACTTTTCTTTTAATCTTCACTTCTCCGTGTTTTATAAATGGATAAAACCTGTGTACAATTTGTATCCAAATGTTTTAAGTAATCATTTAGTCTCCTTTTCTTTAAAACAGTAAAAAGTCACTAATGTACACCAAATAAGAATAGCAATGTGGCCAATATAAATTAGTAAAAAGTATTTGTATGTACTTGGAAGCAATAACAAAATACTCTTTTAAAATATTCTGTAGTTCAGACATAATGTAGACCTGCAGTCTCTCTCCTGCCCTTTGGGGGATGAGTTGAGCTGCCTACAGTTTTTTTCATTGTCTGTGAAGTGTTTATTAGGTAAATTAAAAGAATAACAAGATGTCCAGTTTGAAATGGCAAACCTGGGCGGAAACCCCAAAATAGCATTGCCAGCTTCCCATTAAAATTCATATAAAGACATAGGAAAAAAAAATTCACAATACTGAAAACAAGGACCGTCAACCCGCTGCCAGAATCTGGCAGGTCTTCCCAGTTCTTGCTTCCAGAAAAAGAGATTGTCTACCTAGGTAGAAATTCACTCATTCCTCACCACCATCCTGCCCCACAAATGCAAGCCCTAGGCCAAGCAGAAAAGGAGGAGTTCTGTCCCATTATATGACTATTGTTTTTTGAGGCAGTCAGGGCCCCGGCTCTCCCACTAGACTCTCCCACTCCCAGACTCTGTTCTTTCAAACTTGTCCATTAGTTACATTCATGTATTTACTCAACGATTCTTATTGTACGCCTACTATGGACTATGTCAAGCACTGTTCTAGAAGCTAGGGATACAGGAGTGAACAAAAATTTAAAAAGTCTCATGGAGCTTACATTCAAGCAGGTCATACATCAGTCCTACGTCCATTTAGAGACTGACACTCTGAGAACACAACTCAGCAGGAGGTAAGAGAGAGATGAGAGTGACAGTGCACCTTGGATGTGTGACTCCCACAAGAAAGGGCTACAGTGGGAACAGGGAAATCTCAAGTTTTTCACGCATCCCATCAATTCAGAATGATGAGGACCCGAGAAGTGGGTCTAGCGCAGCCCAGCAAAGCAGAACTGGAGAAAAGCCTGCTAGACAGCATAGAAGTGAACCTGTTCTATGTCAGGAGGGGTAAGTGCTGTGGAGATAACCAAGGCAGGGTAAGGGGGAAAGGAACGCAGGGGCAGGGGGAGAAAGTGGGAACAAGGTAGTCAGGGGAGGCCTCCCTGAGGAGGTGACGTGTGAGCAGAGTCCTGAAGGAAGGGAGGAAGTGAGCCTTGCAGGTGTTTGGAGAAGAGCAGTCCGAGCCTGTGTGTGAGCGTCAGCCTCCACCTCCGGGCCCTGGAGTAACTCCTGGTGTGATCTTTCAATTTAGTTGAGGCCCAGTTGTTTCTGCCAACAGCATCTCCACAATATATCTTCCTCCTTGTGTACTCTAGAAACTTCTTTAATCCTGACCTCTCCATCCCTGGGCAATAGGCTTTACCATCCAGGCTTCATGGTGGAAGGGCTACAGGAGAAAGAGAAATAAATAAGTAAACTGGATGACACAGAGGAAAAATACATTCGGGGGGTTACAAAAATAATATCTCCATTACACATACTCTAGAAAAATTACTAAATTAAAAATTAAGAACAATCCAAACAAGCAGAGAGAACAAAAGTTTACCTACAAAAGGATATAAACCAGGCTTACCTCAGACTTGGCCCCTATGATAGTAAATTCTAGAAGACAGTGAAGATACGTCTACAGACTTTAGGAAAAGGATCATGACACCAGAATTTCATATGTATATGAAATTGTATACATCATTCTCACGTGTATGACATGTCAGAACACAAATCATCCCTTATTCTACTTGAGGAAATTTCTAGAAATTATTTTCAGATGACCAAGATATGGATGAAAATTAAGAACTCCAGAAAGAGGAAGTTGTAGCTAAAAGGCTGGAGGATCCCCTACTCACTCAGGTTGGAACCTAAAATCGAGAGCTCCAGCTGGGGGTCCGAGTACCAGGAAAGCTTGGCCCTATCGAGCTTCCTTCAACACGGCCTCTCCTGTGGCTCCTCTTTCCACTTTCCAGTGCCAGGAAATGGGTTTATTGAGCCATATCCTTCAACTTTCAATTCAGAGGAAATCTTTCGTGTGTTTAATGGGCACTGACAACAGTAATGGATAGTGTTCTCTTCCAGCACTTGCTGGCAATGGCTACACCAGTCATTCTGTTAAGAAACTGAACCAGGAGAATTACTTTTAAGAGGTGCTTTCCCTGCACAAAAGCAGAATGACATAGTGCAACATAATGGCCTTTTTTTTCTGCCATGGAACATGAATGATGATTTTCTGTACCTTTAAAAGTCATACTGAGAATCCTGAGTCATTGAGGTTTAATTGGGAAAGACTACTAAACCACCAAGTAACAGATATGATCTGTCACTGAGCCTCTTCATATCCTCTTTCTCATAAGATCTGTGAATGTTCCTATGTTAATAAATCTTTAACCCAACATAATTGCAATTATGTAAAAACAAAGTATGGAAAAGGAATTATAGGGAAATGCACCTTAAGGTTCAAGGAAGGGATAGTATTTCTGGGTAAGTGGACTTAAAAGTGATATTTTTTCCTGTTTCATATAGTTAGCAGATATTTCAAAAACAGACTTTTAAGAAATGAATATATGCAATTTTATTTATGCTATGTAATTGCAACTGATACTTTTATCACACAAAGGGCAGGATCTGCTCGACACAAGACAAAACCCAATCATTAAGAAGCAAGATGGTGGAAAGGAAAGGGTTTATTACAGCTTGCTAGCAAGGGGGAAGATGGCCGACTAATATCTCAAAGAACCATCTTACAGAACAAAGACTACAGGCCAGTTATATAGAGGCTGGTCTCTGGGTGGGGGGAGGCATCTGGTCTCAGGGTGGGGCAACCATCTACTCTTAGCTCCTGGCAGTCTTTTGTTTTACTTGATATGCATCAGAGACAGGAGCAGCGCCCTAAACTCTGATCTTTCACTTGTCATTGATGATGGCCATCAGCATCGATTCTCTACCCGGGGGTCATCACATTCCTAAGGAACTCAAGAGAACAAAGTTATCAACTTATAGCAGCTGGGAGGGGCCGCAAAACCCACAGAGCATGTCTGGGCTAGTTAATCAGCAATAGAGCTTCTTTTCTACAATGTGGCTTCCCTTATGTCAACCTTGCCATGAGCCAGTATCAATACCAAACCTCTTAATCTCAAGTTCGTGTGCCCAATGCCCAGCAAGCCAAACTCTGAGACATCGGTGCTTGGAGATGGAGAAAGATTTATTTGAATTGGCCAAAACAAGTAGGTGGGAGCCTGGATTCCCTCAAATCCACCTCCCCAAGAGCAGAAAGCAGGGAGCTTTGTAGAGCTTGGCAGGAGGGGCTTCGTGGAAACAAAGGGGTCACTCCCCATAAGCCCCTGACTTCTGGGCTTCAACAGCTGCTGAGGGCTCCGTTGATCACAACCTCCCCAAAGGCATTCTCTTTCTCCGGCAAAACAAGCTCACAAATCCTCTAGAAAAAAGCTCACAAATCCTCAAGACCCTTGAGTCACCCCTCAAGTTACACAGGAAAAACAGCAAATTGGTTTAATATATACAGTGCCCCTCAGGTACCCGGCTTCCCAACTATGTAAAAAATGTATACATTGAAAGGAAAATAGATCACAATGTATTTGTAAGTGAGACTATTGATAAATTTTTTCCTTTTATTTATGTTTATTTTTATTTTCTAAATTTTCAATAGGAGCAGGTATTACATCTGTAACGGAAAATTTTTTTCTCAAATTAAAATAAGATGGTGAATGATTTGAGCTTGCTTAAAGAGAGCAAACAGACTCTATGTGGATGCCAAAAAAGTAATTGGTAATTATAAACGATTCTCATTTTCATCAAAACTGATCAGGCAGTTTCTCCTTAAGCTTCTAGTAGAAGCCAATGTTCTTAGCTGGAAAGAGTGGAATTCTTTTATAATATTTTAGAGTTCAAACTGCTCTTCAAGAGTACTAGTAAAAATTTGTACTGAGCAATTCCAATTTAAAAGGATTTTCTATAGGGGGAAGGGGAACAGACGATCAGTCATAGCCTTGAGAGGGATTAAACAGTTAGATCTTTCTAGACCCAAAGCAAATCCTGCCAGGTGCTCGGAAGGAGTGCTGGCTTTTTGTGTAAACCTCCTCACACAACCTGGTCCAGTTTGGACACCAGCTCATTCCTTAATTCCTCTCAGACCTCAGGATCTAAAGTTAGAAAGAAAGCCCCGTGGAGGTAGGATGCTAGTCTGCCAGGTTCACTGTTGTATCCTAGAACATGGTATTGGCTCAACATTTGGGAGTGGAAAAATCCACTGAATGTGCCCATCTTTACTGAAGGACTGGAAATAACATAAAGAAACAAGTAAAAGATCAAAATAAAAGCAAAAACCTTTGAACCATTAAAAGAGCCCCTCTGAAGGGGACTCCCCTACTAGCCCTATCTCCTCAGTCCCTGGCCCGCGGCCACCATTTTGCAGTGGCTGGTGCCTTCCTCAACAAGAGCAGCCTAGACCTGTTTTCTTCTCTCAGAGCCCAGGCCCCAAACAATGCTTGAATGAGGGCTTTGCAGTTCAGGGTCTTCTACCTTGCAGGATGGCTGACTGTCCAAGAAGCCCTGTCCTTCAGGAAGGTCTCACTCCTATCGCTGACAGGACAACGCATCAGGATCCAATCTGACAATAGTACCTTTTCCAATGTTTGGGACATTTGGTCTGAAGTAACACCAATGGGAGTCAGGCATAAAACTGAAATTGTTGGGCTTTAGGGCTCCCAGTCCCGCCCCTTTGCTGGCTTTATACCTGCATAGAAAATCCGGACTTCCTCCCTCGTCCTACTGCTCCAGCATTCCTGGCAGAACTATTTGGTAACTCTTTGGGAAGCAAAATAATGCCAAATCATAGTAGTCTAAACCTATATTAAGGACAAAGAATCATTTCGTAAAAGAAACAATCTGCCAAGATCTGTCTCACTCACAATGAAGATGGCCTTTTATTTTACTTTGCTGATCAATTTAGCTTTCCCTGTCTTAAATCTTTCCACTTCTGAAAAGATTTGCTTTTCCTTTGAATTGCCAAAAGGCCCATTAAAGAGACTTTCCCAAGACAATATATTCTCAAGGTAGAAATCAAGGCACACTTTCTCCAGCCAAGTCTCTCGAAGTTTGTCCACAGCTGTCCTGCCTCTGAATGACAAAGGGAGCTTTTTAAAAATGCAGATTCCCTGGAACCTACCCAAAATCTTCTGAATCAAAATGTCTTAGGAATGGGCCCCAGACTTTGCATTTCAAAACAAGTTTTCTGAGGAGAGACTATATGTGGCTCACAATATATTTGCAGTTTATATGTGCTGAATAAATTAACATATAAAGGGGGGGAAAGTTACCCGAGTGATTCTAATTCAAACTAAAATGTAAGAACGATTGCTTTATTCTAGAAAAATAAACTGCAGTTAAAAAAAAATTGGTTTGCTCTTCCCACCCTCCCTTCCATGCTTTTCCATTAGTGTTTCTGATTATTGGAATTTAGACTCAGCTCAAGAACCCCGTGGTATCCCATTTTACAGATGGGAAAAGAGATTGAGGAAGTGCTCTTATCCAGAATTCACCACCGCCTTTGTGATCTGACTTCAAAGGCATGAGGACAACAGGCATTATTTATTGAGTCCTCACTGTGGTCCGTGTGCTTTATTGATATTATCAGACTTAATCTGTATTATAAATACATAAAATCTCATAAAATAGATATTCTCTTATGAAATAGATGCTATTATCCCCATTTTGGAATTGAATCTGAGACTCAGAGAGAACATGAACCCAGGTGTGTTTTGCATCCAAAGTTCGGACTTTTCCTGCTGGGTCCTGATGCCTGGCACTTACCCCCAGCAATGTTTCTCACCAGTTTTCTCTTTTCTTCTTGAATTTCTTTCTATTTGGGCTTTTCTCCTGCTCCAGTATATTCTCTGTGCTCACCAATGCCTTCAATTACCTATTTAGAACTATCCCTTTGACTTAAAGCTTTGTTTTCTGCTAAAAATGCACATTTTATTACTCTCTGGGCTTTATTATCAGATTGGTTACTAAAAACCTTTTGATAAGGAAGGGGTGGCGAAAGTGGGTGGGAAGGAGGCCTCTTGCCACACCAGGGAGAGGGCGCCGACGGTAGGTGGCTGTTACCCTCACAATTTTACCCAAGACCAGCTTGCCCTAGAAGACTATACTGATCTCTTCGGGTCCATGGTCACTGACAACAGTCCTGTTATGCCAACAGCCGAGCTTTGCAGAGGATCCCTACATATATGTATGAAAAGGGGGAGATGTTAACTACTTGGAGAGAGACTAAGAATATAGTTGATATCAATTAAAATAGGTATGTTTGTTATTCATGCTACTTCTTTGTTGTTTTCTCCAATAAAAATGGATGCATTTGGGTTGTGATTCAATCTGGCAAATCACTTTTATGAGCTTTTCTTTAAAAGTTAGGCCAATACCAAGCCCTTCATTGTTCAGAAAGGAAATGATCCCAGAGAGGTCGTTTAACATCTGAGAAGGCAGCGGAAGCCTAGGGCATCATGTAGAAGTTTGGGTGTTTGCTTCTTAATTTCCTTATTTCCATTGGAGTATGGCTTTTCATTGCAAGCTCTATGAGGTCAGGGGCGGTGTCTGTCTGGCTCACTGCTTTATCTCTGGTACTTTGCACTGCAACTAGAACAGAAAAGGTACTCAACAACATTTGTGATGAATGGCGAATTTGAAGCTATTCAGAAAACTCTACGTTGGCTTTGCTACAGTGATTTTGTGTTTTCTAATCTCTTATAGAGCAATAGAATTGAATGCAGTAACAATGTCTTAAGTTGTTAAATATCTGAGCCCATATGTAAGATTTCAAACTTTTTTTAGTCATTAAAGATCTGACTAGAAAAATGGAATAAAACAGAAAGTATGATAGATTAGAACAGTGTTGAAGAATCAAACAAATCCAAATTCAAAAATATCACAACAATGTTTGTTACTATTTTTCTCTTTCCTTTTGTTCTGAAATGATATTACTTTGCTCCAGGAACAATGAATCATTTGTCATAGCGTTATGCTCTCTTCCAAATAAAATAGCTATGGAGGGTGGATTTATACACAAAAGCCTTCTTGAGTCTAAAGACATTCTAGGATAATATATTTAAGACTGGTGATTAATAGCAGCTATAGGAATGTCTTACTTAAGTTTTAAAGTCTAAAAACACCAGTCCTTAGGTTGCTACAAGTTTTTCCTATGGATCATAAATATAAAAATATATATTATTTCTTTATTTATGTATAGCTCTTAAAGTAAAATAGCTTTGTTTTGTTTTCAAAAGTATATACTATTCAAGGCTACTGGATATAGAGTCATAAGCAATCTATCTATTTATTTATTGTGGTTTATGCTACTCTTACAAGAATCATTGATACTTTCATAGAAAAGACTTCAAAAGATCATAAGGTATGGGCTTTGTTGATATGCATATTATGGGCTAGGCAATATAGCAAAAAGTCTTAAAAATATGCATGCCTTCTGACCCAGTAATTCCACTTCAAGGAATTTATCAGAACTGTGTGTAGAGATATGATGTACATGTTTGTACATCATATCTTTATTTATAAAGCATGAAATTGGCAACAGCCTAGATGTGCAACAGTGGAATATTAGTAAATACTTTATGGTATATCTAATAATTTGCCACCAGTGAAGTCATATTTGTTGACATGAAAAATTTTCACCATCTATTGTCAAGTGACCAAAGCTGAGAAGGAAATGGGGTATGGCTGGTATAATGCCATTTTGGTGAGTTCAAAGCTGTGCTTTTATGTGTGTGTATGCACACGGGAGTGCACACACACGTGGAAAGAAAACTGTCTAACATTGCTAGTGCTTGGATTGGATACTTCCTGTGCCTCACATCCCCTCAGCCAGCCTTTTTACTTCCGTCATTGCTGTTGGACCCAAGTGAGCAGGTGTAACATAACAGCACCTTGCCTCAGCTGAGAGAAGGTTTCCTCAGCCTTGTAAGTCATCTGCAGAAACCCCCTCAGCCTTCTGAAGTCTGTGCAGATTTGGAAGAACAAGGGAGTACATGCCCCATGAGGTGACCCTTGACTAAGGGGGGATGAGAGCCAGTGCATAAATACTGCAAGTGTTTAACATCCAGCTCTCCTACAAAAAAGGGCCTGATTTGTAGCATTCACCAATTTCCATGATGTAAATACTCCCTCTGTGATCGATTTCAAGCCACCAACCCGATGTCACTGTACATGAAGTTGGCAAGAGATGTGTGCAACAGGCTGTGCCAAGCTGGGACAAGCAGGCTCCAACACATCACTGATTAATACTCCCCTCTTCCATCTCTTGAGTGGACAATCTGAATCATATTCTGTCCGTCTCAGCTCCTCAGACGGTACCCAGTGAGACTGAGCCCTACCAGCCCAAAGCAATGAACAATTTGATAATACACCTTTGAATTGCCTTTCCATCCTTCCCTATTTCTTTCTCTCCAGTCTTCCACTCTCACTCCCTGGGATCACTTCCCAGAAGAAATGATCTGCATGTGAGCCTTTGTCTAAGGCTCTTTCTGGAGAAATCCAAGCTAAGATAGGTTACTTTGGTATATGATAATTCCAGATAATTTGGATTTTTTAATTTGTGCTTTTTAATGTCCTTAATTTCTTGCATCAGACATGTCACTTATGTAATTTAAAGGAAAATAAGTGTTACTTAAAATTGTAGGTAAATTCTACATATCATAATAGGGTCCCTGGTAAACGGGAAAACAGTATACAATTTAGGAAGATGTAGCTGCGTCCAGGGCTTCCGTTTGCTGTTCTCCACGCCTCCTGGTTCTGTCCTTCCCTAATGCAGATATGAAACTGATTTGTAGGAAGGGGAAAGAAAGCAGGGTGTGACCAGGAAAGCAAGAATTATAGGAAAAGATCAATTTAAAAAATTTTTCTTGTTAGCTTATTTTTCCTTTAATGTCACCAAGGGTCACATATAGGTATTCATTAAAGGATAATGAAAATAATCATCGTAGATGAGAAAACTATGATTCATGAAGTTTAATGATGAGAAAAAGAATGTTGGCATACCATTCATATTTAAAGAGATAATCATTAGATAAAACTGAGTTTTGAAAACTTATCCGTTGACAAGAAGGCAATAACATGATCATTTTTTTCAGGAAATATTTCATTTTGAGAAAACCCCTACAGGAAAAAAAAAATCTTTTATTTAATTATAAGAAAATTTAGTTAAGCATCCAAATGCAAAAGAAAAGTATAAAAATCTATAGATATTAGAAATGGCAAGGGGAATGTATAATAGAAAAATATTTTTGTTCACAATATAAAAACACACACATATAATTGTATTAACCCCAACAAGAAATGTGTGGGACCCATAAATAGAAAACTGCAACATTTTACTGGGGGCTATGAGTCTTACAAAAATGGAGGGACTACCATGGGAAGGACTATGGAGTCCTGAACCTAATTCCCTTTCCACCTATGATGAGGCCACAGAGAGTCTTTTAAACCCCTAACAGTTATGCTACAGGGCCTCAGAGAATCTTTTCAACTTGCCTCTTTCTCATTTGCTTTGTCTGGAGTTTCCAGATGTGTGTGTGTGTATTATATATACATACATATGCATACGCACATATATGCATACACACACAAAAATGTGTGTATGTGTGTGTGTATACATACATACATACGTACAAAACCATAAACATAGAAAGAAATATACCTAAGGTTTAAAAAATTCTATATGCAGCAGATTTATAGGGACGTTTATTTTCTTCTTTATACTTTTTCCATTTTCTGCAATAAGGCTGTATTATATATTACTTCTATAATCAAAAAAGAAGTATTTAAAATCAAATTCGAATGGGATCAAACACATTTAGACTCCCAGGTACTTACGTCTAAATTTTCCCCATCAAGCCTGTATTCCTACCCACCTGGTGGCAGCCATCAAAATTCAGTCATCAAGTGTGAGGCGCTTCGGGGACCAGGTTTATAAATCCAGCCTATTTCAGTGGCAGCTCTTGTCACAACAGGGAAGCTTAAAAGCTACAGAGCTGAAATGAAAGTATGACTGAGGAATACCTTGGTGTTCGAGAGGCGCTAAGACACGGGTTCAACGACAGAGAGTGCTGTTCTTCTCTTGGGCAGCTGATTTTTATTTCCCTCTTTCCTCCGGCCTTGAAGAAGCCCAGAGTGAAATTTGTGTCACATCTTTTCCAACTCCATATGATCTTAAAGTATACATTTGGAGAATAACTTTGCCCGCTCATACTTTCTCTTTGACCTGATTATCTTTTTGATTTTGGCATTATTCTATTATATTTTATGAATCTACATAATCTGCCTGAAAGCATTTTTGGAAGAGAAAGGACACAAAAATTAACAAACGAAATGGAGTGAGGAACACACTGAGTACCCTCAGGGCCTTCCCAAGACTGCAAGCTCTCTGAGAAACACAGTCAGTGGAGTGGAAAGAATTAACTGGAAGGGGGAGGCCAGCTTCTGAATGTGCTCTTCTCACAAGTCAAGTTGTTTAGCTTCCCTGGACCTCAGTCTATGGAAGGTTCGCTTTCTTCCCCCAAGTTCTTTGGAGCTTCTTCTTGTTCTGTTTCCCTGCCTTGTAAAAGCCATACATGTTACCTACCGTAGAGTAAGTGTCTATGAGGGCCACCTACCTAACAAACATTCCATGAGGATGTGTGTGCAGGGCAGTGTGCTGCACTACAGTCTTTGTACTCTTTACCCTAAAACCCAACTTCTCTGAGTTAATTCTAGAGAATTTCTTTCAAGATCTGCTGTCAATATATTTATAACAGTTTCATTTTTAATAGCAAAAAAAGTTGATACAATATATTCACCTATAGGAAACCAGGATAATCAGTTTCTCAAATGTAATTTAAAAAATTGTAAATATTAAGATGATGTAGAAATATGGGAAAGAATACATATAATGAAAACAAAAGAAAACATAAAACAAAATTACATATATATATGTATATATATAGTCAGATATGACTGTTCAGGAATTTAAATGGCTGAATTTGAAGTACAGTTGTAAGTATATTTTTAGGGTATGATAGATAGGGAAAAATTAAATGATTATTAGTAATATCAAATCATTGGTTGCTTTGAACTTTTAGGTTCAAAATTTTGGACAGACTTTAACTTATGCAGGTATTAGTGCCATAAATGTATTCAAACCATAAATACTTCATCAATGGACCTAATAGTCATTTGAGAAAATGTCAAGGTAAATTATTGCCTCATGAAAAACTTTGGACAACTTCTCTCACAGTTTTAATAGTTTTTAGTCTTATTTTGGCTTCAACAGGACTTCAAAGTCTTTTTCCAAAAGTTTATTTGCTTCTGCTGCTTATTCCTCACTGTAAGTTATAATTCTATGTTTGTAGCAAAATAATCATTTCCATAGCAACCAACTGGGATGTCTCAAGGAAAGGATTATGACTTCAGGAAAGGAATAAGCAACAGCAGCAGATGAATAATGAAAATAATCATGATTCTTATTCTCAATAAGAAGAGAAGAAATGTTAGGATGAGAAAGTATGCCATAGGTTTTTCAGAATTATTTCAGCCTTAAAAAAACTACTTCAGCTCAGTGTTCCAGGAGACATCAGCTGCTCTAAGAGGCGACGACTCCCATACCACAGACCACCGTGTGCATAAAAGAGGGTGCATAATATGCACTGTGTGCGTAATTTACTGTTGTGAATTAGAAAGAAATGTACAGGTGTATGTAAGTACACAATAGGGGCAGAGATGAACTGCTTTGTTTTTTTATTTACTGTTTTTCTTGAACAAAAGGAATTCATGGGGACGAGGATGGAGAAGAGTAAGCCATTTGAAGACTTTTGTAAAATGAAGCAGGGATTAATTTAGTCTTCACTTTTCCTATTAAAAAATATTCTGGATAAATCAAAAATCTAAAACAGTGTCAATGGAATGTACTTGTATCATCTGTATTTTAAAGCAAGTATTACATAGTAAAGTGATGAATAGCGTGACATGGAGACAACTCTAAATGTATAGTACTTCAACTTACTGCAATTTGCATGTTGCACAACCTGCCCTTACGGCTCTTCACTAGATATACCTATGTTGTCAGTTACCTCACACAGCCCACCAACATGCACTTAGCTAATTCTGAGGAAAGATAGCCCAATAGAAGATCAGGAAATGTTTTTTGAAATTTTTTTCATTGTGGTATAATTTATATATGGTAAAATGCACATATCTGAATTGTACAATTCTAGGAGATTGACAAATGTGCATGTCCATATAATCAATACCCAAATCAAGACAGACATTTCCATCACCCCAGAAAGTTCATCTAAATCATCATCTAAATCATCTAAAACATCATCTAAATGGAATCATATAGTAAATATTCTTTTGTGTCTAGTTTCTTTTGCTCAGTAAGTTTTTGAGATTCATTCACGTGGTTGCATATATCAGTAACTCTTTCCTTTTTATTGCTAAGTAGTATTCCATGGTATGAATATCATTTTAATTTATGCATGCTGATTGATCGTTTATGACCAGTCTATATAATATAAATGGTAAATCACAAGCCAGCCTGGGAATATGACCTACGCATCTTCTCTCATCTGAGTATCAATATTTTGCATTTCTAAGCATTAAAATGATGATAAAACTCTAAAATTTGGAGTGATAGAAAAAGCCAAAATGAGAGAATTTTTTTAAAGCAATGAGTTTCATTACTTTCATGTTTATACCCGAACTACTAGCTACCCTAGTGCAAAGCAGACATATTCTTCTCAGGACTATTTTAATGAATCTACTGGGATTTTAATTAGCACATCAACTACTTCAGGGCTACCAGGGGGCAAATCTTGTGGAGCAGGCAAACTTGGATTTGGAAGTCCACTGCCTACCCCCTTTCATTGCCCCGTCCTTCCCCTCAGGGCTCTTTCCCTTATCCCCTCCCCAGGATGGCTATCCCAACTCCAGTCTCACATGGCCTTGATTACAGCTGGCTATGACGGATGGAAATGGTTCTAATAAGTTAATTCTAGGGGTTAGATAATGAGGGCTTAAGGGGTTTTTCCCTGCCAGAGGGAATTTACATTTTAAAAAGGGAACTCTGAAAAGCAACGCCCTGCACGTGGAAGGTAATCAATACACATTATCTCCATTCCCTTGAAGAAACCAAAGTTATGAGGCTTTCAAAGTAAAGTTAGACAGAGGGTAAGACAGATATTTTCAGAACAAGATATCATAGCATCCTTTGAACTCTACTGAAACCATGTCGTCATGGAACTGCCAGTGAACATCTTGCTGTTGTATAAAAACAAGCAGAAGAGTGGACTAAGACACAGAGGGGAGCAGCCTGCCAAATCACCCCAAATCACCCTGGGTCCTGACATCCCTTGGACTTCTTTTAAAAGTCCCAGTTATAGCTATGTGTGGTCCTTCACAAATGGGAAAGGACAGTATTTTCAAATACTAATCCATGCTTCTTCTTTTCCCGATATTCCAAGGCACCGCCATTCTTCCCCCCATTCAGGCAGCAGAGAGGTTGTGTCAGTGTGTGTGTCTCTGTGTGTCTCTGTGTGTCTGCGTCTGCGTCTATGTGTGCCCTCAGAATAGGGTTGGCCATGACAGAAATACAAAGAGAGAGAAAAGAGACATTGACTTTCAAAGTAGACTTTTGAAACTAGAAACAATACTTTGAGATAAAGGATTTTTGAGTTTCAAAGCCTGGATTATCAGAATCAAAACCAAGGTCCTTAAGGACTAGAGGCATAAAGTTTATACTATTACCCACACATTTGGAAAAAAATGCTTTCCAAAGGAGATACAGACCCTTCAAACTCAGGGAGAAGGAGGAAGAAAGCTATTTAGACACTGGTGGGTGTTCCAAAGAAGGAATCAGACAGGTAGAACCCCCTGATAAATTTGGGGATCTGAGAGCAGGCAATGGCTGTGTCTCACTCCTTAGTTGGGACTCTTAGAAGCAGTAAGTCTCGCAGCGATCTTCCACACTAGCAGGTAGAACGGCAGCAGTAGACAAAGGACAGCCTGTCTAGGCAGAAAGAGCCTTAGGCAGCCTCACCTCCCCCCGAGTCACTTAGGAGAGTATTTGAAAGTCTCTGATTTACCACTAAAGTCATGAGTGAAATTATCTTGATGCTACAGTAGCCTACTACCAGGCAATCTACCCCAGAGGTGCTGGATCAGAAAGGCTCAGAGACCAAATTAAGATGTGCAAACTATGCAATTTATTAATTCAATTTAAAACACACAGCAAGAAACTAAGGGAAAGAGATGGGGTAAGGTCACATACTGAGGAGAAAGTGCAAGCAAGGTGGAAGGACCACACTACCTGACACCTGGATTGTGCAGTGCTCATATGCACCCCTCTCCCTGGCCCATCAGCCTTCCCTGCTGATGGTGTGGCTACAAGGAGCAAAGATGAGGTTTGAGCAAAGATGCCCGAGACAGAAGATGGCTGGGACCACAACGGACCCTTGTTTTATAGGAGAGACACAGGAGTGTGTAGACCTGGCCAGAGCTGTGACTCACCAATTAGCCTGATGAGCAGCTGTGGATTTTATCTGGCAGAGGATATTTGGGGCCAGAATTGGTGTCACCAATGGGTGGCTAATTTAAGACCTCATGAATATCTAGCACTTCATATGCTTCCTGTGTATTTAGTGTATCAGGAAGATTAGGTGCCTCTGTTGCCCCATGTGTATTTAGTGCTTTGTGAAAATTAGGTGTCTCTTAGTTCTTCCATTTCTTCCTATCTGAGTTCAGTACTCATACGCCCTACTTACTTTATCTATGTTTAACATGTCTCACAAGTTAATAACTAACTTATCTGTATTTAGCACATTTTATGAGTGTCACCATCCCATTTCTGTTTTCTATAACTGAATTGAATATTCCCAAATATTAGAACAAATGCATATTCACCCATCACCCCCTCCATACACACACCACAAGGTCATAAATAATACTATGGGTTGACCAGCAAAACAGAAAATACAGACACCAGAGAGACCAATGACCAGGGACCAAATAAGAACTCAGACACCTCAGCAAATGACAGTTGGAAGACTGAGAACCAGAAACCCTCGAGGAGCCTTGTAAAACTTAGATGCAACTGAGGGGATATAGAGGGGGAGGGAGATCCCCTGAACCAACTGAGAAATCCCTGCTTTGAGTTTGCCCAGCGTTGATTATGTTTTCCACCACTACGAAGAATGGGGGCTCTGGGTCTGTGCTGTCCACGATGGTAGATGGCTACTAAATTTGACAGTCCAGATATAGAACATTTTCATCATCTCAGAAAGTTCCATGGGACAGCACTGCTCTAGACATAAATTGAATTATAGAAAAATAAAGTACATCCCTGGAATACCTAAGTTTATAGACTGACATTGTCACTTGTTATACATATAAACATTCATCATTACTGGGGCATCATCCACACTACTCTTTTTTTCTTTATATTTTGTTTGTTTTTAGCAGATAGAAATACTCCGATGCAGCCAGTTACTCTCTCTCAAGATTCTCTGTGTTCAGCAGCCTATGTTTTCAAGATAGCTAGCTGCAGGAAAATGATTCATCCAGAACAGAGTGAAACCAACCCTGATAAGGGAAAGAGAACCATAGTATCATTTGCTAGATAAGGTCACACCTAGGGGATAATGTAAGGCCTTTGCCTTTTTCTCTGGGTGAGAAGAGAACCATTAGAGGTTTTGAACAGGGAGTAATATGACCCAATGCATGTTTTAAGAGGCTCACTCTGGCTACTACGTGGAGAATTAATTGGGAAGGTACAAGAGTGGACACAGGGAGACCATTCATTACGATAATGCAGGCAGAAATGCTAGCTGCCTGGCCCAGGGTTGTGGTAATGGAGATGTTGAGAAGTGGTCTTCTGAATATGCCTGGTGGGAAAGCCACACTATTGCTGATGGATAGTAACTCAGGGATGAGAGGAAGAGAAGAAGAAGAAGTTCACATGCTTCGGCTTAGGCAACTGGAAGAAGGGTGTTTCCATTTATTGAGTTGAGAAATCCTGCAAAAGCATAAGGGTTGAAAGGGGCAGTATTTTGGAACATGTCAAATTTGAAGTGACTGTTCCTCACCCAGTGCAGACACTGAATGGACAGCTGGAAGTACAAGTCAGGAGTTCATAGAGGTGAGGGCTAGAGATATAGAATTGTGTGTTATCGGCATATATATGCCATTTAAGGCCACGAGATTTGGATGAGATCATTTAGGGAATGAGGTGAGTGTAGCTAGAGAGAAGAGGAGGTCTGAGGACCAATCCCTGAAGCACGCCAATGTTTAGAGGTGGAACCAACCAAGAGGACTGAAAATAAGCAATCAGCAAAGTCTGAAAACCAAGACAGTGGGGTCCTGAAAGCCAAGCGAAGATAGCAAATGAGTAAATGATCAGCTGGGGTTGCTAGGTTGCATAAGGTGTGCACCAAGAATTGACCATTGAGTCTGGAAACACGAAGGTCATTGGGCCTTAAAGGAACAGGTTTTGGAGGAATGATGGGGCTGGCTGAAAGCCTGATTGGAATGGGTCTCTTCCTGGGACGCCTGGTCATCTCTGTGAAGTATAAAAACACACAGAATTTAGCACATTGAAGGAACCAATAGACGTTATTGGTTTGGGTGGACCAAGGGAAACAAATCTATAGAGAGACATGTTTCACACCTGGGAGACAGGGCAAGAGCAACTCGAAATTAGGCAGGAAAAATAAGTAGAAAATCAAGAATTTTGTGGTATTAACTCATAGTGAAAAGATATCAGATATTGATGATCCAAGATTATTTGTGTTACTGTTAGATGACTTTTCCTCATATTAAATTCAATTCTCTGGCATCATCTCTTAAAACTCTTGGTTTTTCAGCTTTACTCATAAACTGTAGCTGATACCTTAAGAGGGATCAGATTAGTGAGATTAATGGAGAGTATAATTTGCCTCATTAGAGGTTTTTTTTAAAACAATAAACACTTGATTTTCACACTATTGTTTTTAAGTACAGGAGGGTGTATCATTAAAAGCCCCACCCTGACCACCTTTTCAGGGTGATTTCTTCTAAGCATTTCTGGATTTAGTTCTTCTTTACATAATAAGCTTATGTTTCTTTTCAAAAATGTATTTGTCGTTTTAAGAGATTATCATTCAACAGTTTCAAGATAATTCAAGAGGGGCTGGCCCGGTGGTGTGGTGGTTAAATTTGCATGCTCCGCTGCAGTGTCCCAGGGTTTGCCAGTTCAGATCCCAGGCATGGACCTGCACACCACTTATCAAGCCATGCCGTGGCAGGCATCCCACATATAAAGTAGAGGAAGATGGGCACAGATGATAGCTCAGGGCCAGTCTTCATTGGCAAAAAGAGGGGGATTGGCAGTGGATGTTAGCTCAGAGCTAATCTTCCTCACACACACAAAAAAAATCACTTCGAGATCATTCAAGACATTGCCAAAAAGGATGGAGACTTAATTCATTTTCATTATTCTTTTTCTTCCCTCCTCCAAAATGTTGATGACAACTTCATTAGTTGTTTTTATGGCTTACTTCCATTATCTATTTAAGTATACTTTCACATTATTTTTCACCAACTTTAACCATTACCTCCTGACTCACTACTTCAATAAATAAGTATACTAGAACTCTTTTAGAAGTGTGTCCAGATACACCTAAAAGAATAATTTTAAGAGCATGATCATTTGAGAGGGAGAGGGAATTGCTTTTACTCCATCCCCCCCTCCAAGCAATCCCCATCCATCGCTTTTCCCCCACCTCTATTACTTTACTTCAAGCCACCAGGGCCCTCCATCATTTCTGAGCTGGGTTATTGAAATAGCATCCTAAATGCTTTCCCTCAATTGTTTCATATTCTCTAATCCAGTGGCTCTCAAATTTGAGTGTGCACCAGAATTACCTAGTAGGCTTGTTCAAACACAGATTGCTGGGCCTCACCTGCAGTGTTTCTGATTTTGCAGATGTGGAGGAAAGCCTGGGAATCTGCATTTCTAAGAAGGTCCCACATGAGGCTTATGCTGCTGGTCCAGGGCCACCCTTTGAGAATCACTGCTATAATTCTTCTCCACACTGACACCAAACTTCTAAGCACCAGCACACAGTGTCCTTCATAATCTGACACAAATTGTGTCTTTTTTTAACAGCTTTATTGAGATAGAATATATATTTAATACACATATAATATTCACCCATTTAAGAGTGTATGTATCACTTTCAGTACACACACAAAGTTGTGTATATATCACCACAATCAATTTTAGAATTACGAAAGAAACCCCACATCCCCTAGCAATCACCCTCAATTTCCCTTATCCCCCACCCCAGCCCTAAGCAATCATTAATCTACTTTCTGCCTCTATAGATTCACCTAGTCTAGACAATTCATATAAATGGAATCATACAATACGTGGTCTTTTGTGACTGGCTTCTTTCACTTAGCTTAATGTTTTCAAGGTTCATCCAAGTTATAGCATGGATCAGTACTTCATTTCTTTTTATCATTGAATAATAGTCCATTGTATGGATATACCACATTTTGTTTATCCATTCATCCCTTGATGGACATTTGAGTTGTTTCTACCTTGGGGCTATTACAAATAAGGCTGCAGTGAACATTTGTGTACAGATTTTTGTGTGAACATATGTTTTCATTTCTCTTGGGTAATTCCTAGGAGTGGAATTGCTGGGTTATGTAGTAATTCTCTATTTAACTTTTTGAGAAACTGCTGGACTGTTTTTGAAAGCAGCTGCACCATTTTACATTCCCAGCAGCAGTGTATGAGAGTTCCAGTTTCTCCACATCCTCACCAACACACTCGTCTTTTCAAATGCAGCAGTTCTAGCGGGTGTGAAGGGGTATCTCAGTGTAGGTTTGATTTGCATTTCCCTAATGATTAATAACACTGAGCATTTTTTATCTGCTCATTGGTCACTCATATAACTTCTTTGGAGAAACATCTGTTCAGATCCTTTGCCCAACTTTTTTTTCTTTTTTTTTTTTTTTTTTGTGAGGAAGACCAACCCTGAGCTAACATCCATCGCCAATCCTCCTCTTTTTGCTGAGGAAGACTGGCCCTGGGCTAACATCTGTGCCCATCTTCCTCTACTTTATATAGGACACCGCCCCGGCGTGGCTGACGAGCAGTGCATCGTCAGGCGCCCGGGATCCGAACCCGGGGCTGCCAAATGCGGACTAAACCACCGTGCCACCAGGTAGCCCCCCTTTGCCCAACTTTTAATTGGGTTGTCTTTTTATTGGTGGTTGTAAAAGGTCTACATATATTTTTTGGATACTATTCCTTTATCAGGTATATTATTTGCAATAGTTTTTTCCCATTCTCTGGGAATTGCTTTCTTAATGGTATTCTTTTATGCACAAAATTTTTTATTTTGATGATGTCCAGTTCAAATTGTGTCTTATTGGTCTATGTATCCCTAGCACTTAACACAATGCCTGGCATACAGTAGGCATCAATCTACATTTGCTGAATGAATGAAAAATTACAATCAATTAAGTTAACGGGCTATAGCTAACATTATACCATATAATAAAGAAGCATAGACGATATTAGAGCAAAGATTGCTAGTTATCTCCTGATACCTAGATTCCTCTTCTTAGTGATAAGAACCTTAACTTACATTTGGGCACACTGTCATCCAGCTAAAAGACCACACTTCCCACTCTACCTTGTAGCTCGGTTGGTCATGTGACTAATATCTGACTAATAAGATGGAAGTGGAAATATTATGTAGAACAGCTCGAAAGTCTTTCCAAAGGGAAGGGGCCACACCCTTTTTCAGCCCATCTTTCATTCTGCTGCCTGGAACTAGGATGTGATTTCCAGAGCTCTAGCAGCCATATTGGACAATGAGGAAAAAGAAGCACAAAGCTGGAAGGGTCCCTGACCCTGAAGACCAGGGAGTTTCATAACACTTTTTACGTGAAACGTAAATATACTTCTGATTTTTAAGCCACTATTTTTGGAATCTCAATTACTCAGAGACTAATCCAATACTCACTGATTCATGAAAGCCCATACTCTTCCCACCACCCACAGGATTCAAGGCTCAAAAATGCCTGTCATTGTTGAATTTAGCACACTGCTCACTGTCACCTATTAGTGTTCCTTTGGGCATCCCCTGAACTTGAGGTCAATGCCAAAGTTTCTCAGTGTCCTGGAGTAGCATTGATTCATTGAAAGAGAATGGGATCTAGAGTCAGAGTCTTAGAATCCATCTAACTCTGTCTCTTATAAATCCTGCTAAGCCTCAACTTCTTTTGTCACAGGGTGATAACAAAACCCCACCTGCAGGCATGCTAGGAAGATGGGAGGAGATAAGGCATGTGAAGCCTGCAGAGGAGTAGCTGGCACATAGCATGTAAATGCTTCTCCCTGCCCAGTGGAGGTCTCTTTAGGGAGCTCAGGTCAGAAATGAGTTCATTTGAGACACCCTTGATTATTTCATGGAATCCACGGGAGACCTGAGACAACTCCAATTTAGGAGAATCTGAGCCAGATGATAAATCCCCTGAGGGCAGGGGCTGTCTGAGGTATTGCTGTATCCTTATTGTCTAGAAGCTGTAAGCACTCAAGGAGTGTTGGCTGAATGAATGAACGAAAGTATGGTAGGTTCCATGGCCCCGATGCCTCAAGATCAACACTGCCCTGAATGTAACCCAGACTAAGCGTAGGTTACACGTAAGGTGACCGATCAGACCTGTATCAGGATTTCCCGACCCAGTGCCAGAACAGCCTCCAAAACACTCCCCTCTAGCTGTTTCAGTGTCCTTGAACTCTGCAACCTAATTATGCTCAACCAACAATAATAACAGCAGGCAATGGGATGCAATTGAAAGTCACAACATGGCCAAATAGAAGCAACCTGCATAAAATCTACCTAAATCCCAGGTGCTCAGGGAAGATTAAAGTTCCCTTCTTTTTTCTCTTCTTGGGGAGAGTATGACTGGGTGGTAAATTCTGTGCCCAGATCCTGTCTTACTTCTCTGTTAAGAAAAGGAACTCTTCTCACCCCCAGAGCTCTTATGAGCTAATCACTGAAAATTGCTGAGAGACACTTTACAAAATCTAATATCCCTGTAGTGATTCTAGGAGATGCCTCAGGAGGGAAGCAGCCCTCTCTCTCCTGACTATTTTTACACTGTAAAAGGTTTAACTGAAGCTCCTTGCAATCCCCCTGGAAATTCCCTCCTAAAGTCTGTGAAATAAGCAGGAAACAAGTACGAGCATCTCTGACTTCAGATACTCATTTTGAGAAACAGGTGCGGGGCTCGTGTCCCGCACATCGAAAAACAGCATCAGTGTTGATCCACAGACGACTATTCGGAGGCAGATTTTGCAGAGGTAAATTCCATACGCATAAAAAGGTTTGGAGCCCGAACCATGAGAAGACAGGGAAGAAAGGAAAGTGCCTGGCAGGGCATTCTCTATCCTAGCCAAGCCCTCTTTACCCTGAGAAGGGGGACCAGGGCGCTTGCTCACCGTGGCACACACACGGAGAAAGCAGGTAGTTCTGGCATGACAGCTCACCAGTCCTGCCTTTAATTTACTTTCTTACTTCCCTGGTCTTCTATCTCCATTACTTTATTGCTAAAGGAATGAAGTGCTGACACATGCTACAACATAGACAAACCCTGAAAACACTATGCTGAGTGAAAGAAACCAGGTACAAAAGGCCACTTACTATATGATTCCATTCATAGGAATATCTACAATAGGCAAATCTATAGAAATAGAAAGTGGGTTAGTGATTACTTAGGGCTGGAGTGGGGGGATGGAGGGGAGGGGGATGATAGCTAAAGGAGACAGGGTTTGTTTTTGGAAGAATGAAAATGTTCAAAGATTGACTATGGTGATAGTTGCACAACTGACCATCCAAAAAGCATTGAATTGTACATTTAGATGAGAGAATTGTATGATATATAAATTTTATCTCAATAAAGCTATCACCAAAAAAATCTTTATGGCTAGTTTTAAATCACATTATGCATGGTGTAAACATTTACATAATTCTTATTGCAACTCCATTCCAGAAAGGGCACTGTGAGGGTTGGCTGGGCAAGTGATTGTATTTGATTGATGTATGTAATTCAGAGTTTCCCAGTGGGTACCCCAGAGGACACTAGGTTTTCAGCTATTAATAGGTGTAATAATTATTTTTAAAATGACTCCACAGTCCAAGAAATTTGGGAATGACAGAGTTAAACAAATTTAAACAGGATCTTTACTGTTGGGTGCTCTGAGTTTTAACAGGCAGACACGCATTGTGAATCTCCAAGAGAGAGATAAGAGCACGCATGGTTTACCAAACGGGTTTAATCTTGAAACCTTTCGTCACAGAGCATCATGCAGAATCAGTCTTCCGTGACATTATGCTGGTTAAATGCTGGTATAAGTCTCTAATCTCAACAGGAAACCCCAGAAACAAACGTTATCATGCAAAATTTAATAGAGGCCTTTACACAGTTGAAATATTTTCAATTACATCTCTGCATCAGTTTTTAAAAGTTCAATTGCAAACATTGTTTTTGCTTTCTAAGTTCTTTTCATTCTATATTTAATATTTATAACCATAATGAGCATGGTTTGGAGTAAAAATTCACTTCTTTATTAAATAAGTAATTCTCTGGTATAATTCCACTTGCTTCCGTGAAATGGAATTTGTCTTATTTTCCTCCTAAAATAGAAAGGTGCTCTAAGAACACATAAAAATCCTCAGTAATGCTTCTCTCCCTGACCCATACATCAAATCATTCTCTCAGAATATTCCACTTACTGCATCTCTCAGCAAAGATGTATTGGCAGGCTAACGTGGAGGTTTCAAATTACTCGGACTTTATTAATTTTACAAAATATGCTTTGAAGCACTATAATAATAATGGAAAGTAAATGGCACATTTGAAATTAGTGAGCAAATGTGTGGGGACATTCCTCTTGCCTTTCTCTCCGGTCGTTCTCCACTTACAGCGCTCCAGAAAATACAGTCATCCACGAGCATCTTTCCCTCTTCACTGCGTGGGTTTTATTGCCCAGACTTATTTAGAAATAACAATCCAAGAGGGAGAGGAAGGAGACCAACAATTACTGAGCATGATAACTGGATGGACAGAAATGTAAAGAAAGAATATTTGAGGCTGAGGAGGGCATGACGTTGAGAAACTGTAGGTGAGTGTGACACCTGTCAGCAGTGCTCTTTGGCAACTAACAGCAGGCAGCATTTGCACAGAACTTCCCACACTGTCATGTGCTATCTCTTACTTAACCCTCAAATAGGCTGTGAGAGGTGGGTCCTCTCTCCCCATTTTACAGATAGGGAAACTGAGGCCCAGAAAAATTAAGAAACCAGCCCAAGATTCTCAGGTGGAATATTGTGGTACAGTGATTTGGATTCAAAGTGTATGACTGTTCTTTCAACCCATACTCCACTGGGAGATGTTAGAAAGGCAGGCTGGGGAGGTTGTGAAGGTCCTTGAACGACAGATATATTGATACTTTACCCTGCAGGCAGTGCGATTGTTATTTATCTTATCTAAAAGCTTACAGATTCAATATACTTAGGCAAATAATAGATTAGCCATCTCTGATTCTCCTAAAAAAAGTTCCGGGGTATATCTAACCCTCAAATGAGTTCTAATAATCATGATAAGCATCCAATATTTTACTTGCTGTTTTTACCCAGTTTTACAAGTGTTCATTGTGCTCTTTTTACAAGAGGTCAATATCAGTCATTCACAAAGGATACAAATAAGTCAATTCCTAACCCTATGTCTGTACCTATGAGCTTTATACTGGGACGGAAAGCAAGATGACAGAAAGTTCTATGTCCAATTTTATGTACTAATTTACTAACGTATTCAACAGATTAATGGAGCGTCTATTAGGTGTTAGGCATCATGCCAGGAGCCGGCACTCAATAAAAGAATATGACACGTCCCTGTCTTTGTCAAGCTCACTGCTACATACAGCAAAGCATCCAGGCAAATACAGCACAGTGTGGTAGAGGACAGGAGAGAGACAATGCAGAGGATGCAGGAGCTGGGAGCCTGGACCTCGAGGTTGAGGAGGTTTCCCGGGGGAGGAGTCGTGCAGGCTGAAGGACCCGTGGAGTACAGCCCTGTCAGGACGGGATGCAGGATTCTAATACTCATTTTGCATTAGACTCACCTGGGGAATTTTTAAAACTGCTGCTATCCAGACCCCACTCGAGGCCAATTCTATCTGAATCTCCTGAGGGTCAGGCGATTATGTTTATAAACCTCCCCAGGTGATTCTAACGCGCAACCAGGTTTGAGAATCGCTGACCAGTAATTACTAAAAAGTTTTTCTGAGTGGAAACTGTGAACCGTCTCTAAATTCAGATTTAAGTCCCGTGAAATTCGGAAGGAAACCGTTTTAAAACAATTTTCTTACTCACTATAATGTGACCCTTATCTTAATTATCTCGGATTTCAAAAATATTTATGGCTACCCAGAGACAATAAATGTTCTTTACATAAAAAAAAAAAGAAAAGATGAATCTCAATAGTCTGAATATCACTAGCTTTTCCTAACAGTTGGGAGAAAAAATGCTTTGTGGTAATTAGATGTGAAAATTAGATGATGAATGGAATATTTACATAATCCCAAAGTATCTCCCCACAAAAGAGTTACAATTGTAAAGGGGAAAAGAATAGCTTTCCAGAGAAGGAAACTGGCAGATACCACCTTAGTCTAGCCTAAGATCAAATGTAACATCACCAGATTGAAATGTGACACCTGATAGGATGCAAGGAGAAATTAGCATTGTTTTTGTGATATTCTTGCCAAAAATGCATGCGCAACCGGAATCTAATTATAAGGAAACATCAGACAACTCTAAATTGAGGAACATTCTACAAAATAACTTGCCTGTCGTCTTAAAAATCATTATAGTCATGAAAGTCAAGGAAGGACTGTGGAATTGTTCTGGATTGAAAGAGACTGAAGAGGTATGGCAACAGATAACACTGTGTTGGGTCATTTTGCTATGAAGGACATTGCTAGGACAATCGCTGAAACTTGAATAGAGTCTCTTACTGATGGATATATAGGAGTTCCTTGAACTGTTCCTGCAATTTCTCTGTAATTTTGAAATTATTTCAAAAATAAAAAGTATTAATATTGTTGCAATGTGAAATACTTCTATAGTCTTCCTATTCAGATTTACATTATAAAGTGAAAAGATGTGGGAAGTGTGAGAGGAATCGCAAATTATTTGATTCAGCTATTGTGCGTTTTCTTTCCTTTTTTTTTTTAATGAAGTACTTGAAGTTAGGGATCTTAATTTTTTAAGTTTGTTCTTATTTAAGTTTGCCTTCTACATTTAAGTTTGCATAACCACGTAAAGCTTTCAGAACTGTGATGGGTTCTAGGGAAATATGGGTATGGCAATTGGGCATGTGTATAATATAAGTGAGTTACCAAGAAATTATTTTCATCCAGGTCTTTAGTAATTTGAATAGATATCCAAAGCATATGCCAACAGAAGATGACTCAAGAGGCCATTAAATTCAAAATATAAAAGAAAAACAGACCCCAGCATTGAGCTTTTTCCTCATGCTTAACACACTTTTTCCTCATGCTTAACACAAGCAATTCCTTTGGCCAGAAGAATATCAAATGAAGATTTTTGAAAATTCTTCTCAGAAAAATGCAAAATATTATTTTTCCCCTATCATAAGCAGTCTGTAAAATAAAGAATAGAAAAATTTATTAAGCAAATAAAAGTTATTTTTCTATCTTAATAAACATATGTAAATAGTTTGCAAATTTGTGCCAAAAAAGGCTGCTCTTAACTTGCTGGTAAACAGGTTTCCTGTTGACAATTCCAGAATGCATCTCCTGTCACTGCCTTCTGGGCCAAATTCTACCCTCATCTACTGAAAGAGACATGACAGAGAGTTCAAAATCTTGACTTAATAAGTCTAGGGGCTAGTCTCTAAGTGAGCCCCAGATTGCCTTCCTCCACAGAAGCTCGTGAAATCTATCCCCCTCTAACCACCTGTCATATAGTGAGGTATTCATATTGAATGTCTACCTCTGCCAGGGACCAAGAGCCAATCTGGGCTCTATAATCCATTATGGAGGAACACAGTACACAGAGAACTGGAAGGCCTGCCCCTGTCTAACTTAAAACTGTTTTGACAAAGTTCTAATTATCAATATATCTGTCATGCCATTTAATACCATATGGCTTCCATAAAAACAAGAATAAGAAAATACCATAATTCTGAAAGTTTCACAAAAAATTTTTCATTTATCTCAACATTGAATGACTTTGTGGACTCCTTAAGAAGTATATTAAAATAAATAGAGCAGAGATAGGCAAGCAATTTATCAAATAAGTCTCCACTCACCATATTTTGTTTACCTCAAAGCTTTAGACAATTTAAAATCAGATACTATGAACAATTCCTTGGCTATCCCTAGCCATATTAGGTTCCTAGGGCGGCCGTAACAAAATACCACAGACTGGGTGACTTATACAACAGATATTTATTTTCTCACAGTGCTGGAGGCTGGAAGTCCAAAATCAAGGTGTCGGCAGGGGTGGTTTTTTCTGAGGCCTCTTTCCTTGGCTTGTATGTGGCTGTCTTCTCCTCCATGTGTCTTCTTCACAAGGTGTTCCCTGTGTATGTCTGTATCCTAATCTCTTTGTGTAAGGATACCAGTCATATTGGATTAGGGCTCATCCATTTAGCCTTAATTACCTCTTTAAAGACTCTATCTCCAAATACATTCTGAGGTAACAAGGGTTAAGACTTCAACATATGAATTTTGTGTGGACACAATTCAGCCCATAACACTACTTATTGCTTACAAATTGTTCTTGTTTCCTGGATTAGGGCTTTTATCAATAATATCCACATTTTTTCAAGAAAGACAAAGCTCATCCCATAATGAGAGTTTTTAGAAAAATTCCAGGGCTATATTGACAATTTTAGTGCTGGAGAAGTCATATTTCCTAGCTCAGTAATTCAGATCTGGCTCAGGTCTCTCTATACTGGATCTTTTGGAAATCAGCATTGTCATTCAATTCCAACTTGATCTCTGTCCTCCACAGGCTTATAGCTTTTTAAAGTCAAGATACTATGGAACTTGAGGGTATGATTGAGCCCTCAGTTAACACTCATCTTATGGTGGGTTTTAAAAGCAGTCATGGTCCAATCCAAGCAGGTCTCCACCTGATCACAGTCTCAGGGCCACAATTTCTAGACAAGCTAAGATGATATTTGAGAACACAGCTCTAAGTACTGCCTTCCCCCAAATCCAAAAGTCTTATAATACTCACTGAGGAAGACTATGGTGAAGCTGTCATACATTGCCAGTGCACTGGAATGGAACTTGATGATAGCTATCAAAAGTAAAAATGTATAATACATTTTGATCCTGAAATCCACTTCTGAGCACTTGCCCTACAGAAAAATGTATGTATGTATATATTATGTATATATATATGTATATATGTGTATATATATAAATAGTGAAAATTGAAATTCATTCATTGCAATATTATTAATAATATCAAATGATTAGAAATAAATGTCCACCATAAGATGGTGGTTAAATTACTTTGGTAAATGCATATGATAGAAAAGTATGCAGCTGTTAAAAAAATAGGTGATTAAACTGATATTTTTGATAATGGCAAGCTGGGTTATTCAGATCAACCCTCCCACTGAAAGCAACTAAAAATGCTGGATAAAACTTTAAAAAATATATCCTTTAAGAGAAGGAAGATCCAACAAATGAAAAAGATACCTAAGCAAAAGCAGGAACCCAGAGAGATAAATGAATGCAGCAGCCACTTAGGCCCTGAGATCATTTGTCAGTCCCAGCAACTTTGCACTTCTATTTGTTGGGGTTAAAGGAAAGAAATCAAAGCTCCAAATCCACTCCAAGTAGGAAACAGAAAACCCCCACAATAAGAAGGGACACCATGGTAAGACAGAACCAAAGTAAAACCAACACTGACCCCAACCCCGGGGGAATGTAGGGGAAGTTGCCTTCATGCTAGGCTGAGCAGGGGGGAAAACCCCATCCTCAGATTTTTTTTTTAACTTCAAAGTAGCCCTCACAAAGCTTTTTACCTCAAATTTACATCATGTGGGTGGTCCAAAAGAACCTCAAGCTGTGAATTTAGTTTAAAGTAATCCCAGACTGATAGTACAATTATTAATGTGGCAACAACAAAGACAAATTCTCTCTAGAAAGGACACCTTTATTCTTGGCCTCAAAGAACACCCACATATAATTTTTCAAAGGCAATGAGAAGCCCAGTCAAAATTAACCAAGAGCCCAAGGAAATTAGGCATCATGAACAAGAACAGAAGAAACAACAGAAAGTAGAAACAGACCCACAAATAATTGAAGTATTGGAATTATTAGACACAAGTTTGATAACGTCAGATATAGAATATATAAAAAGTGATCTGGCATATTTGAAAAAGAACTAAAGTGAACATCTAGAAATGAAACAATAAAATAAAATAAAGCCCCAATACGTGAGGTTAACAGTAGCATTAGACACAGAAGAAAGTATTTGGAACACAGCAAGAGAAAAAAAAGATGGGAAAAAAATGGAAGAGAGATTAAGAGGCATGGACTATAGAGTGATAAGGTCTAACATACTTTCAATAGAAATGATACTTTCCATGTGCTGAAAGAAAATAGCTGCCAATGTAGAATTTTACTTATTTCCCAGTGAAGATAATCTTCAATAAAGATGGTTTCTTTGTAAAGAAACAAAAATAGATAACTTATTACCAGCTGACCATCATTCAAAGAAATTCCAAAGAAGGTATTGCAGTCAGAATGCAAGTGAACTCAGATGGAAGATGTGAGATGTAAGAAGGAGTCAAACATAAAAAAAGAGAGAGAGAAGACATAAGAATGGCAAGCAGAAGTGGGGAAGGGTGATGGCAGAAGGGCAGAGGATTGGACAAAATGTTTGCGTAAACCAGCCCACACCTACAGTATCTTCTTCCTCTGTCCTGCACTACTTTTGGAGCGGAATTGACAAGTGCCTAAATATAGAATTAGTCATAACAAAACTAAAACCACTGGTTAGAAACTGAGATAACAGGAGGCAGAGATGTTAATTTGTAGGCATGGGAGGGGGTAGTTGTCAAACACCCTCAACTGATGACATGACAAACAAAATAAAAATGAAATGAATACCAACAACAATATTGAAAATAGTGGGACCAATCTATATAGAAGTGCTTGTGAATCTTGACAATGAACAAGTAAAAAATTACAGTTCTTATATGGAAGTAAGAGAGTGAAAAGATAAAGATGCCATCTATGGAGGCTGACAGGCATGTAGCTGGACCCTAAGAAGTGGCTGAGCCTTGTTGTAGTCACCACCTCTCAGAATCTTGTCCCCAATTCCACAGGTCCCAAACCCCAATTTGTCAGTGAACCCCAAAGTGAGCAATCTTTTTGAGATTGGCTCTCAGTTGCCCATTTATTAAAGTATAGCTTCTTCAGTGACCTGAATGCTTGCATCCCCCTTTAAGGTCATCTGATGCCAGAATTAAGGTAAAATAAGAACATATATTTGGATTTTCTTGTATGTGGCTGAAAAAAGCTGGAAGGATGACCTCTGTATGTTGGGAACTGGCTGGCTAGAAGATAAGAGTGGAGGAAGACTTTCTGATATATATTCACATGATTCAATAATCTTTGAGTCATGAATTATCTATAAAATTTAATGAAAGCAATATTTTCCCTTCTCTGAAAACTCTTAAAGACTTAGACTGTCTGAGCAACATGGAGCCTTGTAGAGGTGGGTAGTAACGGATCCTCTCCTCTGTTCTTATGGTGCTGACATAAATCTAAACCATATATGCCTTCCTGCCTTAATTGCACACTTCCTGCCTCCTGTTGCTCAGCCACAAAACAACCTGAATCTCTCACTGCTGCCCCCTCTGGACCTGCCAAGGAAGTGACCCCTCCTCATCCAGGAACGAACCTACAGTCGAATTCCCTGCAGGAACGAAGGGATGAGATGCCACTAGGGTAACTTACTCTTTCCAATTTGCCCAGGACTTTCCCCAGTTTTAGCACAGGAAGTCTTATCTCCAGGGAAGCTTCTCAGTCTCAGGTAAACTGGAGCAATGTGTCACCCTAGCTGCCACCAGCTTGGCTATTCTCCCTCCTCTTAGAGCCCAAATGACTTCAAATTCATGAAAAAATAAACCTGGTTGAATAGAACCCAAATGATAACAATATCAAACAGCACATACGTAACAATGACCGTGCACTAGCCACCATTCTAAGCAGTCTGCTCATGTAGACTCATTCAACCCGTCACAACAATTTTATTTAACTCCATTTCATGGAGGGGAATACTGAGGCCTAGGGGAGTTATGTAACTTGCCCTAGATCGCAGAGCTTGTCTGGGATGGAGCTGGTATTCAAAGCCAGGTTTGGTTTCAGAGAAGACTTGCTAACTACTTCACTATACTGCCTTTTGCTATAGTATATTCCCCACACAATTTCTGTTCCCCAAATGTTGCACCCCCTTCAGCCATTTATTCTCTCTGTTGTCCCTGCTACTCATATCTTGGCTCTGATTCACTTTCTGTCTCCCCTTTACTTCTGTTCTACTCTTCATCCATTCATTCAATAAACATTTTTGGTGTGCCTACTATGTGCCAGGCTGCCTTCGAGTGTTTGCAGTCTAGAGGGGTACGAGACATGTAAATGGGCAATAGCAGAGTGCAGAAGTTCCCAAACTTTCTCAGTCTACAGTGCCTTTGGCATAATATTATGCTATTAATATTAGTAATGTTTCACAGTGCCTCAACATCAAAAGAAATACCTAATGGTTTTATTTATTAGTGTAGTCCCAAACAACTTAAGAGCAGGAGTTTATGTGGTGTCTGATATATATCTCTGTGTTTCTCTCAAAAATTAAAAGCTCTCACAGTGGCTTTAGTTCCCTTTGGCCCACTGGGGTACCTCAGCACACAGTTTGGGAACTGTGGGCATAGTGGTTAAGTGCTCAGTTCCTAGAGTCCAGTGCTTGGGTTCAAATTGTGGCCCTTCCCTTGCAGGGTGAGCTTAGGCACATAATGGGGCCTCTCTGAGCCTTAGCACACCTCACCCATAATGGGGTTACAATAGTAGCCATCTCATAAGGCTGGGACAAGAAGGTAATGAGTATATATAAAGCCCCCAGAAAGAGGATTAGCCTTTAGTCCCTAGAATGTAAGTTCTACAGGGGTGGGGATTGGGGTCTGTTTTGTTTACTGTTGTATCTCCACTGCCTTTTTTCTTTTTTTCTTTTCTCTATTTTAAACAAACCACAAAAAGGGCAATCCTGAATCTAATGTAATTAACAGGGGCAAGCCATAAAGGAAGTAGATTTCTACAACATGTAAAAAGCAGGAGCAGGGTCTGCGCTATACACTGAATGCTTGTGGCCCTCAAAATTCGTATGTTGAAACCTAATCCCCAACATGATAGTATTTGAAGGTGGGCCTTTGGGAGATGATTAAGTCATGAGGGTGGAATCCCAATCATGGGATTAATGCCTTTATAAAAGAGACCCTGGAGAGCTCTCTCATCCCTTCTGCCATGTGAAGGCACAGCAAGAAGACAGCTGTCTGTGAACCAGGAAGCAGGCCCTCACTAGACATTAAATCCGCCAGAGCCATAATCTTGGACTTCCCAGCCTCCAGAACTGTGAGAAACAAATTTCTGTTGTTTGTAAGTCCCTCAGTCTATGGTATTCTCCTATAGCAGCCTGAATGGACTAAGACAGTCTGCATCCAGTTTCTGGATGGAAACTTTATCTTCATTATGGGAATGAAGGAGGCATGTAGTCCTTTGCACTAGTACTGCTCACACTTGGTGTATCATACTTTGTAAGCAAGTGTTTTTCTGGGTCTTTCTCTGTGGGTTTTATCAGTGACTCTCTCCTGTGCTATCTTCAAGTCTCATCATACTGACTCACAGCCCAGACAATGCGAGGAGAGTTGGAGGAGCCAGGTCCTCCAGCAGCCTCACTCCCCATGGCAGACTTAATGCAGCTGTCATTATAGTGTGGTAAGGCATTTCTGTGACCCTCACCAAGGTATGCTAGATTATTGTCTTCCATAGCCTTTCCTTCTCCACAAGACCCTCTCTAACGAAGTTCTTATACCAATCCTGTTTTTCTCCAAATGATTGGCTGGTTATTTTTCATTCTAACTGCTCTGTCATTTTTTCAGTTTGCTTTTTAAGTGTACAATTTAGTAGTTTTTAGTATATTCACAAAGTTGTGCAACTGTCACCACTATTTCCAGAAAATTTTTATCATCCCAAAATGAATCCCCATGCCCATGAGCAGTCCTTTCCCATTGCCTTCTTCCCCTAGTCCCTGACTACCATTAATCTACCTGCTGTCTCTATAGATTTGCCTATTATGGACATCTCATTTACAGAATCATACTACATGTGGTCATTTGTGACTGACTTCTTTCACTTAGCATAATTTATTCAAGGTTCATCATTGTTGTGGCATGCATTAGTACTTCATTCTTTTTTATTGCTGAATAATATTCCATTATATGGATATATCACATTGTGTTTATTCATTCATCAGTGGATGGACATTTGGTTTGTTTCCACTTCTCATCTATTATGAATAATGTTGCAATGAACATTTATGGACAGTTTTTGCATAAGCATATATTTTCAATTCTCATTCATATTTCTCATATTTCGATTCAATACCTAGGAGTGGAATTGCTGTTTCATTGTAACTCTGTGTTTAACATTTTGAGGAACTGTCAAACTGTTTTCCAGTGATTGCACCACTTTACATTCTCACCAACAATATATGAGGATTCCAACTTCTCCATATCCTTGCTAACACTTGTCATTGTTTGTTTTTATTTATTTTTTTAAATTATAGCCATCCTAGTGAGTATGAAGTGGTATCTCATTGTGATTTTGATTTGCACGTTCTTGATAGTTAATGATGTTGAACATCTTTTCATGTGCTTACTGGCCATTTCTTTGGGGAAATGTCAATTCAAATCTTTTGCCTCTTTTAAAATTGGGTTATTTGTCTTTCTATTGTTGAGTTGTAAGAGTTCTTTATATATTCTGGATGCAAGTCCCTTATCAGATATATAATTTGCAAACATTTTCTCCCATTTTATGGCTGGACTTTTTGTTGTCTTGATGATGTCCTTTGAAGTACAAAATTTTTAATTTTAGTTTTTGGGTTTTTTTTTTTTTTTGGTGAGGAAGATTAGCCCTGAGTTAACATCCACTGCCAATCCCCCTCTTTTTGCTGAGGAAGACTGGCCCTGAGCTAACATCTGTGCCCATCTTCCTCTACATTATGTGGGATGCATGCTGCAGCATGGCTTGATAATCAGTGCATAGGTCCACGCCTGGGATCTGAACCTGAGAACCCTGGGCCGCCACAGTGGAGAGCACAAACTTAACCACTACACCACCAGGCCAGCCCCAATTTTAGTTTTGATGAAGTAAAATTTATCTGTTTTTCCTTTTGCTGCTTGTGCTTTTGGAGTCAAATCTAAGAAACCATTGCCTAATCCAAGATTCACTTCTATGTTTTCTCTTATGAGTTTTATGTTTTTGCTCTTACATTTAGGTCTTTAATTCATTTTGCATTAATTTTTGTATATGGTATGAAGTAGGGGTCCAAATGCATTCTTTTCATGTGGCTATTGTTGGGCAGTTGTCCCAACATCATTTCTTGAAAAGACTATTATTTCCCTCATTGAATTGTCTTGAGCCCCAATTGAAAATCACTTGACCATAAATGTAAGAGTTTATTTCTACACTCTCAATTCTATTTCATTGATCTATATGTCTATCCTTATGCCAGTACCACACTAGCTTGATTAGTGTAGTTTTGTGATAAGTTTTGGAATTGGGAAGTGTTAGTCTTACAACTTTCTCCCTCTTCTTCAAGATTGTTTTCTGGGTCCTTTGAATTTCCATATGAATTTTAGGGTCAACTTGTAAATTCCTGCAAAAAAAATGGCAGCTGAAATTTTGATAGGAATTAAGCTGATCAATTTGGAGACTATTGCCATCTTGACAATATTAAGTCTTCCAAAGAGATGTCTTTCCATTTAGTTAAATCTTCTTTAATTTCTCTCAACAAAGTTTTATTTTGTAGCTCTCTGTGTCCACACCTTGCACTTCTTTTGTGAAATTTATTCCTAATTATTTTATTCTTTTTGATGCTATTGTAAATGAAATTTTCTTAATTTTATTTTCAATTATTTGTTGTTAGTATGTAGAAATGCAATTGATTTTTGTATATTGATCTCATATCCTGCAATCTTGCTGAACTCATTTATTAGTTCTAACAGATTTTGTGTGTGTGTATGAATTCCTTACGATTTTCTGTGTATGAGATCATTCCATCTGTGAATAAACAATTGACTTTTGAGGGTTGAATTTGCCAGTCAAAAGTCCTGCTTGCATTGCAGTGGAAAGAGTCTTGCCAGTGAGCAGCAAAATGTTCATCTTGTTATTCAAGAGAAAAAGAAAGCTTCCATCGTAGGGTATTTGCTGGAACGTTCGATTAAACAGCTATTCTTGAACAGAGGAGATTTTGCCCCAAGGGATATTTGGCAATGTCTGAAGACACTTTTGGTTGTCACAACTTGGGGGGGAGGGGGGAGAGTTGATACCAGCATCTAGTACATAGAAACCAGGGACGCTGCTAAGCATCCTATAATTCACAGGATAGCGCCCCCCCACCCCAACAAAGATTTATTGGGCCCAGAACATCAATAGTGCTGAGGTTGAGAAAACCTAGATTAAAGGAATAGCTTCCAAAAATGTGCTCTTCTCTCATGGGCGTCTGAGCTACTCTTCTCAAATCTGCAGGAATCGAGAGAAGTTTGGAGTGAAGTTCAGGGAATGATTTCTCAGCCCCTAGGGGCTGCCTAACAGAGGTGGAGACAGTGTTCTAGGCTCTGGCTCAGCAAGTCCGTGAACAACTGGACCCTGTAGTGCACAATCTTCAGAAGACAGAGATTGACACTCAGCACAGAACACATTGCAGCCACTCCAGTGCCTGTGGCCATGTGTGATAATTACTATGGCACCAATAGGGGATATTAGGTTTTGTGGAGCTTGATGCTTGTACAGTTGGGAGGGGGAGCCCTCTAAGAAAAAGAATACAGCATTAGACACAGGGACTTGGTAGGAATCCGTGCAAGTTTCAGGGCCCTGAAACCGAAGTGTCATTAGCTTTGGGGTGACTCTGCCTCAGAGCAGAGGTGGTACTGAGTGCAGTGGGACCACCTGTAAATCGCCTCCTCCTTCCTGCTTTTCTGAAGAGCACCTCAGCTAATTCACATTTAGGAAACTACAAGCAGTATGGTGTGTTTCATTTTCTTACTCATATTTTTTTTAACTTTTTCTTTAGTGAAAACAATCTAAAGTTCTGGAGTTTGGCTTTGAGATCAAAGTTGACAGTTGCAGAGAGATAACACTCCTAGACACTTAAAAGCAGGTGCTAGGTGGTTAGTCAGGACAACAAATCACTTTGATAATATATATTTCCCAATGTTGCAGGATGAATTTAGTATTTAAGAAGCAGGCCTTGCAGATACAGGTAGCCCATATTGCAATCAAAGCAGAGAAACGTACATTTTTGTAGTTCAAAGCATTATTATTTCACATTTGTGCAGCACTTTGTATCTGCTGAATGTTTTCAAGCCTTTGATTATTTTTTTTAATGATCTGGTAATGCCAGTTCTGGTAGGTATTAGCATCATTTCAAAGATGGGGAGAAAGAAGGAGAGGCTACCAAAAATGATGCAGAGGCAGAAGGAGGGAGATGACATAGGACAGACTTAAAGGAGCAGGACCCAAAGGAAGGCATGACTGAAAGGACTGCGGTTGTGACCATCACAGGAACCTGAATTTCTAGGCAGTGGAGAGGGGTGCCTTTCAGAGTTTGAGAGGGAGAGTGTCAGAATCAATAAAAGGACATATTACTTGTCTCACTTATAAGTAAGCACATGGAACAGGGAGAGGTAGTATTTGACCAAATTCACGAATGACCAGGCCATAACTAACTACCAAGAAAGTGTAGAATTCTCTCCATCAATGTCAGAGAGGAAATCCAGGCCCTTTGCTTGCAAATTCCCTTAGCGCCACTGTCCCAGGCAGAGTCGAGGGAGGGCAGGCAGTGAACCTGAGCCAGCACAGCCACGCATGTGTCACATCTGTGTCATCGACCAGTCAGACCCAGGTGGATTCCTGCAAACCACTGAAATCCTGGTCAATTCAGAACCAACTGAACGTATGGATTCTTTCCTGGTGGCTGAAATTCCAGCATTATAGTTATTCATGTTTAGATAATAATAATGGCTGGTACTTAGTATTCAACACACTTAAAGACATTAACTCATTTAAGCCTCAGAGTAACCCTGTGGGATAAGTACTTATTTGACAGATGAGAAAACTGAGCCCAGAGGGGTTAAGTAACACGCCCAAGGTCACACAGATAGTAAATAGCAGGGTTGGGATTTGAACCCCATGCAGCCTGGCTCCAGAGTCTGGTGTAATCTCTTCTTCATAATGCTTTATTAAAAGCCTTTAAAGTGCTTTCTCATTTTGTTATTTAAATAACAATATAAATAAAATACAAATGAACATTTCAATAGCATTAGAAAAATGGACACTGAGCAACCTATTTTTATTTTAAAAAAATTTTGGGGGGCCGGCCCAGTGGCACAGCGGTTTAATTCGCGCTTGGCAGCCCGGGGTTCGCAGGTTCGGATCCTGGGTGCCTGCCGACGCACTGCTTGTCAGCCATGCTGTGGCAGCATCCCATATAAAGTAGAGGAAGATGGGCACGATGTTAGCCCAGGGCCAGTCTTCCTCAGCAAAAAGAGGAAGATTAGCAACAGATGTTAGCTCAGGGCTGGTGTTCCCCCACACACACAAAAAAGAAACCAGTAAAAAAATAATAATAAAGTAAAAAAATAAATTAAAAAAATTCCTCACACTCTAAAAAAAAATTTTTTTTGTGTTGTGTTAACATTGGTTTATAACATTATATAAATTTCAGGTGTACATCATTATATTTCGATCTCTGTGTAGATTACATCATGTTCACCACCCGAAGACTAATTACAATCCATCACCACACACAGGTGCCTAGTCATCCCTTTCACCCCCTCCCTCTCCCTTTCCCTTCTGGTAACCACCAATACAATCTCTGTGTCTATGTGATTGTTGTTTTTATCTTCTCCTTATGAGTGAGATCATACGGTATTTGACTGTCTCCCTCTGACTTATTTTGCTTAGCATAATACCCTCAAGGTCCATTCATGTTGTCACAAATGACTGGATTTCATCATTTCTTATGGCTGAGTAGTATTCCATTGTGTATATATACCACATCTTCTTTATTTATTCGCCCTTGATGGGCACCTAGGTCGCTTGAGCAAGCTATTTTTAAAGGTGGGAGAATAACTTCCATATTCTTATCTCCAGGATCACCCGCACACTGTATGTTCTTTTCTGCTCCTAAATTGCTTTGAAACTTATTATTGTACTTGTTATTTTCTTAGTTATAGTTAGTTGGTATTCCTGGGGCAAGTCCAGAAAGCACTTCTGTTTTCCTCCATTGATTTGTGACCTACTTGAGACACAGACCTTTTTAAAAACAAAATCATCATCTTGTGCCTTGCACAAGGTAGGTATTCAATAAATGTTCATTGAATTAATGGAATTGAGTTAAATGCAATCCAGGCAATGGGTTGGTTCTAATTTGATCAAATCAGTAACACTGTCCAATAGAACCTTCTACAGTGAGGAATTGTTCTATATCTGCACTGTCTAATGTGGTAGCCACTAGCCACATGTGGCTACTGGGCACTTGAAATGTGGCTAGTGTGACTGAGGAACTAAATATTTAATTGTACTTAATTTTGATTAACTTTAAATTTAAATAGCCACAGCTTTATAGTATAAGGTATTTAACCAAATAAATCAATTCAGGTCTCCCTGAGATTCAGGGTCTTTGTTAAAGTCAAGGACCCAGTCCTAGCAATCACAGACAAGAGGAAAAGAGAGTAAAATGATGTTACCTTCTAAATGGTTTTAAGATAAGTGTGCATTCAGAGTATCCCAAGTAAAATAAAGTTTTTAAATCACCATGACAAAGATCTACCAACATTTCAAATGTACACCTCCTTTGAACCTGCAATTCATCTTCTCGGAATTGCTTCTATTCTGACACACACCGTACGGCATATGTACAGGGATAGTCACTGAAGCACTGCTTGTGATAACAGCAAAGACAATCTAAAAGTCCAGATGTAGGAAGTGGATTACATAAACTATGGGACTGTAGGAGGCAAAATAATGGCCCTCCAGAAATGTCCACGTCCTAATTCCTGGAACCTGTGAATATGTTACCTTACATGGCAAAAGGGACTTTCCAGATGTAATTTAGTTAAGTATCTTGAGATGGGAGAGTACCCCGGAGTATCCAGGTGGGCCTAATGTAATCACAAGAGTCCTTATAAGAGGGAGGCAGGAGGGTCAGAGTCAGAACAAGATACGATGACAGGGGATGGCCCAGTGGTGCAGTGGTTTAGTTCACACTTGGCAGCCTGGGGTTCACGAGTTCAGATCCCAGGTGCCCGCCGACGCACTGCTTGTCAGCCATGCCGTGGCGGCGTCCCATATAAAGTAGAGGAAGATGGGCACAGATGTTAGCCCAGGGCCAGTCTTCCTCAGCAAAAAGAGCAGGATTAGCAACGGATGTTAGCTCAGGGCTGGTCTTCCTCACCAAAAAAAAAAAGACAGGATGACAGACGCAGAAGTCAGAGTGATACAATTGCTGGCTGGGGCCCCGAGCCAAGGAATGGGGCAGCTTCTAGAAGATGGAAAAGGCACAAAGATGGATTCTGTCTAGAGCCTCCAGAAGGAATGCAGCCCTGAGAACATCTTGATTTTAGCCCAGTGAGACCAATTTTGGACTTCTGACCTCCAAAACCATAAGATAATAAATTTGTGTTGTTTTAAGCCACTAAATTTGTGGTAATTTGTTACAGCAGCAAGAGGAAAACTAATACAGGTACTTTCATATATAGTAGAATACTGTGCAACCATTAAAAAGAACGAAGAACACCTGTATATTTTCATATGGAAAGATCTCCAAGATATATTACTAAATGAAAAGAATCAAGGTCCAAGATGACGTGTATATCATGGTTCCCCTTGGTTACAAAAGATACACACAGGCCCGTATATTTCTAGAAAGCAAAACAAAAAATTAGTAATAGTGATTGCCTCTGGGAAGGGGCACGCTGGGGAAGGGGTGGGTGGTCAGTATTAGAAGGGAGGCTTACTGTTCACAGCGTACTTCTCAAAACTGTCATACATTTTGAGAACTGTCACTCAGTAGAAAATCAATTTCCACACCAAATTCTTTGGGGGACAAGATAAAGAAACCACACTGAGCCCTATTGGCATTTTGCAGGTGTGTCGCTTTGAACTTCAGGGAAGAGTAGATAAATAACATTCCCTGACACAAGCAATTAGCTGCTGGGTGTAAGAACTGCTAATGTGTGCTCCAGAGCAGCCAGACTTGAAGGTCAGATGGAAACGGAGAGAAAGAGCCCCAAGGTCATTGTGGAAAAAATAGACACTAACTCCATGTCCAGAATTAGACCATTCAGAAGGAAGAGATGGCGCTTCTTTCCCAGAAGCTAAGAAGAAAGTGTCAGAAGGGGATTTTAGGTTTGTGAGCCAGGAACCTAGAACAGGAAACCTAAAAAGGTGGTGAGGCTAGAGCTAGTTATTAAGTGTGAATTGCAGAAGAGAGGCAATGGCCCACAGTCACTCCTGAAAACTGGCACAGTTACCACCAGAGGCAGGCAAATGGTCCTGTCCAGGCCGGCAGGCCTCGCTCTCAGCAGGGACCACCCTCCTCTCTCTGCAGCGAGGCACCTCCCTTCACCCCATGGGTTTCATTGGGCAGCCTGCGGGGGCCCTGATGGACGTGGCCCCAGGAGAGAGGAGGAGCCTGATTGTGGGATGATGGAAGTTAGCTTCAGGAGAAGGTGAAGGAATGGATTTTCAGGTCAGATCTGAGATGTAGAGAAGCAACTTGTAAGGCCCGACATCGGTTCGGGAAGTAAGGTGATGACCTCCCACCCATGATCCAGGGCTTCTCAAAGCAAAGGAAAAAAGAAGAGAAACCTCTGAGGTCCTCAAAAGCACAGCTGCTTAATACTTGAATCATTTAATCCTTCTAAGCCTCAGTTTATTTATCTGTAAGGTGGGAATAAATAATGGTACATCCCCAGAAATTATTTATCTTATAACTGGAAGTTCATGCCTTTCGACCACCCCTCAGTTCCCCCCCGCCCCCCCGCCCCATGCCCTGCCTCTGGTGACCACAAATCTGATCTCTCTTTCTATCTGTTGGCTTAAGTTTGAACTCATTTTTTTCCTTCTGTTTCTTCTTGTTTTCCTGCCTTAATATTGAGTTTGCTTTAGTTTTGTGCATCTATAAATTGCTTTTTGGAAGTTTTACTTTACAAAAGTCAGCCCTGGTGGTCCAGTGGTTAAGATTTGGCGCTCTCACTACTGCAACCCGGGTTCATTTCCCGGTGAGGGAACCACACCACCCGTCCATCGTTTGTCACACTGTGGCGGCTGTGTGTTACTGTGATGCTGAAAGCTATGCCACCAGTATCTCAAATACCAGCAGGGTCACCCATGGTGGACGGGTTTCAGTGGAACTTCCAGACTAAGACAGACTAGGAAGAAGGACCTGGCCACCCACTTCCGAAAAAACTGGCTGTGAAAACCCTATGAATAGCAGCAGAGCACTGTCTGATACAGCACCAGAAGGTGACAGTAGGTTCAGCTCTGCTGTACACAGGGTGGCTAGGAGTCAGAATTGACTTGAGGGCACTAACAAACTTGACAAAAATGTTTCAGTATGCAGTGGACCTGTTTTGGTTTACATAAACATTTCTATTGGCAAACACTTTATTTTTATTAATCAAATGATGATTTGGGGAAACAAAATAATAAAGGGGGAAAATGGAGAGAGGGATAGAGATTGAGTGGGAGTGATGCCTGCCACAGTGATTGTCTTTGTTGCTCCTTTCACAGCTGCGGAGATATTTCCACCGGTGGTGGTACTGGGGTGGGGGGAGGGGCTGGAACACCATCCCTAGTCCAAGGCCAGGTGAGGAAAGGCAGATGCAGTGAGGTGTCCATGAGCTGATTATATTTTATACCTGCCAGAAGATCTTGACATTTAGATTCGGGGGCCTGATTAAACAGAGAGGCCTATAAGACTCAGTGTAAAGACTGAGGAGGAAGTCTCATATTAGTTCCAACCTATTGCCATGGATCTCTCCTTGCTGCCATGACAACAGGCTGAGAGCTCTGTTATGATACCTCTCAGACCTCAACCTTTGAGTCTACCCTGTGCACTTCTCAATACTACCCTGGAGTAGGAGGACTTGCCCTGACACTCAGTCTCTTGTTTCATAGTGGATAATTCATATCATGTGGATAATTCGGCTTGGTGGAGTTATCTATCTTATTTAAAGCTTAATCTTTCATGATCCAGGCCAGGGAACCTGACTGAGTTGTATACATCTCTGCTGCATAGCTTCTGTCCAAAGCCAATTATAAAATGTTGAACAAATCAAATGGATGATTACACTGAATGAATATTTTGCATTTGACTATGAGTAATAGAAACCTGAGAAACAGTGGTTTAAATAAGACAGGAATTTATTTTTCTCACAAAATGAGAATTCCAGAGGTAGGCAATCCAGGGCTGATGTGGCAGTTCCAGAACATCATCATAGAGTGTGACCCTTATCCTCATTGTTCATAAGATAGCTGTTGGAGCTCCAGCTATCATATCATGCTCTTGGAAGCAGAAAGGAAGAAGTGCCAAGTGAAAATGGTGCCCAGCAGTTGAGTCAGTATGATTTTTAAGAAGCCTTCCCACAAACCACATCCAACAACTTTCACTGACATCTCAACGGCCAGAATTTAGTCATATGGCTACCTGTATCTGCAAGGGAGGCTGGGAAATGTTGGGTTTATTCTGGACACATTGCTTCCCTTGATAAAATCTGTTACTGAGGAGCAAGATGAGATGGATATTGGATAGGTACCTAGACGTCTCTGCCACAAGATGTCTGTGAATGGACGAAAATGTGAGTTGCTGAAAATGACCAAATATAATGTGGCAGGAACAAGCCCATAGAAGAAGCCAGAATTTCCTGAGGTCTGTTCCTTAGCTCCCAAAGGCTGGCAGATGGTACTGACTGATAACAATACTACTAATCTAGCATATATGACAAGCCTACATAATAGGAGGTGAAAGACATTGCAGTTGGGAACAAAGAAATCAATTCATGGGGTTACCACCCTTTACTCCAAGGATGGAACCCATGAAAGGTAACGTAGGAATAAATTAGGTACTACTTGAATGAGCATGCTTAGTTTTGTTGGTTTGAATGTTTGCTTGTTTTTAGTAAATACATATTTAAATGAGAATATTATGTTGGTTAAATTAATATCAACTCTCTCCACCATTTTCAAGTAAATCCTTCATGCTTAATAAGCCACTGCTGCTGGTTAACTAAGCCAAATGTAATGAATTTTTTAGATAACTGAAACATTCTTTTAAGCAACAATTAACAAAAAATTACCAAGTATTAGCGGAGATCTTATGAAATCTTACTGCTTGTTTCATCAACATATATTGAATTATTTAATATAGTGGAATAATTTGGACTGGCTGCTACTTGTGTAGAAAACAGCTTTTCTTACCATTTCTCACTTGTGCACCATCTGCCACACACACATGCACACAACCCACTTTCTCCCCAACTCCACCACTATATACAAGGAAGGGAAATTTTGAGGGAGTGCTGATATATTCTCCTATTTCATGGAGAACAGTTTAGAACCAGCAGGTATTCATTTATTTTATTTTATTTTTTTTGGTGAGGAAGAGTCGCCCTGAGCTAACATCTGTTGCCAACCTCCTCTTTTTTGCTTGAGGAAGATTAGCTCTGAGCTAACCTCTGTGCCAGTCTTCCTCTATTTTGTATGTGGGTTGCCGCCTCAGCATGGCTGACAAGTGGTGCAGGTCTGCGCCTGGGATCTGAACCCGCAAACCCAGGCTGCCAAAGCGAAGTGCACCAAACTTAACCACTACACCATGGGGCCGGCCCCTACACTTATATTTTTCATAACTTAATTAAGATAATGGAAATGTATTTACCTCTAAATCATCACCCCAAATTGCCATGCTATGTGAATGCTTCTGCTTTTGTGTGTTTGTGTGTGTATGTATACCTTTTTTGGTATGTCTTACTCAGGCAGCGACCTTTTAATTTGCTGTTTGTAAACTGCTGTACTCTGGTAAAATCAGAACACCTCATTTATTAGCCTGTGGGCAAAGTAAAAGGTTCTGGGAACTTCAAACATTGATGGTACGTATGTAAATTGGTAAACCCATTTTGGAAAATGGTTTGGCAGCATCTATTAAAACTGAGCATAGGCATAATCATGGACCACATTCATGTCCAGGAGCCTAGTGACACAGCATCATCCATACCCCCATGCTAGGACCCACTCCAGCCTTCCTTCTCCCATGACAACTCAGGCCTTGTTGTTGACAGTCTCCCTCCAGTAGCATCCTCTCCCATTAGCTGATCTTAGGCAGCCCACTTCAGCCCATCAGAGGCATGCTCATGACTGGGAACCTCAGTGGGAAAGATTAGGAGACTTGAGTAGCTTCCTCTCAGTAAGCTCCTTGAACACTATGTGACATTCCCACCCCCTTCACCAGAAACCCTCAAACTCTGTACCATTTAGGATGACTTCTCCATCAGTATCTAGCACCATAAAGCCCAACACAAACTGGCTTAGACAGTAAAGGTAAGTCATTGGCTCATGTAACTGCAAAGACCAATGTGGGCTTCAGGCACAGTTCTAGTTCAGTTTCTCTGAAATCTCTCAACTCTGTGTTCTGCCAGGTTGGTTTTATCCTCAGGCAGAAGTCCCTCATGGTCGTAATACGTCTGCCAGCATCAACCAGGCTACATACTTCCTTGTTCAAATGAGGAGAAGAGAGCAGGCCTTTATCCACATAACCACCAAATAAAAGCTCTGAGCTTAGCTCTTGGGACCTTCTGGGTCCACCTCCTGAACCAGTCATTTTGGTAGTAAGACTCCATCTGCCTACAGAGTTGAAGCCCCAACCCTACTTAAGGAAACAAAACAAACAAAAACAACTCCTGTTGCACCTTTTCCCAGAATAATGGGTGCCTATTCTTACTATGTCTACACAACTAAAAGGATTCATTCATATGGCTCATCCCAGAACAGAGAAGGTATGCTCCACAGTGATTTCACATCCTGATGATATCTTAGAAACAGCAATGCTTGGTAATTTTAAATGCCAACTTCCCTCCTAAAACATAAAGTTCTGCCTCACTGCTGTACCAGCCTGTAACACCCACCCCCTTCTCCAAGAAATCTAAGGACATTTGGTGAGAAGAGATGCAAATGCCATAGCATCTGCAGCACTGGACTCAGAGAGAATAATAATAACGCCTCATCTTTGATTAGCATTTTACAGTTTCCAGTGTGTTTTCACATTCAGCATCTCATTTCATCCCTGGGAGTTGGGCAGGATCTGTACTGTTATATCCAGTTCGTAGATAAGGAAATCTCAGAGAGACTGAGTGACTGACTTACCCAAGGTCAACGGCTTATAAGTGATAGAGCTAGCACTGGGATCTGGGTCTTCTTGATGCTGAACTTTTATAGGGACTTTCCTCTGGTTAGTCTTTTGGACCAGAGTACAGAGTAAGAAAAATAAGGAAGACGCAAATTCGATTGTGGTTCGGAGGGATGGGAGACTGAAGAGGGGAGGTCTGAAAGGAGTGCTCTGCTGGAGGATTTTGGTGTACTTGGGAGAGAAGACAGAAAGATCTTTTCAAACCTCGTTTCTGCCCTTTCTTTTGGTTTTCTTTCCCAATTTCCTTTTTCCTGTGTTTCTTTCTCAAATTGTCTTTGCTGGTGCAACTTTCTCAAACACAATACCAAACACTTTCATAGGCAGGGCCCATTCAAGAATCAATCCTAAAAGGAATCCTGGAGGGGTGGGGGGACAGGGTGGGGGAAGGCGGGGGGCACATAGGATTGGGAAGGGGAGTCAGAATGGGGATGGTGGAAGAAAGAGAAAAGAGACAGAAATTGGAATCATGAGCTGGCGCTGACACCAAAGATTCACTATAATCTAAAACGTTAGATTACTATATACATTTTTAAAGAGAACTAATGCCTTCGAAGCAATGTGACCTTGAACTGCAGACCCAGGAGCAGAGACACTCAAAGACTGGGAAGGCCAAACCTGCCATCTGAAGGGTTTTGTTAATTACTTTAAAGTATAACTGGAGACAGCTCAGGCACTATAAAACATTATATTTATATATAGCACTCATTTTAGATAAATTTGGAGTAATCACATATTCAGCTTGTTGAAAATTAATTTTCTTAAGACTCTGATCTGCATTGGGACATATGGAAAGAAATTGAGAGTGAAGAAGTGTTAGAGCCTGGAAGAAATCCTGACTATTTCTTCCCTCTGATATGGCTATTACCTGGGCAGCTCTGAAATCATCTTGGAGATCTGTTTAAGGCACAAGGGGGCCTTTTCGAATTATTTGCTCCAAGAATTAGATTGCATCTAATCTCATGGTAGTGAGAAATTTAGAAATAATTAATCCGATACTCCTCAGGGGTTGTGACAGTAAAAGTAATCTAATGTTTATACTATGGCTCGGGAGGAAAAAGAGAGGTTGCAAACTGGTGGGCTCATGGGCCAGGTGTGGCTCACAGACAGAACTTATTTGCCTTCCAGTGTTTTGAGAGAACAGTGCTCTCCAGTTCACCACTGGTTCCCACCATTCACACAACACATACACGTGCACTCACATACTGCCCTCTTCTCTCATCGCTTCCCCTGCCTGGCCCTTAGGGCTTCTGAGTTTGAGACCTCTAAGATAAAAAAAAAAGTCATTAAATATATGAGGCACTACAGAGAAGAAAGAATCAGTTATGTTGGAAAAAGCATAATGAGAAGAAAATTATAGACAGGTAGATTTAGTTATAAAACCAAGGGGGAAAGTCTTTCCTAGAAAAATTACTGGAATCTGGGTCTGTTTTCTGAAAGGTAAAGTAGCCTTCACATGGGTCTAGCTCTGGAAAAGAAGGGATTGAGTTTCAGAGCCCTTTGAGATGGCGTTGAGCAGGGCTGTTTGTTCTACGGCTCCAGTAACTAAAACTGCAACAGAAAATATGATTACGCCAAACAATTGGCTGAAAAGCAACATGGTTAGAGTCATCACCGACTGGAGACAAAGACAAAGAGCATGACAAAAGCTACAACAGTCACCTTTCCACATGATAGGTGATGCTTGTGTTCCCTGTTCCACCCCAAAATCAACAGTAGCAACGTACACAATGAAGGGTAAGTCAGGAACCGGCAGAAGAGCAAAACAAGGGTATCTTTTCAAAGGCTTACTTCTCTATAAAGTTCAAGTTTAAAATAAGGTATTTAAGACCAGTAAATGAGCTCAGCCACAGCAATGAAATGACCTCCCAAAGAAGTAAAGGGAAAAGACAAGCCAAGAGCCTCGATACCTGATGGAGGCCCCAAGCCCTCTCGATCATCATACCCCATCCTGACCCTCCATATCCAATCCTAAGTGCATGTGGCAAAGTAGGACGCTTTGGCCCTTCAACCTTGGTGTGAGTGATGTATGTGAGCATGGTCCTGCCTGTGGCCAAGAGCCCAGCTTCTCTCCCAGATTCAAGGGGAGAGAAGGGAAATGTTCTATAACACCCATATTCAAGTATGGATGTTAAAAGCCAGGACTCAGGAGTCAGACAGACCTGAGTTAGAATCCTAGCTGCAACTTTACAGACCTCAGAAAGTTACCTTATTTCCCTGGGTCTTGTTTTTTCTCATCCATAATTAGGGCATAACGCATTTATCTATCTCATCAGGTTTAAAAATGTTAAGGCATCTAGTCCAATGCCTGACACAACAGAAGGCACTCAATGAATGGTAATTGTTATTTAAAATAATCACCCTAATGAACTTGAACATCTGTGAAAGGAAAGGTGTCCTAGTCAGGCAAATAAAAGGGGAGCTAGTGTCAGATCTCGTGTCATGGCTGAATGCCTCCCTGCTTATCTCTGTCCAGTTGAACAGCTTTGTCTGCATCAGCAGAGGCTGGGAACTAGTGCCATCAAAACTAATGAGACAAGAATTCTGTAAGTGCCTGTTAGGGGCACATTGCGGTGACAACTGTGCCAGACCAGAAAAGAGGTCTTGTCAAAGGCTGGGCCACCATCATGAGAAGGTATAACTGTTGCAATCTATCCAAGGTGAGAGACAATTGAAAGCTATCTTTCATTGATGCTACAAAGAATAGCAACAAATTGTTAGAAATTGCTTCAGCATTGAAAACTGAAATCTCAGCACATTGCCTTATCACAGTGCTGAGCTGCCCCGCCCCCGGCTTTTATTGAGCACTATGTGCAGGCACAATGAAAGACAGTCTCTTTTCTCAAGAAGACAAGGCTCAGGTGCAGTGGCCTCCAACGTGGAATGCATTCACCCCAGCATGGGAGCCAGACAATTCTCTGGGGTGTGAAATGAAGATATTAGACCTTCCATTTCTGTTTTTAAAAAAGTCATTTTCTTAAAGTGTCTGATTTGTTTTATGATACACATACTATATTTGAATAGTAGTGCCTGTATATAACTTATATATAATAATATAGTCAGATCAAGGTTTAAATTTTTTTTGAGAAAGATTGGCCCTGAGCTAACATCTGTTGCCAATCTTCCTCCCTTTTTCCTTTTTTTTTCTCCCCAAAGCCCTAGTAGATAGTTGCATGTCATAGTTGTGCATCGTTCTAGTTGCTCTATGTGGGACACCACCTCAGCATGGCTTCATGAGCAGTGAGTAGGTCTGTGCCCAGGATCTGAACCGCAGAACCCCGGGCCGCCAAAGCAGAGTGCGCAAACAACCACCATGCCACCGGGCCGGCCCCAAGGTTTAAATTTGTTTATTGATGGGGTTCTTGATCAAAAAGGTCTGGGAACTAGTCTAGAGGACATGGAAGACCAGTAAGCCAACAGTCAAATCTAACACAGAGGGAGCTTGGCTGGAGCACAGATGATAAGCATCTAGCTCAGCAGAGAAGGAAGAGGAGGCAGGATGTAGGGAAGGCTTCTTGAAGGAGGTGACAGGCTGAGTTGCCGAAGTGTGTTTGGTGGGAGGAGAGGGGAAGAAGAAAGAATGTTTCAGGCAGGCTACACAACACATGCAAAGGCAAGGTAGCCTGTGAGTGCACAGTGAGTGCATTTTGTGAACTAAAATAATTTGGTCCATCTTGAACTGTATAAATATATGTGGGGGAACTGCAGGAGGTCAGACTGGGAAGCTTCTGCAGAGATCCAGTTATGAAGGTCACTGACGAGGAAGGTTATCCTGATGGTGAAGGTTGGTGCTGAGGGATTCTAGCAGGGGAGGCGGAATCATGGAGCAGTGTTCTCAACTTGATCCTCTAGCCCAGTCTCCACTGACACTTGTCTGAGTCTTAGAGGAAAAGGATTGTAATAGAGGGAGCTGGTGAAATCTTAAAAAGCCAGGACAAAAAAGGCGCTAGCAGCCTTTGAAGGGACAGAAAATCCTCAACGCTAGGCATTGCTGGGTGAGCATCGACAATGCCTAAGGACACATCTCTGGGCAAAAAGCCTGTGCAGTCTTTTCCAAGCATTAGTGCCCTAGTGACTCCATTATAGTCAACAGTAACAAGAGTTATCGCCTGAGTGAGCCAAAGCTGGAAAGGAGGGAAATGGCAGACACCAGAGCAACCAAGAGGACGGTACATGGAGTCCACCAAGCCACCCCTGGCAGGCGCCTAGAACCGATTCAGGAGGACCTTGCAAAGCATTTGGCGTTCCCTCATGTGAGGAGAGACTGTGCTTGTCTTATTCAAATTGTATCCTTTGTATCTTGCACAATAGATCAGGACTGCAGGGTTGTACAAACGCTAGGGTCACTATCCATGCAGTTGCTTATACAAATACTGCTTTTTGGGGTTGTGCAACAGGAGTCTTGCATAGATGTTCAATCAAGATATGTTAAAGAAACGAATGAAATACTGATTTCTTGGCTGCTCTCATGACCTTATTTAAACCTGCGGGCTGGGCTGGCCAAATCCCATCAGATCTGAGTTTGGAGCTATCATCCGGATGGCAGTGTGGCAGACTGCAGCAGGGGCATGGACCTGTGATGCTCAGTTAGAGTGGCAGTCATCAGCTGGGTATTTCACTAATCTAGTTCTGGAGAAATCCTGCAAGGAACTAGAAATGAAATGCCATAACTATGTGTATAGTCAGTAGGGCAGAAGCAGCCAGGTAAAGCTCAGGGGTAATGCCCATGACGATCGGTCACTGGTGGTATCCTACTAGAGAATCCCCATTACTCATTCTAAGGTCAACCCTTAATTCTAGGCAGAATCAGACTGGGGGCCAAAAGGAAAACTAATCATCAAAGAGTGGATAAAGCTGATTCAGTTCTGAGTTATAATAAAATCAATATAAAGAACTTGAAGACTTGGTTGCATAAATATTAAACAGGAAAATCTGGAATAGACATTGTCCTCTTTGGGTGAAGGTGGAGCCTAAAGAAAACATCCCACTGAAGCAAAGATTGCTTTTGGTAGGAGTGGCAGCCTGAGTCTTCAATAGCTGGGGAGCATCAGACATTCTTAAAAGTGGCCATAGACTGGCACGAGCCAAAGATGACCTGTGTTTGTGATCTGCTCAGTCTATATAGTGGTGGCAGTAAAAGTAATACCTCGAGCCACTTAAGAGCCTGTTTACATCCAGTAAACCTGAAAAGCACCTTAAGAGGAGCCTGGGGAATGACCCAGAAAACCTGAGAGAGCTGGAGTTGAAGGCAGTATGGAGAGTTAAATTCAAAATATAATCCAATGTTCATACAGATCCTCTTGTAGTACTAAAAGAGGTCCATGCAGGGCACAGCAAGCACACGGTTTTGATTATCAGTGTATCCCTAAATTAACTCAATCCTGTATATGGAGGCCAGACAACTACGTGAGTCGGAATCCTTTGATGACTTCGATTGGCTCCATTAGACCAATGGATTCACACGCTCCTGGCAGCAGCCCCATCCTGTGGGCAATGGCCATGCAAGATTTTGGAAAACTGCTACTGGATCCCAAATGATGTGTAATGATAAGCACCAAGCTATGGTGCCACTACATGTCCATGCTTTGTCTGGAGCTACACATTGGAAGGCACAGTGCTCTGGGGAGAGGTAAATGGTTTCCAAGAAAAGGGTCTTAAACCCAGGGAATGCTTCTATCTCACAGCTACTATCACAGTCTTTTTGATTCCTCAGTTCTCTTACTGACCCTTTCCTTTGAAACATTTTTACTGCCCAAATCAGGTAGACAAATGTTTTTTGTAAGTCTAGAGGCATATCAGTCATCACTTTCTCTTGGACATAATAGGTTGAAGTGTTTGTCCTATATATTTTTATAGTGTTGACTTTACCTGAAGGGACATTCTTGAAACAAACATTTTTAAATGTAAGTACATAATGGACAGCATGCCATTGTATAGCAATTTTTTAAGTTTGCCTGTGGTTACTATATCTCTGTCCTTTTATTGTCTATTGATGTCTTACTGAATGCACTAGAATACAGAGAGCAAACTAGCTGTGTGTGCCTGGGGAGAACTCGCTCCATGCCTTTGGCCTCAGTTTACTGCATCCACAAAATAGTGGGTCTGATGGCCGGAGTATCTTCCAGATCTAAAAAACCATGATTACGTATCTCATATAAAGGCCAGAAATGTTTAAGGTGTGCAGCTTTAAAAAAAATATACGCAGAATGTCACATAAGTAAAGCTTCAGTTCATATTCAAAGAATTAGTAGATTATTTTATGCAAAATAAACTGATTCTTTCCAAAATATTAATCATTACCCAAGGTAAAGAAAAAAATTTTAAATCTTAAAAATCAAAATCATGATTCATTTTATGTTATTTTGGCTCCTTTCATTCAAAAAATTCTATTCATTAAATTCGGCCTATCAAGGTTTTCTTTTAAGAATACTAAAACTGACAGCAGGTAGTGGAACCTATGCATTAGTGAAACCCAGTCCCCTTACTTCCTTCATCTTTCACCTGCACATTTCCAGCAGTCTCTGAGCTCTCTTGCCTGAACCACCTCTGTTCCTGTCCACACTCTCTGGAGTTCATAATTCCACATAGTTTTCCCTCCAGAGGACAGAGCTGCTACTTCTCCAAAGCTCTCAGTGCTTCCCAGATGCTGCATAGTGGGGGTGGCCTAACACGCATTTCCAGGGGGAGGCCGTCTTGGCATGGTTTTGGCTGAAACTTTGGCAGTTCATTTCCCTTCCTTGTCACTTGGTGTGGTGTGCGTCTGCCAGATATTCTGCCTGCTCTTAGCTGAAGGCCTTTCCAGGCTGAATGCACTGCACAGCTGCCAAATTTCTAATTCAAGATCTAGAATTCTAACTCCTGCTCTTTAGACCCTTGTCTGGACCTGGCTCCAGTCTCCTGCCAGCACCAAAGAGGTCCTTGGCTCATTATCAGGCCCCCCCAGGCCCTGCCCCCACCCCCAAGTGGGCCCAGGAAACCCTCTGAACTTCAATGACACAACTGCTCCAGCCTCACCCAACCCAACTCTCATCTCAGCACAAGCTTGTCACCTTGTGACAGGAGACAGAAGAGATGGGCAAGAAGAGGAAATGCCATGGGTGAGGGGACTCATCACCCCCAATTGCTGTGACTGTCACATTGTAAAAGCTTTTATGGTACCTTTACTCTAAATACTCACATGAAAAGTCTTAACAATCCTATTATTAGAAATAACACTAGAGATGAATATAGGTTACGGAGAGGGGAATGTGATTTCTCTATGTAGCTGCACCAGAGGGTAAGTAAAATTTATCCTAAGGAAAAATGCTAAATTCAGTATACCTGCATTAATTTAAAAATGCACTGTTGGATCATAAGCTGCTGATAATGTGTAATATTCCTTAGGCACCTGGAAAAATGCTGTTGGAGAACTCACACTTTACAGGTAAAAGTATCAGTGCAATTGGGGGTGGAGGTGGGGACAAGGAGGTAATTGATTCTTAGTAAAATGTTGGTTTTCAGAGAGCCTACCAAATTCAACTTAAGTGCTTAACTGGTCAACATTATAGTTTAAATTCTCACAGGATGGTGTAATCTTGATTGATTGGAGGGATCTCTTCTCTTTTAAATGAAGAGTAAATATGTCCTTTGGCCCTGTTTCCACTCCTTCTAGCCTTAACCAATGCACTGTCCTTTCTGCTGTGATAGTCTTGCTTTCAGGGAGACAGATAGGTTAATTCCCAGAACTGAAATGGGGCAGTGGGGTGCTGTAATTTGGGGGAAAGGAAATCATTTTAGTTTCTGTTTTCCCAAAAGGAGCAGAGAGTATAACAAACGTGGTTCATATGTAAAACACACACAAATGCACTTGACAATCAAGTACTCTATTTTGAAATTTAAATAAAGCTAAGATTTTCTTCTGGCCTAGAGGGAAACTTCATTAAAATCAATTAGTTAGTACAAACCTCCAGAGGATATGGCTTTTTTTTTAAAGAAGGTTTAAAGAGTAAGGTGCACACAATTACCTTTCTTGGGTCCCCTTATGAATGTCAGTGTCACACCTAGACAGGTGGCCAAGTGCAAACAAATGTCCCCAACAGGGGCCTGAGTAGCTCCCTGAGTTCTCATCGCGGGGACGCATGTGTAATTAATAGATGTGTACATATCGAGAATGTAAAACACATAGCCAAGAAGGCTCCAAAAAGATTGCACGTATTACCAATTGTGAAGGGCAGGCCGAATGAGATAAAGTTAGTGGCAGGCGTTCCCAGGTAAGGCCTCGGTCCAGGAGCGGAGGTTGGGGCCGCACAGCTGTTGCTGCGCGCCCTGGTCCCTCCTCCCAGCTGCGGCGGCCTCAACCCCCACCCCCACCCTCCCCCCGCCGCTCCCGACGCCGCCACCGCCGCCGCCGCCTCCCCTTTGCCTCCCGGTCTCTCCTCGCTCTCCTTCCATCGCTCTCGCCCCCTCTCCCTCCGTCCCGTCCTCTCCGCTCCCTGCACCCCGCCTCTCTCCCCCTCCCCCAGCCCCTCCTCTCCTCACCCCACCCTGCCTCCCTCCTTCCCTTCGCCCGCCCGGAGCTCGCAGAGCCGACACCAGGGGGGCTCTCGATGTAGCACCATGACAGGCATCGCCGCCGCCTCCTTCTTCTCCAATACCTGCCGGTTCGGGGGCTGCGGACTCCACTTCCCCACCCTGGCCGACCTCATCGAGCACATCGAGGACAACCACATCGGTAAATGGCCCGGGGGTGGGCGGGGGTGCCCGGCGCGCGGAAACTCCTGCCTAGGCGAGAACCCCAGAATGGCTAGGGGTGGCCGGGAGGGAGGGAGGTGGCGGCGGGGCGGGGAGGGTGTGTGCGAGCCCGGGGCATGGGGGTGGCGGGATGCGGAGGCGCGAGGTGCCTGGAGCTGGCGGGGCGGGGGGGGGGGCGGCGGTGAAGCAGGGCGTGGGTGGGGGAGGGGGCGGGCGCCCCGAGGTGCCGGCGGGCGGGCGGGGGGATTCCGAGGGGCGTGCGCGCCGGCTGCGAAGTGGTGGGAGTAGGGGTGCGCCGCGGCGGGAGCGGCGGGAGGAGGGACCGGGTGGCGAGGAGATGCGGCGGCGGGGCCGGGCGCTGGGGGAGGGGGCGCGGGGCGGAGGGGGCGGCGGAACCGGGCGGGTGGGCGGCCGGCGCTGGGCAGGGGCGCGGAGTTAGTTGGCCCGGGTGGTCGGAGCGGCCTGAGGCGCCGGGGGCGGTGGAGGGCGGCGGGGGGCGGGCACTGCACGCCGCCCGCCGCTTCCGCCCGGGCTCGAGCTGTCAGGGCTCGGCGGCGGCTGCAGCCTCTGGGAGGTGGGGGCGGGGGGGCGGGGGTGGCTCCACCGCGGCAGCCATTCCGCTTCCTCCTCCCGCCGCCGCCGCCACTGCGTCCTGTCAGCGCCGGTTGCTAGGTGTGGTGCGTTGGGAGGGGGCCGGAGCCGGCGGCTGCGAAGAAGGACTGGGCGCTCGCCCTCTTCCCCCTGCGGCGGCAGGGCTCGCCGGGCCTGGGGACCCTGGGGGCCCGCCCCTTCCCAGGCCTGGTGTGGACGCCCGGGCGCTGCGGGCTGAGGTCCCGGGTGCGCCTGCGGGCCGCGCCCAACGCCCCAAGGCCGAGCTACCCCGGAGGCCCCTGCGGCTGCGTCCGGTGGAGAGCAATCTCCGGGGGCCCGCGGCCGGGCATTTAAATGCTCCCCGGCTCTGAGATTTGCCTTTCAAATGGTGCTAGGCCCGAGGTACGCCGGCTGCGCCCAGGATCGGCGGCGGCGGCCTGCGCAGCGCCCCGGGCGCGGGGGACGCGGTGGCCGCGGGGGAGGGGGCACCCCGCGAGGCGGCTGCTTTCTCTTCCTGCCTAGGACCCCGGGCCCTTTCAACAAGTCCTTTAATTCACAGAAGTCCTTGCACACGTTTACACACTCCTATCCGGAGCCCCTGCGAGGGGAGATGGGTCGGGTTCATCTGGCTCAGGCGATCCAGCCACCTGCGGAAGGTGTGGCCGGTGCGGACGAGTTGTCTTGTGTGGGCTGGAAGGTGAAGGGACCGCATGATGCCCCAACGGGGCTGTCGGATCCAGAGAACCTGTAAATTTACCCAGAAAGTCATTTCCAAAGGAAGGCTATGGATTCAGCCATGTGGATGCAGCTCACGTTTCTGCAAAGTTGAGAGAATAAATCACGACTGCTGTGTATTTATGCACGAATAAAATGAGGCTGAGCCTTATGCTCCTTTGCTTAGTATAATGCTTTCTCTTTGCACACAGTGGGTGCTTAATAAGCGTTGAATGCTAGTTTAGAATGGGATATAATGGGGTATCCGTCATATTCAACGGAAATAATGGTTGAAAATGTCTACAAAACGTCTTTCAGAAGATAATCCTGATGAGTAATTATCCAGGTTTTGAAACTTAGAAAGTTTTAAAACATCCATGTGATAGCTTTGGCCATCTCCTCTGCTAAAGGTGTGACAGAAGATCTGGGCAAGTTTTGGTAGTGTTAAAAGCAGGAGTGTAATGGAGTAACAGATTTGCTGATTCATATCATGATTGAATAGTCATAACTGAAGGTGCTTAAAGGATAAATCAGATTTTTCATGATGGGTGGTTTAAAATAATGCTAAATAAATGCTAAAACTCCAGTAATGCAAAGTTCCAATAGAAATTTTTAGTTCAAGTTCCTTCCCTTACTTTCAATAAGTAGAAAATAATAAATATAAATAAAATATATATTATATGAATATATAAATAAATATTTTCTGATGTAGGGAAGGCTGCCATTACATATCTCATTCACTCTCACTAACAGTTATTTCAGGATAAACTATAATTAATGTAAGGCAAGTTATAATTTTCCCACATTGCCTACCTACTTGGACTAGCTGGTGACAAGAAAATATAAATTATATTTATTAAAATGTATTAAAGATAGCTATCCTTGAGGATTTAGTTTATAATCAATTAGATGATTTAAAAGTATTGGTGAATCACAAGAGTTTTTTAAGTTTGCAGAAATTGTCTTTAGTATTGTGCAAACCTTTTCAAGAGAGTTAAGGGTTCCATAAATTTTCGAATATTCAACTTTTACATACTGGTCACTCTAAAAGGGCTAGTGTTTTTCTCTTAGTGAAAATACTGAATAATTGTTTGTAACAATAGCCTATGACTTAGGTGCACTGTGTGGCAAGGCTACCAATTAGTATACTTTGGAATTAGTTTGAAACCAGCAAACTTTATGGAAAGTAAATGTTAAAATGGACGAACACTTGAAATTCCCAGGGCGAAGAGACCAACTTAAACTATTGTGTACCTCGGCTGAGGAGAGGCCCCTTGCTTTCAAAGGCAGCCGCGTATGCAGAAAGAAATAAGAAGTTACCTCAAGAAGAATAAAAACAACCTGATTAGTAGGCAGTGTCGTATAAATATACTTTTGATGAAGAGACATGAGTGAAAATACATCAGACAAAGCGTTTAGTGAAAGTTCTATACATGAATTGTTAAGTGGTATTTATTGTTTGTGGTTCAGACTATAAATGTTTTTGGAGACAGGTTGTTATTTTTAATGATTAACAATGGTTTGTTATCCAGTGGCCACATTAAAAAGATGCATGAAAAGACTACTAAGATATATGTTAATCTTATTTTTAATTTTTCCAAGGAACTTGTTATTTAGCAATCATAAGAATATTAGAGAAATGCTTAGGTGGCAGTTCCATCTGAGGGAACTTTCTGAATTACCATTTAACCACTAGTCAAAATCCTTAAGCAGTAACGAAATGAAAGTTTATGGGAATATGGTGTGTTTCTTGCTTGACAGATTTTTCTAAAAGTTTTTAGTGTACAAGGCCCATAGTTTTCATTATAACTGTATTGTTTAATTCTGATTAATTAAGTGCATTAGGCTGAGAGAAGCTGTCTCTTATCTTATACATGTACACTTAGCTCTTATTTTTTAACCATTTTCCTGTATCCATAAGGAACAAATTGGGGCTGTAGAGCCAAGGGAAGTGTGATTTTCACCATATTCTGTTTTAGCTGTCTTCCTTCCCCTTGGAAGAGCGCTGCACCTGTGTTCCTGTTTTCTCCTTGCATTTCATTGCTGGTCTAGTACTGGAGCACCTGTCTCTGTGTACAGCCCAAGTATCCCAGCTAAAACTCTCACCCCAACTTAAATTGCCTAGAAATGCTACAGCCCTGCAACTGTGAAGTGTTTCTCCATCAGCTTCGCTATCAGTTCATTCATAGCCTGGCTGTTTCCTGGAGACGGGAAAAGCTGATCAGGATTTGTTTGCTTCTTGCTGTGAGTAGATACTTGAGTTTGTAGAAACACTCTTGACATGCACATCCTAGATAGGTGAAGTTAAACTGGTCACTAGGAATCACAGAAACAGCAAGAGCACTAAATTTAGCACTGAAGGTCATGTCGTAGACTCGTAAAATGCCTGCTCTCTCTGCATCCTAGTGCTGTGAAATCTTTTGGCTTTTGGTCTCAGAAAGACAACTGTTTAATTATTCTTACTGGATGTGATTATTTGATACATGTGTGAAAGTACCTCTACATTTTGAATTTATTTATGTAATAATATATATTGAGCACCTGTTTTGTACCAGCCACAGTTCTAGGCACTTGGTATTTTTTGGTGAACAAGGATTCCAACCTTTGGGGAATTTTTGTTCTAGTGGTGGGAGATGGACAATAAACAGTCAGCATAAGAAGTAAATTGTATAGTATGTTGGAAGGTGGTTAGTGGTATGGAAAAGAGAAAGATCAGAGCAGGCTCAGGTAGATGGGGAGGAGGAAGTGTTGGAATTTTTAATTGGTTGGTCAGGATAGGTCTCACTGAAAAGCTGATAGGTGAGCCAAAACCTTGATAGACGTGAGAGAGTTAGCCATGAGGACCTATGGGGAACATCGAGGTCCAGGCAGAGGGAACAGACAGTGCAAAGGCACCAAGGCAGACTGCCTGTGAAATTGAAACAGAATCTGACCCAATTCAGTTTTTCTTGTGATGGTGCTAAACTAGCAGGTCATTTAGAGTTTTCCCCAGATGTTAGGAGTCTTAGCTTTGCTATTGTCCACTCAGATTTTCCTATAGGGGCCCCAATAGGAGGTGGAGTATTGTTGACTAATAGTGGCCTGCAGCAGCTATGACTTGGTGGTTCTTGACCCTGAATGTCAGGAGGTTTCTTGTTGTGAATCTCTTCTTGTAGTTTCCACACTTCTAAAATCCATACTGCTTCATTTCATAGGGTAGATTTGTAAACCATCTAATTAATCAAGGTCAAAGTCTCTGGAAAGAAAAATAAGGTAGTTACTATCAATAATGTAGAATTTGGCTCCAACTGTAGTTTAGTCAACATTTGCATTATCTTCTTAAAGCAGTACCATTGTATACTAAATAGATGAGTGTACAATATGTAGTAGGCCCTTATTATCCCCACTTTATAGGTGAGCAAACTGAGGCACAGAAAGGTAACATAACTTGCCTAAGTTTCCATGGCTGGTAAGTATGAGCTGGAATTTGAATTTCAGACAGATATGCAGAGCTGGGCCTGTGCCAAATTGCCAGATAGGTGAAGGACTAGGCAGTACCGTTCCTACTCCCCCTCCAGACACAATTGGTCTGTGTTTCCTCCTTTAGAAAGTGGCTCCAAACTCTTGAGGATCATCTGAGAGGCAGCATAGCGAACCTGGCTGCCTTGGGTTTGGATATACACCTTTGCCACTTGTCAGCCGTTTGACCGTGGGCAAATGGCTTAACCACATTGTACCTCAGTTTCCTCCTCTGTATGATGAGGATAATAATAGCACCTACCCCATGGGGTGGCTGATGAGGATTAAGTGAGCATAAGTGTAAATTACTTATCTATATTATTAACTTATCTACATCATCCAATTTCTTGCCATTTTGTATTTACTAAAGAAATATGTTTGGAATCCTGGGAAAGTCTACATTAGAGGTTAACAGAATGTGGGTTGTGTACACTTACAACTATGAAAGTGTACACAAGCTCTTCCCAGGAAAGATCGAGAATAGGAAATAGGGGACCCTTCAACAGTCCAGCTTTGGGGTTGCAGCCTCTGGCCACTTTCTCTTCTGAGTGGCCAGAAGTACTTTAGACGCTGGCAAAGGCCTTTGCCGCTGTGGACTGGAAATGGCATCAAGGCCAGCGGCTTCCAACATGGCCTTTCCTTGTGGCCTGTATTTATTTGAAAAAACCCAGGACTAGAAAGAGGCACTGTGCCTTGGGCCTGTGGGTACATTCCCACGAGGACATTTCCTGTGGGGAGGAGGAATGACTGAATGACTAAATGAATGAAGGAAAGGCTTGTCACTGCCTGCCCTGCTCTTTGCCTGCACCCTGTGGCTTGGGGCAAGATGCCCTCTTACTCCCTCCCATGGTTCACAAGAAGGTCCCAGGTACAGAGCCAGGGGAGCTTTTAAGTGCATGCGTGTGCATGAGCCCGTGCGCATACATGAGCCAAGCACCACACACAATGGGGGTGGGGGGGGGGACGGACCCTATATCTGAAACTTACAACATTTTCCAAAACACTGTCTTCAGTAGTTTTTCCATTTGCCCACTTCTCACCTGTAAACAGTAAAATCACGCTTTATGAAACGTTGCTAGTGAACATCCTGTGTCGTAAGTTTCATAAGCTTCTGATGTTTTCTCAAAGTGTACATGTTTTCTGATGTGTGATTGAAATGTCCAGACGCAGAAACTCCGCCTGCAACTGACTGGGTTGACAATAGCCTCTATATTCTTTGGAAAATGGTTTCCTTTAGAGTGCATATATTTTGGGGACATCTCCCACCTTGACAGTTCTAGAAATGCAAACTGACAGCTATTTTCAGAAAACCCTATTCTTCCTGTTGATGACAGTGAAGAAGCCTCAAGGCTGGAGCAGGCTGGTGACATTTAATGAGAGGGGCTTTCCTAAGACTGTTTGGAAGCCAAAGACCTTGTGTTTCTGACTGAGGTCTGAGAGACAGGACACCATGCTGTTGAACCCCTTAAAAATCCTCCTTTTTCTCCAGCTTTTGCTTTTAGGACAAGAACCAGACCCCACGTTGCCTTATATTTCTCTCCCCATCCCATCCTTCCCTTGCCTTTAGATCTTGACCATGCAGACATATCCTGGGGACTCCTGAAGAAATTCTTGCTGGATTGCAGCTAATACATTTGGTTTCATGATGAGGGAGTAGATTTGTTCCATAATGACCTGGCTAAAGTGTTGAATGGCAAATGTTTCTTTAGAATATGAAAATCGGAAGCTGCAAATGTCAGAAATTTATTATATATTTGTTTAAAAAAGAAGGCTTTCATTTAATGTGCTAAATCAGTTTAAAGAAAATCATATTTCCCCTTTCTGTAAGCACTGGAATAGTGCAGTAGTTTTACCTATTTTTTTTAAAGGCCAGCTGCAAGCAGGGACCAGATTAATGGATAGTCTCTTTAAGGGTGAAGTCTTCCCAATGACTCTGTCTCCGCTTTGGCAGGAGTCAAAGTGACTCTTCTTGGGTCACTAACTACAGCCTCTCTGTCTAGTACCAGAGAGCATTGAAGGGCCCCTGATGGCCAGAGTGGCCTTTGCCTGGCTCACCCACTGGCCTCCGAAAGGAGGGCCTGTTCATTGTCTGCCAGGCTACAGTGATGACTGTCTTCTGAGACAGACCTCCTTGAAGGGACAGGGTCTGATACCTGTTATTAACACAGAAAGACTTACTGTTTCTTTGGTATTATATATAGAATTCATATATGTACAAAATGTGTAGATAAATGGTATATATAATGTATAAAATACATATACAAGTACAATACATATCTAAATAATGTATGTATTTATATATGTATGTGTATATCTACATACCACAATATATGTATGTGTGTACATATATACATGTGTGTACATATACATATGTGTATATATAATACATGCATACAACTATATTATACATACATTCACCCTGACCATTTCTCTGTCAAGATTGCTACTGATAATGAGGACTACACACACATTTTTGAGTATTTCCTATATGCTTAAGATAGTACTTTCCGTCTCCAAGGAATTGAAATTTATTTGGAGAGACCAGACATGTAGGGACAGAGATAAATGATGAATAATAATGGAGACCACAGAGGCAGATTTATTGTGAAGCTAATGAAGCTCAAGCCCCAGGGCCCCTCACTTGTACAATACGTGTTTTCCCATTTTTGAATATATTGTTAGGGCTGCCCAGCCCTTTCCAAGGCCCTGGAGGAGCCCTAGCAGTGTGTACAGCAAAGTGTTCATTTTATAACTTGTAAAATTTGAAAAAGTAAGGTTAAGAGCAGTCGGTTAACGTTTTCCTTTTCCATTATGACTTCCCCTCTGTAACATTTCTCCTTGTGACTCCTTCTCCTCCTTCCACTTCTTCTCAGTGACATCGGAGTTGAGAGTATTTCTGAGACAGAGCTAAGGCGAAGTTGAATTGGGGTCACATTTAGTTTGGGTTTAGTGGGATATATGGTTCACAGTCATCTCTGTGGTTAGTTAAGTTATTCCCAGCGTCCTAATGTGGGAATCACTTCCCGGGAACACCATCCACTATGGCAGCTCACCTGGGGTCCTCACACAAAGGGGCAGGTCAGAGATAGTATTGCAGCATCAATGTGTACGATGACATCTGTCAGTAGGGATTAGTTTGAAATGTATGGAGCCAGATGCTAATGTGGAAAATTCTTCTACTTGTTAGATGCGTAAAATTGTAGGTAGAGGATTCAGTTCTTGTCTACGTGTTGTTAATATGGAAGTTTCTTCTGTTAGGAATATACTCAATAATGCACATATTTATAAATGCACTCTTTTTTTATGAGAATTGTCTTTAAGTTACTTGTTCATTTGACATGAGTGTGTGTGTATGTGTGTGTGTGTATCAATAACAACAAAAAATATAAACAAACTGGTTAATGAGTGTCATCAACACAAAGAATATTTAAAGTTAGTTAATGCACAAGAAAGCTTGAAATGCCCTGAATTCTTATGGCTCATGGATGAAAGAAAATTAATAGAGGTGTTAACAAATTTGACAGCGATCCTAAAAATTTAGATGGCATTACCAATAAAGAGGTATGAGGCTGAAAGTAACTTTTCTGAATTATCAATAATTAAAAGTAAATTTCAATCACCCACACTTGAGGAAAGACTGATTTATCTTTGCACCTTATAGAAAATGACATTAATATAAATCATTGTCATATGAGGAGTAATCAAAGAGTGTGCAGCCCAAAAGAAGTATTTATAGCAGTGTAACGGTGGTTAAGTAATCATCCTGGGTTCTTTTTCTGGATTTTGATTTTGTGATGTTTTGGTTATGTCAGCTTTTAAAATTTTGTATTTTGTTGTGATTTCTTAATTTAAATAAATAATCACTTTCATAAGCATTTTGTATTTGTAATGTTGCATTTTTTTTTTCTTAAAGAGACTCTAAAGCTTCAGGCCTCACAAAACTTGGGTCCATTTCTTGGTACAAATTAGGGAGCCATTACTATATGCCAGAGACTGTTCTAAACAATTTTCATACACTATTTAATTCACCCTCACTGCAAGCCTGTGAAGTAAACATTACCCTGTCGTATAAGTACTTCCAATCTCAGTTAAATATGCTACTATATTAGTTAAATACCTTATTTAGTGAAATATGAACTAGAATATTTATTTTAGTCAAATTATAAAACAGAAATATTTTCCTTCAGGGCAGAAAACCTCTTCTACCTCAGAAAACAGCATCATTATAACTGGTCCTTCCTTCTCTGTCCTGTAGTGCCTGCCCATGTCTCTGCCCGAGTTGTGAGCACCATACTTTATGGTAACCACGTGTGCTCTTTGCCTCCCCCAGAAACGCAGCCCCTTCCCAGAGGATGGGTCCTTCTCATCTTCCTAGCTTTTCCTCAAGAGGTGTTTTCAGAAATGAAATGAAAATAAAAATCAAAAAGTGCTTTGGGCTGTGAAAAGGATAAGTTACAAAGGTAACTTTGTGCAGTGGAAAACATATCTTTGAAACGAATCTTCTCTGAAGGTGTGCATATATTTGCATGTTTATATGTATCTGTTTATGGTATACACACAAACTAGTTATGCAGTTAATCTAGGGTAGTTTACATTAACGGATTTTGAAGAAGACTATTTTTTTAAAAGAAATTTGAAAAGAACATCCATGTCTTTATTTTTATACTTGAGAATCGAACTTGGTTAGTCCTTTTCCAGGTTGAGGATATTATAAAGCTTAGTTGAATTATTTCTTGCCTTACCTACAATATTTGGTTGCCCAGAACATTCTGGGCTTAAATAATGCTAGGACAAAAGTGTATCTTGCTTCCTCCTACTTCTTTGCCAGGGTTTTTGGTATAAAGGAGGCAGAGGGCGGGGGTGGGGAGAGCTTGGGCTGTGAAGCTAGGCAGAACTGGATTTTGAATCCTGATTCCACTACCTTTTCAAACTGGACAGTTCTGACAGTCTTCTTATTTGTATAAAATAGTCTCAGTAGTTACTATTTATTAAGTGTCTACTAGTGAGGCATGGTTAGCTGCTTTATATGCATTGCTTAAGCGTCCGGTATTGGTCGCATTTGACACAAGGCATGGACCAAGACATAGACCAAATGACCTAGCCGGAAGTACACAGTCAGTGAAATGCTCAGGGAGCGAGGGGCAGGATTTGCTCTCAGGTGTCCCCATATACCTTAGTACCTGCTCTTAATAGCCTTAGTTATGTCTTCTATAGAAGACATTTGCATTTTAATAGAAGGCTCTTGGGTACCGATGTGTTTTATGTACAGAAAGGCTGGATTTCCAAAGGAAGAGATTTGGATGGTTGCGGGGGTCGGGAGGGGGGCACTTTGATGCCTGCTTTCCGGTAGAAATAGAAATGTTTCCAGACTTCTTAAGAAAATGTTTATGTAAGCTGGGAGGGTCCATGAGCATCCTATCATCACAGTAACAATAATGAAAACAATAATTTGGCAATTCCAAAATGGTTATAATTACTGAATTGTCTGAAGGTGCTAACCGGTTTTCTCTCCCTCACTGATATTTATCTATCTGGGGTGGGGAACTCCTGCAAACAATACCTAACACAAGACACATTCACCAACTTCTCTTACTTTAGATTTTCAAAATTAAAATAATGTCATTATGTTCATGTGCATTATTTAAAAAATTTGTTTGGACCGATGATACCTAATGGGACTCAGCTATAAACATTGTGAATTAAGAGCCAAAACCCTGGTTTCACTTGGCCTGTGTTGAGAGTCTTCCCTGCTGGACACTTCCCTGGTGACATTCACAAGGAGAGCACACCTTAGGTCACATTACTCCATTACCAGACCTCAAAGAGCTGGTAGGGGAGCACATATAGGCTTAAAAATTGAAGCACCATTTTTCTTACCTAACTCATTCAGTGAAAGTCTCTCAAATGCTCATTTAGCTGCCTGATTCTCAATACCTGGCATAATTATATAAGGAATGGCAAAAGGAGGGAAGTCTAAGAGACATATTTGTACAGCTTACTGTTAAGCAGACTGAACACCATGGTTATAAGCATAAATAAGCATAAATTATGCCCATGCTTCCTCAGGTATCAAACATCAAATGAAGGAGACAAGGTTTTTGAAGTTTCTTTATAAACTCAAGCTAAGTACGTACATATTACGGAAAGCCCCCACCTCAGAACTTCCAGGTGAACTTTTCTAGGCCTCTCTCCTTTCCTTGTTGAGCTAATCTCACTTTATTGAGTTATCTGACATGCTGGTGGACTGAGGCCTAAAACTCCTCTTCAGGACACATAGCAAGTGTCACATAGGCCCCAGGTAATCTATAGTTTAGCTTTTTAGGTCTTTACAGAGTAGATCTTTTGACAGAATATTTCTGACACTAGACATCTGAAGTTTGGCACTAACTCAACCAAATGGTTGACAATGTGTGACTTAAGCTAATGAGTCTGAATGTTCTGCCTGAGTTGGAAACTCCCTTTTATATATTGGCTTCACTTCAGCACTTTCAGGGGCCCACATCAACATATTTGCTGTTAAAATATGCAAACATCAGGCAAAAAATTTTGTCAAGAGATGTTAAGTTATATGTGCCTTTCACTTCAGATGTTAGAATAAAGAAATGATATTTTGTCAAAACCTGGAACGGTGCTAGCACCTTAAGTGTTTGTGTAATGTGTACTGTAAAGTAATGAGAATGCTTCTAATCTGTAGCTTGTGGAAATCAGTCTTACTGATTTATAGGTCACACCCTATGTGTCAGTCGAGTTTATGTCGGTAGTTTTCAACATGGGTTGCCATCAAAATCACTTGGGTGAACCTGGAAAAAATAAGGATGCCCAGCCTCCACCCCCAGAGCTTCTGATGTGATTGACCAGGGGTGGTCTGGGTCTGTTTTTAACACTTCAAAGTTGATTCTAATGTGTTGCCAAGGTTGGGAGCGTATCGGTTTACACTAATGAAATAACTAGCATTGAGAGGATGGCGGAGTTTTAAAAAGGAATCAAACTCTTAAAGAGGTGTAACCTTTTTGGGTTTCCATTCTACAGATGTACTTTTTAGTTTTACTGGAGGCAAGTGTTTAATATAGAGCAAGTTTGAAGATGTGATACTGTCTCCGGTATGTAGTTAGAGCAGAAGTGCTCAAACGGGGGAGCCTGTGGCCTAAGAGTCTCAAACTTAAATGCCTTCCAGACACGATGTATGAGTGAAGTGACCAAGGGCAATATAATTGGGAGAGGTGGGAACTCTGGCACACTGAGGAGCCCTTGCTTTGCTTTAAAAGGCAGCTGCTATCACCTCCAGCCCAGTGTTGCCATGTTGGAGTACAGGCCCTTTGTTGGCAGATTCTTTTATTATTATTATTATTATTAGAAGCTAGGAATTAAGTTTTGTGTGTGTGTGCTTGAGGAAGACCAGCTCTGAGCTAACATCCGTCGCCAATCCTCTTTTTTGCTGAGGAAGACTGGCCCTGGGCTAACATCCGTGCCCATTTTCCTCTGCTTTATGTGGGACACCGCCACAGCATGGCTTGACAAGCAGTGCGTCGGGGGTCGCTGGGGATCCCAACCCGCGAACTCCGGGCTGCCAAAGCACAAACTGAACCGCTGCACCACCGGGCCGGCCCCGGAATTAAGATTTTTATGTGAAATCTATCTTTAAATGTTTGCAACTGATACAGATGATTTTAAAACATTGTGCAAGATTGGGCCAGTCCAGTGGCGCAGCGGTTTAGTTCACGCTTGACAGCCCGGGGTTCGCGGGTTCGGATCCCGGCGCCTGCCGACTGTCAGCCATGCCGTGGCGGCGTCCCATATAAAGTAGAGGAAGATGGGCACAGATGTTAGCCCAGGGCCAGTCTTCCTCAGCAAAAAGAGGAGGATTGGCAACAGATGTTAGCTCAGGGCTGGTCTTCCGCACAAAAAAAATAAATAAATTAAAATAAAAAATAAAACATTGTGCAAGAAAACTACTCCACCTAATCACCGTATTTAATAAGAGAGGTTAATGATGGGCCATGTGTTTTAATGGAGTGCATAGGAATGCATACTCTGAGATACAGAGTCGATTTTGAAGACCATTGTTTCCAGCAAGGAAGCTACACGAACTACAGAAGGTGTAATGGGAAGAATAGTAGCTAATAGTTGAGGTTTTTTTAAATTTCCATTTCTCTTTATGAAATGATTATTTTTTTAATATGAAAACTTTGTGATTAAAAAATGAGCCTTAATCCTGAAAGTGTATTAAGATCATCAGTTGCATTTCCCTCCCCTGGGGAAAAAAACAGGACCACTCAAAAACTCCGTCCTGAGTGTTTTTATCATGGCAAATAAAAACCTTTTGCAGATGAATTGAGCATTGTTTCACTCAAAAACTGGAGGGAAACTTAGAGATGATCTAGCCCAGTAAGCTTATTGCATAGGTGTGGAAGCTGAGGTGATTTAAAGTCATGAGTGAGTGAGAGTGCTTGGCCAAGAGGAGTTGCGAGAACAGCAGTAGAGCTGTGGTTCCCGGAGCCAGCTTGCCTCACCTGGAATCCTGGCTTTCCTCCTTCTTCAAGTTATCTAACCTCTCTCTACCTCATTTTCTTCATCTCTAAAATGGGAGTAATAGTACGTATCTCCAGGTTTTGTGAGATACCACATATATTTGGTATATATTAGCTGTTGGAACTCTGGTGAATTCTGAAGAAAAGAATGCTCTCCACTTCGTCCCCTTCATTGCCTTCTGGAGGAAGCTGTGCTGGAGGCTTTACTGTGGAGTGGCTAGGGGTGCTGCCTCAAATCCACTGGCTATGTGACCTTGGCCAAGTTATTTAATTTCTCTAGACCTCAACTTTTGTCAGATGAGGACAGTTAGTATTTATCTCAGAGTGTTGTTATGAGGGTTAAGTAAAAACATGCATATGAAAGGCCTGACAACCAGGAAGCACCCCTAAATGTTAATACTGATATTATTGTACTGTCTTCCTACATCCATGATGATGCTCCCAGTGCCACATTCCTCAGATTCTTCTGTCCTCTTTATGTTTTTTATAATACGATGGAAGAAGAAGAATCAAAATAATCTTATATATTTGTTTTTTGTTAAGCATTTTTACTTTGAGATATTTGATGAAATTCGATTTCCCTGGTAGAGTCTTGGTTTGTGTTTGTATAAGTCATACTGAGTGGTTGTAGGAATCCATGAGCTGTTAAAACATTCCACACACAAATTCTTGCTGTTTTAAAATATACCAGCCTTAATTTAGTATTGTTTATCCAGATTTAAGTTTTTGCAACGTTAGATCATGTGATTAGAAAAATGACTTCCATATTTGATAAATATAATTTTCTATTTGGGAACAAAGGCATTTTAAGAGTCTAGAGGTTTATTAAACTATATAAACAGAAAACATAATTTTTTCATGTTACACAACTAAGCAATGGAAAAACAGGAGATGATTTTTTTTAACGTATTGTTTGTCAAGGTTTCTTGTGAATCATTTGAAAGGATTTGTAGTGCTTTTATGAAGAAATCCAACAACGTGACTGTAGGACTCTAACAAAATGTTATGCTCTCCTCATTAAGTGGCTGTGGGTCTCTTTAATAATAGTCCTTGAAATGTCACATACTCAAATGCTGGAAGCTTCTCAGGAAAGTCCCGGGATAGGCCTTGTTTTAGAAGCTCAAGTGGCAATAGTTGAGTTGTTTACTGATTGCAGAGACTATTTAGAATACTTTATTCCTAAATGGTGTTTGACAATGATTGAAATCATTTTCAGTCCTATAGGAATATATTGCCACTGATTTTCCCCTTTGTAGAGTAGCTGGGATCCGATACAGTGAAGCAGCTGGTTCAGGCTTATGTGGCTTATCAACAGTTGAATTAAAAAGTGGTTTCCAACTCTTTTGTTACTGAGGGCCCCTTTAGTTATTTTCCTTCTCCCCCTGCCCATGGATTCTGTGTCTTGAAAGATTTTTGTCTAATAAACAATGTGATATAATAAGTAATTAAATGCTTTTTCTGTTTTTTCATGCAGCAACATCTAAAACTCCCAATTTTTGTATGTAGTAAATATTTGTTGAGTGCCAACTATGCAGGCGCTACCTAGAAGCTGGGGGTACAGTAGTGAACTATGCAAAGTCCGTGCTCATGAGAGCAGCAGACAAAACACAAATACATAAGATAATTTCAAACAGTCATAATGCTGTGAAGAAAAATAGAGTGAGTCAGGAGATAGAGGTTGAGAGGCCTATTTGAGATAAGGTAGTCTGGGCTGGCCTCTTTGAGAGGGAGGTATCTGAATGAAGTAGGGGAATGAGCCATTCAGGTATCTAGGGGTAGAATGTTCCAGGCAGAGGGACCAGCAAGGAGAAAGGTCCTGAGCTGGAGTGTCTAGTGTGCTTGAGGAGCAGCAAGGAGGCCAGTGTGGGCAAGCAGAGGGAGAAAGGAGAGTGATGGGGGATGGGATAGGAGTGGTCATCAGGGGCATGTAGACCTGTGTGTCAGCCAGTGTCACCAAACAAGAGTTCCACTAATTTCAGCCCCAAATGATGATGTGGAATGTTGTGCAGCTTTATTATGGCTGTAGTTTTCACTATGCTTTTTGTAACATTCAAATAGCTTAAGGACCCCATCACCACCCTAATAATGGGCCTCTAGATCTCTTCAAGTCTAGTTTGCTTTTTGTTCAATCCTAAAAGCCCCTTTTATATTTTGAAATCTATATTGAAATACAAATTTTTGACTAACATAATTTATTTGACTAGCATAATTCATTTAGTGTTTGCTATTTTATTTTGGAGTAGGAGTGAAAATAAGGATTATCAATGATCGTGATGCATTAAAAAAATGATGTTTGGTACAGTTTCCAAACTCTGGGGACCTATAGATTTCTTTAAAATTTTCCTTCAGGAGCTTTGTGAAATCCTGCATAGATTTTAGTGGATATGAGTGGTGGCAGAAAGGGAGGGTAGGGTAGGGGGAGAAGAGAGGAGAGAATGGTTTTGAAAGCAGTAACTTAAAGCATATTGACAGAAGGACAGAAAAATTACCGAAGGAGATTATATAGACCATGAGCCTGAAGAGAGTATTTCACCGTCAGTACCTTTTTTTCTTCTGAAAGGTAGTATTTTATGTAGCTTTTCAATGAAAAATACATAGTGGTTTATACATAGTGGTTTTTCTTCTACATCTGCATCTTATGGGGAGATGTTAATGTAAACATGACACTGTTAAAATGAGCTTTTGTTTTTATTGAGAGTATATGAACCCGTTTTCTGTATTCTAACCTGCCATATCTTTGTTCAAGTAATTGAGAAATGGTGTATTTTAGATGACAGGATGCCCGTGCAGTTAATGAAATTCAAGGGAAAAATCAGAGTCAGATCAGAAATACGTTTATTTGTACTTGTAATTTAGCCTTTCCAGTTATTACAAAATGATGATGCATTAATCAGTTACTGCCACAATAACGTGGTATAACAAACTATCTCAAAACTCAGTGACTTTCCAACAATAAGCGCTTATTCTCATGCTTTCTGGTCTGCAGAGTGACTGTGTTTGGCTAACGGAAGCTGGATTCAGCTGGGTGGCTCTGCTTCGGGCTGCTGGTCAGCTGATCTGCTGCGGGTTGGGCACAAGTCAGCTGACATGTGTTCATTCTGGGGCCCAGGCTGAAGGGGCAGCAGCTGCTAGGGTCATGCTTTTCTCATGGTGGACCACCGTAGCGCGAGTGCCACACCAAACCATGGAAGCTCATTTAAGGCCTCCATTCTTGTCATATCCATAGCATTCCTTTGGCCAAATCAAGGCACATGGCCAAGCACAGAGTTGATAGGGCAAGGAAATATATTCCTCCACAAGGGGAAGGGGGAGAGATGGAGTGATCTCAGTAATCCATTATCACAGATGTCTTTTTTCAGAAATAGAAAAAATCCAAAAGAATTTGAAATTTACTATAGAGATATAAATTTCCCCCTAAAATGATCATAACACTGTATAAACATGAGGTTGCTGACTCTACAACATCCCAGAGAACTTGGGAGGCATACATTATGACTCCCCAATGAGGAATGGATAAACATTTCACACAGGGAAATTAAGACTTAAAGAAAGTAAAAGCGGTTCAATGATCTCTGCTTGCCACAAAGAACAGTGGAATCTACTTCTCAGGTTAGGGATGACCGATCTCTTTTCCATTCTGAGATTACTTAAGAATTCAAAGGCTTTAATTGGGGTTTCCCAGTGTTCTGTGCTTGTCTTCTAAGTTCCTGAGCTGTTTGGCAAGGCTGAGGAGGATGGGGACACCTCCTCTGATGCCCTTTCCCGGGACAGAGAGCTTCAGAAAAGCTTTGGGACTGCTTTGTGGGGTGGATCTTCCCCCTTCTCTTCCCCCAGTTCTGAGCCAATGTCACAGAGGATGGAAAAGGACCGACATGCCAGTCAGGGACCTCCTTTCCCCATTCTCCCGCTGTACATCACGTCTTCTGGTGGCTGAGGGAATGATCGTCGGACACTCCCAAGTTCTGGTTGGGCTGCTCTGTGACTTTGGACAACTTACTAATGTGTACTTTTCTCATTTGCAAAATGAGGGATATGTTGTCTACCATATAGGGCCTTTAGGAGGATTAAGTAAGTGGCAAATCCTAGCACAGTGCCTGGCACGTGTTAAACATTTAATAAATATGAGCTGATAATGCTTTTATTATTATCTGTTATAATAGGTACTACAGCATTCCATTATTGTTATTCCAGTATTTCTGTTTCTCCTCACTAGATTGTGAGCCTCCAAAGGCATGATTCATGGCTCTGTGTTTCATCTCTGTGTATCCATTCTTCAGTAGCTCTAAATTTATGATATAGCAACTGAAAACGATATCCATGGAATTGTATCCAGGCATGTGTCCTCTACCATGAAGCCTTCAGCTCCAAGTACCAGATCAGATTGCTCCTAAAAACAGATTTAGTTGTTATTTTTTCACTTGCACATTTTTCCTGAAGTAAAGACTTTGGAAGCCTTGAAGGAATTTAAAGGATTTGAGTTAGTTCCACGCTTTGCCTTTAATCAGACATTTTCTACACACTCAAGGAAGCCCTGGCCTCTTTATGTTACATCAGAAGAGTTGATAAAAGCACAGAGGCTAATTTTCATGGTATGTCTACAAGATTTAAAGGGCATTTAAAGAATATTTTGTTCCAATATTCTCCTAACTCCTGTTAGTTAGGAGTTGCCTTTCAGATTGTGGGTGTGATCTTAACATCATCTTGTTCAAAGGTGTTGTAAATTTTCAGCTAAGTCATTGCTCCCAAGGAGGGGTTACTCTAGGATAAAAGGCTCAGCTACTGTAATAAACAAGCCCAACGTTACATGGATTGAAGGTCCAAGAAGTTTATTTCTCTTCCACAGAAGGGTCCAGGGTGGGTAGGCAGGCTACTCGGCTCCATGCAGTTATTCAGAGCTTCAGGTTCCTTGCATCTCACTTCTTGGCTTAATTCCTTCCACTCCAGAGTCTGCTCCTCTTCTGTATGGTAAAACCTGGGTTCTCTGGGGTCCTTCCCTGAGGATGAACTTTGTGTTCATCTTGGGGGAAAGGAAAGGAGTGTGGAAGAATGCACATACAATGTGTTATGGCCCAGGCCTTCAAGGATAACCTGTCACTTCCACTCCTATTCCACTGGTGAGAACTTAATTGCATGGCTACGTGTAACTGCAGAGGCACTGGCACATGTAGCCCCCAGCGGGGCCTAACTACACTCCTGGAGGAATTGAGGGCCTGATTTGGGGGGACAGCTAGTAAGCTTCTGTCCTGGACCAACAAGTGAGTCTACTTTTGAGAATTTTGCCTTTCTGTTGAATAGCTAATATATAGCCTAGTAGTTTAATAGGGAAACAGTGGATGGTTATAATAATAATTAATAGCATTTACGATTTATTGAGCTTCAACTATGTGCTAGGGACTCTTAAACACAATTGAACACATTATTTCATTTGACCCTCTCAGAAAGACCCTGAGAGAGGTCCTAGTGTTATCTGCATTTTATAGGTCAAGACACTGAGCCTTAAGAGGATGGTGAGTAACCTTGTCACGATTGCACAGCCAGGACTGCTTGACTCCAAAGCCTTCACCATAGTGCCCTGGAAATGGTGAAATTTCTGTGGAATAAAGGAAGGTTATATACTGCTTTTAATTCTTGCTTCTGTAGCTAGTCAGCAGCAAAGGCTATCAGGAAAAGCAGTGGGTTCTCTGGAAATAGTTCAAGCATAGGCTGTATAAACCTCTGTTAGGGATACCACAGAGGGATTTCCTGCTTTGCCCTGAGGGCCGTGGTGACTTCCATGATTCTCTGTGAAGGTCAAGTGCACTGCTTCGTGCATTCTGGTTTCTGTATGTCACCCGTGACCCCTCATTCCTATGACAGTTCCATCAACACACACATTCTGTACTTCTTTGATAACAAGGAGGCACCTGGTAACATAGAGTACAAAAGGGTCACTAGTTGAGACTGGGGTTCTAGTGTGACCTTGACTGGTCACTTCAACTGTGAGTCTCCACTTCTTGGGGAATAAAATATGTGCATTAGGCTTAATTGCTGGTTTTCCAGAAGTGCTTCTTGAGGCTCTAGGATTGCTATAGAACTCCCTAGCAGTTTTCATTCCCTACAGATGGGGCTTTGGATAAACTTTTCTTAAAGGATTTTTCAAGTTTAAAAAAAAGTGAGAACCAAAAGGCTGATTATAGTGGTAGGGCTAATATTTGTTGAATGCCTACAGTGTGCTCTGTGTTATTATTGTTCTAAGTCCTTTACAGGAATTAATTCACCTATGGGGTGCACTTATTGTTATTCCCAGTTTACAGATGAGGAAGCTAAGCCACCGAGTGGTTAAATAAATTGCCCACTGTCACCACTGGAAAGTAACCAGAATTCAAACTTGGACTTTGAGATCCAGAGCTGCACTCTGCTGCAGGAAAGGATGATTTCTGGGGTTTCTCCCAGGTTTAGAAATGCTGTGGTTCTATGCTGATGGCTGTGTACAGACAGCTCAAGAACTTTTCTTCTCCAAGAAAGACTCCCAAACAATTCACTACCTTCCCTCTTGACATTTGGAAGCTAAACTTGAGTCATAAAGGTCTGTATCTTGCTGATAATTTCAGAAATCTTGGGATCTTTTCATTATTACCTGATGCAGCATGAGGTTCTGTTACATTGACGTTTCTGACCATGGAGCTGCCTTGATAAATATACGGAAGCCTTCCTAAAACACAGCTGGTCCTGGGTGGGGATCATAAGGAGGGGGCCACCTTCTCATGAGATGCCTTTGGTATGCAAGGAATGGCCTCCTGTGATGGATCCAAAATGATGCTATGTAGCTAACAATGCTATTAAGGGCATCTTAGAATTTTACAGTAGAAGGAACTTTTGAGAAGATCTAATCCGACAGCCTCCTTTCACCCAAACAACTGCATCTTCCATTGCCTGCATTCTCCAAAGTGCTGGGGACACAGCAGTGGACAATGACTCTGCCCTGGTGGAGCCTGCGTTCTAGATGGGGGGACCCAGATCAATAACAACAACAAAACATATGTCATTATAGGTAGTGGTAAGTGCTAGAAAGAAAAGTGAAGCAGGACGAGGGGACAGAGAGTGACAGTGGGGGTTCAGTCTCTACAGCGGGCCGTCGTATCCATGGTTCCACATTCATTGATTCAACCAACCGCAGATTGAAAATATTCAAAAAAAATTTCTCTTAACCCTAAACAATACAGTATAACAACTATTTACATAGCATTTACAATGTGTTAGGTATTATAGGTAATCTAGAGATGATTTGAAGTGCACAGGAGGATGTGCATAGTGTATATGCTAATACTACTCCATTTAATATAAGGGACTTGAGCATCTGGGACTTTGGCATCCACCATGGGTCCTGGAACCAAACCCCTGCAGATACCAAGGGAGGATGGTATTATGTTTTAGATGGAGTGTTTATGTAAATCAGTGTTTCTCAGCACTTTTCTCAGTAAGCCCCTCCCCAGGATATTGTCTGTTTCAGATACTGTTTTAGTCCCCCACCCATGAAATTTTAATACCATAGATATACTGTATTTTTGTTTATGTACTGTATGTATATCTATACTTTATATATAAAAAGAGTGAGATTCCCTACCCCTACCCAGGACCAGTTTTCACCACCTTATGGGCAGTATCACCCCATCATTCTGTTAAATTCTAATTTTTGCTATTGTGAACAAAACTGAAGTAGCTGCTTTTAAAAGATCATAGTCTAAGAGAACTTTTTATTTATTTTATTATTTTTTTTATTTTTATTTTTTTGTGAGGAAAACCAGTCCTGAGCTAACATCTGCTGCCAATCCTCCTCTTTTTGCTGAGGAAGACTGGCTCTGGGCCAACATCCATGTCCATCTTCCTCTACTTTATATGGGACGCCACCACAGCGTGGCTGACAAGCAGTGCATTGGTGGGTGCCTGGGATCAGAACCCATGAAACCCGGGCTGCAAAAGACTGAACTAAACTGCTGCACCACCGAGCCAGACCCCCTAAGAGAACTTGTTAATTCAAAGTGCTTTATTTCCTAGTTATGTATGAGGAATATCAGGGCTTTGGGTGAAAATTTTTAAAAATTGTGTAGGCATTAGGAGTGAAGTCTGAGACTCCAGTTTTTATGCAGTATACAGTATAATCGGCTATATGTACACTAGGAAGGGTGAAATTCATTAGATGTCCCTGAATTTTACTGCTGTTGGTGAGGGACCTGAAGACTGAGACTCTTGGGCCACCATCATCCGGTGCTGCAGCCTCCTGGCTGGTCTCCCTGCCTCCACATCCGTTCCTCCACCCCCTAATGCTTGTTCTCCGCAGCAGCAAGAGTGATCTTTTGAAAACATCAATCATATGAAGCCACTCTGCTTACCAGCCTCCCCATTCCAACAAGAGAAGATCCAGTCACCTTACGAAGGCTCCCAAGTCTCAACGCCACTGCCTCAGATCCCACCTCCTTCCTCCCCTGTGCTCGCAATGCTGCAGCCACAACTCAGTCTTCTCCCTTCAGTATACCAACGCTGTTCATGCCTTAAGATCATTGCTCTTATTCCTTCTGCCTGGATTTCTCCAGATTTTTTTTAAAAATAAATTTTAACTTTTAGAACAGTTATAGATAGAAAAATTGGGACGATACTACCAACAGTTCCCCTCAATCCCACCCTCAGTTACTTCTCTAGATTTTCCCATGACTATCTCCTTATCTTCAGAGGCTTTCTCTCTCCACCTCAGCTAGTAGAGCAGCCCGCACTCCCTCATTCTATCACATTGCCCAGTTACATCTTTTCATAGGACTTACCTCTACTGGAATTATCTTATTTATGTGTTTGTTCATTTATAATCTGTCTCCCCTCACCAGATCATGACTTTCTTGAGGGCAGAGACTCACAGACAAGGACACTGTTGTTTCCCAGGGCCCAGAGTGGTGGCTGGCACATAGGGATGTTCTGATCAACTGACTGGCTTTCGGCCAGGGAAGGCTGGTTCAGGACGTAAAGCCATTAGGGGAAAGCCAGCCTGAAGAGCTAGGTTTCTTGACACTCATTGGAATGCTCGACGTGACTAAGGCCAGTCCTTGTCCATGTCAGACTGAACTCTCAGCTGCAGTCAATGATCGGACCAGTCAGGAGGTATAGTAGGATCAGGGTAAACTGATGGTGAGAGAACCCTCAGGCAAAACTGGCTTTTCTGGAATCACCCTACAGGACATCATCTTGACCACATGTATCATTGCTCCTTTATATCTGAGAATTCTCCATCTCTGAGCTGTGTACTGTATGGATATGGGTATTATCTTTACTAGTTGTGCATATAGGATCTAATTTGGGGCCTATGTGAGTTAGAATTGCATTGCCTGCTAGTAACAGACACCTGACTACAGTAGCTCAAGTAAAAGAATTCTGGATTTAGCTCGTTCTTCAGTGGCCCAGGACGTTCACACCAACTGAGATCTCTGCCGTTCTCTTCCTCTTTACCTCATGGTCCCAAGAACTCTAGTTAACACTCCTGGTTTCTAGGCTTTTGGGAAGAAGAAAAGAGCTTTCTGGGAAGCCTTACCCAACAGCTACTGCTTATAATATTACATTGATCACCTCTGTCTGAATGGGAGAGGGAGGCCTATTTATCTCTTCTCGGTCCCTCATGAGCTATGGTTTGGGGGAGAGGCCTGGGCAGCATTAGGAAGTGTGTGTGTGGGGGTGTGTGTGTGTGTGTTCAATATGGCCTCCTTTCTCCTTAGGCCCAGAGTCCCTGCTCCTAATCAAGCTTGCAGAGACTGAGAAGCGTTAACTCTTTTGCAGGTTACATTGTCCAGGGATCTGTTTTGAGGAACAAGGAGAGTAGATATCAGGCAATCTCTGCTGCAGCAACCAAGGTGGATGTTTACTTGTATCAGTTCTGTCTCCTTAGAAAGTTAATAAGAAAACATGTAGAGTTTAAGCTTACATCAGGGATTTTAAAAAAAGGGAACTCTTCCATTCCTTGAACTTTTTGTTCATCTTAAACAGTCCTAGTATCTAAGACTGTCTCACACCAAAATGTGATTTTGTACATGTAGATGCATGGTTGACAGTTATATACTAAGCTTCTTTAACAGGGACCCTCAAATGCAATTGTTCAAAGAAGATAGAAGCTTCTTTCTCTGTTGTTAACAGAAGTAGACTGTGGTTAGGGTGGGTAGTACCTCTGCTCCGTGAGACTTTCAAGGACAGCTTCCTTCTCTCTTGTTGCTTCATCATCCTCTGGGGCATGGTTGGCAAATTATGGCCCATGGGCCAAATTTGGCCTGTCCCTTGTTTTTGTATGGCCCACATACCAAGAATGGTTTTTACATTTTTAAATGGTTGGAAAAAGGTTTTCTAACGTGAAAATTATATGAACTCAAATTTCATGTCCATAAATAAAGTTTTATTGGAACACAACCACACATTTATTTCCATATTGTTTGTGGTTGCTTTTGTGCTACCACGGCAGAGATGAATAGTTGCAACAGAGACCATATGGCTTGCAAAACCAAAAAATTTGCTGTCTGACCCTCTATAGAAGAAGTTTGTCAACCTCTGCTCTAAAGTACGGTCCTAGGCTCCATGGTTGAAGCTGGCTTTCTCTCACCTTGTCTACTCTTCAACCTATGAGAAGAGGGACTTGTTATTGGGCACACTTAGGTGCAGGAAGGTGGAGAAATATAGTTTGCAACTGGGCAGCCATTTGCCCAGCTAAAACTCTGGAGCTTCTATGATTAAACAGAAGAAGGAGAGTATAGATGTTGGGGTACGTTCAGCAGACCATCACAGGGGTGTGTGTGTGTGTGTGTGTGTGTGTGTGTGTGTGTGTGTGTGTATGTTACAGTCTTTTTTCCGTTTTAAAATCCGTTGTGGTTAGTTGAAGGATATTGAGGGCCATCTTGATTTGTATATGGCGTTCAGTAGCTTCTATATAAATAAATATGAGAAATGTGGTATTGTTGCAAGAGGACTGCTTGTTCACTCATGCATTCATTCAACAAATATCTAATGAGAATCAATATGTCTTCTTTGCTTGGTAGTGTGCTACGACCTAGGATCTGAACTTAAGTTTTTTATAGCTAGAGAGGTACTTCTACTTACAGAGCAGAGGTTCTCAAAGTGTGGTCCCGAGACCAGCAGCATCAGTATCTACTGGAACTATATTAGAAATGCAATTCTCAGCACCATGCCATCTTGCCCCAAACCTATTAAATCAGAAACTATGAGGGTGGGACCCAGCAATTTGTGTTTTAACAAGCTGCCAGGCAATTCTGATACACATTTAGGAGCCACTGTTATAGAAGATGTAGATAATCATAATGAGCGAATGGCCCCCTCTCTTCACTGAATGAACATTTTGTACTTTCAGGGAAATCAACAAACATTTTCTCTTCTTACCTAGATTCCTTATCAATAGTCTCTTATACTCAGAAAATGTACACAAGTCAAAATAGACAAATCATATTTGGGCTCCAGGTTTATTTCAGCAGACAGTGGCAGACTCTGCCAAAGCCACGGAGTGACTCCCCATGAAATTGGCCAGGCAACCACCACCACCACCACACAGAGTGTTCTCAGTCTTGACTGATTCCTCTGTGTGAAAAGGGGCCTTGACAGCCTTGACCCAATGACTTTCAGATTCTGAGGAAAACAGACGCTTGATGCCCGTCCACAGTAAACAGGGCCAAGAGAACCTTTCACAAGCAAGGACTTGGTTAAGGAGCAATGGCTCCAGACGAACGATTTAGGTGATTTGGTATTTAAGTATATTGTTGCATAGCTCTTGGCAGCCGCAAAACACCAGTCTGCTGGAATGAGCAGCAATTTGGGTTGAATGAACACTGTGTCTATCAAGGGTATATCTGAATATACCAGCCGCTGTACTTTGGACGTGAGTCTATATAACCTCACGTCCACCTTATGAGGTCGGTACTCTTGTGATCCCTTTACAGATCGAAAAGCTGAGGCATTGTGAGGTTAACTTGCAAAAGGTCTTCTACCCAGCAGAAGGTGGAGTGAGAATTTATCCCAGGTAGTCAAGTTCTAGGGACCATACTCTTCACTGCCACGCAGTGCAACCTCTAAAAGTAGTGCTGTGTTTGTACTTCTCTGGTTACATGCATGCGTGCACATGCACACACTCATTTTCTGGGCTATCACAACCTGGACGTGGTTGTTTCTCTGGATCTCACTTATATGGATCACTTCTTAGTGTGACAATTCAGAATTTGGGTGGAGGTTCTACTTGCTGCGTGGCCATGAGCATCCAGGCTGATTGACTCTAAAAGGGGAAGAAAGGATTACTTACTGCGGGCCAGAGAGCTGTAAGAGGTTCCCAAATTACTCATTTCCCATCTGAATTTCTCCTCTTGCCTCAAAACTAAAACACGCTTTATAGGGGAAGAATGGAGACCGTATGACTCTGGCAGCACATTTTGTTAATTAATGGGCTTGCGCCTTTATCAGAAGAGTGATATGTTGTTCCAGAGCCCTGCAGAATGAGTCAAACCTAGAGAGAATTATTTGGTTTGACTGATGTGTATAGTAACTGAAGACAGTTTATTACTGGGGCAGATTTTAATCTTCTCTCAAAATGAGTTCTCCTCATGTTCTGCCCAACTGCCCAGTCCCTTTAGTGAGACTGGAATTGAGTAAAATGAGAAGGTGCTAAAATAGTTGAAACAAGAAGTGAAACCTTCTGTTTCATCATCCATTCCAGAAAATATACAGTATATTTTTACTACAGCCTCTCTTCCGTCCCCCTCCCAATCATTTTTATTAATGAGTGATGTGATTGCAGAGTGGTTTGGTGGGAAAAGGACTTGCAACCAAATTTAGTAAACCAGAGGCCCATTTTATTTTTAGTTTCAGTGAACAAGGGCAGATAGCAGTTGCAAAGAGATTACAATGTATCTGCTTCTAAGCTTTTTCTTTTTTAAATGTTTTGGCTGTTGCTCTTTCTAGTATGTTTTGTCTATTTTGAGTATAATTTTCTTTGAGGAGAAAAGGCCATTCTTTTCTATCATAGGAATCTCATTTTTTTTTCAGTATGTAGGCTTCACCTTAGTAAGAAATTGAATATATTAATAGTCATTGATGTTACAGAAATTTTGAAATTGAGAAATTATTAAGTACCATAATTAATAAATGATAGGTAGGAATGGGGAATCCGAGGTAATAGTTTAATATTAATTGTCATCAGCATCCTAAAGTTGCTCAATGATAGATTGACAAGGTACAAGCAGAATAATAAAGGATGCAATTGGATAGGGAATGTGAATGGGAGTCATTTGTCACTGGTGTAGCACCATGGCAGGCATCCAGGAGATAGTCAGTATACATGGTTTGGTGAGTTGTTGATTGTTGAGTGAATGTTTGAATCATGCTGTCACTCCAGGGCACCAGAGTATTGGAAATGAGGTTAAGTTTGCCCAGAGGATCTTGAGGGGGTTGTATAATTATTAAATCATAAGTACTAGAAGGGTCATTAGAGATCTCAAACCCATCCAGCAACCCCATGCCAGACTCTTCTGTGGAATCCTGACAAATGGCCTTCTGCCATCCTTGAACGTTGTAATGACTGAGGGCATATCAACTCCTTTCAGGTCCATTCTGTTGTTGGACAGCTCTGATTATGGGATCAATTTGTGGGACTGTAGCAAAAGCTCATCTGTGCTTTACAGATTCTCCCTTCTACAGGTCAGCTGTCCTCATGGTGGAGGGAAGTCAAGCAGGCCAACAGTCTGAAAAGCCTTGGGAAGCCTGTGTGAGCGGCTGCCGTTCACATACTTCCTTCACCCCGTCATGAAAGGACCAGGTACTGAGAATTCTCAGTGTTTCCCAGCGTTCTCCCTGGATTTTTCATAGTGAAGTTTTGATGGGGACTTTTTAGATTCTCATAATGACTGTTCTAGGGGTGGGGAACATAGGGGGAGGCAGGTGGGAGCAGGCGAGGATATAGGGTGTGCAAAAACGTTCTGAGCTTTTGGTTCCTCACAAACTCAGAAGAGCCTGCATTGTTGCAGGCCTCCAGAAGCTCCCTTAATAGCAGTATCGCATCCTGGCTATGTAGCCCTGCCCTGGTCACTGCTGGACCACATCAGTTCTGGTTGTCACTTTTAAAGAAATAGGCCTCCAGAGAAGGGCTGTCAGGAAATGAAGCCTTGAATGGGGAAGAGATGAGAGAGTGGTAATGCTTAGCTTGGTGAGGAGAAAACAGTTGCAGATTTGAGGAGGAGGGAATAGATTTGTTCAGTGTGGCTGCAGAGGCTGAAGACAGGTTCAGAATGGAAATTACAGTGGGCCAGGTTTGCTTCCAATAGAAGTTCCTCATATCTTCATCTACAATTGACCGATCTCCCTTTTTTTGGTCCTTCCCTTTTAATTATAATGGGGAAAAAAGGCTGCAATCTGGATATTAATAATGAAAATTTCTCTAATAGAAAAGTTAAAGTCATTTCTTTTTAATCATGATCTGAATGCAGACTTTAGAAAGGAATTATTAAAAACCATTGTTACCATTTTTTATTATAAAAGTGATGCTTTTACTCTAGGTTTAACTTGTTTGCAAAAGAGCCAGATGATTCCCATTTAATTAATTGTATATCAGTAAACATTTTCTAAGAGCCCACTCCCTAGCCGAAACTGTGTTGGGAACTACATGCTCAGAGATGAGCATGCCAAGGTCTCCTTCGGGGTTACTGGTGGTCCCACACTGCTTATAGGGCTACTGTGGAGGTGAGTATGAGAAGCTGGAACATGGGTGAGGGGTAGTCAGTGGAAGAAGGTCAGATTTAGGGCAGCCTTTGAGCAGTCTAGAAGGAAGAGTGAAGTCAGAAGGTAGGGAAGGGCAGACATTTCCACGTGGTGACTTTGTGTGCAAAGGCATGGGGTTGTGGGAGGAGCAGGCTGGGTTTGGCTTCCAGGGACTAGTGCTGCCTGGGAGTGGGCGTACATGGTGGAGGGAAGTGTAGGAGAAGGGGAGCTAAGGCTTGCACAGTAGGTTAGTTTTCCTTCTCTTTTGTTATGTTGAGGGGGTGGTGGTGGGGCTGGCCTGGCAATCCCAGGCTGTATAGTACTATTGGAGACAATCCCAGGCTGTTCTCTGCCCAAGCATTTTTCTCCATCTTTACTTTTGAATCCAAGGGAAAATTATCATACACTGGATATTGGCCTCTAGAAGCTGAAAATTAGCCAGATAGCCCAACAAACCTCTTACATGATTTATAAATTTTAAAAATTCTGCCTAGAAACTAAGAAACTGTGATAACTGTGATACTGCTCTATGCCTGTTGTTGTGAAAATGCAGCACAGATTTAGACACATTTAAAAAACATATAGTCATAATAGTTATGGAAAACTTTTTTATTCGAGTAATCTTTGTATTTCTGTATTTATCTGTGTATCTTTTTTGTGCTTTCTCGCTCTCATTTTTCCACTGTCTCCCCTTTTCACACCTCCTACCTTCTTCCTTTTCCTGTATCTATAACCCTCTCTCCAATCGCTGCTCCCCCATCTGTTGTTCTTCATTAACTCACCACGTTTACTCTTGTTCTTATATTTCCTGAGTAGAATTTTTTATTTTTATCTTTCTCTTTTACAATAAAGACTAAATCAAGATTTATTTTCACTTTTGTGCCCTTTGATTTTTTTCCCTCTCTCTCTGAGTCAGTGGGAGATGGAAGAAACTAATACAATGTCTTGCATAGAGTAAGCATTTGATAAGAATCAGAAGAGGTGCCGTAAAGCTTGGGAGAGAAAAGGATGCGCCAACAGCTGGTTAGTATAGCGGCGTAGCTGGTGGATGGGGTATCAGTGGGTCAGAGGACCAACTTACTTATGCCGGGAACTAGACTCAAGGTTTCATGAGCAATAAAGCAAGCCGTTTTCTCGGTTCATACTTTAGGACTTTATACCAAATAAAGAACTTTTAAGTATTCGGATGAATCTTAGTAAAATCGTTGGAGTGACGTGGTCACCTATAGGAAAATCTTACAGAGGAGGTTTGACAACTCTGTCATGAATCCACCAAACCTAATTCATTTCCTTTTAAACCTATCTATCATTAACTGACCTGTAGCTTTTTTTTTTAAGTATAAGAAATCATCTGATTAGTCAGTGGATCTGGATTTCACCTCTACATGATGAAATAATTAAGTCAAATTGAAACTCCCCGCCCCATTGTGTCAGAATGAAGCTGCATGAAGACGTGAACCTGCTGATTTGTTTTGGAAAAACTCTTTAAGCAAAATGATGTTATGTGATAGATATCCTCAAGCAGAAGGAAAAATAATTAGTAAGTATATGCCAAACATAAGCCACAATTCTTTTTTCTTTGTTTTTGCTAGTAAAAGAGTATTATTGCAAACCTTTACTGAATTGTGGCAATTTATAATAATTTCAAAATGCAGGGTTTTAAAAAAATTTAGTTTTGACACTCAGACTTCTAAAAATAAAAATATTTTATCTTCTGGTTTTAAAAGAATTGTAGAAAATGAAGGTACAGAAAAATATGAATATAAATTATAGAAAATTTGGAAGCCATAGAAAAACATAAAGTGCATTCATAATCCCCCTCCTAGGACTATTGCTCTTAGCATTTGGACGTATTTCCTTTTAGTATTTCTTTGTTTACATGATTCATGAAATTATTATATATAATTTATATTATGCTTTTTCCATTAATCTTACAAGTGAAACATTTTTCTTTCTAGTACAAATTCTTTGTACATGAAATTTTTGATGGCTCTTTATATTGAATCCACACACTGTAAATTAAAATGGTTTGAGTCTACTTCACATTCAGCCTAGAGACACCAAAATGACTGGTGGACTTTTGGACCTCAAGAGCCACTCTCTTTCAGTTGTCCAGCCATTGCAGGGACCTGGAGGCCAGGCCTGTGGCATGAGAAGCACATGTACTCTGCAGCCACACAGGCCTCCTTTCAGATCCCACCTGAGCGCTTCCTAATCTCTCACCACTGTGAACGTTGAGAAGCTGCTTTGCCTTTTAGAGGGAAAGTCTGTACCGAGCCTCTGTAGTAATCCTGCCCAAATGTGCAGACCTGTGCCAGCTCATGACACCGTTTCCACTGGTCTGCTGCAAGATGAGAAAAAATACAGAGACACTGTGAGTGTTTCTTCAAGTTAAGTGGGTGCATTTGCATGCATTTGTTGACAGAACAAGAAGGGGAATACAGTTGTCTGGTTCAGATTGCTAAAATATGAGAGCTTGGGCTACCTGAGGAGAGAAGACTGTTGATAGGCAACACAGCCCAACTCATGCATGAATGCTCTCTGGTATTACAAGAAAGGTCTTGATTCCTTCACCAAAAAGGACAGTAACAGTGCTTAATGCCAGGAAAGAAGAAGTTATCATTTTTGGTATGCTTGACTTTGGATTAGGAGAAAAGATCTGGGTACCATCTGCTTGTTAATATCAGAGCAGCGTAGTAAACGAAGCCAGAGTATGTGGATGAGTCAACCTCACCTACCTGTCCTTAAGACCCCTCCCCTGCCCGTCTCTGACTGCATCAGCCACAGGAGGTTTTCCTCCCGCAGACTCTGAGTTGCATGTTCATTAGTGCACTGCTGCTTAGCAGCGAATCCGGGACTCATGTCCTGTTCCCTTTATTGCTCTCTGATTGTTTCAAGTGCAGTGAATTGTCTCCCTGAGCTTATGGAGGGCAGGGACCATGCCTTACTCTTAACTTATTTTACTAAAAAAGATCTCTAACATCAAGTAGGAACTTGGTGGTTTTTGAATGAATGGATGGATGGATGAATTAATGAGTGAAACCATTTCTTAGACCTCAGTGTGATGATACCAAGGAGTCCCTCTCAAGCCAGGTAATACTCAGATATGCTTTCTAAGTAGATTAAAAGTCAGGAAGTTAGACTATATACATAAAATATTCTCTGAAGTCTATGTACAATAGCAAGGGATTAGAAATATCCTAAATGTAATCTAGGCAATTATTTTATTGTAATTGAGGTAATGATGAGATGGGATCAGTTCCATAACTGGTAGATTCACTTGCTCTACTATGCAGCCTCTAAAAAATGGTGGTTATGTTGCAACCTAAAGAAATACATTTGATGAAGTGTTGTCAAAGAGTGGCATTACAAATTATACATATACTCAGAAATATTTGGGAAACCCAGTTGCACAGGAAAAAAGAAAAGAAGGAATTCACCATAATGTAAATACTGGTTTTTAAGATGGTAGGTTTTGAGTGATATCTCTTCTTTGTTTTCAAAATGCCTTGGAAAGTGGCTAAACTGCTTTTATAATGTAAAAAAAAAAAATTATGTTTTTACTAGTAGTGGAAAAAGGTGACCTGAAACAAATATATCAGTTGTGAACAGTTTCTAAGTCAGAGGGTGAGTACTTAAAAACTGATTCTCTAGACTTTTCTGTATCATGGAAATATTTTATGATTAATTTTTTAAAGGGAAAATAGTAGTAGGTCAGCAGCAAGGACATAGCAACAGTTTCAAGAGTGACAGTTAACATTATAGGAAGAAGATGGAAACTTCTATTTAAAAATGACAATTGTCTTGGGCTATTTAGAATAGGGATACACAAGTCTGCCAAACTTGGTAACCCCTGAGAACATCTCTGTTTAAGAGCTTAGCACCATAGTCAGACTTTTTATGATGATTCTGCATCATCAAGTAAATGTTTAATTATGTTCAGTAGACTCTGTTTAATAAGGCATGGAATTAGTACCTTTTTAGTACTTAATTAGTACTTAAAGGCTCTTAAGATAAATTTCAGTTACCTGAAATTCACTCATGTGAAACACCTGAAGATCCTGAATCTTCAGGTACCATGCGGGTAGCTCATGCACCCCTCACAGTGGACAGGTGGCAATCGATCAGGTGTATCAAAGTTCCCTGTAGCATAGAAATGCCAGTCACTTGATCTATGGGGAAATCTTTTCTCTAACTTAGTGTTGGTCTAATCTTTTATAGTCAAGAGATCTCATCAGGATGTTGGCTTCTCATTTTCTGTCTTCTTTTCCTCATCATGTCTAGTCATTTCCAACTCTTTGCATAAATTCTTGTTGGCTTGCCCAGCGTGGCCCTTGTGACAGGAGTCAAGTGACCAAAGCCATGTTGACATTTATTTGGAGGACAAAAATCAAGGAAAGTCAAGAAATAGAATTTGGGTTTATCTTAGAGCTTCTTGGAAGAATATAAAAGTGATGTGAAGAAAGGGAATACTACTCAGCAATAAAAAGAAACAGATCCACATAGCAACATGCATGAATCTCAAAACCATCATGCTAAGTGAAAGAAGCCCAACACAGAAGATTGCACACTGTATGATTCTATTTATGTGAAGGTCTATAAAGAAAAGGCAAAACTATAGGGACAGAAAACAGATCAGTGGTTGCTTGGGGCCTGGGATGGAGGAAGGGGCTTGATGACAAAAGAAACACCAGGGAACTTTTTTGGGATGATGCAAATGTTCTCTTTTTTTATTATGGTTACACAACTGTATACATTTGCCAAAACTCATCAAACTGTGCACTAAAAATGAATGAATTTTATTTTATACAAATTTTATCTCAGTAAAACTGTTACAAAAGGTTAATATGGAGAGAGCTTCAAGTCACTTTTTCTGCTTCTTTGAAGATGAATTATTACCTAACTACTTTCTGTATTGTTAGTGTTTGTTGGACATCTAGAAGAAATGACCATGCTAAATGTTTAAAAATGCTTCATCTGACTTTACTTAGGGTTAAATGCAAGTGAGTGATTGATTAAGCTGCAGGGTCAGGATGTAATTTATGCTCAGCATTGGATTTTCCTTGTCTTCATTTCAGTATGTGCTCGGGTGTGTTTTCATATTTGCTTCCAGGATTTGGGGAGGCGTGACCTCATAGTGCGATACCCTCAGTACCTGGAGAAGCTAAGATTGTGCACTCGAGCCTTGCCTCGGACACCTTTCAGTGCCCTGGACAATTTAATGACCTTTTCCTTGGTCCTTCCACTTGCTGGAAATGTGGATCGGGCTTAAAGGGAATTGAGGATGGGGGCTCTCTTTTTCCTAATGCTCTTGGTTCCTCATTCCCATTCAGCACTGCAAACTCACCATGACCTCTGTCCTTCTTGCAATGTTGAATGTGTTTTTATGGTTTAGTGGAAAATAATTTTAAAACAAGAGAGGAGATTGATCTCATTTCCCAAGCTACATAAAAAGTAAATTGAAAAAGACCAACCAAAATTAATTTTTAAATTTCATCAAAATTTATATTTTACTCTCCCTTCTTGGGATATGAGTAATAATGCTAGGAAGCCAAGTGCAATTTTTCAGCAAATTTACTTTTGATTTTAAAAACCTGAAATAGAAAGATTAGGACTCTATCCATCTGTCCATTTTCTTTCATTTTGGGGGGTATAATTTAGAGTCTCATTTGTAATATAAATGAGTGTATTTGCTGCTATGTGATTATACTGTGATTATATATATTTATTTTTGATGTCAGCCTATTGTTTATTTGATTTAACTCTTTCCTTTTCCTTTTTCAGTTGGTATTTTATTCTCCTCTCTCCTTCCCCTCCATTCTCTCTGTAAAGAGCTTGTGCAGGCCCTGGTGTTGAGCAAGCCCCAGCCTACCAGTGACAGAGTGGTGTCACTGCTGATTGGCAGGCTGGGCCTGAGACTCTGAAGCGACACTGCAGCTCCCATTGTTTCCTGCAAATGTCTGCCTCTCAGGGCCGTGGAAATTGATGACCGAATAATGCAGTGTACACACACTGCGAACTTACGATTCCAGACAGAACAGTCTGTTTTTCTTTTGATGCAGTGTGCTGAGAATATGTGCAGAGCTTTCTTGGTCCCATGCCTTCAACTCTTTTATTTCCCCTAATATTTCAACCTTTTACAAATCAGCAGTATCTTTAATCTTACTCTTATTACCAGCTAAGGGCTGGGCATTGAACTTGAAACTGATTTGTTGTGTGACCTTGGGTTTGAATTCCCTTATCTTAAAATTGGGAGGATAGTACTGCCCGCATCCAAGGGGATGTGGTTTAGAAAAGCTAATTAGTGATTATAAAGCAATTTGTAAACATGCTCAGCAGTGCAGAATCTGTTCCAAGTTCTTTCCCTTCTCTTAATCCCCCCACCCAGCAACTTGAATCTTCATAGGTTCATTTGTTAGTCCAGTCTTCATTCATTCCTTCATTCAACAGTTTTTTTTTGACAGACAACCTTCTAGGCTCCAAGCACTCTTTAGGTGCTGGAGATTCAGCAGCGAATAGAATTGACTGCCCTTCTGGAGCTTACATTTTAGTAGGAAAGACAGATAATCATATAATAAACAAGACCTGGCTTATGTTTTTAAAGGGCCACTGTGGCTGCATTGATGAGAATACACTATAGGTTCCTTTTATGGATAGTATCATTTTATCTTATACTTAAAGGATGTCTGTAGTTCCGAAGACTGGACATAGGTAATATTCCTTCTCCTTGACACAGAGGGACACTTCAGTAATTGCTAGAGGATGGAAGAAACAGTCCTTCCATTTATTAATTCCTTCAGTAAATATTGAGCATGTTATACACCTAGGACTGTGTGGTCAGTGGAACATCGTCTCCAAAGGATGTGGTCTCCACCTGTAGTGGAGAGACAGGCACGCTGGCCAAGAATTATTAATTCAGTAAGACACTTGCTCTAAGGAAGGTGTGTATAGTCAAGGTGTAGTGGTTAGAGGAAGTACCTGAGGGAATCAGGGAAGGCTTAGCCAGAGAAATAGATAGACTTGAACTGGGACTTGAAGGATGTGACGAGTTAGCAATATACACAAGTGTCAGGATGGGCTTTCCAAGCAGGGAACAGCACTACAAAGGCCGGAGGCATCCCAGAGCAAAGCCTGATGACTTCTGGAAGTAGAAGTGTTTCAGTCAAGCTGGGGTGTGGAGAGGGAGGTGTGGATTTGTGGAAGATGAGGCTAGACCAGGAGGGTTAGACCCAGAGTTAGGTAAAACTCCTCATTCTGTCTGTAAGGAGACTGCAGACCAGAGTGGCCCAGTGACTATCCCAGTCATGTAGCTGGTTGGAGGCAGGATTGAGACTGAAAGCTCTTCTGAATCCCAAAAGAGTGCTCCTTCTACTCCAACACAGTGTCTGTAGTTTTTGTCCCTGGAACAGAGTAAGCCCTAAACCAGGGCTGACCAGTGTCATGAACTGGATTGCATCTGATACAACTGTGCAGGTTTTTCACTGCATATACATGCCTGGAAGGGGGTGGAGGTGCTGAAATCCAACCTGCTCTCTGCTGGCCACACTCTGCATCGTGGACTGAGTTACATTTCTACCCAATAAAAGGCATTTCTTTTGAAGCCCCGCAAAGGGCCAAATGGGCTAGCAGGACCCTAGCTGAGACATGCCCAGGCTCTGTGGGGCATATATAGAGAGACACTTCAGTTCAACACCAGAGCTTTCTTCTGTGCTTGGCCTCTTACTCTGCTGGGAGCTGAAAAAAGGGGGCACAAAAGGAAAGATGCTCACAGTGGAAAGGCCTTTAGTATTTGGGAAGTAAATGTGGAGTCACCTCCTCCACTGCCCTTATTACTTATTTCTGACCCTGGAAGATTGGTGCTCCCTGGGTCTACTTCTTGAGTGGTGGTCCCTCAGCAAGCCTCAGGAATACACTCCTGCTCACCTGGCTCTGAAAGACTATGAAGTTTCTGGTGTGTGGATACTGCTATAAAGATTGTAGTTGTGGTCTAGCATCTGTCACTGCAGAATCTCTGGGGATGACACCCAGGAATTTCATGAAGCTCTCCAGATAGTTTTTATGGCCAGTAACATTTGAGAAATTCTTTTTTTGTGATTTTTCAAGTCCTGTTGGCAAAGAAGAGAGAAAACATGTTTGAACATCATTAGGAAGCTAATCCTAATATTTTAAAATTAGTTTTCTTTCATTTAATTATCTATCTTGGAAATCATTCCATATCATTCTTTTTAATGGCTGCATAGTATTTCACTCTGCACATCTACTATAATTTAGCTAACTTGTATTTTTTCTGACTGTGGTGTTTTTTCTAACTGTAAACTGAGTAATAGGTTGTAAATCAACTTGTATGTCTTGACCAGTATTAATTTTTAAGTATTACTTTTAAAATGAAAGAAATTAGAAAAGAATGTGAAACTTTTTTTTCAGTTTTCCACATGTGGGTATGCTGGTTGTAATATTAAAAATTATTTCTTACTACGGGCTGTGCTCGAAAGTCTGAAAGCCCTAGATTAAGAGAACTATAAATATTTAAAGTATTTGTCAAGCACCCACCATCAGAACCTTGTGTTATCTTTCTGAGGGTAAGTTCATAGTAACTATTGAACTCGCTTTATATGAACATTTATACCAAAAACCAGGGCTTCTCTTTTTTATTAGTTTGGATTATGCCTGATAATAATGAAGCCTTCCAGTTCTTAAGGCATGCTTTATTGAAAAAGGCCAGTGGGATCTTGGGACTGTAGATAATATAACAAAATAAAAGTCGAATTGAGAGTCTTGGTTGGAATTCACTTGACATGACTCTAAATACAGCCTTTTTACTGAGGAAACTGGCCCGGTTTGAGCAGCGTTGGCCTCTTCCCAACACCTTACAGGAATTTTCTGGCATTCCACCACTGTGTACCTAAAGAACGTAGGGCAAGTTCTTTGACTCCGCCCCTAGAGCTCAGAGAGCTGAGCCTTTAAAAATCCTTTTCTTAAACCTTCTCCTGGTTTTCAGGTTTTTATGTGGGAGCTGCTTGTTCATTTTGTTTAACTTAAACTTTCTGGAAGTCACATGTCTCTGAGTTGTGTCTAGATTGACTTTCTATTTAACATTTGGCTTGGGACTTCACTGGAACAGGATACAGGCTGTGGCTGCATCTTCTGAGCCTGTGAATTTTTGTTCAACCCCCAATTAAAAGCTGGGATAACGTCACCTGAGAGCTTCCTAAAACCACGTGTAGTGAATGGGTTTCACATGTGCCACCACTTATTCATGGCTGTCAATTTCCTTCTGTGTCAAAACATTAATATTTCCTACCACCATTCAAAAAGTTTTAACAGTTCAAATTGTATTTGAACATCACTTGTATGGCTTCCTTTGTAAACTTCTTGAGTTCCATGGTTTCAAAAGATTGTATTTGGAATATTTATAAAAATGCATTGTTTAATATCTTTCCTAGCATTTTATTTTTCTTATAATATTAATGTAATATAAAGAAAGAAAATTTATTTTTCTTCACCAGTCTCTACGTAGGTTTTGCAAAATCTCCCCCATGTTAATTCAGTGTGTTGTATAAATATTGTCATTTACTGTGTGTGCCACGATGTGAAAAATACTGGAAACACCAACAGAATCTATTAGGGGCTAGATATTAAAATCACCTGTAGAACCTTTTAAGGGCGCACCTGTTCTCTCCCCACCCCAGACCTCCTGGATCGGAATCTCAGTGGGGTTTGGGTGCAGGGCGGGCGGGCATGTATTTCCTAGACTGCAGTAAAGTCCTGTAATGAGTATTTTTGTCTCTGTTAGTGCTCCTATTTTGTGCACCAAAATAGTGCACTATTTTGATACCTCAGTCACTTTGCTCTCTGCCTGTTTGCTGGGCAACTGGGACTTGTAGTGACTTCATTCAACCTTTACAGGAGCTCATCAACCTTTCCTGGTCTTCCTCCCTACCTCTGTCCCTTTCCTGAAAGAACCGTGGCCTCTATCTCCCCCACCCCCAGTGTACCCCTAGCATACTCCCAGCATACTCTCGGCATACCCCCAGCATACCCTCGGTATACCCCCAGCATATTCTCAGCATACTCTCGGCATACCCCCAGCATACCCTCAGCATACCCCTAGCATACTCGTAGCATACCCCCAATATACCCTCAGTATACTTGTAGCATACCCCAGCATACTCTCAGCATACCTTGGTGACTGCTTTACCATGTTTGTTATAGGGCTGTTGCCTCCTGCTCCACTCTAAGCTCCTGGAGGGCAGGATGTTGTCTTCGTCCTTGTGTCCAGGGGCCTAGTCACACAGTGGGCCCTCAGTAAATAACTGCATGAATGAATTACTGAGCACAGGGCAACAGGAAAATCAATGCTAGGTATTTCCTGGCCCTCCAGCTGGTGCAGAGAAGAAGGAATGAGCCCCTGCTAAGAGTTTCCTTTGGTCTTTTCCTTGAAGGTTTTGGCCACTTTAGAATGGGTCAGTGGCCCTTCAGGTCCTCAGACGCTGATGGGAGCATGCGAAAGCAATGTTTTGTGGCAGAATCTGATGCAGTCTCAGGCGGTGGGGAAGTTAGTCTCTGATAGTGAGGCAAGAGTAGGAGGATGGGGGATCATCAGAGCTGGGCCAGGCGTAGCAACTCAACCCTTCCAATTAGCTCTACCATGACCTAATTAATCAGCTAACTGACTGACTAATTAGTCAATTAACTGATTAGTTAATTAACTAGGCACTTTACCAGTTAACTAATTAGTTCACATTTATGTGGTTTACAGTTTCCCAGCAGCTTTCATGTGTGTTTTCTCATTTGAGCCTCCCGCCAGCTCTGGGTGGTAGTTAGTGTAGGTGCCTCTATTTTGTAGTCATGGAAACTGAGGGCAGATGCACACGGCTCCTAAGTGGTGAGTCTAGGATGTGAGTCCGTGTCTTTGGGCTCCTAATTCAGTGCCCTCTCCCTGTACCACGTCCACAGCTCCTTCTGGGACTGGTGGTGGTGGCAAGTGTACACTCGGTACAGCAGTGAAACCCAGGACTCTTTGGAGAAAACTGAAGGCAAATCATCTTCCAAGACCAAGTGTGGATCAGAAGCCTACTAGGATTTACAAATCAGATTTCCTTGTTCCTTTTGAAAACTGTCTTTATTCTACTCTGAAAAGCTTGTCATACCTGTCAAAAGAAGCTAGCGACAGGTGAATGGCAACACATTCTGAGAATGAGAATAAAAAGGGTTTTTTATTAAGAAGGGAAGGCATAGCAACTTAATAATTACTGTTGAAATAGTCACAGCAATGCTGAAGCTTCTCCATAATTTAATCTAACTTAATACTAACTGTCTCCTCCCTAGTGGCAATACATAAATTAATTAATAGTAGGTTGGATTTGAAGCTATGCCTTTATATTTAGGCCATTATTAACTTGTTCTGTGCTTCTTTCTTACTTGGCTGGGTCTGTTCATAGAGTTGCAGAAATGAAAGTAGGTTCTGGCTCCTGTTTTTATTGTGACTTCTACCAGTATCAGGATTTTGAAAATCAATGCATTTTATCTGCATTTTACTCCCTTCTTGTAATAAGCTCTTAAGCCCTACTTGCTTTGTAACACATAGTAGGTATGGTTCTGGAATGTAGATCTTGTCTCTTTAGATTTTCTCCTGAGAGGCAGTCAGTAGAGGAGAGTAGTTAAGGCTGTGGGCTCTGAGTGAGATTACCTAGAATTGAATTCTGGCTCTACTACCTATCTACTGTCTGACCTTGGGCAAGGTGTGTAACCTGACTGTGCCTCAGTCTCACCATCAAGAAAATGAAAATGGGTAATAATTCTATCTACCTAATTGTATCTATCCAATAATTGTATCTAATTGTTTGACAGTTAAATGTATCTATCCAATAATTGTATCTAATTGTTTGACAGTTAAATGAATTAATACATGTAAAGTTCTTAGAGGAGTGCCCAATACATTCTAAGTACCAATAAATGTTGGTTAACACTAATAATAGTATTCCATGGGTCCTCAGTTGCTCTTCATTCCCAAGGTAATGACATAATATTCTCTTGCTAGTTGCCAAGTCACTCCCATCTACCAGATGGTCTAAAAGGATCCAAGTTGGCCATCCTGAGTTCCTGGCTCCACTGCAGGCACCACTCATGTGATAACTACTGAGAAGCAGCATCGGCGGAGAGGGAGAGGCACCATTCGGAAAGCATTGCCGTCTCCATCCTGGGGATGCACAAAGATGAATTGTGCATAATTCATCTAGAAGCTCACCATTTAGGGGGAGAAAAGGACTTGCAAGGAAATACTTCTGCTGCTTGTGATAAATGCCATTGAGGAGCCCAGAGGAGTAGTGGGGAGGGGTATTCTGGTTTGCTGCCGATTGCTTGTCCCAAGTAGGTCTCACCTTCTTGTTTTGGAATGCCACTGGCTTGTGAAGGGTGACTGGCAGCAGGAGAGGGGAACTGTCAACTAGGCGGAGAAGTTTGGCTGCAGAGAAGATGCCGCACCTCAGCAGTTGATTGGCCTCATGCATCTCGTCCATCCCTTCCTCCTGACTTTTCATACAGCTGGAAGAGTGGTTTCTGTCATGTCACTTCCCTGCTTAAACCTCTTCTTGCCCTCAGGTATTTACTGCGCCCACGAGGCCACATAGCACAGTAGTCCACTGTGGGCTTTGGAATGGCAGTCTCAGTCGCAGCCCCACCACTTTGCTGAGCAGCTAATGCCAGTCACTGCTCGCCTCTGTGCCTCAGCCGCCTCCCCAGGGAGAAAGCCTCAGGATGCCTAGCTTGTGGGGTTGTTAGGCAGTACAGTGCTTTTGCATAGGCCTGGCCCAGAGTAAGGATGCAGCATTAGCCATGGTTGTTTTCAGGCCTCCAGCCTCATGTCCTGCAGACTTCTGGTGTGAACAGCCCGGCCCGTCCATCCCCCGGCCCTCCAGCTTGTCTGCTCACCTCATTCTTATGTGAAGATCAGCACCTCTGGGAAGCCTTCCTTGGCAGCCCCTCTGTCCTCCTCACCCGACATACTCTGGTGCCTGAATAATTGATACTTGTGTCGGTATTGAGTCTTAGCATGCAGTATTGTAATTGCTGCTCTTACTGGTCTCTCTCCCTAACTAGACTGCAAATCTGTGAGGACAAGGAGTCTATTGCCTCTGGAATTCTGGCCCAGATGGAAGTGGCCAGTGTAAGGCAGGTGTTCACGAGACATTGGTGGATTTGAGCCGTCTCATCATAGCACACATTCAACTCCCCGCTTAAGGCCTTCCAGCCTAGACCCACCTCTGTCGAGGTGTTGTTTCTATCTTGATTCTAAACACACTACTGTTTCTAGACTCATCCTTGCTGGAGAGGCACAGGCCATATCCTTGTATGTATCTAGATGATTTCTGTTCCTTTTCCTTTCTCAAGGGAGGCTAACTTCCCAGTTAAGAGACCACAAGAGCCAGAAAAAGTTGAGCATGGTAGATAAGGGCTTGGGTTTAGAATTAGGAAAACTGGGTTTGAGTCCTAGTTCTACCATTTATTTTTAGCTGTACTACCTCAAACAAGTAACTTAAACTCCCTGTGTCCTCATTTCTTCATCTATAAAATAAGGAGAGTATAGCTTCTTCATAGAGTTCTAAGCGTTGTGAGATAATAAATGCAGAACATTCAGCACCATACCTGGCACATGTGAACTTTCAGTCATTAGTACCTGCTATGATTGTGATCGTTGTTGTTATGTTTTCGGCTTCCATAGCAGCATTGTAGATTGGTGGTCTATCCATACATTTCGGAAAAATGAATATTTTTCCTGAGGTGGAACGGGGAGAATGGAAAAAGTTGTTTGTACAGTTGCCAATCTCAACAGCTTGTAGAAATTTCATGACATGGCATTGCTTAAAATAAGAGAGCCTGTACAATAGCACAAGACGTTAATACAGGAAGAGAACTAGAGATGAATGTGTTGATAACCTCCTTCTACCTAGATACCTAGATACAAACAGAATTTTATGTTGGTACCACCTACTTCGCCAGAATACCACCAACTTGTTTATAAGTATTTTGTTCTTGGCGTTGCTGTAAATGTCACTTCGCCTCATCCTGAAATGAGTTTTTAAGAGGCATTTTACGGTTCCTGCACTTCGCTATTGATCAGATTTAAGAAGTAATTGCTTCTTTTGAAGCTCTCTTTTGCCCTTGAAAACATCTCCTCCATGTTCTTTCAGAACAGTGCCTTGAAACGCTGGCCCAGATGTCCATGTGTGGGGGGCGTTTATCAGATAAGATTTTGGCAGAAAGTCCTGAGTGAAGTTATTTTGCTATAAATCCAAGCCAGTTCTTATTAAAATAGCCAAAGAACATGTGGTTAGGAGCACGTGGCAGGGTGCTGTTTGCTCTTATAAGCAATTAACTGACATAAGAACAATTGTAAAACTTGTAACATGTAGCAACCCCTACATCTTAAACAGTATATTTTGTGCCACATGGTGAAGGCTCTGTCTCTTATCTGCTTTTTAGTGAATGTTTGTAGTAGCAACACAGCTCTGTTGTTAGGTACGTACCCTGTTGAGGAGAAAGGGCTCTTTAGTTTTGGGGAATGCAAACGTTGGGACTCGAAATGTCCATGTTTAATTTTCACTCGAACCTGTGTCTCTGTGTGTGTGCACTGTAACACGTGCATGTTTGTGTTTCAAACAGTCTGTATCTCTCAGTAGTAATTGATGATGTTACTATCTAAGGAAAATATTAGTTCGCCCAACTTACTCAGTTATCAGTTAGGAAAATTACTACTTGAAGACAGGATAGCTCATGGTTTGCTTCATTTTGAGAAATAGTGGAAGTAGCATTCGTGCATCCACTTGATGTTTATTGAGCGTCTGTAATGTATAAAGCACAGTGGTGGGCATTTGGGAGGTAGGAGGAATCAGGCATGAATCCCATCCTTCAAGGTACTTACAATCCAGGAGAGATAATATGCATATAAATAACTATAATACAAAATAGAAGATCATAAATGATAGTATAAAAAAGGACTGGACAATAAACTGTAGGAGTTACAAACCTAGGTAAATATGTATACACACATAGTTTTCAATCCTCTCTTCTCAGATCCTTGGGAAATCCCCTACCCTGAAGCTTTTATTGTCACTATAGGACCCTGTTTTTAAACTAACAAAAATTACTTCAGTTGGGTGTTATAAAAAAGTCACTGTTAGACTGGGCTCTTCTTGGTCGCCCTCAGGAACCACAGTCCTGTTGTGTTTCTTCAGTAAAAGACAATACTGGTGAATTTAAAACAATGCTAGAGACCCAGTTCTGGATATTAAAGCCATAAATGTTTCATTAGAGATTTTCATTGAATATGCCTTTGATGCTTTTTATAGTGGAGACGTCTCCAAATTTTAAAAGAGGTAGTGTCCCATATGTTTGTTAAAGTTCTTTTGGAACGACCAGTGTTCGTAGAGTGCTTACTACATGCCAGGTGCTGTTCAGGGCACAGAGTAGAGGACTGTGAGCAAGAGCTTACCCTCCTGCTTTCTTGAAAACTTGGGTTTTAGTGAGGAAGACAGGTGATCCATGAGTGAATAAATGAACAAGATAACATTTCTGATAGGCTCAAGTGCTAAGAAGGAAATAAAATGGGCAATGGGACCAATAAAAATGGATGGTTGTACATGAGTTTTGTGGGTGGCAGGTGGGACAACATTGGTTAGTGTCAGGGAAGGCCCATCTGAAGAGGTGAAATTTATACTGAGACCAGAGTGATGTGAAAGATTCTCTGGAAGAAGACTGTTCTTGGCAGAGGGCACAGCAAGTGTAAAGGCCCTAGGGTAGGAACAAGTTGGCCTGTTCGAGGAACAGAAGGAAGCCTCCTGTGGCTGGAACATTGTGAGTGAGGTTGAGTGGGGAGGTGGGGTCCTAGTAGACCACAATGAGGAGTGGTTATAATGGATAGGTTCCAAGGCTAGTGCACAAAAGGCCATTTATTTCAAGTTGAATCCAAACTCTTAGTATTAATACTAGGTTGACTTCTGGGTCCTGAAAACAAGGTGCTGCTAGGTAAAGAAGAGAAAAAAAGAAAATTTCTATTTCCTTTTCTGGGTCCTCCTGGTGGATTTTAAAAAGTAAACACAGTTTGCACATTGTCTGTGTCATCATCTCTCTTTATCTTTATCCCTTTATCTAAGCAGCAGATGCCCTGATGATTCTTTAATTTTATTTCCCCATTGTGGTGCCCCTCCCCTGCCATGTCCCTGTAGAGCTTCATTTTCTAATTTAATTTTACCTTTCTTCCCCTTTTAACCATTCTCAGTCAAAACTCTCATTTCTTCAAGGCAATGATTATAGCTGGTGATGGGGAAGCAAATCTGATTCATGGTGTGAATAACCGATGTAGTCTGGTCTGCTTATGAAATTATTTGCATTTTTAAAAGAATGTTAAGCCAAATGAATCTCCTATTTTAATTAATAAGATGGTAAAATAAAAATGAGTAAACCATTTGAGAGGACTGTAGGATGATCTTTTTTAGAAAGGGGAGACCCAGCCTTGCTTGCTTGTGAGTGTCTGCTTTTTATGGCTTCTTCCTTTCCTCCACTCACAGACTCTCTCGAGCTCCATGTATATCCATGAAGATTCTTGTGCAGCAGCAGCAGGAAGTTCTGTATTGGGGAGTAGTGTGAAGGGTCAGAGATGGGTTAGGGGTGAGGATGGGAGAGAGTCGTGGCTCTCTGGGTTTATCAATTCTTTATAAATTGAATATAAATTGAGAGCTAACTATATTTGGGTATTTGGAAAATTTCACCTGCAGTTGGAGGATAAAAAAGATTGACTATGGTTGACCTTTCTTCCACGTCTATGTTTCATTTCCATTCTATGTTTATGCATGTGGATGCAGGGTAATTCTGAATAATGGTAATGATGAAGGGCCATCATTACACAGAAGATCATTCTGTGCTCCTAATTAAAATTATGGCTGGAAATTGCTTCCTTATGTGTAGCTCAAATTGCCTTCGCAATAATTTCACTTTATAACTTCTAGTTAATCCTCTCCTTACCACCCTTAAGAATCCTTCCTCGTCCTTGAAGTTGACTCCTTTGAAATCTTTACGGGCAGTCCTGGTTTCCCCTAAGCTATGAGTATCCTGATACTTTGTTCCCACAAGTCTTCAAGCTTGTAAGCAAAACAGTCTTTGCTCCCTTTTCTCCCACTGCAGTTTTAATGAGTTCTTGTTCTGGAACACGACTTGATTTCATGTTGCGGTCAGTATTATAAATTAGCTGAGCTTTGCTGATCCCCTTTCTCCCTAATGAATTCATTGCTGTCTTTCAGATCCAGACTGCCACACACTCTTTACCCTAATTTGTATTCTCTAATGGTCATCAAGTGACCAATAACTCACATGTTTTCAAGATGAGCACTTTTTACATTCCAGTTCATCAGTGATAGTAGGAAAATTACATATAATGATATTCTCTTTGGGATTCCAACTAAGAAACGTTTTAGCCAAAAACCATCTGATCATGGGGGCAGTATGATCAAAGAGTGGTTTTTTTAATCAGTGTTTTATGTGGTCAGTCTCTCACCCGTAGGTTCCAGGTGAGATTGCTGAGTACAATAAACTTGAAGGTTTTTTTTATTCCCTTGAACCCAAGAATCGCACTTAAAGGTAGTACATTGAGAGAACTTGTGCTTTTGCTTTTCCCATAATAGAGGAAACTTTTGAGAAAGAATGTACATGGTAAAGCCACAGCCTGGTTTTCCAACCCAGAGGTTAGAAAAATCAGGCCTTATTTGACTCTCTAAAAGAATGGTAACAGAACTTCTATGCAAATTGTAGGATACTGCTCTCTGGGATAAGCTCTGCAGATTTGTGGTTCGTGCTGAAAATGCTTATTTTGGTCATTTGTTGAATGAATAAAAGAATGTTGTGTCCAGAGCTTTGTCAATATGTGCAAAGAGCAGGTTGTAGGGGCCAAATGTCTGTCCTTTTTGCTTGTTGTTTATGGGAAAAAAGAGATGATAATTATGATGTTGAGGATATTTAAAAGATTTCTAATCATCTAGTGTATTTTGTGGTATTATTTACGTAAGGAGAGAAGGTTGTGGTGAAATAAAAAATGTTTTGGAAAGCAATTGGCATTCTTCTGTTACTCCCTAAGAAAGTTCATCGTGCAATTTCAGGTAGTCATTTAGATAGATGTTTTTGGTGAAGTAACAAGAACAGTTTTTGTTGGTTTTTTTTAGCTGTTGTGGGATAAGTACCTTTATTTTATTTTTTTTATTGAGGTAACATTGGTTTATAACTTTATATAAATTTCAGGTGTACATCATCATATTTCGGCGTCTGTATAGATGACATTGTGTTCACCACCAGAAATCTGGTTGCCATCCGTCACCGTACCCGTGTGCCCCTTTACCCCTTTCACCCTCCCCCCACCTCCTTTCCTCTGGTCGCCACCAATCTGTTCTCTGTTTCTGTCTGTTTGTTTCAGAGAATGGTTTTGAGGGCTTTCTGTCCTTGTGAATATACAAATCTCTGGCCTGCAGTTCAGTCATATTGTACTTAGGGCTCCCAATCTTATGGAAACTAATGAACAATTTTTAATGTCGAGAATAATTTGGCTTAGAAACTACTGTGTACGTCAAGGCATCTTAAAATTTCATATGTGGTTACGTTAAAAACCTGCCAGAATGTCTGATGTGGTGTCTGGGAATCTTTGTTTCTGAGAGCTCTCCAGGTAGCAGTGGCGATAAGCCCGGTGTAGGACCATGCCCATCACTCTCAGAGAACTGTCCTTCATGAGGAACTTCCCAGAATACATCACTTTGACTTTTCATGATCACAGTCAAGATCCTTGGGTGTGATTCAGTTGTAAAGCAGTTCTCAGGACAAATATTGGAAGGTTCAATGATTCCCTGTTCTTTGGCGTAACACGCGTGCATTTTATATTCTGTCCAATCTCTTGTGTTCAAGACACTGAGGCGTACAGTGAGCGGAGGACGATAGACTAAGAAATGGTGAGTGAGCACCATTTCAGAGAGCTAGATACCAGCTAGACTCTGGATAACATTGGAGGAGTCCTTTAGAATTCACATGTATTAGCCCACTTGGCTCTCAGAAAACCCTTAGGAACTCAGTAATGCAGATCTTATTTATTAGCATCCCCATTTTCTTGATGAGGAAACTGAGGCATTGACAAATTAGGTGGCTCATAACTACTAAGTGCCGAAGCCATTGCAAGCTCTGTGATGCCAGGTCTTGCAGGGGAGTGTGGATGCGGGCTAGTCACATAAATTCACAGTCTTTCTGCCCCGTTTATAAAACATGCAAGAATTTACCTTTCAAGTTATGATGAGTGTTTTCTGTGAAATGCATTTATATTTTGACCACTTCCTGGTTGAATAGAATTAAAGTTTATAGCCTCTCAGGGCACGTTAAAAAAAATTTTTTTTGGTCTCAATTTTGTTCCAGTAGAGTCTTTTGGCTCCCTTTGAATTTAATGAGAAAAACCTTGGTCTAATAAGTTTTATTAAAGTGAATACTTGTATTAATATATTGTATGTATGTCTAGAGGCTTTCAAGTAATATGCATGCATTAAGATGAACTAATGAACTAATAAAAAGTAATAAACCCTATATCAATGCTAAACCACTTTAATAAAAACAATAATGAGATTTTTAGCATACTTGTACAAATGACACAAATATTTGTATTTATGTGCTGGCCACATAAATAGAATTTTAATTCCTTGTTTTTTTTTAACTCTTACCAATAGAGAGTTAACATTTAGATATTCTGTCATTTTATATCTAAAAGAATCAAGGAGTTGTATAAAGATGTTGACAATGTTGTTAGATGTAAAAAAACACATAATACAATAAATATGTATACTCTGATCCCACTATTTTTAAAAAGAAAGTGTGTGTGTGTCTAGAAAGAGCAACTTATCTGGAAGAATATCATGTACCATGTTATCTTAAATGGTGGCATTATGGGTATTTTTACTTTCCTGTTTTTACTTTTTTCTTAAAAATGAACAGGTCTAACCTTTGTAATCAGAAAAAAGTTACTTATTAAAAAGTTACTTTAATGAAACTTTTTCTATTGCTTTGTTTTCCTAGGTAAAAAAAAACCCCTCTCTCATTACCCCTTATTAATACTCTTTGGAAACTGGAGAAGTTCCATGTTGGTAATTTAAATACAGATCCCTCCATCAGAATCACCTGGCAAGCTTATTCAAAAGGCAGAATGCTGGACCCCAACTCACGTGAATCAAAATGTTTGAAAATGAGGCCCAGAAGTCTGCATTTTTATCAGGTATCACAAGTGATTCTGATGCAGAATCAAATTTGAGATTTACCCTTCTGATTGTAGGTTTCCTCATGTATATTTATCCTATAATGAGTAAAGCATCTTCTAGACTCTTTTCCCATCTTCAAAGTTTTTAATAAATGTATGTCTGCATAACATCTATTTTATTGTCAGGAACACTAAAAAGATGAAATGTTCCCTCTAAAATATAAGAATTAGAGGGAGTCATCCATTCAGCAAGGGTGCTTCGAGTGTTTACAGTGAGTCCTCCTGTAAGACCCTCTGTCCCCGCTAGGGAGCTCCTGTGGTCGAGGATGGAGCCCTGACAATGCTGGAATGAGTCCGGGAAGAGAAACTAGCCTTAGATCAGAGAACTCGCTGATTCTCAAAGCTTCTCTCAGAAGGCTCATCAAACTTGAATTTCCTAAAGAATAACTACCTTTCTTCTTTTCATTTCACTCTTAGCCAGAACAATTGGTTATCTTAAGAAATCAGTAAATCAGCATCTTCTGTTCTGAGTGGTGCATTCTTTGGAAAAAGTTACTGTGTCAGGAATTCACACAATCGGTGTGTTTATTTTGAATGCATGCCCTCATGCAGAAGGTACAGGGCAACTCTCCTTGGTTTCCTGTTGATTGAAATAATTTGCAGTAAGTTAGTGCTAAGTATAAACTTGGAGACATACTATCTTGCCGAATTGGCCTTGAAAGGTGGTTCTCAAATTTAGCATGCATAGAATCACCTGGAGGGCTTGTTAAAACAAAGATTTCTGGGTCCCCTGCCAGATTTCTAATTCAGTAAGTGTGGGGCTAGGCCTATGAATATGCATTTCTAATAAATTCCCAAATATTGCTGGTGCTGCTTCAAGAACCACTGTCCTAAAAGAAACTTTTCAGTGACCAGGCCTACAGTCACATGTATAACCTGTTTGATTTTTAACTCAAAATTTAATATAGCCTCCCTGAACTATGATTAGATGCTGCAAATAGGTTATCCTTTTTCTAATTGAGTGGTGGTTTCTTTTTGACATTTACCTCCACTTTGATGAAACTAAATTGTTTGGCTCTTTTTCTTTTCTTTTTAGACTCCCAAGCTAAATGAAGTACAATTGGTTTTCTCTTTAAGGGGTAATATGAATTAAGGCAAGCCTGGTGAAATGTTTGTATCATCCAGACAGGTATGACAACTCCTCTGCCAGCCATTCCTGAAGCAGGTCCATTCTAGGTCAACCAGACAGACTAGGTCCCATTCCACTTCCACAGGTTCCTCTGGACATCTGTATGCCCCAAACTAAGCCCCCCAGCCCCACCCCACCCCCAGATGGGCTACACCTATGGTATCACCTGTTCTCTTAAGGTCATTTGCACTTAATAGTAACTCTTAAAGCCTTCAGAGGCTTCAGGCATGACTTTAAGGGCCAGAGCTGATGTTTTAGAAGGATTTGTCCATTTTCCCTTGGCCCAACACTCATAAGGTTAGTCTGGGGATCCTTGGCCTGGAATGGAGCTGTCTGTAGCATCTTTGTCAATTCTCTTCATAAGCATGTTTCAGAATTTCTTGGAATATTTGTCCTGAGCTGCTGACCACTGCCTGGGATATCCCAGAGCCTTGACTGAGTGTTTGGAACAAAGTGTTTATCTATTTCCCAACCTGTGGAGGCTTGCAGACAGGGGCTTTGGCCAGAAAAGCCCACTCCACCCTCTCTAGGGGAGATCAGTTCAAGAATGTACTTTCTGATTGGCTAGGAAGATTCTCAGGGGTTGGAAGGGGACTTTGCCTTGACCTCGAGAGGAAAGGACCTTTAGGGGTCAGTGGGACTCGCCATCTCCTCTTTCCTCCCACATATGGCAGCCTTACCCTCCATCTTTTAGTCCTGAAGTATACTCCTAAGGTAGACCTGGGGACAGGAGTGTCCCTGATGCAGCTTAGGGATGCAGTCTTGTTGAAAGGTGGTCTAGGAACTTGGCTCAAAGCTGTATTTCTCACATGACCCCCCCCCCCAACTTTTTCTGTTCCTCATCATACTTAACACCCCTGGCCCTCTTGTTGTCCCAAGCTCTTTCCTGCCCCAGGGTGCAGTCCCCACCTGTGCCTGGCTTGTTCTTTTTCTTTTAGATCTGTGCAGAAGACACCCTGTGAGAGGCCTTATCTTTTATGGTCCATCCAGCCCTGCCCACCCCCCTCTCCTCCTTAAGCTACTTTTTTTCTTCCTATTTTTTATCACTACCTGAAAGTTTATTGTTTATGTTTTTCTTATTTCTCTCTCCCCTGCACTAAGACAGGTGAAGATAGGGATTTTTTTCTTATTCACTGTTGTCTCTCCAGCACCTGGATCATTACTGACAAACCGTAATTATGCAATAAATATTCGTTGCATGCATAAGTAAAAGCAAGCACATTGCTTTTACTTGGAGTGGTGTGTTTTTAGGGTGACTTTGGATTCCGATGGTGATTATGAGGAGGCTACATGCTTTCTGTCCCTGGAGGCACCCCTTCGTGGTGTCTCCATTGTCTGTGGAACGTGGTTGTTCCCGAGCTGCTCTCGAACTGCAGGACAAGGCCAGTGGAAATTTGAAGAGTGCCTTATCTGGCAGTTTTGAAGGGAATTTGTCTACTTGGGCTCTGATGGAACCATCCAAAGGTCTGGTTTTTTATCTGCAAAACCAAACTTGAGACCAACCTTGGTATTGGGTTGGCAAGCTCCTTACATCATCTGATTGAACCCTAAGCTGAAAGCATCATCCATCCAGCATTTAGCACTGATGAGAAGTAATTGCAGTGCAGTTGAGCAAGGCCCACCAATATCATTTTGTTAGTTATCTCTAATGCTTGCTTTGGGGTGAGGGCAGTGGTGAGGTGAGGCAGGGAGGACAGGGAAAGGAAGATGGCAGCCCAAGCAGCTTGCAATCCTTCCAAAGGGAAGATCCTCAAGTCTGGTGCCGTGAACGCCAGAGTGATGTTAATCGGGATTTTTTTGTATCAGCATTGTCAACATTTACATTCACTTTACACATTGGATTTGCATCTGAAAAGACCAACTATAATCAACATTTAAGGGATAACGCTCATATTTGCATATGATTGAGCAGACATGTTAAGTAATTTTAGCCTGGCCGTTGCTAGGAAACCAATTAATAATGCTCTACATTTCATTAAAAACGGAGTTCTATCTTTGCTTTCATTTAACTTCACAATTCAGCTGCTTGGGCTGCACTTTTTCTCCCTCGGTAAATTGTGACAGATAAATTATCGTTTTACTAAATTTATTTCTGTGATTACAGTTGTTAGTCATATCTGTCAATACAACTTCAAAGCTTTTTTTTTTCATGCTTTAGGGGGGAAACTGAATTTCAACTGTTAATCATTTTTTCCTCTATAGCTTATGGGGATTTAAATCATATTTTTGTGAAGGCCTCACAAATTGTGGGTTAACAACAACAAAAAAAATTAAAGCAATCGCTCCTGTTCCCTAATTGCACCTCCTCAGTGTGGTGACTAATAATTAGAATATTAGTCACTATTCAGAAAGTGACAGACAGCTGATTAAGCATTCAGCTGCATTTTGTTTCTTTCTGCCTTTCCGTGGTTTGAAGGCTAGACCAGGTTCTGTCCTTTATGCAGTGCAATTAAAATTTTCATGACTTGATTTTACATAATAGACTCCTGCTCTTATGAAGAGAAAATACAATTTTAGCGACTAGAAGTGCCTCTTTGAACCAATCAACTGGGCAGTTGCATTTAAATTGTAACGACATTTTGCAGTTTAGCATTTTGTAGTATTGATCTGGTCAAAATGCTCATTAAAAAGCAAAATTAGTTTCTATTCACATCTGTTTCACAGTATTTCAATCACTTTATTTGGGTGATGCATACAAATGCATCTGGTTCTTCAACTTAGCTAAAATGGTGATCTTGCCCATTTTCTAAGGGCTAAATAAAGCAAATTAGAATCTGCTTTCATATTTTATACTCCATTTGGTCTTCTGGATCTGAAAGTATAGTGCAAAAGAGGACATGGAATTTGGAAGCAGATAGCCCTGGAGTCAAATTCTGGCTCAGCACCCTCTGGCTCTGTGCCTCAGTGTCCTCATTTGTCACATAGAGAAGAAAGGATGGTCCTGAGGAGAAGATGACACCTAGGATTGTAAAGAGTGGGGCGGGCAGTGGATACTTGGCAAACATTCCTTCCTTTTCCCTCCAGAACTGCTTAGGCACTGTATTAGTTACCAGGGCTGCTATAACAAATGCCACAGGCTGGGTGGCTTAAACAATAGAAATTTATTTTCTCGCAGTTCTGGAGGTTAGAAGTCCAAGATCAAGGTGCTGGAGGGGTTAGTTTCCTCTGAGGCCTCTCTCCTTGGCTTGCAGGTGGCTGTCTTCTCCCTGTGTCTTCCCTCTGAGTGTGTCTATGTCCCAATCTCCTCTTCTGAGATAAGGACATCAGTCTGATTGGATCAGAACCCACCCTAAGGGCCTCATTTTAACTTAATTTACTCTTTAAAGGCTGTTTGCAAATATAGTCACATTCCGGGGTGTTCGGGGTTAGGGCTTCAACATATGAATTTGGGGGGGACACAATTCAGCCCATAACGGGCCCTAACCCAGAAGCTGCACGTGGCACATTGCTGTCTTCAGTTCACTTGGTTTGGGTCCTACTCAGTGGTCAGCACAACTGACACATCATCCGAAAAGGAGTCAGGAAATGGGGTTCTTTGGTTATGACTTTTCTGGTTAGGTCAGAGTTGATCAGAAATACTTAGTAATACTTAACACCCCCCCTCCTTATTTTTAGTTCTTATTTCAACCTTTTTGGATATATTCTAAGGCCACTTTTTCACAACCTTGGTAGTACATGAGGATCATCAACCTTAGGGTCTTAAGATCCTTATTTTCACCTTCCATCATTACTAGATATGGATATACAAGGTGTAGGCGATAGGGGTAAAAGTCCATTTCCCCTTTTAAACAAATTGTGGAGAAGTGTTTGGCTCTGAGATGGCTGGCAGGGGCCAGGCTTTGGGACCAATACACATATGGGCAATTGGAATTCAGTGACACAAATACTGTAGAGAAGGTCATTCATTCATTCAGCTAATACTTACTAAGCCTACTATGTGCTATTGTGCTAGTCACTGTGGTTACAATGATAAATAAAAATAGTCATGGTCTCTGCTCTTATGGAGCTTATAGTCTAGTAAGGAAATAGACTTTAATCAAATAATATCACAGTTCTAACAGTACAGCTCTGATAAATGCAGGAAAGGAAAGGCATGTGAGATTATGAGGGTAAATAATCGTGGGGATTGGGGATGGCTTTCCTGGTTCGACTGAGATCTGAAGGGTGGTGAGGCTTACTTTGATGAAGGGGTGAGCAGTAGGGGCCATGGTGCTGGGGGTGGTCATGAGTTAGAATATAGGCAGGAACATTTCAGGAGAGCAAACCGCATGTCCAAAGGCCCTGAGGCAGAAAGGAGCTTAACATGGAAGGCAGGAACCGAGAAAAGGACAGTGTAGCTAGAGAAGAAAGTAAAGGAGAGTATAGGAGAAAGTAAAGGAGGATGTAGTGAGAGATAGAGCTGGAAAGCCTTTAGGAAGACTGAGGGAGTTGGAAAAGGCTTCCTTGGGAAGTGACATTTCTGAATATAAATGTGACTGATTTCCTATGATAGAGACGAGGGAAAGGCATTTTTAGATAGAATATCATAATTTGGTGTGTGGCTGAAATGTCACTTATAGGAAGGAACCCCATCATTCCAGTTAATGGAAGTTTATACTTCAGTGGGTTCAAACTAAGTGGGAGTTTGCTAGATTTGCCATATTGAGATGTATGCACCTACATCTATGCAGTGGCCTATTAAATACAGAATGAATGAGTGAATGAACAAATGAATGCTGTGTTACTGAGTGGGTGGTGTTGGTGGGTGATGCTCCAGAGTTGACCTAACCTTACAAGCAGTGATACATTAGTGTTACCACTGTTCAGATCTGGTGGACTAATGGAAGGCTGGCTGCACTGTCATCTCAGGCCCAGCAATTCCCCAGCCTATGTCTCCTCCTCCTCTGCAGATCTGGGAGGGCCCCTTAAATCCTGCCCGCTGGCCCAGCCTCACCCTAGTTGCCTGAAGCAGTCCCAGCTTGAGGCAGGAGAAACCAGAAAGAGCGCCAGCCCATGGTCTGGGTCAGCAGTTATTGTTAGGCCGACCTAGGTCACAGTGGCCCTGTTCTGGTAAGCGAGGTTCAGATAATCACATAAGCTGAGCAGCAGAGCATGTTCCGGACATCGTGGGCAGTCCTGCTGGGTGGAAGATGTCCTGTCTGCAGGGGAGGAGCGGGGGGAGAAGCTGGAACAGTAGGGTGGGAGCACATTAGAGAAGACCTGGCAGCTGTATCTCTGACGGAAGAATTCGTATGTCATTTGGTTTTGGCTCAGGCATGAATCTTTATTTCTTTCCCCCGAAGAAGCTAAAATCAGATAGAAGATTTAAAATTGCAGCTTAGAATGTTTTTTTCTGCTTTTAAAAATTGATTTACTTAAATAGAAATAGACAAGGCCACTTGCTGGCTGCTGTTAGGTAGGAAGTCTGTATATTTCAAAGGTTTCCATAAATGTAAGGAATATTCTTTGATCTTAAAAACCAAATTTTCTTCCCATGTGAATATTGCCACCAAATTATCCTCTAGGTCTGAAGATAGCTTGAGAGAGAACTACTGATGGCTTCCAAGGTTATGGCATTCAGCTATACCAAAAGACCACAACATCGAAGGATTATTATTATAAATTGAGAACACAGATTTACTTGTGAATAATGGAACAGCTGCCTAAAACGACATCTGAGAGGCAGTTACCTCCAGTCTAATTTGGTGAACGTGGGCTTGATAATCTGTGGCCAATTAAGTACTATCAGTTCTTCTGGGCCCCACTTCAGAGAAACGTACAAACGTGCGACACTCTTATCTACCTTGGCCACATGTGCATGACTGCGCTTCTGTTAAGTCTGACTTTTTTCGGTTTAAGCAAAGGATAAACTGGTCTTTTACTTTTAGGAGATTGAGGAAACATTATTGAGCACCCACTGCCATTTCAGTAGGCACAAGGAGTGGGGTGAAAACATGATTTCTCCTTGGATTTCGTATGAATAGTGGGGAAGGAATCACATGGATGTAGGGAAGTAGAAATGGAGCTCATGTTAAAAATCCTGGCATTTATATATCATGCTCCATCTCATAGTTTGCAGATGACTTCTGAACTCTACGAGCTTGTTTCAAATTATACTTCTCACAAGGTTATTCTTATTTTGCATTTCCAGATACTTTTAACTGCATCTGCATTTTACCTCTACCTGGGTGCTCCTACTGTTACCAGCCACCTCCTTCAGAGAGCTCTCTGGTTTTCAGCAGGGGCAGCTCCTTGGCCAGAGTGGAAGGTAAAGCATTGCTAGAGCAGGATAAGGGAGCCCTGAATTTCATGGGGGCAGTGAGGGGAGAGTAGTCTGGAATCTGGAAAAATCTATGGGTTTAGGGTTTAGTTGTTTAGCATCAGTGAGGTCTCAAGCAACCTGCAGGAAGTGGAGAATTGCAAAGAGGCCAACAGTACAGAACTGGGCAAATCCACCAGTTGGGGTGGCTTTTCCAGGTTAGTTAGGGCTCTGCTGGGCAGTAGTTCTCAGCAAATCATCAGACAGCTTGGGAACGTGTGCATGGATTCCAGGAGAAAAGAACTGCATGCAACTAACAGTGTAGACATCTTCCTCAACCCTTAGGGACAAAGGGAAGGATGCCTGCCAGTCTGCCATTCATAGTTATTCACTTTTCTTTTTTTTAGCATGTGATACTATGACTTAACCTTTCTATGCCTCGATTTTTTCAAGCAGCAAAATGGGTTTGATGAACTGATATCAGAGATTTCCTGTGGCTGTAATGTTCTGTGATTATGGAATTCTATTAGGGAATGCAAAGAAGAGAACAAGCATCTGGTCCTCAAAGACCTCTGCTCTAATTAGGGAGTTTCATTAAATCCAAGAAAAGTACAAAAAAAAAAGAAAAGAAAAAAAACACACTAAAAACCCCACAAGCACTTTACAAGAAAAGGGATGTCACAAGATAGAAAGGGAGTGATGGCCCCTGCCATGGGTGTAGGGTGCCAGGGGAGTCTTGACGGAAGCTGGAGTGTTTGGATTACATATTTCAGGACAGGCAGGGTTTAGAAGACGAGGGAAGGAGAAGGCATTCTGAGCAGGAAGGTGAAGGAAGGCCAGAGTGGGACACATGGAAAAGACTACACCTGTCTTGCGCACTACTGGATCTAACACATAGTAGAGGCTTGTTAGGCATCATTGAATATATAAATATACCAGAATATAACTTCTGGTACAGATTTATTTATAGGTATGTTTACAGTTATCTAGGGGACAGGTGGGGTGAAGGGCAGGGAAAGATGAGATTAAGCAGGAGTTTTTGTCTGTTCATTGATGTGTCACAAATGCCTAGAATAGTGCCTGGCAAAAAGTGGGATTCCATAAATATTTGTTGAATGAATGAAATGATCAGTGACATGACTTCAGGCTATCATGTAAATAATGGGGAACATTGGAGGTTTGGGAGAAAGTACCATTTAGGAAAAGTTCATGGCAATCGTATATAGAATCGTTTGTAACTGGGGGAGTATGGAAACAAGGAAACCACTTAGGAGATTATGAAGTAGGCACACGGTCCTGAGGAGGGTCTGAAATAGATGAGTGGCCTTGGAACAAAAAAGAAGAGCAGGATAGGGACATCACAGAGAAAGACTTGGTGAGTGGCCATCACGGGTTGTGAACAGTCAGAAGATGCCTAAGGTGTAAGGTGTGAAGGAGTCCAGGCAAACTAGAAAATGATAATATTATCGACATAGGGGAAGCAAGGTAGGGTTTTGTTGGAGAGGAGGGCCAGTGGGCATTAGTGGTTAGTTTTAGATACTTAGGTGTGATATGGGGGTGAATTGCCTCCATTAAGCGCTTCCAAGTTGAAAACAGGTTGAAAGTCAAGAGATGGTCTCAGGACTGGAGATCAGGTTTGTGAGGCTTTCTCATGAGTTGCAGGTTGATTGGGAAGCAGTTTGAGGGGAGGTAGGGAGACCACCCCAGGAGGAGCATGACCACGGCCTCTTTGTTCACAGGGCTGTTGACTTCCACTTCAGCTCTGTTTCTTTTAGAAACATCTCAGAGGTCTTGAAGCTACACTGTGTTCATGTCTGGGGGAGCTTTTACTCCAGAGGATTCTCCTGATCCACTTCATCAGTATTTCCTTTATTGCTTGTGTGGGAATGTTTTGTTGCCATTGTTATTTTTCTGGTACTCTTATCACCTATGTGAAATTTGTGTCTAATACATGAGCATCCCCTGTAGGAAATGATCCCCTTGTGATTTTTGAAGGAGATGCTGCTCGTAATTATGTGTGTGTGTGTTTGTGTGTCTAAATCTCTTTTAGAAACTGAACTATAATAACTAATTTTACAACCTCAGATGACAGGGAAATATGTACAATATGCATTGATTGAATAAAACTTGAAAGATACTAATACAGAGGATATGATTTAATATTGGAGTAACAGGCCATTTATCATAGAATACTATACCTGTCTCATTTTTACCTTAAAAATTCCACTTTTCTAGAAACTTTTAAATAGAAATAATTGGGAATGTTCAATCCTTGTTAAAGAATATCATTTTTCATGCTTGCTTTGGCAGCACATATACTAAAATTGGAACGATACCAAGAAAATTAGCACGGCCCTGTGCAAGGATGACACACAAATTTGTGAAGCAGTCCATATTTTTGTTTATCTTTAAGAAAACTCAAATATCATTTTTCACTTTTCCAGCTGAGGTGGACCAGATATTTTCTGAATTGCCTGTTTTCTTCCTCCTTTCTTTCTTTGTTGTAATTCTTTTGAATACGGTGCTGGTGATCACATACAATGAACTTGGTTAAACCAGGATTCTGTCATTGATGAGAGTTTTGCTAGACTTTAATTGTGTTGTGTTGCTTACCTTTTAAACAAATTAATTGTGAAAAATAATTTAGCAGCCTCCAAATCGTCAACTTGTCAATGGCAGTTTGTGTCTGTATATCTCTTTAAGTCAAGCATCTGCTTAAAAGGTATCGATGATAACGTGGAAGTAAAAACATTCCTGTAGGAATGTAGTTTTGCAAAACTGGGCATTCCCATCAATAATTGAATAGCGTAAATTGCATTTACCTCTGTAGTGTCTAGACCAGAGAATTAGAACCATGAGTTTATAACAATCCAGGTTGCTGTCTACACAAATAGAAAAGTATTTAAAAATTGTGTTTTCAATGGGATAATGATGAAGTTTTTAGTTTATGGTATTGAGCCAAGTGGGTAGCTATCTGGAGAAAGATGAGGTTGGTTATATAACTCATACTGTTAAAACTAAACTCCATCTTGATCAGTTCATTTTATGTGATGATCGGTGTGATATTCAAAAGAATTATAGGAAAGAAAGAAGGGAGAGATCAGGAAGGCAATTCATAAAATGTCTAGTCTACCTCAGCTGGAAAAAGTGAGAAATGATATTTTTAACAAGGATTTCAAAATTTGAGTGTATATTCATATCTGCTTAAAATCATAAAAAGACTGGAAGAAACATGGGTAAATTCCTTTATAACTTTGAAGCAAGAAGACTTTTTAAACTATGACTCAAAATTCATAAACCATAAAAGAAAAAGATTGCTAAATTCAGACTGAAAATTTTACTTGATGAAAAACACAATAAGCAAATTCAAAAGACAGATGACAATCAGGGAAAAAAATATTCGCAATGGACAAAGGGCTTATCTCTCTATATAAAGAACTCCTACAAATGAATAAGAAAATGACTGGCAGACCAATAGAAAAACAAGCAAAGAACATGAACAGATTATTCACAGAACAAGAAGTACAGATTGTCTTTAAACCCGAGAAAAGATCTTCAGACTCATACATAATAAGAGAAATGCAAATATAAATTATGCTGAAATAGCACTTTTCCCTTCATCAGATTGGCCAAAATTCTAAAGTGTGACAATTATACATTGTTGACCAGATGTGGGAAAATTGTCACTACTTCTTGTGAGAGTACAAATCTCAGACCCTTATGAAGTCCACTTTGGCAGTTTCTCTCAAGATTGCAAGTGCAGTTACCCTTTGACCAAGCAATTTGGCTCTGGTAGTTTTTACGTGCAGGTACATCTGAATACGTATAAAGTGACGTATACAGGAGGTTTCTCATTAGACCATTTTTTTTTTTTAATTTATTTCTTTTATTGAGGTAACCATTGTTTGTAATAGAAAAGTTTGGAAGCAATTCAAATATCCCTTAGTAGGAGACTGGTGAAATAAGCTGTGATTCATCCAAACAAATTGTGTAGCATTTGAAAAGAACATGGAACATTTTTATGCAGAGATATGGAAAGATCTCCAAGATATGTTATTAAAGGAAAAAAGCAAGTGTAGATGAGAACATATAATATGCGACTTTTGGTGTAGAAAGGGGACAAAATATGAGCCTACATTCATATCTGCTTATATCTGCATGAAGAAACATTGAAAGGATAAACAAAAGAAACAATAAAAATGGTTACCTTTGATGGGTGGGTGGGGGATGGGGTGGATTGGGATGGGGGAGACAGACAGAAAAAGGGTGGGAGCAACACTGTTTGTTTTATACCCTGTTGTATTATTTTGTGATTTATTATTTCATTTATTTGTGAGCCATGTGAATTATTACCTATTCAAAATAAAAAATAAGTTACATGTTTGTCAACTTGCATTTCAGTGGTAGTTTAGCATATTTCCAAGGAAGTATCTGCCCAGACCTTTATCATCTCTTGTCTGCACTCTTGGCTGCAGCCTCCTAAGTGGGTCTTGTGTTTGGTTTATCTAGAGCTGTGCTGTATGGTAACCACTGGCCACATCTGGCTTCTGGGCACTTGAAATGTGGCTCATCCAAATCAAGATTTGCTGTAAACAAGCCAATTTAGAAGACTTAGTATGAGAAAAAAAGAATGTAAACTATCTCAATAATTTTAAAAATATGGACTACATGTTTAATAATAATAGTTTGGATTTGGGGGATTAAAATCTATTATTAAATTAATTTCACTTATTTTTTTCTGTCACCTTAGGTGTGGCTACTAGAAAATTTAAAATTACATATGTAGTTTGGCTCTGTGGCTCGCATTTTATTTTTTTGTACAGCACTGATGTAGACTCCTGTCCACACTTGGCATGTCTGCCAGAATGACTTTCTTAAAATAAAACTAAACTAAACATGCTTTAAAACCTTCTTTGACTCTTGGATGCCTATAGAGACCCTTTGTAATAGTCTCTGAGATGCTTTCTTTACCTGTTTTCCGCCTCCTCTCACATGTAGACATTGCTTCTCTTCACTCCCTGGACTGCAGGCCCTTCATAAATATGAACCTTTGAACATACTATCCCATCTGCTTGCAATGTCCCTGAACCTCCATTTCGTTGCCTTGAAAACTCCAACCCATCTATAAACCCAGGTCTTGTGGCCCCTTCTTTGATGAAGCTTCCCTAGTTCCTCTGTCCCGTTTCCTTATAGATTTGGTATACCCCGTGTGTTCTCACACTTACCACCTAAGACCTCCATTAACCTTTTCAAGGGTGTTGTCTCCCTCACCAGACTCTGAGTTCCTCGGGGGCAGAACCCATTCATTTTTATATTCCCAGAACATGAAACTGCCAGTAAATAAACTCCAGAAAGTCACTAGGAAAATGAGGTTGGTTGTGTTTTGTTGAGAGCACACCATGCTCCATTTGCTTGGCTGGCCCTTCTGTTTGTCTGGTCTGTATATTGAGGAAAGCAGGCTCAAATCTCACAGGTCTTCCCTCGGTTAAGAATAGGCCTCTTTGGAATGTTCTAGCTTTAAACAGGCCAGCCTCCCTACAGGCAGAAGATTACAAACGGCAGAGACATCAGTAGTACCAAACCCTCAGTGAGTCTTGGGGTCAGGGTTGTGTTGAGACTGGAAGATGAGAAGATGTTTCATCAGAAAGCAGACATCTCCAGGCTGGCCGCTTGCCCATGGTTCCAGAGGGTAAAGGTGGCAGGTGGCTGCCAGAGGTGAAAGCATCAGTGGAGGCCGGCCAGCCGCAAGAAGGCTGCGAGCTGGAATGATGAAGTTCTCGATGGTCTTGTCAACTAGCTCTTATGTCGGTGACCACCTCTGTGTTAAGATTCCCATTGTCCTTCTCTTCTGCTTGTGGGGACTTAAGCTTTTGCTTGAAAGAGAAAAGAAGAGTAATAAACAGAATATCCAGGATCTGTAGAGCAAAGATTTTTAGAAGGAAAATTGGAATTTTGCAAGAAACTTCTCTCCTTAGCTAAGTAACTAAAAGGGCTCATGTTTACACCCAGATTTTAGAAACTTCCCCACCATTGCTCAGGATCTGTGTATCTCTTATCTAATGATTCAGATGGTTTTACTAGGCAAAGCTTCTTGTGCAGCTCTCATAATCAGATGAATGAAGAGCTCTTTTTTTTTTTCTTTTTGGCAAAACTTTGAGGGCTAGTAGTGTAGTAGAAAGTGCAATGTCGTCAAGGAGCTAGAAAAACTGGTCTGAACCCACGATTGCCACTTACCTAGTGGTTGTGAGCATAAGCAAGTTATGTCGCCTCCTAAGCCTCATTTTTCAGTGAAATGAGGTTATATACTCCTCCTGGGTTGTGAGCAGTACAAGAGGAGAATGAATGCTGGTGCCTAACACAGTGCCTGGCCCATAGTAGGTTTTGGTAAATAGGATTTGTAGCTCCAATACGAATGTAGATTTTCTTTTGCAGCTCTCTGGCATTGAATCACCAAATGAGCATACTCAAGGCAGAAGAGGAGCATGTGCTTTCATAATTGTGACAGACTGCAGTGATTGCTCAATGATAGCAGTCCTCAGTGACTGCTCTTCAGAGCCTCGCCATCATCCGAGGGAGGGAGGGAGCAGGTGGGTAAGGAGTCAGGACGCGTGGGTTTGAGAACTAGCTTTGCCTTTGGTTAGTCCCGTGAGAATTCACTCTGCGTCCTTGATCCTGAGTCTCATTGTTTGTACAATGAAGATGTTGATCTTTTCCATCTCTAAAATTCTCTAGTTCTATCTCCCTAAAGCAATAGAAGTGGGCCCCTGGCAGCTATGCTGTGTTGTTAGCAGGGTAGCAGTTCACTGGGTCGGACTGAGAACCTGGACTCTGCACACAAGGCTCTGCCACCTCAGAACAGCCCCAACCTGAGGTGTGTTCCTCTTTCCCTTTGGGGTTATGTTCCAAGGCCAAAGTCTTCCTCCTGGGCTCTGTTCCCTGTGGTCTGCTCTCACCTCTCCCAGGATCCACTCGGCTGCATTTCTCACCAGAAATGCTTGCTTTTTTTCTGGGGTTGAGATCTGTTCCTCATCATTGTTTTGACAAGAGAGAGAATAACCATTTTTAAGAGGGAGATTATCAGCAGGCTTTTTTTTTTTAAGTAATTTTTGTGCTTAGTAAACATTTTTATGAACATTTTGCTTTCTCTTAGGCCCTTGAGATCTCTATGGTCCCCTTCCCGGCCTCCCCATCTTATCCGACTGCTCACCTTGAGGGGCCCGTCCTCCATTCTTGTTTGGATAGATAGATAAACACAGTACTTTATATCCCTTATGACCAGATAATTTGAGCTGGCAGTAATCAAGATTTGGGGCTAATTATCATTAAAAGGTAATTTCATTGCTGCCCATAATTGATCTTGTCTTAAACCCACTATTGCATTTCTTTTGTCATATGATTAAAAAAGAAAAAAAAATGCTTTCGGCAATAGGTTTCCTACATTCTGTTCTTTTTCAAATCAACTTTACAAATTTCAAGTGTGCCTTTATTAATGTCGTGGTTTGCCTGCTTTATATTACGTGTTCAAAATAAAAGAAAATTGAAACAGTTCATCATTGAAGTGAATGTTACAAAATCAGCATCTGGTTTGAATAATGAGTTTTTTTGTCCAAGTTTTGCTTCATTGAATGAAGCTAATAAAACTGCCCTCGATTGTTAGGTCAGCGACTTCTCCTTCACAAACTTTTGGTTCCTTTCAGTTGCCAATTTGGAGGCCACTAAGGTATCTTGCAGAAAGTTCTTTCCTAGTCGTACTTGTTTTAAGTCTCTCAGACAGCCACTTTTCTGTCACCAGCAGGGCGGAGGTGATGATACTCCATGAACATAAAATCATAGGTTTGGGACATTTCAAGTATCTTCTCCACCAGTCAAACTCTTGAAACAAGAGCAAAGTGAAAAAAGAGCTCTCGAGTTGGAATGATTGAAAATTAGATATTGGTATAGCACCCTAGTATCCACCCAATTCAGGGTCAGGTATATAGCAGCTGTCCCAAGTTGTGTTTCTACCTTGAACTCAGATGCTTGTGGAATAATAGTTGCACCAGGATGGTGGAAACGCTACCCAGAGGGCACAAACCCGTTTCCACCACTCTTGCTGATAACACACATGCATGTGCATGTAACACACACACGCCCCTTGGAAGTCTCTTGAAGGTAAATACACTTTTTGCTGCTAGGTTTTCTGATCCATAGATAGCCATGCTAATAATGTTTATGCAGCACTTTCAGATTTATCCTTTGGGTTTGGCTTTTAGAAAACCACTTTAAGGTGGATAGAGTAGATTCTATTACCCCTCTTTTACTAATGAGGAACCTCCACAAAGAATGGCTATGACTTACTCAAAGGCATATAGCTGTCATGTGGTAGGAAGGAATGATAATTTATAAAGGCCTAGTTTTACATTTTATCACAAAACCTGTATTGCATGTAAGGATCATCCTGTATTGCGAGTTGCACTTCAATAAAAAGCTTAAGTAATAAATGAACAAATGAAGAAACAGAACAAAACCCTAAAGGGAAATATCTCCAATAGTCAGTAAAAACATGGAAACAAGTGAGTTCTGTTTGTTACTTCTTTGCCTATAATCAGAATTGCCGAGGGTGCAGGCAGGCCTGTAGTAGATTCACAAGAAATATTTAACTAATAGAAAAATAACAGAATACCCCTTTATCTATGAATACTTGGATACATGGATTGTTGTCAAACATGATTTAGGCTGAGATGGACTATCAGTTTCCTGCTTTCTTCAGCCAGATGGAGTTGTCCGCTGCAGTGGGGCCTCGGGAAGCTGGAGGCAGGAAGATCAGAGTGGTTGTCCATCTTGCTGAGTTGATCTCAAGCATTTCCTCCACTCTACTTTTTAAAAAAAAATCTGTTACCAGTTGTGTTTTCTGCTGTGCTCTTCACAAGAATAAAGGGAAAACAGAAAACTTTTGGGTGGAATTGAAAAGTGCTGCCAGGCAAGGCTCATGGGGGAGAGCGTGATTTCAGGTAACTGATCTCAGGCAGCCCTGTGGCCGGGCATGTGGGCACGTCACCGCATCTTAATCTTTCAGGACATTGGGGCAGAAAATATGTCCCTTTCTCACGTTGTTAACAGAACTCACCTTCTTTGTCTGAGAATCCTGGAATCCTTGCTCCATTATTATTTTTTAACTTTCTAATTAGAATTCTTTATGGTCATTTTTCTCTTTTTGACCATACTTCTTTTTAAATTCTAACTCTTCAGGAGCCAAATGGATGTTTTCCTTTTTACTAATCCTTTTTCCATTAGTGTGTGATGTGCAAGTGTTCCTTAAAAAATACCTGATATGCTTCGTAATTTAACCTTTGCAGCTTCATTCTAGGTCCTTTCCTGATAACTCCTAGTTGGATCCTAGTCTTTGAAATTCACTTAGGCCATTTAACATTTCAGGCCTCAAATTCCCATCTCTTTTGGCATGGCTGCTTCTTTCTTCGCTTTTTGGCCCAGTTTGGCCCTCAACAGATGAGGCAAGGTGAGCACCCTCCATTCTACCTGTTTCTCATGGTTGATTCCTGAGCAGGGTATGGCAGAGACAGAGTGATGAATGGAAGAAGTCGTGATTTAGCAACCAGTTGACAGGGTCTGAGTCCCAATTCAACCACTCACTAGCTGCATTATCTAGGACAAGTTAGTTCATTTGTACACACCTCAGTTTCCTTGTGTGTAAAATGAGTTATGTAATATCTATTTCACAGTGTTGTTGAGGATTAATTGAGATGGTATAATTGGAAGTGCTTTATCAAGTGTTCAATGCTGTTATTATCGCAGATACTTTTTCGTGGGGAGGCGATTGATACATATAGGGAGGGGGCTTAGATTATTATCAGATGAATTATGTAGGAAAGCTAGGATGTCAGAGTTGCCTGAATAAGGAAAGGGATAAGCCATTACTGATCAAGGCACCTCATGGGATTATTAGGTCAATGAGACACTGAGTAAGCGAATGTCAGAGGAACAGAGAGAACTGGCAAGAAGAGAGAAGACAAAGAATAGGAACTGGTTTGATTATCTAGAGAGATGAACTTGGAAACCAAGGGTGTGGGCTCTCTTGCCACCAAAATGTAAGAAAAGGAGCATGATGGGGAGGCTCCTAGTTTGAAACTAAGATGCTGATGACCTTGGGGACTGAATGAATTTGGCATCACTGGAAAGGTAAACATGAAGAGAGGTTGGAAAGTTAATCCACCCAAGAAATTAATTGGGCCTGGGTACAACTATGTCTGCTAGGAAAAAGCAATGCTGAGAGCACAGTACCTGGCACGGAGTAAGTGCTGAATAAATATTTGTTGAATTAATAAATGGGTGCAGTAAAGATCGTGTAGAGAACCAGTTGCAGAATTGAGCTGTGTTCTCAGGTTAACTATCACTCTGCCTTCTGGAAAAGCCTGTCCTCTGAAGAAAAGAGTCATTGCATCTGTCCAAGCGAACCCCTACAAGCTGGGGAGGGCGTTGTTCAATCCCCACAGAGCACATATTTTTCTAGCTCAGGAAAGCGAGATGTGCCTGGGTAAGATGCGATATAAAAGCCTTTCTAGTCTTATGTCTCTGTTTTAATTTGAAGGCCACTGGTAGTTTAATAAATCATCCCTATGAAATTGTTTTAGTTCTATTTTAGGATCTGGAAAGTGGAGCTTTGTATGCGTTCTTTGACAGTAAACTGTGTTAGATGTGTGTGTCCAATAATGGTAATGGTGATTGTGTATATTCTTTCCTTTGAACCACTCTAGAATGGTATTTTGTTCTGATACTCTTGTAACCCATGAGGTCATCATGTCCTTTATTCCTCCTTTGTTTGTATACCTTGAGTTACTACATTTTACTTAATCTTGTGTCTTTCCTTGTCTCTGCTGGTCTACTGTGGTGGTCTCTGGCTTCAACTGCTGCAGTGTAATTTTTGGCTTTCAAGGCCAATGGAGACACTGGATCCCTATATTCCTGGCTGTTTCATGCTTTATATCATGCAACACATCCCCAGCTGAGGTTTCATCAATCTGGATTGAGAAGCACAGTGACTTCAGATATCAAGAACATTCTCCACCCTCCAAAGCATTTTTCTTTACTCTAGGTCATCTGGCAAAAAAAACTATTCCTGGTTGTATTCTCTGCAGGTGACTTGGCTCAGCTACTCTATGGTTTAACCTTTGTGTAGTATGTATGTGGTTTGTAAAATACACAGAAGTGCTTCAGGAGACTGGTTGTAGAACTCTATACATGATGAGAAATGCCTCAAGATACTTCATTCAGTAAGAGCTGGAAACTTACTCTTGTGGGAGGTTTGTGGGTTGTTGGTATTTGAGGGACAAATTAAAAAGCACACCTGTAAGACTGGGAGATTTAGATGACAGATTAATTTGATGTTTGTATCTTGAGTCATTTGGAACTGCTTAAAGTTGAGATGCTTCTGCTGCAGTTATAAATTTGTAGTCACTTTTGTTCCCTCTTCCTGAGATAAAGCAACTGGGATATAATTTAAATAACTTTCCCAAACTCAAAACCTGTCAGCAACTGAGGAAGTCCTGTAACCCCTTAGATTTCTCCAGTCCCAGTCTTGTGCTAGCCTGCTAGACCATGGGGCCTGCGTGGAAGATGGCAGTGTAAACATGTGAACCCATATTTCCTAAGCCAGTGGAATTTTGTGTCTCTTGCTCATACAGAGTAGTTTTCGTAATGGTATGTATGGTGTTCTGAGCTGAAAGGAGTATTTATATGGAGCCTGTCAGAGGTATGCTTGGTATGAAAACCATAAGTGATTTGCCTCACTGGTTTGTTTAAAATTCTCAAGCATAATGCTGTACTAACATAGCTTTTATTCACTGAATCTCCTCTACAGCGGGGGGAAATGACCATATGGGGAATGAAATAAATATACTGGACTTGATCCTCATAGCAAGAAAGGCCTGTAATGTTTATATTAAGAGGTGCTCCTCTGTTCCTTCTGCTTGGCAAAAGGCCTGGGTGTGTAATGTGGTATTAACGTGTGTCAGATCTTGTGTCTCTTAAGAACCCGCTGTTGTCTTGTAACACTCGAGTTCTATTTATTGACATGATGACATGGTGTAATGGGTGCATTGATGCACACCAATCCAGGTGCATGTCTCTGTGAGAGGCTGATGGAAGGAGTGGCTATTGGAACATTAACTCCGGGTTTCCTGACTTGTGTGTGATGAAAATATCAAACCCACTATGGAGTCAAAAACAAGTGAAAAAAAAATCATTGCTCTTCAGAAGAAAAAATACCATGTCAGCAATACTAGGGAATTTCTTTATTTGTAATCCTTTGGTCTGATATAGATTCATTCCTTTTCTCTGGTTTCACTTTAATAGAGAAAGCATTTCATACACTGAAGTAAACTGTAAGACACCACCACAGTGAAGATTATTCTTGATACCTGCTGAAAACCTCCACATGTGCTTGGATTGGGTCCTAGCAGAGTGGATCATGAGGTTGCCTGTGTGTCATCCTTAAAACACTTTCCCATTTCATCTGATCCTTCTTGGGAACGCATTGTTACTCCAGGAAGAGTCCAGATGCAAAATAATTTGGTTTTTCTGTTTGTTTTGCTTTTAATGAAGAAAAAAAAAGCCAACGTTGATGAGGATGAGATGCAGTATTCTCATCTAATTAGTCACTTACATAAACTGAAAAATGAAAGCCTTTTCTGTAGAAACTCGTGTAATTCTTTCTGATTGACTCTCTTCTTCCTCACACTTGGGTAATGCAGTCTCAATGTAATGATGTGAGAGGAACAAGTCAGGCTTGGTATGTCGCTGACAAGCAAAATCTTACAATTAAGCTGATTAAGTCTTAAATCGGTCAGTTTTCCAACTTTGATGTTAGGGTCTTTAATAGGATATAATTTTATAAGTTGCTTCTTTCTGAAGGGGCTGGAGGGTATGATGAAGGAAATTGTCTTGTTGACAGTCAAGGGTGAGCTCAGTAAGGCTGCCTCACTTGCACCTCCGTCGGTTCCCTGAATGGAGCAGGCTTTGTTGCTGAGCTCAGGTGTCCCAGGATGCAGTTTTATCCACTTGAAAACCCTTATGTGTTCAGCTCAATTAGATTAATTACCTTCCTCACCAGGATTCACAATGCTTTGCAGTTTAGCTGCAGTAACTAAATGTTAGTTTTGCAAGTAAAAGGTACTATTATTGGCCTCTAAAGGGCTATGGTTTCTTTGGAACTCAGAGAGAGGAGTTTTAAACAATCATTCTAGCCAAGATGGAATATGGGTTAGCAAATTTGTCTTCAAGCTGAGTTTTCTACTGGCTGGGAGATGTTTGCATTTAGCAGAGAGTTCTAACTCTATCATTTCTGTTTGGTGCCTCCAAAAGGAATTCCCAGTGTGTCGTAATAAAACATACTATTTTCTGTATCTCCTCAAGTTAATAGAGTATTTTGTGTATTTTTGGTTTCCAGATGGAGATCATTGAGTTGAACCCAAGCTTTTGTCCATTGAAAATTTACCCAGAAATCCACCCTGGCTGAGATGTAGTTATATCCTCAGGGCCCAGCAAAAGTCAAGGACAGAGTCCTCTCTGAGCTGCGTGGAGGTTAAGGGTATTTCTGACACCGAATAAAAGGAGATCTGGCACTCTCCACACTCTTAAGTGATCACATTTAATCTTTTAATCTCTTCTTTCCCCTCCCCCTGTTCTTCTCCAAGAGAAGACAAAAATTCCAACTTGTGATTAAGATAATCATTTGTAGGGTTAGACATTGAGTGGATCTGTGAACCTAATCCTTTCCAGAATCCTAGTGTTGTGGGAATTCTCAGTTACCAACCTTTGTACTAAAATAGAGAACTAAAAGGGCAGTGGGGAATCATAGCTCAAGCATGACTAATTCAGGCCATATCTGGATCTTCAATATAATAATGATAATAATAACACCATGCACATGTTGATCTGTCAAATTATTTAGTAGTTCCTTTCGCATTCCTTATTTCATGTGTTCCTGATATAACTCTGAGAGAGGTAAGGGCAGATACCATTTAATACTATTTGTTTATTCAGTAGATATTCATTCAGTGCCTACTATATGCCAGGCCCTGTTCTAGGTACTAGGTTGGGAACAAAACAATAAAAAATTCTTGCTTTTGTGGAGCTTGTATATTAGCTGTGGGAGACAGACCATAAATAAATAGAGTGAAATACAAGTTACGTTCGGTAGTGAAACTGCCATGGAGAAATGTTCAGACAAGGAAAGGGGATAGGTAGTGTGTGTTGTGGGGGGCGTTTTGTCACAATACTTAATGGGGTGGTAGGGGAATTGCCTTGGTAAGAAGACATTTGAGGAATGACCTGAAGGGGGTAAGAAAGTGACTATCTGGAAGAACACTATTTCAGGTAGAGGGTACAGCTAGTACAGTGGCTTTGAGGTGGGAACCTGCCTAGTATGTTTGAGGAACTACAGGGAGGCCAATGGGGCTGGAGTGAATGAAGAAGAGGGTAGTGGGAGATGAGCTAGGGGATGTGCACATGTAGGCCAGCACAAGGACTTGGGCATTTTATCTATGAGAGATGGAGAGCCATTGGGAGGTTTGAGCAAAAGAGTGACATGATGGATGGACACTATTAAGTATCACTGGCTGCCACGTTCAGAGTAGGGAAGCAGATTAGGGTGCTATTGCAATATCCAGGATAGAGATGATGGTCCTGGACCAGGGTGGTAGCCATGAAGGTGGTGTGAGGTTGTAGGGTTTTTGGTATATTTTAGAGGTAGGGTCAACAGTTTGGGTTTAGGGCATGAGGGACAGAAAGAAGTCGAGGATGATTCTAAAGTTTTTGACCTGAGCAACTAGAAGAATTTTGTTATCATTAACTGTGATGAGGGTGACTAGGAGGAGCAGGTTTTGAGGGCCGGAGGGAGATACTGATCTCAGTTTGGGCCATATTAAGTTTGAGATGCCTATTAGATCTCCAAATAATTATCTCCAGTGGGTAACTTTTGATATTCGAATCTGGAATTCAGGGGAGAGATCAGAACTGAAGATAGACATTTAGGAATAGTTGGGTTATAGATGGAATTGAAGTCATAGACTGGATGAGATCTCCTTGGAGGTGAGAATAGATAGAATGGAGAAGAGGTCAAGGGTTGAATCCTGGGCACTGGGATGATAAGAACCTGAGAGAGTGGAGGAACCAGTAAAGGAGATGGAAAAGGAGCTGCCACTGAGGTGGGAGGAAAGCCAGAAGGGGCTCAAAACCAATTTTATCAGTCAGTCATCAACTTAGGCCTATGATGAAGGAGTCACCAACATCCATGGCTGGGAAATAGCTGGGCTAGGGCTCAAAGTCAAGTTCACTTTCTTCTGTCAGGAGAGTCCTCTGGCTGTACCTGACCTTTGTGTGCTGTCAGGTGCTTCTTGCATAGGAGGTGGTATTGTAAATATCTACACTAGTTCCACTGTTTCAGCAGCAGTATCCTGTGCTTTTGTTTTTTAGTTTGAATGAGAATTTTGGTCTGCCATATCTTTTGTGTAAATATGTGATGTATGTTCATTGCAGAAAAATTAGAAAAACAGATAAGCAAAAGAAAAAAAAGTTAAAATCAATAATAATCACACTACTCAGAGATGACCATGCTCGCAAAGTGGTATATGTCCTTCTAGACTTTTCTCCAGCCATATATTTGGACATATACATACTTTTCAAAAGACGATTCTGTACTAAATATATTACTTTATATATATAATAAAATACAAAGGTTACAAAATATGGCCTTTTTTTACCAACAATATATCATGCATGTCCATCATGGTGTACATATTGTTTTATATCTTCTTTAAAAAAATAGTGCCTAGATATCTATATAGTTATGCATCGCCTAGTGATGGGGATACTTTCTGAGAAATGTGTCATTAGGCGATTTTGTCATCATGTGAACATCATAGAGTGTGCTTATACAAACCTAGATGGTATAGCCTACTACATACCTAGGCTATATATGGTATGGCCTATTGCTCGTAGGCTACAAACCTATACAGCATGTTACTCTGCTGAATACTGTAGGCAGTTGTAACACAATGGTAAGTATTTGTGTTTCTAAACGTATCTCAATGTAGAAAAGGTACAGTAAAAATATGGTTTAAAAGATAAAAAATGATATACCTTTATAAGGCACTTATCATGAATGGAGCTTTCAGGACTGGAAGTTGCTCTGGGTAAGACAGCGAGTAAGTGGTGAGTGAATGTGAAGGCCTAGGACATTACTGGACGCTACTGTAGACTTTATAAATACTGTACACTTAGGCTAGACAAATTTATAAAAAAATATTTTTTCTTCAATAATAAATCAACCTTAGGTTACTATAACTGTTTTACTTTATAAACTTTTTAAGTTTTAAAAAGTTTTTGACTCTTTTGTAATAACACAAACACATTATACAGCTGTACAAAAATATTTTCTTTCTTTATCCTTATTCTGTAAGTTTTTTCTACTTTTAGAAATTTTTACTTTTGTGTATGTGTGTGTGTGTGTGTGTGTGTGTGTGTGTGTGTGAGGAAGATTAGCCCTGAGCTAACATCCGTTGCCAATCCCCCTCTTTTTGCTGAGGAAGATGGGCCCTGAGCTAACATCTGGGCCCATCTTCCTCTATTTTATATGTGGGACGCCTGCCACAGCATGGCTTGATGGGCGGTGTGTAGGTCCACACCTGGGATCCGAACTGGTGAACTCCAGGCGACTGAAGCAGAGCACACAAACTTAACCACTATGCCACTGGGCCTGCCCCCTAATTTTTTTTTTTTTTTCACTTTTTAAACTTTTCTGTAAAAAACTAAGACACAAACCCACACATTAGCCTAGGCCTACACAGGGTCAGGATCATCAATATCACTGTCTTCCATCTCCACATCTTGTCCCACTGGAAGGTCTTCAGGGGCAATAATACGCATGGAGCTGTCGTCTCCTATGATAACAACGCCTTCTTCTGGAACACCTCCTGAAGGAGACCTGCCTGAGGCTCTTCTTGAGGAGGTGTCACTCTTTTCAGAAATGTGTCTGTGGTGGTTTGCTTGGTTTGTTTCTGTTTTTCGTGATAGATTTTCTTGTAAGCAGATAACATGCTATGAACATTCTTCTCTGTTAATGAAAACCTATCGGTGTTGGGGTCCATGTTTTCAGACTTTTTAAGGAGCTTGTTGAGGTCTTCAAAAGCTTCTGCTAAACCCTTCACTGTGAATTTTCTTGGGGATTCTTCTTCTTTTTCTTCTCCTGCAGTTTCCTTTTCTCTTGCCTCTTCTTCAGCTGTATGTTCCTGTTCCAGTTCCAAAAACTAATTAGTCAGTTCCTCAGGAACCACCTCTAGGAGCTCCTCAGTGTCATCCTCATCCACACTCAGGTTAAAGTCTGCCATCTCAGCCACAGCCTTGTTGGTTTTTATAGCCTCTTCTCATCCTTGGCAAATCCTTTGAAGTCATGGACGAACCTCTTGAGTGTCTTCTTCCAGGTGCCATTCATACACTCCTTGGTGACATCACCCCAAGCCCAAGCAAGATTCTTGGTGCAGTTATAGATGTAGTCCTTCCAGAATTGTTTCAGTGTTTTCCTCAGTTGCAGCAACAAGCTGGGCAAAGGTCCTCCTCAGGTAGTAGCCTTAAAAGCTGCTATAACTCCTCGATCCATTGGTTAGATCAAAGAGGTGGTGTCTGTAGGGACAAATACCGCTTTGATATTGGGAGGAAGATCACCAATAAAAGGAGGATATTTGGGAGCATTATCAACAATAAGCAAAATCTTGAAAGGTATGTTATTCTCCAAACAGTACTTCTCCATTTCACTGGCATACCAGTTTAGGGGGACATCTTGGAAGAGGAGCTGGGTCATCCATGACTTCTTATTGCTCCTGTAGTGCACTGGCAGTGTGTGCTCACTGACATGCTTGAAGGCCCTGGGGTTCTCACTGTGCCAGGTCACAAAGGGTTTCAATCTGTAGCCTGCAACACTGCCCCCAGGCAAGACTGTTATTCTGTCTTTAAAAGCCTTGAAACCTGGCATTGACTTGGCCTCCTTATGGATGAAAGTCCTTTCAGGCATTTGTTTCCAGAATAGGGAGGTTTCATCCATACTGAATATTTGCTCTGGCAAGTAATTTTACTTCACGATCAGCTTATCTAGAGTTTCCAAAAATTCTTCAGCTGCCTTCACATCAGCACTCACAGACTCACCACTCACTTTCACATTATGTAATATATAACAATTCCTGAATCGTTTAAACTACTATGCTGCAACGTTTACAACAGCTATCACATCCCTAGGTAATAGGAATTTTTCAGCTCCGTTATAATCTTATAGGACCACCATTATATATGTGATCCATTGTTGACTGAAACATCCTTAAGCGGTGCATGACTATAATATAGTTTGCCAAGGTCATGGTGATAAGTAGTCTAGGAATTTCCTATTGGAGTTAACCCAGAAATGGGAATGATAATAATGGAAAAAATTTATATTGGTTGAGCCCTACCAGTTGCTAGGCACCATTGCCAAGCATTTTATTTACAATATGTCATTTAATTCTCACAACAAACCTATGAGAAATAGGTACTGTTTTTATCTCCATTTTTGTATTTGAAACCCCAAGAGATAAAGACACTTGCTCGTGGTTACAATGCAGCAAGGGTTGGAGCTGGGATGGATTTGGACCCAGTCAGTCCAGCTCCAGCCAGGGCCCAGAGCATCCACTGTCCATCTCTTATCTCTCACTGTACTTTCATATTTAACCCCATACCAAGCTGTCCCATTACCTGCCTGCTCCCCATTACCTTTGCAAGGGGAGCTGGGCAGGCTGGATGGTCAAAGGGAGCATATGCTGGGAACACGGTCATTGGCACCCTGCTTCCTGCCCAGAGTGGCACCATTACCCACCCCAGTCACTGAGACATATCTGATGAGGTACCTTTTATTCATCTGTGGTTCATGTAGAAAAGTGTTTTATTCCTCAAGGTTTACTTTGTTAAAAACAAAAAATTCTACATCAAAAAGGATCCCTTAGTCACACTGATCCCCTTTGGGCTTAAAAAAAGTGACATTTCAGCCCATTAGTTATATAAGTATTTGGTTTTTTTACAGATTCGCAAATACACCAGGCACACCCTTTGAGTGGGCTTAAACTTTAAATATGTCAGTTCCTTTTGTGATTCCTCTTCCAAACTTTCTTGTGTATCTTAGTTTTGTTAGATATTCTTGTGGTGGAATAAACATAATATATAACATGTAATATATTTAAATAAATAAAATATAGTTTCTAGCATGTAACTGTGTGTCTGTAATAGAGATGTGTTTAATATATAGTTCACGGCAATAGATAAAACGCTGACAAGCTGGAGTGGCATACGTATCAGATTAGTCGTGTTTGAAATCATAGTTGTGGTAGTATTCACGGAATTAATGTGGCACCATGGGAATAAAAAGAGAACTCCTGTCTTAAATTGCCCTTATTGTTACCTGTAAAGTCAGGGGAATTGGCTGCTTACTTCAGTAAGTCGCACTAAACATCATGCTTCAAAGCAATACTGAAAATGCACAATTCCATACAAATCACTTTTGGTGTTATTCTCTTTTTCGGTGCTCAGATTACACAATCTTTAAGTAACTACTACCACCAGCTCAATGTTAGATTAAGTAAGAGCTTTATCTTCATCCAAAAAGTGGATTAAGTGCTGCATAAGCTTTTGGTTTATTCATTCCAGTTTTTAACCCAACAGAGAACACAGTGTTTCCATGCAGATGCCCCAGACCCGCTTCTTGGTGGTCCTGTGATCACATTCCACAAACTTGGTCCAGCTATTCTCATGATTCTTCTCTTCCCGGCAGACCTTTGCTTTTCAGAACATTGGCAGGAGGTTTTAAAAGCCGTGCATATTAGTGATGATCTTGTGATTCTGTTTTCTTTTCCATTCTCGTAGTCCCTTAGGTTTGCGTCTAGAATGATCAGAGAATCAAGGCACTTCTGTGGTGGGTTAAGTGAAACGGAGCTCTTTCCTAGGAAACTCATCATGCTACGTATAGAATCTTAACATGCCGTCTCTAAAATATGGACAGTAAATTAAAGTTAGTTTGCAGAGTCATCCTCAGTGTTCGGCTGTTGTCTGAAACCTAACTTCCATACCTTTGAAAGTACCCGTTCCTGTGCATGAGCTGGAAACCTCGTTAAATAAGGGTGATATCTTGTTAGTTACGTATACATAGGTTCTACCTGAATGATCAGTAGTTTCAGAAAAAAAAAAAAACCACATTTTTCGTGTGGATTTGTAGTGGTTTACTCTGCAGAAGTTTTAGGCAAGCCCAGAGATGCTAATCTAAAACCCAGAGTTCGTGTAAGGATTGTGGTTTATAAAAATGCTCTTATGTGTTGTTTTATAAATCCTGGTTTATAGTTCATTTTGAACTTGATTTATGAACAGAAGTATTACTCTCATTTACTAAAACTGATGGCTTTCTCCACTCATCCTCTCTTCGGAACTTGCCTCTTTCTCCTTTTTCATAAATTGGGATATGGAACACACTGTCCGTTTCTCTTCCTTCCAACACTGGGTCTCAGACTCATTAACAGAATAAAGCAAGCATCTTTCAACATTTTCACTTTAAGTACTTGGATATATATCATCAGACTATTAAAAAGAACAGGATGTTTAGTATGCCTCTCCTCCCTTACAGAGCACAGAAACTTCTCTTGGCTGTTCCCGATGCTGAGGCCGGCCAAGTATAGCTCTAAGCACCAAAATCTTGGAGACTAAAAGGCCAGATCTCTTTGTAAGAAAGTGAAGACCCCCTTCTCGTTCATCAATTCTGTTTTGTCACTGGGTAGCTTTTGAAAATATGTTAAAAAGCTGTTCCATCTTGCACACTCCCTCTCCCTCCATTTTGGTGAGGTTCCAAAGCTTAGAAGATTTAACCTTTCTACACTGGAATTTATTAGCTGTAAAAAATGCCTTTTAGTCTTGCTGGAAGTTGTGAATAGACAGTGAAAATTTCATAGAATTTTTTTCAGTCAGTCTGAATATAAGTTTAAAAAAAAAGGCCCAAATCCTTTTAGCATTGAAATTTGGGGATGTGGAGGTGTTGGCTGAGATAAGAGAGAAGATATTGGACATTTGGACAAAGTACACTATACTCTTTGAAAAGAATAGGAAAGTTTCAGTTGCATTAGTGCAGATAATTCCCACATTATCCCAAGTCATGTTGGCCAAGTTGTCAGCAAGAACAGAAAGTCAGAAATAAGTGAAGCTGGCAGCCCTCGGTCCTGGTCCTAACTTTGCCCTGTTGCTTATTAGGAAAAGTTAGAATGCCTCATGGCTGCCTACCATGGCCCAGGGAGAGAGAGAGGACATCTAGTTAAGAATATTTAGCTTTGTTTTGTGAACAGTTTCAGAAGAGGAACTTGGGCATGATTAGTGGACTTTCCTTTATGGACCTTCCAGATGCACTGGGTTAACAAGTGCTGTCCTAAGGGTTCCCCGACAATTAGTTGAGTGCCATGTGTGGTGTGCTTAGCACAGTGCCTGACACGCTGTAAGTGTACAGTAAGTGTTAGCTGTGGCCATCATCATCATTATTTTTAACTATCTGTTACCATCAAATGCTCAATCCTGAATCCTAACATTCCCTTATCCCCAGTGGGACACATTTCAAGGCTCCTCCAAGTTCAAAAGAATTAGAATCGAGGTATGCGTTAGTTAAAGGGGGCCCTGAAATAAAAAAATGAACCCTGTTCCATTACAAAACAATTTACATTGTATTAGGGAGGCTATGGTTGAGTAGGGTGTATGTACATTAGTACATGATGTACTAAATGATGTCATTTAGTAGTTACTAAGCGCCTTTTATGAGCCGGGTGCTTGGCTAGATGCTGAATGTATGAAAATGAAGAAAACAGATCTGTCCCTGCACTCAGGGAGCTTATATTTCTCAGAGCTGGAGATCGGTAAGGAGGCAGTTGCAATTGCTGATGACTGCAAGGTACAGGGTTCTCCTTGATGCCTACTGGGGGCATTTAACCCCAGACTTGCTGGAGGAGGGGACATTTCAGCTGGGCCCTAAGGGAGGGAGCAGGAGTGAGGAGAACAGCAGAATATTCCTGCAGAGGGGCAGGATGAGCATTATCCTACATTGGAGAGAGCATGGCACATTAGAGGAACTTAAAGGACTGCATTATGGCTGGAGGGTAAGGTCAGGGGTGGGGAGAGTTGGGAGAGGATGGAGGACAGGAGCCTGCAAGCCTTGGTAAGGAGAAGGGAAAGGTAAGCAGTGGGGAGACATGATTAGGTTAGCATTTTAGGAAGATTGCTCTGGTCGTGCTGTGGAGGCTAGATTGGAGGGAGGCAAACTGGAGGCAGGGAGGCCAGTTAGAAGGGGGTTTGAGGTGCCTAGGTGAGAGCAGATGAGAGCCTGGACCAGGGTGGTGATGAACTGATGAGCATGATAACCACAAGGCTCTCATCTACCCTACATAGCACTTACTGTTCTGAGTGCCTCATATATATTAACTCAGTTAATCCTCAAAACTGTCATTGGAGGTGTATACTATTGACATTTCCATTGGACACATGAGGAAACTGAATGCCAGGAACTTGCCCAGTCACATCCTTGTAAATGGCAGGGGCAGGATTTGAACCCCAGCAGACTGTTCTTGACCACCACACATAAGTGATTGGATTCAAGACATATTTAGGCGGTAGAATGGATAGGACTTGATCTTGACTTGAGGGCTGGTGATGAACCAAGGAGATGTCTGGTTCCTGGCTTGAGGATCCAGGTAGATGGTTGTGGCCTTGACTGAAATGGGAGATATATGATGGGAGCAGACCTGTGATTGATGATGATGAGGGATCGGCTCTGGACACACTTGATGAACCACATTCCAGTAGAATCCACGTACAGATTTCAGCAGCATCATCACATAGGTGGCAATTGAAACTATAGGAACAGATAAGCTTACCCAAAGGGAGAATCTGTATTCTTAGAAGAGCACAGGGCCCAGGAGATAGTAAAGCCAACATCTGAAAACCGGGAATAAGAGGACCCCAAAGGAGACTGAGGAAGAGTGGCAGAGAGCTGGGAGGCAAAGCAGGAGAGCGCGTGCACAGAAGCTGAGGGAAAATGGTGTTTCAGGAAGGGTTGATAGGCTCTCAGTGTGCTGCATTTTGCCAAGAGGTTTAGAAATATTGAGAGGGTTCATTGGATTTATTAAAAATTAGGTCATTTGGTGACTTCAGCTGGAGCTGGTTCAGTGGACTAGGGATTCTGAAGTCAAAGACTCAATGTGTGTGGGAAGGACTGGGAGGTGAGGAGTGGGAGGCAGGTGTGTAGACCAGGCTTTCCAGAATTGAGGCTGGGAAGTAGAGAGATAGGGAAGGTTTTCCTCTGTTTATTTATAGACAGGCAAGTAGGTGGGTTTAAATACTGATGGCAAGAGATGCTGATGGGGTGAGTGAGGCCCCTGAGGAGGTGGAAGGGAATGAAAGTCTAAAGGATGTCAGGGGAGGGAAGGGGAAAGGCAGGGTCTAGATGCTGGAACTTGGCAGGTGTGGGGGCGAAGAGCTGAGGAACTTGCCATCTAATGGCTTATTCCTTATGATTGGTAGGAGACAAGACTGGTTATCTGTTGCAAATGAGGAGTGAGGTAGTGAGGTCAGATTTTTGAGAGTGGGAGAGATTGCTAATATCTACTGCCTAGAATGGGAAGGAGAGCCAGCCAGGAAAACGTGGAGGGATGCGGGCAGTGTTATTAGGAGAAAGGTGACCGATAGAACTAGTTTATACTAAGCTAGAGTTGATTAACTGTCAACCCTTTGAAATCCCAAGGTTCTCACCAGCTAGTAAGATATTGTTGAACTTTACTTTCTATAGTTCGTATTATTAAAAGCATAGCAAACAGAAAAATCCAGATTTATTGAAAATGCTTTTTAAAATTACTGACCCTCCCCTGGAGACTCTTAAACACTCCGGTAAGAAACCTTGCCTGCCACCCCTATTCAGAATCTAAATGGAGTGTCACATAGTACAAAGGAAATGTCTTTGGCAGGAGACCTGGTACCCACCTGGAGGAGAAGTATATACAGGGATAGGACTGTCTGCACGTGGGCCACTGGATTTTGCCCTTAGGGCAGCTTCTTATCTACATAGGTTCCCACCACCTCCCCACAGCTGATACCATGTCATGGTTTGAAACAAAGGTCTCCCATCCCCACTGTAACTCTGACTCCAGCTTAGAACCAGTCCTTCCTCTTTGGTTCTTGTCTGCATTTCCCCCTCCCATGTTCCTCTCTGCCTCAGGACCCTCTGCAGGGTGGGTTGTGACTCACTGGCTTGCCTTGACCTTGGTGTTCACTCAAAAGCACTATCCCCAGGCCCATCCAAGTGGTGTCCCATTTAGCCACTGGCTCCCCATCTTCTACAGGATGGAATTCTAAGCTCAGACTCCAAGCTTGATTGATCTGACCCTGCCTCTCTCTCCAGCCTCAGGAGCGTGTCACTAAGGAGAGAAGTTAGCTGGGGCCACATCAGGTGTACTTCTTACAGTCCTCTCAACTGAATCCTTACACAACTTGTTTGCCCATAAAACCCGTGTTTTACTTAAATGGTAAAAAAATAGTTATTTAAGGCCTATGAATCTTGGGCAAAGACAAAGCAAGAAAAATTCGTCTGTCTTTGTATTTGGTAAATGAAAATATAGCCCAAATATATATGTATCCTGCTTCATTTAAAAAGAAAAAAAACTACTGTTTGTGACCTGCTAACTTGATTGATCTAGTATTTGAAAACCACTACCTTACCCTTGATTTTTAACCTAGTTGATAAATGATACAGTAGAAAATTTGTGTTTTCAGATACAACAGGATTTAAAAATAGAAGAAATAGACAGTCACCATTCCCAGTCATTTGTAAAACCTAGGTTTGTCAACACTTTTGAATTCAGTCATGACACATGTTTATTAATGTTTACACTACTGCCACTATTTAACACCACACATATTTTTATTTAGGAAGAGTTGTGAGATAGTGGAAGGAGCACAGAGCTAGTAATCGGGGGAGCAGGGTACACGTCCCCACTTGGTTCCAAATGAGTGGTGTGGCCTTGAACAAGTAAACTTCTTTCCTCTGTCTTTCAAATTCTTTCTATAAAGTGCTGTGCCTGGACTAGATTTTTGGTTTTTATTTTCTTAATTCTAAGATTCTTTTTTTTTTTTTTTGAGGAAGATTGGCCCTGCGCTAACATCTGTTGTCAATCTTCCTCTTTTTTCTTTTTTCTGCCCCAAACCACAGTACATCGTTGTGTATCATAGTTGTAGAGTTGCAGCTCCTCTACATGCGATGCCACCCCAGCATGGCTTGATGAGCGGTGAGTAGGTCCGTGCCCAGGATCCAAACTGGCAAACCCCGGACAGCCGAAGCAAAACGCACAAACTTAACCACTACACCACCAGGCCAGCCCCTAAGATTCTTTAATTTATAAGATAGCTAAGGGACTTAAATACCAAATGTGTAGAAACCTCGCCCTGCTTGGCTATAAACATTTTTCTCAAAATCTGAAGCTTCGGGTGTGTTCTTTCCCAGTATTTTTTCTAGTTAAAAATTCAAATTTCACATTCCACTTTCAGAAGTATCAAAGGAAAAAATTATTATCCTCTGACAATGGAATTTTATTTCATATTCAAGGGCCCAACGTATTTTGTGAATTAACAAAATTATATTGTGAAAGTCTCATTTTCAGACAGCACGTTGTCGCATTTCACCCACGTCACTCTAATGGAATCAGGAAGGACCAGTCTCCATGTTGGCTGCTTTGCGTCCTCTGCCAGAGGACACCATTTCCAGGCTTCACTCTGTCTAGAAAACATCCTCTGCTGTAGGCAACAAGCCTCTCTCCACCTGCTCAGCCTGTCTGTCTGTGGTTCTGTTTTCATCGTAAAAGCCACATAAAGATTTATTTCCTTCAAAATGTGTATCACTCCTCAGATTGCTCATCTTTTGCCACCTGAGTGCCTCAGCTGTATTCGGTTGGTATTGTGGATATTTGTTTGCCATTTTCTTCAAGTTTTTGTGCATGTGTGTGTGTGAGCTTCCCCAACTAGATTGAAAGGTGCTACTTAGTAAATGCTGTTGGAGTGAATGAGTGAATGCATGGATGAGCCAGTGCTGCTTGACTGGACGCCTGACTCCATACAAATCCAGTGCTACAAGTGGAAAACGACTTGACGTATGTGTGTGCCAATGTCGTCATCTTTATTTACCAAAAATGTACCATTACTACTCTAATTGTCACTGTATGTGTTTTGTGGTAGTCTTTGTGGCAATTTGCCCAATATTTCCATTTCTACCTCCTTCTGGGCACATAGTAGAAGCACAGTTTCCAGCCCCTCAGCTGGAGGTGGGTTGTATGATTGGTGAATCCACTTGGCTGGGTCCGTGTGATTGGTTCCACCCAGTGTGTTCCAAGTAGGAAATGATGTGTGGCACGTCTGGGCAAGAGCGTATAATTGCTGATGTGAGGTTCTCTGGGCTCCCCTTGTCCCCCTTTCATGGTGACTGACAACTCTCAACGGACAAGTAGTGTGAGCAAGAAATAAACCTGTGGATTTGGGGGTTGTTTGTTTCCAGGAAAACTTATCCTATCCTGACTATACAGTATTCTGTTTCCCACTTGGGGATTATAACGTGCATTATGTTATATGGCACAGCATAGTAGCTAAGAGCCCAAACTCAGAACCAGAATGCCTGGATTTGATGTCTGGCCCTGCCACTTACTAGTTGTGTGAACTTGGGTAAAGTGTTAACTTCTGTGTGCTTCAGTTTCCTCATATGTAAAATCGGAAATTTAATAGTAGTGCCTATGTTATGGAATAGTTATGAGAATTTAATGTGTTAATATTTGTCAAGAGGCTTGGGCTATGGTTAGGTGTTTGAGTAAAATAAGTAAATGTACCAAACAGCTGTGGGAGAACTTAAGACATTGCCCATCTACCTGAAGGAAGGCTTCAGCTCTCAAAGATGGTCTGTAAAGCAGGTCAGTGACTAAGGCAGGCTAGTGACTTGAAGCTGACTTTGCACCTGTGTCTGGAACTTTCTGTTTACTTCGGAGCCAGTGGCAGACTGGGAGCCCAGAGCCCACACGCCTGTGCAGAAGTACACAGTACCCTGGACTTAGTTAAGGAAAGTTGCTCTGTGGCCACTGGGAGTCATGGAATTTCTACGATTTACTTTCTTCATATCGTTGTCCCACCCCTTTGTGCAGACCTCCCAGACTTGAGCCAGGCCTGTGGCTGCCTCCTTTGTTCTGGTGCTCCCAAGCCTTCCCCCTTCACTCAGCTACCTGGAATCCATCTCCTTCCAGAGGCGTTCCTGTTGGAACTGTAGACAGTGGTGATTTCCTCTCACCCCGCCCTTATAAACATCCAGCTCACAAAACTCTCCCATTTTTTACCTCAGGGCAAAATGTAGGCACAGTCACCTAAGTTAATATACCTGTGCTGTTGGTTCCGTTGTATCCATGTGTGTTACTTCATCTATTTTAGGAAACAAGCTCTGAGGTGAGGATTTGGCTTAACTCATTTATACGGGGCTTAGTAGAATGCTCTGTGGAATCAGAGACACCTAATAAATGCTTTAGACTTCTGAATGATGCTGTAATCATTTTAATGGAGGCTGGTGTGTGTGTGCTTAAACAAATGGCATATTTTCCAGCAACATTCTGGCAAATTAGCAGCTTCTAAATAAAAAAAAAGTCTATTCTTAGAAAATGAATTTTGTAAACTGCAGTAACATGCAGTATTTATTGCATAGCTGATTTAAGCCGAGGCTGAAATGCAGTGATGGAGCCAAGATTTCATCTTTTTACTTTATTTGTTTGTTTTCTGAAAAGTTGGTTGGCATGGCAGGGGTTAGGTGGGAGGGGGAGCAATTTGAAGGCGTTATTGTGAATTTAATGCATATTTTAAAGAGTTAAAAACCCCTTTATATTAAGTTAGCAGATGTAGATTTGGCACCAGCTCTTGGCGCACATGTGCCCTTTTCATTAGGAATGTGTGCCTGATGTGGTGCAGATGGTATTTAAGCCACTTAGTAATATTTTCCACAACCTGTTTTTAGTAATTAGGCTTGAATTTGCTGGTTCAAAATACTGGGCTGCCTTTTGGCAACTCTGTAAAATAAGGAACTTGAAATGTGGTTAGTCTACCAGCAGAGGGCAGTGTAAGTCAGTGTTTTATTCACAGTCGATCCAACCGTGGGGTTTCCACACTGGAGAGCTAGAATGTTCTCAGTTTATTTGAGAGATGTGATTTGAGAATTTTTTGAAAAATTAATTGACAGTGACAAAGTTTTAAGAGTCTTTTGTTAACTGTCCTCTAGTAAGAAAATAAATTGTCCAGAATGGATTTGAGCTGCAATTTTATTTTTTGAATTTAATGTTTTCCTGATTCTTCCATCAGCCGATATGCATGACTGTGTGAAGGGTATAGTCCTTCTGTAAATCATTTAATTAATGCACCTAAAAGACTTAATATTTAATTTGATGACAGATGTTTTTCCTCAGCTCAGTTAATGGACACGAATGTTTTTCAATACTATGTCCATAAGGGTTTTCTGTTCTTTTTATGACAAGGGAGTAAAGGTCATTTCTGAGTTATATGGTCCAGTCAAGTGTCAGTGACTTTCAGAGAGTAACACCAAGTTGCCTCTCGTTACATTTATTATGTTGTATTCTATTGTGCCTCATAATATAACACTGTTGCCTTTTACACATAAATTTTTCTTCACCACAAAACCTCTTGGTGAACCCTGTGGCTCTCTCATTCCCCTTATTCCCATTTTCCCCGACTCCAAAAGCAGACACAGTCCTTGCCTTCTCACATCTCTCTTTAGAGCAGCCTCTCTGTCAGTTCTGCTCACCCCTTTCCCTTTTAGTGTCTTATATCTCAAACCATTCTCCCTGTTGTGGACTGAATGTTTGTGTCCCTCGCAATTCATATGTTGAAGCCCTAACCCCCAATGTGACTGTATTTGGAGATAGGGCTTGTGAGGAGGTGATAAAAGTTAAATGAAATCATAAGGGTGGGGCCCTAGTCCACTAGGATTGATGCCCTTTTAAGAAGAGGAAGAGATACCAGAGCTGTCTCTGCCATGTGAGGTCACAGGGGGGAAGGTGGCCATCCACAAGCCAGGAAAAGGACTCTCACCCGGACCTGAACTGGCTGGCACCTTGATCTGAGACTTCCAGCCTCCAGAACTGTGAGAGAATAAACTTCTCACTACCCAATCTGTGGTATTTTGTGATGGCAGCTGGAGCTGCCTAAGACATGCTCTTAGTATCTTCGGGGGATCCAAGGTTCCCAGGAGGGAACCATCATTGCATGTTGGAAGGTAGCAGAGGCTCTGCTGGAAAGAGAGAGAGGCCAAGGATTAGCAGAAAGGCAGGGGACGGCTTGAGATGGGGGTCTGGCTCAGGAGGTCTGGAAGAATGAGTGAACGCATAAAATGACTGGTGCATTTGATGGAGATTGGAGATGGACTTGGATGACAATGAAGAATCACGGGGATAGATGGGATAGACTGGGTGAAGCCTTGAAAACTGGTCTGAGTAGTTTGGCCTTGATGCTGTGAGAGCTTCTCAAATTGGGAGATGCCAAACTGTTGGGAGCACGTGGATGTCAGGGGTAAGCCAAACCACAGAATAAAGAAATGCACCTCTCTGGGGTGCAGTGTTTTTGGGTGGGGCTTCTTTCTTGATGGGACTTCAGATATATTTCAGGGTATTTATTCTCTTCCTTCTAAGGTACTTGGATGAGGAGGAAAGAGCCCAACATTAAAAGACGGTGAGCAGAGAAGAAAGTGGGGGTGGAGCTGTTGTCCCTGTGTAGAAGGAGAGGCTTTCGGTCTGCTTGGCCGTTTTCCTTCTTCCAGAAATTTCTAAGTGCTCTGTGCCTAAGGGTTCATTCTTCACTCATGGCATTCCTGTAAGATAAGTGGCTGCTTTTCAGCAGACGATAATCTAGAAATAGGGCTTATTAACATGTGTAGGGTCACAAACAAGTTAGCTTATGTTTCTGGGACAGAAGCCCAGGCCACTTTGAGCCCCTCCAGGGCTTTAGAGCTGCATAGTGTTGGCTTTATAAATGATGCACAGAGTGGGGCAGCCTCAGAGTCGGGTCCTGGAAAGATGGTGGCCTCTGATGTTTGGTGAGCTGGTCCTTCAGTTTCTGCCCTGCCACCTGCCAGCTGTGGAACCTTGAGGCTGACAAATGTAGCCTTTATTCTGAGTGAACATTAGGGATCTGTGTTAATGAAGAAGGGGAAGAATGGATATTGGGTAGGCAGCTATTTGTTTTTAGATTCTTTCTTGATTAAAAAAAAATACAGGGGGCTGGCCTGGTGGCGTAGTGGTTAAGTTCGCACACTCTGCTTCAGTGGCCTGGGGTTCGCAGGTTCAGACCCTGGGCACAGACCCATGCGCCACTTATCAAGCCATGCTTTGGCAGGCATCCCACATATAAAGTGGAGAAAGATAAGCATGGATGTTAGCCCAGGGCCAATCATCCTCAGCAAAAAAGAGGAGGATTGGCAACAGATGTTAGCTCAGGGCTAATCTTCCTCACCAAAAAAAAAAAACCAAACAAACATCTATTGCCACAGAGCAAGTAGAACTTGGACTTCTATTTCAGGATTAATGGATTGTTAAAGGATTATTCTTATTAAAGGATTACATTGCTGATATTTTGTATTATCATGTTTCATAGTCATATCACATTTTGGACATTTATACTTTTTCCCACCTCTAAGATGTAGGGACATTTATCTTATTTCTGTGTTTACATGGTTATTGTCTGTCTCCTGCTTTTATTGCACAAGAATATAAGTTCCATTAGGGCTGGGACCTTGGTCTATTCTGCAGGTGTTTCCACATTTATGATGTGCTTGTAGCACTTGATAAATATTTGCGAATGAATGTAAGGGCTAGTGAAGGGGAAGGAGCAAGTTTTACTGAGCCCTGAATTCATCCTTTCCTCCCCTGCTGCTGCCTACCCATCCCTTACTCTGTTGTCAGTCACCCCTTCTAAAAGGTTTTCAAGTTATTGGCTTATTTGCAGGCATTGCCACAGGGGGGCGCTATAGCATCTGAAAAGAAGGGAGCAGCCCCTGTCACTTGGGGCATGCTCTGGGCTCGGTGAAGAAACGTGGAATATGGCCACTGAGCTCCTTCATTTCCCCCGGAGTGGGCTGTGTCCTGCGAATTTAGCAACTTATTAGCAAAACAACCCAGTGAGCTCACTGCCTGGTAGACCCAAATGGGTTTTAGCCGTGTGACATGGTCATATACTAGGAGAAATTTTTAGCAAATTGAAAAGAAGATATCTAAGTGGTGACAGATCGAGAATCAGGTCTTTCAGAGAATTAAGTTTGAAGTTATTCAATCAGTACTTTTTTATTTGCAATACCAAATTCACTGATTCTAACTAATGGTGGGAGATAGGGGGTGAAAAGTCAGGTATTGAAACGTCACAATTAAAGAAGGTTTTTAAAAAGATGTGCCCTTTTATGTTCTTCAAATACACATGATAACTAGAACTAACTAGAACTAGAACATCCTATAGAAATCCTTCAAGGGATATGTTTTAGTAAGTGGATTAAAATGATACGAACTAACATTGACTATTTGTTTACGAATGGAAATTTCTAGATAGAAACTTTTAAAAGCAGTTCTGTGAAGTAGGTTAAGCAGTCCCCCCCTTATAATTTTTAACACATTCTGAATACACAATATAATAGCAAAGTCCAGTCAAACTATATTTTAACTAAGTGAAAGCCAAAATAAGGAGGTGTCATTTTTGAAAATGAGATCTTTTATTTCCTTCTTTTTGTACTTTGTCAATGGTTGGTATAACTCTCTGCTTTCTTTTCCCTAAAATGAAATATTAGAATTTAAATTATTGCTGCCAGATTTTAAGAAGTAATTTGAAATTAGAGTTGATAGTTTAAATATTAACTTCTATCCATCAGGTGCCCTTTATATATATGTAAACACAGTGTTTACTTATATACATGGGGTCTTACATAAACACTGCAAATATACCCCAAATGAGAGGACAAACAAAATATCAAAAAGGTTCCCCAAAATCTTAACCCCTTTTAACTTGGAGGTGAATGTTGCTATGTACATGTGTAATTAAGCCATTCTAGCAAAGAATTTTTTCTTGCTGTAACACACTTGAACTGCATGAAATGCTATTGCTAAATTGATTTTACAAGGTTTTGACCTATCGGCATGCTAAGATAAAAGCTAAGTCCTTTAAGTTCCATAAAATGGGATTCAAGGACCCTTAAAATTTAAAACAAGAGAATATTTTTCCAGTTGGCCCACACACACACCGACTATTCTGACAAAGATATGGATGTTGAAGTGTATTTCTGAATTTTAAAACCCAAAAGTAATATATTTTACATTAAACAGATTTCCCTTTGATCTTATTGTACATGCATTAAATTTACATTGACATCGTCATTCAGGATTCATTTTCTTTCAGGTTAATGTTAAGTTGATTTTAAGAGCATACAAGAAATTAAAACCTTATTCCCTTTTCTTTAAAAGTGGATTAAATGGGAGTCATACCTAAATTTTAAAAATCTAAACTATTTTAAGAATGTTCTTAGTGGTGAAAATTGTTATGGTAGCACATTGGGAGCAAGGGAAAATGCCTCATAAATACACAGTTTAATAACTGTGGTTCTTAATTGTGGAAAATAACATGACTATTAGAGGGAAACATTAAATATTCATCAAAATATGGACTTCTATTTGAGACATAATGAAAAATTGAAGTTCAGCGTGATAGAATAAAGTATAACTCTTAAAAGTATGTAAAAATAACATTTTACTTGATACAATTAGAAAAATAATAATAATTCTAACTAATTTTTAACTAGAACAAAAAAAGTCCATGGAACAGAAAAAAAGAATGACTTGAATAAGAAAAGAGGAAAACAAACAGAAGGAGGAGGCATGGTTAAAAGTCAGATAACTTGGCTTCAGTCTCATGCCATCAATTACTTGCCTTGTGGCCTTGGGTAAGTTAAGCAGCTAAGCCTCATTCTTCTCTGTGATATGGGAGTAATAATACCTATTTCAGAGGGTGTTGAGATGCTCAGGTGAGATGATTCAAATATAGAGTTCATTAGCTATTACGCTTCGTCTAGATAGAATAGAAAACATTACATGTGAAGAATGCATTATAACCCTAACATAATCTCCCTTTGGCATGTAATTGGCCTAGGATTTATATTAACAGTCCCCTGTAGATTCTTATGCCTTGATTTGGTAATGTTCAAAGTTACGAAAAATAGGATGAAGAATGGGCAAGTTAAGCTGTTATAGAAGAAATTGGGGGAAACCCAATATTAAAATTGCATTCTGACTGGACACCTGCATCTTGGATAAGCAGAGAGATTTGTTCTTGAGAATGATGGTGACGATGACAGTCAGCGTTCACTGAGCTCATAGGCATGCCAGGCGCTATAAGCGCCATACAGGCAGTGTCTGGTTTCATCCTCACCCCAGCCCAGTGAGGGAGGGCCGCTCATTAAACTGACGGTTGAGGAAACTGCAGTTTAGAGAGGTTGAGTGACTCGCCAAGGATCCACGCTGGATACTGGGGTTGAAGACCTGGCTGGCTGGCTCTGGAGCCCTGATTCTTGACTGACACCAGTATCATGTTGGATTTGCAGGTGACTGTAGTTAGATTCTTGGGGATCCACATCTAACATGGGTTTTGGGGACTGAATGGGATAATTCTACCATTGAGTTTCCTGTTTCTCTCACTTGTGCTTTTAACAGAAGCATGGTTTTGACAAACATGTGTAAGGAAGAGGCTATAACTGCTTCAATTTCCTTAAATATCCAATACTATTACTGCTTTAGTCTCTTATTTTATCCCCCTCTATTGCTCACTGGAATGGAATCGGATGACAAGGTATATCCAAATGGGGTCTATGTCATGGATGGCATTTTCGTTCTTGTTGAAAATCGGTGGTGGTTGACAATATGATGAATATATGCAGTGCTAATAATTTGAGCAATTCCTAGCTTGGAGATGATAGGTTAAAATGACCTAGGAGGAAGGAATTAACATGAGAAACAAGCCCCTTAGTAGTTTCAGAATGAATTCATCCTTAGAGAGATTATGTGAGCTCCCATTCCCACTGAAACAAGAAACACATGAGGCAGCAGAATGCAAACAGTGGTTTAGTGGAATAGTGGTGGTTTCACAGGTGAAGATAACAGTGTTCTAGCAGAGGAGGATCAGAGGACTGCTCCCCAGAAACGGAGACAGGCCCCCTTCCCTTTGGAGGATGGTAGGGTTTGGAAGTAGAAGGATGATGAGACAAATCTGGCTGGACTTGTCCACCCAACTTTGATCTCTGAGGCGGGAAGTGCTTCTATAAACGTTGGGACTTACTGAGATTTTCTCCTGTAATTAGGAAACAGAAAGACATGTTCCACAATGGAGCCTCTAGGTCTAATTACCTGCAACCTAGTTGCACCCCTATGGCAAGAAGCAACCCAACAATAGCATTTATTAATGTACTGCTGAAGTTTCTTATAAGACTCTGGGAGCCTGTTGCAAAACTAGTCCAACAGCAAAATATCTCAGCATCAACAATAGCAACAAAAAGATTTAGCAATATGGAAGAGAGGTTTGTAGAAAAATGAAGAAATTGGACTTTAAAAAGCGATGAAACTCTTAGAACACCATATTGGTCAGAACTGCTCTTGGCTCCCATGCTCCTGCATTATTGCCGCTTTCACAGCAAATTGTTGCCATATGGATGTTAACCCTACGTGGTCCTTCAGCTCTATTAAGGGGCATGTTTTCAGACCCCTCTGGTTTTCAAGGCTCTGTCAACCTAGGGCGTCTAATCTGCATGAGGGGCTCTGGATGTAGTTCAGAAGTTGGCAGGGATATATCCACTGGAAACGGGCTTCTCTGGGTAATTGATTGAAAGAAATAAAGCCCCTTTTTCAAACCCCTGTGCCTAACTAACTCCTGTACTCCCACTAGGAAAAAAATTGGGGAGGAGAAAGAATGTATGAGAATACCAACAGTGATTATTTGTTCCCTTTTAAAACTGGCATTGTAAAAGTCCCTCCATGGGAGAATGATTGTTGATCAAGGAAAAGATAAGAAAGGAAACATGACAGAGACAAGAAGGCTCGATTTTCATCCTCCTTGTTTCATGTCAACAAATGGACTCTTCTCTGTTGGTAAATCTGAAAAAGCGTATGTAAAATGATTACATTCTGAACACTACTATCCTAAGTAAACAAGTCCTCAACAAAATTTTACCTGTTGAGAAGCAAAGATGATGAATCTGTGCAGTGGATCTTCATTTTATGTGACTTTTTCCTTAGGAAATGGAGAGATGGGTTATTAATGCAAACTGACAGTGCATTTCTGAACATGTTATTTTCTGAAGTCATACTGCATCACTCCATTTTTTTATCCTGTTGGGGTAAATGTAGGTTTTCCTAAAAAATAAAAGCAAACAAAAAGGAAAATCAGCCAAGAAAGAAAATTAGGGATCACTTTCGAAGACTGTGCTCATTCAGACGTGGTCGTATCCATTTTGCCCTCTGAAATTTGATGGAATATGACTTTTCACTTCTAAAAGGGGCCTTTGGAGTGAGTCACCCCTCCACGTTTACTTCCTACGATGGTCTGGCTAGTGTGTTCTTGAAATCGAAGTGAGACCCTGTCTCCTTGTCAATAACAGGATTTAGGCAGCTTTTCAGGATGATGTTGGTCCTTGGATTCACAGCTGCTACATAGTTATTTTTGTATATCTGATCATTAATACATAGAACATCCAAATAACGTCGAAAAACAAAACAAAACCTTGTTAAGTCAGTCATTTGGTATCATAAAACTGATTGTTTATAACATTCAGCTATTTTTAAAAAATGAATTAAATCAACTTGACTAGTGTGAGTTACAGAGTAAAAAGAAGAAAAACATGATAGGTTAAATAAAGGAATCTGTTTCTTGCACGTCATTCTGGTAGGAAAATCTCCCAGGGCACATCGCCCTTATACTACTACCGTGGGTAAGTTGTTAACTCTTTTTAAAATTCTACTTCTAAGGATATTTGTCATCATCAGAGGTAACCTTTTCTCTTGCTTCAGATGTGTTAAGTCTTTACACTTATTAATTCTTTTATGTAGTGTTTGTAGTTTGTAGAAGGAAATTGATTTTCTTGTAATGGGAAAATCATCGCTCCTATTATGACATAAAACTTTAATTTGATGTCTCCTTCACTGACCCAAGCTAATTACAACAAAAACATGTTAACAAAGTGAGTTAAGTTCTTTCTTTCATGCATCAATTTTACTACTCAGGGCTGCCCCAGAAAGTCTTAAATGAAGGTGCAGCTCTGTTACCCTGGGAGTGTGTGTGTGTGTGTGTGTGTAACCACTCTGACAGGCTGTGAAATATTGATGCCCAGGGTGAAACTTGAACTCCTCAGATCACTGGCTTCTAAGGAGCAAAGAAATATTAAAGGGGGTTATCGGTAATGGTTGGAACACACAACAGCTGAAAACATGGACATAGCTTCCTCCTTAATTTGGGCAGATTGGAATGCTCTCCCCCAAATCAAACGGAAATAGTAAAATTTAAAAACTTTTATGAGTACCCAGCTCAGCTGCACCTGGCTTCCCTAATTGCCTTCAACTGAGTCATTACTGGGGAGGCAAGATGTTTAGCCACCAACAGCCCTTATTAATGTATAATAGGAATTTACTTGTAAAACAGAATTATTGGGATGGCATGATGTCATAAAGACAGAGTGCTGACATTTTAGATTGTTTTATATAGGAATGTTGAATTACAATTTAGGAGTGGAATGTTCCTTTGGTAATTAATCACAATTTGGTGTGGCCTGAATGTGAGTTAGGTGTACAGATACATAGAATTCATGATTGTAATGATCCTCCATTAGAAGCTGTGTTTGTGCAAATGCATGGCATTCTCATGAATTATCTATGGGAAAGAAAAAATTTTCTCTAGTAGTTTACATATGTGCAAAAACTGACCATAGTAGGTGTAAATAAATGAAATGTTTCTGCAAGGCTGCTGCCCTGATTTCTGTAAAAATGTCAAAGCCATACAATTATAAAAATGCCTGCAAATATTCTTCTTGGTCTCAATAATGCAAGAAATTGAATACATTAATTATGCTGGATCTCAAACTTAGAATCTGTCAATATGGCTCTGTGATTAATGGGTACAGACTTTTACCTGCCTCATAAATATAATGTGCCTTGATTACTGGGCTCCGTTTGCAGAGCAATAGTTAACATGATGTCAACACTTCCATTGTAAACCCCGTTTTTTGGAGGGGTTTATAACTTGGTCATAAAAAATCACTTGGGATGACACTTTGAATATGAGGTCTTAGTCCTGGGGGACGAAGATGTTTCAAGGAATAGATTTAAGTGTTCCATTTACCTATTTGTAGGTTTATGAAGAGCTAAGCGGCATATAAAAAAATTCAAGTTTTATATACTTTAAAGGGAAACTATTTAAATAATAAAGAGGGTTTCTTATTGCTCATTTTATTCAGTTTTTTTCTAAGGAAATACTCTATACTTAAGTGTGGGATCATTTATTTTAAACCAGAAGGAAACATTTTAAACATGGTTATGATACATATCAATAGACATTTAAAAAATCATTCAGTATTAATGTCTTTGGGATTTTATGCCAGTTAGCCTCATATAGTCATGTTTTAGGTCAAAGTCAATAAGGATTCTAGAACAAAGCTTGAAATATGCAAGCCTTGGAAAGTATAATAGGAAGTGGGCCACCTTGGGTAAGACAACAAACATCTTTTCTGAATCAGAACATAAATTTTCTCTTGTTTTGAAGTAACAGAAAGTCATCAAGACCTCCAAGGCCAGCTCTTTTTCCCCTCCTGAGGCGAGGTGATTACATGATGATGCTTACACAACATCATGGAGGGCGGGGGGAATGGGGTCACCCCAGGAGGTTGGGATTTCTTACGTCATGTCAGGGAAGGACTGAAGGACCCTTTGGTGTTTAGTGTGCAATACTCCTCTTTGAGTCTGTGAGAGCAAAGGCCAGGAAGCCAGGATTAACTGTTGGAATTTGAGGGGAGTTGGATGGGAGGCTGTGGTCAGAACCCAGACTTTTGAAGTGGGTGTTCAGCTGCCACAATTTACTTGACTAGTTGGATAGCTTAAGAGTTTTAATTTAAAAAGTCATCTTACAGTACTTTGTAATTGGTTTGAAGCCACTAGTTGGCCTGACCGAAAAGGGGTTTTTTGTTAGTTTATTTTTGTCTTTTTTGGTGATAGGGAGGCTTGGTTGTGCCATAAAATCAGTAAAACAAGACTGTTTGATCCATAATCATGGACAACTTTTAGGTTTTCTTCCTCTCTTCCTCCCTTCCTTCTTCCCTCCCCTCCCCATTCCTTTTTCCATCCCTCTCTCCCTACCTTTCTTCCTTTGGAAAGTAAGACATTTCCTTTAAGGCAGCAGGAACAAACCATTACAGGGACAAAAATATCTTGGAGCCCCTAGCAGCAAGAGGGCTTTTCTGGAATCTTCAGCAGGCAGCAGAAAGGGTTGCAATGTGGTAGTTATAAGACAGGCATATATTTCAGTACTCTTTGTAGTGCCTGAAATATTTATCAGAAATACATTCATCATTGTTTTCTGCCCTCATTCAATCATCCTGGGAAGGAACAAACTATTTTCTTTGTGTCGTTAGACTTGTTGCCATACAATGTAAAATGTAGCAGCAATACTTACAATTCGTAGGTTGACAGGCATTAGACTTACCAATTTGCTTGAGTAATAATGCAGGCCCTGAATGGATGTGCTGGGCCAATGGGCAAGCCTTATTTCTTTGAATAACTGCTCACATAAAGAACTTCAGAAACGTCCCTGATGGCCTAAAGGTTAAGGCAGCAATAGTGTTAATGGATGCAGTGATAAACAGGTTTGTAGCACTGAATTTTGAAAAATAAAAAAACAACACAGTGCACTCGGTGCTTTATATGTCCTCTGTATTTTAATCCTCACAACAACCCTATGAAGTAATGGTTTATTATGCCCCTACAGCTCTGGATACCGAGCCTGAGAAGGCTTCCTTCCATTTTCTAGGATCACATAGCTTGTGAATTGTGGATCTGGGTTGGGAACCCAGGTCTGTCTGATTCTAAAACCCATGGTGTTCCCATTTTGTATTAACAACGATTAGGTCGAGTATTCATTAGTAAAATACTAATTATTCATTAATTCAACAGTCAATATTTATTGAGTGTCTATCGTGCGATAAGCCTTGTGCCGGGTTCTAGGGGCACAATATGAATAAGACAGCCTTAAGGAATTTATGGCCATCAAGAGTTTACAAGCAAGTGAGGTGGGGGTCCTAAGAAGTAAACAGGAAATTACAGTCTAGGCCTGAGGGCTAAACTGAGGGGCGTGAAGAGACCCAAAGGAGCACCTGGAAGGGGCGCTTGATCTAAATTTAGGGATTCAGGCAAAATTTCCCAGAAGCTGAAGGAGGAGACGGCCTTAGCCAGGTGGAGGGGGGGGATTGTTGGGGGGGTGAACAAGGGAAGGCATTTTAATCTGGGAGCAGAGCAAATGCAAGGTAGGTGAGAAAAAGTCTTTAAATCAGGGAGGGGGTAGAGGCCTCAGCGATGGTCAGGGCGGGAAGGGCCTTTGAACAAGTTTAAGGAGTTTCGCCTTTCTCAAGGGCTATAGGAAGGCACTGGAGGGTTTTGAGCTGGGAATGAGGTGATCAGATGGGCATGGAAAGCTGGCCCTGGCTGCCTTACAGAGCACGGAGTCGAAATGGGGGCACAAGAGCCAAAGCAGTCACAGTTGCCCTGGCGGGGATCCAGAATGGATTCTATCAAATTGCACTTCATCTTGTCAGAGGAGACCTGGCTAAGGAATGCTTTAGTGGTCCTTAAAGTTTTAAGTCTCCATATACTTTCTCATAATTATCAAACATACTCTACTCCAAAAATAGCAGGACTTTTAAATAATAAACATATTTGTTAACTCAAAACATACCATTTTTAGGTTGAAAGTAATTTTTAAGATTGACATGTCTGGCCCCTTAATTTTACCTTCCGTCGTCGATTTACAATAAACATTTATTACACTCTATTATCAGCCGGATATGTAGATTAATAGGAGCTTTACTTATTATTGATCTTATTAAGTATTGATCTTATTAAGAAAGTAAAAGAGTGCAGAGTTTTGTTGGTATAAGAATGTCATAATATGTGACTATAGAAATAGAAAAAGTTCAGTCCATGTTAAATTTGTTTTTCCTCTTCGGGAAGGTGGAAAGACGAAATATCAATGCGTATGGACTCATCCTCCACAGGGCTTGAGCACCTCACCCTCCTCGGCCTCTACGTTGTATGAAGCCCTGCGTGTCATCATTGCCTGGGGTCCCACATCCCTCTCCAAGCAGCGTCAGGCTCCTGGCCCGGGCTCAAGGGTGGAGCAGAGGCCACCGCAAGTGCTCCAGGCCCCCCAGCTTCCCCAGGAGCGTGGACGCTGCATTCTCCAGACCTAGCTCCCTTCTAAGTCCCTAAAACCAACCACCCCAAGCCAGCATGGAGGGTAGAACAAGCTAGTGGATAGGGCAGTGACTTGCCTTCTTGGTGTGGTTATGACCAAACCTTGCAAGCTCTGGTACCCATGCTCGTCCTCCGCAGGTGTAGACCCCTCCCAGACTCACCCCAGACATTTCCTCCAACTTGGAGCTAGACAGGATTGCTCTGTCATCCAGATACTGTTTATCTGCATGTGTTTTCTCTCATCATAATGTCATCATCACAGAGGGGGGGATCACTCTGTTCCAGCCTTACTGAGGGAGTGAGAACACTCAGCTTAGTCTGTCCCAAAAACCTTAACTTGACTTGATCACATTCCAACTGTGTTCTCTGCTGCCCCAAGGTCAAAGGAATGCAAAGCATCCTCCAGCTTTGCCAGCTGCTTCTCCTTCTGTTGTTCTCCACAGGGTTCTCTTGACTTCTCCCCAAATTTACCAACTGACTCAATTTCTTCTAAGGAGCCTCGTTATCTTCCCCTTATTAATCGATCACTTCTCTGACCTGTGGTGCTCACTGTGGTTTGTAAACTGGTATTGTAATCAATAAAGGTTGTTAGCACGCTGGGTGTCATGATGAGATTATAAGAAGCAAAGCATTTAAAACAGGGCCTGCTGCACAGTGAGTACAATTAAATATATTTCAATTAAACCTTTAAGAGAGGAGCCAAGTTCTTGAGTGCTCACTCAGTCCATCAACCAGCATTTATTGATTTGCTTGTGAACTGACTGTTGTTGTTCTTATGTTTGCTAAGTTACAGATAAACTCAGGTAATTTTTTGTTTGGAGTCTTGCTACTCCATGATTTCTCATAATGAATTCTTTCAAATGATAATATCAATATTTTATTTTTTCCCCATGACTTAGTTTTTCAGCATTTCTCATTGCTGTGAGTTAAGACATGATAAAAATGGAGACAGGAGGCTGCCTGGTGTGCTGTGTGCTGTGACGGGCTTCAGCAGTCACAGCCCGTTAGGCAAGTCTCCTACATGGTCTGGATCTTAGATTTCTTAACTATAAAGGAAGAAAGTGGAACGACATGGTATTTCAGGTCCCTACAGCTCTAAAAGCCTGTGATTCTAGTTCTAGAGTCCAGGCAAGTCTATGGATGGCTTTTTGTTCCTACAACTGGTGAATAATTCCACTGGCTTGAATATCTATGTTCAAAGTAGGGGGGAGGGCAAGACTTCCCACCACTACTCAACCGATCTCCTGAGACAGGTTCTCTTCTTGTCCAGTTCTTTACATTTTCCAGAATTTTTTATCATTGTCTAGTGGTTCAAAAAAAAGTGGCTAGGAGCGTAGTGTCTGGATTCACTCTTCACAAATTTAGGTTCCTTTCTTAAACGTCCTTGCTGTTCTGTGTCACTGACATTCAGGGTCTGCTATGGCATCAAGGTAAAAAAAGAAAACAAAACCAAGTAGGTCCTTTGCATTGTATATTCCAAGTCAAGTGCCCCTCTCTCCACTAGCCTAATGATCAAAACTTAGTGACACAAAAATAATCTGGTAATGATATAATCTTGGATTTACAAAATCGCTTTGCCTTTTGAGTTGCATTGCAGCCTTCTTACCACAAGAGGGCAGTGCAGGTGACTAAATGAAGAAAATGGCTTCTGCAGAAATAATGACCACATTTGTAACCCTAGTTTCCAGTTTACAAAGCATTTACATGCATATGTGATGGTCTCAGTGGTTCTCTGTGATAGGTAAAGCAGGCATAATTATTCCCATTTTATAGATGGAAATATAGCTAGAAAAGCTTAAAGATGACTTGCATACAGTTGTAGAGCTAATAAATGCCATCCAGTGCTTGAATCCAGCCAAATCTTACCTGAATCCAGGTCTCTTTCCACCATATCACTCTGCCCATAAATGGTGCATTATCATAATTCCAGTGACCTCCTAATGAAGAGGTAGGAAGCTGTACAGAGCTAGAAAACCATCTGTTCCATGGCAACGGTTCTCAAATTTTTTCATCTGATACCGCATCTTGTGAAGAAAGCTTTCCAGACCTCTATGTGTCCTTCCGTTCTGGAAAGATGGGAGAGGCTGGGAATTGTTTGCCTCATAAGCACCACCATGAACAGCCGTCACTGTAGTCGCAGTGATTTTGATCTATGTTATATAGTGGGTCTTAGATAGGAGACGGGGAAGATAACAAGAGAGGTCCACATGAAGGAGAAACTGTTTCCCAGATGCACATAATCCGAATGACTACTTCAGTCTCCATGGTGAAGTTGGAAATTCCCTAGGGACTCCAGAGCTCCACCCCGTTACTTAGTTTCAAAGGAGACAGCAGCAGCACACAGTACAGGGACAAGCAAGGCTCAATCAGAACTAAACGAAACACCCCATTATTGAACTAGCCGATAAAGTTTTTCTAAGCTCCCAAATTCCAAGACCTAACACTAGAGGGCCTGCAAACAGTCACACAACTGGTCACTTTGCTGGGCCACTTACATACAGAATTTATTCTAAAGGGATTTTGTGCTTTTTTTGTAGTTAGGGTGATTCTATCAGGTAATTAATTTTAAGTGCTTTTATTCATTTGTTGAAAAAAAAATAAAAGGCTCAAGTAGCAGCCTGTGGTAATTCCAGTTGCCCGATGATTCATGCATTCAGATCTCAGAGTAGGTCCAATCAATATGTGAATAGGTGCTGCCTAATTGCCTTTTTAAATCAGTAAAATAATTAAAGCCTTTATTGTCTGGCCAATTAATGTTTGCACATCTGTATGGTTGGCTTAATAAGGAAAATGCTTGAGAAAGATAAAATTACAATACCAAAAGCAACTAATAGCTAGAAAAAATTTCTGAGTGTAGTTGATTAATTATCTTCCTCTTTTTCTCTTAAGAGACTAAACATTTAGTAAATCTTTATAGTTCCAGTTTAGTCAGCATTACCATTGTAAAGTGCCAGCGTTATAATTTTTCATTCATCATTTTCTTAGATTCCAATGTGAGTGTCATTGTTGTGTTTAGTAAAAGAATACAAATATTTATTTTAAACGTTTCTTTAAACAGATTCTTAGCAGAGGGTAGAGCTCACTAATGCTCTGCAGCTGGGTTTGGGGGCTTTAAAATTGGTTGTCGTCTGCATACTAAGTCCTCTGCAAATACTCAGCTGCAGAGAGCAAAATCCCACTTGACAAGAAGTCTCTAGATATGGATTTATGCAATAGGATGTAATGTTTACTTTGGACCTGCTATGATCTACCTGGGAAATTTTTCCTATTATACATTTATTAAAAAGTTCTAAATACATATTTGCACAATGTTTTCTTATGGAAACATCTGTGTAAGGAATCTTGAACTTATTCATTTCCAAAAGAGAATTTTTAAAAGGGAGAGAGACAGCAGTTGTGTAACAAACCAGAGAAAAGGTATGAACATAATACATTTGGAACTAACACTTCAAATTCTGGCTGAATTTTCTTTTATTCTCATGTTGGTGCAGATGGATAACATAATTATTATCCTAATTAGAATTCAGAATCCGCATCTCATTCCGACGTCCTTAAATTAAACAGTTGATCAGTCTTTTTAGCGAAGCCTGCCACGGGAGGAGTTGGGTATTGGCTTTTTTTCCTCCTTTTTCTTTCTGTTTAGCCTGCATTGAACCTTTGGCCTTACCCCAAGTGTATGGGTGGTATATGGTTTAAAATTGATATATTAATGTTGAATTTTTATTGTCACAGTTTCTGTTCGAGCTCCTTTCAAACCTTTCATTTATTTGTTTCTGAACCTTGGATATCTCATAAAAATGTCACCATTGTGGTTGAACATTAAGCACCTTCCCATTTTGCCCTGGGCCGTTGAAATAAATTTGGACCAGGTGCTCTGCTCATAATGGAGCCCCTTGAAGTGCTCTGATAATGAGCTGGGAGCGGAAGCTGTCAGCCTTCAGCTGGCTTGAAGAATGCAATTAGAGCAGTTTTAATACTGCAGGGGGACCCCATCCAATCAAGGCCATTTGAGTTAAACCAAGTCTAGAATCCCAAACATGTACTTTTGAGCATATGAGGCTTGTCTCTGCACTGAGAATGAGGAGAAGGTATTCCTCTACAATGGATCCGTCTTGAGTCAAAGAGAAAAAAATGCTCCAAATGCCAATGGAAGTTCTCTGTCATCCCTCCTGTTATGTTATTGTGACGTTATTTATGATCTGATGTCACTGTGATCAAGATAGCTAGTGTCACATTAAGTTTCAAATCCATCAACTACTTAGCAAGACCACTTAGCTCAACTTTTTTTAATAGCAAAAAAAATGGATTCACCTAAATTAATATGAGTGCTTAAATAAAGTACATTCCTAGAGAAAACCATCAAAAAGAATAGTATTGTCTATTATATATTGTCGAGTAAAGCAAGTCGTTTACAGAACAACATGTACAGCATGATCCTGTTTTGGGGGGAAAACCAACCAACTACAATATACATTTATAGCTGCATAGAAGAGGCTTGGAAGAACACTCACCAAATCGTTAATGGTAAAAATAAGGGAAAGTGGGGATGGGGCTAGGTTAAATTTTTTACTCTATGTATGTATTTTTAAATTACTTTCTTATTTATTTAACCAATAATTTTTATATTCTTGGAGTAGGTCAGCTCACTATCAAGCCAATGACTTATAAGTAAATCAGTGAGCTTCTTTGGAGCAGGATAACAGTAATTCTGTTACTACCCGAGATGCTGGGTTATGGTAATGAGAGAAGTTCTTTACCAAGTGAGAGTTTTACATTCATCATTTCAGATAATCCTTCCGAGAGCCTTACTCCACAGATACTCACTTTCCACCTGAGGACACACAGGTCCGGAGAGATTCAGTAATTTGCCAGGTCACAAGTTTGAAGTCAGGTGTCGGGATTTGAACCCAGATCAGCCCTGCTCCAAAGGCTCAGCATGTACCTCTCTCTCCTCCCTGCTTGGTTTCTGAGGAGAGTTCTTTAAAAGCAGATTTTATTTCCAGGGTCACGTTTCCTTTCATCCTTGATTTCTTTCCAGAAAATGAGGACATAATTCAGGAGTAGTTGTTATTGTTGTTAATGGTTGACATTTCTTATAAACACTTGGACCAGTCATTAAAAAGTCTCATTTTGGACCCGTGGGATTCACAGTGAATTCTCCAGTGAGTGGAATCTTTTGTCCTAAAATGAGGCCATGCATAATAACATCAATTCAATTTCAATTGAAAAATAAATAATTTTACACAGTGGGCAAGGTGGAGGATGTTGTCATTAATGAGAAATAGTATGCAAAATTTAAAGATCATGATAATTGTGAAAGTATTCTATTATAAACTGGTTGCTGAACAGTAACTTACTCAAACAGCTCATTTCTTCTCACATTTATTATTTAATGTCATGTATCTTTTTTTATTCCATAAAAATATGAAGCCTATTCTACAGACTAGAAATCTTTCTATATGTGTGTATATACACATATATGTATTTTGATTTCTTTTTTTTTTTAAGCCCTACAAATTACTTTTGTTTCTCAGTTCTTTTTTAGCTGGGATTTCTGCTTCATATGGGGTATTGCTTTCCTGTTGGCCTTTTAAGGTATTATGCATCATATTAAACTCTCATTTCAGGTTTCAGCTCTGTTCCACGACTCAAACTTTGGAATTATTTCTATGAAAGAAATAATTACTTAGACACAGAAAGTAGAATGGTGGTTGCCAGGGGCTGGAGGGAATAGTGAGCTATTGTTTAATGGCTATAGAGTTTCAGTTTATAAGACGAAAAGAGTTCTGGAGATGGATGGTGGTGATGGTTACACAACATTATGAATGTATTTAATACCACTAAACTGTACATTTAAAAATAGTTAAGATAGTAAATTTTATGTTAAGTATATTTTAACACAATAAAAAAAATTGAAAAAAATTACTAAATTTAGCCACAAGTGAGCCTCATCCAGTGACCTGAACTGACATTTAATGGTCCTTCTTCTGACATCATGACACTGACTTGTTGCCCTGTCTGGGGCAAAGTAATGTATTTAGGTCAAATAATTTAAACATCCTTTCCCAGAAGCCTGAAAAAATAGCACTGCATAGGTAAACGGGGGGTGTTTGAAATTTTGCAGTGATTCCTGTATAATACTGTTACTTAGCTATATTTTTATAAAGCGCAAGAAAGTGATCTGATACATTGAAGAGGAAAAGCCTCACCTCTGATTTTTTTAACTAAAAAAAAAACCTTCTTTTTAAGCATCTACTTCAGCTTAAATGATTGTGTTTATTTGGCATTTGGATTTATTTTTCATATACAATTTCTTTCCATATATGATTATTTTATTATACTTTGCTTCTTAAAGCCCCTTTGACCACGCAGTCACGAGGTCGTTTTTGAACCTTCTCTCCCTTTGCGGCAAAGAAGAATTCACAAATCCAGGGGCTTCTGTGTGTGGAAGGTTAGTTACTTTGAAACCAGCTTCAACAGAGCAGCTATGCTTCCTGGGGTTGCCAGCGAGCGTTCCCCAGGAGGGAGAATGATGCAGACGTGAAGGCAGGGACTTAGCAGGTATATTCTACGTGACGAGGCATGAGGATTCGGTATTCCTCAAAACAAGAGTACATCTCAGGGGTTTTGAGTGCACCTTGTAAAATTGTCTGCAGTGGAGGGAGAATGCTTTCGGCCAAAAGAGACTTTCGGCTGTTAAGAGACTGGTCCAACAAACTGCTTTGATTTAAAATGAAAATAAAGCAAAATGCAAAGATTCAGGCTCAAAGAGTCAGGTGGGGAGAATGTGATCAGGACTTTGATCTGCGAACTTCCTGTGTTTTGGGAGGATGGGGGGCACAGCCTAAAGTTACCACTGCAGGGCAGATCTGAGCACTGACCCTCCATCTCAGAAGTGAAACTGAAGATATGTAAGAGCCCTACAAATGACAGCCTTGGCCAGGAGGGGTGGGTGGGTGGAAGTGCAGAGACAGGGTCTGTAGCCAGGCTCTGGCATTAATCGCTCTATGTAACCTGTCTAGGTATTGGTTGCTCTTTAAAATCTGAGGGGATTCGACAGATCTTCTCTGACTCTAATAGTGAAATCTAGAAAACAATAGCGTTGTATTTTGTGTGAAAGAAAGATTGTGGGTCATACATTTCCCCCCCTGCTCACACCTACAGATAGTGCTAATTATAAAAGTCATGTATCTTCATACTGGGGCAGAGCTGGAGTTTCTTTTACCCTGAGGTTGGGAAGGAGGGGGAATAAGGTAAGAGAAGTCGTCTTTCTGTTTTTCCTAAATATAATTTTTTTCTGTTATTCACATAATGTAATCACAATTTTAGCTTTTAAAAAATATATACCCAGAGAAAAGTCTGGAAGGTACATGCATATGTATATAAATGAAAATCATAGTACATGTACATGACAAAAAAAATTCAAATGATACAAAGAAAGGTAAGTTCATCCTCCCCAACCCCCCTAACCCCATCCCAACTTTTTGAAACAGCCACTGCTCAGTGTTTCTTCTAAAACGTTAACCACAGGTTTTTTTGAGAGCGGGAGGGGGAGCTAGATTGTGGGTGACTTATATTTTCTTCTTTTTGTTTTTCTATATTTTCTAATTTCTACAATTATTTCTAGACTTTTTTAAGTTTTATACAAAAATGTATGTCTGGGGATATTTATCTCAAAGGTGAAGCAATGCCAATTGACATGAATGAGCTGACTGTAGGAGTTATTTTATGCTATTTAAGTTCCATATAGTCATATCCATAAGTAAGTATGGTAACAGTTATTTTTAATAAACTTTATTCTTCACCTTGAAGAGATTAAATTCTATAGTGGGCTCATGCCATTCCTTTAATTGCATAAATTATTTATTATGTACTACCATGCATACAGTTCAGTTGGTCTGGGAGAAGTTGATTATAGCAGTTTGTTTCAAGTCAGTTTTACACCCTGGGCTGACAACATTATCACACTTTCTTACTGAAATGAAAGAGCTGGGATGGTGCTCCAGGGCAATTATAACAGATGCAGGGTTAAGGTGCAAACTGTGTTTGAAGTGTATCCACCCTGTTTGTAGTGGGATCCAGTTTATGCAAGCAATGTGTATATTCTTCATGCATCTTCTCGGAAGTTCTTCATTTTGGCAGATTTTAGAACAGAAGACATGTTTAATGCAGATACTGTGTTCGGTACAGATTTCAGACTATGTCAAGCTTGCAGGATCACTAATTTCTTCTTTCATCTATCATTTTCTGTCTTCTGACAAGAAAAAAAAAGTTAAAATCAACTCCTCTTTATTGTTAGTTTTGTTCCGTGTTTTTGGAAGAAGAAATACCAAGATCATATTAAGTACGGGATCCCTTGGACACGGTGCCGTGTGAGCATCTGGAACAGCCTCTCTCTCCTTCTCAACCTGGCAGTCATCATGCAAATCGAAAGCAGCTTCCTCCGCAAATTTGTGCTTTTTCTGATCACAGATGTGCCCTTCCGTGTTGCCTGTGTTTGTAAACCAGGCATATTTTTGTCATCACCTCCAAACCCTTTAATCAGCTGTAAGTGCCGTCACTCGATGGACAGTCCGTCTGTGGGTCTGTATGTGGGTGGCAAATGGTAAGTGAAAGGTTCAGCAGAAATCTTGGCAGGTTAGGAGTTCAGTTAAAAATACTTTTATGGAAAGTATTAACATTTGTGTATTAATATATTTATTGAAAAACCAAAACTTTTCCAAATGGTCTTATGAGAAAAAAAAGAAGCAAAAGTTTAACTGTAGAAGTTTGTTTGGGAGGAGGATTAAAGACTTTTTTGAGGACAGTTGAGGCAGAATTTTCAAAAGAACTTGAGTTTCGCAATTAAATTGTAGACTCTTCCCGGTGTCGTGGTTGACAGAGGTGTATCAGCTAAAGGTATTATGTCTTTGTCCTGGTGGGTGGAAGTTGAAAAGAAATATGCTGTGATCCGAACTCTTCTTAGAACATATTGGGTCTTTCCTGCAACTTGTAACACTCAGAGTCTCTTTTGATGCCAAACATTTCCTGTGCCCTCAACTCTCCGTTGCATCTAGTTGGAACCTTTTGCATCACACCACGTTGCTTGCTGCTATTTAGGATGTTTCACGACATACAGGCAGGCTGGCTTTTCATACAGTGGGAAAACCAACCCAATTCCATATTAGGCAGCTGCATTCACCATGTAGGAATACTCTGTTTATCTTGCTTTTACCTGGCAACTAGTTCTAGTTAAGATGCCTGCTGGGTGGGGCCCTATTCCCACAAAGGTATTCGTAGCTTTAATTCTAGTCAATCAAATTTATTGAGTCTCTGCTCTCTGTGTGCAATATGGTAGCGCTGGACCCACAAAGATGAATAAAAACACGAGTCTGTGCCCTCGAGGAGCTCCCGTTTTAATAGGGAATTTGGGGTAACTTTAATGCTTGGGGACATAGTAAGAAATAAGCCTTGGACTTGTGAAATTTTAGGCTTTGTTGTTGAATGTTGTGGCAAGAATTGGGGACCTTCCTGCAGCCCTCACCCTCTGCTCCTGGCCTTCCATGCTGTTCAAATGCCAGAGCCGCCTCCTAACAGATAGGTAAAAAATGGGGTCGGGAAAAAAAAGAGCTTATTTTAAAGTGTAAGAAGGGCTAGATGATTTGGGGCACTTTCTTCAGACCCACTGCCCCTGACAGCCTGCCCGAGGGTTGGACGTTGGGCAGAATCTCGCTGGCGACTGCAGTGACTAGATGGTGGAAAATTTTGCAAAAACATCTGTTCTATTTGGAGGGTCCAAATATTTTTAAAAACATTTGCTTAGCCAAAGCTCATATTTCATAAAACCTTTGCAAATATCTACAGTTTTTCTTCTTCTTTTCCATGTGGACATGGAAGCAAAGGAGGGGAAAAATGTGGCCGCATGCATGTTTTCAACTTCTTATTTCCAAGTGTTTGGCTTTTTCAGGCATGAAAACCAATCAGGTCATTTTCCTGAGGTATGTGGTGCCTCTAGACTTTTCTCTCTCTTTTGGATAGATACATGAAGTCTTAAATAAAGAAAAATCCCCTTAGATGCAATGTGGAGAGATGACAGTAATGATATCAAGCTGGAGTTTTAATTGCTTGAAAATAAACGAAGGAAAAGGTTTACAGCTGTTTGAGGGTAAGGATCAATCAAGGACAGAGCCACAGAAAAGCTCCCCTTTCCTGGGATTGCTGCCAGGACTCAGCTCTCTGCATCTGAGGAGGCTTTTTCAAAGTGCACTTCGCAGTGAGCCGGGAGGGAAAGGCATCCAGAGGAGGTGGCGCAGGGGTGTCCGGAGGTGAGAAGCCTTGGTTCTGGCTTTATTCCAGGCCTGCAGGCCTCAAGATTAGGTGTGCAGAAGCTTGTGGGCCAGACAGACGGGGCTGGCGGGGACTTCTTTGGGGACTGTGTGAGTTTGTTAAAACCCTGGGGGGACGAGGTTTTGAACAAACTGCTCTACTCTACTATTGCTGTGAACCGAGCATCAAGCCGTGCCCCAGTGCCTCCAAGAGAAAAAAGTGCCCATATCTAATGCTAAGGGCCTCTGCACATGAACCAGCTGGGTTGAAAATAAGTTCATTTCCCCCTGTTTGTGTCGTTATGGACAACAGGTGAAAACAATGACTTGGAAAAGATCCCAGGGATTTAAGTTGGAAGTTAATTGTAAGAGCATGTAGCTTTGGTTCCCCTGATTGGTTTGAGTTTGACGTGATCTAGATGCCTAGAACTTTGGCCCCTCCATGGCGGCGTCACCAAAGTTTGTGGGGTCTTCTGCAAGATGGGTGGAACTGTGATGTTTACAGTCTCCATAAGCCCCAAGTCTGATAGGAGACACTGAGGCACAAGCTTTATTTCCTCCATGACTCCAATTGGGGCATGGAGAGAAGCTTGTCAGGTATGTTGAATGTAATACAGACCTGGGAAACCGGGCCTCTCTCAGTACATCTCAGTTTAGGTGCATGGCTCAGGCTTGCTCAACTAACCAGCTAAACTTTCCTTTGTTTCCTATAACACTAGTTAGCAAGCAGGAAGCTAAAGGACCGGGAAGTTAAGACACGGGTCCTTAAGACCGTCTTTGGTGAAATGGGACGTGTAGGATCTGCCATTTTTCGTGTCACCTTAAAACAAGGAAAAATCCACACAACACGAATATCTAATTTATGTGCAGTACTCAGACCTCCAGATTAAAAAATAATATAGTCACGAAGCGTGAGTCTTGTAAAAACCACTGACTGGTGAGGAATTTCAATTTTCACTAAACTGAAAAGGTTAGGCAGTGAGATAAAGAGGAAGGGGCACTGAGCTAGGAGCCCAGTTCTATTCCCGGCTTGGCCAGTAACTGTGATATTGGTTAAGTCACTGGGGCTCTGCTCCCCCTCTGTCTGCTTCGTACAATAAGCAGGTTGGATGATGTGTAAGTTCCACCTTGCTCTGAGCATCTGTGAACTCAGGACCTGGGAACATCTGAGAAATGGGGTAAATCCCATGGGATTTTCCGATTGGAGGCCTTGATCACATTTTGTGTGACATTCGTTTGTGTGCAGTTGCCATGATATCAGGCAGCATTTTGAAACCCTACACAGGGATGAGTCAGTTCGTGGCCTGGGCCATCTGTCTTTGCTATCAGAGCCAGCTTGTCTGCAATTCCAGGGCAAAGGATGGGCAGTTGTTCATACTCCAGAATACTTTGTATGGTTTCAAACAAAGTTGTCCCCAGATTATTTATCAGTGACTCATGATTTTGTTTTCTCTCCTCCTCCTTTTTTTTTATGACATTTCCTAGGCCTGTTATTTCTCTATTATGTGTTCTATGTATGGAGAGGTATCTTGAAACCTGAAATTTTAACCTCTACATTTTCTATACTTAACCTGCTCATGAGATTTCCATGTGGCTGTGGTTACAATTTTAATTTATTAGGGGAGTTAAATCTCATTAATGGCCTTGCAACAATTGGGCACTGGGATCATTGGCAGGGTCTGTGGAAAAGTTTGCCTTTCTGCAATTTAGGAAAGATTTTATTAATTAGATGAGTAGTATAATTAATATGACAAGGGGAATGTTTAACATAAAGGAACCAATTCATTTTGCATACATTAGAAACTTGTAGGTGGTTTTCTGATCAATTGCATGCCTATTAGAGATCCTTCTTATATTTTGATGGAAGAATATCTCATATTGTTCACTTCCTAGCCCAGTTCCTGGTACACTTGCAAGTAGTACAAATAGTTTGTCTTAACAAATAACAACTCAGGAGAAGCAGAATGAGGCAGGGTGGAGGGCTCTGGACTGAGAGACTGAAGCTGATGCTCTGATTGGCAGGCAACTGTAAGTCTCTTAACCCACCTATAAAGTTTAAAGATTGGAGAAAGCACCTGCCAAAGACCCCTTTCCAACCTTTTTGACACTGAGATTTCACTAATTCAAACTAATTCCCCTAGTTGGTTCCAGTTCATTATGTTTTTCTAAGTGGCCGAAGCCCATCTTCCTCATTTTCTTACACTGGGCAGAAAACAAGAGAAGGTTTGCCCGACCCGTTCACTACCACCTGTCCTCCAAAGTTTCCCCGATGACCTAACGCCTGGCATGGTATGGGCAGCCCCTAGTGAGATGCTGGCTAGAGCCTCCGTGTTGATGTCCCTTTGTTGCTGGCTGGTGGGGAGGTCTGAGGTGGCCCCAGGGAAAGGGCAGGAGCAGCAAGGGATACCTTTGGGGATATGAGCACAGCAGCATTTGCCAACTGAGAGCAACAGTCCATTAGTTTAATAAGCAGTAACAGCAAAATTCAGCCCTACCGATGCCCAGGTCATCATCCCCTGGAAGCTTCCCTCCAGACAACATGAAAGTGGCAGGGAAATGTTTTTAGTGAGGATTATATTTCTCCCAATTCAATTTTGTTCGAACCCAGCCTTTCCAACCTCCGGCTGCTGTGGGCCTAGTACATGATAAAGCTCTGCTTAGTTTGCAGAAGTGGACACAGACTCCAGCACATTGTCTCCTTTGGTTTTTATCCAGGTGATTTCATCGCCAAGGCTAGATGGCAGCAGCTTCTCAGAGACCCTCATGTTCAAGGGGGAGGCAGATGCAAAGAAGTTAACTGGCAGGAGCATCAGTCTAGAATGGGGTTGGTCCTGTGCCAAGATTCTGTAGATACTCGCTGGTTCTTTTGGCTCTGAATGAGTGGAGACCATCTTGGATGGATTTTGTAGGGTTTTTTGGAAATCCTTTCTTAAAAAGGCCATTCATCTCTTCAGGTCATAAAATAGAATCACAAACTGATTTTCCCAATTAGAGTCTTAAAACAAGAGCAAAATCAGCAAGAGCAGCCGTCCTCTGGAGAGTGTAGTTTGTGCTGTTAGCTAGTGACAACTGGAGAGCACAGGTGGCTCTGTTCCGTTCGGAGATCTCACAGTACTTTAGTGGAGCACCATCACATGGTTTGATGTTTCCCACATTTGTTGTTGATGCTCTCCAACTCCCAGCCCTGACCCAGCCTGTCAGAGCCTTTTCAGCGTTCTTTTAGAAAGTATCCAGCAATTTTTGAAATACCTCTGGTGAAATTCTGTAGCCTTAGAGATTTGTTTCTTAATTGTTGGTGTTAGAATTCAGTTCATCGAAGGTGTTAACGCTTAGATAACGTGCTAAGCGAAAGACTGAATCTGCCAGGGGGTAATTTCCTCAGCATTTCTAAGCCCTTGGTTCTTGGCGGAATAAAAACAGAAACAGACAGAAGAACAAGCGAGTTGCATGCTTACAGAGTGGCCCTCCTGTGAACATTTAACTGTGCTCTTGGCAAGTTTGCAATCCATCTGGTCCAGTATTTTTTGTCACAAGTAAAAATGTGCTTGATGGAGCTCAACTTTCCTTTTTTTTCCCCCCTGTCTGTCGTGTCAGATTTAAAAGGTACATTGTTTGGGAAAGGAAGAGAAAGAAGAAATAGCCCCAGGCTATATAGCTAACACAAAAATAAAACATGTTGTAGTTTTATTTTCTCTGCTTTTTCCCACTTAAAAAGGACAAATATAGGACCTATATAACTTACAATTTCCTAGGAAAGAAAAAATAAAGTCATGACAGGGTTTGGTGATTTTTCTTTTTCCTTTAGCTAGCATATTAAACTGTTGTGATTTTACTAACCTAGCTAACAAGATTTTAAGAATGAGAACATCTTTGGTAATTTTTCTAAATAGTTGCAAAATTTCTAAGTCATCTTGCACTGACTTAACAACACATGTTGGGATAGGATAGTGACATTTATGGTCTGCTCATTGGCAGGGGAGGGTCTGTGAAACATTGTGCAATAAACAAAGTGTGTTTCTTCCATTCCCTCATTTCCCCTTCCAGAATGCTCTCTTGAGGCACTTTCCCCCCTTCCCTCACCCACTTTTCTACCCTGAGCTTTCACTCTACTTAACATTTGTCAAGAACTCCAGACTGTGTCTCTCTGACTCAAGGCTGGTTCCCTGGGCCTTCCTCCTATTCAAAATTTACCTCTCCAGAGTCTTTATTCCCAGAATAAAGGAGAATATATCCCAGAATATATCAGTGCTCAAGGAGAAAGCGATCTGATTCTTTGGCCACCAACACTACAATTAATTTGTGCATTATTATTGTCTGCCAGACTCTGGAGTTATGGAGGTATAAGAGATCCAATCATTTCCCTAAAAGAACTTAATCTCAATGTCATTCAGACGTGTTCCTTGAATGAGTTTGGACTCATTAATGCCCATCCAATTTTCAGATTCTTAGATATAATGTATAATCCAGTAGAATGAATCTCTGATGGCACAGTTTTAGATATCCTGTTAGGCTGGTCAAGAAATTGTAAAGATAGGGTGATCTCTTAGTGCCTCTAAAATTGCACCCTACTTATTCCACCTGCTCATAAGGCCAGTAGCAGAGTAGTTTTTAGAGAAAAAAAGAAATTTATTTGGTTTTCGATTTCATAATCTGATAAAGGAGACTGACTTGGATGATAAGATCTCTTCCTGTTTGATCCCACATTCATGAGATTCTGTTTGGCAAACATGAAGTATGGGAAGCTCTGTTTAACTACTTCAGTGTTGTTGACAGTTTATTTTCTCAACTGTCATTAGGTTAGTTTGAAAATTTATAGAATTTCTTTTGCAACCACTTTTTGGAATACATTGCTTTCGTTTTTCATTTTAAAAACTAGTTCTCTGCTGAGTGGGTGATGAGTAGGACTGTGTCTCTTTTTATTCTTGTCTAGTTAATCATCAATTTCCAGAAATGTTGCTTTCTTTAGGATAAAGAATTGAAAAAGCATTTGCTTATGTAATATTTTTACATAATTTCCTTTTTAAAATTTTATGTTGGTTTCCTGCTGGCTGGTTAAAGTAGAAAAATGCTGAGGGTTGAAATACATTTATACATTTGTGGGAAATGAACTTCCTTAAAATTAAATGTCAGAAAAAAGTGTATATATGGCCAGATTTTTCTGGTCATTAAGGGGTGTTAGTTCTATATCTTTGGTTTTGCTTGATGCATATAAATTTTGCCTGCCTCAGTCATTTCTATTTTTAAAAAATTATAATTCACAAGATGCCTAATTTTTAAAAACTTCTTGGCAGTTACTTATCACCATTAGACTGGTGTGACCTTTTAGAATTATTTTGGGGGAGAAATAATAGAACATTTCTTGCAGTCCTGTTTAAGCACTCTGCATAGACATGAGATACATACAGCTCATTACACGTGAAATTCCATTGTGATAACTTTCAGACAGTGGCATTTCTTGAGGCCTCCCTCACATGTCAAAGAGATGCATATAGATTGGAACCTATTTACTCAGAGAATCTCAAATGTTACTGAAAATACAGTTGTAAAATGTCAAGTTATTTGCATGCTGGTGAATTAGATGTCCTAAAAAATTTTGTAAACCAAGCTATTTGCTTGTTTCCATTACCAAGGTAAACAGGGAAATATTGTAAATGAAGCATATTCTTTTTTTTTCCTATTTTTATATAGTAATTCCTATGTTCTAGGCAGCTTTGTTTTATTTTTTTAATTTAATTCAGCTTCTTCATTTAAGAACCCAAGTCCAAATGGATGTGGTATGAAACGTTTTTATTTTTATTCTTGAAGATATTTGATCCTTTCTTCCCCTGAATATATATGTATTTAGTAATACTTAGGAAGTATTTAGTAATGTTTATCAGTGATTACAGGGGTGATTCTTTTGGGGAACTTTTTATCTTTCTCCTACTAAGTCTTTCTTCTTTTTCTTTCCTTTTACACCTGTATTCTGGTCCTATTCCAGTGAAGAGAAGGGAGAGAGTCTCATTCATCTTTTCATGCCATAGGACCTAGTTTAGAATCTGTCTAATACTACATCCTCAAAGAATGTTGAATAAATGGACAAATAATCCATATTTTTAAATGCATTTTTAGTGTCTTAGTTGAAAGTTTACCATGGAAGTAATTAGGATCTGCAAATTCCTGTTAAAATAAAATGCTTTAGAATAAGGCATGAAATCTTTTATTTTTTATTCTGAAATTATGAACAAAAGACCATCCCTTCTTTGTGAAAGGAAGAAAGAACACTGTGAAAAGAGGACAAAATAATTAATTTGACTTGAAATCCTTGAATTGGTCAGGTGCTGAGCTTGGAATTCTTTCATATGATATAAGAAAAGAATAAAATAAGCTTGTAAGATATTCCCTGGCATCATTCAAGGATTTTCAAAACACGTGAGGAGCATGCTTGGCCAACATTTTATCTGTAATATACATTAAAAGACCGTTTTTTGAGTTGATAGAGTGAGTGGTGTATGATGTGGAAAGAGCACATGGCTGTATGCATTCAGAAATGCGAAGTCAACCGCCGTATCGAACCAGGAGAGAGAAACTACAGTCATTCAAATAGGAGAAGTTTAAAATAAAGAATTATTCGCTAAGATAGGAGAGTGACCATAAGGATGTCGAGAGAACTCTATCGGGTCCTCTCAAACTGAAGAAGAGTCACCAGAAAGGACACATTTGGAAAGGGGCTTCTCCCCAAGGCTAAGGTTCAGACCTCCTTGAAGAGGGTGTGGACACGGCCCACTGGGATGGCTAGAAGTCTGCCAGGTTGCCACCACTGGCCCACAGTTGCTGGACTAGCAGGAAACAATGCTCTGGGCACAGGCAAACTGAGGCTGGTGGGCAAACGTGCAAAGGGAGTTGGGGTACTACTGTGGGTGCAAGGCCTGCATGATGCAGGGTCTGTGTAGGAGGGCTGTGGGGAGGTGGTTACTGGGTCCAGGACAGCACTTGTGCAGTCACTGAGGGACTGCATGCTCTGGACTCCTGGCTGGAGCAGAGCATCACCAGATGTTCTTGTATGCATACAACGCTGAGAGACCAAGAAGATGCAAAAACACTACGGTATGCTAGACTCATTGCAGTGTCCCTGCAGTGCCCTCTACTGATAAAGCCTAACATGGAGCTCAGTGTAAAGAAGAAATGCTTAGAGGCTAGTTCATTATTACAGAGCAGCAGTTAAAGGGCGAATCTGGAGTTGAGTCGGGATAAACTGATAGCTGGCACAACCCCAAATGCCAACCTAGCCAAAGATGTTCTGTTTGTTCTTGTTCAGAAAAGTGAGAAATCAAAAGGAACTGATTTCCCTTTGAGGGCTCACTCTGCTTCATAACTGAAGAATCCATCAATGCTGGTGGTGTAAACTGAGTACTCCATTAAAAATTGAGTTCATGATAGTGAGATTGGTTTTGACACTTTATTTTTAAAATAAGCACACATTAAAATCAACAAATACTTGTCTTACACCATCTCTCTGATTATTAAAAGATTAAAGACATGCACAGTATATGCCTTTCTATTTTATTTGTAATATATTGGCTTTTCACTTCTCTAAGCAAAGCCACTCTGGGCCTGAAAACTCTTATGCCTCTTATTTATGTATCTATATCTCATGAGGCTTAGTAAGAACAAGGGATAGTCGTATTTAACAAACCCCAGTCCATTCTCCCATCAACGTGCCACGTAGTTGTTCACCTTTACGCTTGATGGCAACAGCTGGCTCCCTCCATTAGACATCATTAAAATTACTCTTTGGGTTTTTTTTTAATTTGTGCCTTTTAATTTCATTGTGCTCCCTCCTGGCCCTAAATTAGAAGAGTGGATAAATAGGAGTGTTCAGTGAAGTGTGTCTGCCATTCATTGTTATGCATATATCTATGGGTGTTGTATACTTTCTTAAATAGAAGCTTCATAAAAATGAATGCATTGGCAGAAGTGTTAATGTAAAATTATATTTTTTGGAGCTTGATTTTACAAAATGGTGATACAAGAGGGCAATATTATGGAGCAGAAAGTCAGCATCTGCATTGTAAGGTCACGTTGTGGCACCACCATCTAACAGTAATGATGGTGATGATAACATTTTTTTTTTTGAGTGCTGGCTATGGCCAGGTGTATTCTAAGTGCTTTACATGTATTAACTCATTTAATCCTCACAGAAACCCACATATGAGGCAAGTACTATTCTTATTCCCATTTTACAGGTAGGAATACTGAGGCAGACAGTTTAAAAAGCTTCCCAAGACTACCTAGTTAGTAAGTACTGTGCAGGAATTTGAACCGAGGGAGTTTGGTTTCAGAGCTCTCATTCTGAACCCCTATATACCTGCAGGATTAATGGATTGGATTCTTTTTCAATGCATTGCCAATCTGACAAGACAGGAAGAAATGCTCAGATGTTAAATATTAAGTGAAATTTGGAAACTCAGAGAGATAAGTTGAGCACTAAAGGCTGACTTTCACCTTAAACTTTCTCTTAGCTTTTTATAACCTCCAGGGCCACAGAAGGCAAAACCCTGGATCCATCCAAGTTGGGTGTACAATTAGCAAAGGCTCCTTCCACCATGGAACTGGAACCCTTAAGCTACATTCTCTTGGTAATGGTGAGTTAGAGAAAAAGAACACATTCCTCCAAGAAAAGTTTTCTGTCTTGAACCTTAAAACTATGTGGAGAAGCAAAAATAAATCACCTTAGAAAATTTGTAACCTCAAGGCAGCTCATGCATTTACAGCTAGAATCACACTAGCTGGATGGTCAGAAAAACATTAAACTAAGAATTAAAGTAGTACCAGGTTGGTAGTCTGTCTCAGCACCTAGCAGAAGCAAATGCAAATTCTTTTTGGAGGAATTCACCTTAATTTGACCATAAAGAACTCTCACAGAGAGTTTCTAAAATATGTTAGCTCCCATTGAAAAATCTCAAAACACAAGAAAACAAGTCATCATTGAAGAGAGTCAGCAGAATCAACCTGTAGATTTTAGATATTGAATTTTATCAGACACAATAAAATCAGCATGTTTTCTGTGTTTAAAAAATGGAAGAAGAGACTGAAAGTATGTCTAAGGAGCAAGATTATTAAAATGACAAAATTTGAGAAAGAGGCAAATATAATTGATATAAATAAAAAATATTGTAGTGGAAATTAGAAGCTCAAAAGGCAGTTTAATGGCACATTAGACAGAATTGAAGAGAGAGTTAATAAACTGGAAGATAAGATTGAATGAATTGTTTAGAATGTAGTACTATGGGACAAAAAGATGGAAAATATAGAAGAAAGGCCAAGAGACAAGGAGAATAGTGAATTTTCCATAAATGATGAAAGATACCAGTCCACAGATTCAAGACACCCAGCAAATCCCAAACAAGATTCATTTTTTAAAGAGATCTGTACCTGGATATGACATAGTAAAACTGCAGAACACCATGACAAAGGGATCTTGAATAGTCAGAGAGAAATGACAGCTTTCAAAGGAACAGTTCAGCAGCTCAACACATAATGACAGAAGCAGAAAATAGTGGAACAGTGTCTTCAGCATGCTGGGAGAAAATCATAGTCAACCTGTAATTGTGTGCCCACCTAAATCTATTTTCAAAAATGAGGGTGAAATAAAGCAATTTTTAGACCAGCTAGAAGGAGAGGACTGGTCATCAGCAGATCTTCATGAAAGCAGTTTCTAAAGTGTGTACTTTGCAAAGAACGAAAGAGCTCTCAAATAATGAGATCAGAGTTAAAAGAAGGAACAAAAAAGAAAGAAATGGGTAGATATGTGGGTAAATCTGAACCAGCATTAACTGTATTATGAACTTAAAAAAAAAAACAAAATATGTGTCAACAATAGCATATCAGTCATGAGGTGATTAGACATAACATGTTATTTGGGAAGAACATAAAGAAATTGATAAAATTTAGGTTTTAAAATTTAAAATTAGATTTTAAAATTTAGATACATTATATATACATTTCACTATTTCTATGATAACCACTAATGATTAGAAACAAAGTATTTAGCTTCCAAACTAGTAGAGGAGGCAGAAAAGAAGTAAAATAGTTGATCAGTCCAAAAGTAAAAGGAACATAGGAATAAGCAAGACAAATAGCACAAAATAAGATTCTAGAAGCAAATCCAAATATAAGAGTAATTATATTAAATGTAAATGGACAAGTTATTCTAGCTAATAGACAAAGGTTTTCAGACTGGATTTTTAAAAATTCTAGCAATATGCTGTTTACAAGAAGCACGACTACAACATAGAGATACCAAAATGTTGAAATTAAAACTATGTAAAATTATATACCAGGCAGATTTCCACTTAAAGAAAGCTGGTATCTTTAACATCTTTTTTCTCTCTATCTCAGTAATTGGTAGATCAAGCAGGCAAAAAATCAATAACACAAATAACATAATTAGCATTAAACTTGAGGCAAAAGACTTATAAAGAACCCTGCAACCAACATCTGAAGAATACATTCTTTTTAAGGACACATAAAATATTTAAGAAAATTGACTACAATTGATAAAGTTGCACCATAAGCACCATAAAGCAACTTTCAACAAATTTGAAAGGACTGGTATCATGCAGACCAAATTGTCTCCAATTAAATTAGAACTCAATAACAAAAGCTAACTGGAAAAAAACCTTATGTGGTTGGAAATTATGAAGCATGTATTCAAATACTCCACAGGACAAAGCAGACTGTGGAAATTATAAAATATTTAGAAATAAATAATAATGATGGGCTGGCCCAGTGGCATAGTGGTTAAGTTTGCACACTCCGCTTTAGTGGCCTGGGGTTCACAGGTTCAGATCATGAGTGTGGACCTACACACCACTCATCAAGCCATGCTGTGGTGGCATCCCACATACAAAATAGAGGAAGATTGGCACAGATGTTAGCTCAGGGACGATCTCCCTCACCAAAAAAAATAATAACAAGAACATTACATATCAAAACTTGTGGGATGCAGCTGAACCATAGTTAGAAATGTATAGTCTTACATGCTTATTTTAGAATTGAAGAAAGGCTAGAAATAAATGAGATGAAGTCATCTGTTCTAGATTGGTCTGTTGTCAACTTGGTTAAACTAGGAACTACAGATGCTAAATAGAATAGCAGCTCAAAATCTATTTTACAATAGCAGCCACAAAACACTTTTATAGGTATTTATTAATAAAGGATAGTATTGATAGTCCCCAAATGAGAGATGATTATGTTCCGAAATGTGATTGTAAGTTACTTGTTGAGTCATGGAGATAAGGAGCTGCAGACTTGGGAGAAGGTTTCAGGGGCCAGGGGACAAGAGTGGGTGCTAGGAATTGTTAGGATAAGAGAGACAGAGAGAAGGGTAGTGCTCACCACTCTGGTTATTGCCAAACAGTGATCTGAGCCTCATCTGAGGGTAAAGCTGGGGAACTCTCCTGATTTCATAAGCTGTTTGCTTTCACTTTAATCCACGCGTTTAGCACTTGTAATATGGTGGACAAGATTCTTATGGAGTAAAATGTTTGGAATGATTTCTTCTTCTGTGAAATTTCATGCTCACATTCAGGTAATACATTCAGTTCAGCTTAAAGAGTTCTTTTTTTTTTTTTCTGAAATAGTAGGAGACATGAAGCTGCCTTCAACATATTGTTGCCCTTTGAGTCTTGCAGTTAATGTTTATATGTTAAAGACTTGTACTCCCAGGAGCCTCATCTCACATGGAGCTGTTCTCCACTGTCATGTACATGTAGTGCGAACCGCCTCCTTTTACTAATTAACTTGCCTCCTTTTACTAATTAGTGCTCATTTATGTGTTATTGCACACTCCAGGGGTTTGTTTTTTTTTAAAAAAGAGACTCTAAATCATACTCTCTCCGCCCCTTTATCATCTGCCCTTCAGTGACTCACTAGATTTTTATGGAGCCCCTACTTTGTGAAGCTCTGAGCTGGGTGCTTCAGAAGATACTGTGATTGGTAACACTGTCTTTGCTCATAAAGAATGGAAACCAGAAGGAGAGGACAGACTTACATTACTGCAATATCAGGCAGAAGATGAGTAGTACAGTAATGGTACAGCGTTTTCTGAGAATTCAAAGGAAGAGGATAGTGAATCCTGACTATCCTAAGCTGTGAGGCCTTGGACAAGTTAATTAACATCTCTGAGCTTTAGTTTCCTCATCTGGACTGTGGGGCTTATAGTATACATATTGTAAGCGTGTTTTCATGAAGAGAAATGATGTATGTAAAGCACGGTGTGTAGGAAACAGGCTCTCATTCATGAAAGTTTTTATTATCAAATCAGCAAATAATTGTTGTGCACCTACTCTGTGCCAGGCACTGTTCCAGGCCCATGGGATACATCAGTGAATAACAGAGTCAGTCCTGCCTTCATGGAGCTTATATTCTATGTGATAAATAGTATTAAAATACTATTAACTAACAAACTGATAATAAACAAGTACTAGTTGCTATTGCTATTATAGTATCCATTTGGAGGGATCTTGAAAGAGATGGAGAGAGTTTTAACAGTCTGAGATGGAAATTTGGAGAGGAGTGGAGGGAGGGGAGAAGGAACACATGCACCAAAGTGTGGGGTGGAAAATCTGCACGGGATGGACTCTGTGACAACCACTGAGGAGTGTGTTGGGCTAGTGCGCATGGCTGACCCCGGTGAGGGGCGTGAGTGCCAGGCTGGGGAGTTAAGAGAGAGTGATAAACTGTGGTGAGCCATCAGGGATTTTTTTACCTGAGGTGTGATTTGACCAGATCTGGACTTTAGGAAGCTTTAACACGTTAGTGATGCATAAAGGGGATTGGAAGGGAGAGAGACTGGAAGTTGGAGAGGTCAGGTCACTGCAGAAGTTTAGTGAAGAAAAAACCTGAAGGGAATGAATTGGAGCCATCCTCTGTTATTTATTAAGTCTATATTGGGAACTTTTAATTCTGAATTTTCCAAAGTCTTATTGACATAAAATACATAAATACTAAGTGTACTCAACTAATTTTTAAAAATGTATATTATATATACTCATGTGAACACCATCTAGATTGAGATATAGAACACTGGAGATTTTTCAACTCAAAATGCAGTGTGGGCATCATTCACTGTAGCCTGGGGAACGATGGTGGACGAGTCCATGGGGTAAATCCTGCCTAGCGCCCGCTGTCTTTCCAGCCCTCCGGTCCATCTCCCTCCCCTTTCTCCCTGAGCAGCCAGTTGCTACATTAACCAGACAGCAGGAAGAAAGGCAGACTATGTCTACCAGAGTCTGCACCTCTTCCTGAGTTAACTTTTTAAGTGGGATACACGAAGTACGTTTACCCTAATGGCCCCAAGCATGAGAGAATCACATTTTATACCAAGCCCTGGGTTTCCTAAAGGGAAACAGTAGAAATATTTACAAGTAGCTTTAGTGTGGCCAGAACATACCCAAACAAACCACAAATAGAGATCCTGTCAGCCAGTGCACGAGGGGAGGGGGTCCCTGGGTCTCGGGTGTGACCACGGAGCAGGGGGCCCCCAGGTCAGTGCAGTTTGCCATTCTCCCTCTTAAAGTAATTGTATAATACTCTCTTTACACACAGGAAGGGATCCATTTTTGTTCCATTGCTGATAACTGCCATATACTAGTTAGATATCTGTGTATCAGTTATTATAAAAGACCACCAGGATTGGTCGAATTTTAAAAGGGTAGATTCTTTATGTTGTATTTCTTCAACTCCTGTAACTACTGTACGGTCAGTTTTATACCAAGGCAATTAGGAAAAGCATTCTAGTTAAAGGGTATTGATCGAGCATCAAAGTAGTGTTTTGTATATTTAAGTCTATGCAGGAATATGTACTCTGTGGCAACTACAATTTGAAGCTTTTGTTTTCCCTAATTGGTTCGTAGCATGTTTACTTTTCAAAATGGACTTGGCAAGTGTATATTTGGGAAGGCATTTATGGAAAAGTAAGAGAAAAGCATAAAGAATTGCATTGATTCTTACCTAATTGGAGAAATTGAATTTTAATCCTGGGAGGAACTTAAAGACTAGTGGTTTTCTTTTTTCCTTTTTGGTTTTGCTTTATTCAACAGATTAAAAAAAAAAAACGATGAATCCAGAGCTGCTGTGGATGAAGGTTGGGTGGGAAAGGTGAGGATGTAAGGGAAGCACTCCAGCATCTTCCCAGAATGGATTCAGTCCCTGTCTTCTCAACCCACTCAAGTTCTTTCCACTTCTTTGCTTAAAACTCACTTGGTAGTGTGATGAAAGTTTAAAAAGCTGTTTCATTTCAAACTCTTATCTGTTGAAATCTGTCATTTAGGATCACAGCATATTTTGGATCTTTGGGATACTTTTGCCATTAATAGGAGATATAAAAATATGGTTTTATGTACTGTTTTCTTTTGCTAGCTAGCAAAATAGATTAAACTTCTTCAATTATTTCCTGAATATACCGCTGAAAAAGATTATTGCCTCCTAACTGTAACTGTCATAGTCTTACCCAAATCAGTCCATTTAATTTACAAACCTAGAGCTGAAAGCATAATGAATGTCAGATGCTGCAAATTGATTCTTTGAGGAATGTGTTCTGATATCAGGCATAATTTTTGCAGTTTCTGGTTTACATTTAAAAATAACTCAAATGGATTAAAGACATAAAACTCCTAGAAGAAAACATAGGGGAAAAGCTTCAGGACATTGGATTTGGCAATGATTTCTTGGATATGACACCAAAGGCACAGACAACAAAAGAAAAAATAGACAAATGGGACCACATCAAACTTAAAAATTTCTGTACATCAAAGGAAACAATCAACAGAATGAAAAGGCAACCTATGGAATGGAAGAAAATATTTGCAAATTATATATCTGACAAAGGACTTGAATAGACAATTCCCCAAAGAAGATAGACAAATGGCCAACAAGCATATGAAAAGATACTCAACATCATTAATCATAAGAGAGATACAAATCAAAACCACAATGAGATGTCACCTCACACCCCACGCCCATTAGGATAGCCACTATCAAAAAAACAGAAACTAACAAACATTGGCAAGGATGTGGAAAAATTGGAACCCTTGTGCATGGTTGGTGGGAATGTAAAATGGTGCAGCCATTATGGAAAATATTATGAAAGTTCCTCAAAAAACTGAAAGTAGAATTACCACATGATCCAGCAATTCTACTTTTGGGTATAATATACCCAAAAGAACTGAAGCAGCATCTTAAAGAGATATTTGCACACCCATGTTCACTGCAGCATTATTCACAATAGCCAAGAAGTGGAAGCAACACAAATGTTCATCAACAGATGAATGGACAAAGAAAATGTGGTATATAAATACAATGGAATATTATGCAGCCTTTTCAAAGAAGGAAATTATGTCACATGCTATAAGACAGGTAAAGCTCAATGACATTATGCTAAGCAAAATCAGCCAGTCACAAAAGGGTAAATATTGTATGATTCTACTCATCAGAAGTATTTAAAGTAATCAAAATCGTAGAATCAGAAAGTGGAAAGATGATTGCCAAGGGCTGGGGGGAGGGGAGAGGAGAAATTAAGAGTTTAATGGATATAGAGTTTCCATTTTGCAAGATAAAAAAGTTCTAGATGTCTGTTGCACAACAATATGAATATACCAAACACTACTGAACTGTATACTTAAAAATGGTTAAGATAATAAATTTAATGTTATGTATTTTTTACCACAATGAAAATAGTCTCCATACTTGTCACTGTTTCTTTGGGTGAAATGATTCCTCTTCTTTGTGAGTGTCCTTTATTCTGAGGCTGGGACTTAGTAAATTCTTAGCATGAATTTTGCAGGTTTGATTTTAACATCCTGACTGATCAGCACATCAAGTAGTCTCCAGTAACACAAAGCTACGTGTTGTTTTGCTCTCCTTGTGAAACTGGAGAGATGACGGGTTTTTTGTTTGTTTTTTAATTTGTTGAATACTTCTACAATTCCTGCTGTGCCAAATGGCTTCATTATTTCCAAGGGAGGGTGAAGAAACCATTTGTACATGAGGGCTTGAAGAGTAGATTACAAATCTGTACGCAACACTCACATCTCTTTCGCACTGATGTAAAGTGACAGTGTCAATAGGGATTGCTTCCTTCCAGAATTTTTTATAGTAGATTTTTATGCCTGTATTTCAATTATCAAATTGTTAAATCGATTCTGGAAATTCAAATAAAATAAGAATGCAGTAGAGACGAAAAAGTATGCAGTTTCCTTGACGCTATTCAACTTAGGAGGGGGAGCACCCAATTTTTAATATGAGCAGTTTACAACCACTCATGGTTAAATGGTTTATAGGATTCTTTGTAACAAAAGGTGGTCTAATTACCAAGGAGGAGAGAATAATATAGCCAGGTTATTTACAACGTGTGACTTACTTAAATTATGATCCTGTTAACTATACAAAAATGACAGAAAGCAGAGACATCAGAGCAAATTAAACATTTTGGCTTTTCATTAATGATCTTGAATATAGGAGGTGTGCACAAGGTTAATTTTTTTTCCCTTTAAACATCACATGAGGCCTGCCCTTGGAGTGAACCTGCAGTTGCAAAGATTCAGTGCATCAGCTCCTAAACAGAAAAAAAATGACAGTATTTTTTCTTTTCTACTAGACCACACTAGAGTATTTAATTTCTGTCACTAAATCACATGGTAGGGTTTCTGATGCCCGTCGAGATCGATTTCAAGTGTGATTTCTTTCCTTGTGATTTTTGTTTTACTTTGAGGTACTAGTTGATTTTAATTGTTCTTATTTGCAGGCTTTAAATATTGATGGACTGTGTCATTTACAACACTCTTTTGTGGCACTGACCTTTGTAGGGAGTTTGCATATGAATTCCAGGACTGCTGTTTTTTTTCAGCAGTAAGGTGGGGGGGTTGCTGGGGAGATGTGTTGGTTATAAGTTAAACAGATGAAGAATATGCAAAAGGAGCTGGAAAAATTAGTATTCAGAAGCCAGTTTGGTGGAGAAAATGTAGAATTTACTAGATTAGAGACATTATTAGTAGTAAGTAAATTATATTCATTTAAGATATAACAGTAGTTTTTTTAAAACACAGTTATAATGTCTCTTAGAATTCTGATATTACTTATCAGAAATTATAGAAAACAAGATTAAAGGGGAAAAACCTAGCAGATTTGATAAATATAATTGAAAAACCATTTCTTTGAAGACATTGATAAAATAGGAACACCGCTGGCAAGCTTAATTGGGGAAAAGAGGGAGATATAACCAAAGGTTCACAAGCATTTTCTGTGCATCTTTTTTTTTTTTTTTCCGGTGAGGAAGATTGACCCTGAGCTAACATCTGCTGCCAATCCTCCTCTTTTTGCTTGAGGAAGATTTTCCCTGAACTAACATCTGTGCCAGTCTTTCTCTATTTTGTGTGTGGGATGCCACCACAGCCTGGCTTGATGAATGGTGAGTAGGTCTGTGCCCGGGATCCAAACCCATGAATCCCGGGCCGCCAAAGAAGAGCGCATGAACTTAACCACTATGCCACTGGACTGGCCCCATATACATCTGTCTTTTTAGTAATGAATTTGGAAATTTAAACAACTACAAATATCAAAATTGACTCAAGAAGGACCACATGAATAGAAAATAACCATAGAAGAAAATTACTCTATCATCCCTCTGTCCATCCATCTGTCCATCCTTTCACTTTCATCCTAAGCATCTAATTCTTTTTGAAAGTAGCCAGTCTCCTCCCTCCTGAGTACCAGGTGCAGATCTGGGTATTGGCAATTTGTGTGCCTCCAAAGCATAAAGACAGGAAGCATCCAGGTTTATTCTACAGACCAGCTTAAGTCTTGTTACCTAAACCAGACAAGAATATCACCAAGAAAATGTGGAACCATCTCACTTATCAATATAGGTGCAAACCAGGTACAGCAAAATACCAAAAAAACAATATACCATGATATTGTAAGCTTAGGTTAGGAAGGTAAGGATAGTCCAGTATTAGAAAACCAGTGTAATTCACTAATAGGATAAAATGCTATGATCCATATGATCATCTCTATATGTGAATAAATATCAGAAGCAATCTGTTAAAAGCTATAAAGCTTCAGTAACATTGATTCGTCATTAGAATATGAACTGACAAAAATGAGTATTTTTTCCATGCAATAGCATTAATCACATATACAGTATTATGGGAAATAATATCTCTCACAATTACATCACAATCTATAAAAATATGAAAGCAAAATTAACAAAAAGGTGTATATAAGACAAACAATTGAACTTTACTGAAGTGCATGAAGAGATATTGATAAAGGGAGATACATTCTATTCCTGGCTAGGAACGCAGTATTATAAAGTAAGTTTTCTCCAAATTAATGTAACACTTATGTTCAATTCCAATAAAATTCTAATAGAATTTCTTTTTAAAGTTTGACAAGTTGCTTCCAAAGTTCATACAAAATAATAAATAAGCAAAAATGGAAAAGAAATTATATTTAAAAAAAAACAATTGTGGGGAATTTGCCCTACTCGATTTTAAAATGTGCTATGGAGAATCTATAAATAGGTGTACACGAGAATTTAATATATGACAAAGATAAAACTTTCAGGTCAGTAGGAAAAGATGGGCTATTTAATATATAGTGTTAAGTCAACTGGCAATCTCTTTGGGAAAATATATATTTAGATCCCTATTTCATGCCACACACTACATTTCAAATCTATAAAATTCTAGAAGAAAATAAAGCAATATAATTTTATAGTCATGGAGAAGGCCTTTAAAAGCATGACAAGAGGCCCTGAAGTCTTAAACTGTTTCACGAATTCAGTTTCATGAAATGATGGTGAAAGAAACTATAAACAAAATTAAAGTATAGATAGCCAACTAGGAGAAAATATGTGAAACATATGTAACAGATAAAGGGTTAATATTCAGAATTTATAGGAGGCTCCCACAAATCAGTAAAGAAAGACAATGGAATAGAAAAGATGGGAGGATGTGAATGATCACATAAGAAACATAAATGGCTAATAAACAGATCAAAATACCTTCAACTTCTTTAATCATCAAGGAAGACAACTATTGGATTCAATTTTCATCTGTCAGATTGCCAAAAATTAAAATGACTGATAACATCTGGTGCTTGGGAAGGTGTGGCAAGAAGGGCAGTGTCATACGCTCTTATTGGAAGTTTAGATTTACCCAGCCCAGTTAGGAAGGTCGCACCTAACCAAATTTAAATTATGCCTACTTGTGACCTAGCAGTTCTGCTATACCACAGAAATTCATCATAGCAATATTTACAATAGAGAAAACTTGGGGACAGCCTAAATGTCCCTCAGTAAGAAAACAGGTTAAATAAAATTTGGAGTATTTGTTATATGTAATACCATGCAGCCATTAAAAAGAACAAGCCAGTGTTCTATCATTTGACATGGATAGATGCCATTATGTCAGCATAATGGACAAGAGCCGGGGTCTGAAACAGACTTGTCATCTAGAAGCTGGGTGACTTGAGCAAGCTATTTAACTTCTCTAAGTGTTAGTTTGCCCATCTGTAAAAATGGGACTATTTTCAGTACTCACTTCATAAGACTTTTTGGTGGGAATTAAATGGGATACTCCCTGCGTCATGCTGGGCACTGTAGTAAGCACTCGATGAGAAGTGGATATAAAAGGTAGCACAAGCAGCTCCGTATTTCTGCACTGAGAAAGTCAGAGAAGGTACCTATCCCAGTGCTTGTAGTCATTAACTAGGGAGACTGGGCAGCTTAGGGATGCTCACTCTCTCACTTTACCCTTCTGTATGGTTTGGTTAAATTGTTTAATGGTTTTGCCACTTTTTAAAAATTAGCAAATGCTGTTTTGTAATTTTTAAAGCTAATAAAATAGTTAAAAAAAAAACAAAACGGGCTGGCCCCATGGCCACGTGGTTGAGTTGGGCATACTCCCACTTCAGCAGCCCAGGTGCAGTTCCTGGACGTGGACCTACACCGCTTGTTGATAGCCAAGCTGTGGCAATGACCCACATACAAAATAGAGGAAGATTGGCACAGATGTTAACTCAGGGCCAATCTTCCTCAGCAAAAACAAACAAACATCAACAAAAAACCCCATACCTCCTGTGAAGTGTTTCTCCAGCATCAGTCTCACCACTGGCTTGGCACTCATTCTACTTTAGCAATTCAGTCTATATGTTGGTCACTAAACTAATAGGTATTTCTTATTCTGAATGTAATTACTCCCCACCCCCCTGAGTTTTGTGGGGTTTTTTTTTAATTTTTATTGATGTCTAATAGTTTATAACGTTGTGGGGTTTTCATTGTACATTATTATTTTCCGTCACCGTACGGATGCATCCCTTCACCCCTCGTGCCCACCCCGCACCCCCTGTACCCCTGGTAACCACCAACCAGTTCTCTCTGACTGTGTGTTCATTTATATTCCACATATGAGTGAAATCATGCAGTGTTTGTCCTTCTCTCTCTGGCTTATTTCACTTAACATAATACCCTCTAGGTCCATCCATGTTGTTGCAAATGGGACAATTCTGTCTTTTCTTATGGCTGAGTAGTATTCCATTGTATATATATATACCACATCTTCTTTAACCAATCATCAGTCGAGGGACACTTGGGTTGCTCCCACTTCTTGGCTATAGTGAATAATGCTGCAATGAACATAGGGGTGCATAAGTCTCTTGTAATGGTTGATTTCATGTCCGTTGGATAGATGCCCAAGAGTGGGATTGCTGGATCATAAGATATTTCTATTTTTGATTTTTTGAGGAATCTCTATACTGTTTTGCATAGAGGCTGCACCACTTTGCATTCCCACCAGCAGTGAATGAGGGTTCCCGTTTCTCCACAACCTTTCCAACATTTGTTGCTTTTTGCTTTGGTGATTATAGCCATTCTAACGGGTGTCAGGTGATATCTTAGTGTAGTTTTGATTTGCATTTCCCTGATGATTAGTGATGTTCACCCCCTGAGTTTTGAATAATCCAGAATACAGGAATAGGAGTAGAGAAATAGTTTCATCTAAATTCAGCAGAGCCTTTTGTCAAGTGTCCCTTAGAAAGTTTTTCCTTTCCTGGCAGCTCCCCCTGCATTTGTTTTTCAGCCTGGGTTGACTTGCGTGAGAAAGAAAGTTAGCAGCCCAGATACTGTCAGAAGAAAACATTTTGGATTTGGGGGAAAATAGGCTCTGACGCACTTGACCAGTCAGCAGCATTTCTGTAACACACTCCTGCCTCCCCATTGCCAACCCCACCACCTGCCCCCACCTTCTTGGAAGAAGCAAAGCAAATGAATTTCTTTTATGTCTCCCTAACTTTCACCTGCGTCCTCGCTTCTCCCAGCCTTTCTCCTTCTTTCCTTCCTTCCTACCCTTTAGGCCAGGCACTAGTCTCACCTCATTCAGAGCTTAAGAGGCTGGTGACGCCTGGTGTCAAAATTTCATCTCTTTTAGACAGTTGAATTCCTTCCCACTTCCTTTTCCCGTGTTGGAAGCATTAAAGGAAAAGCCGAGACTAAATCCCGAGAATACCCTACTCCAAATGAGCCTCAAATAAGGTCGGGTCCATCCTTTGCGCAAGTGTGATTCTCTTCCTCTGTACCTCCCTCCCCCTCTGCCACGACAGTTAGGTGGTATGTAGAGGCCTGGGATTCTATGATGATTATAACCTTTTTCATTGTACTGCCACACTGATAGTATCACCAGTAAATGACATCATTTTTCATTACTATAGCTGCCTCCAGAAAGGTCAATTTTAATTAAAAACCAAAGAAAAGTACGTTTTGTGGGAGTTCTTTTCCTTAAAAGAATACGTTATTAGCTTTCCTTGTAATTTCTACTCTCTTGCTGAACTTTCAGAGAAGACAGACAGACTCTGAAAATTCTTTGGCAGATCACCACATCAGCTAGGATGGTGCAAACCCTTTGGATGAAGGGGAACTCTCATCGCTGTGCCCACTCTCTGCTAGGGGTTGTCTCATGCACAGGAGCTACATCATCTCAATAAATTATCCTGCAAGTCGTAGAGCAGAAAAATGTGTAAGATGATCATCTTAGGGCGACTCCCATTTTGCAGATGAAATTGGGGACTGAAGGGTTTGTTTGACTTTGTCCAAGGTTCCTGGCAAGCTGGGAGTGGAAGAAGGAAGAAGGAAGAGAGGGATAGGAAGGGGGAGGGAGGAAGGAAGGACAGATGGACACTTATTTGGGTCTTGGGACAGAAGTTTCACTTATATGGGTCTTCAGTGAGATTAGACTTACAAAGGTGTATTTTTTTTAATTGAGGTAAAATTCACATCACATAATAATCACCATTTTAACCACTTTAAAGTATACAATTCATTGGTTTGTAGTATATTCACAATGGTGTACAACTACCACCACTAGCTAATTCCACAACATTTTCATCACTCCAAAAAGAAACCCCATACCCATTAAGCAATCACTCCCTATTCCTCCCTCCCCCTAGCCCCTGGAAACCACTAATCTCCTTTCTGTTGCTATGGATTTGCTTATTTTGGATATTTGATGTAAGTGAAATCATACAATATGTGGCCTTTTGTGTCTGGCTTTTTTCACTTAGCATGTTTTCAAGGTTCACCCATGTTGTAGCATGTATCAGTCCTTCATCCCTTTTCATGGCCGAATAATATTCTGTTTATGAATATACCACATTTTGTTTATTCATCAGTTGATGGACATTTGGGTTATTTCCACTTCTTGGCTATTATGGATGATGCAGCTTTGAACATTTGTGTACAAATTTTTGTTTAAACATCTGTTTTCTATTCTCTTAGGTAGCTACCTAGGAGTGGAATTGCTGGGTCATATGGTAATTCTTTGCTTAACTTCTTGAGGACCTGCCAGACTATTTTTCACAGTGGCTGTGTAATATTTTAAAAGCATCATTTAACTGATGATTCTTAAAGCAAACATTGAGTAATGTGCCAGGAACTCAGCCAGGCTATGAGAACACAAAGATGAATAAAAAGCAGCCCCCATTCACAGGCAAAGCTACGCAAGGAAATGTTGGGGCTGACCTGGTGGAGATGGGCCGTATGGGGCTCAGCGGAGGGCAGTGCAGTCTCTGGCTCTCAGAGCAGGTGGCACTTGAGCTGAAATTCGGAGTGGTAAGTCACATGGGAAGAGACAGACTCACAACCCTGGGATTCTTGCATGCAAAGAGCACATCCTCTGGGGTAAAGAGGGCGATTAACAGGTGGCCATCTTTTTTTTTTTTTTTTGTGGGGAAGACCAGCCCTGAGCTAACATCTGTTGCCAATCCTCCCCTTTTTGCTGAGGAAGACTGGCTCTGGGCTAACATGTGTGCCCATCTTCCTCCATTTTATATGGGACGCCGCCACGGTGTGGCTAACAGGCAGTGCGTCCGCGGGCGCCCGGGATCCGAACTCGTGAACCCTGGGCTGCCATGCGCGAACTAAACCGCTGCGCCACCGGGTGGCCCCATCAGGTGGCCATCTTTTATACAAGGCTAGCTGCTAGCCAGATTTTGGATTCCTAGTTTTACTGTCCATTGCCTTCATTACCGACTTAGCTCCCCCTGTTAATGTGAACCCTCATTCAGTACTCTGATATACTTCCTAGCGATACTCACATCTTTTGCAGCAGTGTCACATCTATCTTACATTTTTGCAGGATCATAGCAACCCAGAAGCATCTGCCAAGTAGACAAAACACATGCACTCAACAGTAGAATATATTACAGTGCACGTGAAACAAGCAGGAAAACAGTGTTAACAGAAGACCCCTCCTGCAGAGCAGTAGGTGAAAGGATGGTTGTTATTTTGGTTTTTTACATGAATTAATTTGTTACTTTATCTTTGTTACTTTATCCTGCCAGTCTTGGCATGCACCCCGCCCCCGGCCTTAACCCATCCATTCTCCTGCTGCTGCTCCAGTGCTATTTCTAAAATGCAAACTCAATGATGTCAGGAACTCCGCTCCCCCACACCTACCCCCCAAACTCAAAACTCTTCAGTGCGTCTTCATTTCCTTCAGGGTAATCGTCACACTCTCTAGCAGGACCTCTAGGGCCCCTCTGTGTGGCACTAGCAACAGTCTCTTCTCCAACCTCATCCTTTCCTCTCCCCTCCCCAACCCTATGCTATAATCCAGTAGGTCTCCTCATTCCCCAAACATCACACTCCATCTTGCCTCCTTATCATCACATAGTTGGCTCCTTCTTTGAAATGTCATCTCTGTTTCCCAACTCTTCTAATCTGACTAACTCTTATTCGTCCTTCAAAACCCATCCTGTGTGCCCTCAATGCATTCTTCCTCTTGGTTGTAATTGTTTACTTCTCTGCTTGCCGAAGAGGACTGTCTCTTTTAGGCACCCAGGACGTTATTTTCAGGCGGTGACCCCATCATCTTAGACTAGACTAGTTGAACGTGTTTGAAGGCAGCACTTCATAGGATAATCTAGATTCTTGCACTCAGTCAGAGAGGCTTTATCTCCTCCTACAGGATGAGACAGGAGCCATTCTGTGATTGTCCAACAGTTGTTAAAACTACTCCTTAGCAGTTTCTCAGAGAACATGGTCATTAGTAGCAGTATAGGTATGAGAAATACTAACTCTGTTTCTGAGATGCTCAAGATGAATTTTTAGGCCCTATCTATTGCCAGACAGCTATATTACAGGGGAATTCTCTCCTCTGAAGATTTGTTAATAATAATAATAAAGAGTAAGGCAGCCCTTTCCTAAATGTTGGCAAGGACACTCAGAATCAAAACTCTTGGCTCTTGTATGTGTTATAGTCATAATCTATAAATTCAAATAATCTGAAGTATGTAGGTCTTGCCCTCAGGCTGATGGAGCTTAGACACAAAAACGTCTTGGAAAGTGAAGAGGCACAATATGCAGTGATATTTTCTTGGCTTCTGGAGAGCTGAGGCTTGGGAAGTAGATGTGGTCATGGAATTCTGTGCTGCCTCATAATTTTGCTCTTTAGTAAGATGTCTAGTTTCATTTTTCCCACATCTGCATCACCTTTTTTTTAAATAGTTTATACCAAACTCATCTAACTTCAAGCTCAAAGAATCCCAAGTAAGGAAGTATAATCATTTGGGACAGTCTGACTTGGAAAGGAGGTAAACTCTCCTTCCTTCCACTGTCAGCCAACATCAACTCTTACCATGCAAACGTACACACAGAAATGCTCATATACATGCTGACATTCACCAGGCAAACAATAGTTCTTTGTGTTGTGACCCACAACAAAATCTTTTGCTTCTAATTGCTATTACACAACTTCTGTTGCACATGTTTTAATTTTAAAAAAATTGCCACATACATCTAAAGCATCTATTGATTTGCATTCCGTGAAAGGATTTGTGTTTTTGAGAGCACGCCATAGCTGTAAAACAGAAATAATCTATGTGGTTTCTAAGAGGACTTTCTTTCCTTGAAAGATGTTTTATGACTTGCTTAGGATATTGAATTTGGGGCTTATTAAATATTGCTTGATTAAATTGAGTATCTAAAGTGACTCGTGAAATGGAGTAAAGCTTGTTAGAGAACTACAGTCTACCCACTGTGGCCACAGTTAGCAGCATGCATTCTGGATTCCTCCCTTGATGCTGAGTGATCGTGTAATTGATATAATTTGTTTTATTTGAACCATTCTTTTCAGTGGGCGTCTAAAACTCCACATGTCCAAAATAGAACTCTCGACTCCCCACCCCTACACACACGCGTGCACACACACTCACACACATACACTCTTCTTCCTTCCCAGGCTTCTCTTGTCTCAGTAGCTGATGCCATCACCTGCCGAGCTCAGTCTTGCCTTCTCACAGTGGCACCAGGCGATCTCTCTGTCTGAGATGTTTATCCCCAGGTCTTTGTGTGGCCGGCTTCTTATCATTTAAGACTTGACATAAATGACCCCCCCCCCCCCAGAGAGGCCTTCCCAATCACTCCTGATCATATCACCCTTTTCTTTTCTTTATTGTTCTCATCACTCTTAGATATTTTCTTTTTGGTTGTTGTTTGTCATTTTCCCATCTAGACTATAAGCTGCGCAAGAGCAGGCTCTTGCTTGTGCCACTCAGAACAGTACCTGTCTGGCATGTACTTGGCACTCAGTAGATATTTGAATGAATGAATGAATGAAGTGAAACTGGATTTAAATGTTTCTTAGGAGGAGTTTGAAGGGCTCAGGTAGTACATAAAATTGAAGGCTTCCTAACAGTCGAATTCATTTTTAATGAAATTAAGGTTTTTCTTTCACGTGTAAAGAATACCCTTTAATAATACTTCAGATTTGCATTATCTGGACTCTCAGCATTTTTTAATGTGTTGGAGTCTTCAGTTTGAGGACTTTCGGAAAGGCTAACTTTAATAACATCAGACCTGCCATTTCCACAGGGCTTAGAATAGATTCCAAAATGCCAGAGAAAATTAAATGCAAAAAAGCTCGAGTTAATTAATGTTTCAGAATAAATTAATGCTTTAGGTCTGACTTTAACTGACAAGAATGGTGAATTTCAAAGTTAAAACTGCCACCCTTTTCCCATGTCTGTATTTTGTGCTGTATTCAGTCATTCCAGTTATTTATCTCCTTGGGAGAAAAAAAGGAGACATATACTTACTGAATTTTAAATTTAAATTTAAATTTAAATTTAAAAAAACACAATTGTACTGATTATTCTTAGGGGAATGGGTTTTAGCATTCCTCGTAATTCTCTTTAGTTGTGTAATAATTCTCAAATTTTCAAAGTTGGGAGCAGATCCTAAATATCTTTGTTGCCACAATGCTGTAACATACTGAGAAGAGAGGAAGCTAATATTGATGTGTATAGTGTGTTCCAGGGACCGGCTTGGCTTATTACATATACCTCAGTAAATTAGTTACGGAGTGTTGTGTGTGCATTAGACATGCGGGGGGGAAGCACATTTTCATCTTGTCTAATTTATTTCTTGTTTATGCTTAGATCTTAGACCATAGAAAAGAATTGGCAAAAACTTGTGACTTTTCTTTTTCTTCTTCCTCATTTTCCCTCCTTTACTTTCTGAGCCTCATTTTCCCTGTTTGCAAGATTAAAAATGTCTGTCTCATATTGTGAGGTAATGAGATGATTTGTGTGTGTGTCCAGTATAGAACCTGATACCAAACCATTTTTTAAAACATTAGAATGTTCTTGGAAGATTCTTGCACTATGGAGGGCTAGATAAGTCTCTAAAGTCTCTTGAAACCTTAAGATTCAATGATCTTACATTCCATATACTGTGCAATCACGAATCCTTTAAAATTTAATATTTTCTGCCTCCAATTTACCACTGTTTATTAATTTTTAAACACAAATATTTCAGCATGGAAATGTAATCAGTGTGCTAAGCAGTAGAGTTACAGAGATAAAAGATACTATTTATATTCTACTTTGTTCCACAAAAGGATTTGAGGTGGAGAGAAATGTTCATCGTGAACATTTGTTCTTCTTGTATAATACCTAAGTGAGTCAAATATAGACAAATAGGCTGAATATATACTGGCGTGTAAATATGTTCAGCAAAGCATTTGCTTTAAATAAATACCTATTTTTTTTATAATTTCCTACTTTCTTATAAAAGTCACGTGGGAAGGACAAGCTCCACGTAATCTGGAATTCTGTTTTGTTAGGTTCCAGCTTTCAGTTAATCAAGAATTTACTGGAGTTATGAAGTATGCGCGTTTCTTTTTTTGGAATTTTAGTTATTCATTATTTGCAAGTAATTCTCGGGAACAAGAATTCAAACAGGGAGTGTTCACAAGAAATAACAACATTATAAAAAGCAGATGTTAAACAGTTTTGTTTACAAAAAAAGAAAGATTATCTCTTATTTAGCAATGTTTGAAAGATAATAAATTCAATAGTAGAATTTTTTTCTTTTCCTTCCTTTATCTAGTCCAGTTATGCAAATAAAATTATGAGTCATTTGCTTAACAAGTTCAAATCTACATAGATTTATAGTGTTAGAACCATAAAACCCTGAAAAATGAGCATATATTTATTAGTTATGTTAATTAACACAAGCACATTAAGGAGCTATTTGCTAAGTTGTGTGGCCGGGTTCTTTACTTAAATTAGGCCTGTTGATCTAGTGTTTAAAAGGACAGCTTCAAAATTCATTGGGGAGCCTATTTTTAGCCAGGTAAATGAAATATGGACACAAAAAATATTAGAGTAATTCAGTTGAAAGAAAACATACAACATATAAACTTGGGGGGGGGATGACTGTGACCTTGAATTATCTATGTGGGCAATCTTCATTGCATGCAAAATTCCCATTCTTCCTACTCTTTGTGTGGTGTTTACCTGGTGTATCATTTCTGGGTGGTTTTTTTCCACCTTGGTTTAGTACCATTTGTAAGAATTATCAACTGATTTTCAAGCTTTTTTCACTGGAAGAAGAAAGCTTTTTTTTTCCTATTTAAAGTTGTGATGTTGGAAGTGAAAATTCCAAAATCTCTCTGTCCACTCCTAGTAAAGCAATTTAGATGTATGTGTGACGAGAGGAGAGAAGATTAAGTGATAGGTAGAAGTTATGGGAAGGCATGTTGTCAGATGACATCTGTGATAATTAGTGCTCAAAAATGCAGTGAACTACCTAGCAGAAGGTTCTGCATTTCTGGAGGTGTCCTGGATGTGCTGGAGTTCATTTATAAGAGCTGAATTAGGTAACCTCTCCATCCTGCATAAATCTGGACATTGTATGATCCTGTGAATCAGAATTTAGAAAGAGGGTTTGTTTTGACCAAGTGTGTTTGAACTGGGCTAAGTTTTTAATGCAATTGTGATGAAAAGAATAGACACATGTAAATAAAACTGGAAAATTCCTTCCCTTGCTTCACTCTGAGAAGTGAAGTGACCCATCCAAAGCTACACAACTAGTTACTGAATTTGAGAATAAGAACTCCAATCTCATGACCCCTCCTCCACTTCTATCTCACATTATCCTCTCTCTTTCCCTGAATCATTTTCAGAATGTTTTATATGAATCATAAAACTCAACCGAGGTCAAAATGTGGCCTGCTAAGCTCTTACCAAACCTACAGACCAATTACTAAAGAACTGCTTGAGAATTGAATTAAAATTGGCTTAATTGGTCCTGCATGGAAAACTGAAAAATAAAACAAAGGAACTGATTTTTTTCTGACCGAGCAGATCTCTTGGATGTTGTCTTTAAAATTCCTCAGCTTCTGTATCTTATTGCAGAGGACACTTGCAAGAAAACATAATATTTACTGAATCTGAGTACATCGAGTCTTGCTGCTTTGTTTTTTCCTCCAGTCATGATTGGGTTTTCAGCCAGAGGAAGACAGACGTTAAGCAAGATCTGCATGTACCCAAATAAACTGAACAGATTGATTCTCTCTGCATCCCACTAAGATTTGCTTAGCTGTCTGGTCTTATCCTGCAGGTTTAGAATCTTCCTAAAGTCACCTGGGCCACTGAACTGTGCCCACTGGAGAGGCAAAGGAAGCCATCTTATGTCTGTTGACTCCTGCTGTGCCTGTAGAGAGTTTGTGTTTAGATGCAGATGGTCTGCTGTGACAGTTGCTATGTTTGCTGTCTTCCATATAGCTATGTACATTCTTTCCAGATGCTTCACTCTCTCCCCAACTATATTGCCTCACCTTCTCCAGGAACACAGCCTCACCCCCAACATCCCACACCCCAGAGTGTCAAGTCAGAGTTAGAAGTCTCAGGGTATCTGATAAAAGGGGATAAAAGCCACTGGCCCACGGCAGGAAGTCAGTTTTCCTTCCTTCCCCCGTCTGGGAGGACCCTAGAATAACCTGTATACCATGAGGAAGCCAGAACGCCCTCCGGAGTCCTGCCTCCTCTAAGCTGTGGAGCCTTTGTGAAGATGCTATCTGTGTCCAAAGCTGCCTGCAGAATGGGGGTGCATTCATCTGCCACTTATATTTGCATCCTAATTGTTCCCCCAAAATGAATCAGGACTGTGACACCAGATAAGAAATGAGCAAGAAAGAGAAGTTTATGTTACTAATATTCTTGAATAATATGAATGTCTCCGATAACAGTATGATAACATAAGATGTTCACCATAGAAGGTTAGATATGTTTTAGGTTATTACATCAGTGACTTGTTAATAAATATTTATCAACAGATTCTAACCTGAAGTTCATTCCAGGCTGGGCTGCCATCCCAGTGGACTTTATAATGGAATTGTAATTATTGCAGAGCGACATGCTAAATGACTGGTTTGGGGCAGATTTGCTTTGCTTTATTTTCCCCCACAGTTTTTACACACGAATGCATCAAGTCAAAGAAACGATTGTAATTTACTGAGTAAAGTTGCAAGGGTCCTTAGTGATCATCTCACACGCATTTACTTATAATGAGGATGGAGGGACTCAGTTTGACTTTATATGTTACATTGTTAGAAGAAAAGATGATCTTCTTGCTGAATTGTCATAATCCACCTACACTGGTTAAAGATGTTATGTTTGACAACGTTTAATTTTTCCTTCTTTCTTTATTTTCATGTGTTTATTGTTTTATGTGTCTATGTTCTATTCTCAGAGTTTCAGTTGCTGTTACTTTAGGATTGAAATTGAGAATTGCTCAGGACAATAGTTGAAAGCTTTGGTGGGTTTTGAAAACCTGGAAGGAAAACGTATCAGATTATATATTTTTTTGATTTACATTTTGTCATTCTATGTACTCTCTAATGAGCGCATGCTAACAATTTCTAAGCATGTCATGATTTCTCTCTCTATACCTTTATTATATAGTTTATTCTTCCTAGCTTCTCCTTCCTGGCTCCTTCTTCCTTCTCAAAACTAAAACAAGAAACAAAATCAACAATTAGGAAGAGGAACGCTTTGCCTTAATGGAGTAGCTCATTTGCTTTTAAGAGTTTATTTTCTCAGAACATATTTTCTAAAAAAGTTGCTTTTGATGATGCTCTTTTTAATCCCTTAAATTGGTTTTTTTTCTACTTTTTTCTTGAGATTCATGCCACCCGGATTTTTTTTTCACCTGTTCAACAGATAAATTGGGCCTGTCTCTTTTATAAGTATATGTCTATAATATTGCAATTTGAGGATGGTAATTGTTCGGCCTTCACATCCTCTGCTTCAAGTTGCAAGTTCCCCCGTCTAAGTGGCTGTGATGATATTTCATGAATACACAGGCCAGTAAAAAATTCACACTTTGTTTGCAGAGGCCATGGCATGTTTACCTTTTATTCAATAACAAATTCCTTTCTGAGTGAATTGGGGAAGCAGGATTTCTCTTTTGATATTTCCTCCAGTTCTGTTTCTGTTAAGGGGGATGATGGTGTCATTTGTTATTGTTCTAGAAAGATCATAGCATTTGAATTCAGAAGACTTGGGTTCAGATTCCAACTTGGCCCACACCTGGGTATGTGAGTGTAGGCAAGTCACTTTTATGGTTTGGCCTCTATTTTTTTCATCTGTGAATTAAAGACAAGAAGTCTGTCTCTTTTGTAAATCCTTTTTGGAATGAGGCAGGATTAGGTATAAGAAGAATATCTTCCATACAAGGATGTTGTGAATATTAAACACTGCATTACATAAATTGTAAATCACTGTGTATATGTAAGTCATCTTCTTTCAAATTCAATTTTCAGTTGTTAACTGACCACCCTCAAAGACTGCCCACTAATACTCAAAATAACAAGTCGTAAGATATACTTATTTGGTCACAAAAGAAACTGAAAGGATTTCTTTGTGCTTGAAAATGTTCTTCCTCCTGCTGTTTGTTTTAAAAGGCAATGAGACCACTGTGGCAAAGTCTTCTAGGTCTTTGTTGAAGGGAGTGAAAACCCACCCTAACCTGGGGGAGAACTCATCACCATTGCTCCAGGGGTGGACCTGGCTTTGGACACTTTTTAGCAAAAAGAGAATTACAGTTTCTCAAGTTCTTTGAATCAGTCACTTGAAAAAGATCTATATAAACTTCATGTGTGTGTGTGTGTGTGGTTTGTGTGTTTTGCCTTGAAGCAGTAGAACACAAAACAATTTGAAATTTATATTGTCGTGGTTTATTTCAGAAAGTCAAGCGAAAGATAATCTTTTTTTTAGAGAAATATTGGTATTCTTTATGCATCGGGACTAGCTGATTTTAAAAAGAATTAAAAGTCACTGTAGAGTGCCATAATTATAAATTCAGAAATCAGGGCTATTTCAAAATCAGGAGGGAAAGAGGTAACTTATTGCAGTATGGCATTTGAAAGAATTCTGTCAAGCCCTCAGGACAGCGTTAACCATGTAGCTGGTGTGTTCTTGACGTCGTCAGCTGGGGGGTGCCCTGTGGTCACATTACAGGAATCCCCCCAAATCTCAAATGTTCCAGGCCCTCAATGCTCATTAGTAGGTGTCCTCTCTTTTCCAGGGTTTCTGCTCCCCAAATAACTTTGCGAGTGCTTGCAGAGGCATACATGTGAGGCTCCAGTGTCCCTAACACCCGGCCAGTTCTGGGTCCTGGGGTGTCTCATGAATAATCAGAGCCACCATCTGCTCCTCCTCTGCCCCAGTGTCTGCTGCCGTCACCAGCCCTGTTCCCACTGTCCTCTGCCACTTTTCCAGTCTCAAATCTTTATCCCACACTGCACACCAGGCTCCAAATCCAGAGTCTTCTTCTTCAACTCTTTGGAAATGTTTTCACTTTTGTGAATTTTTGATCCCATAAGAGAAGTTCAGCGCCAATGTCCAAGCAGTCTCTTTATTTTCACTTCAGTCAGCATTTTATCAACCAAGTACCAAACACTTTGCTATGTTGTGGGGGTAAAGATGGTGAGGTAGAAGCTTGGCTGATATTCATCATCTAGTATGCTTAAGTGATTATAATATAAGGACTTAGGTAAGTCCTTAACTAAATTCAACTTATAAGGCACTATATGAACATCTTTAGAAAATAAAGTTGGAGGAGTCAAGGACCACGAAGACACATCTTCATCTTAGGATGCTTAGCATCCTTGTGGGGAGCTGAGGAAAAGTATAAGGCATGAGTTGGGAGGACACAGACACACAAAGGGAGATAATAGAGCACATGTTTGTGATGCAGATAGTCAAAGAATAGGCCCTTTATGATAATGTTACCTCCTTATCTGGTAATGACACTTAACCCAGTCATGAAGTCTCTCCTTGGCCAGAATTATCCAAACTCAAGTATTTAAAGCCTTCCAGCTCCTTATGTTAGCTCTTAGAACTAGCTTGAAATGCGCGAAGCACAGAGGCAGTTACATTGCTTCAGGGATAGCCTTGGCTCATATTCTAAACATATTGGACAGATTCTCGTTAAAGTGAAGATAAGGTTTCACTTATCACAAACAGAAGAGGCAACCCAATCCAGTGAATGAGGTAGTGGGTTTGACTGTCTCAAGCTGTCGCTCACTCTAGCAAAGTGAAATATGCTATTTACAAACACGCCAGTGCAGAGAGGGCTTTCCGCAAGGCAGAGCGGGCTTCATTTTTTCTTTCTCTTTCCTTAATTCTCAGACTTATAAGATGTATTTTCTGTGCTTCTTACAAAGAATGCCCAATAACTTTTTTAATTCCCAAATTGCAGGTCTATTTATTTAGTTCTTATCTAGTTCTCTCAAAGAATACATATTTTTTCTATTTAAAAGAATTCACAATACCCATGTGCAGGTTAAAGAAGAGGGAATGGGAGCTGGCCCCGTGGCCTAGTGGTTAAGTTTGGCACACTCTGCTTTGGTGGCCTGGGTTCAGTTCCCAGGTGCAGACCTACATCACTCATTGGTGGCCATGCTGTGGTGGTGACCCACATACAAAATTAAGGAAGATTGGCCACAGATGTTAGCTCAGGGCAAATCTTCCTCAGCAAAAAAAAAAAGAGGGAAAGGAGAAGGTAAACGTGAAAACAAGGAGGAAATCATGCTGTAAATGATATGTTTTACATATTTTATTTTTACATCTCCAGGATAAACTTTTACAGAGGCCATACCTAGAACTTACTTTTAGATTGATTGTAAAGATTAGAGAACCAGCCCCTAGTCTTTGCTTCTGGATATCTGAGACACTGCAAAGCGTTCTTGGAAAAGCAAAGCCTCTCATGTGCAGAAAGAACATCCTCATTCTCTCTCATTGCAAGTTCCCCCACTTGACAAAGCTCAGGTGGCTGCCTCTCCCCAGAGGATCTTTATCAGAGAAAAGAAGCCCAGTTTCTAAGTGAAAAAATTACATACACAAACATACACGTACAAATGATGGACTCTACAGGACAGTGCTTGTAACCAGGGTAAGGTATCGCTGGATCTTTAACTATTCATCCTCCTATCTGCTTCCCATCCTCAGAAGCAATCGGGAGCTGACGGGTGGGGAATTGGGAGTGGAGGTCTTCCTACAAAATGCCTTCTCTTTCTTCTCGCCATCGTCCACTCAACATCCATCCTCCACTGCATGCCAGTGTTTGCTTTCACCATGAGCACACAGGCAGAAATAACCATGACAAAGATCCTCCCCGGGCTCCTCCTGCCCATATCAACTTCTGAAGACTCTGCTTCAGAAACTGTGACTTCTTTTTCAGGATCTAGTGAATGAAAGTCATCGACAGAGAAAGGATGGAGAGGAAAGGTGGACCTGGGATGGGTGTCTTCATAGTTCTAGAAGCCTCAACACCTTACCCAATGGAGGGATTTTAGGAAATGTTTATGGACTTAGTAGACATAAATACACTTCATGTATAGCAACCAAGCTTTTCCAAGAAGACGTCCCTAGGGAAATTGAAGAGGTTCTTGTTGAACTCTGGTTACTTTTAATGATAACTGTGCCTTTCTTGGTATGAATCATAACACAAGAATGAAAATGATTAATATATTCATCTGAATATATGATAAGAAGGTTCATATCTTCATCACGGGAGCAGTTTAGGTTAGACTTCACATTCTTCTTAGTAAATGTTTATGAAATACTTTTGCTCGGGACCAAAATAGAAATCAAAACTTTCATTATTCTCTCCCCCTAAACCAAAGAGAGAGAGAGAGAGAGAGACGTCATTTAAAGTTTGTTTTAAACCAACATGAAGATAAATAAAAACTATTTTAAAGTCAAGATGGTAACTGATGACCTGTACTTTGCATTATAAATAGTAGAAAAGTTCATAGTAACTCATGCACTTTTTTTAGTGACTCAAGTCTCAATCTGACAAATAGATCATGTGAAATTTACAAGATCTTCCCTACTCCCTTCCAAAAAGAATGAAAGCCAAAACTTGAAAGAATTAGCAGCGCTTACTTACACAGCAGGGTACTTACTTACATAACAGGGTACCCTCACCTTGGAAATTACCTGCACAAGGCATCCTTGCTTTTCTCAGGAAGGCACTGCTGGCTCTTGTGTGGTTTCATGAAGCCCTATAATTGGAATAGCCGGTCTGAAATTTTCCGACTCTCCCCTTTTGGCAGTGAACCTGGCTGCAGAAACATCTTAGTTGTACAAGACATTTAAAACTGTTTATCTCTTACTCTTGTCCACATTGATTTGTTTGTATTCCATGCCTGTCTTGCACAAGCCTATAAAATTTCGGCTGCTCTACAGTCAGGGCCGAGGCTACATTCTATATATGTATATTTAAACTGAACACTCCTTTTCAATTCTTTAAAAACATTCTCCACCCTGCCCCAACCACTTGAAGGGCTCTTGCTCCTTCTGTTTTGCTCAGCTCTAAATCCAGAGATGCAAAATCTACAGAGTCCCTGTCCCTGTTCTCTGAATCTCATCCGCTCACGTGCTTTTATACCCTGATATCCTGTAGTCAAGCTGTGTTACTAACTCTGGCTATTTTTTCAATCTTGAAGGTAAGGGTACCTTATACTAGATATAACTTGAGTTCAGTGCTTCAGCCAGAAGGGGCTCCGTTTGACTGCAAACGCTTGACTTTCAGGGATTTGTAGCACTTAGCACTAAGTCTGAACCTTCTATCTTATTCCTGTGATTTGCTTTCTGCTTAGAAATGAACTCCAGCCTGTACCTGGGTGAATGTATAATTCTTCACCTTGCCATCAATCTTGGTTCTGATTGCTTGAAATGAAAATAACAAAAGTAACATTGCTTTCTTTTTTAAAACTTTTTAATAATTAGCTTGTAAAACGTAAGATCTGGACATGAGTTGAAAAAATTTTTTATATCTCAGTTGCCTCGAATTTTTTAAATGACTCTCATTTTATATAGTAAATTATCTCCGTGGAATTTCAGAGTCCCACTGTAGCCTTTCATTCTACTTAGGTCTCACTGTTTTATCTACCATGCATCTGTTCAGGATAATGAAAGTTAGCAGTTGCCCTTGTAGTAACTTCTCATATGATTCCAGTAGGTTCTGTTGCATGTATTTGATAGCTGATTATCCAAAGCGGGGATTTTTAGAGGACTTACCTTTCATCTGTTAGCAATTCCTTACAACAAAAGAAGTGTGATATTTCAGATACTCACTCTTGATTGCATTGCCTCATCCTCACTCTTTTGCCTTCATTCTTAAGATATTTCATAAGCTTCTGCTAAAGTTTTTTGAATAAAACATTGCCATACTATTTAATGGTCCAGCATAAAACTGAATTGTTGGTTTTATAGGAGTAACTTTGACTTGGCAGGACATTGCAAGAATGAGTCCTGTGTTGGGAACCGTTTTCCTCTTTGGGGCTGTCCTCTGAAAAGGATTCAGCACAGTCCCTTGAATCACTCCAATCCCTAGAAGTGAAAACTTGCAAGGAAGATATTTCAGTAACATGGATATTAACAAAAGATGGTCTGCATGATTTTGCTTCAACTTAGGTATAGTGTTTTAAATCTTTTGCAAAATAATTTTTTTCTTAGTATGAAGAAATAAAGAAATTTGAGCAGCTCATATGAGTTTCTATAAACCATGAAAACTATCCAAAAGTAAAGATGTTTTTTTAATTTAAATTTTCTGTTTTAATTTTAAGAAGTAAAGGTTTTACTGTTTATCTTCAATCTCCTCCTAACTAGAATGAAAAGTCCATAATGGCAAGGATTTTTGTCTGTATTTTTAATTCACTTCTGTGTCCCTGTCACCCTGAGCAATGGCTGACATTTAATAGGCACTCAGTACGTGTTTGTTGAATGAATGAATGATTGCCTAATATTATTCACCAACACTTAATAGAGTTGTTAAGGCAAAGGAGACATTCCAAATAAGATGCCAAATCCTATCATTATTTGTGACAATTACATACACTAAACTAGTACACTATAACTGAATGTTATATGACCCTTATAGGACATCCTTGCTGTCTTCCCTTACGTGTTAATTTAGGTTTATGTTGCACCACACAGACTGAAGTTCTGAGATGGCGTGCTTCCCTCCCTCGACCCCCATTACCATGTCTCTGTTCTTCAGAAGCATGGAGTTTAAGATAGAGTTTCCCAGACTTGCATTTCATGGGCCAGTAAAATCTCACCAAAAAAAACTTTATGAACATACTGATGCTAACTTTAATTTTGCCAATTAAAGACAAAAAAAATACCATCTACTGTCAATATCATTTCTCAAAACACAGGATGTTTTTATAACCAGAAGAGAGTATAACCTGCAAAGAGAGGACTGTCCTTATCAGTGTTGCATCTCTTGTCAGAGATCAGAAACAGTCCAGGGGCGGCATTTAGGAACCACTTTTTCTGAACACTGGACACAAAGAGAGATGACTTCCTTCTTCAGCATGGAAGCAACTCTACCCCTAACTGAGCCCCTTTGGGGACAGCCCCTGAGACTGGCATGGGGATGGGTCAGCAGGCCTGGCCATTCAGGCTGTTCCTCCAGGGACAGGAGACAGGACCATCACCCCACCAACAAGCTTGCTCAGCTGTTACCATTTAGAGGCCTGAGCCTGTGGTGAGCCTGGGGCTTGGAGACTTTCACCAGCCCTAAATGCCCATAAATTAAAGAGTCTGTTTTTAAACATGGGTAATGGAAAAAGACACACTGGTGAATATGGGGGAAGGTGAGAAGCCCACTTGGGAGAGCAAATCAAATCCGCCTCTGAGTGGATGCGGTAGAAAACTGAGGTGAGGGGCGTGCAGTGACTTCTGTGGCCTCGGCCACAGCTCTGTGGATGTCTCTTTTTAACCACTCAGCATTAAGGAGCTGCTTGTTCCCATTTCCAGTGCTGGTGATCTGAGAAATACTTAATTTGATTCTGTTCAGTTGAGAGAACACTTAGTTAAGTGACTACTAGGTATAGAGTTCTGTGTTAGGGGCAGGGTATTGGGTCTTTAAACTCTGGCTGGTCTCCATGAGAATTATTCCTTTTACAAATATACCAATTATAAAGGCCATTTATGTTTGTACACTTGAAAAAAAACAGTATTTGCATGGTGCTTTAAATCGTTACACTAATGACACTAGTGCTATCGGTTAGATTCCCTTACCCCGAGGACTTCTCATGACCAGCACATTCCAGGGGGGTGCGTTATTCCGCATACATCTTGTGCGTATGTTTGAGGCATTCCAGTCTCTAGGAGGCACATGGGGCTTGAGGGGGAAAGGAGCAGATCTAGGTTCCAGATCAGGACTCTTTTTGGGTCACAAGTGTCAAGGACTGTCAATTTGGTGCCCAAAAGGTTAAAAGTTCTTTTGTCTACACTACATGCCTTTTCTCTTCTTTTTGTCTCCCTCTTTGTTAATCTCTTGGCCCTAGCCCTAGACATAGTAAGGAAAAAAGGCTGCCTCCACTATGACCCACCCCACTGTAAGGCTCAAGGCATGTGGGTTACGTTAGCTCTGGGCTTTGGAGAAGAGTGCTTTTTGTACTTTTACTTCCCTTGGAGCTTCATCTTTAGAAGCCACTTGTTGCTATTAGCAATGGGATGAGGTTGTAAGCCTGGGGACCAGACCCAGGAAAGCCTCTAGACTTGCTGTAATCTGGGCTTTAAGCTAGGGGGTAAAAGAGTTCCTCTTGACCAGGTTGCCCTGGCCTAACGTGGTTTATACATTGGTCCTGGTATAATTATTAATAGTGTCCCCTTTCACTCTCAGAGGTGTCCCAGTGGTTTGGACAATAAATTATATAATCACCCTACTTATGAGTCACTGACATATAAGCCATCCCGTCTTACCAGAGCCGTGGTGAAGTTTGGTGCTGAAGCTGTGAGTAATAACAGTGTGTGTTTGGCTAGAGTAAACCCAGCCCCACTCCACCTCTCATGAACCTGTAGCCACTTTGGAAGGCTGGTCTAGAATTTAGGGTTTCGGAAACCTGGCCAGAAATCTTTCCATTTCACATTGGTCCAACATCTGGTGCTGTGAGAGCCATACTGACAAGACTAAATACATCACCAAACCAGAAATGAAGGCTTAGGAGTTGAGGGTATGATGTCAAAGTAGAATCGTAAACCCTAGATTGGGCTCTTGATCAGTCTTCTCTAGCAAACACAGTATCTTCCAACTTGAGAAAGATAGTATATTTTCAAATGACCTGTTTTTCTTTCTGAATAATTAAATGATATAGAAGAATGAAAGTGGACTTGGAGTCAGAAGGGGGTTTGAATCCTGCTTGTGCCCTATTAGCCATGTGAACTAAGGCAGGGCAATTTACCTTCTCTGGTTCTGTCGTCTGTTTTATGAGGACAAGCGTATCTTTTTCTCATGATAGTGGCTGTAAGGATTTAGATATGATGTTGCTGTACGGAGCCTGTTAGATACACTGAAATGTGTAGTTTAATTTCTCTTCCTTACTCAGAGCTTTGAGGGAAGGGGAATAAGGGATTGACTGGATTAATGTTAAGAATGGGAACAAATGTCTTTAGAAAAAAGTATTACTCATAAGTGGCATTTCTTCAGCAATGAGGTGACAAAGTGGCTAAACCCCAAGAGGTGAGGAGTGAGGTCAAGCTAAGAATAGCCCTGGACAATTTGCAGTGCCGCGTGGACGTTTTTGGGAGACCAGATCAGGATGGTGGGGCTACAGGAAGGTGTGAGGGGATGACCCTGTCATTGTCCTGAGGTTGTCATACCCAGGGAAGTACCAGGGCTATCACTGTGGTCACTGTTTCCCTACAGTCTAGACTTTCTCTTCCTAGCAGAAGCTTGGCCATCTTACAAAGGAGGAACCCCAACCTATGATTCAGCTGAACATGGTTCTTTAGGATGTAGTTGGACTATGGAATCTTTGAAGGGCTACAGAGTGCTTCTGGAGCCGCAGTGTGGTGTCACCCTTGTAAATTATAAATTTCTTGAGGACAAAGATTCTGGTTTTTCTATCATAGAATCTCTCAAGTTGTAGACTCAGGACCTTGTACGTCAGGTGACAGAAAGTGAGACCTTTAATCTCTCTAAGAGGCTTGGTAAAGATTTTATCACCACTTCCCAACAGGCCTCATTGACCTCCACTCTGGACCCTTCTAAAGCATTCTCTACACAGCATCAACAGTATTTTTCCAATGATGCAGAATGCATCATGTCCCTCTCCTGTTCAGTATCCTTTGACTACTTATTACCACCAGCTAGTGCTCTCTTGTGTCTCAGTTTCCTCATCTGTAAAATGAGGATGGTAATAATAGGGTTGTTTTGAGGTCTAAATGACGATGTGTGTTTGCATGCGTGCATACACACATGTACATATACGTATGTGTGTATATATATGCATGTATACATGCATATAGCTTCCCCTCCAGCCTCATCTCTCACCAAAATCCCCTCTTTTCCATTCTCTGAACTGGCCATTCTGAATGTCTCTTTTCCATGATTTTACCATGTTTTTCCTCTTCTCTAGAACTTCTAACATGCTATTCCCTCTTCCTAGACAGCTCCTTTGCTGCTTCACCTATCTGCTATTCTTCCCTCAACTTGAATATCATCTCTTCTGAGAAGCATTTCCTAATTCTTCAAGCCTAGGTTAACATAGTGCCTCTTCTCAGTGCTCATTCCTTAGCCTAGCATTTATCACATTGCATTGTAATTGTCTGTCTGCTTGACATCCCTCTCCTACTAAACTGTCAGCTCCATGAGGGCAGGAACAGTGTCCCTCTGGTTCCTTTCACCTTTGTATCTCCAGCACCTAGCGCAGTGCTGGACTCATTAGTAGACACTTCGAAATACTTATCAGTGTTTTCTAAGTGAATGAGTGAGTGGGTGAAGCTAGGCTAATCAGGAAAGTCTCTGCCCAGGAATTAAGTTGGATTGATCAGTGATTCCAAACTTCAAGATCATTTGTGGAATAGAGTTGTGTCTACCTAACAAATTTTATTCCCACTAATGTTGAATGCATGATATCTTGCACTGGGTATTATTTAGACACCAGGAATCTGAATTCACTTCTAATTCTTCAGATAACTTCTTGATTTTCACTTACAGCTCTGGTTTTCCTCATTAATAAAAACAGTTAAAAAATTGCTTTGAATTACTTTTAGGCATATTTATGGTATTTTGAGAAACAGCTTTTGCAGGAGTTCAGTTTTGTCCATAATAGCAAAGGCATAGCGATGGGAATGACTTCTGTGAATCCATCATTGTGTATCTTGGGGAAAAGGGAGTAAATTAGTAGAGTCATTAGCAATTCAAAGTAATCTGTAGAATGATAGTGCTTCACAGTCGGACTCAAGTCTGTCTTCCTTCGTGAAACACTCTGAAGACCATTCTAGGCCATGGTAATCTTGTGCAGGTGTGAATTCCTTACAGACATTTCTGTTTGTACTACCCCTTTCTGCGATCATCACTGTGTACCACTATTTGTTTTTCCTGTGTGTTGTCATGTATCCTCAGCTCAAGCATAGGCTTCTGGAGACCATGGACTTCATCTTACCTGTCTTTCAATACCTCTTATTGTGAAGCTCAGCTTTAGTTACTAAATGTGTGCTCAGTAATTTTTTTATCAAGAGTAAAATATGAAACAAAATCTTTAGGTTATAACAAATGAAAAGATAGGACTGACCCCATGTTTTAAAAATATGTGCAAAAAAGACTAAAAGGAAATACAGCAAAATGCACAAACTGAATTATGTTTGGATAGTTGATTATGGGTAACTTTTTTTTCCATAATTTTCTAGAATCATATCTATTATTTTTTTATTATGAACAAAAACCCATAAGTATTATTATTTTTTAAAAGAAGATTTTTTGGGGGGCCAGGCCTGTGGCATGGTGGTTAAGTTTGGCACACTCCACTTCAGCGGCCCAGGTTCGCAGGTTTAGATCCTGGGCGCAGACCTACACCACTCGTCAGCCATGCTGTGGTGGCAGCCCACATACAAAATAGTGGAAGCCTGGCCCAGATGTTAGCTCAGGGCTAATCTTCCTCAACCAAAAAAAAAAAGAGAAGGATTGACAACAGACGTTAGCTCAGGGCGAATCTTCCTCAGCCAAAAAAATAATAATAAAAAGGTTTTTTTCTGCCCTATTTAGTGTTAGAACCCATGGCCACACCTTGTTGGCAGGTAGGAGCAGATGTTGAGGCTAAACCGTTTTATTGTAGCACAATTTACTCACTTGTTAGGAACATCAGGATGAGGTGGTGCCGACTGCATTCTTCTGGTGGAAATTTGAAAAGATTTCATCTGGAAAAGCAGTTAAGGGCAGTGCTGCCATGATGTGTTTTTGGAGCTATGCTTAAGAACTGAGAAGTTATATAATGCTGAGAAATTAAGATGATAACCCAGTTTTCTTAACAAATCCCTTAAAAATATTTTTGTGGAATATTGTGCAATTGTCTCTGACTTATCCAAAGCATATGCCTAGGTCTTTGAGACTGGATCTCATAGAAAATAGGTGCTAGTAAGTACGGCTCTGAGAGCAGTCATCCTTTGTTGAGTGGTATTGTATGTGCTGAGTCATCACTTTTACACAGTATTTCATGGATTCCTCACAACTACAATATGAAAGGAATTATCATCTGTGCTTTTCAGATGAAGAAAATAAGGTTTTGAGAGCTCGGGTAACATGCTCAGATGTATAGTTAGGAAGTGATGGGCTTAGGAATTAAATCTTGTTTTGTCTGATTCCCAAGGCCCGGGACTTGAACCACCCTGCTATAAAAGCCTTCATGCCCATCTTTATTTGCCCCAAACGCTAGCCTAAATGATAAATGCTGCACTCCTGTGGGTGCCTTTCCCGGCATCTCCCACATCAGAACTCTCTTGGCCCATGTCAGCTTTTCTCCACTTCTCCTTTGGTTTATGGTACGAGGACCTGTGTCCACTTCCTCTGGTACCATGGGCGCTCTGGGGTCCACCAGTACCCCCAAGTGCTTTGAATGCAATAGACAATACAACATGGGAGTCTGCAAGGTGGAGGATTTCTGTCATACATCCATTACCAGCTAGCTCCTGGATATGGTTGTGAAGAGAAATTTAATTTTGAAATTCCAAAGAACTGGGTTATTTTTCTATTTCCTGCCTTCCTCTCTTAGACTTCATGAGGTGGAGGTCTGGTTGGTATTTGAAAGTTCCAGCTGCCGTTTTCATTTCACTTTAAAACACCCAGTAAGTTTCAGTAACTCTCCGACCCGCAGTCTCAGGTGCCAGATAAGAAATGCTCAGCCAAGAGCTGTGAATGCTTGAAAACAGTGACATTTATTAGAGGTACTAGCACCCATACAGTTGGAGTACAAATGCCAGCGTCACAGTGAAGCTGCCGGCCAGCACACCTGTTCCTTGATACGGCAGCAGCTACCTTTCCTCATTTCTGTTTCCATGGTGTGAAAACAGTGAGCTCGTAGTTGAGAAAACACTTGATGTTTTTTAAACGCTGCAAAATGGACAGATGGTAGTAATATTAATATGCAGGTCCATGTTTGCTTTAGGGCCACGTAGGTGTCATGATCCTTATAACCACAAGATGTCACTGTGGTATCAGTCCTGGGTGTCATACAACTCTAGTTGTGCTTCTCTCAGTTGGTAAATCACAGAGGAAGGCAGTCAAGGACGCTGGCTCGCCTCGCCAGTTTCCTTCTGCTGCAGTATTGGCCCACAGGCTGCCTCTCCTATTAATTTTCCCTGCGCACTTTTCCATTGGTTCACACCTCATCAGGAGGCTTTTCTTAGTTCTCTCTCTAAATATAAATGCTTTCTTAACTCCTACTTATGTCACAACCTCAGGAATCCTCCCATTTTGGTGTTATCTCAGCACTCTAAAAAACTGCAAAAGGGTATAAGTAACAGCATAGTTTTCTCTCTTTCTAAGGAGTGTTTTTAAGTAGTTCAGGATGAGGAAAATGGTCTCTCTAGTAATCATACTGTTAGGGCTTGTTTTTTTTGTTTCCTTTTTCTTTCTCTCTCTCTCTTTTTTTCTTTGGTAAAAGCTTAACCTAGAGAGAAAAAAAGTAGAAACCCATACTAACGAGGCAAAACAAGCAAAAGAGGGGGAAATGGTGCTCAAGGAAGAGCACATTGGTGTTGAGTCTCTGGTGTTTTCCTTTAACCTTCATAGAAAGGTAGGTGTATTATGCCCATTTTTCTCATGAAGAAAGATAAAACATCTTTCCCATGGTCAGTTAACTAGTAACTAGTAAACTAGTGGCAGAGCCTGCATTTGGACCTGGTCCTGTTTGTCCCCAGAGCCTGTACCCACCCAAAGGCTGATAACATTACTCTTGTTCAACTGTATCATAAAAAACAAGGTGGAGCCTTAAGAATCAATGCATGCATTGGTCAACAGATGTCTGTTGAGTCCTGGCAACACAGAAGATACCATGTTGTGAATAATACAAAGACCTATTAAATATATTCTCTGCCCTCAAGAAGCAAAATAAAGTCAAGGAGGGGCATGGGAAAAGACATGTACACACAGGTCAATAGAAAACAATCAGAGAGCAGTGACATTTCCTTGGGATGATGGAGGGTTGGCAGAGCAGAGGGCAGGGCTCCTGTCCAGGCTGAGTGGCAGCCCCTCCCCTGGGCTCTGTATTAGATCAGCCTTAAATAAATCTGCTAATGAAAAGGGTGTAGCTAAGGTTGCTTCTACCCTGACACTCTGTGATTCTAAGATGGAATATGAGAAGAGGGTATAATCCAAGCCGACAGAGGTTGCCACCCACGCGTGCCTTTGTAACCCAGACGCAGTAAAATTACCCTTAATCCTCTCTTTAGGTGGTCTGGTCCAAGGAGGACAGGTGAAAGCAAGATAGGAGGTAGAGCATGGTATGGCAGGGCTGTTTCCAGTTTCCCGGTCCATGGCTTAGATGGGGAGGAGGACAGATTTGAAACTTCTGGGAAGATTTGGTAGGGAAATAGCAGCAGGCTTCTGGAATATAACTTTAGAAATACTGTGTCAGTGTGAAGAACTTGGCAAGGATAAACAGAGGAGCCACAAGGATAACTGAACATTTGAAAAATAAGACCCGAGAGGAGAGGTTAGAGAAACAGGGGTTATATAACCTGGAGCTCCTCAGAGGTGACTTTGGCAGGCTTCTTCTAGAACAGGACTCTCAGTATCTCAGCACAGAGGGCAGTGACTGACCCTGTTTGTCCATATGGAGTGAGGACAGACTCCAGCTGAGCCACGAAAATTTTAGATTTGATCCGTGGAAAACTTTTCCCCCTGCAGCAGCTGTGAAACATGGAATACATCATGGAGAGAAGTTTATAGAATTTTCTTTTCTTCCTGTCTTAAAAAAAAAAAACAGAATACAGAGAACCTTTTTATAATTATGGTGCTGGAGAACAGGCTTAACTTGACACTACAGATTATGTTGTATCCAGCTTCTGCTGTAAGTATTTGATTTGAGGGGGACACAATTGGCCCAGAGAATATCAGGTTTCATGAACAGTGAATCATATGAGCTACAAGAGTGGGTTCTGGAGAGGATAACCATATAATTTTTCTTTTAATCTGGAACACTTTGGAGAGTGAAATGGGGTGCTAATAATAATATTCTGGGACAACAGGCATAAAATGACATTCATTATCCCTAACAAACTGACATGTGGTCACCCTGATTCTAGGGGTGTCTTAAATATCTTAGAATATAAATGTAAATCATAAAATATAAATCTCATGGTCTCTCTTGCTTAGATTCTTCTGTGGCTTCCCATCGCACTTAGACTAAAACCCACACTCCCTACAATGGCCCACTAGGGCCTGTGAGAGCTGGCTCCTGCCCCTCTCCCAGCCTCATCCCTGCACTAACTCAGTTCCTGGAACACACTCAGCACATTCCCACCTCCGGGCCCTCTTCCCTACCGTCTCCTCCACCAGGACCCTCACTCTCACTGTCCCAGCTGCACCCCTATCCTGTCCTTTGCCTAGCTGGCTCCTTCTCATCCTTTAGGTCTCAGCTGCAACAGCACCTTCTCAGAAAGGCCTTCCCCTACCTCCTTGCTATGAATCTCCTTTTCATGTCCCAGCTTGTTTCCTGCATAGAAATGTTGAAATTGTTTCCTGTTTACTTATCTTTTGGCTGTCTTTTTCACCGAAACATACACATCATGAGGGCAGGAATCACATCTGGCTGATTCACTGGTGTCTCGTCAGTGCTGCACTCTGCTCAGGAGATAGGGACGTGATAAATCGGTGTAGAATGAGTGACTTACTGCATGCGCCTTCACGTAGACTGACCAATCTCCTGACTGTCCTTTGTATCCAGAAGGTCTAAGGTTCTAAAGCAGGAATCAGCTGCTTTCATTCAACAGGATTGGTTGAACACCTACTGGGTGCACAGTCCTGTGCTGAAAGAAGCCTAAAACGGCTCCTGTCCTTCACACACGTAGGGTATCTAGCTGAAGAAGCAACGCAGAAACGGCAACCAGGTTAAATGACGGTAAAGCTTAAGTGCCAATTAAGGGATCAAGAGAACTGCCAGGTCTGGGACCTTCCCCTGTTGTAGTCGTCTTCCTGATATAGGATATATAATAGTGTGTATATTCACTTATTTCCTTATTGACCCTTTCCCTTCCCAGAATGTAAACTTCAAGACAGAAGGGCGTTTCTCTTTTTTCTCACTGCTGTATTTCTAGTGCCTGAGATAGTGCGTGGCACATAGTAGATGTTCAATAAATATTTGTCAGGTGAAAGAAGCAATGAGGTAAAAGCAAGTAGAGAACCCCTGGGCTGCATTTAGGGCTTTATTGGGCCCTTTAGGCATGGGTTGGATTTGACTCCACTGAGGCGTGGAGGGGGATCAGCCCAGAATGAGATAATGGCACAGATAAGAGCAGGGAGGAACCTGCAGATACAAGATGTTGATTTGTGTGGTCTAGAAAACAAACTGGTAAGCTGTCAGTTTTATTTATTGAACTCCCACATGATGTCCTCTTGGCCCCCCTCCCCTCATCCTCACTCATTTGGTCTGGGCAAGGCCCAAGGCAGAGGTGTCAGGGGAACGCTGGCCGCCACACACATTCCTTGGTATTGGCGTTAAAACAACCGAGCGAAAATAGCCAGCCTCAGGAACGTGTGGGCAGCCGTGAACGTCCTACCATTCCAGGGATTAGAATTCAGTTTATGGGTTGTCCAAGCCTCTTAGCCCCCTTTCCCCTGCATTCCCATTCTGGCAGGTTCACCACCTGTTTTTAACTCCTTTGGAGGTTGGCAAATGTAAGAAATCAGTATGTTAATTCATTTCTGCGCCGTTGAGAGCCCTGGGCTGGCATTGGAAGCGTCGCTTGGTTAGAGAGGGAGCAAGGGACATAGGTTTTACCTCTGACCAAATGCAGTCCAGTCTGAAGCAAAGGGACCTGGGCAGTATCCATGTGGCTTGGTCTGAAGGCACAGGTAGCCCTCTACCTGTCATAGTGCCTTGAAATTCCACCATTCAGTTGACTCCCGTGGGCTCAGAGGCTCTCCTTTGTCCTCATTAAAATGCCACTGCTGTTTGGAGGAGCAGCATTCTAAGGCAGCTCTCAGCTGAGGGGTCTAGCTGAGTTTAAGGCTCTGTGGGAATGTAAGTATGATGAAATGTGGAAGGACTATGGCGGATGTGAGGGGAGAGGCAGAGACTGGGAGCCTGGGGAGGACATGGGACCAAGTCCATGTCCTTCACAGTTTTCCTCCAGGGATAATCCCAAGGTGGCAGGGGGTGGGGTGTCCCCTCCATGGTGACAGACCTAACAGTCCAAGGAGGTCTCAAACAGAAGGGATCTGTAGCAACTGGTTGGATGAGGGTATGTTTCACAGCTGGAAGCACAACAAACACCAGTCCTTTTCTGGAGGAAAAAATATGTGTGTATGTGTATAATTTTATAGCTTCTAATTATAAAATATTTTAAATTATGAAATGTTTCAAAAATATCTTGATACAGAAAATAATCCGACACCCACCTGTGTCTACCATCCTGCTTTAACAAATGTCTCAGAGCATCAGTTCCCTAATTTTTGTAAACATTTTATTTTAGAATAGTTTTAGATTTACAGAAAAATAACAGACAGTATGGAGTTATTTCCACACTCAGTTTTCCCTATTATGAACATCTTACATTTGTATAGTATGTTTGTCACAATTATGAACCAAATTGGTAATTAACTAAGGTTCATACTTTATTCAGATTTCCTTAGTTTTCACATAATGTCCTTTTCTGTTCCAGGATCCCATTCCAGATACCACATTACACTGAACCATTGTGTCATCTCATAAAGCCATTATGTCCCTATGGCTGTATGGAAATGTAAGGCTTTATAATTAGCAATGGAGGAGCCCTCCATCTTTATGCCACTCTCTTCCTAATAACACAGTTCTTTTCCAGAAGCCACAATTTCCTGTTTACTTCTGCTCCAGAAACTCCTCAGAGATTAACTGTTTCACAACCCAAAAGTATTCAGTTCTGTGACACCCAGATTTATCACTCCTGGCTGGAATCCAGAGGACTGATAACTAGATCTGGAGAGAGAAGCCCTGCCTGGGTTGCTGTCACGATTCCATTTGTGCCGCTGTGCAATGGCTCGTGTGACTGGAGGGCAGTGGGAAGGGCTCGCAATAATTCCTCCTTCCTGTTCCTGGGAACCAGTAACTAGTGCACTCGTGGGAAAACCTAATGCACTTGGCATTTTCTTTATTCTTTACCTTTGTCTCTTAAGAAAGAAATCTCTTAACTGAGAGTGGTGGAAGAAAGCGTGCATTTTTGTCATGAGTAATTCTAGTACAGCATCTATTTGGGTGGCTATTAGAAACTTGGATTTTAAACCACTGTATTTTTACAGCTGTAGAGGTCTGGTGCTTGACTTGATTTAACAAGCAGCCGTGGGTTTGTTTTCTGGCCTAAGTCTGCCACGGGTGCTCTGGGAAAATTTGGTCTTGTGCCTATTTCTATGAAAGCGTTCTGTAATTTTTATTCAAATGTTGATGGCAATCTATTGTGCTTGCTGGCCACACCTTAATTCTGAATGGCAGTGAACACGTGATATATGATTCAGATACTTACACCATGAAAATTAAAGATTGCCAACTGAACTGGGAGTCCAGAGGGGCGGTTTCCTCGGCCCTGGTCTGTGGCCAGCAATCAGATGGGATTAAAGACCTGTGCAATCCCTCCTCGTGACTTTCCCCAGTATTACTGCCCTTTGCCGAGCAGTCAGAATTGCCTGCAGCCCAGGTTGTCACGTGTTACTATGTGTCACCTAATCTAAGATGACTAGGTTGCTTTGGTCTTTTTTAGTTTAGTGGTTCTGGAAGTATGGTCCTGAGACCAGCAGCATCCACATCACTGGGGAACCTGTTGGAAATGCAGATTCTCAGGACTGGCCCAGAGTTACTAAACCAGAAGCCATGGGGGTGGGCCCGGCAGTCTGAGTTGTAACAGGCCCTCCACTTGACTCTGATGCCCACTCAAGTGTGAGAAGCTCTGTTAGTGTAAGACCCATGCTGAATGCCCCTCCTATCTCTACCCCCACTTTCTTGTTCAATCATTGGACAACATTCTTTCATTCATTCAATTAATATTCAGGGAGCAGGCACTGTGAGGGGTGCCAGGGTTGGTCTGGGGTGGGGGAATCAAGGGTGAACCAGCTACGGGGCGTGTCCTCAGGGAGCTAAACACAGCAGTGGTTCTCTGCCCTGGCTGCATATTAAAATCACCCGAGGAGCTCTTAAAAATCCAGCTGCCTTCACTTAGTGGGTCTTTCATCCCAAATCAATTAAATCATAATCGCTGGGGCAGTACCCAGGTGTACACCACTTTATAAAGCTCCCCAGTGAGAAACTGTGGCCTGCTGGGAGAGAATGCCAGTTGGGCGGTTTCAAGACAATGTGGTAAGTGTGAAGATGGGGGTAACCCGAGGGTGCAGTGGGAGGGTCACTTGGATTGAGGTAAAGAAGACTAAGTATCTGTAGAGCTTTTCTCAAAGTTTTATTTGAAGGAAAACTAAAAGGAAAGTAAAAGCATGGTTTAAATATGGATCCACATGTGATTTCAAAACAAATCGTGGAGGAGAATCTCAGATTTGCTTTCTCCTACAGTGCATGTAATTCGTCCTCCCTGTATACTTCTTAACTCTCAATGGCAGTGGGCAGCAAAGGGCCAGCAGAGGCCACCCCCAACATGGATGGCATGCCCTTTGATCCCATATTCCCTCATTGGAAATGCCTGTGGAGGCTTTGCTTAACGACTGCCTAGATACCTAGAGCTCCCACTTTTCTCCTGTTTTTAAGCAGCAGCAGCTCAGGAATATAATCCACACCCTTCACTGGTCTGCAGTGTCCATCCTATCAACAACAAATTTTCTCCCTAAGAATTTTGATCTTACTTTCTTTCCATGCTTTAAGAGATTTTTTTTTAAGAAGTAAGGGGGATGTTTATATAATAAATAATTCCTTATTCATGAGTCTCTCCACTTTTGATTCAGAAGGTCAGGTGGGGAGATTTAATGTGAAATATTAGCTGTCTTTGCCAATTGCTGTACCCTGTTACCATGCTGTAAGCCAGAAATAGAAGCGACCTGTTTTCAATGACAGATCAAAATTTAGTGCTATGTTGATGGTGCAGAATGAAGATTTTTTGACACAGTGAATGAAATACATACCAGTGCATTTCTGGTTGTGATTTAGCTGACCAAGTAGTTCAGCTATAATTATATTATTTTTACTCCTGGAGATCATTACTCTGAATGAAAAATGCTTCAGTGTCCAGACTATTAAGATGTGGATGCTGAACATTATTTAAAACAAAATTATTATTTTTTTCTTTCTGGACTGTTAAACAGCTTTATGAGCATGTGGAGGTTAGAATATGGTTGTTAGCATTTAAAGTTAAATGAAAACATGGAAATTTTTTTTGGTTTAAAAATTCAACTGTCAGTTATTGTATGCTGCCTCTGTGACCCATCTCTTCTTGTCCCTTAAGCCCCTTATAATGTAATGGGGGACACGTCTGGTAAATATACAGTTGACATAAATCTGAGGACATGAATATTATAAAAGGGCACTGAAGACAAGGGCTGTGGGGAACAGGCTGGAGGGGGTTTGTTTACCATTTTTATGAGGGACAATGCTCTTTGGGATTGAAATATCTTTTAATAGTAAGTGTAGGTTTGATCTGATCTCTGGATCACTACGTTGTTTTTCATTGGCAAATATTTCCCTGGGCTCTGATTACCAAGGTGTTAGAAGAACTTAAAATGTCCTCTCACCCTCAGGTTTAAAAGGCCAAGTATTTATAAGGGACAGAGATGATGTAAACATCCACCAAGCCGAATAGTGTTCTCATTATGACACCTCCCTGCCTTTCATATAAGAAAACAGACTGATGGATTGTTGTATTTAGAAATCTTGAGTGACGAAACATTTTAGAGAGACCAAGTACAAGATGAATGCTGTCTCCTCTTTATCATAGCTTTTGATGCAGTAAAATGATTAAATAATTCTGTTGGGCAATGCATTTTAGAACCCAAAAGTTTAAACCTGGACTTCATGAGGAGTCATTGGGCTAACTCTGAAATGTAAACTTTCAAGAGACTATAATCAAATAGATTTAACCTATATTTATGGAGAGGAGAAATCTCTAGGTAATTATCTTTTTTCTCTTCTCTCAGGACCTTTCTTAAACTCTGCAGGTCTCTTGTCTGTTGCCTTGATTAATGAATATTTTGCCCACTGAAATTGGCCATTAATTATTTCCTTGGGTTGCAGCAATAATTACATCTTTCAAGTAAAATCTAATTATCATAATAAGCAGAAAACACCCTGCCAGGTGAGGTGGGATTGTGGGGAGCTAGTTAGTCACCGCCAGAGATGGCTGGTTCACCATGTGGTAAGAGCAGTTGTTGTCTCGAGCTGGCTCCCAGCAGTTACATTTAGAGAAAATAACCCAGAATGGGAATTTAGATGAAGTAGCTCTATATACACGTTGTTAGAAAATACTACCTCATGGTATATAATTGTGATGTCATTTAATAATTAAGAATCCTATTACCTTTCATTCATTTATTGATCCTTTCAGTATTCACAGTTACTTGCCAGCCTCTGTGCTAAGTGCTGGGGACAAAGAGAAACAGGGTGCCAACTTTGGAGAAACTGAGTCTGTTGGGCATATAAACACTTTAAAGTATAATTTATCTTTAATAGACGTGTGTACTAAGGTGAATTCTATCAAGTAGGTTCCCAGAATGCTTTGGAGGGGAGGTACCCTTTGTAGTGGACTTCAGAGGGTGAATGTGAGGATGGCTACAGAGAAGTGGGGAGAAAGTGTCCTGAGAATAGGGGAAGGAGCCTATGTTACAAAGCTTATCAGTAGAATACTTCTTTCTTCGTTCACCCTCTAATTTCCTACTGGTGCTTCCTGTTGGCTGAACCTGGCCAGAGAGTCTGTAAGCCAGCTCGGGGCACAGCTCAGGGCAGAGAAGGGCAGGCAGTGGGTCTGGAAAGGCAAACAGGATAATCAGAGCAAAAGGTGTGCAGTGTGAACAAGGCATATGCAGAGGACGGGAGAAGTTAGGAGCTGCTGGAGTGTGGGGAGCGTGAAGAGAACTAAGGAAGATGAGTTTGGAGCCAAATTTATAAATGATATTCTATATTTTACCTAAGCCTTTTATCATATAAGCAATAAAGAGCCAAGTGTGGGGGTGGGCTTAATGCAGGATATTATTGATTTGTAATTTAGCAAGATTCACGTTTTTTAAAATCGCCATTTGGGACTCCTTAGTGGGTCATAAAATCAATTTAATGAGTTGTCCCAACATTTAAAAAAAAAGCAATAATATTAGCAGAGTGCATTGCATATAGTGAAGTTGAGTCATGTTTTGTGAAACTTTGTGTATTTCTGTGGGGTAGGTGTACTGGTTACAATTTAAAATATGTATCACACTTTTTAGTTTAAATAAATTCAATAAAAATTTTTAAAAAATAAAATGTATCATACTATGGGTTGCAGTGAAAATGTTGAGAAAACACTGAGCCAGATCCTTGGCTGGAGTGTGGAGGTGGACTGAGGGAGGAGAGGAGGATGGGCAGCAACTTACATACATATATTACTCATTCCTTTTTAAAGCTGTTCCTTTTAAAAATATCTTTATGATATTGAATCCATGTCTAGAGTATTAAACTTCATCTCAAGTAAGCTGAGAAAATCCGTCCGAGTCGCTGCCTTCCATTTTCCGAAGCTCAGCTGATAGTAATGTTTACCGAATCCCAGAAGGCTCCTGAACCTCTGTGAGGAATCCGATGGCTTGCGATTACTTTGATAATGTCTGTTTTACTTAAGCATTATAGATAGGTTTGCATGTGGTTTGAAGTGTGATAAAATCATTTAAATATGTCTTGGTTTAGAAATTGAAAAGCTTTCCTTTTATCTACAAACCAAGTTAATTGATCACACTGTTTCTAGTTTGTTGGATGGCTTTTAATCAACTTTGGCCGAAAACTAGCCAAAAAGTGTTCTATCTCCACTGAAAAGACATGTGGCTCCCTGGAAGAGCAATTGGAGAACTTTCTGATGAAAGTCCTTACTCTTCCAGGAGAAAAGTAACGCAGGTGCGTATGCAAGCTCTCTCTAAGCTCCAGGGATGGCAAAGGAAAATGAAATCCAAGTCCTTGATGCAAATAACTCAAGTCACTATTTTTGTGTATAGTTTAAGCCTTCTCTTCCCCACACAGTATTTGCCAGAGAGACTAACAAGTAAATACCTGGCTACTTTGGGTTATTCCTGTGGAGAGATGATAACTCCAAGGTCAGCCTTAGGTTGGCAGCCGGAGGTGGGACCCTAGTGTTTACACTGGAATAGTTCTATTAAAATGTGTGATTCTCACCTTGAGCTTGTGAGGGAATTGGGCACGGACCGTTATCTCCATTTGACAGGTAAGGAAGCTGACTTGCTAAAAGCTGTAATATAGAAATAGAACCAGGGCTAGAATCCCCATCTTCTGGTTCCAGATCTGTTGTTCTTTAAGATCAGTCGCTCAAGGAAGAAACTGAATAGGAGATGCAGGTATAGTAACTATGTTTAAGTCTGTGTCATGGGTTCTGGTTTTCATCAAAATTTGTCCACGTGTTTCATCCCAGGGCTTCCAAAGCATTCCAGTGCTTCTATCCATGAAGCACTTTTTTAGTGAGAAAAAAACAAGAGAAGGCCACTTGGCAATTGAATTTGAGAACATTGATATGGAATAGTGTGACAGGACTAGGTAGTGTTCAGGGTCAAATAGCATGCACTTGGAAGTCAGACCTGGATCTGAGGCCTCCTCTCCCAGTTGTGTGATCGGGATCTTTTCTGAGCCTTATATTTTCCTTTGGGACAGGGGTAGGGAGAGATCTCCCCAGCAGGGTTTTCATGAAGACTGCATATAGAGAGCAGTTCATTCCGTGTTGACTCATAGTAGGCACTCAGTAATGGTAATGATATCTTTGTTATCAGTTATGATTACTATCTAAGAACAATCGATTGTTCACAAATGTAGTCCCACAATGTAAACACTAAATGCTTTCAGACCTAACTGCCTGAAATAATAATAGTGATAGCTATAATTTATCGAGTATTTACCATGTACCAGCCTCTGTGCTCTGTGCTGTATATGGCTTATCTCTCTTAATCCTCATAATGACCTCATGCGTAAGAACTATGAATCACTGTCTTCTGTATCAGAAAACTGAGACTTAGGCTGAGAAACTTGCTTAAGTCACACAGTAAGTAGCAGGCTGTGCCCATAACTATCATATTATATTGCTTGTCTAAAGAAATTAAAACCTTTTTTAAAAAAAAGCAACAGAAAGTCCGGAGTTGCTTCCCAAAAGTCTTTCCACAAAAGCCAAGAATGCCAGCAGCTATCTTCCAGGTGCCAGGGCCTTCCCAGATGCTCAGATTCACACCATTGGTGAGATGGATCTGCGTACAGCCCAGCGTGTGTCCCCTCCTTGTCAGTAATTAAAATGAATGCACAACCCGCGCAGAATAGCGATAAATGAATCCAAACAACTGCATAGCCTCTGTGGCCCATGAGCCTGCCCACTGTGTTCCTGGCTGTTGTCTGGACGTGGAGACAGTATGAGTGATTCCATAGCAAGCCAGGCAGAGCTCTGCAGATCAGACCTCACCCCCAGGACGCTGTAACCCCCGTGCGCGCTTATGTTGGATGACTCTTGGGCAGAACAGTCAGGTCACTCTATGTCCAGATGTTCAACTATTTCTTTCTGTGCTTTTTTTCTTCTCTTTTCTTTTACAGCAATCATTTGGCTTCCCTGGGAGATGAGAAGTAATGAGGGTGATTCCTTTTGCCAAATCCTTGAGTTAACTAGTTTCCAAAATACAAAACTAATTCTCTTGGTTCTGACCTGATGTGTAACTGAGGTGAATAATAACAGCACAGGAAAATCACACTGATTCGGGCCAATCGGAATTACAGACATTTCTGAGCCACAGAATATTTCAGCTGATTCAGACTTATTAATTTAGGAACACACTGTGAAAATCAATCACCAAAAAAAAAGATTCCTAGTCAGAGATCTTATCAGAACGCCCCCACGAATAGATGAAAATCGCTCACAATTCAAGAATTGTTGGTATTCGGTTGTTTGTGATTTGGTTTTAAAAATACATGAAGACGTTAACTTGTCTACATAATTATTCAGCTTTTGGGGGAGACTGGAGTCCCAAGTGAAGTCTGAATTTAAAGGTTTTACTGGATGTCGGATTTGTTTATAAAATCTTTGTCACTTTCAATAGTTCATTTCCAGTTTCACAATTCCCTTTTTAGTTTGGGGGGGGAAAATGCAAACTGTTTGGTTTAATCACTCCCAACCAGTTCTCTATCTTTTTTCTGGTTTCTAAGCCTTCTCAGTCTACATTAGTGCTTGTCAACCCCAGTTACATATTTTGGAGATGAGTCCTGTGCATCAGAATTTTTTTAAAGCAACACAGGTTATACTAACATGCAGTTCTGGTTGAGAATCATTGGTCTCTAGGTACCTGGTGATGTAGAAATGGCTGAAACCAGATGAGACAAACTTGCTTATAGATTCACAGGCGTCAGGGCTTAGGGCTCCAGCACAGGGGTTTCTTCTCAGCCTAGAAAGACCTGTTCCACCTGGCTCACCTCTGTGTTTATCCCTGCCATTTCTCTCAAGTCCTTCCAAGTACTCAAATCAAAAAACATATCTAAACAGTGAGTGACTCCTTTTTTAGCAGAAAAGTAGATATTTTTTTATGCTAGATCATTTTTATTACTGATCAATATAAGTCAAGTCCTCCAGAGTCTGGTCTACTTGAAAATTGGGACCTTTTTTGCAGGGAGGGCCTTCAGGGACTAGCACCCAATATTTGACACATATTTTTGGCCTTCTGCAAATACCAATCATCATTGATCATTTTAATCTTGATTTTGTGTTTTCCTAATTGGGGCTTACTTCCTTATCAACTTTTTTTCCTTTAGAGTCCAGGCTTGTCCTAAATTTATATTTTGGTCAAAAGAGAAAGAAGGAAATTTCTTATGCAGGTGGGAGAGATTTCATAGTGTATGTAGGTTTCAGATGAAGGCAGTTCATGATGTCAGAGCTGCCCTTTAAAAAGAAGAAAAAATTTTTGGCTAGTAGGGGGTGGGATGAGTTACAGGGGAAAAAAAAAGAGGAACAAATGGGAACAGATCTGCATTAATAAATATTCAGACTGAGTCCCACTCTTATGTCAGTGTTTGTAGGAGGTGCTATTACATGTAGTATTGGGTGATGGAAGTTGTGCACACTCTCATTTTTCACTTTAATTGCTTGCTTGAAAAGATCCTGACAGCTTCAAAGGTTACCGCTGGTTGCATTTTTCATAACTCAGAAGTAATATGCATGTGCGATTTGCTTCATTATTGCCCACTAATAACCAATTCTAGAGAAAGTCTTAAAGCCACCAAAGGAGCCATAATTTGACATGATGGTTTCCTCCTCCTCTTTCTCCCTTCTTGAACTATCCCAGTTTAAGAGTGAGCCACAGACGCTGTGGTGATGCAGGTGTAATTTTACTCTGATTTTCTTTCTATGAGCTTAGTATGATAAATTCTTAAAGAGAATTTTTTAAAATCCAGAAAAACAAGGCAAGACATAAAATATTTCATGCTCCAGATTAGAATTTCAGGTCCAACAAAATAAACTAGCATCCCAGTTGTTTTGTGTTTCAGTTAAGGTTTGGTTTGGCTGTGTGTAAGTGGAAAACCCTCAAATAGCAATGGCTTAGGTGGGAGAGTTTATTTCTCTCGATTTCAAGGAGTTTGGAGGTGGTCAGTCCAAAAGCGATGTGGGGCTTCACAGGATCAGGGATCCAAACTCCTATTGTGTTTCTCCACCATGTATGACTTCCATTCCCAGGATTATCTCACATCGACAGTAGATGCAGGAGCTCCAGTCATCCTTCCAGCCCGCAGGAGGGAAAAAATGCTACAGAGAAAGGCACACGACTTTAAGGAGACTTCTCAGAAACCTTACATCCTATTGGCCAAAACTTAGTCACATGGCAGCACCTGGCTCTAAGAATGCTGGGAAATGTAGTCTTTATACCATACAGCCATGATCCTATGCGTTATGGAGGAAGAAGGGAAAAATGACTATTGGATGGCAGCCAGGATTCTCTGCCACGTTATGTGAATGATGAGGTCTTAGATTTTCTATGCATCACTATGCCACTGACTATAAAATGGAGATAATCCACAACAGTGCAGAGTTTAATTTCAAAACTGTTTATGGGCTTAAGAACTGAGTAGTAGCTACACCTAACACATTGCTTAGTTAATCCTCATTTCAGCCCAAGGCAAAAGTACTATCCTTATCAACATTTTATGGATTAAAAAAGCTGAGGCTTAAAGAGGTTGTACAGCTGGTATTGAACTGAGGCCATTTGACTTGTGTGGAGTTGCATTATAATCCTGAGCAACACCAAGAGGTAGGAGCAGGAGTTCCAACGAGATGGTAATTACAGTAGTGAGCCTTAGAGACCCAGGTATCAGCTCACTTAAAATACTGAATACTGGGTTTTTACTATATATGGAGATTTAGATCAAGGCTCATATAAAATTTTCTTTCAGGGTCAGTTTTGACTCATTTCTGTTTTTTCTCCTATCTTTTATGGGCACTCCCTTGTGAAATTTGCCAGTTATGTGGTTTCAAGTGTAGTACTACCTCTGGCTTTTCTTTATCCTTGCTGGAATTCTACTAGGCCTGGTAGATCCTCAGTCAATACTTACTGATTAATTGGCTGAATTATATGATAACCAAGTTTTTAGTCAGAGTAGTAGGGTTTTTACTGTATATCATTGTTTTGTTTTGAGGGACGTGCTCTGGTTCAAGTGCCTGCTGGAATGCGTGGCCTCATGACGGAATTCCTCAGCATTTCAGTTCCTATCTGGATCATGAGTCCTTTATCTCTCCTTTCTTTGAGGCCCAGACTTCTTGGTTCTGCAAAATGTCTCACCACACATCAGAAGCAGACCTCCTTTTCTTGTCTGTCAAACCCTTTTACTTTCTAGTTATTTCCTTACTTTTGGTCATAAGGCACTCAGATCTACTACATAACAAAAATCTTGTATTTCCATTTCTACTTTCGCCAAATCTTATGTCTGTATCCCAATTTCTCCCACATTCTCCACATCACCAGTTATTTTTCTAAAACATGGATCATATCTTTTTACACCTTCAGTGGCTCCCCATTGCCTGCAGGATGAAGTCTGAACTCTCAGGGAGCATTTCAAGCCTTCCAGGGTGTGGGCCCAATCTGAGTTTTGAGACTCTTCTTGAAGAGTTCCATCCACACCGAACTTCTTTACATTCCCTGCTCCTTTCTGCTCATCTGTTCAAACAGTTTTCTATTCTGACTCACCATTTTCTCACCTTTTCTGACTGGAGGTATAGTTCAAGGCTCATGTAAAATTTTCTTTCAGGAAGTTTCCCTGATTCTCACAGAGAATCATGTTTTGTTTTGTACAGCAGTTAGTGTATTCCTCTCTGTTGGCACACATCACAGTCTGTCTTGGATTGCTATTAACTGCGAATTGTGTTCGTCTTTCTTGCTCAGTTGTGAATCTACTGACTTAGAATTTCCCCTGAGCAACTAGCACATGGCAAGAATTCAGTTTCTGTGTCTCCATCAAGAAAGCCAGAACTCTTATCTAGGTCCAAACGACCTCTTGTGTTATTCTTCTTTTGTAGCCTCCTAACCAGCCTTCCGGCCTCTTGATTTAGACCACAGAAAATAACAGAAATGATCAACTAGAAGCGACCTAGGAGCAACAGCTGCATTTCTTATAATGTCCATGTAGCTCTCAAGCAGTTTCTCGCCACTGGCACTAATGACATTTTAGGCCAGAAAATTCTTTGTTTGGGGTGGAGGAACTGTTCTGTGTGTGTATTATAAGAGGTTTAGCAGATTCCTGGCCTCTACCCACTAGATGCCAGTAGCACCCTCCCCCTAGTCGTCACAAGACATTGCCAAACGTCCCCTGGTGGGGCAAAATTGCCCACAGTTCAGAACCACTGTTCTAAAGTATAAATATTCTATAACTAAAGAATATTGGCTCTTCAGCCCTGCTACCTTTCCATAGCACCCACAGACCTCTCACCTGTGCTTTCTGCCTCAAAATTAATGCCATTCTTAGATTCCCTGCCCTCACCTATGAATGACTCCCTCTGCCTTACTCGCTTCCTTCAAAACCCAGCTCCATTCCTATTCATCAGTAAAGCCTTCCCAGATTAGCCCTATCTGCTCCCTTTCCCATTATTCTGAATTTTGCATCATTTTGTAGCTCTCTGAACATCTGTGCTTGGTGATATATATTTTTCATGTAAGTAGCTTACATGGTAAGCTACAGGTACATTCATTTATGCGTGGGTCTATTTTCCTCTCCTGTCTGACTCTCCTCGTGGAACTGTCTGAGCTGGATGCTTATCTTGTGTCTTTTGTGTTATGCTTGTCCAGGGAATTCATTCATAATACATCATAATGAGCGCTGATTTATTTACAGAGCACTAGGCTTAGGATTTGTGGCCTCTAACATCTGGTCCCTTAAGGAGCTTCCATTTTGTTGGGATGGTAAGACAGATTTGCAAATATGTATAGCACAACACATGATAGAGGGAGTGTACAGGACAGCACCTTGGAGGGTGGGTAGGATTTCTTTGGGCAAACAATTTTAGGTAGAATGAGAGGAAGATCTCCTTTGCATAAACAGGTTATTTCCCTTCCAGCCCTGAAGAAAGGAATTCGAGAGCCTCATTTTCCCTGCCTTTTCTTTTGTCACTTAGCTTCACTCACCAGCAGCTATCATCTTTTCCAAATACCTGCTTATAGGCTCTTCCCATGGGAAGGGGTGACACAGAAGCTCTTTCGTGGTCTTGTCTATTGCATGCTCCTTGGATCCATCATCAGGTTTATATCTGGGGAAAGCAGACATATTTGTGTGTACATGCACACATGCATGTAGGAATAAATCGGACCAAGTTTTGGGCTTACTCCTCCTTGAAAGGATTTTATTGTTGTGTAATCCCAGCACCCTAGTCTCCAGGGCTACTGTATAAAGATGTACAGGTTGTGTACTTCACAAGCATACCTGGCAGCCATTACGGTCTCTGGCAGGCTCTCTTGTCACATGTAACAACAAGGTGAGAGCTAGGGCAGATAAATAAACCCTGTCATCACTGAAGAGTGTGGACTGATAGTGTTATTTCCATAGATACGGGGCTACACATCTTATACTTAGGGAAAAACAGCTACCGCTCTCAATCAAAGTCATTGATGACCCTAGGTGTTTGATGCGTTGGTAAAGAGTTAGAAAGCATCCTAGTCAGAACCGTCTATTTCTAATAATGTTAACTGTCTGGCCATGCCATAAACCAAGGAGGCTGCAACATGCTGTGTTTGTTTATAAATCAGCCTCCTAGAGCATTGTCCAAATGGTTCTTGGTTGAATAATGTTTATTCATTCACTTGTGGAGGAAAACTTGGGGTACAAATGTGAACATGAATGCTTTTCTTAATAGATGGAATTATTGTGCTGCACAATGTCCCTGACTTTTAGATATTTAACTCATAAAGTTTACAGCAACACTTAACTGCATCTGGATTTCACATTGAATTTGGGAAGGCAAGAATCTCACTGTAATTTGCACTGACTGCCCTGTAATGGAAATTATGGCTTGGGAAAAGTTTCAAATGACGTGTCTATAAACTAAGGAAAAGTTGATCCATTCAAAGGCTGGTTATGTGCAATTGTAGGATTTTTTTTTTTTAAAAGGTCATTGCCAACAAGAAATATTTATTTCAGCAGCTGAAGTAAACTAGCTGTGAATTAAAAGTTGGTCTTTGTAAATTGTTGGTTCATCAAATTTAGTCCTAAAAGTGGACTGAAAGTTGCAACAGAGCTCTGCCGGGCTTTTAAGAAAGCTATAAAGATTGTATGGAGTCCTGTGTTACAACTGGATGGTAGCAATTAGTTGACTTCAGAGGATGAGCAGCCTTTTTAATGGTCAGAATGCTGGCCTAATGGGACTCAGGACACAGGGCTTCTGGTCCTATCCCTGCCATTAACTGGGCTTCTGTAAGTAGGCGTATCTCTTACCCTCCCAAGCCTCAATTTGTCTGCTCCTTTGCTCCTGTCTTCCTATCTCCCTCCCCCACCATTTGTTTATTTTGGTATTTCCCATTCATGTTCAAGACTTTCCCTCAAATGTCTAATGATCATTCCTTGACTGTTCTTGGCTCATATTTAAGGCCAAGGCAATAAAAAGCTGATGGGAGGCTCTGGATGGAGGCATGGCTGGGGCTTGTTGACCGTGGACTTAACTGTATGGAGATCATTTAATTAGGGAATTGCCAGATGTCGGCATCTGGCAGTCTCTACGCCCACTTAACTTAATCAGAAGAGGAATCCTCCTGACTGACTTCCAGTGTTCTCGGGAGCAATGGAATAGACATATTTTCACTTTAATCCCCCTGTTTTCAGCACTATACTCTCTCATCTCCCCCTTCACCTCTGCTATGCTTGGTCTCCTGGTTCAATGTCTTTGGAATAATCAACCTTTTAAACAATCCTCCTGTTTTCAGCCCTGAACCTTCCCTTTTGCCATACCTGGCCCCTCCAAGTCCAGGGCCTCTGCAGCGGGTTCACCTCCTGGCTCGTGGGTCTCCCCTGCTGCAGGCACTTGAGGCTGTAGCTTCCTCTACTCTCCAGGTCACATTTCATTCCTGTATGGATTGTCTACTTTCCAAAGCAGTGGTTGAAATCACTTGTCTGCTGATGTGTCTCCGCTTCCTTTCTTCTATCCTTGGTGAGCTTTTTTATTCCTTTATTTCTCCTTTAGTGGGGCCTTGCATGGTGAAGGAAGTAAATGCTCTTGATCGATCTGCCATGTTTGACTAAAAGTCTTCCATTTTTTCATCATAAAATTAATGAATTAGTATATCCATTCAATAATTATTGGGCATCTCCTACATGCCAGGCACTGAGCTGAATGCTGGAGAGATTAAGGAAGCTAAGACAGTTTTTCACCTCTGAGAAGTGTGGAAAGGGGAAAAGTGTACCCAGATTATGCCTCTATGGTGACATAAGTACAGGAATAGTGCTAGCAATGAAGTGGTGCAGAGAAAGGAGGAGGGAGGGCTGTGACCAACTTGGCCAGTGATGCTGTGGAAGGCTATGCTGAATGAACTAGAACTCTGTGGCTCTATGAGTTCAACTGTTGGGGAAGACTGAGAACAGATTGCACCTACTAATTATTACTGAGCGAGTCCAAAGAAAAGTAGTGTATCCAGCCCAGATCTTCAAAATCACTCGTCTGGCTGGGTGGGCCTTTGCGTGTCCAGGGTCTTCCAGTGCTGCAGATCACCCACTGTCTTCCCACCCACATCCTCCCAGGCCTCCCACTGTTGCCGTACATAGCTAGAAAAGAGCCTGGTGTTTGGAGGATATACAATTTGAAGAAGGCCTTCTCGGGGCGGGGCACAATATCACATCTTCCCCTCACTGCTGCCTCCCAGCCTGCAAATAGCTTATTGCTGATAGAAGCCTTGTTAGTTTTGCAGAAAGGTAGTACAGCTGGTTTCTGACTGTTAAAATTATAAGTGGTTCCAGGTAGTACATAAAAGCCCAGCAATGTAGACTAGTTAAAGCATAGCCAAAGCCCATGAGCTCATTAATTAGCCTCAGTTAACCCAGCAAACAGCCTTGATTGAGTTCTCATTAGGCTTGAAGATAACTCTACAAAAGGCTCAATGTATGTCATAAATCCAGACAGTTGGTTGCCATCAGTTCCCAACGCCAGAGACAGGAGAGCTGATGAACGCGGGCCTTACTGACTGACTGCGGTGGTCCGTGCTGTTTGCCTCGCCGTGGTCATGTTGCAGTTTCAGTTCCCACTGAGAAGGGTCTGAATGCTGTCCTTTCCTTATTTCTGCCATCTGCCTTGCTTTCCCCTTCGCCACTTGAGAGGTAATGGGAGCTAGTGCAGTGACATTGAGCCCTTTGCCATTTAATTGCATCTATGAAACCACAAGACACTAGGACCACATGAGCTACAGAAAGCTCCCACTTTGTGCCTGTGTCTTGTCTTTACTGTAGAGCTGGGCATTCAAGCTCTTACCCCGAGATAGGAATGAGAGAAGAGGCACATTGTCATCTACTACAGAGGATGCTGTGTTTTAGAAACTTTGAAGTAAGCTGATAATTTTTTATTGCTTGGATATTTTTAAATACATGTCAACATTTGAATTCTCTTAGCCTTCAGTCAGCTTGAAATCTGTGAGTGTGTGAGGGGCGGTATGAGGCAGAAAGCAGTAAACATTCAGTGCTTTTTTTGGCTCTATCCTGCCCTGCTAAAAAAGTTTGGGTTTATCTTCTTGTTACTTCTTAGTGATATATAAAAGTGGTAGAGTGTTGTTGTATGTGGCTGTCCTCAACCACGTTATAGAAATGCTCACTTTCTTGCCAAGTTGTTGCCAGCTTAAGGAGCATCATGTGGCTATGAAAAATTCAAATGTTTCTATTCCACAGACCATTTAGTGAGGTGGATTATATATCTGGGCAATGGTAGCCAGTGTTCCAGATTCACGTTTTTACTGGCGCCGTAAACAAATAAGCCAGAGAAATATCTGGGAGATTGTGTGCTATAGCCATTGCAATTCGTATCACATTTCTTATTGTAGCAACTTGTCATATGCAAAAAATTTCTCAATGGTGTGGCACAATGGTATAAGGAAGTTCTTTTTATTAAATTCAGTAATGTCCAATGGATAGTGTTACTCTCTCCAGTTCATTCTGATAATTTTCATTCCGTCTTCATGAGTATGTCATTGTCCTGCTGTGAAAATCCTAGTCTGTTTTCTCTCTAATCCTTTCCCATAGAGAGTTTTTAGCATCAGACAGTTACTTTTGTGTCACAGGGGGAGAAATAATGAAGGCAGCTATTATACTTTTACTGAATGTGAAGTGCTCAGCAGAGTAATTAAATCATAAAATGGTGAGTTGTGATCACCACACACCAGTCAGCCAGGAAGCAAGTGACAAAGCTGATGTATATTTGTGACCAGCAGCTGATGCTATTCCTCCAGTAGCACTTATGCAGGCCTCTCCTGATTTGTGGGCACCAAGTGCCTAATTTCTTCTGGAGAACTCAAAACTTTAATGGATGTCCTAAAGGTTGCTCAAGGAAACATTAATCTGAAAAAGATGTTTTAGGCCTGGTGGATGTCTGTCTGGAAGTTCTGCTTTCCTGTTGGTTACCCGAGTCTGCATTCTAGAAAAAGAGGAGAACCTGCCTGAGGTGCTTCTAGGTGGTTTTTTTGTCATGGTGAGGGTAGCGTTTGGAAGCTTCTGGAAGTCTGTTTCACCACTCATAATTTGAGGGTATGTGAGTATAAGTCTAGCATAGGTAATGGAAGGTGGTAAAGCAAAGTAATAAAACAAAATTTCAAAACCTTGCTTTGCAAATAGAATGCTGTACATTCTTGATTCTCCGTGAAACAAGATTACAAGATGCCATTTGTGTGAATGTCAGTGGCCAACACCATTTATTTGAGCATCAGAGAACTGTAGAATTTTATATAAGGTACTTTCTTCCCCTTCCCCAGAGAAGTACTAGAGCATGAAGAAGAAAAGAATAATACAAATGTGTGTACACACATGTACTAAAAAAAGAAAAAAAATTCAAGGTAGTTTAGAGAGGTAGTATTTAAAATATTTAGAAATTATATAATTTGGAAACAAAAGCTTTAGAAAATGGTTTGTGGGAATACTGTTAGACTGGGCGTCAGTTACAGGAGTAAAGGTAAAAGATATAAAAATGTTTCTATCTTTTGGAAGATATAAAAATGTTTATTGGCCTCTTAACTCTTTTCCCCTTATACACACATTTTAGAATCAGAACGGTGTTCTTTTCTTTCAAAATAATATACCTCATATAATCATGCACCAAATGTCTCTATGAAGGAATGAGTTTTAGTGAATCAAGTTAAGGCCCCTGTCTCAAATGCCAAGCCCCTTGATCATCAATGCCTAAACTTGAGGTGAAACCGTTTTGTGGGCACTTAAATTTTCCGTAAAGACATCTGCAATCATTGCCTTGTTCTTTCGTATCTTCCTCCTTTCTTTTCATTTTCATGGGTTTTGTCTCCAATCTCTTGTTTCTTACCTTGTTATGCACCTAGAAAGACCTTACAGGATTGGCATGTCAGTCACCATTTGCATACGTGGCCTGCCCAGCATTCCAGTAGTCAGAGGGGACAAATAAATTTTGGAGAAACCACCTCTCCCTGGTGAACATTGTTCTACTGACTCCTCTCCAGCGAGTACTGGTGAAGTGGACAAAGCACTCTCAGAAACATGGATATACTTTGGGGTTACAGCAAACTTAGATGAGTGTGACTAAGGATTGTGTTTGAAAATCAAGTTCCCCTTGAAGAGTGGTTTCAGTGTATTGAGAGAACTACTGGTGGGATCTGCAGGCCAGTGATCTACAAGCAGCCTCAGTTGTATTCATTGTAGGAGGGAGAGGAAATGCTGAGTTTATGATCTGTTCTCACTTGAGCCGCCAAAACCTTGAGACCCGACTGGATGGAGCCATTCAGAGAATCTTTGTCTCTTGTTTCAGAATTTGGCTTTCAAGGACCTGCGATGGCAAAGACCCAGGAAGCAGGATTTCTGAATAGTGTGTCCCTGAAATTCTTGGCGTAGGAAAAACAATAAAGGGAACATGAGATTCTTAACTTTTAACACCAAGAATAAAATTGCCAATACTGTCCAGTTTTAGTCTGGGAGTTGAAAGCATTGTAAATTGATTTTTAGGCTATCATTCTTGCCACCCATGCTCTATGCCACTGTGTCTGCACCCCTACCCCTGTCACCTGTTAATGCACTTTGCAGTTAGTGTATCTTACATCTACCATGTGCAATAAACACTTCCTGTACAAAGGTGCTTGAAACAACATCTGTCATTACATCAAAGAAGGTGTTATTGCCAAGTGCAGCTGGAAGAGTTCTAATAATGAGATGGTTTTAAATGAGGTTATAAAGAAAAGAAATCTGTGTGAAATGTCTGAACCTTTTTCTAAGAAAACAAAAATGTGCTCAGTTTCCTCCCTTTGTAGTCTTATTATATAAACATTGTTTTTGCGTATGTTTAGCACAATCATTTCTGTATATGAGAAGCTTGAGAAGACGTTTCTAGTTGTGAAAACTGTGTTTTTTGTGTGCTGTGTTGGAGAAGCACCATTATGGAAGGTTGCTGTGGTGTTGAATTCTCTCTGTTTAAGGGGAAAACCCCTCTGATGAATGTGGTGTCTGTGGATTCTGAACTGGTATGAGAATTCCTGATTGAGGGTCTAGAAAAGTTATAATAAACTCATTATACAATTAAAAAGGAGAACCGCTGCCTTCCAGAAGATGAATCCAAACCCAGAAAAGTGTTCAGTGAACAAGAACAATACTCAGTAGATTTTCAAATGGATGGAGCTTTCCAGTGGCAACTAATTTGTTCCAGCATTGAAGTGAGCATAATTAACAGAGACTCTCTTTCTTAGGCCGATTAACCACCAAAAACCATGCCAACATTGTAACTGTAAGCAGTGAAAACCAATATTTATGAGGGGGATTGTGCAGGAGTTTGCGTGACAGATGGACGTTTTATCACCGTTGATGTTTGGAATTCCCTTGAAAAGTAATGCAATATCTTGTTATTTACGAATGAATGAACAAATTATTGTGCTTTCTGACTGAGTTTTCTTTAAAAAGAGGTAGACTAAATTAATCTTATTCTCTGTTTAGCCTCTGTTACTTTCTGTTAGATAGCCTCATATATTCTGATGCAAAAGCTGAAAAATCATAATTGTGTTTTTATTACAGATACAGATCCACGTGTTTTAGAAAAACAAGAATTACAGCAGCCAACCTATGTTGCCCTCAGTTACATTAATAGGTAAGCCATTTTCAGAATTTATAGCAACCTTATATTTACCACATTTATTTTTTAAATGTATCTGTTTAATAGAGTAAAAGAAAATGTTTTCAGTCTTAAAATATTTACAGGAGGTTATTTAAAATCAACCTGTATGTGGAATTTTCTTGTTTCTCTGTTGGGGAGATGTAGGATTGTAGTTCTCTGTGCATATGGCTGAACACATGACTGATTTATAAGCTCCTTCTGGAAGTATTTTGTATGCAGAGTTAGAATATGCTCTTTTGACTTCATAGGGCAGTTTGGGAGATGAATGGATTTATGTTTGAGTGAAACTTTTAAACCCTGGGTGAAGAGGGACTTTATGAATTGAGAACATTGTTGGAATATCAGAATATATCAGGATATAACAAACTGAAATAATTTAATATTACAAAGTTATTTAGTAGTCGCTCATTTTTTAGTAAAAACATTCTCAACAACTGACCCTATCTGTGTAGAGGAACGTGAGTTTTTACTGAAACCAAACGTGTGAGCCCAACTTTAGAGAACAGTTAGAACTTGATATATCTGGTCCAAAAGAGGACTTGGTGTTTCAGCCAACTCAAATAATTAAGGAGACATGGAGAGAAGCTGAAATCAACTTACATTAAGAAAACATACTGCCAAAGAGAAAAAAGCAAAGCAAACCTAGTTTTTAATGAGAATGAAAACTCTCTGCTCATAATTCAGCGCATGAATTTCTATTGACTGTCCCTTGTATACATAAGGCAAAGAGTGTTTTCAGTTTCTTGGTACCAGAGCGGTGGTTCCGGGTCTGAAGTGGAAAGCTGGGAATGAATTATCTGTACTGTTGCATTTTAATGCCTTTTTAGAGAACTTACTTAAATCTTGCCTAGAGAGAGCTTTGAATTGGAGTCGCCTGTGCTCAGTTTCAAGTTCTTTAGGAAGCATGTTTTTAAAAGGATTCATTAACATAAATATCTATTTGCATGTCTCCTTTGGGCTTCCTGCTTATCAGTCTTCCCTAGAAATGAGATGAAATACATACAGTTTTTTATTACCCATAGTTTTTGAGGTGTTTTAAGTAGAACACCTTCAAAATCTCATCAGATACAAATAAAGATATGCTTATCTGGCTTTCTCACAAAAAACTCTGTCTTGGTGATTAGCATAGGTTTTGAAAAATCTTTTATTATACATTATATATATTTAGTTAATTATACATATGAATGCAATATATGTTAATTAGCCTACTAATATTGGGAAATAGGATGACTAGGCTTGTAGATTAATTGTGGTATCGAATAGGACTTTTTAATAGTGTGGCCATTGTGTTTTGGGTAAAATATGTCACTTATGTATATCTGTGTACTACTAAGCCTTATTCTAACAAGAGTCTAGGAGTTTTTCACAGTCACTCTTCCTGTTTATATCATCAGCCTTGTCGGCTGCAGGGATCTACTAATTCCATAGGTGTTATACTCACTGAAGAACTAAATGTTCTGCCAGGTGTGATTTTGGTCTACAAAAGAAGTCAAAGAATAGTGACAAAGGCTACACAAAAAACCACCAGAGAATCTGGATCAAGCTTAGCATGAACTATGTAGAGGGATTTACCCGAATCCTAGAGAGTCAGGGCATAATCAGTGGGTGTGAAATCTCTTGGATGAGTCTTCTGGGAGCAAATGAGTCATTCTTAAAAATAACCTTTTATTATTACAGCCATACACAGGCATTGTAGATGATTAGAAAATATAATCAAACAAAATATTCTTTATTATGTTAGAACATCACATTTCCACCACCCAGCTAGCACTACTGGTTACACTTTAACACGAATTTTTCAGACCATTTTTTAAAAATACAAATATAATGTTTAACTGAGAGCTGTACATATTGTTTTGCAACCTGCTCTTGAGTCACTGATTGCCACTTTTCTGTTTCAGTTCATGTGAATCTAATCTAATACCCAGGTCATATTCAGATTTCCCCAGGGATACTGAAGACATCCATTATAGCTGTTTGTCTGATCCAGTGTCCAATCCAGAACACTGCATTGTATCTGGATCTTGCCTCTTAAGTTTCTTTGAATCTGGCAGAGTCCCTTTTATTACAGTGACTTGTTGAAGAGATGGGCTAGTTGTCCCAGAATGCTACCACTTTCTGGGTTTTCTTTGGGTTGTCTCCTCAAGATGACACCTGGCGGGTTCAAGTCCCAGTAGACATGTCTAGGGAATCGATCAATTTACTAGTGATCTCGAGGTGAAGAGAAGGTCTGTGAATGGAAGGTTGCCCAGGTTACTAACACCCCTTCTCACTCAGGATCCCTTTGTGGACAGTGCCACATTCATATCACAGTACTTAACACGTGGTGGATACTCTTGATGTTTGTTTGTAGGTGCTAAAGAAACACCCAGTAAATGAAAGAGAGGGCCAAACATTGGACAGCTGCAAGGAGCCAGGCCTGGCCACAGGGAAAGATATGCTAAAAGGAGTCTTAGGGGCCTTTGATACAGAAGGGAAATATCTTGAAGTTCACATGAAGCCTGTTGAAATTCACATGAAGCCAGTAGGGACTCAAGAAGAAAGTAGCAAAGATTAGGTAATGTGAAAGAAAGTTGGCTTGACAGCAATATCCTGAACACAGCAGAAAAGAGCACTATTAAAACAATTAAGTTGAACAAATAAAAGAAGTTTTTTTCTTAAATCTCAGAGGGAAATAAACTCTAATTTTTCTGAGCAGTGAAGACAGGAAAAGAATGAATATTTCTCTGCTCAGATATCTGTTTATACAACTCAAATGTGCATTGGGGCATCTCAAAATTGAGATGAAACTTTATTTGGCAATAACATTGACTGAAATCAACAGAGAGTTAGGGTCCTTAAAATGGAGCTAGCTTTTTGGATTATAAAAAGAAAAGCATTGAGGAGAAATTAGAGCATTTATTTATACCTATTTAAATTGCTCCACTCTTTTAACATAATATGTGTTGAACATAACTTTAATTCCTTTAAAAGCATGTCTGTTATAACACTTGAGCAAATTTTAAAATACAGATGGTTTAATGAGAATGAGGAAAAAATGAATTAGGGTTGTGGGAACAGTTCTGGGGAAAGAAGATGGATATGAATTTTAAGAATAGGAAATTCTATTTTGTGATGTGAGGAACGATGCAAGTCCGTCTAATGGGAATCTTAATTGCTTAGTATGTATAATATTTATGCACCTGGAAAAAAAGTATAAAGGGCAAGACAAAAGCTGGAAGATTTTGAATGAAGGAGAGAATGTGGAAGAAATAATACTAGAAAGAGCGAACATAACTTTTTATGCCTTGAGCTCTATGCTAAGCAGTTTTTGCTTTGCTTTTTTCATTTAATCATCACAATAACCATATGAAGGAGGCACTACGATGATCTCCATTTTACAAGTGCAGGGGTTGAGACTCAGGAGTTAAGTAACTTACCCTAGGTCCCCAGGTATTGCACAGGGGAGTGTTGGGTTCAAACCTGCGCAATGAGGCTACAGAATCTGTGTTCCTAATCACGTACAGCCTGACTTGTTGGGATATCAGGGAGTAAAGCACTAGTTTAGAAGAGCGAGAGGAGAATTTGGAAGACTAACATTGGAAACATAGGGTAGGACAGCTGGGCAGAGGGGACACAGACATAAAAGTAAGAGCAATTACCATGCTGTAGATAATTGGAGGGTAGCAGCCTAATAAGATGAGACAGTAGGAGACAGCAGAAGCTAAAAATGCTAAGAGAGAGGTGACCGGTAACTCCTAAATCATGTATTGCTACCGGGAAGTTGGGTTGAGTGTGCAGGCACATAGCAGGCCTCAGCTATAGTGGGACAGGACACCTTAGCCTCTTAGATCAGGAGGAAAGAAGGGAGGAGCACAGTGAGCGCACAGGAACTATCCTCCACCACGTCTCACCAGTGGGCAGGTGATAGGTAGATGAGCTACAGGGTGAAGTCAGGTGAGTCACCATAAAAAGGTTGATGAGAAGCACTGGGTTGCCTCTGGGTGTTTCCTTCAGGTTATTGTGATGTAGTTCAGAAAGCCGCCTTGAGGTGACAAGATAGCTTATTAATAACCTGTGACTCTAGAAATGGGTAACTGAGATAACTTAAAGACATGATAACATATGTGGCCATGGCTGTTAATTATGATATTTTCTCTACAAAATATGTTTTTATTAAAATATTAAAAATTGGAGTTTCCAAATTAACTTTAATTTTTAAAATATGTATGTCATTTTGGTGTAAGCTGTAAAGGAATATCAGGCCTAGGCACAAATTGGTACGTTCTTGCACTCAATCTTTGTCATTTACTACCTAAGAAAAATTTAATATTCTCTTACACCTCAACTACAGCTCTACTCGAATTCTCTTTGTAAGACTCTCTGCACTGCTTGGCATGGTAGCAGTTAGGTTTGACCTCCTCTAAAAGTGGATTTTTATTTAGCTTAGTGTTTGCTATTAAAGTTAAACAGCAAATTCTAAAATAAGTTTCATAGAACAGTAATATCAAAGAGTATTTACCAGTTTCACACACATACACACTCAAGCCCGCATACGACTCATTTACTCACAGAAGGGTTCTGTGGTCAATTAAGTTTGGGAAATCCTGAGTTAAATAAAATGAGTTTCTTTACCATAGGATTTGTCAGATCCTCTCCTATGCTGATATGCATTTTAAGTCTCCAAGAGGGATAATATAATCCTCATATGTACCTGATCCCAGAGCACTTTTTCCTGAAGCATCTGATGGGACTAGTTCTGCATATACCAGTTGAGGGTTGCTAGAATTATATCACTTCCACCTACGTCCTCAACTTCCCCAAGGAACCTTGAAGCATTTTATTCAGGAAGCTTTTTATTCTTTTCCTGATTCAAAAATGCAGAACACTACCTTTTTTCTCATGGTCACCTGGGAAAAAAGGGGGACAAAATTGTGCCCTTAAGTGCTAACTCAATCAACTTTTCTACTCTTGTGCCTCTTTTAGTAGTGATCCATTTACTTCTCACATCCTGTCCAGACACCTACCTGGCTTCTATTACAAATAAAGCTTTTATTTTTTTGCTTAGAAACTATCACTGTTTATTCCTCCCATCTGCAATGTAATTCTCTTTTCTCTTTCTCTAAGAAATAGAGCAATGCAGTGGTTAAGAGTATGGGAACAGGTGTCAGACTGCTTAGGTCTGTCTCTGCTGTTCATGAGCTATGTGAGCAAGGTGGCAAGTCTCAGCCTCTGTTTCCTCATCTCTAATAATAATAATCTTTTTAATGTGATAATTAAATCAGTGTGTATAAAAGCACATGTAACATGGCCTGTGACATAGTGTTATATAAGTAAGAGGTCTTTTATTATTCTTTATATTCTGCCCATGCTAAGTTGCCCTTTTCTCTATCAAGTCAATAATTAGAGGAACAACTGCAGAGGAAGCATTGCTTTGGAGCAGGGCCAGAAGAATTCCTACCAGGAAATAATCTCCATGAGGGCAGGGTTTTCTGTCTGCCACAACTGTGTCCCAGCCCCCAGAACAGTGTCTGGCACACAGTAGACTCTCAGTAAATATTTATTGAATGAGTGAATGAATGAGTGTGAATTTGTGTATGAGTGAATGAAAGAGTGAATAAATGAACAATTCTAGGGACTCTAGGGACACTTCTGTGAAAAACCGGGAGCTTCTATTACCCGTATGCATTGAGAGGGCTATGTGATGAAAATGCAATGTTGTTTTACTTTTATTCAGCATTCATATGGAATGCAGCATAAAAATATACTAAATGAGGACCATCACTACTTCTCCCACCATAAACACCTGGACAAATGTATGAGAGAATGGTTCTCAGGCTCTGAAGAGACAGTATGACTGTGATCCCTAGGAGAAAGGAAACTGAGGAGGTGAGCCCTGTGATCCCCTGGCTCACTCTCTGAGGACAGTTTCCTTGCTGCAGTGGAATGAGCTAGAGCCCAAGCACAGCACAGAAGTTCCACTGACCCGAGCACACATAGGTCAGAGTTGAGGCAACTAAAGTTGCTGGAATCTGTAGCACAGGGTGACTAGCGATGAGGGATCTGTGCAGAAAGGGGACACAAAGTCTGTATGAGGGTCCTTCATGAGTCCATGGCTGGGGGTGGGCTGTACGTGTTCAGAGTAAGACTGTGCATCTTACCAAAGAGCAGCAGCTACAGAGGTGAGGACGGAACAGTGAGACCAGAGGTCAAGCAGTGCTGGCAGGCATTGCGTTCCAGCCTAGCCAGCATGGAAATGACAACTTGTTAACACCCTAATCTTCATACCAGAAAGACTTCAAATTAGAAATAAGGACTTTGTCCTAGAGTGTGGCCTGCTCTGGAGATACCCTAACAACACCTAAAACCAAGCATCCATAAGATCTTCAGAGGGGACAGAGTTTGGAAGTGAGTTAGAAGGTCTTGGGAAATACTTTGGACTTTCCACAGATTCACCCTAATAAAAAAAAAAATCTAGGCCTACACAAGTTCAGAATGATCAGCCTGCAATTGAACTACCTGCTACAACAAAAATCAGTAGTCTTCGGAGGAATGAATCAGATATTACAATGTCTAATATACAATAAAAAATTACTAGACTTGAAAGACATAGGAAAATCTAACCCTTAGACAAGAAAAAAAAAAGCAGTCAAGAGAGGCCCTCCCCAAGATGGCCCAGATATGAGATTTAGGAAACAAAGACTTGAAAGCAGTCATTATAAATGTGTTCAAGAACTTCAAAGGAAAAATATACTAAATAAGAGGTTGTTTTGAATGAAAATAAAATCAGTCTGGATGCTTTTTTTTTGGAATCCTCCTACCAGAATGTGAACTGCTTAATGAAAACCTTCTTCCTCTTTCCTACTTCTATTCCCACTCCAAAACCTCACCTAATTCCCCCAAACCCTCACTCTTGCTATTTCAGTTACTCATTTTTGCCAGATTATAGTCAGTCATAGCCTCATAAAAAATGCTGTAATTAGCCAAGCATGCACTGGCTTTCTATTTATTTTATACAAACAAGCCTGAAGCATTTGATTTTTTTTTTAAATCTAAAGGCAGTGTTCTTTCTTTTTTTTTTTTCCCCCCCATGAAACCACCTGTTTGTGGTCTTCTGAGAGCAGTCATATTTATTACAGTACAAGACATGGCTTTCCTATTTCCCTCCTTTGTCCACCAGATCTGAAGTTCTGCTGTGTGCCCCAGCCTGAAGTTTGTGGCCTAATGCCTGCCATAAACATGCTGCATGCTGTTAGATCTCAAACACCAGACGTTATGCTACCATTTTCTTTGCCTATGTTTTTATGGACATCAGTTGAAACAAAGCCGAGGTGGCTGCCTGCCAGATTTTCCGTGTAATATCTCTAACCTGATTTGGCTTGCTCATTGTGTTCTGCAAAAACCACGGACTCTCAAGAGACACTGGGAGGCTGGAAAGAGCCCTTATGTGACATTTTTGGCTTGCTCCAACAGAATTAGCTTGTGCTGCTGGCATAAAACACATGTTAGGAGAGGTGAGTCTTGGCAGAACTGGCTGATATGATTCGCTTGTTAGGCACTGGGCCTCCTTGTATAACTTTGTCATCTACCGTTTGTTCTCAGGGCAGTCAGTGCTTTAAAAAGGTTGTTTATACAATTCAAATCATATCAGGCCATTTTTTAGGTCTGTCTTATGTTCACCCATCAGTATGTATAACTGATCTTCTTCTTGTGCATCTTCGAGTCCAGTTCAAAGCTTCATTACATTTTTTCAAAATCTTCAAACTTATATGGGTCAGTGATTCAGTGATATTGAAACCATCTAGAAATAGACTTAGATTTCCTATTTTTCCTTTATGGAAACCCACTTCCTGAACTTTGTCAAGCTGCTATACTTTCGCTATCTCCAACTCTATCTTTAACATCTTCAGTATCTTTCAACATTTCCCTGTTGATCTGAGTCTCCGATGCCTCCTCTTCTTGTGCCATCTCCCTGGCGCTATGTTTGCCCTGAGACCTCTAGGGTCTCAGCCCTTCTTTCCTTGCTTGCCTCCACATTCAGGCTGGTTGCTAGATATTAACTTTGAATTATGAATTTAGATTAATTAACTTATCCCAATGACCTCACCCACTCATTATCTCCAAATTCAGCTTCAGATAAAACTTAACATGTACCTCTCTACTCGAGCTAGCTGCTGAGAGTCGCTACAGAATAGCGCCCAGCAGTGTGATTCATCCCACCACAAACACAACCTTTCCAACCGCAGCTGGACCCTCAAGACTGTCCTTGAATCCTTTCATCCCAAGTTTAAAACCTTGCTAATCTCATCACAGTCAGTTTCAAGTGTTTCCTATTGTACTCAAGTTCCCAAAAAGGAATTTTCAATCCCCTCATCAGCAGATGTTCTCAGTTCCTGTGCTGAGAAGAATAGAGCCCATTTCTGTGTCTAGTCTCAATTCCCTCTTTTTCATCTCCAAATTCATCTGTATCTTTCATCCATGTTTTCTTCATTCTCTTTCTCCCTTTTTCAAAGCTGGCACCACAGCCTGTACTCCACATCCACTTCTCATCTTTTTTTTTTTTATTTTTTTATTGATGTCTTAATAGTTTATAACACTGTGGGGTTTTAGTTGTACATTTTTGTTTGTCGGTCACCATGTGGATGTAACCCTTCACCCCTTGTGCCCACCCCCCACCCCCCTTCCCCTTGGTAACCACCTATCAGTTCTCTCTGTCCGTGTGTTCACTTATATTCCATATATGAGTGAGTTCATGCAGTGTCTGTCCTTGTCTCTCTGGCTTATTTCACTTAACATAATACCCTCTAGGTCCATCTACGTTGTTGCAAATGGGACAATTGTGTCTTTTCTTATGGCTGAGTAGTATTCCATTGTATGTATATACCACATCTTCTTTAACCAATCATCAGTCGAGGGACACTTGGGTTGCTTCCACTTCTTGGCTATAGTGAATAATGCTGCAATGAACATAGGGGTGCATAAGCCTCTTGTGATGGTTGATTTCATGTCCATTGGGTAGATGCCCAAGAGTGGGATTGCTGGATCATAAGGTATTTCTATTTTTAATTTTTTGAGGACTCTCCATACTGTTTTCCATAGAGGCTGCACCAGTTTGCATTCCCACCAGCAGTGAATGAGGGTCCCTGTTTCTCCACATCCTCTCCAGCATTTGTTGTTATTTGTCTTTATGATTATAGCCATTCTAACGGGTGTCAGGTGATATCTTAGTGTAGTTTTGATTTGCATTTCCCTAATGATTAGTGATGTTGAACATCTTTTCATGTGTCTATTGGCCATCTGTATCTCTTCCTTGGAAAAATGTCTTGTTCATATCCTCTGCCCATTTTTTAATCCGGTTGTTTGTTTTTTTGTTGCTCAGTTCACTTCTCATCTTTGTGGCCTCAAACCCCCTCTCCTCTGGCTTCATTTAGTCACACTACCTCTACCCTAAGAATTCCTGGCCCGTGTCTGTCTTCTCTTCATAGATAATTACGGCATCTCCCTTGAGACCTTCCCCTACTTGGCATACATGCATCTGATGCCATCGGCCACTTTCTGTTTCTGAAACCCTTTCCTCCCTTGTGCCCATTAACCTGTTCTGTCCTGGTTCTTCTCCTGCCTCTTTGCCCCACAAATGGAGGCTTCTCCCTAAGTTTGTCCCTAATATTTTACTTTTCTGTCTGTATTCACTCCATTCTATGAGTTTAGCTATCACTTCTGTGGAGGAGACTCCCTAAGCCCAGGTTTCTTTCAATCCTCATTTCTAATTGCCCACTACCTGTTGGTACATGAATGTTCAGTACAGGCTCAACTCATCTAATGGTGGGCTCATTATTTCTCATTCCCCTCCAAAATGGTTCCTCTTTTTTGGATTCATAATGTTTAGTAGTACCTCCCCATTCATTAGTCTAGGAAGCTTAGAGTTAATTACTTTCTAACCACCTCTTTCCCTCACTCCCATTGCTGAATAAGCAGGCACCAAATCTGTAACATCTGCATCCTAATTACCTCTTGAATGCTTCCTCTTCTACTGTCCTTACTTGAGGCTCTACCTTCCTGTTTTGGGTTATCCCAAGAACTCACTAATCTCCCTGCCTGCCTCCATTCTCTCCACTGCAACTCTTGACTATTGGTTGCTGTCAGAATTTGTCTTAAGTATCAGTCCATCAGCACCAGGTACAAAAACCTTGCATGTTTTGCCCTCAGCTGGCTGTGTTCTTCTTTTCTCCATTCTTTTTCTGGCTGTGACAGTTCTGCTCTTCAAGATCAACTTTTAATGCTACCTATTTATGAAGGTTCCTCACCCTCCCAGAATGAATTGTTTTAATCTTTAAGTTCCTTTTGCAAAATCATAGCATCAGCACACTTTGCTGCGACCACTGAATCATTTAAATTTAAATTTATATACAGTTACATTTAACATCAATAGCTTCTCTCTTCTCTCCCCAACTCCCTACTAAGCCTCCTATCCCAAAGTAACCAGTGTTAACTTTATGATGGTTATCCATCTACATTATTCCTCAGGTACAGATGTTTATTATATACAGGTTTGGTTGTTTGTAACATTTGTTTTTATAAAAATGGGAGCCTGAAATAAATATCATACAACATTTATAATATGCACACACTTTTTGTTTTTCATTTAATATCTTTCTACATCAAAGTTAGAGTTAGATCTAACTCATTCTTTTTCATGGCTATGTAAAATTCTAAGATATGGATGTATAACAATTCAACTCTTCCACCACTGATTGGTGGACATTCAGGTTGTTTCCAGATTTGTTTGTGTGTGTTGGTGTTTTTTGCCACTAATAGTGCTACAATGTAGATTAATCCCTGTTTATTCTATAGGCCAATATTTCTTTGTATTTCTACATTAGTAGAATCTAAGTCAGATTGCCTTTCTCTCCTGCGAATGGCTTCATATCACATTTGGAATAAAAGCAAAACTCCTCACGATGGCCAGCAAGGCTTCTGTGATCTGGTGCCCCCCACCTCTCCAGGCTCACCTTTTACCCCTGAACCCCTACCCCCGAGCAGGGGCCACAGCTCCTTGAGCAAACCGTGTTCTCAGCTTTTATCCTTGCTGTTCCCGCTGCTGGGTTATTCTCCCTCCCATCAGAGCATCACACAGTTCACTTCCTCACCTCCTTCAGGTGTCTGGTCAGATGTCATCTGAACAGCAGGCTTTCCGTGACCAGCAATTGAAATAGTTTCCTATCCATCCCTCTCTGTGTCCTTACTCTGCCTTCTTGTTCTTCATGGCACTTATCACCACCTGGATCACACTGTGTAATTGTTTTGTGTTGAGTACCTGATTCCCCCGGAGAATGGGAGCTCCATGCGGGCGGAACTTTGTCTATCTTGGTCATCACTATATCCTCAGCTTCTAGAGCAGTGCCTGTTACACCATAGGTGTTTTGAATAACCATGAATAATGATCACAGTTTTATATGTGTGTGCATTATATTATCCTCCCATTATGTGTTTTACTTGTCATTCTATTTCCTGCCTTTTCACACCTGACTCTATGGCAAGCACTTTGCCTGTGATATGAAATGAAATCAAGGGACTGTTGTGCATAGTGGTGAATTTTAACATAAGGGATGACCTTGGAGATCCCCCCTCCACCGCCACCATCCACATTTACAAAATGACTCAAGGCGCTACACCTCTCATTTCATTTAGAAATTCAGATTGCTGGCAGTAATCTACTTGATTTATCATTTTCCCCTTATGTGCAGCACCTTGGAGTTAATTAAGAAGGCCATGAATCTTCCCTCCGTAGCTCTAGCGCGCTCCCATTTGCAGGATACTCTCATATTGCTGAGACTGTTGATTTGGGACTCAAGTTGAAACATTACTTAATTTTCTCACATTGAGGTTCATTATTGCTGAGCCTGAAGACTAGTCTCGTCTTTGAAGGCCCCTTCACTGGCAAGCTTTAAAATAGCTTCGTGTTTCCAGTTTCTAAATAACTTGTTCTCATTTCCACCACCATGGCCAAGACCTTGCCCATTGGCTCAGAGCAGTGTAGCTGGGTCAGCCCCTGCCCCCAGAAAGACCTCTTCATCCTCAGCCGCAAGGTAGACTCACCCCTAGAGCATCTCACCTCTGGTCTGTGGGTAGGTTGTTTCCAGCAATAGCAATCTGGACTTAGAAAGGCATCCACATAGCCATGTCGTCCCAAACAATGCACAGAGCCATCTGGCCCAAATAAATGAAGACAGTCAAGTCAGAAGAAAGCATTAGCCTTAAATCCTTAAAAGACCAAAGCTAAATCTTATCAAAATTGTCACATTAAGGAAGAATGAAATGTGTAATACAGAAAATTATTTCCCTTGTCTCATCATTTTCAACATAGATTCTATTAGTTGAACACCTACTGTGTGCAGGGCGCTGGGCAGTGCACTGTCATCTCTCGTCCTCACAATTACCCTGCATCATAGCTCTTATCTCCCTTTTACACCTAAGAAAATGAATTCTCAGGGAGGTTGTGGTCTTCTTAACCTTTTTAGTACCTTGGACACCTTTGGCAAGCTTGTGAAGCCTGTGGACTATTTCCCAAAATAATGTTTTTAAATTCATAAATGAAAATATATAGAATTACAAAGAAAAGCAATTATATTAAAATCTAGTTGTCAAAATATTAAAATTATATAAGTTTATATTTTAAACTGATATATGATATGGTAATATGTGCTTTTTTTTTTTTTTTTTTTTTGCTGAGGAAGATTTGCCCTGAGGTAACATCTGTTGTCAATCTTCCTCTTTTTGCTTGAGGAAGACTTGTCCTGAGCTAATACCTGTGCCAGTCTTCCTCTATTTTATATGTGGGTCGCCGGCACAGCATGGCCACCAACGAGTGGTGTAGGTCCGCACCCAGGAACTGAAGTGGAGTGCACCAAACTTAACCACTAGGCCAAGGGGCTGGCCCTGTAATATGTGCTTTTTATTAAGGCCTTAAATAAGAAAACTTAGTTACTGGGTTAATAGCTTCCATAATTTCAAATTAGTAATGAGTATAAACAATATTTTGAGAGATCGGTTACAATTATGCTGTGATGTCAAAATTTCTGTAACTTCTTGGGGTGCAAAGTCATAGATACTGTGAAAATACTGAGATTAGTTGCCTCTATTCATATTGGCAAGAAATGCTACATTGCAGTTAGAGGTTAGTGAAAGTAAAGATGTAAATTTTTTTTAATCCAAGTTCACAGATCTCCTGAATTATACCAATAGCCCCTTTGGATACACAAACTCCAGGTTAAGAACACCACAGTTAGGTGTCACAGTTACTAAGTAGCTTTTAGAGGTGGGTTCAGATCCAAATTTATGCGATTCCAAAGTCTTTGCTTTTTTGTATATGTCATAGTACCTCCTCATACTAATACCTTGCTTTCCATAAGAACTTCATATATTTTACACATCATCACACTGCCCTGTGGAGTAGGTCACAGCAGAAGCAAATAATAAAAATTAAAATGTGTATAACCCTTATTTTACAAAGCACTTTCATAAATAGTTCCAAGTGTTCTGGTTTCTTGTGAGATCACACATTTTCTCCATTGAGCCATGATTCTACTATAAAAGATTGCTCTTACCTCATTTTTTATAAGGATTGGAGAAATTCAGTGACTTGCCCAAGTTCACACAGCGAATTAGTTAATGACAGACTTAGGATTTGAACTCCCAAATCTTTTTGTTGTATATCCCTGTTCTTATCATTCTTCTGGATTGCTTGTGTACTAAGGTAAAAAGATGTCAGAATCTTTCTCTCAAATCTGCATAGAATCCAGGCATGTCCAGGATGAGGCCCATGGCTCCTAATCTCCAGCTCCGTTGTCTTGCTTCATACACATTGCCTCTAAAAACCTACAGCTCAGAATTTATTCACATATAGCTCTTTAATCAGACTTGCAGACCATATGGAGTTACCAGACTTGAATAATTTAAGTGCTAGCTTGTATTTTATCTCATTGTCTCCAGTTGCTGATAAAACCAAACAACAAGCGAGGAGGATTTTTCATCCCACCCTAAGCAGGTGGTAATTTAGTCTCTGGTCATTGCACTCATGTCAGTCCTGTCCCAGGGGCTTTTTTGCCCTTGCTCGATGCAAGTTAGTGCATTTTCCTTGACAATCAATTCACTCTGCACCGTTGCTAAGGCCGTAAACATGATGTTCGACAGGGAGAAGGATTTGCAGAGAAGCCTTTCCAGCGGCTTCCACCTTCCGTGATCACCGAAATTTCCCTGCAGATTTAGATGACAACTTGGGCCCGTGTAGTTTACAGATGGTGGGGCCAGCGTACAATCGGTTCTTGCCAACTCCTCCTCTCCTCTAATGAGCTATGATTCAGCATGCCAAGAGCAGAAATTGGATCTGGCTTTGGAGTTGTCCCTGCCTTCTCAGCAGTGTCTGTACATCTTTTCTTGACTGTGCCTGGCTTAGCCAACTCAATCTTCATTTCAAGTTGAGAGAGTTTAGCAACAGTCAATAGTTGTTCCTCTTGGAAAGCACAGTATCACCTTGGCAAATGGTGTGCTCGCTTCTTTATATCAGATACTGCCCAAGTTTGCCTTTTGCCCAAACTAAGGTTAGCAGGAAAAGGGTAAGTGGTGTCATCGTCCTCACACCTAGAGAAAGAGTGCTATGGGACTCTTTGGCAGTGTGTGTCACCTACAGATGCCTCTGTACTGTAGGCTTCCAGGAAAAGTAGAATCCATTGTTGGTGCAAACTGGATTTCGTTTTTCATTTTCATTATTGGGGTGGATTCATTTGGAGCAAATGAGCTGGGAAGTTGTTTAGACTTATTCTTCATTGTGCCCATTACAAACATTCACTCTTTCTTTTATTGCCCATTTTACCGTTGTGTTCAGCACTAACCGGATTCAGTGATGTAGAGTTCTCTTGGGCCAAACAAGTATGATGAAAAGCTGGTTTCTGTATTGCATTAATCTTTTCTAGACGGCAGCCGTATTTTTGAAAACTCAAAGCCAGAATGCTTTTAATAATAAAGGCACATTATGCTCTTGGCTCATTTACCCTTAAAAAAATTCTTTCTGGTGTTTGGCATAGATTTCTCTAGGGCTAAGGCATCAAGGTCTTATTTTCTAGAGTTTTAAAGGGGCACGCACATATTTGTGTGTAATATCAAAGTCAAAGAAATCTTAATTCAAACTTGAAAAGCTATTTAAACCCTTCAGTTTCTAATTCCCTAGGTCACACAACACCCTTGTAGCCCTTAAATGATGTTGAATACAAAAAGACCAGGTCCTGGCTCTGGAATTCTACCTGATATAGGCCTCTTTTTTTTCCATTTTTGAAATAACAGAGCTTTGCCCAGAGCTGTCATCTCTCCCATCTGTTAATATGTTTATTATATAAACTTTGAATTATGGGACTAATTCTATTATGTATAAAATAATACTGCTTATGGCAAAGCACATTAATCAGGAATTTCAGGTGGTCTTCCATTTAATTTCCATTTAATTGTTTCTGTTTTCTTTTGCTCAACGTGTTTTATTGATTCATCTGTATTATTGCATGTAATACATGATTTGTTTTTATTTCTTGTGTATTATCCTATATGTGGATTACCACCATTTATCCATTCCCCTGTTGATGGTCTTTGGCCATTAGAAATAGAGAGTCTATGAACATTCTTGCACAAGTCTTTTTGTGGGCATAGCATTCATTTCCCTTTGCTATATTACTGGAATTGGAATTGCTGAGGCATGGTGTAGGGGTATGTGTAGCTATTAGAACCAGCCAAATGGTTTTTGAAAGTGGTCGAACCATACTCCTCTCCTACTGGCAAGATAGGAGACTTTCAGCTGTTTTGCATACTCACCAACACATTGTATTGTCAGTCATTTCAGTTTTAGTCATTCTGGTGGTTGTATAGTGGTATTTAGAGCAATTTATTTTTGATCCATTGTACCTCTCTATTTTTGCTATATAAAAATGCTAAAATACTAAGAATTAAAAATTGAAGGAAATAGCACTTAGATTTCATTAACAAATAAGATGCTTATATGTTTTCCTTCAAATGTTTATCCACACATGTTAAAAAATTATGATAGAGAAACTTTTTAAAATTTTGTTACTTCATTTATGTTTTTCTAGATTGCAATGCAATAATAGTTTTTAAAAACTCCGGCCAATTTGAATCCATAAATATGGCTGGTAAGAAGACATTATTCCATCTTTTTCCAAATAAAAGTGTGAGTCTATTGAATCCCTCCCTTTACCACCATAAGAAGGAGCGGGCAGTCAGAAAGCTGTGGGATGCCCCTGTATTCTATTTTCTCCTCCTTTGCCCAAGCAGAGAACTCCACAGGTGTCCCTGAGCCATTCCTGCCCATGCCTCTTGGTCTCCTGGTGGCTTGACTCACTGCCCAAAGGGTACAGCTGAGTCCAAATTTTCTTCCAAGAATGAGAACAGCTATTTTTTTTTCTGAGAATAAATGCAATGTGCCTACGTATACATGTATATAATAAAAGTGTAAAGAAGTTCATAGACTGGAGAACTACAAAAACCAGGATCGTGGTTATCCCTGGGGGCAGAGGTACCAGGAGAAGGAGTAGAGAAAGGGTTTCATCTGTGTTGCTAGCATTTTATTTGTTAAGCTGGAGGTGGGTTTACAAATTTTTGTTGTGGTAGTCTTTAAACTATTTTGAAATCTTAAATGTTGCAAACAATGCATTCTCATTATTAATGATTCATATTTCAGTGAAAGTTATAAAGAGAAATGAAAATCACCTGTATTTCCACCACCATGCACAGGAAATACCACTGTTAACATTTAGCCCTATGTACTTCGAGGATTTTTTTATGTGTGTGTGTATATTTATATATATATATATGTGTGTGTGTGTGTGTGTGTGTATGTATATATATATATACACACACATGCATATATATATATATCATTCCCTATGTATATAATATATATATTTATTAATGTATAAATAGTTGCACAATGAAATTTTATATATAGGGAGAGAGAGAATATGTAATATATAAATGGACCATATTCTCTATGCTCCATTTTTATAATCCCTCTTTTTTAAACAAATTTCATTGTGCAACTATTTATACATTAATAAAATAGCTATATATTATCCTTATAATAGGTACATATTAGCCTACATATGGGTTTACTAAAAATTTATTTAACCAACCCTTTTGTGATGAACATTTAGGTAGTTTTCATTTTTTTAATCATTAGTGTATAAACAGTATAACACTGAGCAATGTGTAGTTACATCTTTTGCACACTAGTCCAATTATTTCTTTAGGATAAATTTCTATCAGGGGAACTGCTGAGTCTAAAGATGTATGCAACTTACATTTGATATATTTCACCAAAGTACCCTCCAGAAACAGGTTCCAGTATAGAATGTATGTCTACTTATTTTGCCTTGCTTTACTCCCAGTTGGAATCAGGATTCTTTTGAATCTTTTCCAGCTTGAAAAACTTAAACAACAACCAAAAAAACATATTCCATTATTGTTATAATTTTCATCTATTTAATTCACTATTTGATTAAAATAATATTTCCTCTTTACAAAAGTAATATCTCATCATTGTGAAAATTTGGTAAGGTAAGATAATGAAAATACTTAAATTTTTCCACCCAGAATTAACCATGGTTAATATTTTTGGGTATTTCCTTCTAGTTTTTATTCCTGTGCATATTTTTCCATAATCATACCATACATAGAATTTTGTCATCTGGGTTTCTCACTTAACTATATTGTGAGCATTTTCTGGTCTCTATTTATTTTTTTTATTTGCTGTGATTCCCTATGATGTGTTTTTTCAAACTGGGATTCAATAGTATGCACACTTTAACACTGTTAGATACAGGTTGTCAAATTATTTCCATAAAGAATGTAGTCGTTTTTATTCTTACCAGTGATGAACAAGAATATTGTTTCACTATATCCTTGCTAGCATTAGGATTATCATTTTTAAAACGTTTGCCAATTCAATATTAAGGGAAAACATAAGGACATAGTGTTTATGAATGACTAGTGTGAAGAATCTCAGTTTTTCATGCAGCATGACATACAATCATGCTAGATCTTTTCAGCACATGAAGGAGGGGTATAATTCCTAAGCTGTCTTCTGGAATTCCTTCCAAAAGGGTCCTGAATATGATATCCAGATTGGAGCGAAGACTGACAGCCCCAGTCCCGTAGAACAATGATCAAATGAAATTATTGAGTCCTTTGTTTGAAAGTGAATGACTAGATAAGCATTTGTGTGATTCCTGAGAAATAAAATCATCGTGTGTTTAGATTTGTTCCTTTCTTTTCACCATTTGTGATCAGCCTATGAAAAGCACCAAGGCCTTAGAAGAGCAGGGAACCAGATGTAAGAAGGCAGAAAAAGAGAAGTGTGCTGGCTGATTTCAGTTCCTCTCTCTTTTCAACAGCCCTTTACTCCAGCCCCCGACTTCTCTCCCAGCATCCTCAAATGAGCAGAAGTCTAAGGTGAGAGGCTGTAATAAGAAATGGGAATTGGGCCTTTTCAAATCTCTTGGTTCAGAATGGATGTAGTCCCTGACTAGCCCAGTTCCTTAGATCTGTGAAGTCAGCACCATCTTGCAGTTAACCTGGATGTCCCAGTCAGTTTTCTTTTCTTGTCTGAGCTTAAGCAGCTGGAAAGTTAGGCCACTGCCTCATCTTACTGCTTGTACTGCTTCTTTGCAAGTTACCAAATCAGAATCCCAGACCTCTAAAGGAATTAAGAAAGAACTGGAAAGAACTTTCCAAGCAGATTACCACAGGAAGGTCAGACAGTCAGGATCATCCCTTAAGAGTTTCCAAAGAATTTTGTTTATTTAAAAGCTTCAACTAATATATAAGCGTGAAAATAAACGTGCCTTTCCCACCAGAGAGATTTGGCCACCAGTAAAGATTGTGGCTGAATGTCTTACCCTGCTTCTCCTCTGTATTTACAGACTCTCAGAAAAGGGAGAATGTAGGTCATGGATTTCATCTCATTAGAGCCATGGCCAAATTCAATACGCCATCGGTGCCCTCGCTTTCCAGGGGTCCCCTGCCCATGAACATGACTGTGTCCAGGGTCAACCTTGAATTGTGTTTTTCTCACTCGTGACAGGTATAGAATTTTGCATCTCACTCTTCACCTCCATCCGTCTCCAAACCACTCCAAGTCCCTCATCACCACTTCAATCTGCACAAAGTGAGGTTTCATTACTATATTTGCAATAAAAATACCATAAATCATGTAAGACTGGTGTAAGAAAGAGTGGGTGGGGATAAAAGAAAAACAGCACTCTCTTCCCAAGTTAAACTCAACCCAGCATGTGTGCAGGGCACCTTCCCGGAAGAACCTGGCACTGCATTAGCAGGAGTCTTACCCTGCCTTGTAGAGTGTCTGAATGTATTGTATAGTGTTAATGTGTTGAATACTTTTAGCAAATCTTCTAGAACTGAAAAGTGACGCCAGCATGCTGCTCATAAAGCATTAGCTTTTTCTGATTACATTTCCATGTTTTGCAATAGCAGGGGAAGGAGAACTCAGATACTTCCAGTAGCTTTCCACTTGAACATTCATGACAAAACACAGAAACGTATGTATCCGAGTGACATGTCACTTGACAGTTCATATTTTTCTGTCTCATCTTGTTTTTGTATGTGCAGTGGCCGCATTGGTCATGTGTTTTTATTCATGTAGTCATATCTTTATACCCTGCTGCCTGACTTGTTCTAGAGATGGAACAAGACGAACTTCAGAAGTTAAATTCAAACAAGATGTGCAGGAATGAATTTCTTTTAGGGATAAGGGAGGAATGCCTTCTAGTCAGAAAGGATTTATGATTTTTGGCTTTGTTTTTCTCTTTCGTTTTTCATTAGTCTTGAGACTTACCGAAATCTAATGTGTTCAAGATTTATAAAATACAAGGATCTTTCATTTCTTGTCAGGAGTAAAGATCAAGAAGGGTTAGTCAGCACTTTACTGAGTATACCCAAATGTACTCAAAAAAGATGTGTCACTTAGAAATATAACATTTTTTAAACAGGGAGACATTCACCAGTCTTTTTCATGTAGTCAAATTTGGGGAAATTTAGGATGTTGTGATCCACGGCCCTTACTCATCTCAAGCAGTAATTTTGAGATGTCAGAAGACTTGATTGATAGACATTTATGTGTATTAATATTAGCTGTAAGGAAAACATATGTATCTATGCTGCATGAGACAACTTGACTATAAAATAAACATGTTCAGATCTTCCTTTAATGCTGCCACCAGTTCTACTTTATTTTAGACTTTGCATATAGAATGGATGCATTTTTTATTAGATGCCTCACTTTTTTGTTTGCTTATTTTTGTTATAAAAAACATCATGGAACAAAGTTATGTTGGGTGTACAATGAATTGAAAAAAATAAGAAATGCAACACTTTGGTAGTGTCAAGAGTTTTGATCTTTGCTTAGCTTTCATGCTGAAGAACAATATGTACATATTTTAACCTTTGAGTCTGATATGTACTGAAATGTGCAGTGTCAGTGTCTATAAATGAAACCCTGTAGTTGTCACAGCTGTCTTGACTTCTGAAAAATCTACAGGGCATTTCTAGTCGTTCTCATGCTGATAATGTTAGAAAAAAGAAACACGTGCGAACATACACACACACTCACAGTCACAGATACCATGATAAATTCCAGACCACAAGATATACTGGGAAAGTTTCTCTCTCCTTTTTTTTTTTTTAAATGACTTTTCTTGAGATTAGCTTGAGCATTTTAGCCAATATTTTAAGGACTAATAGATTCATGAGTTACCATCATTGGCATCTGAAGGTGACACAGCCAGCCATAGGTAAGATTCACGACCACCAGGATAGGTTGGTTCCTTTCTCCTTTGGTTTCCTTAGTCATCGCCTGCTTAGATCCTTTTAAAAAACTTAATATACCATGTAGACCATTAAACAAATATTTATCTGAATTGTTAAGGAAATCCTAAAGTAAGCTTTGAAGATGGTGGACTGGGGGTGGATTATTTATATTCTACCATATTAGCACAATATTTTATGAGTGTTCCTTTCAATTTTTTGAGTCCCATTCTAATTTTATAGGCATTTGTATAAGGTTGTAATTCGGAAATACATTTAACTGTGTTATTTCATGACCATTTTCCATGTTGCTGCATCTTCAAAATTACTAATTTTTTAAGTGACCACATAATATTCCTTCGTAAGAGTTCACGGAAACATGCCCTCCATCTTGTCATGGTGGCTGCCGACCAGCTTTCATTATCGTAGATTACACTGAAGCAAACATCTTTCACTGTGCCAACAGTTTTTTCCTTCTAGGTTATTTTCATAGGACTTTTTCTCAGAAGTGGATGCTATTTACCAGTAAGTCTCCAACTTCTTCTGCCATAGTGTATATATTGGATGATAATATTCATTACATATTCCCAAGGGAAAAATTACATTTCTGCTAAATCCCAAAATATTTGGAGGTGGAGGGTACGGGTAAAGCACTACAGAAATTCACAATTTCAGTCGCTGTATTACCGATACATAAGTAACTGGTTCCTATGTTAGCATCATTCTCCACTTAAGAAGTTATATTAGAATGAGAGAAAGCACTGGTCACATACAGTTAACCTTAAATCTACCTCAGTTTGTTAAAAAGAGTTATTTATAAACATCGATCCATTTACTATCACTTGTTTGACTATTTGTGACCCACCACAAATGTGTGCAAGACTCCAAGATTGACAGCCACTCCCATGCCACCATTTTAACTTACTATTAGTAACTGCAAGAACAAGAACAGGTAATTCAGAATTTGAAGTGAAATAGAGAGTTTGTTTTTTTCTTTTCCAAAAATTAGCTCTGATCCTTTTAACAGGTGGAAACACAGCCCAAAATCTTCATTATTTCAAATTTAGAATTAATTGAAATTTAGCTGTGATATGGAGGAAGATGATTATTTTCGTACTCCTAAAATTGTCACTGACTTAACAAATAGAAAATAAGTTTGCAGAAAGCTGTATGCCAAACTGTACGTAATGTATATGAGAATATATTCCCCAGAAAATTCTTGGTCTCATTATCTGTGTTCACCTTGATTTACAGAAAATCAATCCCAAAGAATTCCACTTCCAAAGTACAATACACTTTGGATTTTGAATTCCCTAATTCTGAAAGCTCGCTGTGTTCCATTTGCTTTGTTGATTAAACTAAAGAGGTGAATGCTAACCCTATACAGTGATGTTTTCAAAGAGAGGATAGTGGGTAGAATCATTTCTGTTAACCATTGGGGAACTTGAGCCTATTGATTTAAGGGGACAAAAAAGATATACAGTTTATTCCAGACAGACATGTGTGGGATTATTCCACAGCAAAGGCCAAAGTTCAAATTCCCTATAATATCAGGGGGAATTCTCTCTTCAGCATGTTAACTGTTTTAAAAACAACTGCCTTTCTTGCTGATTAAAAGTGATTTTACCTCTAGTGCTAAATACCAAAATGAAAGCAGCAGATAGGGAAGCCTTGGGTGTCTATTTGCTTTTACCCTAAGCCTGGCCATTAAGGCTAATTAATTTATGGCCTGGCAAAGCCTGCTGCCTTTCTTCTGTGGATTTGTTAGTTCTGCATTCAGTCTGGGATTCCAAATATAACTTGCATCCACCATTTCTGATCCCTTTGGTTTCCCTTGTCCCTGGGAGAATCCAGGATTAGCATGAAAGCCTTCTGTTTTTAGAAAAGTGAGTCTTGATTCTTGAGGATTGGAGAAAACTGTGAATCACCCAACCGTTAGAGCCAGTTGGAGAAACCTTTCATAAGTGATGCACATGTGCTGTGAGCTTGGCCTTCCTACACTTAAGGGTGCGGACCTCAGAGTAATCATTTTTGCCCTATGCTAAGGCAAAGTTAAGCACATCTACAATCAGAAAAAACATTTTTTTTTTGGTGAGGAAGATTGTCCCTGAGCTAAGATCTGTTGCCAATCTTCCTCTTTTTGCTTCAGGGAGATTGTCCCTGAGCTGACATCTGTGCCAGTCTTCCTCCATTTTGTATGTGAGATGCCGCCCCAGCATGGCTTAGTGAGCAGTGTGTAGGTCTGTGACTGGGATCCAAACCTGTGAACCCTGGGCCGCTAAAGCGGAGCGTGCAAACTTAACCGCTACACCACCCCCATGATCAGAAAATTTTGAAGAACAGTTATTTGATGCTTCTTACCTGTATTTCCTTTTCCATACAACTGGTCTTATATCTGGTACAATTTCAATAAGTTGAGTAAGAATATCCATTTCATGGTGAATCATGTTATTGCACGTGGAGGACTGTCAAAAATTCATATTAACCAGAAGTCAATCTACAGAAAGCAGGAAGGTTTACAATGATTATTTAATTAATCTATTATTATGGCTAAGATGGTGTCTTCATTTTATGGATGAGGAAACTGAAGCTGAAAGAGGTTACTCAGGAGTGGAGCTGGGAATTGAACTCAGGTCTTTCAGGTTCCAAAGCCCTGGACCAGAGTAGGATTCTGCCTTGGGGGTGATTACAGTAAACCTTTGATACCCGTGATGGAAAGACCCTGAGAGCACCCTGAATCCCCAGATTCTCAAATACCATCACGTGGGTGCACAGTTAAAATGAAGCGTTCCCCTGGCTGGAACTGCTACTGAAACTGTCTTAGTGATGACGTTCCCTTGTTTTATGTAAAATGTCTACTGGACAAGTCCATATCATTGAGCTGAACTAGGGTCAAAGTCAGCATTCCGTTCTTTAATTTATCCCAAAACAAATTCTTCTATAACCTGGCAAAACACATCTTTCCTGCCATCACTAGCCCTTGTAATCGGCTTTCTTGAGGGGCAATATTTTCCTGAAAAATAAACCCTTTAATGTCTTCACTGGTGTTCTTGGGCCTGTGTATGGTGACAAATAGAAAACAATTTCTCCAAGTCTTGAGGCGGAGTGGGGACAATCACTGGGGCCCGGTCGCCTCCTGAACCGCTCGCCCACACACATCAGCCTTGGCCAGCAGTCAGAATTGAGAGTCCTGCCCCAGGCAGTTACGTCTCATATGCATCTCATATAATTGCATATCATGAGTCTGTGGGAGATGATATAGCCGAGTGGCTAAGAACGCAGCCTCTGGAGACAGACTGCTTGTGATTAAATCTCATCTCTCCCTCCAATAAGCTGTGTCACCTCGGGCAAGTTACTTAACCTCTCTGTGCCTGAGATTTTCATCTGTAAAATGGGGGTAATAATAACTACCCTGTAGGCTATTGTAGGTACTAAATAAGGTAATACATGTAAAGCTCTTAGAACAGTGCAGGACACATAATACACACTATATAATTGAGCTATTATTGTCCTCTAAGCTTCTCATAGAAGAAAGTTTCAAGAGTAAGTCCTCAAATGCCAGGTTTCCATTTTGATGAGAGTTTATTTACACAGATGGCTGCTCCATTGCCTTCTCTCTCATGCTGCCTTCATAATCCTCCAGTTTTTCTGTTACTGTCCTTGGTCTGTCATGCTTCTTTGTGACCCGTCTTGTTCTTAGCTGTGTGTGTGGTCTATTCCACTCACCTTCAGGGTCTCCCCATCACTCCTCCCTTGTCTGCTTACCTTTCACCAGTTCTTCTCCCCTGGCAGACTTTCCTGTGGGTCGTAAGCAGGAGGAGCCGTCTGGGTTGGAGCAAGGCTGTCATGGTCCCCTGGGCAGCTCCTGGACACTGAGCTTTCTCCCTCCAGATTCACCTTCCTCAGCTTTACTTTAACCAGACTTCTACGATTCTCACTCTGCCAATGTGCCAGCCCCACAGCTGTCAGGGCCACCCCAGCAGCCTCGGCGCTCTCTGCTGTCCAGAGTACGTCCACAGCAAGGCCGAAGTTCCACTCACGCCATAGCATAACTTCTTTGTGCGCTGAAGAACATACCAGCAA